>OU342578.1:6277500-7527500 GCA_910589295.1 Noctua janthe
ACTGTCCATGTCCAGATTTGTATCCGCCATTGGTCCGTACCGAATTTCAGACCTTTAATGTGTTAATAACATGCTGAACCTCCTGTTTTTAATTTTTTGTACCAAGTCATCATCTGTCTAGCCTTTTCTCAACTATATTGGGGTCGGCTTCCAGTCTAACCGGATGCAACTGAACACCAGTATTTTACATGGAGCGACTGCCTATCTGACCTCCACAACCCAGTTAGTACTGGGTAATACGATATCCCTTGGTAAGACTGGTTGTCAGAGTTTTGGGCCACTGACTACCTAACGACTGTTGTTTTGGTTTTTGTACTAAGTATTAACCAAAATTATTTTGTCCACAGCGAGTCGGAAGAACAGCAAACCTGACTCTAACATTAGACACGCATACTTCTGGCCGGTACCTTTGCAAAGCAAGCGTCGATGGATACACTGAAATAGAGGCTGAAGCTTCAGTTTTTATCAAGGGTAAGTGAAACCTTAAGTTAAATTGAATAAGGTCTAGATTCATTTATTTAATTATAGCCTGGAGAATGCGTATTATGTTACCAGAAACATCCAGAATCTTAGTACAGAAATTGATTTATTATTGTGGTACACACGGCGGCACATAAAGCTGTATATTTCCAGTATAACTTGGCCTCGCTTCGTACAGATTTCCTATACAATGAGAGATCCGTATAAACTGGTTTTGTATAGCTTGATTGGCCGTCGTGCGTACACTTGACGTCATAATTGTTTTACCAACATCAAGTTGAATAGAACGTTACAGTTGAACGTTAGGGTCTATTTTTGCTTAAAGACTAATGTGACAGATAGTTTCAGCGTAGTACAGTTTCAACCTACTGGGTGATTTGTCAAAAGTAAAGAAATTATAAAAAAGACAATCTTTACAGAATTTTATACCACTTGTGGCATAAGATCCTGGGTTCATTTCCCAGGTCGGGCAAAGTGTTATTGGGTTTTTCCATTAGGAATTTCTCAGTAGCAGCCACGGAGTCTGGATTTGCGCCCGGTTGATGGCAATAGGCTCGCCCCCTATACATGGGACTTAAACATAACTGGCGAAATGTAGGTGTAACATTAGATACATTTCTGTCTAGCGCTTAGAGGATTACATGCGTGATGTTATGTTATGTTGTTAAAAGGCCATTACCAAAAAGTTGTCATCTGATTCTAATGTAGACTAGGTCGATAACTTCGATCAAAAATCTAACAATACTTGAAACATGAACAAAACAGATATTTCAGTTGAAGACTGTCTGTTCCTAGTTTTCCACTTCGATAAAATAACACATTCCGAGGGTCACGACATTCCCGAAACAAAAGACAAGGCACTACTTTTGCGAATCGCAAACTTCCAACGAAAAATCAATGTTATACTCAGAAATAATGAAAGTAAAGGAATCAGAATCAAATTATACGTATCAGAAACTACCTATTAACTGAAACGTGACCCACATAAATTCAATGCACAGTCAGAGGAAATAAATGATAACCTACTTCAATTTGTCGTGTTAGAGCCATGTTAAACAACTGTCACAGCTGTGATTTAAAACGTGAATCAGAAATACAGGGTGTAAACGGACTCTTCACGAAGCATTTTGTACATCAAACTAAGTAACTTTACGCAAAAATAATTGCTGGGAAACGACTTTTTTTTCGGTGTGAAAAATCAAGTTTTACGGTAGGACCTAATGTAACGCACTCAAAACATTGTGCTGATGCATGGCTTGAATAGTCATGGAACTTTTCAAAGTAAAAATCTTACATTAAAAACATGTATTTAAAAAAAAAATGGAACTTTGACACCCAATATCTCCGTAACTAGAAGGTTCCCAGGTATGGTCTAGAACAAAAAAAATATCGCAATGTCGGGGAGAACCTTAGAACCTTGCGGGGGGGGGGGGCTTTCAGCTTCGTTAAAGGTCTTTTTACACCCTTTATGTGGTCATGTTAAGGGTGTGGTACTAATCATCAAACTGAACCACTTTCTCCATGGAACCAAAGATGTAATCGCAAAAATGAATCAGCTATCCTAACCAAAAGTACAATACCCACTCGACCCAAATGTATTTCCGATTGACGCAGTATACTGACTGAGTCTGTAGTCAAATCGTTTAACAATTAATTTCCCAAAATTTACATAAACTTAACATGTTCCAAAAACTGTATAAATTCTAGTTGAGGCTACTTAATTTTCCTACAAATGTATAATTGGATGTTTCTATAGAAGTCTCGTTTCGTACGAAACGCTTTCTTTCATAAAAAATAAATGAATTCCACCCTTGGGCTCGTACGCTGAATAGCTCGCACATTTCTAATGAAGTACCCTACTATTTTCTTCGCTGTAATTAATTATTTTACTAGGGATTAATTTATTATGCTAAGATCAAAGATCTCTTAATGTTATTACGTTGTGTGCTTTTATTTTTAAAGTATGTCTAAAAATATGAAGTGTTTTATTTTTTACTGAGAAAAAATAGAGACCATTTTTTTTTTTTCACAATCTAAGTACACACTAAATACAGAAAAGAAGAAAGGATCAGAAAATAGTACAAAAGTGATGCTTATTTCTAAAGAAATTTCTTCCAGCGTACCTGCGAAAGGAAATACTAAAAAAAGAGATGTAGACATAGTGTGTAAAAGAAGAAGAGAAAATGGAATACTTAAAACATAAAGCAGTACTATTTAAATGGAATAATATACCATACAAGAATATACTTACATACTTATAAATACAAAGATAAAACTTAACAATACTATAAATTAATTAAAATAACTAATAATAAATACTTATCCAACTATGACGAAATGGAAAGATAATGTTCTTTCAGTCTTCTTTTGAATACTGCAACAGTTTGGCAGTCCCTAATGTCAGGCGGATATATGATTAAAAGTCTGAAAAGTCAATTCACATTGAGCAAGGTGATGAATGCTTTTGGTTTATGAGAAGTCGCCTTCGCCCTGCAATAAGACAGTTATAGGCTGGTATTCAATCAAATACGAAAAAAACTTTTTATAAATGAAGATGAAAAAAAAATAAGGTTGACTTACATAAAAAGAAAATTAGACATGTAGGTAAAGTTTGATAAGTAAGTTAATATGACTTTAATAATTCTAAAAGATTAGGTTATACAATTTCTCTAAATGGATAACAATTATTATAAGAACATAGCAATTACAATTTTAATGATTCATCCCACCATTGTAGGCATGTAAAAAATACAGTTGAGTGACATAAAAAGAAAATTATGAAATGAAAATTAGATATGTAGGTAAGGTTCGATTAGTAAATTAACATAACTTTAATAATTCTACAAGACTTGGTTATACAATTCCTCTAATTGTATAAGAATTATAAGAACATAGCAATTACAATTTTAATTATTCATCCCACCATTGTAGGCATGTAAAAAATACAGTTGAGTGACATAAAAAGAAAATTATGAAATGAAAATTAGAAATGTAGGTAAGGTTCGATTAGTAAATTAACATAACTTTAATAATTCTACAAGACTTGGTTATACAATTCCTCTAATTGTATAAGAATTATAAGAACATAGCAATTACAATTTTAATGATTCATCCCACCATTGTAGGCATGTAAAAAATACAGTTGAGTGACATAAAAAGAAAATTATGAAATGAAAATTAGATATGTAGGTAAGGTTCGATTAGTAAATTAACATAACTTTAATAATTCTACAAGACTTGGTTATACAATTCCTCTAATTGTATAAGAATTATAAGAACATAGCAATTACAATTTTAATGATTCATCCCACCATTGTAGGCATGTAAAAAATACAGTTGAGTGACATAAAAAGAAAATTATGAAATGAAAATTAGACATGTAGGGAAGTTTCGATTAGTAAATTAACATGACTTTAATCATTCTAAAAGATTAGGTTATACAATTCCTCTAATTGAATAACAATTATAGCAATTACAATTTTAATAATTCATCCTTTAATAATCGTAGGCATATGAGCTGAATTCTCATTTATATTCAAGCTTAATTTTCAGTTCGCATATACCTGGGTACTAATTTCATTAAAACAAAATTTTGGAATTTCTACATTTTCTTTGCAATTATTTTAATGAAATTAGGTCTAATTATCTTATTACATGAAGTATTTAACACCGAGGTCTACCTAGGCTGAAATTCTAAACAGAATATGAAATGATTTTCAGGCCTCGTTATTCACTAAAATAGGTATCTTCTATCTCAAAATCTAATGAATCATTTAAATCTTAAATGTTAATGAATTCTACCTGAACTTGTAATAAGTTATTAACTGTATAATTTTGTTGAATAAATTCTTGTGTTTATATGATATTGGTTACCTATTAGGTATTTTGTACTTTCATTTTCAGTTAACAATTTGATAGTGAATTAATATGGTTTTACAAGAGTATCGATGTTAATGTATTACCGAAATAAACTTTATCAACATTTTAGTATTTTCGCTATGTTATAAATTCGTGTAAGATATTTAAGGCACGAGAGCGGCAGATTTCGATCTATATTTTAAATGATTTAAGACAAGCTTTTGCTTGCGTATACAGAACTTAGAAATTATTCCACGGGTACTACGGGGATAAAAATAATAATCCTATGTACAGATGCCAGCTGAGCCATCAAGCTACGACAATCAGTCAACTTTCTTTAATAGATTTTCAACTTTATCGTTAAAGCATTAGGTTCAAGGTTGATTAGGAAAATTTGACAGTTTGGAGTAGCTTGATGTCTGAATGTTATCCAAATCCATTCAGCTATTAGGGCGCGAAACGGTGACAGACAAACAGACAAAATAGATCTCGCATTTGAGGATACAGCATGCATGTTCTATACCTATCTACAACTATAAAACTGTGGCTCATTCGATAACTTATTTTCGGAGTACACTTCTGGTGATCTGTTTTTGCAAATATAAAGCAAGTGAAATTCAAGTTGAGTGAGGTATTATCTTAAAACTGCTACTGAAACTTTTTCTGTATTGTGAGTATGACAGCTCTTTAGAGGTCTGATGACTGGCGATGTATTAAAACTTTTTTTTTTCACATAAAACGTTCATTCGAAAACCAGTACCCTTAGTAAGGGCTCCGCGATGTAAATGGGGTGGTATGCGAATGTTAGCTACTCGTACCTCAGGGAAGGTGAATAAGAAGTTTCATACATCGCGCTCGCCGTTTCCACAACGCCGGGTTTCAACTCTCTGTCTATCGCTACTGTCGTGTAGATGAATATATTGTCTAACTAAAATGTTACGGAATAGCTCATCTTGAAGTAACTTCTATTATACGTGGAATTTGTTAATGTATATTTATAAATATAGTAGCGTGTTTAGGTGGCCTAGAATTGAGGACGAGTGAGAATTTCTTAGGTTGTTTGTATTGTATTTAAAGATTACTTTTCATCGCCTTGAACGTCTCAGCCAAAGGTTAGATTTTTGTTTCTCGTCATTGGATTCCCAACCATGGATACTAACTGCTCTCATTACGAAAGAACTTGTAAATTTACGCAAAACTTTGAAGTGACATCTACAACGCCACATCATACATGACGTCACACAAAATCTAGAGGTCAAGTAAAGTTCTCCGCGAAATTTGGATATGTACAACCGATGTTAACCGACGAAAAGTAGCCCACTAGATATATCACTCGTCTGGTCAGGAGATCCCACCATCCAGTCGGGAGTGAGCGCGAATGTACTTGTATCTCCCAAGCCACACATGGTAGTAGTAGCAACAATAGATTTTTAGTTAGTTAGAGTCCGAAATTACCCTCCGCTCTCCCCAGACTAAGAGTATTCATGAGAAAGAAAGAAAGAAAAAAAGAAAGAAAGAAAGAAAGAAAGAAAGAAAGAAAGAAAACATATTTATTTGGCCCATGCCACATAAGTGCACACAACAAGCACAAAAAAAATATTAAAACACTAAAAATCATGAGGATTTTCCCACTTAAAAAAAAGGAGATCCCACCATTCTATTCCTCATATCTCTTTATATACCCTAAACTGGATCACACGAAAAAAGATAAGGCAAAAAATTGAGTTGTTCACATGACCAGTCCCACTAAAACGCGAACATTTAATAAAGTCCTAGTTCTAAATACTTAAAAAGCAAGTCCATCAAACTAATGACGCATTTCAAGTAACTAGAGTGCTTCTTAATAACAAGGCTTGAACCAAATAACCGACTATTCAGAGTACAACAATACTGGGCGAACAAAAGCAGACATTTTGAAGTCGTACAGCCCTTAGGCCAGCCGCGCACTCTGCGACTACGGTCGCAGTGACAGAAGTTTTGCGTCATATTGCTGGAACTGTGGTCGCTGTGACTATGAATAAAGTAGCAGTGACCACAGTTTAACCAAAATTACTTACGCTGTGGTCGATGTGACCCGTGGATTTAGTCACTGCGATCAACGTCACGTTTAGCCTAAGCTACGCTTGCCGAGGACTGTTGATGATCCAGTCATCTGCCTAGCCCTTTCCCAACTATATAGGGTGTAAACGAAGCCGTCAACCAAGCATTCATCAAATTTAGTAACTTTACGCAAAAATGATTGCTGGGAAACGAATTTATTTTTGGGGTGACAAATCACATTTTACGATAGGGCTCAATGTAACGCACTCAAAACATTGTGCTGGTGGATGGATTGTATAGTACCGGAGTCGTGGAGGTGTTTGAAGTAAATATCTTACATTAAAAACATGTATTTAAAAAAAAAACTTGTGAAAATTTTGGAACTTTGACCCCCAATATCTCCGTAACTAGAAGGTTCCCAAGTCCAGGTGTCTAGAAAAAAAAAATGATCACAATGACGGGGAGAACAAATGCCTTTCGGCTTCGCTTAGGGTACTTTTACACCCATTACATTAGCATTCGCTCCATATACTGGTATTCAGCTACATGCAGTTAGTCTGGAAACAGACCTAGCATTTAATGTAGTTTGTAAATGGTTAGGTACTAAAAGACCATCTAGTCTGGCCTTTACATATGTGATGATGATAGTAAAATATTAGTCGCAGTAACTAAAATCGCGGTAGCGGTCGCCAGTGTGTTAGGTCCCCTACATAGAACAATTTGTAATTTTAATCACAGGTGTAAGTAGGGCAGGTCTAAACTAGGTTAGTAACAAAGGGGTTGATTCCTAACCCTGAAACACTTGCTAGCTATTCAAACTAAACTTGATAATAAAGGGTGTAAATAGACCCTTAACGAAGCAGAAAGGCACTTATTCTCCCCGTCTTTGCGATCATTTTTTTGTTCTGGACCATACCTGGGAACCTTCTAGTTACGGAGATATTAGAGGCAAAAGTTCCAACTTTTTCACAAGTTTTTTTTTTTAAATACATGTTTTTAATGTAAGATTTTTACATTAAACACCTCCACGACCCCCGTACTATTCAATCCATCCATTAGCTGCTGCTTTGAGTGTGTTTCATCGAGTCCTACCGTAAACGTGATTATTCACCCCAAAAAAAAAAGTTGTTTCCCAGCAATAATTTTTGCGTAAAGTTACTTAGTTTGATGTACAGAATGCTTGGTTGACGGCTTCGTGAAGGGTCTGTTTACACCCTGTATACATATTCAAGCCTGGGTAGGTAAATACAAACCTCTATTTATAATGGTGTAGGTAAATGGAATATTTTAGAACAAATTAGACAGGTGATATATTCGATGTATTAATAACGCCTATCGATTAGGTGGATGACCTAATTTGACGACATGGTTGGACAGTTCAATAATACATTTGACTTAATATTCTAATGAGAATACAATTTCGATATTGATCATATTTGAAGACTATGTGAAAGATAGTCCCGTAACTTAAAAGACACAAAAGTGTACTTTTTAAAAATCGTTTTTATGGAAAAGGATTATTTTTTTTGTAAAACGGGCCTGGTTTTGACCTCGTTCACGCCGAAAGCGATGGATGAGGTCTATGATGGGACGATCGTTCCCAGAAGTTGCTTATTTACAATCGGGTGTCACCTTAAACGCACATGCATTTTCTGGTCATTCAAAGTTCAGCTATGACAGTTGAAATTCCAACAAACAGACCCTTTTTTTTTTTTTTTTTTTGGATGGGAAATCATCAAATGACCCCCCCCACTCTGGGCGGAGTGGAAGGGAGTGTCAGACTTGTACTGACTAAAACCCATCCATGCTCCTTCTTTGCCCTTTGTGTTCCAGGGCCACGGTGTCTCTTTCGAACAGTCCCGCAGCTCTGGCAGGCATCGGCCCATGCGGACCCCTACTCGGTTGCTGACATCTCTTTGAGGCGCGCGTGGAACACGAACGCGCCTACGGTGGCCGGGAGCCACCACGTGACCCCCGACGCCCAGGGCGTCTCCCGCGGCGGCTGGGACGTGAGGTTCTTTCCCTCTCACGTCCCGCCACCTCCTTCACTAGCATGACTGCTTCACAGAAGGTGGTGACGGCTTCCCATTCCCTCTCGCTCCGGACCATGGCTTGAACCAGGGCCGGACGCGAGAGATCGCCGCCGCCAATCGCCGCTACAAGGACACGGCGGTGCTCTGCCCAAGCGGGGCAGACCTCTACGGTGTGCTCCACCGTGTCCTCCGGACGATCCTCGCAGTGGAAACACCCGGGCGTTTCCTCCCGCCCGATTCGGTGCAGGAACCTCCCGAAACAACCGTGTCCGGTGAGGATCTGCGTCAGGCGGTAGGTGAGGGCGCCGTGGTGCCTCTCTAGCCACTCCTCAAAGAGGGGACTTATCGCCACTATGGTAGCGTGCCCTGCACGGGGTTGCAACAGTCGCTCTCTCCATGTCGCCATGAGATCACGCCGGAGGTCTGTCCGCTGAGCGGCAATTTGCCGCGGCAGCGGAGTTTCCCCCCGACGTAGTGCCTCCGTGCGCCATTCATGCAGGCGCGCGAGGACTATCGCCTCCAGATCCCATGGCGGCAATCCGGCAAGGAGGCTAGCCGCCTCGCCGGAGATCGTGCGGTACCCCCGGATTAGCCTTATGGCTATCACCTTTTGGGGCGCGTTCAAGTAGTGGGCAGCTTGCCGCCTCAAAGAACGCGCCCACACCGGGGCCCCGTAAAGGGCCATGGACCGCACGACCCCCGCGTATAGCCTCCGGCAGGAGGCGTTTGGACCCCTCAGGTTGGGCAAGAGCCGCTTGAAGGCAGCCCCTGTCCGTTCCAGTTTGGGAGCCAAACGTCGGAAGTGCTCCACGAAGTTCCACCGGCTGTCGAGGACGAGTCCTAGGTACTTCAACGTCGACCCGACGCCGATGGAAACCCCTCCTGCCGTCAGTAGGGATCCCGACGGTGGCGCATTCCGAGGCCCATGGAAACACATGGCCTCGGACTTGTGCAATGCCACCTCGAGACCCAATTGCCGGATCCTCTCCACGACTATCGCAACCCCGCGAGTCATGTTTTCGGCCGCCGCCTCGTGCGACCTCCCTTGTGCCAGTACCAGCGTGTCGTCAGCGTAGCAAACTACGCTGACGCCGGTAGGGAGGTCGGCGCGCAGCACCCAGTCGTAACCGATGTTCCACAGGGCCGGTCCCAGAACCGATCCCTGTGGAACACCGCACGACATCTCTCGCCGGTTCCATTCTCCGCTCCGACCGGGGTAGATGACGGCCCTATCCGTCAAGTAGTCCCCGACTACACGACGAAGGTAGGTTGGCACCCGGTGATACCGGAGTGCCTCCCCAATGCAGCTCCAGGGCATGGAGTTGAAGGCGTTGGCGATGTCAAGAGACACCGCCAAGACGACCCCG
Organism: Noctua janthe; assembly: GCA_910589295.1. Classification (NCBI taxonomy): domain Eukaryota; kingdom Metazoa; phylum Arthropoda; class Insecta; order Lepidoptera; family Noctuidae; genus Noctua; species Noctua janthe. The sequence continues at coordinate 6,287,279 of OU342578.1, forward strand.
CCCCGGGACACCGCGTCCCCCGTCGTGAGGGCTCTCACGCGCATGATGGCGTCCACCGTGGAGCGCCCCTTGCGGAAACCAAACTGGTGTTCCGCAAGATCCGGCCCCATCCCCGCAAGGTGCCCGGCGAGGCGGTTGGCAATGACTCTTTCAAAGAGCTTGCCCACCTCGTCGAGCAACACGATGGGCCGGTATGCGGACGGAGAGTCCGCAGGGCGCCCTGGTTTCCGGATGAGGACCAGCTTCCCCGTCTTCCAACGAAGCGGAAACTGGCCTCTCTCCAAGCATGCGCTTAGGAGCACTTCCAGTTGGGGCCCGAGAGCCTCAGAGGCCAGGACCCAGGCTTTGCCAGGCAAGCCATCGGGTCCCGGGGCGGCGTTTCTGGTTTTCAGCCTGCGTACCGCCACTCTCAGGTCTACCCCAGTCACCTCCGGAACGTCGTCATCGTCATCGGTGTGGTCCGCTTCCGGCACCGCACGCGGCGGCGGAGCTATAGGCGGGGGAGGATGCTCCCCTCGCGAAGGGAACAGAGCGCTCACCACGTCCTCCACGAGCTCAGGCCGGAGACTCTGCGTTAGTGGGGGGGCCCGGGTGCGGAGTTTGTCCCGCACCATCTTGTAAGGGCGCCCCCACGGATCTCCGTTCAGAGACTCCAGCATCTCCTCGCGGGCCAAAACAAACAGACCCTTCACGAAGCCGTCAACCAAGCATTCTGTACATCAAACTAAGTAACTTTAAGCAAAAAATGATTGCTGGGAAACGACTTTTTTTTTTGGGGTGAAAAATCAGGTTTTACGGTAGGACTCGATGGAACGCACTCAAAGCTTTGTGCTGATGGACGGATTGAATAGTAAGGTGATCGTGGAGGTGTTTAAACTAAACATCTTACATTAAAAACATGTATTAAAAAAAACTTGTGAAAAAGTTGAAACTTTTACCCCCAATATCTCCGTAACTAGAAGGTTCCTAGGTGTGATCTAGAACAAAAAAAAATATTGCAGACACGGCGAGAACAAGTGCCTTTCGGCTTCGTTAAGCGTCTATTATTTACACTCTTTATTTAATGGTGTAGCTTATTGTAAGTGCACGCTGGTAAAAGAGATGTTTTAGACAAAAATCTTTTAACAAGCAGATGTCTCTTAAAAAACATAACTTTTAGTCATGATAAGCTTAAAGCAACTCAACACACCATATTTAGTAACTAAGGTACCATAGGGTATAGTAGCAACGTACGGTCATTAAACTGAACATTATGACCACACGCGTCGTTTATGACATGTATATGACCATATTATATTATGGGCTCAATTTGTAATTAATACTCCAACTACTAACTAATGTAGCTCTTGAAATCTTGATTAAGTCGGCCAGAAATAATTACAAATGAATAATAAATAAAAACTTTATTATGATCCGAAAATATATTTTAATCAAGTTTTGTTGAGCTTGCATCTATAAATTAAAACGTTGTTGGTTCGAACACAGACAGCCATTTTACTTTGTGAGATTTATTTCATCTGCTCTGCTCCCAAATTGGAAAACATTATGAGAAAACCAGCATGTCCTAGAACCAAAATATCGAAGGCATGTGATACCACTAACCCACACTCCAAATGCGTCATGATCGGAGATCGGAATTTCCTACTTATATTATAAATGCGAAAGTTTGTGAGGATGAAAGGATGTTTGTTACTCTTTCACGCAAAAACCACTGACCGGATTTGGATGAAATTTGGCAAACAGATAGTTTATAACTTGGATTAATACATATAATACTTTTTATCCCGGTAGTAGGATCCCGCAGGACAATTAATTAACACCACGCGGGCGAGGCCGCAGGCATAAGCTAGAGTAGAACATATTTGCCGAAACTTCAAGAAAGTGTATCATGAGGATATAATACTTCCTTTAAGGCTCAGACTCCACCAAAGCGGGGACTAGTGGAGCGGAGAGGAGACGTGCGGAAATCGACCAATCACATTCGTTAAAGTCTACATCGCGTCTCTCGTCTCTCTTGTCGAATCTTTTATTTCTAAATATAAAAATCATTTCGGGTGTCATACGGAGGTATTATCATCATATTACTCACTTTTTTGAAATTTAGTGAAATAAAGTCCACCTATTCCGACCTGTGGTCGCTCTCATAGAAAAGAAAAGAGAAGCTCGTGGCTAAATAATAACAGCCGCTTGGGTTGATCTTAAGGTTAAGCCACGCTTGCCTAGGTTGGTCCATGAATGGGTGATTGCCCATTACCTACCAAGTTTCCTCCATGCCTCGGAAAGCACGTTGGTCCCGGCTATCATTTGTAGACCTTTGACAGTCGTAACAGGTAGTCAGTGGCCCGAAAGTGACAACCAGTGTTACCAAGGGGCATAGTATTACCCAGTACTTACTGGGTTGTGGAGGTCAGATAGGCAGGCGCTCTATGTAAAACACTGGTACTCAGCTGCTCCCGGTTAGACTGGAAGCCGACCCCAACATAGTTGGGGAAAGGCTAGGCAGATGATGATCGTTCTTATATAAAGACGGTCTGAGACCCCAGGAAGCAAGCCAACAGAAGGAACTTTGTAGACTACTAATGCTTATGCCAAGGTCATCTATTATCATTTTAACATTTATACTAATATTTGTCTTCGTTTCAGGACCACCGAAGATAATTTCGAACCAGACTCAATTTGGGAACCAAGGAGACACGGTGAACATAGAATGTGCAGCTTTTGCGGTACCCAGGATTGACAATATCATTTGGACCTTTGATGGAATAGAAATTGATGCCATACATGATCAGGTACTTATTGAATTTACATCCGTAAAATCAAGTCTTTTTGTCACGGAGGTAGGCAGAAACTACTAAAAGCCAGATGCTAAACTTAGACGTTTAAACATTGAATTTAATAAAGATTTATTACAATAAATTGTTAAATTGGATAAAAATAATATCTCTTAAGCAAATTTAGTCTCTTGACTTGGCTCACGAGGTTGTCGACATGTGGGATGTGGACTCAGCGATCATTGTGCCGATAGTTGTATCAGCCCATGGCTTAATTGCCAAGAGCCTCGACCAATACCTGAGTAGGCTCTCGTTAGGCAGCTGGATTAAGGGCTTGATTCAGAAAGCGGTACTTTTGGACACGGCTCGTATTGTTAGGAGGTTCCTCTCTCTGGAGCCCTGACCGCCGGTAGCTTAGACCCTGATCCATCAGGATCAGGGTCAAAAGGTCAGGGGTAAAAATATAAAAAATTGTAGCCCACCGGTATCAACCGGTGGGCTACAATTTTTTATATTTTTAAATGTTTTTTATATTGTTTTTTTTTTCTAAGGAATATTTAAAAATGTAAATGATTTGTAAAATTATAAATAAAGGAAATAACATCTCTCATGACAATTAGAAAATTAAAAAAGGCAATAATGAAGTAACATTTGATGGCAACGAAATACTTCGTAATAAATAATAAGAAAATATTGCAATCAAAATAATTGGCGATATCGAAAATCCTTGTCATTGTATACAATTGAGACTGGCTGTAATGATGAAAGGTGTCGCTCATTATAAACGAACAAAACTTGTTATAAAGTATACGCCAATTTTCATTTACAAAGGCAAAAATGTCCATCTACCGTGGCATTAATTATAAAGCCACGGTAGACTTCTTGAATTCTTGATTGCTTGAATTTCAGCTTTGCTTAATATCTATGCTGAAATTCAAGCAATCATTAAAAACTATTAAGTGATTTTTTGTTTTGACAAAGGGTTAAAGTAATTTTATTGCACATGTTAGAAAATGATTTAGTAGGTTTGCTCATAGTTACTGTCCAAAGCAGTGATTGGGTACTGGTATATGAGAATAGATGATTTTGTTTACTTTATAATAAAATTTGTCATTTATGTTCACGATCATCATTAATTTATTGATAATGAAAATAATACTCTGGCTAAGTCAACTTTATCGGTTGTACCTTTAAACTAATTCCACTAACTATTATTGTGTTCTTTGTAACCTTTATTGTTTTCAACTCCTGAGCAACGACCTTCCTCTCCCTTGTCCACACCCTCTCTTTTCCACAGTCTCTGTTATTATGGGCCAGTCCTTTTGGCAGGTGTTAACTTACATTTAATTATCTGTACTAATATTGTAAAGCTGAAGAGTTTATTTGGTTGAACGCGCTAATCTCAGGAACACCTGGGTCGAATTGAAAAAATATTTTAGTGTTGGGTAGCCCATTTATCGAGGGAGGCTATAGGCTATATAACATCACGTTATGACCAAAAGTAGGGGAGCATCAATAAAAAATGTTGTAAAAACGGAGAAAATAGTATTTTTATAATAATTTCACGTTGACGAAGGTTGCGGGCAACAGCTAGTTTTATTAATAAACCTTTTCTATCCAGGACTACGCGTTCCTCGAGGAGCTCCAAACTGGTGGTGTAGTGAACTCCACACTCATCATCCGAGAGAGCCAGTCCAAACACTTCGGGGTCTACAAGTGCAATGTCTCAAACGACTACGGAAGTGACACTATGGAAATTGTGTTACGGCCTAACAGTAAGTTTATTTTTGTTTAAATATTTAAAATTTAAAATCATAAGTAACTAACTAATGTGTATTGTCCCAACGAAGGACAAAAACTTCATCCACACAGTTCCGTCTCTTACCAGACAGTACTTTCGGTAGGAAACTTGAGTCGTTAGAGCAGTTTCAGACTAGCGTATTTTGTAGCGCGTATAAGCTCGTACCGACGTAAGCGCGTACACGCGCGCCTCAAATGAAAGCAGTCAGAAAAAAAATACAGTTGAACATAGGATCTCCTCCTTTTTTTAATACGATTCAAAAGTGACGATTTATCTCGCTACTCGCGCTTATACGACTTTGCTCGCACGATTTTCACGTGTGGCATAAAACGATCTAGTACGCGCCGAAAATACGCATTATCTGAAAGCACCCTTTGGCTTGATCTGCCGCGATCTCCTTTAGCGCTTAGTGGGACATAGTAGCATTTTAGCCGTTTTCTTGTAGGACGTGCGACATACATGTGCACTTGTCCAGCTCAATTCGAAAATGTTTTATTATTCAATTCTGATAAGTAGATACAATCAAGTTTTGTAACTATAATGAGTATTAGATTATCAACGATTGACACGCGTTCTTAAAATGTTCGATAACTTTTATAAGAAACTTTGATGAATTTTGTCTTTGTGTTGCATTTTGTACCTATAGCAATGAAAAGGATAGTATTGACACTGACCCACTAACCTTTTAAGCGTGTGAATCAACGACTAACTTGTACTATGTCAGTTGATTTGTCTATAAGGATTGTATTTTAATAGCGTTGTTTTGAATTTGTTCAAGTATTCAGTAGGGATTATTTATAATCAAATTTGACTTTAGCTTTCATCAAAATTTGTACATTTTGATGAAAGCTAAAGTCGTCAGCTCAAGACATTTTTGAGAACTGTAGTTCTTTATTTATGTATGACATTTCCATTATTTTTCATATCATTTGTGAACATTACGCACTCATCAAGAACGGTATTGTATTCTTTATATTTAAGGTTCACAATACTCTCTGCATCTTAGTTTTCAGTTTCATTCTTCGCCTCTTTAATAATATTGCTTTTTATGACATACTTATCTAATACTATAAAGCAAGTAATATTAGGAAGTGAAAAAAAATCTTGTTTCTATTTGGTCTTAAAAGATGATGGAGGCCGTCATTACAACCATTGTTTTTTATTAAGTATTTTATGACAGCTACTTTACGAGTTTCGAGTTTACGACTGTTCGTCGAGGAAATTGAAAGAAAAGGATAATCTTCCGTTTGATGGCCTTTAAAGAGCTGTAATTTGCTCCCAAAATTAACTTAATAGTTTTTGTGTAGATAAATATTTGTGATCGGACTTGATAAGGGTTCGAGGGTTAAGTTTGTTTGAATGTCTTGTTATCATTTACATTATCGTTATCTAATTGATGATAAGATTTAAGATGAATCGACGATTAAAACATTTTCATGTTTTATTTTAATGTATTTGGAGGAAACAGAATCAAGGGAATAATTACGAAAAGATTTCCAATGTATTCTTTCTCTAGTAGTTTCTAATTAGTTAATCTTTATAATGGGACATTTTAGAGAAGTATAATTTGAAGTAAACATTATCAAAATAAAATCATTAAAACCTACGAAAATATTTATAAAATCTATTCTCCACCAAGCAACTCGTCTATTTTAGTTGTTATAAGCACATTACAAAAGAGATTGTTCACTATGAACTATCAAAATAGTGAATAAGTCTTTACCAGCATGTCATTCATTCGAAAATTCGTTAAAAGCCCCCGTCCCATCGATCGATAGGACATCACTATTATTCTCTCGGCTGACAGAACCGCTATTACAGTTCCAATGGCCGTGCATTATCGTAAATGTATCGCCATTTTGACTTTATAACCCTCACATAACTATAGATCATTCATCTCCGGTCTCTTAACAAAATTCTCTTATATTTTTTCCGAAAATGTTTACGCTAGATTGGATCTGGGCCTTTGTGTTTCGATCGAGGGTCTGAGACTAAAGTTTTGTCTAAGACTAGAAAAATAAAATCTAGCTTGATGGATGCTGGATTTTAGGGTTACTTTTCATATTTTTGGGTGATCCAATCTTTGCAAAATGAGGGGTATAACTCAACGTTCAAAACTAATGACTGGATCGAGGTCTTGACCACTTGTCTGATGTGTAGGAGTCTCATCCTGTGCTCTATTATAAGCGACTACAAGATCGTTGCGATCATCTGTTCGGAAAATGGAACGCGGAACAAAATGAAATGAGGGGATTGCTTGTTTCAGGACACGACCTTAGTTTCAAACCTATTTTGTTGTGACATTAACAAAACCACCCACACAATGCCTCGTTGGTCTAATGATTGCAAGCGCGACTGCTGAGCAGGAGGTCCGAGGTTCGATTCCTAGGTCAGGAAAAGTGTTATTGGGTTTTTTAGTAATTTCTCAGTAGCAGCCACATAGTCTGAATTTGTGCCCGGTTGACGGCAATAGGTTACTAACAAAAACATTTTTTCTATTTTTGTTCTAGAAACATTCCCACTCCTGCTAATCCTGTTTGGAGTAACTTCAGGCACAATAATGGTAGGAGCAGTAATCATGCTTGTAATACTATGTCAAAGAAAACAGAGGAAGAACAAACAAACTCAGGTGGCAGAGAAACCAGACGTCACAGTCACTGCAGAAGAATTATATAAAGAAAATGACAGAAATTCTAATATTAGTGATTTGAAGCTTGAATTGAGACAGGCGAATGGAAGCTGTGAAATTGTAAGTATACATTTTATCATAAACTAGCTTTCGCTCGCGGCCTCGCTCCCGTTATGTACGGAAATTAACTCACGGGAACGTTTGAAATGTAGCCTATACAGAGTGTAAGGGACAGCCCTCCACAAACTGATTTGTAGAATTCAGTATTATGATGTACTGAATTCTAAAATGACCGGTACAAGAAATTATTATAGGAATGTTATGGGAATCCAATAAATTTGATTTGTCTTATTTCCTCATGCGCAATGTTTCGTTACCGTGACAAAACGCACGTAGCGAACGGCAAGCGCGACGACGAGTTCAATGAACTCTGTAGCTAGGCAGGAAAGACTGAATACTGAAGGCTGATTTCAAGCGTCTTTCGTTCGAGTATTTCAACATCCATTGTTGGATTTTTGATTTTAGCCATATTATTTACATAAATAGATTGCTGCGTACAGGGAATGTAATTTTACATTGAAATAAAGGAAAAGTAACTGAAAAAAAAAAATCCAGAGAAAAATTCCGGTGGAATATGATTCAAAATAAGGAGCTGAATGCACTCTGTCAGTTTGAGGAGGGCTGTCCCTTACACCATGTATTATGACACTCGGGGATAATGTAGCTTTCCGTTAGTAAAGAATTTTCGGAATCAGATCAGTATTTCCGAAGATTACCCCCTACATACAAGCTAAAATTTTACCTCTTTATAATATTAGGATAGATAACGTTGATACAAATAAGTTTAAAGCTATATTGATTAGTGGAATACCAAAGAAACGGTATTGAATTTAAACGTTTGAGTATGACTGTGGATGGCCACAAGAGTAGGAGAATATCAAAGAAAAGATGGATGAATTGTGTGAAAGATGATAAGGCTAGAAAATAGGTGACTACTGAGATGATAACTGTTAAAGAAAGAAAGAAAAAGTATGTATTTGTCTCGCACAGGATGAAATAAAATGATTAAATTGACAAAAGATCAAAATTATGCAAAAGGTACCCAAATATCAGAAGAAAAAAATAAGACACATCATCATCTGCCTAGCCTTTTCCAAACTATGTTTTGGTCGGCTTCCAGTCTAACCGGATGCAGCTGAATATCAGTATTTTACATGGAGCGACTGCCTATCTGACCTCCACAATCCGGTTAGTACTGGGTAATACGATACCCCTGGGTAAGACTGGTTGTCAGACTTTTTTGGCATCTTTGACAGTCGTTACAGGTAGTCCTGTAACGACGATATCGATAACGGGATATCTTCCGTGATTGTTCATTATTTTGAGCTCCCAATATTTCGGCACTGTTGCAAGCGCCATGATCGCGAGTTGACTGGAGAATGCGGGTGGATGGAAAATAAATTGTTAAGAGCAGACAAATTTATCTACTATCTTTCTTTGTCTTTTGCTACGCGCATTATTGGAACTCGAAACTAAGTCACGGCAAAACTCACTCACAGTATCACCAGGTTTTGTGGAGTCCTTATTACGATACTTTTGAGCTTACTCAAAACTGGATTACACGTACTTGACAATTTGAAGCCATCCTCTCGATTGAAATTTTTGTGTTGCTATGGTCAAATACGAAGAAGTATTGAAGAACAAAACATGCTGTAGTGACTCTAAATAAATTGACATAAGGGCAAGCGAATGATGCTAACGTTGATGATATTCCTAAATAAAAAAAAAGATATAGGAAAATTCTTAATTGTAGATTGTTTTTATTAAAGGTTAGATTCAACCCCACTCATCTATGATTACGTAACTTAATTACTGAAAATTAAACGCCTACTTAAGTGGAGACGTTTAGAGGTGTGGTGGGATTGAACGTGATATGAGTCTAAAAAGTCACTATACCTTTGCGGTTTTTCTGTGAAATTAGAACCTTATATTAAGCCTACTACGGGACTTAATATAATGTTTATTATTAGACTGCCTCGTGGGTCTAGTGATCGCAAGCGCGACTGCTGAGCATGAGGTCCTGGGTTCGATCCCCACCTCGGGAAAAGTGTTATTGGATTTTTCCATCAGGAATTTCTCAGTAGCAGCCACGGTGTCTAGATTAACGGTCGGTTGATGGCAATAAGCTCGCCCCCTATTACATGGGACTTAAACATAACTGGCAAAATGTGGGTGTACTATTAGGTAGACCTCTGCCTAACCCTTCGGAGATTACAGGCGTTATTTTATGTGTTACGCCTTTTAACATGACCAGCTTTTTGTAAGACAAATGCTTAAATGATTCTTACTTAAAACGTAATTGTCTAGATAATGCGTTAGTTATTTGGTCCTGTCTTTTTGATTCTTAGGCCGCGATCTTTAAACGTCGCGTAGTATCAGTTTTGGCTGAAACATGTTCCTCGTGTTGTCTCTATCTTATACTTGTGTTTTTAGCCACAGTACTAAGTAATGTTAATAGATGTCGGCATAAGATATTTCATAATGGTTTAATGTAGAATAAATGGTTCAGTCTCATCAGTTTGGGGTTGAAACTCTGGGGTCGTGGGGTCCGAGTGCTCATAGGAAAGGAAATTTCGAAACGCCTAGTTGACGCTTCCCGTGACCCAAGGGCTGGCTTTTACTTTGGCCAGAGGCTAAGTGTTGCCATACAACGTGGCAACGCCGCCAGTCTCTTGGGCACATTACCAGCTGACAGCGGTGAGGAGGAGTTTTTTTATGCCCTCTTATAGTTTGTTGTTAGTTTATTTATTTTAGGTTATTTAATAGTTTTTAATTAATAAGGTATTTAGTTAGTTGTCTCATCTAATCTAATCGATCTAACTAATATTATAAATGCGAAAGTTTGTGAGGATAGATGAATGGATGGATGTTTGTTACTGTTTCACGTGAAAACTAATAAACGGATTTGGCACATAGATAGTCACATAGATTAAGCTGGATTATCATATAGGATACTTTTTATACCGGTAGAATGATCTCGTAGGATGTTACCGAACTTCACGTGGGTGAAGCCGCGGACATAAGCAAGTGTAGAATAAATTGACTACTAGAAAAGAATCTTAGAAACTCCAAGTCCAATTTGTTCTTAACAAATTCAGTTCTCGTCATAATTAAGCCATATTTATTAATCGTTCGTATCATTTCAAAAGCAGGAGGCAATTAACTCCATAAATAATATCAAAACATTTTTTTCTAGGATTATTCGAACACTGGATCGGACAGCACATTATGTTCGAACGCCAAACTTGGTAGTGGTATACCGCTCGCCGGTACAGTGCCTCTATCATCTATAAACCAGAATAACACATATCAGCCGTATAGATATAGCAACGACTACACGGATCCTGCGTACGCTGATTGTTATAAGGTAATGGAATTTGTAATGTGTCTATCAATATTCTATTCCGTATCTTGTATGATCTTGGGAGAATGTGGTTTGATGTAACTGTAGGTTTTTATTATGAAGGATCATTTATCTTATGTTTTGTATATGAAGACTGAGTGTTAACGACTTACGGCATTTCATACAAACTTTCAAGTCCTTGTTTTTCGAAATGACTGAACCGATTTTGACGCTCCTTAAAAATGTTTCTCTTAACTGTTTTAAAACTTCATCACATAATTCAATTAGCCTAGAAAAGTTGTAAGCGCTTTTAATGTGTTTTATTTCTACGATGTCTTACAACACAAGTATTATAAGCTTTAGGCTTCGTTTCCGAGGATGCGTAGCAAGAGATGTGTATGAAACTAACCAATAATATCGCTTCTTTTTTTAAAGCTTGAGGTATTCTAGCATGTGATTGGTTGGTTCCACACACATCCTTCGCTACGTATCCTCGCTCATCTCTGGTGGAAACAAAGCCTTACGGTCGCTTATCACGTCAATTCAATACATTTTAGACTTCATCGTTATTGCTCATAGAAAACTACTCTATCTAGGCCTTGGATACCATTGTATTTTTTTTAATTTTGGCCTCCCATCAAAATTTCTGCCCTTGTCCCATTCTACTTGGGGTCGGCGCAACACGTTTTCTTCTTCCATTCTCCCCTGTCAGACGTCACAGCATCATTTACTACTTTCTCTTTTATATCATTCCTCGCACAATCCATCCATCTTTTCTTTGGCCTTCCTCTCCCTCTCCATCCACCAAAAATTAAAATTTGAAATTCTTTATTAATATTTTTAGTTATAAGTTTTGGTGAATCTTCTTCAATTTCGTCGTTTATTTTTAGGTGAACGGCTTCAGCAATGGTTACCAAACGTACGTGCATTATGGTCACGACTATACCCCAGGATCTTTGAGGGTGCAGTCGCCTACCATGAGCAGTGATAAACTTACGCCTAATAGGTAAGATAACATTGTATTTTTATCTAGTTTTGACTGTTTCACTGCATCGTAAAGATATCTTCCCATATACTACTTCGTTCTTCCAATCAATTGTTTCTCCATTATTTCTTCATAGATTGATAAAACATTTAATTTGAATTACTTTTTTTACTTTCTTCAAGGACATTTCTAAACGCTTAGTTGACACTTCCCATAACCTAGGGGCTGGCTTTTACCTTGGCCAAAGACTTAGCGTTGCCATAAAACGTGGCAATGCCGCCGGTCTTTTGGGTACATTACCAGTTGACAGCGTTGAGGAGGAGTTTTTTGGTGCCATTTTTACTTTTAAGTTAGTTAGGTACCCTACGACTCATTGAGCAACTGTCTATTTGTTAAGATTCGTGGTTTCCAAGTCTATTTAGTGTTGTGGTGATTATTGTTTGTTTGTTTTTCTGGAAATCCCACCAAAAGTTGCCCTCTTTTAACCTTTTGTAACCAATGGGACCCTATTACTAAGCCTCCGCTGTCCGTTCGTCCCTTCGTCGATCCGTCCGTCTGTCTGTCAGCGGGCTGAATCTCATGATCCGTAATTGTTTGACAGTTGAAATTTTCACAGAATGTGTATTTCTGTTGCCGCATTATGAACACAATTAAAAAATAAATTAAAAAGGCTCCCCTACTACAATTTTACGGAACCCTGCATGTGCGAGTTCGACTTGGACCGTTTTTTTTATGTGTTTTGACGTTTAAAATGACTTGATTTACGTCCAGCCTAATTTTAAGCATTTCTTCTTTTGAATTTCTGTTCAGCCCAATTTTTTGTAATCCACAGATAATCCTGTTGATGATTTAAGTACTAATACCTAACCTATGATTGTAACAGGTCAGTAAACGGCAGTTTACCACGTAGTGTGGACACGCCATCAACAGTTCAGTTCAATACTGGCAGCGGGTCACAGAACAACTCGCTACAACGCAAACAGAAGAGACAAGATAGCAGCAATGCGCTCAACAGTCTTGGACTTCCTACCACAGAAGGTGAGTATTTTGTGTTAAAATGTTTTGTGAGCGTAGTCGGAAAGCTTATCCAGCATACCTTTATCTGTGTTATTCTACGATTATTTTTGAAGGTTATTTAATTTCAGTTTTAACCGACATCAAAAAAGGAGGAAGTTTTCAATTCGGTTGTATTTTAATTTTTTATGTACTGATTTGAAAAAATTTTTTTTTTTTTGCGAAAGGGTATACTTTCCGATTGGTTTCATCAAAATCGGTTCAGTAGTTTGGTTTTTTTCTTCTTTGCCTATGTTGACTATGTTGAAGACATAATGGTTCCTTAATAACTTTCAGTTACAATGTATAAAATGTAGTAAGTATACTACAACTAAAAAGAGTAAAAAAAAAAAAAAATATTTCATAAAAACCCGACTTCCAAAAAACATTAAAAAACGTCTAAAACGACTTTTACTTTCGGAAGTCGGTGGCAAAAAAGACAATGAAACAAGCAAAGTAACCGACTCTATTTGATGCATTTCATGTTGTTTTTCAAGTAGCATTATACGCCGACGATCGCCATAATGTCTAAATATTTCATCAATCAAAAACAGTTTGTACTTGTTTGATTGGTTGCCAATAGGTATTTTGGATTGGACTTATTACAAGTAGTACTTAGTTTAGTCTGGAATTGTGCCCGGTTGAATGATTTGATGGCAATAGGTACACCAGAATACCTCTGCCTAACTCTTCGGGGATTATACCCGTGATGTTATGTTGTATAACCCGTTCACATTTCTCTTTCTTGGAACGAAGCCATAAACTATAAACCCTGTTACGTCAAAGCATACAATTCTTTGACATTGGTACTCTTTGTACGGTGTGTTCTAAGGTAATACTTTAAAGGTTTTTCAAAGAGGAAAAATCGTTCACGAAATATTTCCTTCATAACGTATTCGATGAAATTTTGCTTCAATGTTTCAATGTAAAGGAATTTCGTTTGGATAATATAAGTTCTATTCTGTATAGGGAGATGAGGAATATTTATAGTACCTATATGCTATCTGGATATTTATTTTTTATTTATTTATTTAAACTTCATGTAAACAAAATGGATATAACAAAACTTGTTCATTTTCTCTTTTTTTTTTTGTTAAATTATTGAGATTTTGTGTGATATCCATACCATGTTCCAATTGGTTTTTATCAAATAAATTAAATACACGTTTATTTTTCACATATTTCACAACAAACACTGTTTTAAGCTTTCACGGTTTACAACTAAACTTACACTGTCACTTACGGGAAATCTTCCGTTATTGAAGATCGGGAGCTCAAAATAATGTACAATTACGGAAGATATCCCGTAAGTGACAGTATAAGTATATTTTACAACAAAATCGATAGTGAGAATCAGACAAAAAAACTCACTGTACTACATTCTGATTGAGGCCGAGACCTATAAATGTTACTTAACACAGTCAAACTACGGCTAACCGTTACTCCTGTCACTGTCGCATTAGATCATGCTACAAGTGAATAGGTGATAAGTCACATTCATAGATATTTAAACATAACATAATATAATCAGCCTGAAATGTTCCCACTGCTGGGACACAGGCATCCTCTCTATGAGAGGGAATGAGCCATAATCCACCACGCGGCCCAGTGCGAGTTGGTGTGGGTGGATATTTAAACGCCTGATTCATCTTTTCCCAACTATGTTGGGGTCGGCTTTCAGTCTTACCAGCTGAATACCAGTCACCCATCCACGGACCAACCTAGGCCACCCCTAAATATACCACTAGCAAAAACCTAATTCCCGATTTCTCCCCCAGTGAACCGCGTTCCAAACGGCGGCCTCATACACGGTGTGGACGTCCGGTACGCAGCTACGTACGGCAACCCGCATCTCCGTACGGGCGCCGGACTCGGGTTTGCCAACACCGTGAATACGGCTAAACCGGCGTCGACGCCGGCGCCTCCGCCGTATTCGTCTGTTAGAAGTTCTGTTGTCTTACCTTCAGGTAAGTGAAAAGTTGCAGTTTTGTGTGTTGATTATAATGTCACAAAACAAACTGAACATGATAAGCATATGTTTCTTGATAGATTTACCAAAGATAATCATGTTTAATATTGTAGTTATAATCGTGTTTACTAACATAGTTTTAAGCAATTGTATTAGGTCTTTACCTATGAAATTGGAGATTTGTATGAAAATTTTAAAAACAAAATTTTTTGTATTTTTTTTTTATTTTAGCTTATTGAGCTTTTTTATCTTTCCGATTTGACGCAAGTGCTTCAATGTCGTTTTGACACTAACTCCAAGGCCGGCAGCAAGCTCAGCCGTAGATTGAGTTGGATCCGTTTCCACTACCGCCTTCAATTCGTCGTTGTCGACAATGGTTACGGGCCGACCACGAGGCTCATTCTTCAACTCAAAATTTCCAGATTTAAAACGATTGAACTAATAAAGGACCGTGTTTATGCAAGCAGTGTTAGGCCCGTACACGTCGTTAATGTTTCGTGTTGTTTGCGCAGCGGTATGTCCACGTAGGAACTCATATCCGAAAATTGTACGAATTTTCAGTTTATCCATGACGCCAAAAACTACCACAATTTCACAAAAACAAAAAACTATCTAAAAACAAATGACTGAATTTGAAATTAAAAGAACGCGGCTTTCAAATAAAATTTATTTGAATTTCGAATTGCGCGCCAATGCATAGATAATTAAATCTGGAAATGCTGGTTATTAAATCTCCAATTACATAGGTAAAGACCTATTATGTACTAACGCTGTATGGGACATGTTGTCTGAAATAAAAGATTTAATAATAATATCTAAATCACGTAAGAACTGTCAGTGTCAATATTTTCCATATTGAACCCAGTTTAAATTATGCCGGTCGATTTTTATTTTATTGATGTAATTCTGCTTTTAAATAAACCTTTTTGCTGTTTCCATTTCATTTGCAAAATGGAAATGGTTGAAAGCCCACCCCATATAAGAATTATTACTAAAAAGGCTTAATAATCGTATCTCTGTTTAAATTAATATATGAACGATAGGAACTGATAGATTTTCGTAACAAATAAATTCCAACACGCTACTGTAGATAGCAACAAGATTTTTCAACGACTTGTCCTCTTCATTGAAGAGGAAAAATGTGACACATGAAGAGTCTTCACAAAAAAAGTCAACGAAAAACGATGCCTACATCGATTCAATTATTATTTTACTGATTAAACTGACTTATTTAATTAAACTTACGCATCACTAACCTTAGATATCCGCAATTTTGTAGCTACTTACCATAACTCAAAAACAGTGTATTTTTTTACCAGGTAACTCCTCCCACTCAATAACGTCACCCACCAGTCTGGCGTCACCACAGTGTGCCACCAGCCCCATCACCACCTCAACCATGTCTACTGACAGTACGCAACCACCGGTATGTATTGAATTTATCTTAAGAAAAATTGATTAGCTAAATATTATATACCATTATAAATTAAAATAACCTAAAGTACCTAACTAACTTAAAAATAAACTTAAAAAATGCCGTCAAAAAACTCCTCTTCAAAGCTGTCAACTGGTAATGTACCCAAAAAACTGACGGCGTTGCCACGTTGTATGGCAATGCTAAGCCCGTTTGAATTTATTGAATTATAAAAAGTTGCCAGGCTATCGTTTTCATTTCGGTGAGTGTGCTTTGGAATTACACAATCTAATTCTCCAATCCCCATTCTATCATCGGCGAAGCGTCATCGGTGAAGTTTCACGAACTTCTCGCGTGCTCCACCCTAGGCCGCATCATCGATTCACATCAGGCGAGTTGCAGCCCAACGGAATTCTATCCAGTATAAAAAAAAAATCTTTAAGTGTAATGTGGTAGAGATCGAACATTTTTTTATTAAAACATTATCCACAAGTGAAATCATTGTACAAAGGCCGACCTAATGCCACTTTTGCCACGTTGCATGGCAATGGTGATTCTTTGGCCAAAAAAAAGTTCAGCCCTTTAGTCACGTGAAGAGTCTGAAGAGTTGACCAACCGCTTGGGGATATCCCGAAATACTAGGTGGGCATACGGACCCCATGGTCCTAGTGTTTCAACCCCAAACTGCTCTTTGTCTGGTATGGTGTTCCGCTACCGATGCGACGATGCGCAGCACATCTTTACACACACACACACACACAAATATAGATATTTGATGTAAAGCTTTAATAGCTTTTGTTTGACGGCACGGTTGGCGCAGTGGCTGAGCGATTGGCACAGTGGCTGAGCGCACGGAATAAGTATTTGTATGATCTACAGGCAGTTGTTCCGGGTCTGGCTGTTTGTGTATGTGAGTTTAAATGTTTGTAATCGCACCCACGATACAGGAAAAATTCCTAGTGTAAGGAAACGTTCAAAAAAAAAAAGCTTTATCAGCTGGGTGTGGTTCAATTATTTAAAGATAAAAAATATTGCTACGAATAACGAATATTCTGTTACAAATTAACTAGTATTACTTTCAGCAGTTTAATTGAAAATGGTACGCTGTACAGCTTTTATTCGAATAGTAAAAAATAGTACTCAATATCAGTTTTCATACATTTCTAATGTTCATTAATTGACTATATTTAATTGACTATGGAACATTGTGGAAATTGTTATCTTAGGGTACGATACTAGGGCTGCGGGACTGTTCGAAAGAGATACCGTGGCCCTGGAACACAAAGGGCAAAGAAGGAACATGGATGGGTTTTAGTCAGTACAAGTCTGACACTCCCTTCCGCTCCGCCCAGAGTGGGGGGGTCATTTGATGAATTCCCATCCGAAAAAAAAAAAAAAAAAAAACGGTACGAGACTGACAGCGCCCGCAGTGACTCAAATAGCTTCGGGACTCCTACGTTACATTAAGAAATGCTTCCATGCATAGGACATTGCAGCTTCGTCGCTTTCGGAAATGTACCTTGAGAAAATGTGCACAGAGTCCTTATTACCGAGATTAAATAACCTTATTTTATTGTTTATTTACCAATAAAATGTTTGTCGTAGATTGGTGTAGCGACTTCATCAGCGACGCCACAATCGCCGAGTGCTCACTACATCTTGGCACCATCGAATAGGACTATTGGTAATGCGACTGTTACTAAAAAAGGTAAGACATAATAAAAGCAAATATTTTTAATAATTAGTAATCATCCACCCCTTCACCTTACTTAGGAAAATAAAGATTCAATAATATTATAAAACTAAAATAAAGTCGAATCAATAAAAAAATAAATTCCATTTATTTCAGGTTCAAGACCCATATAAAACCAAAAATAGACAAAAATACAAATACAAACACATAAATTATAGCTAAAACCTAAATATCAGAATTACATTACATTAAATAAGAAACATTATTAAATTAAATTAAAAAAGTCAAAAATAAATTAAATACCGATACAGAAATAAGTCAAAATAAAATAATAAAGTTAATAATAGATAAGAATTTGAATTCCAAAACGAAAAAAAAACCTGTTCAGCCTCCTACAAAAAAACTAACAGTCAGCTAGACTTTAATATATTTCGTTCTATAAGTGCATCCATTTCAACTATTGAAAGGACTTGCTATTACGGTTTCAGTGTCCGGAAATCGAATACGAGAATATATCATGCAACGTCAAACGGGTAAATAATTCACACTACGTTGAAAACGTAGTACTAAATCATGGATAGTATTTTGAAAACCTCACGATAGAAGCTATGTGTTTTCGTTCAAGTATTTAATGGTCTAGGTTTTGAGTGAAATTTCTACAAAATGAAAAGGAAATAAATAACAGTTGATCACTTTTCAATTGGGAGATAACATCTAGTATTTTTTTCGGAGCCATTAAAACTGTGAAGACTTTTAGAAAAACGGCCAAAAGGTATAAAAACGGCCAATAAATATAAAAACGGCCAATATGTATTAAAATATTTCTCGAATATTAATTAAAAATTCATTAGTGTAACACCACCGATGATGAAGATTATGCTATGGCAGCGAGTAGAACTACAATCATGCAACGGTACGTTATGACTGCGATAGTCTAGATAGATTTGTTGGCTTTGGGGCATAGCTATGAACGAGGGTGCGAGAGCGACGGGCTTACTCGCGTCCAGTTACTCGCATGCGTATGTACCAAGGGACATCCTCACAGCGAGGGTTCTGCCTCCTGATGGCTCCTGCGTCTGCGAACTAGTTCAGAGAGGGTTCTCGCCGGTCGTCAGAACAGTCCTCAATAATTTTTTTTTTTATTTATTCGGAATGACCAACAATAATTTTTGCGTAAAGTTTGATGTTGCTTGGTTGACGGCTTCGTTAAGGGTCTTGTTACATCCTGTATATACATACTGTAAAATATTCACCACCGTTGTAAGTGCGTCTTTGTTTAATTATTAACAGTGTCTTCCTTTGTCTACAGGTAACGGTCACCAAACCCCGTTAGCGACACACGTATAAGTTAAGTTTAAACATTTTTCTATAAATAAAACTTTGGATGAATTTACTACGCAATGTCTCGCGTATCAGTGTACTATAGTTAATTTTTATTTAAATTTTAATTTAGAAGTATTTTCCTCAGGTCATTTCTACGGTCAAATTAAAGGAATGTAATCAATTTAAAAAAAAAAAACTTTTGTAAATTATTACAGTTTTTCTTCAAGCATTTTCTGTAAATTTTAATTAAAATGTATACTAAAAATCTGATTTGACAGCAAAATGTTTGAATAAAAACTTTGAACCTCTACTGTCCTTGAAGTTAGCTAGCATATTAGTGTTCAAAAAAATCTAGGCTAGAGATCGTAAAAAATAGATTACCACAAAAAAAGTTCTTATTACAACCGAATTAGGCACATATTGATCGGTTTAAACCTATCATGGTGTAAAGTAAGCCTATTGCGTGTTTTACCTTGATAAGTGTTTTATTTCACTGGGTATATAGAAATACTGAGTTGGCACCATTTTCATTGTTGTCTTAAAATACCTAAGATTGTTGTAAGCCAGGTGTGTTAAACATTTTGTGAAAATATCAGATTGTTTCTTAAATGAAAAAATAAAACACTGAACAACTATTTTCTAGGTAAGTACATTTTATCCGAAAACAAATTCCCCCTAATTTAATTGTTAGTTATCTTTTTTTTATTGCATTATGGTGCCACAGCAGTAACTAAAAAAAAATTTGTCAATTCTTTGAAAGTTGTTGAAAAAAAAAGTGTAAATTTTCGTCAATTTCATATAACCCGACTGAGACTGGTCTTGTTACTATTGTATTAAAGTGTGTATAAAATAATAATATTAAAATGTAATGGCAGTATTTCTTTAGAGAGCTATTTATTGGTCTCAAATAGGTTGTCCTTTTATGTGCTTATTGGGTAACACTTGAGATAAACCGAGTTTTAATTGTTGAACTGTACAATAACAACGGAAATCGTCATAAAACTTACAATATTTAGCACGGATTCAGTACATAAACCTTTTTATTTCATACAAAAGTGCAATTAAAATTAAACCTGCACGGTTTGAGCGAATCTAAATAAAATCAATTTAAAGTTTACCTGCAAGTAGGTCTAGAATCATGTACGTATTAATATACTGAATGTATGATAAAATAATGTCTCACGATCTCACATACACCGTGTATATAACACAGACTTTACAATGAAGTTAAGAAAAAAGCATTTTAAACAGCACTCATTTTGTTACACTTACTTTTATAGCTCATGAAAGGACATCGTATTAAGCTTAAAAAGAATATAAAGGACATGCCCCACTCTATTCGAAAGCATGTTACGTTTCCATTAAACCATCGCCTTTTAGATACATAAATAATATTATTTTCTTGTAGATAAAATTAAAGTCAATTTTTATTAAAAAAAAACTTTTCGTAATAAATACTTACGTAGTTTACTTATGTTCGTAATAATATTTTATTCATCGTTTTTTTATGTTTTCTTTTCACATTTTAAATAAATGAAATAAAAATTTCGTGTAAATGTAAAAATAAAAGTAATAGTTGTTACATTACTTTATAGTTTTTTGTTTTACCGTTTATTTTCTAAAAGAGTACATATCAGGATAAGTGAACATAATGGTTTTTGTGTCTTCAATCCTTTCCTTAAGACATATCTAATAATAATTATTAAATAAGCTTTAATTTCTCTAAAATGTGCCATTTTCATGATATCTCAAACATATCTTACATACATTTTAAAGTTTTCGTAAAATGCACAGTTCTTCCAGTATTTTTTTTTTGTGCAATGTCAATTTAAATCTTTATTTTAAAATTACTGGGCATATTTTGAGATACATATTTCAATTTTTGGATAAATAATAAATATGTCCAGTAGAGAATTTAATAGTAAACCTAAATCAATTACGAAGTTAAAAATAGTTATTAAATATTTACGGCTTATCACAATATGCTCAATAATCTATAGATGTAAACATTTCATTTAAAATTTTCAATTCAAGACTGATTAGACTAACCTACACCACACGCCTAATTTTTTCTAAATATTAATTTGTACTATTTTAATTAAAATTGTTTTGTTTATCTTGTTACCTTCAGTTTTCAGCAAATGTTTTATTTTTTATTAAATAAATCTAACTGGTGTTTAAAGTTTACAAAATAATAAAAAATGAATTAAAACCGTATTTTTTCTCTTTTTTAGTATTTGAAAAGAACCCCTTTTGTTATTAAATACTATCAAGATAAATATAACAATTT
Source organism: Noctua janthe (assembly GCA_910589295.1). Lineage (NCBI taxonomy): Eukaryota > Metazoa > Arthropoda > Insecta > Lepidoptera > Noctuidae > Noctua > Noctua janthe. The sequence continues at coordinate 6,308,610 of OU342578.1, forward strand.
CGAATAAATATATTTTACTATTCCAATAAAACTGAATTATTTCATTATTGAGTCAATAAAATTGCTTCAAGAAAAAAATGGCCTAGAAATTTCATTTTCACAATATTTTATCAAAATATTATAATTGCCTTAGGAATCATCTCATCCGTCTTGTAATGTTAAATTTTATATCGATATTTTTTGTGTTTTTTATTACGATTAGTAGTAGTTTTATTCAGTAAAATAATAGGCAACTGTATATTCGAATACTTACTATATTATTAAGACCTTTTTTCTGTTTAAAATATCCATTAAAGAAAATATAATTTTGTTAAAAAATACAAAAAATATCGAGTATTTCACTAGCTAAATATAAAACTGCTTACACACTCTCGATTTTATCTTTCGGAACACTCAAAAACGTCTGTGTGTAGGGTGGTTTATGTCGATTATTCCTCTTGTAATAAAAACTATTATTATGCTAGATAAATAATTATTTTTTCTGTGATACATAGATTAAAGTGTTTTTTGTACATATTAATCGCTATATTACTATGTGAGTGAAATTGTTAAGAAAAATGTACTACTTAATAATAAAAAATGTAAGGCTTTTGAATTTGTGAACTAATTTAGCCGATAGAGAAGAGGGGTTATGTTTTATGAGTGAGAAAAAAAAAGTAGATAGAAAAGCGTAACGATTGAGTTATAAAAAGTTGCAACTTGTAAATTAGTAAAATTGTACAAACTACTTTTCTAAATAAAATGAAATTTTGGCCTATGTAACATTTGTTTTACTTTTACCCTCGAGGGAATCTAATTTTGTTTTCCGATGTCAAAGTAGAGAACTCTTTGTGAATAGCTGGAAAACGTATTGAGTGATCTCTTTTGGCATTTCGTATGAGTACACGTTTCATTTTGTTATTTTTTGTCGAAACCAAAAGTTTCGAGCGAGTGCTTTTCACTTTTCATTAGACCGAATTGATGTTTTATTTTTTTTATTTCGGTAAAATGTTTTTTAAGTAGCTAGAATAATGTTTATGTAGGCAAAATCAGATAGACTGTCATTTGAGGGTCTCTGCTGAGTTTTTTAATAGAAATCCCTATCAGAAATTCAAAATCAAGATTCTTCTGAAAAGCTTAAATAAGTACTTAACGTATTTTTAATGGCAAAATTAAATTAAATAGGAATATATAGGGGTATGTTACGAAATTAACGAAAAAAAACCTCAAACATGACTTTTAGCCAACACATTTTATGCGAATATTGGTTTACCCACACAATAAGAAAATTATGGTTAATATTTTACTCGAAACAAGGACATAAAATGTTTATTACTCCTGATAGTTGAAAATGACAGCAAAAAGATTAGTTAGGTGTTTCTTGAATCATACAATATCACGAATCCTTGATTTTTTCTCTATTTCAGATTAGAAATATACTGAGACGGACTCTAGACTCTGGTGGAAGCTCCAGGGTAGCCTGCGAAATTCAAATGTTCCTACGTTTTTTTTTGCAATTTGCAGGTCAGTGTCAGGATGAAAAATGAGTCGTGCAACTAACACGTATGTAGTTACAGAATTATAATCATTAATATCATCAATACAACCCTCTAAGTTCCTTTAACCCCATTGAATGACTTTTTAATGAAATAGTTATTCAATGGTGTTAAATGGACTCGGAGAGTTGTATAAATGATTTTAATAATTCCGTAACTACATACAGATACTGACCTACAAATTGCAAAAAACGTCAGAAAATTTGAATTTCGTGGGCTACCCTGGTGATTCCACCTTAAAAGATAGTAATTATGTAACATGGTATAATATAGTTCGTTTATAGGAACATACGTGGTAGGTAAACAGAACTACAACAGAAATGGAAGCAAATGGAACAATCCTTCAACACATTGTAAGTATGTAACAGACTGAACAACGTACTTTGTAGATGTTATGAGGAAATTCATATTGTAGATGGACGTGGACGTAAAATGTTTATCACCCCTGGAAGCGTGGGGCCATGAAAACAGCAGAGGAACAAAAGCGATGTTATCTGTCTTGGAAAGTCTGAAAATACATAAGATAACTAGGACAATTTTCAACATTGATAAAATTATTTTCCGATCTTATTATTTTACTAAATTGTCAGTGACCCTCAGTTTCATAAAGAGATCATCAACAAACACAAAGTAAAATTATTCAGTAACATATTATCTGACAATGAAAAAGTGGAACTTACTGATACCTAATAATTGAATCGGGTGATCGATAGGGCCGAACGTTTCTGGAGCGGCGATCACGTACTGGATGAACCCACAAACCGCACAGAAGGTGAGTATGAGCTGGTGAAGGTTGTAGGAATCCGCTGGAGTAGAGAGGCACCGGACCAGGCTATGTTTACCCAATATCATTTGTTTCAAGCAACCTGTTTCTGTAAGCTGTGTCTCAGCAAGTCGAATCGCGGTGACTCAGCAGTTGCTGTCGCCAGAAACGTGTCGTTTGAGCGTGTCGCTCGTGAATAAGAGGTAAACGCTTACTTTGATGCCTCAAGGTAAAGGGGATTAAGACAGACATGAGATATAAAGGTTATAGTACACGCACGACATACTTTTATAGATACAGTCTGAATGTATACCTGTATGTGTGGTATGTACAGTTATTACGGCAGAAATGAAACTAGACTTTATACGTAAGTAAATATGTAAGTGTTTGCATCATACAAAAGCTCAGAAGAAAACGAATGCTGTGTTAATAACCAATTATTTTTACAATGGCAGAATAGTAGATTGGTGTTAACATTATATAACATCACGCCGGTAATCCCCGAAGGGTTAGGCAGTGGTGTACCTAATAATACACCCACATTTCACCAGATATGATTAATTCCATGTAATAGGGGGCGAGCCTATTGCCAACAACCGGGCGCAACTCCAAACTCCGTGGCTGCTACTGAGAAATTCCTGATGAACAACCCAATAACACTGCCCGATCCGGGAATCGAACCCAGGACCTTATCCCTCGGGACTAACTTACTCACAAAATTATATCAAGTCTTTTTTTGGTTTTTGTGGGGACATTTTCTAGTGGAAGATCTACTAGAATTGTCCTCACGAGAACCAAAAATTCTCTAGTTATTTTACCTCACTAAAACTACCCATGGGTCACAAACCACACCTGGGAGGTTACTCTTCCTCTTAAAATACCTGTTCGGAACCCCCTCTGATAATAACAAGACTTGTAGAAAAGAAACGAAAACATAATGCTAATTCCATCCTATTCACCCAATTCCTGTTATAACACATAAAACACGTGTTTATAAACGAGCTTTAAACAGAGTTACAGTTAAAAAGCTTTGACGCTTAGCATTTTAAACCGTGCGTTGAACGTAAAAAGTATATTTACCGAGCGGTCGAAGGTGAAGTTATTTTTTAACCTAGTTTTGGAAAATGTTAAATGCATTTCCTGTAGAACGTACTGGAGTTGTATTTAAATATGGCTGACGCGGTGAAAGTTGCCGTTTAAACCGTTGGCCAATATACAGTTTATGTTGCACAGCTTTTTTGCCAACGCTTGTTTAAATTTGGACGTGGTCGTTTCATTTTTTTAACAAGATAGAAATACAAAGGACTTAGAGCCTCTGACCCACTGGTTATGAGCCCTGATTTACGTTTCTCAGGTAGTGGGTTCGAACCGAGGCAGACCCTTTACTTTGTGTAATTTAGTTCAACACCACTGCACTCAAAACGGTGAAGGAGAACTTCGTGAGGAAACCGACAAGAAAAATTCGAGTGCGAGCAGGGTTTGAACCTGCGACCGTCGCAGGTCAAACCCTTCTCGATTTTTTCTTTCCATATCAAAACAGCTGTAGTTCCCTACGCAGGATTTGCGTATAAAAATATTAAAACCGACAAGCCCAAGAATAAAATTTTCGAAGACATCTATGTCACCGGTGATGCGGAGGAATGGGGAAAATGTCGTGAGAAAAGTTTTGAGTATGAATGTGGGTAGGTTAGTTGAGAGTAGAGGAAGACCAAAGATACTATGATCCTTAACACAGTTCTTACTGTGTTAAGGATTATGGCAAGAAAGGAGGTGTCTGATGAGATGACGAGAAATAGAGAAAGAAGTATGGACGAAGACATGCTGCGCCGACGCCAAATAGCATAAGCATAGCATAATCAGCCTATTACTGTTCCCACTGCTGGTCCACCACGCGGGCCCAGTGCGGGTTGGCAGATGTCTCGTATCTTCGAATTTTTAGTTCTAGGACATGCCGGTTCCCTCACGATGTTTTCCTTCACCGTTTTGAGAGCAGTGGTGATGAAATAACTTAAACAAAGTAATGCGCCTGCCTGGGTTCGAACCCACGACTTACTGCTCGTAAGTCGGGGTCTCCACCACTGGGCCACTGCTGCTCTTCATGAGTATGGTTTTATAGAGCTGTAGTCATTAAAATCATCAATACAACCCTCCTCCCATTGAATTACTTTTCCATGAAATAGACATTCAATGGTATTAAATGATTTTAAATGGGTCGTATTGAAGGTTTTAATGATTATAATTCTGTTGATAAATACGTGTTGAGGTCGTCAATCAAATCAAATAATTTAAGACGCCAAATGAACATCACAATTCCATTAAACACGAACAAGTATAAGCCTAATAAAAAAATACTACCTTTATATGCTATACGTAACCAAGTTATAAAAACGATATTATGTTCAGAGCATCTGATAAAATCCCGCTATTTCCGGAGACTCACAGATTTTCCAATTTCCACGGGTTGCTGGTTGCTTGGTGTATTTTTAATATCAGTTTGAGTTATTCAAGAAAAGGTGTATCATAATTAGAATTCGGCTAGGGATTCGGATAGGGAATATGCGGATGTATCCGAATATTCGATCCCTGTCTGAATATTCGGTCCGATATTTTATGTAAATATCTAAAGTACGTTTAAAGTATGGAAGCGGCTTCTTAAAATGTCAATTTTTTTCGTGAGATCGCGGTATAGCATCATCTCTAATCCAAACAAGAGGACATATTATTGAAAGATTTGCATCGTTCAGGGGCAAAATGTCCAATCTCAAAATGTCCAATTACCTAAATGTCCAACTCCCAAAATGTACAATATTTGTGAAAGTGGTAAATATCTCACCCTTTACACGTGCGGTTTGTGGGCGGCGTACACGCGTGCTTCATACGGGGCCCTCCGCGTCCTGGGCGGGGCTGCCTCGCTACTGCAGCGCCTCAGCCATGTTCGCTGAGGCGCGCACTGATTGCTTTTACGCGACCATGCGCAAGAGGAGCGCGTCGCTGGTGCGTAGGGTGCGGGGCAGCACCAATGCTGTCTTGGCGATGATCGCGGACTGGATGGACTGCCTATACATACGGCACTGTTGTGATAGGCATGTTGCCGTCAGCAGGGCCGGTTAGATGTTGTCCTCTTAATGTTTATTTTTATTATATTTTTGTTTTAGTTTTTATTATCATTTGTGTGTGGTCTGTATTTGTGTGTACTCCAATATGAGTTAAGGTTGCTCGAAATAAATGTATTTTATTTTATTTTTTTATTTAAAGCGCTTTTTGAATACTTAGACAAACAATAAATAAATTACTGAAATAATCAAAATATGATGTATTTATAAGTTTTGTGTTTTATTATGACAAAAATAGCGATTTCGGGTATGTTGTGGTCACCTCTGGTCTTAATTTGTAACTATTATAAAATAATAAAACATATTTTTTGAGAATTGGACATTTTGGGAATTGGACATTTTGACACCGTTGGACATTTTGAGAATTGGACATTATGCCCCTGAACGATTTGAATATAATGGATGTGGTACCGATGGGTGGTACGGTCGTACTGTCTTCTTACTCATTCTCTCTTACTAGATTTCCAAATCAATCTATAAAAAGTGTAAACGGAAACTTCACGAAGCCGTCAACCAAGCATTCTGTACATCAAACTAAGTAACCCACCCTATGCAAAAACGATTGCTGGGATACTACTTTTTTTGGGGTGAAACGTTTTTCGGTAAAACTCAATGTAACGCACTCAAAACTCTGAGTTGATTGTTGCAGTAAACAGCTCATTGAGGTTTTCAAAGTAACGTTATAAACTTAAAAACTAGTTTAAAAAAAAAAAAACTTGTGAAAAAGTTGGAACTTTGACCTGCCTTTCGGCTTCGTTAAGGGTCTAACATTATATTGTCTCTCTCTTTCTTTCTAAGTTTGCTCAATTTTAATTTTATTTATTTGCGTCGCAAAAATTATGAATTCACTATTTGGTACAGGAAACACTCTCTTTTCACAATGACCGGTTTAGGTTCGACGCTATCTCTTTCTTCTATACCTACATATCTGTAAACCATCATCCCAATTTATAGCACCTAGCCATGTATTCTTTGAAGCACCTTTTCACACACAAACCTTATTGAAATTTAAGTCATCACTCACAGAAACTCGTGACATTAATGAACTTACTAGGAAACTGTTTCAAAATCCACGTAAAAAAGAGACAATAATATGAATTTTCCAAGATTCACATCAAAGCCAACCATCAAGCGACAATCTTCCTATTCCCGAAAGCAAAGGTCAAATTCCCCTTGACACGAAAGTAATTTAATCGATTATTTTTCCAATAAAACTAATTGCTTCCTTATCTTAATCGACTTAGCCAGTTTGTTTTAGTAACTCGATAGCAATTGATTATTGAACGATTGTTACATTGAGTGCGTGGCTAAATGAAGTGTCTGTCATCTAGACATCGACATATTCATTTCATTTGCAAAGTGAGTTCCTTTTTTACGTCTTACTTTGACTGTTGTGTCATTTTTATATGGGACAAGCCCGCCACACTATTCCCAAACCACTGTAACTCCTAAAAGCCAGAATCAACAGTGGCGACCACCAGAAGAGTGCCGAGACAATGAAGCTCGACGAAGTCCCAAAGAAATAATTTAACTGTCTTGGATCATCATCATCTGCCTAGCCTTTTCCCAACTATGTTAGGGTCGGCTTTCACGGTCGGCCGGGTCGGGTTTAATTGTCTTGAATCCCGTAACGAAATTAATCAGAAAAGTATAGCGGAGAAGAAGGAAAACCATAATTTCCACTTCCCTCCATATCAGCAGGAGACAGAACGAAACAGAGCCAATAAGCACAAAGGGATGTTTACAACTGGGATAAGTCCAGTTGTGAGTCATTACAAAGCTTTAATTTAACTTGCAATGTTTCATCATCTGCTTAGCCTTTTTCCAACAATATTGGGGTCGGCTTCCAGTTTAACCGGATGCAGCTGAATACCAGTATTTTACATGGAGCGACTGCCCATCTGACCTCCGCAACCCAGTTAGTACTGGGTAATACGATACCCCTTGGTAAGACTGGTTGTCAGACTTTTTGGGCCACTGACTACCTACTACCACGACTGTCAAAGATCTACATATGACAGCCGGGACCAACGGCTTAACTTGCTTTCCGAGGCACGAAGAAAACTCGGTATGTAATAGGCGGTCACCCATCCACAGACCAAACTAGGCAAGCACGGCTTAACCTAAAGTGGTTTAACTTGCAATGTTTGTATGTTTGTCAAATCTTGCAACTGAATTTTAAGACAGTTATCCCCAAGCTGAATTGAATTTTGAAAACACGTTTAGTTCGAATGACAATGCATGATTAGCTAAGTGACGTCATTCTACATCCAATATGGCGGACTCCCAAAGATAGCATACTAGTATTTTTTTATGCATGCGCATGATATGGTTATCAATTAAAAGGGGTTTGCTGAGACACATACAAAAATATTTAAAAGCTAGTTTTTAGAAATGATTTTTTTTTTTAATAATAAGCTTAATTTTACTATTGACGCGAAAACTAACGCAGTTTTTAGTATATTCTGATAAATCCAGCAAATTCTCACAGGGTAAAAAATAAATTTCACCATGTTTTAAGCACTCAGTGCAGGTCATCTTTAGTTTTAGTTGCAGTCTGCAACAATATTAACCTAGCTCTTATACGCCGAGTTTGCTTGCCACAAACATGTAAGTAATGGGAATCGTAATAATTTACCGCGAGATTTTCCTCGATAGAACGAAATTATTTCCACTGAATCACAGTTTCCTTAGCAACAAGATCTATTATGCGTTTTATTATATTTTACTAGGTGCTGTAGCCCTCGTCAGCGTGAAATTATTATAAAAATTTTACTTTTCTATTTGAATCGAATTTCATAGGTTTTCATTTTTTTTAACCCTAATCTATTTTCAAAAATTAAAGTAGCCTAAGTTATCTGCCAGTGGAAGTCCCGTAACAATCGGTTCCGCCGTTTCGGAGATTAGCCGAAACAAACAGAGAGACAAAAATAAAAAAAAATGGTTTGTTTATTATAAGTATCGTATATACTTTCATTTGCATTCAGTAAAAAGCTGTTATTTTGAAATTCAAACAGACACCTCAATTTTATTTATTTGTATAGATTAAATCGTTTTCTGAACCAACCTATTAAAAACCTGATCAGAATTGGGTCAAATTTTGCTATTATCAGAAAAACAACGTTCCAACGTTTCTACTTTTCTTGTAACGTTTGGGAAGTCGAAAGAAGCCTACATATGACCTCCTTAAGCTACCTATCGGGCCATTTGAAAGGCTCCACTCCCATCTATTGTTTCCCAAACTGCCTCAGACAGTTCCCTCAATATCCTCACGGCGACATTTTGCATAATATTAGGGTCGCCAGATTGTTTAGCCTACGCCGTTTTCGTTTTCCTAAAATAGGTACCTTTTGGGACATGAATTTATATGGGATGTGGCTAGACCTTTTTTCTTGGCCATTCATGTTTAGTGCTTTTCTTCAAGGAGTATTGTTGTTTTTGCTTGGAAAGGTTCCGAAAATTATGCAGCGTGCCGTTTTTACTTAGATGCCAGACCACGGACCGACTTTTCAGGCTTTGGGTAACCTGGGATTTTAAATCTGGGATCGCTGATAGCTTTGGAAAAGCCGGAATGGTTTTTGAGGTTTAAGAAAAAAACTAAGTGCGAATAGGAACGTTTAGATTTTCGATTTTTAAGATAAAAAGATTTTCTTACACGAATACCCTTTTTTTTCTTTTAATGGGACGGAATTCTCGAACAAAGAAAAGTCCAGGAATTAAAAAGCAAGCAAGCGATAAACAAATAATGTATCAAAACATTTATATTCAATGTAACATCACTACATAGTATAGTAAAGTATTCTGATTTAAAAGAGTGTCCATGGAGTTTCTTGCCCGTTCTTCTCCATAGAGATCTACGTAAGGGAATAGGCAACTAAAGTACTTTCAAAGTTTTTGTGCCTTGTGACTGGAACTGTAGCTTTATTTTACTGTTGCCTTTGTTTCGACAATTCAAAAGTGCCTGTAACTGGCCTACTTGAAATAAATGCTTTGATTTTGATAAAACAAAGTCGATTCCCGCTGTCTGTCCCCATGTATGCTTAGATCTTTAAAACTACGCAACGGATTAAATAGAAAGAGTGATTCAAGAGGAAGGTTTATATGTATATATTGCACCCGTGCGAAGCCAGGGCGGGTCGCTAGTTTGCTATAAGCCGCCTTACTGATTTCCAGAGGCAAATTCTTGAAAAAAAAATGTTTTTGTGTGTGAAGTTTCTACTACAACTTCTTCTTTCCTTACCTATATTGATTCAAGAACACCACTACAAAAATACATAGAAACACCAATCCCCCCTTGGGAAAACAACCCTCCTAAGTAATAACCCAAGGGTAAGTTACTAAGGGAATACCCCCCAGCTCTACCCCAAGAAATTTGCGGCGGACCAGTAAAGATTATTGCCCGTGCGTCAGCTAAAATATTAGATAACAAAAAAGGGCATCAAGCATACAATATCGTGGTTTGTTTCGACTTTTATCTCTGGATGTACCGTTGCCATCGTAAAGTTCTTTTTATGTGCAAATGTGTCTGCTCATAAAGATTCTACGTGATATTTTTGACAACAGGTCCCGAGAGCTGCGTTCGTTTGAATTAAATGTTCAATATTAGTAATGGGATCGTGATATGTGGAGGCATACAGATGATTGAGATGTAATTTCTTAATAAATCTTCCTGTTTATTGATGGAGATAATTTTTGTGACCTTTTTCTTAATGAGTTTTGAGCATCGTTAGATATTAATTACTTATATTTTTTTATTAATTAATTACTTATATTATTACCATTGTGGTGTATCTATTTAATAGATATGGAAACACTGTCTTACAGCCACAAGTAGTCAGGTAGCTGTCACTAATGACAACTTTCAGTCACAACGAATGGCGGGAAGTTGTAACGTGAAGCGTACCCTGAACAGGTGGCTTGGTGGTGTGGTGAGCCTGTGATTAAAAAACAAATCAAAATTGTTTATTTCTTCACAAAATTACAACAATTAGGTTGTGATTGGAGCCTTCTTTTAAGCAAACAATGCCTTTATTAGAAGACTCCGCTCTTCCATAACAAAAGAAAGAAAAATATTAATAACATAGGTAAGTAGACAAGATTGACATAATTTATGTGTGTGTTTGTGTGTGTGTGTGTGTGTGTGTGTGTGTGTGTGTGTATATGTGTGTGTGTGTGTGTGTGTTTGTATATGTGTGTTATGTGCTTACATGTGTTTGTGTACCTGTACATAGGTTATGTCGTAGGTTTCAATAGTTCTTTCGTTTTCTCATAGGTAAGTAGTTTGATCCATTTCAGTATCAATTTTTTGCAATCATGATATTGGTTTTTGTATATATATGTCTTTATTTATCCTATTATATAACCTAGCAGACCGTGTATTGAATTGCATGGAGGCAAACAATGTTTTTGTTTGGGGGACTTCTATTTTCTTCGTTTTGCTAGTTTAGAGGCATCGTAAGGTAGAGTCTTATGGGGTACGTAGCAGCACGGTTCGGGGAGATCGTTGTAGTGGGAGTCTACTTCTCCCCGAGCCGAACTCTCGCCGAGTTCCACAACTCCCTCACGGAGTTGAGTGTCGTCATCGGAAGCCATTCCCTCCCCGTGCTTGTACTCGGGATCTTCTTGGCTTGGGGTTCTCGTTACACGGACGTGCGGGGTAGGATGGTGGAGGACTGGGCTCTGGAGACTGGTCTAGTCGTCCTAAATCGGGGTTCTGTCCCCACGTGCGTGCGGATGCTGGTCGAGTCGGTGGTGGACATCTCGTTCGCTAGCCCCGCTCTGTCACCGTGTGACGTCGACTGGCGCGTCATGGAGGGGGTGGAGACCTATTCCGACCACCGGTACATCCGGTTCGACGTCTCCACTCAGACCTCAAGCGCACCGGTCCTACAGGCTCCGAGTGGTCCGCGATGGGCGCTGAAGCAGCTGGACCGGGAGCTCCTCCTGGAAGCCTCAATCGTGCAATCCTGGGTGTCATCACCGGTCAGGCCTGCCGACATCAACAACGAGGCGGGTTGGTTCCAGGAGGCCATGTCCGAGATTTGCGACGTGGCAATGCCCCGAGTTCGGCCAGGAAGCGCCCGGCGTCAGGTGTACTGATGGTCGCAAGAGCTGACGTCTCTGCGCGAGGCGTGCGTTGCCGCGCGACACCTGTACGCCAGGCATCGCAGGCTCCGCATCCGCCCTCCGGATGCGGCAGCCATTGAGGCGGAGCTGTACGAGGGGTACAGAGCGACAAAGACCGCCCTCCAAGAGGCTGTCCGGCGGGCCAAGCATTTGGCCCCCGAGGAGATGCTGGAGTCTCTGAACGGAGATCCGTGGGGGCGCCCTTACAAGATGGTGCGGGACAAACTCCACACCCGGGCCCCCCCGCTAACGCAGAGTCTCCGGCCTGAGCTCGTGGAGGACGTGGTGAGCGTTCTGTTCCCTTCGCGAGGGGAGCATCCTCCCCCGCCTATGGCTCCGTCACCGCGTGCGGTGCCGGAAGCGGACCACACCGATGACGACGATGATGTTCCGGAGGTGACTGGGGTAGACCTCCTAAGCGCATGCTTGGAGAGAGGCCAGTTCCCGCTTCGTTGGAAGACGGGGAAGCTGGTCCACATCCGGAAGCCAGGGCGCCCTGCGGACTTTCCGTCCGCATACCGGCCCATCGTGTTGCTCGACGAGGTGGGCAAGTTCTTTGAAAGAGTCATTGCCAACCGCCTCGCCGGGCACCTAGCAGGGATGGGGCCGGATCTTGCGGAACACCAGTTTGGTTTCCGCAAGGGGCGCTCGACGGTGGACGCCATCATGCGCGTGAGAGCCCTCACGACGGGGGACGCGGTGTCCCGGGGCGGGGTTGTCTTGGCGGTGTCTCTTGACATCGCCAACGCCTTCAACTCCATGCCCTGGAGCTGCATTGCGGAGGTACTCCGGTATCACGGGGTGCCGACCTACCTTCGTCGTGTGGTCGGGGACTACCTGACGGATAGAGCCGTCATCTACCCCAGTCGGAGCGGAGAATGGAACCGGCGAGAGATGTCGTGCGGTGTTCCACAGGGTTCGGTTCTGGGGCCGGCCTTGTGGAACATCGGTTACGACTGGGTGCTGCGCGCCGACCTCCCTACCGGCGTCAGTGTAGTTTGCTACGCTGACGACACGCTGGTACTGGCACTAGGGAGGTCGCACGAGGCGGCGGCCGAAAACATGACACGCGGGGTTGCGATAGTTGTGGAGAGGATCCGGCAATTGGGTCTCGAGGTGGCATTGCACAAGTCCGAGGCCATGTGTTTTCATGGGCCTCGGAATGCGCCACCGTCGGGATCCCTACTGATGGCAGGAGGGGTTTCCATCTGCGTCGGGTCGACGTTGAAATACCTAGGACTCGTCCTCGACAGTCGGTGGAACTTCGTGGAGCACTTCCGACGTTTGGCTCCCAAACTGGAACGGCCAGGGGCTGCTTTCAAGCGGCTCTTGCCCAACCTGAGGGGTCCAAACGCCTCCTGCCGGAAGCTTTACGCGGGGGTCGTGCGGTCCATGGCCCTTTACGGGGCCCCGGTGTAGGCGCGTTCTTTGAGGCGGCAAGCCGCCCACTACCTGAACGCGCCCCAAAAAGTGATAGCCATAAGGCTAATCCGGGGGTACCGCACGATCTCCGGCGAGGCGGCTAGCCTCCTTGCCGGATTGCCGCCATGGGATCTGGAGGCGATAGTCCTCGCGCGCCTGCATGAATGGCGCGCGGAAGCACTATGTAGGGGGAAACTCCGCTGCCGCGACAAATTACCGCTCAGCGGACAGACCTCCGGCGTGATCTCATGGCGACATGGAGAGAGCGACTGTCGCAACCCCGTGCAGGGCACGCCACCATAGTGGCGATAAGTCCCCTCTTTGAGGAGTGGCTAGAGAGGCGCCACGGCGCCCTCACCTACCGTCTGACGCAGGTCCTCACCGGACACGGTTGTTTCGGGAGGTTCCTGCACCGAATCGGGCGGGAGGAAACGCCCGGGTGTTTCCACTGCGAGGCTCGTCCGGAGGACACGGTGGAACACACCGTGGAGGTCTGCCCCGCTTAGGCGGAGCACCGCCGTGTCCTCATAGCGGCGATTGGCGGCGGCGATCTCTCGCATCCGGCCTTGGTTCAAGCCATGGTCCGGAGCGAGAGAGAATGGGAAGCCGTCACCTCCTTCTGCGAAGCAGTCATGCTAGTGAAGGAGGTGGCAGGACGTGAGAGGGAAAGAACCTCCCACATCCCAGCCGCCGCGGGAGACGCCCTGGGCGTCGGGGTCACGTGGTGGCTTCCGACCACCGTAGGCGCTGGCCTGTGGACGGCGAGTTATGGGCTAACTCGCCGTCCGGCCGTCTTTGACGCGCGCCTCAAAGAGATGTCAGCAATCAAGTAGGGGTCCGCATGGGCCGATGCCTGCCAGGGTTGCGGGACTGTTCGAAAGAGATACCGTGGCCCTCGAACACAAAGGGCAAAGAAGGAACATGGATGGGTTTTAGTCAGTACAAGTCTGACACTCCCCTCCACTCCGCCCCGAGTGGGGGGGGGGGTCCTTTGATGATTTCCCATCCGGAAAAAAAAAAAAAAAAAAGGTCCTAACCTTTTTTTTTTTTTTTTTTAATATAGTTTGAATTATACATAATTGAATGAATTATACACAAATAAAGATAGTTAGTAAATTGTGTTATCAACCTATTAGTTCAGCTACAAGAGGGTACTACAACCATTATTATTTGTACGTCGTCTGCCCATGGGGAACGGCTGAAATGAAATAACTCGTACTGCGAATATTATATCCTAAATAAAATACACCTTTTTTAACTCCACACGCATGCTGGTTATGAGTACTTCACACCAAGTTCATATTTGAGAGAATATTATTTTAGGGCAGTTTCTTGATGATTGTGATCATCCGTGATGATTTTAATTATCTTTTCTTAGTTCATTCACTCTTCTTCTACAATTGGCGTTTAAAACTGTAACACGTATAAACCTCACCCAATTTTTACTACTGATATGGTGCTTATACGTTGGAGTATGGAGTATCGTTTCATAGAAAAAATGGTGAACTGTTCAAGTAAAGGCGAAGTTATAGGTAAACGGTCTCAAAACTGAAAAAAACATCGTGTGGAAACCGGCATGTCCTAGAACCAAACATTCGAAGACATGTGACACCTACCGACCCGCGTGGTGGATTAGTCCATTCCCTCTCATAGAGAGATGGCCGTGTCCCAGCACTATGAACATTATAGGCTGATTATGCTTATGCTAATAGGTATACGTATGCGTTTAGCGTGTACGCACGACCGCCAATCAAGCTATACAAAACCAGTAGGCCTTGCCAAGTTGACAATCTACAACCGTTAACGCTAATAGAAAACTAACAAATGTATGGGAATGACGTCATCTCAACGTTAAGTCACGTGGTCAAAACAAACGAATTGAAAACTCGTAGACAAGTTTATAACTTATCTGAGCGTTCAAAATGATAGAATGAAATATAATCGTTTCTACTATGTTGATCGCTAGATCCCATATAAATCGTAGCCAAGTTATAGTTTTGACAAGCGCTAACGAAACGATGTCGAAGTTTTTGAACGACCACTGTGCGATTGCCGACACCCAAGAGTTAACGATAACAATAGGCGTCTATATGATTCAGCTGTGTCGTGTATCACGTCATTGTTTATGTTTCAAACTTTCAAGCGCTCGAGTATGATAGTGTTTCGAATAACACAGGTAGATATGTAAGAAATAGCTAATAATTTTTATACCTTTCTATGAATTCCAATAAAGCTGCGAACTTCCTCGAGATCTAGATTCCATCCTATAAAAGTTATCACTTCACTTATGGTATTTAAATGCAGGATCAAATCATATAATTTCGAGTCACAGTAATGTTTAAAATTACATTCCACACTGTGATACTCGTATTATAATAAACCAATTTTAAGAACTTGTTCCTTATTTCGGTTACTTAAGAATGATTCCTTTCTTAACAATTCAAAACAAAAGTTCCGCCCGCGCACAAAGCAAACAACAGTGACTTTGACGTTAGTTTGACGTGGGTAGGAACGCTCACCATAGACTAAAGTATGGGTTTTTTCTACAAACATTGGAGAACGAGCGATCGACAGAGTCGTGTCAAGTTGGCTACCAACTGAGCGTTTTCTCAAATCGCTTACGCCGAGGCGTCAACGATTGTAGAAAGAGATTCGATAAGAAACGTTTGTAACTTGGCTAGGCCTGCAGTTTATGCGGATCGCTCATTGTATAGAAAATCTACACAAAGCGAGGCCAAGTTATACTGGAAATGTATAGCTTCATGTGCCGCCGTGTGTACCATGGCAATTGGTATGTATTTTGACCATCACAGTAGCATATCCTGTAACCGATTATTTTCAAGCTGTCAAGGTAACAGAAATCTAGCCGAAAATAATTTAAGTTGTAAATTGGAATCATTCTTCTCCTTAGCGTGTCGATGACAAAAAGTTCAACCCCGCTCACTGATGCAGTAAGCAGATCATCAAGTGCGCAGGTGATAGGGCATGCGGTGCAAGATAGAAGGTGGGTTTTTGTCTGTGGGGACGCCGCATACGCACTTAAGGTCTGAGCCGTTCATGAACCCCCATCTTCAGAGATTATCTTTTGTCCGGCCGACTTGGGTTCGAAGTCTGTTTAAGGATTTCGAAGTCGGCCACGGCAACGCGTGCCCAGGTCGAAGGTTGAGACGAAAAAACGATTGAGACAAGAAGAAATGACTTCAAGGTTTTTAAAAGTCAGGTAACATGCAAAAAAGATACCTCAAAACATACAGAAACGAGAATCAATTCAATATAACTGTGTACCCATCCACACAATGGGCCATTGAAAGTGTTTCTGTGTATTCGAGCGTGGCTAATAGTTCGACTTACTGAGGTGTTAATACGCGATTTAACAATATTGCTGATATTGCTCTTCTGTATTTTGTTCAAGGTAAGAATTTATTATTTTGATAGCTGTTTTGTATAAAATTTGTAGTGTATTAAACACCATGTTGTTTATTTGTAAACTGTTCATAATCACCAATCAGTATACAAATCATGATTTGTTTACTGATTGGTGATTTTGATGTTTTAGTAATTATAAAAGACTAGCTTAGTTTCGCGGTTTCGCCAGCGTGGAGTTCGGTTATTATCCCACGGGATCGTACTACCGTGCTAAAATCTTATGTGTTAATTCAGGTTATAAACTATCTGTGTGAGTAATTTCATCCAAATCCGTTCAGTAGTTTTTGCGTAAAAGAGGAACAAACATCCATCTATTCATTCATCCATCCTCCTGGTGATTATGATCAGTTTTGGGAATTATAGACGAATAGAGACACGCCCCGGCTTCGAACGGGTGCAATTTTCATTGTAGTTTTGCTTGTAAAAGCTCTATATACTAGCGGTGCCTCTGGAATATCAAAACAAAAATCTGTCATAACAGATTTTGATTGCTTAGGCGCAAAAAATCTAAAAAATAAAACCATCTCTTTTATTTCACTGGATGAAATTATTTTCAAATATAAACTCATAAATCTCACCTAAGTAAGCCTCAAAACCGAAACGTTGAAACCAGTGGAGTGCCTAGAGGCTAACAATACGACAAACAGACTATACAGAAACCCTGACATCATGTAGGTTAAAACGGTAAATCACGTTTTAGGCTTATATGAAAGTACCATCATAAACCGTAAACATCATAATCATCATTTCAGCCGAAAGACGTCCACTACTGGACATATGCCCGACCCCAAGTGTCCCCACACTGACCAATCCCGTGCATCACGTATCCAGCAGATCCCAGAAACCTTCATCAGGTCTTCGGTCCACCTAGTGTGAGGTTTTCCAATGGAACGTTTTCCGTTTCGCGGTCGCCACTCCAGAACTTTTCGGCCCCATCGGCCATCCGTTCTGCGAGCAATGTGCACTGCCCACTGCCACTTAAGTTTGGCAATTCTTCGGGCTACGTCAGTAACCTTGGTTTTCTAAGACTAGCTTATAAGCAAGCAAATTCCACTCAACTAACTGCACTCACCCTTCTTAAGACCTATTTTATCAAACACAAACACAAAATCTAAAAATCGGTCCAGCAAAGCTGTTACTGCAGTTTCCGAAACTCTATTTAAATTTTACGAGTTTCTTCGGCTTTTTATTGATATTATCTGGCCCTGAATAGAAAATCGTTCCTGAAAATACTTTTGTCTGAAATGTGTATAAAGTTTGTCTGTTGAACTGCGGAATTTTAAGTGGTGTTGACTCATCGCGGTGGTCCCCGAAGTTAAGTAAGGGGTCGGTATTTTCACGCTCTTTAACGTTTTAGGTGGGACAGAGAAAGAGGATTGGGGTAGTCGGAAGGTTGTGTGTTTTGGTTTAAACTTTACTCCGATTTGCAGTGCTTTGGCAAAATTAATATGGGTTCTTATTGCGTGCGTTGCTAACCTGTAACAAATTGTTACACTAATCTTAGATTATGGTAGATAATAGCTTTAAATTAATATTTACAGTGTAAACAATTTTTGGTAGGCTAAAGGAAAATAAAATAAAATAACAAACTTTATTGAGAGTAAGACGTTTTTCATTTTTCCGTTCTAACTTCGCTGAAATCCAAAATTAAAATATAAACAATCCAGTAGCCATCACTATCTATATTCAAAAGGATTTCCTCAACCATAAAAAGTCAAAGTTAATCTAAAAAGGTTAACAAGAAAGAACGTAAATCGTGCCGGATAAACTTTAAGTCGACGTAGAAACAAAATATCTGTACTTTAATTACCACTATGAAAGGCGTTGGCAATATAAATAAAAAAGGTCGAAGGATAATGAAACGTCTTTATCTCAAAGATAAGGGAAAAGAAACAGTTGAAATAAGAGCTCAAGAGACAAAAACTCTTAATGAAGAAGGGAGACAAAGTAATTTAAATTCGTTACTTCTACGCCATCTGCTAAATGCACTTCATTAAAACGTGCTAACTGTAGCAGAGCCAAACGTCGACTGACACGGAACGAATTCGAATTTCAAATTACCGCCGCTCTTTTTCAAATTTCGAATGCAATTCTTGAGTGACAAAAAATGGCGGTTCTTTAAAATGAAAACGGTTATTATGAGAAGTTTTGTATTTACATTTTCGTCGTTGTTTTTGTGACTGACTAGGAGAGAACATTTTTGTTTTTGTACCAAATCATATTTTTGCGAATACACTTTTGTATCAAAAAGGGATAAGAGTATACGGGAGGTCCCGTACGACCATGACTTTTGGCCACAGAAGCTGCGACCAGGAAGTTTGGTCGTACAACCGGTCGTAGTCGTGGCCGCGTAGTGCACGAGGTTCCTAATGTTTGTCAATCTACAAATAATTTTTTGTACTCATGGAAGAAACTGGGTTAGGTCTCTGCCCAGCAGAGTGAAGTATTAAGCTATCGAAAAAAAAATCGGCTAATCACTCAAGATTTATTAAAGCCAATCGATAATATTTTGTAAGACTATTAAGCACGAATTTCGCCAATGAAGAATGCAATGCGATGTGCTGATCGCATTCAGTTTTATTGGGAATGAAATCCGGCTTTAGGTCCTCCCATTCATGCACAAGAATCAAATAACACAGTAATTATGCCGTAGCTACCAAGAATTCCTGCAGATAGCAAGCTTTCGGAAACGTGCCAAGTCTGGCAGCATTGCCGCATTGAATGGCAATGTAGCTCGTTCAAAATATTAACTTTGAATGTCTCTATCCTTCCACTTTTGTTTAACTCTGAAATTAAGACTTTAAATAGAAAATGTAGAACACTGTCTTTTCATCATTGAAGTTTCTGCCTTCTTGAATTTGAGTGGAGACCGCAAATCGACAAGCGTAAGGAGGGACGCCCTTAAGCTAGGTGAAGCGACGATCTTCGCATGATTGCTGGTAGCAGCTGGTTGAGAGTTTCCGAGTGGCCTGTGAAGAGGACTGTGTCCAGCCGATGACGATGATGATGATCTTTCTGTATGGCTGTTACAGCTGTAGTTCCCTACGCAGGGTTTGCGTATAAAATATTAAAAATCTTTCCGTATAATTTGATTTTCTGGTAGCTGATCTAAGCTAGGAGTCTTCTACGTGATAAAATCTAAGACTGAGATTAATAAACATCAACAAAAGGCAATGTCGTCATACACGCTAAAAAAAATCTGCTGTTTCCTTCAAAAGTGCGATACCTACTCGGTCAAAATGTAAGGAGCAGTTGATTTTTTTTTTAATTACCGATGAAAATTTTCTATGCTCACAATGATGTACTGAATACGTGGTAACAATTTTCGCGTCGGTTTCCCTTCCACGCCGTATAGGAGTGAAGCGGCCGCGTGTTTACATCGATACAGTAGTGATGTAGACGCACGTTTGCATCGCTTCTTTAGCGCGTCGCAAATGCGACAAATGCACCATATCAGTGCTACAATAAGTCACCGTGGGCGAAGACCCGTGCTCTCTTTGGAAATACCGCTTAATTTAATAATTTTTGTTGAAGTCCTAAGCCCAATTCATCGCCCTGACAGCCTAACAAGCTTGCTAACAAAATTAAACTTGAAATCTTTGATAATTTAATCAGATTCCGTCAAAAATAATGACTCAGATTTTAATGATTCGAAGATTTCCCCGAATATTATTTAAATTGCTAACTGATACGGGAACAGAATTTAAATGAAGACAATAATAAATAATTGGTAATGTAACCCTTTCATTGTACAAGACTGGTTGGAGGAAATTATTGATAGACTAGCTGTAGCCCGCGACGTTCGTTCGCGTAAAATTATTTAAAAAAAAATATTAATCCCTTTTTTAATCGAATTTTGTTACCAATTTCAAAGGTTTTAATTTTTTTAACGGAACACTAATTCTTAATCTAAAATAAAAGTAGCTTTAGTTACTCCTTATGATATCAGCTATTTGCCAATAAAAGCCCGGTCAAAATCGGTTTAGCCGTTTCGGAGATTAGCCGGAACAAACAGTCAGACCGACAGACAGACAAAAATTGAAAAAAAAGTGTTTTTATTACAAGTGCCGAGGATATTTTCATATGCATTCAGTAAAAAGCTGTTATTTTGATATTACAAAATAACAGCTTTTCAATGACAGACACTTCAATTTTATTTATTTGTATAAATGTATAGATTCAAGATCAGAATAATAGAAATAACGTTACCGGCCTTACATATCCATAGAACAACCACCTCGATTGTCCAGCATTTGATTGCAGACCACTATAACCAGATTTTCTCATGTTTTCTCATTCTTCATCCCTGGCATCAGTTCGACCTAGATTTATAAAACACCTTAATTCCATTGACAAAATATTTGTCTGTCACCTGGTTTTCCAAGTCTTTAAGTGATGCTTCTTACGTATCAGAAGCGGGTCCTTAAAATTAAAGATCGAAAAATGGGCGAAGCCAAAAAGCATTTGTTCTCCTAATCATCATCCTCATTATTTCAGCCGAAATACGTCCACTGCTGGACATAGGCCTCCCTCAAGTGTCGCCACATTGACCGGTCCCGTGCAACTCGCATCCAGCGGATCCCTTCAACTTTCACCAGGTCATGGGTCCACCTAGTGGGAGGCCTTTCAACGCAACGTGTTCCGGTTCGCGGTCGCCACTCCAGAACTTTTCGGCCCCATCGGCTATCCGTTCTTTATTTGTTCTGGGAACCTTCTAGTTACTGAGATATTAGGGATTCAAAAGTCCAACTTCTTCACAAGTTTTTTTTTTTTAATACAATTTTTTACTGTTATAACTTTACTTTAAATACCTCCACGACTCTCGTTCTATTCAATGCTTCCATCAGGACAATGTTTCACCCCAATTTTTTCCCAGCAGTAATCTCTGCGTAAAGTAACTTATTTTGCTGTGCAGAATGCTTGGTTGACGGCTTCGTGAAGGGTCCGTTTACACCAGTTAGCCTGTTAGATCCTCCCTGCTGGTTCCATCTCAATAGTATCTCAAACTCTTAATTTTTTTTTCCAAGCCTGCTCTGTCCCTCTCCTGGGCGAAGGCCGTTCACTCTTCATAGTTCAACTCTTCATAGTTCTTCAAAAACAATTTCCAACACCGTGTGCTCCTAAACGCTGACAAACATCACAAGTGGAACTAATTGACTTTTAGATTAAAATTCTCGTGCAAAGTTTAACTTCTCAAGATTCTCTCTATTTGCTTTCCTTAAGACAATATTTGATTTCTTCCTACACTTTATGTTAAATGCTGAATTTGGTTTGACTTACCGGTTTGAGATCTATTCTCTTCTTTATTGTTTTAACCTATTTTACTTTTAATGCCTTTATCTTGGAGAGGAGGTAAAACAAATTGTTATTGTGTAACGTCTTTGGGGCGTAGAAGTAAAATTTTGTCTTAAAAATAAATGTAACCTTTGCGTAAATATCTTTTGATCTTTAAATAGCATCATTAAGTATGCTTTGACTGTAATGTCGAATTTCACTAATGAAACTGAATAAAATGTCTATTAGAATTTATTGTCTAAACCGTCTTCAAGAGCAGTCAGTGTCATCATTGTTTTAGACTGTTGATGTGCTGTTTCATTAGTGTACATTGTCCCATTATAGAATTTCCCCTAAGTTATGTAGTAATCGTTTATTTCATTTTCTCACTCACAATTTTCTTCTCTATCCAGGTCTGTTAGCTAATCATCGTTTTCATAACATTCTTTTTCTAAACTAAATATTCCACTCTTTTTCTCCACAAAAATTCTGATCCTCAAACTTAACAGAAAATTTTTCCACCTCACTACACAAAAACTCGTGTTTAAATAAACACCATATGTTACCGGTCGGACCAACCGGAAGGGACGGCAGTGACGTCATAAAAATGGTAGGGAATACTATCACACCGTTTTATGGATACGACACATAAAACGAGTCGGATAACTCATGTACTTGTGTTAAATTCTGGTTATCTTCCCCTTTGGATGGCTCGTTAGTTAGGGAATTGGCGGTAACGTCGTGTATAAGAATTGTGAGATATATTTTAGTACCACTATTGTGATTTTCAGGCCTTTCTGCTCTTGTAGGACAACTAAATTCAAGTATACCTTTCATTGCTTCATCAGATATGTAAATTTCTATACCCTAAGCCTATTTAAGTTTATCATTACCCAAAACTTCGTTAGCCACAGTATAATCCAAAGGTTGTTTGCTCATAGATTTTGTCTCTTCGAAAGGTCAGAGCAACGCACTTGCATTTGACCTTAACCAATTCTCGATCCTTTTACGCAAATCCGAATTCTTGAATATCACAGATCAGCTAATTAGATCCAAGAAACGCAAGACATTCAAACCGGATTTAATAAACAAACGTCTTAGTCCCCTACATTATGCAAAAACAATTCTTATTTTAATATGTAAATTCGTTGAAAGCATCGCGGCTTCGTATAAATTGAATTTTCTTGCTTTCAATTCAATGACCTTAAAGATGGGTCCCAAATTCTTAGTTCGCTAAATCGAATGGAAAAATCCAAGTTGGATAAGAAAGGGTCTCGGATAAGGGCTGTTTTACAGCGGTCAGTCTGTTAAAGGTCACTTCTAACAGGTTTTTAAAAAAGGTTACGTACTTCCTTTGTGAGGGAATGTGGGTTTTTGACGCGCGGTATCTGTCCTCTCATTACAGGGGAGCCGAGTTGGAACTGCCTCGAAATTGTGTGCATTTGAAGCAGGTATAACTGGCAAATGAGAGGGTACTTCTTACTAATGATGTGTTGGGTTTTAGAATTGCTTATGGGGATTTTTATAGAGATATAAAGTCGTTTACGGGGGTTCAGAGTGTGGTGGATGTTTTTACGAATAAAATATTCAGTTTCTAACATCATCAAACCTAAGCCAAATTTTTAGTTAAAAACAAGAGCTGTAAAGTCCCGGCTATAGCTAATTTGAATCCCCGATCTAATGTGAGTGGTTATTACCAAAAGTAGTTTACTGCTTTTTTGGTTCAGCGATAGCAAACGCTATTGCAGGCAGTGCTTGAGGTCCTGGGTTCGATTCCCAAGGTATTATCGGGTTCTTTCACTAGGAATTCTCAGTAACAGGGTAGAGTCTAGACTATTGTACCCTATTGTTTGGTTAGTGGTAATAGGCTCGCCCGCTATTATATGAGACTTAAACATAACCATCATTCTCTTGCCCTTATCCCAATTCAATTGGAGTCGGCGCAGCATGTCTTCTTCTTTCATACTTCTCTATTACTCTTCATTTCATCAGACGCCTTTCGTGCCATATCATCATTCACACACTCCATCCATCGTTAGTCTTATATCCATCTTCCTCTACTCTTATACCCATCCACATTCATACTAACAACTTTCCTCATGACATTTCCCTTATTCCTCCGCATCACATGCCCATACAGCGACAACCAATTACCACACAATTTTTCATGACACTTAAACATAACCGAACAACAAACTGTTGTTGTAATATGGTACACCTTTTCCCTGGGTATATTACCGTTGACCCCACCGCCCTTGACCCCACTGGTGGGGTCAGCGGGAATTGATTAAAATAATTAAAAATAGTTCCCGTTGACCCCACTGTACCCTGCAGGGAAAATCAGATTTACAATTGTTTTTGGATGACTATGTCTCGCAGTTGGCGTACACTGACTGATAAAACATGACGTAGGTAGGCAGGAGAAACAAAACTACACACGAGAAGGATAATTTCAACTTATTAACTTAGCAACAACATAATTTCATCCTACATTATAACACCCAAAGTCAACACCCACATTCGAAACTTTCAAAATCAAGTAACACGAAATCAAACATAATATGCCGAAAATCTTGCAAACTCCTAACAAGCCGAACTTTGATCAATCATATCGAATTGAAATCCGCATTGTAGGGATCGAACATTTCCTATTATACAACTACTGCCGAACTCTTAAGTGGCTCTAAGCGATCCGTAAGTTCGATTCGAGTTAGCTCGTTACCAATGCCCAGGGCCAGTACCACCTCCTCTTATGGAACTATAACTTTAACATGACTCCAGTGTGCGAAAGAGATGGTGCTATACAGAACGGCTATCTCGATTGCTTGCCAACACTGACGTGAGATTGAAATAATACTCCTTTAAGAGGTGATGGCAGGCCCTCGGTGATTCCTGCGTGAATTTCGATGGTTGATTGAAGTGTTACTATTGGTTTAAATGGTTAGATTAAAACTTCATTATGATCATCTGTCACGGATCACGTCTTTGTTCAGGTATTAAGTTCAAAGAATTTTGTCTTTTTAATTTACTTATCTTGTCAAAAAACTAACTAAATAACTTGCAAAAATTTAATTAACTAAATCTATATATATAAAATGGTAAACTGACGGACTGACTGACTGACCAGTGGTTTGAGCTGGGTGATATGTCAACACACAGCCCAAACCGCTGGTCCTAAAGACATGAAACTTGGAGGGTGTGTTCTTTGTGAAGAGCAAGTATCCACTAAGAAAGGGTTTTTGGGAATTCCACCCCTAAAGGGGTAAAATGGGGGATGGAAGTTTATATGAAAGTCCGTCAGTTTTGAAGTTAGGATCTTCAATTTTTGTGTTTACGCTGACGATTGAATATTAATTTATACGTGTTACAGCGTTTCTGATAATTCTACCCCCAAAGGGTTAAAAAAGGGGTATGAAGGTAAGTAATCGGATATTTTTCGACATCAACGCAGGCGAAACCGCGGGCAAAATCTAGTATATTATAACTCAAATACTTGTTAAAATCGAGCTTAATCTTAGTAGGTAGTTCCTCATAAATCGACATTTCCACGTCTCCATCCCTTTCTATGGTCCCTTGTAAACGGAACTGTTACTAGCTATAAACATGGGGTCAGTAGGACCCACTTGAGGTCAAGTACGACTACGTCATCATTCAAATTGGTCTGTCAGTTACAAGTGCCCTTAGTAAGTACCAAGTTGGGTAGTTAGGGGTACTACCAAGGGATTGATATTATGATGAGATGAATGAGAATTTTATTGTCGATTTAGATTTATTTATTTATTTATTTAAACTTCATGTACAATAGTGGTACATAGGTGGACTTAATGCCACAAGGCATTCTGTACCAGTCTACCTTTGGGTTAAATAAGAAAACATTGTGATAGGGTACAAAATAAATATATTAAAAAAAAAACTTCTTGCTATCGAAAATTTATATAGGCACTTACAATGATACTAATACTTATATACAAATAAAATAAACTAATACATATTTTAACAAATACCAAAATTAAAAACGAGAAACCTAATAATAATTACCATGACTCGACTTCTAATGGAGAGAGAGCTATTTATTCTGACTTAAATAGTGGTTACGCACTTTTCTTTTAAAAGTGAATTTGCTTTCAGCTAAAATTTGCTTGCTATTTAGTGTTAGTTGTGGTCGTGGCTACATAATAACAGCCGCATGGGCATCCTCAAGGTAAGCAACGCTTGCCGGGATTTGTCTGTAGATAGATGACCAACGGCTAAAGGCGATAGGTTTGAAATGCTTGAAGGTGAAGTGCCAGGGTATTCCGCGAAATTCAAATTTTCTTACTGTGTGTCTATGTCGGATTTGTGATTTGTTTTTCGTGGGATGAAAATTTTATCGGATTAATTTATCGTTCGTCTGCGATAATAATTTGCCAAACTAGTGTATTTCGCACGCGGCACGTGTAACTGTAATTACTTTCCGAACCTTTTTGATATTTGATATCGTGTCATGATGAGTTCATGAAAAGAGCTTAGTTTGGGTCCGAAACTAATCAGAAAACATACCTGTTAGCAAAACTAAAGCAAGGTCAAAATATTTGAAGTATTCGTTCCCAAATTCATATCATATTTCCCTTATTTTATCGAGAGCCATGGAAGATATTCTACTAATTTCATGAATATATATTTTTTTATGTATTTATATTTGTTCCAATTTCATAAATATAAATGTTTTGATGTATGTATGTTAAATTAGCTTATCCCCGCGGTTTCACCCGCGTGGCGTGCGATTATTGTCTCATGGGATCATATCACCGGGATAAAAAGTATCCTATGTGTTAATCTAGGTTATAAGCTATCTGTGTTCTAAATTTCATCTAAATCCGTTCAGTATTTTTTGCGTGAAAGAGGAACAAACATACATCCATAATCACAAACTTTCGCATTTATAATTTTACTAGGATGTTTGTTCCTCAATAAGCTTTAACTGCAGAACACCGACAGAGCACCTCATCATCTGCCTAACTATTTCCCAACTATGTTAGGGTCGGCTTCCAGTCTAACCGGCTGCAGCTGAATACCAGTATTTTACATGAAGTGACTGCCTATCTGACCTCCAAGGCCCACTTAGTACTAGGTAATACGATACCCCTTGGTAAGATTGGTTGTCAGACTTTTGGGCCACTGACTACTCGTAACGACTGTCAAAGATCTACAAATGACAGCCGGGACCAAATTAACGTGCTTTCCAAGGCACGTAGGAAACTCGACATGTAATGGGTGGTCACCCATTCACAGACCAA
Source organism: Noctua janthe (assembly GCA_910589295.1). Taxonomy (NCBI): domain Eukaryota; kingdom Metazoa; phylum Arthropoda; class Insecta; order Lepidoptera; family Noctuidae; genus Noctua; species Noctua janthe. The sequence goes on from OU342578.1 coordinate 6,335,545, forward strand.
CCTAGGCAAGCATGACTTAACCCAAAGATCGATCCGAGAGGCTGTTATTATTTAGCCATGAGCACCTATTCAATAAAATATAAGATATTTTTACTTCAGAAAAAGAATAAAGGCAGATCGCCACGCTATCTGGGGAAGTGAGCACTTCTGAAATTAAGAGAGTTACGTTATGCCAATCTTCTTTAATATTTTCCTAAGGATGCGAATAAAATGGTAGGCAATCAATCGCAAGTAAATCAAAACGCTATCAACAACTGTCGAAGGTCGAAGAAAAATACTTAAACATAACATAATTTCCATCAAAATTGCTAAGACACTTTCTCCAAACTAACAAGTTTCCTTATTATAAGAACGAATCACCTTCATTATTATAAGAAGTTTGTAAGTCTACAATTCATTCCACTGATTAATTTCGACTGAGTCAATGGAGAATGATCCTAGTTTTTATTAAAACAGAAATGCAGTTTGAGTGATTCACGATACATTCAAATGTATGTACGTGAACATAATGAATTTATCGCGAATTGTGTACGGTTGGGAACTCAATAAAACCGGCACTTTATTTTGAAGTTGTAACAAACTAGCGTACGTACATTTATTACTAAAAGAAGATGAGAGTGTTAAAATGGATGTGTGGAGTAACAAAAATGCATAAATTAAGTAATAATCTATACTTCTATTCTAATGTTATAAAGCTGAAGAGTTTGTTTGTTTGGTTGAACGCGCTAATCTCAGGAACTACTGGTTCAAATTGAAAAATTATTTTATGGGTGATAGTTTAATTATCGAGGAAGGCTATAAGCTATATAACATCACTCTGTAAACAAAAGGAGCCGAGCTAAAAAAAAAAAATCAGAAGCGGTCAAACCGCGGGGCATAGCTAGTAATACATATTAGAAGAAGTTTGAGCTTCAGTTCTGGCGCAATGGCGCTAAATGACTTGCTCCTCCCAGTCTGCTCCGACTTTCGGTATTCGGTTCTCTCGTGCAAAGCGATGGCGAAATTCATCGGAGTTTTATGCACAGAATTTACACTGGATAGATAAAATGGCGGCAGGTCAGGTGGACAATATGCGACTACCGTGTTCCCCTTAAACTCACCCCCTTTCGTTCCTCTTGGAAGATTTATAAAACTGGTTAGAGACCTGCAAGTAGTAAAACTTTGCAGCACGAAATGTGCAACTTTTTACAGTACAGCTTGAGTGTGGCCGTTGCCGTATCTTCTTTTATCTCTATTATTCGTGAAGTCGATCTTATTTCGTTGAAAATCGACAAATAACAACGATTCCTCACTCCTCCTCACACGGAAATATGTGAAGATTGGAAGGGCCCTCAACAGTTGAGTTGGTATTACAGGAATCAATAGACAAACGAAAGCCCACATACAGCCCTAGACGTTATTATACCTTACAACAAACGTTAGGGTTCGCTAGGGCTGCTACTCAAGAAATATTCTTCGCACCTAAATAAACCTAGGGGGTTAGGTATCTCAAAATATTGATAGGCATAGTAAAGATAGATTACAAATGTTATTTGATAGTTGATATTGCAGTACCATGCTGAGATAGGGACCTTTTGGCCTCGTACAGGGCCAATTTAATTTGTTTTAGCTTTTTCTTATGTTTACTTTCTTATATATTTTTTGTATTATTGTATTTTTTTTTTGTTCTGTTTGAGTCTAATAAATACTTTTTCTTTCTTTCTTTAACAATAAAAAAAAAATAGGAGAAAAAAGATATGAAAGGCAAGAACAGAAGCACAACAATAATTAAGATAACACGCTCATAGTGAAAAAACAATTTTAAAAACAAGCTTTTAATTAAAAGCGTGACATGTGTGCATAAAAAATAAGTACTTCACCATTTTTAGGAGTCCACCTTATTGAATTTAGAATGATGACACTTAGCTAACCATACATTGTCATCTAAATTAAACGTGTATGCAAAATTTCAGCCCAATCGGTTGGGGATAGCTGTTTTAAAATTCAGTTGCAAGATTTGACCTAAACAAACATACAAAAATTGTAAGTTAAATAAAAGCTTGTTAAAAGGATCATCATAGTGATGACGTTAATTCATACTTTAACAACTGCTTTTATAGCTTAGCATACGTTCTTTTGGCATTACCATGTGAAACACTACAAGTGTTTAGAGTTTTTTTACCAATAAAACTGAACACCGAGGTACGGTAATTGACTGCCGCTCGGGCCGATCTTTAGGTTAAGCTGTGCTTGTCTAGGTTGGTCTGTGGATGGGTGACTACCCACCGACAACGTACCGAGTTTCCTCCGTGCCTCGGAAAGAACGTTAAGTCGTTGGTCCCGGCTGTCATTTATAGATCTTTGACAGTCGTTAGGTAGTAAGTGGCCCAAAAAGTCTGACAACCAGTCTTAGCAAGGGGTATCGTATTACTCAGTACTAACTGGGTTGTGGAGGTCCGATAGGCATTCGCTCCATATCAAATAATGGTATTCAGCTGTATGCAGTTAGACTGGAAGCCGACCCCAACATAGTTTTGAAAAGGCTAGGCAGATAATGATGAATGAGGTACCGTAATTTTAATATATCGTCTTTGATTTACAGATGGCCATGAAAATAAACAAGATGTTTGAGAATCTCTGATAGTCAAACAATAGTTGTTATTGAAAAAGAAGACCTAGACCCAACATTTGATAGACAACAAAATGATCCCACAAAAATTCTTTACAAAAATCCGTAAATTGCCAACCCTGAACAACCCGAAAAATCCCCGGATTGTTTCTAAAAGGATATAGGCGATATTAACACATCAAAGGGCTATCATGCGATCTGTCATGGCGTAACGTAACACATGGTAGAATACACTGGTGCGTGTTTTTTTTTTCTTCTATATCTGTTGGATTTAATACGTAGTCGAGTTGAGGGTCGTGGACCCAGGTAGGATTGTCTTTGAAAAGATTTTACAGTGGTAGAAATACAACATTAGTTTTAGTGTATGCGGAACCTGAAACACCTGTCTAGTATTGTAAAGAATCTATGTTCAAAATTTCAAAACTGTATCATGAAAAATCACAAAGTTATAATCTTGTTCTGTTCCCTAGTTGTCCGCACAAAAACGTGGTCACCACGCAGCCCGCGCCTCCAGTGTCGTCTTGAGCTCATTGATAATAATAATTTGGCAGTAGGTACCTAAATTATTGCGATAGGTATTTAATGTCGCTCGGTGTCCAAATTTTAACTTATTTAAATATTTTTGGGAAAAAATATAACATGGTTTAAAAATTATTGGAATCGATTCAGTTACTTATTCTGAACAAACTATATTCTGGATTCGCAAATTCTAAAAATAATGTTGTATAATGGACATTTAAGGATATCTAAATGTAATGCTCGTATTCTGGGAAAGAATAAGCGAAAAGGAGATTAGTCTGTAAAGTAAAAGAAAGAAAGATGACACATCAATCATCATTCCAGTCATCAGTCAGTCACCGTCTCAGTCATCATCATCTCGTCATGGTGTCATGATGTTGATGGCTTTTTTTTTTAATTGGGATTTTTTTCTTACACAGATTACAGCCACTAATCGGTAAATAAAGGTTCTAACATGATGGAGGGCGAAACAATTTTACATGTCAACATTTAACTGCAGGTAACCAATGAGAATTTCCAATAGTATCCTGGTGCAATGATAGCAGACCCCAGGATCGAACAGAGAATCTTTTACTTAACAGCCGTGCATTTGACTTATGGAAGTTTGATGAGTGGCGCCTGTTGCAGAAAAATTGAAAGAAAGTCGAAGAAAAAGTGGAAGGAAGTAGTGTCTTGGTATGGACATGTAATGAGGAGGGATGAAACGCATGTGACTAAAAGAGTGTTGGACATGAATGTTGATAGATGGAGAGGGAGAGGAAGGCTAAAGAAAAGATGGATGGATTGTATGAGGAACGATATGAAAGAGAAAGGAGTAAATGATGCCGTGACGTCTGACAGGGGCGAATGGAAGAAGAAAACGAGGGCAGATCACAAATAGAATGGGACAAGGGCAAGAAGATGGTGCTTTTGACTTGTAAACCAGCAACACTCTCAATAATCCTATGATCGGTAGTGGATCCCTATTCTGTAAGACCAGCTTTTATATCAAAGACGTCATGTGGACCTTCTTTTGTTTCATTGTCGCATTGTAACATATTGTCGCCTTTGTACTGGTTATTAGATGTTTAGCCGCTGATTAAATAATATATAATATCGTCCTATATTCCGTTTGTACCCCAGACTCATTGATAAGGTATATTTCCTAACTTTTGTGTTACTCTTTGTTAATATTTTCTTTGTTATAACAACTCTTTTGTTGTATAAGTTTCAATAAGGATTCTTGTTTTCTTGATATTTTATCTGAATTTTGGATTGATGACGTAAGTGTTTTGAACGTGGAAACGGTGAAACCGTATAAAGATTCTTAGGGGAGGAGGTGCTTTTTTAATAGAAACATACTTTGTTGCCAAGGAAAAATTAACGGGGGACTTTTTCTCCATAGTAACAAAGCTTCAATTGAGAATTTAACTTCAAAGATCAAATATAACACGTGATTGGCTTTTTTTAAGGATTCCGGAACCAAATAGCAAGGACGGAACCCTTATAAAGTCTACTGAGAAATTTCTTAAGTACATAAGTATTTGGAGGAGAAAAGCCTCGTGAGGAAAGTTTTGAGCATGACTGTGGATGGATAGGAAGATAAGAGTAGAGGAAGACCAAAGAAACGATGATGGATGGAATGTGTGAAGGATGGTATGGCACGAAATGAGGTGTCTGATGAGATGACGAGTAATAGAGAAGTATGGAAGATGAAGACATGCTGCGCCGACCCCAAATTAATTAGGACAAGGGCAAGAGAATGATGATGACGTTGTCCGATCTGGGAATCGGAACCAAGGAATCATCTTAGCCGTAACACTTGCGATCACTACACATTATAATTTAAACGTATAAACAACTGTCAAAGATCTACAAATGACAGCCACACCCATCTGAGGACCTACCTCAACCTTACCTTCGGGCAAGTGCTGCCGAACCAAGACAATCGACCTGAGCAGTAGTTATGCTTATACATGTAGCCTTGAAAATTAGTCCTGTTCTTAGTCATATTATAAATTTATGTTTTACTCATGGTTTATTTCCTGATAAATTAAAGGTAACAATAATCAAACCACTTTTCAAGAAGGGAGATAGACTGTCCGTAAATTGTTATCGCTCTATAGCTCTTATACCAGTGTTTTCAAAAGTATTTGAAAAAGCAGTACATGATAATATTTACAATTACTTTGATAAGAATAACTTGTTTGCAGATGAACAATCGGGGTTTAGAGAAAATAAATCGATTGATATGGCAGTCTATAATTTTTTAAATGAAGTAATGCGTAATTTAAATAATAACAATCATGCTTGTGCATTATATATGAACCTTACCAAGCTTTTGATAATGTAGACCACAATATACTGTTATCGAAATTTATTTTTATTTTTTATTTACTATTCCTTAACACACACATTTGTTTTAACAGGCAGGTTTGTTTAAATTGTCGGCTTATAGTGTTAGAGGCAGTGCTTATGATCTAATAAAGTCCTACTTAAGTAACAGGAGACAATCGACTCAGATCACAAGGATTTGTGATAAGACTAAAAGAGAAATAACTTACTCATCAAAATATAGAGAAGTAAAAATAGGGGTACCGCAAGGCAGTGTTTTAGGACCACTTTTATTTATCATTTATGTGAATGACTTGCCGCGCATTACGAGCCATCCGACTGTTTTGTTTGCTGATGATGCCACTGTTGTATTCTCCAGTAAAGAACTGTCTAAACTAAAAGAAGAAGTAGAAAATACATTACTAACTATTATAGAATGGCTGACATCAAATAAATTAAAAATAAACCTAATCAAAACTAAAATTATGACTTTTAAGAATAGAAATTGTAAACAAACAAACGTCGATGTTTATTTCCAAGGACATTTTTTTTTTTTTTTTTTTTTTTGGATGGGAAATCATCAAATGACCCCCCCCACTCTGGGCGGAGTGGAAGGGAGTGCCAGACTTGTACTGACTAAAACCCATCCATGTTCCTTCTTTGCCCTTTGTGTTCCAGGGCCACGGTGTCTCTTTCGAACAGTCCCGCAGCTCTGGCAGGCATCGGCCCATGCGGACCCCTACTCGGTTGCTGACATCTCTTTGAGGCGCGCGTGGAACACGAACGCGCCGTCGACACGGCCTGTCGTCATAAGACGGCCGGACGGCGAGCTAGCCCATAACTCGCTGTCCACAGGCCCGCGCCTACGGTGGCCGGGAGCCACCACGTGACCCCCGACGCCCAGGGCGTCTCCCGCGGCGGCTGGGACGTGAGGTTCTTTTCCTCTCACGTCCCGCCACCTCCTTCACAAGCATGACTGCTTCACAGAAGGTGGTGACGGCTTCCCATTCCCTCTCGCTCCGGACCATGGCTTGAACCAGGGCCGGACGCGAGAGATCGCCGCCGCCAATCGCCGCTACAAGGACACGGCGGTGCTCCGCCCAAGCGGGGCAGACCTCTACGGTGTGCTCCACCATGTCCTCCGGACGATCCTCGCAGTGGAAACACCCGGGCGTTTCCTCCCGCCCGATTCGGTGCAGGAACCTCCCGAAACAACCGTGTCCGGTGAGGATCTGGGGACTTATCGCCACTATGGTAGCGTGCCCTGCACGGGGTTGCAACAGTCGCTCTCTCCATGTCGCCATGAGATCACGCCGGAGGTCTGTCCGCTGAGCGGCAATTTGCCGCGGCAGCGGAGTTTCCCCCCGACGTAGTGCCTCCGCGCGCCATTCATGCAGGCGCGCGAGGACTATCGCCTCCAGATCCCATGGCGGCAATCCGGCAAGGAGGCTAGCCGCCTCGCCGGAGATCGTGCGGTACCCCCGGATTAGCCTTATGGCTATCACCTTTTGGGGCGCGTTCAGGTAGTGGGCAGCTTGCCGCCTCAAAGAACGCGCCCACACCGGGGCCCCGTAAAGGGCCATGGACCGCACGACCCCCGCGTATAGCCTCCGGCAGGAGGCGTTTGGACCCCTCAGGTTGGGCAAGAGCCGCTTGAAGGCAGCCCCTGTCCGTTCCAGTTTGGGAGCCAAACGTCGGAAGTGCTCCACGAAGTTCTACCGGCTGTCGAGGACGAGTCCTAGGTACTTCAACGTCGACCCGACGCCGATGGAAACCCCTCCTGCCGTCAGTAGGGATCCCGACGGTGGCGCATTCCGAGGCCCATGAAAACACATGGCCTCGGACTTGTGCAATGCCACCTCGAGACCCAATTGCCGGATCCTCTCCACGACTATCGCAACCCCGCGTGTCATGTTTTCGGCCGCCGCCTCGTGCGACCTCCCTTGTGCCAGTACCAGCGTGTCGTCAGCGTAGCAAACTACGCTGACGCCGGTAGGGAGGTCGGCGCGCAGCACCCAGTCGTAACCGATGTTCCACAGGGCCGGTCCCAGAACCGATCCCTGTGGAACACCGCACGACATCTCTCGCCGGTTCCATTCTCCGCTCCGACCGGGGTAGATGACGGCCCTATCCGTCAAGTAGTCCCCGACTACACGACGAAGGTAGGTTGGCACCCGGTGATACCGGAGTGCCTCCCCAATGCAGCTCCAGGGCATGGAGTTGAAGGCGTTGGCGATGTCAAGAGACACCGCCAAGACGACCCCGCCCCGGGACACCGCGTCCCCCGTCGTGAGGGCTCTCACGCGCATGATGGCGTCCACCGTGGAGCGCCCCTTGCGGAAACCAAACTGGTGTTCCGCAAGATCCGGCCCCATCCCCGCAAGGTGCCCGGCGAGGCGGTTGGCAATGACTCTTTCAAAGAGCTTGCCCACCTCGTCGAGCAACACGATGGGCCGGTATGCGGACGGAGAGTCCGCAGGGCGCCCTGGTTTCCGGATGAGGACCAGCTTCCCCGTCTTCCAACGAAGCGGAAACTGGCCTCTCTCCAAGCATGCGCTTAGGAGCCCTTCCAGTCGGGGCCCGAGAGCCTCAGAGGCCAGGACCCAGGCTTTGCCAGGCAAGCCATCGGGTCCCGGGGCGGCGTTTCTGGTTTTCAGCCTGCGTACCGCCACTCTCAGGTCTACCCCAGTCACCTCCGGAACGTCGTCATCGTCATCGGTGTGGTCCGCTTCCGGCACCGCACGCGGCGGCGGAGCTATAGGCGGGGGAGGATGCTCCCCTCGCGAAGAGAACAGAGCGCTCACCACGTCCTCCACGAGCTCAGGCCGGAGACTCTGCGTTAGCGGGGGGGCCCGGGTGCGGAGTTTGTCCCGCACCATCTTGTAAGGGCGCCCCCACGGATCTCCGTTCAGAGACTCCAGCATCTCCTCGCGGGCCAAGTTCTTGGCCCGCCGGACAGCCTCTTGGAGGGCGGACTTCGCCGCTCTGTACCCCTCGTACAGCTCCGCCTCAATGGCTGCCGCATCCGGAGGGCGGATGCGGAGCCTGCGATGCCTGGCGTACAGGCGCCGCGCGGCAACGCACGCCTTGCGCAGAGACGTCAGCTCTCGCGACCACCAGTACACCTGACGCCGGGCGCTGCCTGGCCGAACTCGGGGCATTGCCACGTCGCAGATCTCGGACATGGCTTCCTGGAACCAACCCGCCTCGTTGTTGATGTCAGCAGGCCTGACTGGTGATGACACCCAGGCCTGCACGATCGAGGCTTCCAGGAGGAGCTCCCGGTCCAGCTGCTTCAGCGCCCATCGCGGACCACTCGGGGCCTGTAGGACCGGCACGCTTGAGGACTGGGTGGAGACGTCGAACCGGATGTACCGGTGGTCGGAATAGGTCTCCACCCCCTCCATGACGCGCCAGTCAACGACACACGGCGACAGAGCGGGGCTGGCGAACGAGATGTCCACTACCGACTCGCCCCGCATACGCACGCACGTGGGGACAGAACCCCGATTTAAGACGACCAGGCCTGTCTCCAGGGCCCAGTCCTCCACCATTCTACCCCGCACGTCCGTGTAACGAGAACCCCAAGCCAAGTTCTTGGCATTGAAGTCCCCGAGCACAAGCACGGGGAGGGAATGGCTTCCGATGACGACACTCAACTCCGTGAGGGAGTTGTGGAACTCGGCGAGAGTTCGGCTCGGGGAGAAGTAGACTCCTACTACAACGATCTCCCCGAACCGTGCTGCTACGCACCCCTGACCCTTCCTGACACTCTCAAGGGTCGGGGTACCGGCGGCGACCGACGCAATTAAGGTCACTGAGCCGCTAAGGTCCTCCACCCAGTCATCCCTGGGCGGGACAAAGTACGGCTCAGCGACCACGGCGATGTTAATCGACCACTGCGCCATGCTCTGGAGCAACAGATCCTGAGCGCAGGCACAGTGGTTGATGTTCGCTTGGAGAAGGCGTAATGGGGCCGTTACTGGCACTCCATTTCAGCCCCCTCCCGGGCCCCCTGCGAGGGCCCCGCTGCGGAAGTTGCAGCAGTAGCGGCAGCGGCGGCGACAGTGGCGGCGACAGTGGCGGCGGCTGCGGTGGTGGCGACGGTGGGGGTTTTGGCGGTGGTGGCGGAGGGCCTTCCCTTACCCCTGGCCTTGGCGGGAGTACCGCAGGACTTGCTCCCTGCCCGGTGATCGGCCGGCTTGCCAGCTGCCGCACATGCGGCGCAGCGCGGCGCAGCGGAGCAAGCCGCGGCCATGTGACCAGGCTGGCCGCAGCGGAAGCACAGGCCGCTGCGGTCCACCTCCGAGGTGCACCGGACCGACACGTGGTGCCCCACATGGCAGCGGAAGCACCTCAGAGGTCTGGGTTCCAGCAGCTTCACCTGCGCTGAAACCCAGCCCACCAAAATTCTTAGGCTTACATATAGACTATAATCTAAACTGGAAGTCACATTTGGAAAGCTTGTGTCTCAAATTAAGTCAGCAGTCCTATGCGTTATAATATATGCTTGCAAAAACGGTCAGTACCAGTGCGGTCTTAGCATCTTACCATGGTTACGTAGGGTCCTTGTTGAGATATGGCATTATGTTTTGGGGCTATTCTACAGAAAAAGAGGCTGTATTTAAAATGCAAAAGAGATGTATCCACGCAGTATGTAGTTTAAAACCAACAGATAGTTGTAAGCCCTTTTTTCAAAGCTTAAAAATATTAACACTATCATGTTTATATATATTGGAAGTCCAAAAAGTCTTTGTAAAACGCAACTTGCATTATTTCAAAAATTATAGAAGTCAACGTAACAATAAAAAAATATATTTCCCTGATAGCAGTAGAACTACTTTGTTTAGTAATAGTATTTTTTGGATGGCACCTCGACTTTATAACCATTTACCAAAATGTATAATAGATTTAAAAAGTATGGACATATTTAAATGTAATGTTAAAAAAATGTTATTGGTAAAATCTTATTATAGTGTTAATGAATATTTGTGTGACAAACTCTAAATAAAGTTTATTACTTTGTTTGAAGTTTGAATTAAATTGCGTATTTCACAATGATTAATTATTGACATTTTAGCATAATAGATTAACTTTGACATTATTACTTTGACATTATTTACTTTGACTTTAATTGACAAATTTAATAGACATGTAATTTTGAAGTTTAATGTATTTAAATTTTTAATTTAGGGACTAACCACGTTCCGAACTAAATGTTGCATGCCTAGTGCAGAATATGGTGACACTAACAACTTTCCTGTTCTTCAAAAACCCACCTGTATAACTACACATATTTGCAATAAATGAATTTGAATTTGAATTCGTTAGCTACGGGCTCCTGTTGCTACACGGTACACCACACCTCATTAAAAAATAACCGGCCAAGTGCGAGTTGAACTCGCACATGAAGGGTTCCGTACCATTGTAGTACCACCTTTAATTTTTTAATTTATTATTTGTTGTTATAGCCGCAACAGAAATACATATTCTGTTAAAATTTCAACTGTCGACTTATTACAGATCATGAGATACATAGCCCGCTGACAGACAGATGGACGGACGAACGGACAGACGGACAGAAGGACGGCCGAACGGACAGCGGAGGCTTAGTAATAGGGTCCCATTAGTTACCCTTCGGGTACCATAAAAAGAACCATAAAAAGTATGAGCCAATCAAACATAATTATTTAAGAATTCCATAATTTTTCCACCCAAAAATAGCTAAGGATATCAACTTTCAATAACAGAATTATGAAGTACGAAAACCACTCGGTTCCCATGAATTACAGAGGATGATTAATTAATGAAACCACGAATGGAGGCTATACTGTGCCCGCGGCTCTGCTCGCCGCCTCAACCGTTTTTCATACGAGAGCCCAACGTTAATATTTTAGGTAGAAAAGGTCGTGGGCGTGGGAGTGGGAATTAATGAAGGCGGTATATTTTGTATGATATTTTCTTTTGCGCGTTGCTTTGGCTGAGTTTTTGGTAGAAAATGGTTACGAATATTTGATTATTCGACTGCCTCGTTGGTCTAGTCGTCGCAAGTGCGACTGCTGACTATGATGTCCTGGGTTCGATTGCCAGGTCGGGAAATGTGTTATTGGGATTTTCCATCAAGAATTTCTCAGTAGCAGCCACGGAGTTTGGCTTTGCGACCGGTTGATGGCAATAGGCTCGGTCTCTATTAAATGGAACTTAAACATAACTGGCGAAATGTGGGTTTACTATTAGGTACACCTCTGGGTCACCCTTCGGGGACTACAGACGTGATGTTCATGAAATGAAACTTTTCAACCCAAAAAAGTCGTTTCCGAACAATAATTTTCGCGTACATACATTTACTTAGTTTGGTGTACAGAATGTTTGGTTGTCGGCTTCGTGAAAAATATCATTTCAACCATCAGTATCATGATTGTGTATGTATAAAATTTTGGAGTCCTATCCCTATTTTTTATTTTTTCTTAATTTCACTTCACTTTTGTGTGTTTATAGAAGATACCTACTCTCCAAATTTCCACTGTGTTGCCAAATGCCAACAGTCTCGGAGTAAAATGGTCTGTCACATTCGGACGGACAGACAGACGGACAGAAGGAATCTCCGGGGTTCCGTTTTTTGCCATTTGTCTAAAATAATCACTTATATAGGCTGACCAGACAGGTGTGCCACCAACTGGTCTATCCACGAACCTGTTGGAAGCCACGAGTAGTAAGAATTTACCTAGCACTAGCTGTTGCCCGCGACTTTCGTTCGTGTGAAATTATTATAAAAAATATTACTTCCCTTTTTGAATCGGATTTTGTTACCAATTTCAAAGGTTTTAATTTTATTTTAGAGAACCCTAATTCTTATTCTAAAATAAAAGTTCCTTATTCCTTATAACATCAGCTATCTGCTAGTAAAAGTCCCGTCAAAATCGGTTCAGCCGTTTCGGAGATAAGAACAAACAGACAGACAGACAAAAATATTTTTTTTTTTTTTTTTTTTTTTTTTTTTTATTTAATTCACAAAACCGATGTACAATCACAAATGCAATAAAAAAAAGTTACAAAACAATATTTCTGATTGCCATCTACTAGATGTGAATCTAGCATGCATATTTTTATGTAAAACACTTACAATTTGACAAAAAAAAATAAAAAGACAATTAGCTAAACGAAAAATTATATTATTAATATTATTTTCATATGTATTCAGTAAAAAGCTGTTATTTTGATATAATAAACAGACACTTCAATTTTGTTTATTAGTATTTTAGTACAGTATTACTGAACAAGAAAAATCTAGAATAAACGCACGATTCTAACTAAGACGTGAAAATCACTAACTTTGTTCAAATATGTACCTGCCAAGTAGCTCCATTTTAGTTCTAACATCATAGAGCAAAGGGAGGGTTGAATAAACATAATGTTTGTAGCCCGAGCGTACAAATATGAAATGTAACCCTTTCACTGCTTCAGCTTGAAATAGTGGGACTAGTTGTTATATTACTGACGGGTAAGGGATCTAATTTAGAGGGTGGAGCATATATTTTTTATATAGTTTTCTCGCAAAAGGCAAGGTTGTAAAGGGTTAAGATAGGTAATTATTTAAAGTAGGTCTTGTCTACTTAGACATATAATGTTTCTCACTTTAGTAAAAACACGAACTTTATCTAACTATTATTTTGAACATAAATTATCGTTCATAACAGAACTTTTTACCATTTATCAAATAAAAATAATTCACAAAAAGCAGCCTCCATTATCAACAAACTTAAACCACACTTTAAGTCCTCAGAAAATACCAAATAAATCAAATTGCGACCAAACGCGCCATAACGAATCTACACTTAAAAAAAACTAAATGCTTGAACATCACTTATTCAATATCGACTAAAAACTCCAGCAATCTGATATTCAGTTCAGTATTCGAGCTAAAAAAGAATCTATTACACTTACTGCCACGCAAAACTGAGCACAATATAAAAAGAGCTGGCCGAAATTCAGGTGGTAAATGAAGTGTTTTTGCTCTATCAGACCACCAATGTAAATTAAACTTCCACGCTCCTCAATTGTTTTCTTAAACGGAGCTCTGAAAAGAATTTTGATTAGATTAAGGGGTCAGGTTATTTTGGCCGATAGTGTCTTGCATCGTTTCAAGGGTTATCGAGTACCGTAGGTATTCGATTTTCGAATGGAGCTCGATATTGCTGCGGTAAAACTAGTTGTAAGTTTGTTTCTTTTTTTTATAAAGTGATTTTTTTATACTGGCAAGCAGAAATAGATTTTAAATGAAAAGATTTTTATTTCTTTTGTAAAATGAAAGTTTGTCCTTTGGAAAAATCTAGCTTACAAAACTTTACAGGCGTGAGTACGTATCAATATCTATACTCATATCAAGTCCGCTTGCTGAGCTGCTAGTCGCACCTTCGATCCACAAGTCAGGCAGTGTATTTGGATAATTCTCAGTTAAATCCCGGAGCATTTTTTAAACGTCAAAACATAATACAGTAGTCCTATTAAGGATGATTTCCACCAAACGGCTCGCATCGCATCGCATCAGATAGTATACGGACGGATGTCGACGCACACGTTCGGCTCCGTACCGTCACTTGTGAACATATCCGTTTCTGCGCCTAGTCAAACAGTTTCATTTCATCCGATCGTAACGTGTCGCAGCATACTTTCGGCTACGATCACGTGTCGCGGTAGACGCCCGCGGTCAAGCTGCTGTGCGCGGCTTGGTAATATAGACTTTAAATACTGTGTACACGATTTAATATCGTTTAAAGATTATAAAATCCATTCCGATCCGATTCGATGCGAGCCGTTTGGTGGAATCATCCTATACCCTTCACTTACTTTTTAGTATTTTAGCTGGAGAAAAGAGAGACGAAACAAAATCCCCAATTGCCCACTCCTCCACATTTCGGAATAAGTCATTATGTTGTGATATGCTATTAATAATCTTCCTGTTGTTTCGCTATTAATACAATCGCAGAACAGACCTCAAGTTCATCGATGTATTATTTAATTGCCCTATCCCTGGGGATGTGTGTGGTTAGTATACCTGTGCCAGGAAACCACTGGGCTAGGTTGGATGGAGAGCACAATGCAATGTGTTGAAGACAATAATGTAGATAGTGTGTGTACAATAGTGCGCTATGGTTTGATAAAGCGTCTTTGATAAAGATAGAGGAATGTTTAAAATTTGGGAGAACCATTGTGTATTTATCTGACCGTAAGTCTGACAACCGGACTTACCAAGGGGTATCGTATTACCCAGTGCTAACTGGGTTGTGGAGGTCAAATAGGCAGTCGCTCCATTTAAAATACAGTTATTCATCTGCATCCGATCAGACTGGAAGCCGACCTGTAACGACTGTCAAAGATCTACAAATTACAACCGGTACCATTTGCTTAACATGCTTTCCGAGGCACGGAGGAAACTCGTTATGTAATGGATGGTCACCCATCTACAGACCTTGTAAACGCAGCTTAATCTTGAAGATCGACCCGGGCGGCTGGCTTACAACGATATCCAAAAATACCGAATCGTACCAGCTCCTTTTGCCCCATAACCAATAATGCACTTACAAAACAAGACAGCATTCCGAATGCTTCCAGAATCAGACCCACTGAACCAATTATTTAAAATTCACTCGATTCGACAGACATTCGATACGGATTCGATACCGAACGTATCCCTTTAGCCCCCTAACGTCAGTGTATAATTGATTTTGTTCAAAGTCCCGAACTCGAGAGGATAATCGACTATTTTCCGCTCACTAACTCGATTCCGTATAGTTTGTTTGCTCTTATTAAAATTGTTTTTCGAAATCTGAATATTTTAGATCCTGGTAAAGAGATAATTGGAGAATGGGGTAAAGCGATAAAAGTTGTTGTAGTAATTACGAGAGTTTCAAAGTTTCCAGAGGGATTTTATTCAAATTCACCGTGAAAAGGCTTGCTTGCATTTTTCTAGAGCTTTGGCTCAAAAAAGGCCCACTGGCAACTAATCTATCTGTCAGATTCATTCATAAGGCAAGATCTGACAATTGAATACTCAAATATAGATGAGACATAGTATAAGAGAGTATGGTTAAGAGATATCTCGAGCCGAAATCAATGCTCACTAGAAAAAAAAATAAAAACAAAAGACAATATCAACATTAAAACAAATCACAGGCGTTCAGACTGAACTAAGTCAACCATTGAGCTTAGACTAGTCGGTCGCTTTTAAAGAAACTTATAACATGTTTGCTTTTTACCAGATTATGTCCCATTTTGGCCTTTTCATCATCGTTCATCATCATCATCATCATCAGCCTACAGCAGTCCACTGCTGGACATAGCCTCCTCAATCGCACGCCACTCATTTTACTTCTCACTTTAATTATCGTAATCGCTGATAAAATGTCCGTTTGTTGAGGTCTCCTTGAAACTTATTTGGTGTCAGTACGAAAAAAAAATCAAAATAAACGACAGTGTTTCAATATAACCGACACTTCATAATAACGCTAACATCAGTCACAGTTATAACACCAACATTCAGACCCAAAAACTCACAATTACAACCTCCTCAATAACATCTAAAGAATTCGTCAAAACACACACTTCTCACCACAGATTAGAATCGTTAGATTCACCCTGCTGGAAAAAAAATAGACACATTTTTGTTTTAGAACATAACATCACGCCTGTAATCCCCGAAGGATTAGGCAGAGGTGTACCTAATAATACACCCACATTTCGCCAGTTATATTTAAGTCTTATGTAATAGGGGCGAGCATATTGCCATTAACCTGGCACAATTCCAGACTCCGTAGCTACTACTGAGAAATTCTTAATGGAAAAACCCAATATCTCTTTGCCCAACCCGGGAATCGAACCCAAGACCTCTTGCTCAGCAGTCGTGTTTGCAGCCACTAGACCAACAACATTATTGTTCTGGTACTCTATGTTCGTTTCTGTACACCTAAAAACGCCAATCGATTACTACACACATTTTGTTTAATGTTTTGTTTTGTCTTTTGTATGCATTTCATGTCCCTGCGGCAATTATTTTTTTTATCTTTCTTCTTCTTTCTGTCACACAACTCTTCAGCCACCAGTTCCACATCCATCATCTTAAAAAAACATCATGTTATATTAAATAGAAAATTGAGCTTGCACACCCCTTATTAAACGATAGATGGAATTTTCAGGATAAGTTTGCTCAACAGAATGCCTGTTGAGCAATGTGTGAATGTGCAATGTTTTGTTTTAGACAAAATGTGTGTAGTAATCGATTATCGTTTTTAGGTGTACAGAAATGGACATAGAGTACCAGAACAATAATGTTCTTATGATAATAGATAGCGCCACGTGTCTTTCGAATCATGATGGAATTATATTATTATACAAACTTTAATAGTGCGTTAAGAGTTTAATATCCAATTATAAATTAACGAGAGCGGAGCCGCGGGCAAAAGCTAGTACACTTATACGCGTGACCTTACTACGATGAGGGTATATCTAACGTTTTAAATCTTTGCTCCTCAGTTCTCACCAGTTTTTGTGGTGGCGATATTTTTCTTTCGGCTTCACCAACATAATGACACTATCTTAATTCAATTGTGGATATCGGGAAGGTAATAACTCTGTTGTGGTGGCCGGTGCACGGACAGACGAAAGTTCTATCGTTGTTTTTGTTAGGTGTGATAATGTACGAGTACTTGGAAATCATTGATAAAACGTTGTTTATTTGAGGTTCCGGGTAAATTGTCTTAAAAGGTTTGTTGCAAAATCTATGTTTAGTCAGGTCTATAGAATTCGTGTAGTCTGTAAAATTTTTCTTCGTAATGTTTCTGTAACGTCCACCCATAACACACCGAGTTTCTTTCGTGCCTTGGAAAGCACGTTAAGCCGTTGGTCCCAGCTGTCATTTTTAGCCTTTTACCAACTATGTTGGGGTTGGCTTTCTGAAATACCAGTATTTTACATGAAACGACTGCGTATCTGACCTACACAACCCAGTTTATACAGTTGGGTAAAACGGTACCCCTTGTTAAGACTGGTTGACAGACTTTCCGGCCACTACCGACCTGTAACGACTGTCAAAGTTCTACAAATGACAGTTGGGTTCTGTTGGCCTAACGGGCTTTCCGAGGCACAGAAGAAACTCAGTATGTTATGGGTGGTCACTTATCTACGGACTAACTCAGGCAAGCGCAGTCTAACTTGAAGATTGACCCGAGAGGCTGTTATTATTTAGCCACGAGATCCTCACGGCGATTTTACTGCAACAGCAACAAAAAAAATCATTTTAGAAATATGTTTCCATGATTCATTTAAAATCTTCAACTAAAAAGACTCTATGAACTTTCTTACATCCATACAATAAACTAAAAAAACCTTACCGCGACCGCATCAAATACGTAATGACGTAACGTAATTACGATCAGTAGCGGTAGCGGTACGTACCGCATACACGCTTTTTATCTACAAATACATATTAGTAGCTACTGCCATAGATTAAGTGACTATAGAAGAGAAATAGAAGTGAGACACAGTATTCTGGGTGTTAAAGATGACAAAAGAGTAGGAAAATAGGGGCTCAAAGTCAGGGGTACTAAATTGGGGCTGCGGGACTGTTCGAAAGAGATACCGTGGCCCTGGAATACAAAAGGCAAAGAAGGAACATGGAAGGATTTTAGTCAGTACAAGTCTGACACCTTTTTCCGCTCCGCCCGCTCCGGGGGGTCATTTGATGATTTCCCATCCGAAAAAAAAAATACAAAAAAAAGGGGTACTAAATTGAAGTTCGCAAATAGATCGACAGAGCCGAATGTTCGCATCAGGATTAGGTACCTAAGGTTGACCGGCTATACCAGGGTTGGCCCGAAAAGTGGTTGCGGAATGGTCAATTTGGGATAGAAGCAATACATTTAAATTTAATTAATTGAATTTAATTGAATGTAAATTTAATATAATTATATATTTTTAATATTTTTTTTTTTTATTTACTCTCTAGGGTTTCGTACACGAAGGGTAACCAACGGGACTCTATTACTAAGCCTCTGCCGTCCGTCCATCTGTCTGCCAGCGGGCTGTATCTCATGATCCGTAATAGGTAGACGGTTGTTCACAGGATATGTATTTATTTTTTGCTGTTGCCGCTTTAGCAACAAATAACAATAAATTAAAAATTAAAGGAGGCTCCCCTACTGTGATGGTACGGAACCCTTCATGCGCAAGTTCGACTCGCACTTGTTTTTTAAAGTACCTAGTATAATTTAAGAAAGTACAGTAGCTGGACAGAAGACTTAGATCAACTGATACACTCATACTACGAGGCACATTCCGAGGTGCAATTTGTAGAATACTCATATTTATTATTAAAAATACCAATCTACCATATTTTGCTTGACCATATGAGTCGGTAGGCTGATCATTGCAACGGCAGCATTACCGCACGCACAGAGCTACGCTGTTCTCCCATACTTAAGTACAAATGCTGTATCCATGATAATTATAATACCAAATGATTTGAAAAGAGTAAACGTGGAGTTTCTTGAAGTTTCTTCTCCATAGGAAACGACCAACCCGCACCGCGCTCCTTTTTGTCGACGTTTTATAAGTGCCCAAGAATGGGCAAAGAAGGAACATGGATGGGTTTTAGTCAGTACAAGTCTGACACTCCCTTCCGCTCCGCCCAGAGTGGGGGGGGTCAATTGATGATTTCCCATACGGAAAAAAAAAAAAAAAAAAGTCCTATGTCAAATAAAATATTTTGATATTGAGAGAAATGCACCAGAGTTTCCCTTCTATACAATTTTCTTATTCTATGACACCACACTTCCGTGGTATACCTTTATTCTTGACGATAATATTGATGATTGTAGAATAGATTTGTATCTTCCGTGTACAATATAGTACAGGAAATAAAGTTCAATGCAATGAGTTAAGTTAGGAGTGAGGAGCTCTTGGCTAAATAATAACACCCACTCGGGTCGATCTTTAGGTTTAACCGTGCTTGCCTAGGTTGGTCTGTGGATGGGTGACCGCCCAGTACATACCGAGTTTCCTCCGTGCCTTGGAAAGCACGTTAAACCGTTGGTCCCGGCTGTCATTTGTAGATCTTTGACAGTCGTTAGGCAGTCAGTGGCCCAAAAAGTCTGACAACCAGTCTTACCATGGGGTATCGTATTACCCAGTACTAACTGGGTTGTGGAGGTTAGATAGGCAGTCGCTTCATGTAAAATACTGGTATTCAGCTGCATCTGGTTAGACTGGAAGCCGACCCCAATATAGTTGGGAAAAGGCTAGGCAGATGATGATGCAATGAGTTAAGTTAGAAGTGACGGAGCCGACAGTAAGACTCTCAGTCGAAATAGTTCTATTATTTTTTCTGCCGCCAATCACTTTACTGTATTCCGGTTTGATAGACGTAGGTGTCCGCCAAATTATAGTCAGTCATGTACGTCGTATGTATCTATTTTTATTTCTTTGCCGTCAAAGACACCGCCGTCGGGAGGGTTTTAGTGCTCAACCTGACATAAAAGAGAATCTTCCTCACAATTTTGTGTTGAATCAAAACCCGTCATATTCCGATCTTTCTTTGTGTGCCTAACCTGGTGTCAGAGTTTTTATGCCACTCATGGGCCTCTGACTTGGCTTAAAATATCTCTCAGGCATGCTGGTTTCCTCACGACGTTTTCCTTCACCGAAGCAAGTGATAATAATACGGACATGAATACAAAAAAAATAAAAAAAAAAACGATTCAAGTTTTCCAATTGATTACGGTTAATAACGACTCCATTATTTCTCTCTATTTCGAAGTAGAAGCTACTAGATTTAGCAGACTGTCAATTAGAGAAGTACCGATTAGACTAATCGAGAAAGCCGACGAGCTATTTTTGTAGTCAGCGAATAGTCGGCTACCACTCAACAAACAGTATCGGCGGGAATAATTGGTATGGACCTTTATTGTTGAATTCTTTCATTGGTAGGCAATATTGAAGTTAAAACAAGTAAATATAATTTTAACTTACATCAGGATTAATACTTCAGAATTTCTATGACCAAAAGAAGAAAGCCGAAAGACGTCCACTGCTGGACATAAGCCTCCCCCAAGCATCGCCAGATTGACCAGTCCCGTGCGTCTCGCATCCAGCGGATCCCTGCAACCTTTACCAGGTCATCGGAAAGAAACAAATGAAGAAATGCCAAACTTCAGTGGTAATAGGCAGGGCACTTGCTAAACGGATGGCTGATGGGGCCGAAAAATTCTGGAGTGGCGACCGCGAACCGGAAGAGGTTGCGTCAGAAGGCCTTCAACTAGGTGAATCGATAACCTGGTGAAGATTGCGGGGATCTGCTGGATGCGAAACGCACGGGACCGGTCAATGTTGGGAGACTTGGGGGAGGCCTATGTCCAGCAGTGGACGTGTTTCGGCGGATCATGATGGTGGTGGGTATTTTTAATTTTAAAATCGACGTATTATAATTACATTACATTAACACCGCGCAAAATGAAATGATGATGTTGATGATAATAACATCGCGACCTTCACCAGTGGGGCGATTGCGTTTCTCTGTTGACAGTTCATAGTTAGGAGTTTTGATATACAATGACAGTTCTGCACGGGTAGAGTCAGTTGAAACCAACAACAACGGTCATTTTATATCAAAACTCGTGACTATGAACTGTCAACAGAGAAAATATCCTTTTCAGAGATAATATTTTCATAGTTTTGAAAATATATTCATATTATCTATGGATGTTAATGATTGTGCTAGTTGCAAACAATTTAACTAAAATGCTAAAGGATAATATTTATATTACCGATTAAAAATTCGACGTATTTACCTTACGTTTACACCGCGCACTCGTGGTAGGGATCTATAATAGTCTTCACTGGCTAACATAAACAATTGGACACATGCTGCTTTACCTATATTTCAGAAACGTATTAAACTCGATTCCAATCATTGCTACCTTTGCATAGAACTAATTTCACATAATTCAATCATTATTTAATTTTACTATTTTTTTTTTCATTTATCATTTTTTTTTTCATTTTTTCATTTTTTTTTTTTCATGACTGATGTTTCACAGCCAATTCCTAGTAACTAATATAGTCCCTTTTTTTTTTTTCTTTTCGGAAATTATCAAATGACCCCCCCACTCTGGGCGGAGCGGAAGGGGGTGTCAGACTTGTACTGACTAAAACCCATCCATGTTCCTTCTTTGCCCTCTGTGTTCCAGGGCCACGGTATCTCTTTCGAACAGTCCCGCAGCCCTGGCAGGGACTAATATAGTCTTTATTGTATCTTGCTGCTGGGCCTGTCTTGTGTGATCTCTGATCACATACGGAAATGTAATGAATAAAAGAGCCGTCTAACAAATTGCGTGTATAATAATGTATATTCTACCTACCAAAGACGTCCTTGTACTAAATCTTTCATATCCAACTTACCTTGACTACTAAAACCCTCTAAACAAATTCTAGGAAAGATCCAGAAATTTCCACAAAAACCTTTTCATCAACTCTAACAAGAATCAACCACACACAATAAGAAAACGATAAAAATACTCCTTCAAACATTATTCCTTTTACTTTTATATTCCCTATCTTTAGAAATAAGCATAGCAAAGAGCAAGAATACAATAGATTCAAGAGTTTGCTTCAGTTCGTGTCAAGATAAACATATCTTGCTTATTTTGTATTTCTGTTTTCATTTGTAAACTAGATTTTCTCGTGTTTGTTTTGCGATCTCCATATCTGTGTTGGTACGTGTTTTTCTAAGGTGTTGAGAAAAATATGGTATGTTTGAGTTATGTATTTTTGAAAAAGTGTTAAATAATAACAGCCGCTCTTGGCTAGATTGGTCTGTGGATGGGTGACCTTCCATTACAAACCGAATTTCCTCCGTGCCTCGGAAAGCACTCTAAAACTCAAAAACTACTAAACCGATTTTAACCATTTTTTCACCAATAGAAAGTTAAATTAACAGGAAGTAACATAGGCTATAAATAATATTTGTAGCATGCAAATTAGCCGAGCTATCACAATTTTTGCGGACAAAGTCGCGGGCATTATACTAGTTTATTATAACTGTATGTACAAGTAAAAACTTTACAAAGGCGGACATAAATGCGAAAATAATTTGCGAAATATGGGTGTGCTACATTTTGCGTCTTCATTTACAAACAGTCCTCAGTCACTTCTGCATAAATCATCATCATCTGCCTAGCCTTTTCCCAACTATGTTGGGGTCGGCTTCCAGTCTAACCGGATGCATCTTAATACCAGTATTTTACATAGAGCGACTGCCTATCTGACCTCCACAACCCAGTTAGTACTGGGTAATACGATACCCCTTGGTAAGACTGGTTGTCAGACTTTTTGGGCCACTGACTACCTATAACGACTGTCAAAGATCTACAAATGACACCCGGGACCAACGGCTTAACGTGCTTTCCGAGGCACGGAGGAAACTCGGTATGTAATGGGTGGTCACCCATCCACAGACCAACCTAGGCAAGCGCGGCTTAACCTAAAGATCGATCCGGGCGGCTGTTAGTACTTAGCCACGAGCTCCTCACTTCTGCATAAATGCCAGTACAAAATAGAACCCGTTAATATTAATTCAAAGTTGCACTTTCTGTTAATTTAAAGGGCTAAATAAATAGTCTTAGAGTTTGTTTATGGAAGTACGGACGTTTCTGTGCTCCAGTTTAATAGTCAAATTTCGGTTGAAGGAATGTGGTATTTTTTGACTGGCACAAAATAGCTATACATTGGACATCTCTAGCTATCGAAGGAGCTCGTGGCTAAGTAATAACAGCCGCCCGGATCGATCTTTAGGTTAAGCCGCGCTTGCCTGGGTTGGTCTGTGGATGGGTGACCAGACCACCCATTACATACCGAGTTTCCTCCATGCTTCGGAAAGCACGTTAAGGCGTTGGTCCCGGGTGTCATTTGTAGATCTTTGACAGTCGTTATAGGTCCAAAAAGGCCCAAAAAGTCTGACAACCAGTCTTACCAAGGTATCGTATTACCCAGTACTAACTGCTTTGTGGAGGTCAGATAGGCAGTCGCTCCATGTAAAATACTGGTATTCAGCTGCATCCGGTTAGACTGGAAGCCGACCCCAAATTAGTTGGGAAAAGGCTAGGCAGATGATGAGGACATGTCTAGCTATCAAGCCAAGCATTGGGAGTTACTAGAAAAGAATGGTTACCTTAACCAGCCCCTAAATAATCTCACTTAGCTCCAGCTTGTGCCCTTGCTGCCCTCCTCAGCGACGCCCTAAGCCGAGGCTCGTACTCCACAGGGGTGCCCTTTTTTTTTCGGTTTGGAAATCATCAAATGACCACCCCACTCTGGGCGGAGCGGAAGGGAGTATCAGACTTGTACTGACTAAAACCCATCCATGTTCCTTCTTTGCCCTTTGTGTTCCAGGGCCACGGTATCTCTTTCGAACAGTCCCGCAGCCCTGGCAGACAGGGGTCCCCTTAGCGCGCGGTCCCTCAGTTTATAAGTTTTATGCCCCTCGCTGGAGGGAGACTAAGGCTGGAGGCCTGCCTTTCAAGGCATTCACAAGATAGTCAGGTTAAGCAGAAGCCAGCGACATAGGTTGACCTGCGAGATGCCATTCCGAAAAAAAAAAGAACAAAGATCGGTTACGTCTGAAGAAAGGGCCAATAAATGATGTCGGTCGTGCTACTTTTTAGGGAACCATCGAAGACAAAGCAAAATTTCTCAACAACGCTACATAGCATATAAGCATAGCATAATCAGCCTATAATATTCCCACTGCTGGGACACAGGCCGCCTCTCTGTGAGAGGGAATGGGCTATAATCCACCACGCGGGCCCAGTGCGTGTTGGTAGATGTCACATGTCTTCGAATTTTTGGTTCTAGGACATGACGGTTTCCTCACGATGTTTTCCTTCACCGTTTTTGAGCACCGTTTCAGTGGTGATGAAATAAAGTAATGCGCCTGCCTGGGTTCGAACCCACGCCTTACTGCTCGTAAATCGGGACCGCCACCACTGGGCCACCGCTGCTCTCAGCGCTACATTAGTTTTTATTCCACATGATAATCGTACCTACATACACCGTATGATACGAAGACTTCGATAAGATGCTCATGGAAACTGAGAAATCCTAAATAACTACTCAAATAAAAGGCCATTCTTCCATACCAATAATGCTAATAGGAAACTTAAAATACAATTTCCTGTAAGAACTTTCAGCCTTCCTTCAGGATCACTACTCTTATAAACAACATCACTTCGACATCCATATAAATCAGTCAGACTAAACAAACTGGCATCGAGCCAGGGGTTGCAAACTTTTAACATCAGTTAATCTAACACTGTAGAATGTTGGCGGGAATTCAAGATACGTGGTTTTTTTTTTCAAAATTTGGCACAGGCACGAAATAAAACCAAATACGTTAATTGCTGTGACCTGAATTGGGGCCTCTTTGTATTGTGGCGTTAATTAAAAAAGTAAAAGGAATGAAGGATTAGTCGAGGTGCAATTTTAAATTGCACTGTCATTACACTTAATTGGAGCAGCTGATTTTGGTGCAAGGATTTAAAGAAACTATAAATGAGTTTGAATGTTTTGGAATAAATAACACACAAATTGCTTCAGAAATGTGTACTATTATAACAGTCTTGAGGAATATACAAAGTAATAAGTCATCATTATTTTGCCCTTGTCCCAATTCATTTGGGGTCGGCGCAGCATGTCTTCTTCGTCCATACTTATACTCATCATCTAACTCCTTTCATGCCATATCATCCTTCACACAGTCCATCCATCATGTTTTTGGTCGTCCTCTACTCTTATATCCATCCACAGTCACACTCAAAACTTTCTTCACGACATTTTCCTCATTCCTCCGCATCACAAATGTCCATACCACGACAATCAATTACCACACAAGTTTTCAGTCAGCGGCGCCACTTTCAGACTTTCTCAGTACTCATTTATTATTTTATCCATTATACAAATTTTATACAAAGTAATAAGTAAGAACATAACAGTGGTCACATAGCAGGCAACGGCAATGACAGACCAACAGATTCAGAAAATGGCGGGTAAGATCTCGTTGAGACTTACGCAGATCAAGGAAACCTTGAACAAAGGGAAGAGGCCTGATCCAGCAGTGGGTGGAACAAGGCTACCAATGATGATTCAGAATATGTAAACAATGATTAACGACAGCATAACAAATGAAAGCTAAAGTAACGATAACAAAAAAAAATAGGTACTCATAATTTCTGTCAAATGCACACAAATTCTGGCAATAACCCAAGAAAATCCAAAGATAAACAAGTGACAAATACTATCTTATCATTCTTCAACAATATCAGCACGAAAGTTTCCTCTAACCAAACTAATTATGCAAAACCCCACCGTCTTTTTACACCCGGTAACAGAAACAGTAAAAAAGAAGTAACAACTTAATTATTGAATAAATCAAATAATTTACCCCCGAGGCAAGAGAAGCTAGTTAAAAATAGAAAAGAAAAGGAATAAGGCAAGTTTTTACCGTTTATTAAGAATTTAGAATAAATCGAGGTCAAATGGCCACATCTCGGGTCCCTTGAGAAATCATTGGACACCGCAGTTGTATAAAAGATGTACAGATTGTGAATCTTTCTCACCTAGTTATTCGTTGGTTTATTTAATAATTGATGTGTTGGCGACAACCTGAATGGACGCAAGAATTTAAGCTTTATGTTAGTTTGTCTTTTTAGGTTTCAAGGAAGATTAAAAGTTATGTGAAAATCGCCGTTTTTTGTCCCTCTACGGATTACCTGCGGTTTGATGGGACATGATGTTGGTCAACAATTTTGATCGCAAAACGAATGAGGTTCCACGAAATGCATTTTTGTCGAAATTCTAATTTAATGATTTCTTAACATCACGCCTGTCACATTTCGCCAGTTATGTTTAAGTCCCATGTAATAGGGGATGAGCCGATTGCCATTAACTGGGCGCAAATCTAGAGTCCGTGGCTGCTACTGAGAAATTCTTGATGGAAAAACCTAATGACAATGCCCAACCTGAGAATTGAACCCAGGACCTCATGCTCAGCAGTCGTGCTTGCGACCACTAGACCAAAGAGGCAGTCAGTTTAATGAATTCATTCTAGTTTTTATGGATATTGCATTTTTTTTAAAATCTTTATAATAAAATTGATCATTGTTAATTTATGAGTTTACAATCCCTGCGCTTGACAAACATGTAGGTAATGGTAAAATTCTTTAAAATAATAGACTAAACCTTACATTATTAATATGTATGTAACTAAAAAGATTATTACAAGATGCAAATTTCTTGTTACCTCCACACATTCCATTTTATCCCTCATCACAGAAATTACTTATTTAAAAACTGTTGTCTAGAATAAAAAATAAGCTAGGATCAGGGGTGTCTGTGACACTTTGCATTACATTTTCTTTTAATTCAAAAATTGTAAGACGTAGACTGTGGCAAGTCCCTGGAGTAGGAGATGCAAATACGTTTTTGACCACAGAGGGTTTAGTGAATGGAATTTTGATAAATACTTGCATAAACGCACACCATTTTCTCATGGTTGAAGGTAAAAACTAAAGAACACCAACTGCTATGATCCTTACTAATGAGTATGAAAGATCATGTGATTGATACAGTAGCTGAGCTAGAATTGATTCTAAGAGTTGTTTCTCGTTCCTTATTGTTACCTGTCCCGTAGAATAAATATATTTTGTTTTCCCTGATTGACGATGCATGTTAGAAAAATGAATATTCATGATCTCACTGACATTCTAAGACAAAATCTAATCAAACACTTAACATTATCTCAAACCATGAAATCCGCAGACTCTCTAGAAACACACGTATGAAACAAACAAAAAGTAAGTGATAGTTTTTAATCCGCACGAGTCCATTTTTTCACAAAAAATTGGAAATATTTCAGTACTCCATTAACTAGTCACTCCATGCCCTAGACAGGCGGTACCATTTCTGTATTACCATGTAAATATTGTGACTTAATATTTTTAGTAATAGTTAAAAATGAATACGTAGTTTTCTAGCCTAACAGTTTAGGATGCGCAAAGTCGTCTTACCGAATTGTGCTGTCTGTGGTATCATTGAAGATTTGCAACGTATCCCGACGGAGAGGGCTCGTGTGGTAATCCAACGACGTCAAAATTTTGTGATGCATATCTACCGTCCTACCTTCCCACATGTTCTTTTTTTTTTTTAGCTTATTTTAGTGTCCCACTGCTGGGCAAAGGCCTCCCCTTTCTTCTTCAAAACGTCTCTATCCTTTGCAATATCTAGCCATGTTCGCCCCACAAACGAGAACAGATCGTCATACCGCCTTCGCCGCGGTCTACCTCGACGGCAATTTTTCCGACAGGCGTCCAGTTAGTCACGATCGTTGTCCATCTCTCCGGGCGCATTCGTGCTACGTGGCCAGCCCACTCCCACTTTAGCTTGGCTGTTTTTCTCCAACATCTCCAACTTGAGTAATGGAGCGCAGGGTAGTGATTCTTACGCGATCTGTCCGCTTAACACCTTGCATTGCACCATGCTGCGCTCCATTGCCCACATGTTCTAATTGCTATAAATTATCAGTGCACTACTTATGTAGAACCAGTTATAAACTAGCTTTTGTGCTAGCGACTCATTTATTTGTTTCGTGCTTCCCTAGTTAGATACATACTTATCATTTTAACATGTATTTTAATCATCATCAACATTTCAGTCGAAAGACGTCAAGTGTCGCCAAATTGACCGGTCCCGTGCGTCTCTCATCCAACGGATCCCCGCAACCTTCACCAGGTCATCGGTCCACCTAGTAGGAGGCCTTCCAACGCAACGTCTTCCAGTTCGCGGTCGCCTTCGGCCCCATCGGCTATCCGTTCTGCGAGCAATGTGCCCTGCCCACTGCCACTTAAGTTTGGCAATTCTTCGGGCTACGTCGGTAACCTTGGTTCTCTTGCGGATGTCTTCATTTCTGATTCGATAACGCAAGGAAACTCCGAGCCATTGCCCTTTGCCATTTTAATCATCGGGGTGATATAATTATATTATTCTTCATAGAAAAGTCCCCGTAAATAAAAAAAAAGATTTAAAAAAGTCTGAAGGCACACGAAAAGGCAGTTAACTCGAGTTTTCTTGTGAAGTTTTAATTTATTTATAAGCTTTTTTAGTCTGGCTATAAGACCAACCGGGTTTCCCATGTGGATAAAATTTACTTGATTAAAAGGTATACTTTAGAGGCATGGTCTGTTGGTCCGTTTAAAGGTTTTATGCAAGACTAGCTTATGCCCGCGAATTCGCCCGCGTAAAGTTCGATAATTGTCTTCTTTTTCAAGCCAGGCTGTTTGTTAAACAAAGTATAACATAGTATCAAAAGAAAATAAAAATGAGTACCTATGTATTGTAATGTATCCATTTAGTTTAAAAAAACTAACTAAATACATTATTAATTAAAAACTATTAAATAACCTAAAATAAATAAACTAACAACAAACTACAAAAGGGCATCAAAAAACTATTCCTCAACGCTGTCAGCTGGTAATGTGGACAAGAGACTTTAGTTTCATCGTTATCATAAGCTTTTATTTTAAGTTTCATATACAAGAAATGGTTATTATGAGGATCCTTATTGTTATATCATGTAATGTAACATTTATGTACCATCCATCTACCCATATCATGCGAATAAATTATGGGATTGATTGACGACCTCAACACGTATTTATCAACAGAATTATAATCATTAAAACCTTCAATATGACTCATTTAAATTCATTTAATACCATTGACCACTTTTCCATTATTTTATGGAAAAGTAATTCAATGGGAAGAGGGTTGTATTGATGATTTTAATAATTACAGCTCTGTAAAACCATACTCATGAAGAGCAGCAGTGGCCCAGTGGTGGAGACCCCGACTTACGAGCAGTAAGTCGTGGGTTCGAACCCAGCCAGGCGCATTACTTTGTATCAGTTATTTCATCACCACTGCTCTAAACGGTGAAGGAAAACATCGTGAGGAAACCGGCATGTCCTAGAACCAAAAATTCAAAGACATGTGACAGCTACCAACCCGCACTGGGCCCGCGTGGTGGATTATAGCCCATTCCCTCTCATAGAGAGGAGGCCTGCGTCCCAGCAGTGGGAACATTAATAGGCTGATTATGTTAAACCATACTCGAAACGGTCGTGAATCATATTTTAATTAACATACCAACAACAAATTTGGCAAAAAAAAATAAAAAAAAATTTTTGGGCTACTCTTCCGCTTCCCGTTTAAGAAAAGGCATTTCTCTCAAACATGCAACACAAAACACACCAAAAAGCTGAATAAACAGAAACATCTAAAAAATAATAAGCTCTACAACGGACTATAACCCTGTCTAGTACACTTTGCACATGTCTGTGTGATAAAATTCAAATTCCTTGCGCTGAAGAACCCATGTGGGCAGTTAACGGCTTGACTTGCAATAGTTCTGTTACTACAGTTGTGGTGGTACAAGGTAGGAGATGAAACGGTTGATTTGTGTATGCTGTTTAGAAAATTTCTGGTTCATTTGAATCGCTATCCTGTCTCTAAGCCATTTGTTTGACGTCATCGCAGCTTTTTATTTATGTATACAAATAAGTAAAACTGAAGTGTCTGTTTGTCCTGCCAGGGCTGCGTGACTGTTCGAAAGAGATACCGTGGCCCTGGAACACAAAGGGCTAAGAAGACACATGGATGGGTTTTAGTCAGTACAAGTCTGACACTCCCTTCCGCTCCGCCCAGAGTGGGAGGGGGTCATTTGATGATTTCCCAACCAAAAAAAAAAAGTGTATTTGTAATTTATTTCTTTGCTTTCTTTCTTTAATTTCAAAATAACAGCTGTTTACTGAATACGTGTGTTAGTATATACGGTAG
Organism: Noctua janthe; assembly: GCA_910589295.1. Lineage (NCBI taxonomy): Eukaryota > Metazoa > Arthropoda > Insecta > Lepidoptera > Noctuidae > Noctua > Noctua janthe. The sequence continues at coordinate 6,365,918 of OU342578.1, forward strand.
GTACTTATATTACCATACGGTTATACAAACACCCTATGGGCCTTGATGCCTCACAATAAAATGTTTTTATTTTAGAAAAAGGATTAGGCTTCCGTGTAAAATAATTAAAACCCTTGAAAATGTTAACAAAATCCGATTCAAATAGGCAAGTAATATTGTTATAATAATTTCACCAGGACGAAGGTCGAGGGGTACAACTAGTCTATCATAATCTATTGAGCATCATTTCATTTCGTACGGGGTAAATACTTTCAACCATACTAATAATTCTTTCACACCACATGCACCGTTTCGTTTGTTGATGTGCATTTGATATCGACAAAGGTTTTTTAAAGAGTAAATACTACTGTTAAAATAGATCCGACGAAGCAAAATGTGCCCTTGGACGTGGTGTAGTGGACACAGCACAAGATACGGTACATTACAGAGCCGTTTATATAATTTTAAGTTACCCTTTTTATTTTTAGTCTTGCATGCTTACATTGTCTACATTTCAATTACATAAAAAATGATAAGTGGAAGTGCGGAGTTTCCTAATACAAGCAATTCCTTGCTTAAAAGGTGACCTCCATTAAAATGTATCTAAATGCCCATTGTAATTGAAATTAACAATTTTTTTTTTATTGTCAGCGCTGAAAATTGTTTAGCATTAGCACAAAAAAAACTGCTAATATTAGTGACAGTTTGATTATTAGCGGGATTCAACTATTCAAATATAAGGCGACCCAAACTTACTTTATAACATTATAAATGCGAAAGTAAAAGTTTGTTTGTTTGTAACCTTTTCACGCCTAAACTACTGAACCGATCATCCTGAAATTTTGCATATACATTGTCAGGTGTACAGAAATGGACAAAGATTACCTTTCTTCCCGAAAAAAGTACTGTTCCCGAGGAAAACAACAGTAACGTTTTTATGATAATAGGTGGCACCACGTGTTTTTCGAATCATAGCATAAGCATAAGCATAATCAGCCTATTAACACGCAGGCCTCCTCTCTATGAGAGGGAATGGGCTATAATCCACCACGCGGGCCCAGTGCGGGTTGGTAGATGTCACATGTCTTCGAATTTTTCATCCTAGGACATGCCGGATTCCTCACGATGTTTTCCTTCACCGTTTTAAGAGCATTGGTGATGAAATAACTTACACAAAGTAATGCGCCTGGCTTGGTTCGAACCCACGACTTACTGCTCGTAAGTCGGGGTCTCCACCACTGGGCCACCGCTGTTCGCTTTCGAATCATGATTGAATTATATTATTAAAAGAAGAGTACAACCCGAAATGATTGTCAAATTCTAAATGAACGCTAGCAAAGCCGCGGGCAAAAACTATTAAAAATATAGACAAAACCGCTATTCTTATGAACTTGCACCACTTATTCACCAAAGACCTTGCTGTAACTACATGCATGGAGAATTGTTAACATATATTATATAGGCTACGAGTTAATAACGGAGCTGAAGATTATCTAGGTTCATACTACACCTCAGGTTAAGCAGAGGTGTTTAATATAAGCATATTAAAGTTACTATTACTGCTATACGTTCTTAAGTCTGCTAGCTTGTGGCTAAATAATAACAGCTGTTTGGATCGATCTTAACGATAAGTGACGCTTGCCTAGGTTGATCCGTGGATGCGCTTATTACATACCGAGTTTCTTCCGTGCCTCGGAAAGCACGTTAAGCAAAGACTCACTTGCAAACGATTGTCAAATATCTACAAATGACAGTCGTTATAGGTAGTGTTCGAAAGTCTGGCAACTAGTCTTACCAAAGGGTATCGTATTAACCAATATACATAACAAAAAGTATGACAGAATAAGTTTTAAACTAAATAAAAGTGTAACCCACACCAATATCCGCGAAATAACCGAAACAATTGACGGTAAGTCTCAATGTAAGGCTCGAAACAGTGTGCTGATGGATGGACTTGGAGGTAATTCAAGTAAAGTTATAACATTAAAAACGTGTATTAAAAAAAAACTTGTGAAAAGGTTGGAACTTTGACCCAAAATATCTCCGTAACTAGAAGGTTCCCAGGTATGGTCTAGACCAAAAAAAATGCTCGCAATGACGGGGAGAACAAGTGCCTTTCGGTTTCGTTAAGGGTACTTTTACACCTATTATTCCGCGGTCCACCGCTAGATATTGCTAACAATCAATCAATTTCAGCTTGTTGATTGATCGATTGCAGTACAGATACTGCAGTGGGACCTGAAATGTAAACATCATCATCATCTGCCTAGCCTTTTCCCAACTATGTTGGGGTCGGCTTCCAGTCTAACCGGATGCAGCTGAATACTAGTATTTTACATGGAGCGACTGCCTATCTGACCTCCACAACCCAGTTAGTACTGGGTAATACGATACCCCTTGGTAAGACTGGTTGTCAGACTTTTTGGGCCACTGACTACCTATAACGACTGTCAAAGATCTACAAATGACACCCGGGACCAACGGCTTAACGTGCTTTCCGAGGCACGGAGGAAACTCGGTATGTAATGGGTGGTCACCCATCCACAGACCAACCTAGGCAAGCGCGGCTTAACCTAAATATCGATCCGAGCGGCTGTTATTACTTAGCCACGAGCTCCTCCTGAAATGAAAATACTTGAAAATACCTGAAATGTAAACATTTAGCTAAAAAGGCCTTCTCCAGCAACGTTGATTTAGTTCATCTGATGCATCTTGCTACCAACCCTACTTGATAGCTAAACACTGAATGACACTTAGACAACTAAATCAAAATGTTTTATTTCACACAGGCCTATGTGGGCACTTATAAAAAAAATTGATGACGAATATTCGAAAATAGAACTACAGTTCGGGATTGTCGATTTCTGTGAAGAAAAATGGGCAAGAAACTCCATGGTTACTCTTTTAAAAATATTTGGTTTTACAAAGCCGATTCAGAAAGCAGTACTTCTGGACAAGGTACGTTCGTGTTGTTAGGAGGTTCCTCCCTCAAGAACCCTGACCACCGGTAGCTCGAACCCTGTTCCCGGTGCTGGTAGGCTACTATTTTTCATATTGTTTTCTATAGGAATATTTACAATGAAAAAGATATGTGATAAAATGAATAAGGAAAAAAATATTGTTTTAAAGTATATTAATACGAACAGCGTAGGCCGGGCAAATAAGTACTTGAGAAAAATAGTTAACAAAACACTATCAAGCTATTCTTTTATTGCTTGATTCACATTAAAAACCAATAGAAAATGGAGAACAATGCCTTAGTGAAAAAACGAACTCCATACTATTAACTGAATAATCACTGCAAGTAGAAAAGCCCTTTTTCAAATGAAAATCGATAAATTCTCCATTACAAAAAAAAAAAAACCGGCCCAGTGCGAGTCGTACTCACACACACACAGGGTTCCGTAGCACCAAACAATATAATAAAATTATTTTGAAGGCTCATTTATATGTTGTATTGTATAACATTTAACAGCTAAACTAAATTTGTTTTTCAAAGTATGTTAATGAAAAACCAAGTTACTGCTGCAGTTTGATGAAAGGACCTATATCTCAAAAACTAAGCATCAAATCTTATTCAAACCAATTTTCGTTGAAAGTATTTTTACGTTCTACAATCCTACATTTTTTTCAGAATTTTTCTCCTCATACTTTAGAAATTAGAGGGGGACGACACATTTTACTACTTGTTTTTTAATTTAATTATTTAGGTTAACCAACAATTGTTTACACAAAACATTTAACATTAAAGTTTCTTAATAGTACGTTTATAAGTGCAACAATGTCTTACAGGCTAACACAACATGCATTAATTATGGTTATCAATATTATAACGTAGAAGTGCAATATTACAAATCCAAAAAAGATATTTTATTTATTTTTATTTATTTTACTTTATTGGGACATTAAACAGTTACACATTACAAAAAGTATGACAGAATAATTTTAAAACTAAATAAACGTGTAACCCACACCATTATCCGCGAAATAATGTTTTTTTTTTAAATATAGTAAATGCGTGCATTAATATAATAGACAATTAAGTAAGGACTCATATGTGATTTAGGGATAATAGGTATTAGATAGCTACTTTAAAGATTCAATAGCCATCTTTTTGAACTTAAAGTGTGTGTTATAAGTATCTACGATGCGTCGGAGAGGCGCCCGTGCACCGGCGTGAGTTCTACACCTTGCAGTGTGGAACAGCCGGGGCACGCGCACCTCTCGACGCATCACAGTTCTAGGTACAATGTAACATAGGTTGTTAGTTATATCAGGACAATCGAATCTGTTATTACACAGACCATGCAGCATCATGACCATCAGTAAGCTGCCTCTAGACTCCAAGCTTTGAATTTTATAACGCTTTAATAATAGGGTGTATGGTAATTTTGACTTAGTGCATCTGTAGTGCAGCTGCGCACACTTACAGCCGCCATCACTGGACACGGCTCTTTTAATAAACACCTCTTTGTCATAGGAGTCACAGACAGCCCCCTGTGCCGAGCCTGCATGGAGGAAGACGAAACAACAGCCCACGTGCTTCTACACTGCCCAGTGGTTGCAACATACAGGGCAAAGTACTTCGGTACCCCAGGTACTCTCCGCGAGATTGTCAGCAACACCAAGGCGCTGCTGGCCTTTCTCGGGGAGTTAGGGTGGATCGAATAATTTTCCTACCCGCACGCAAAATACGCGCTTTGACGTGGAGTTGCAGACACCAGCCCGTTATACAATACAATACAATACAATCTGTAATGCATAGAACGTAAAAATTTTTTTTGAACCATTTCAATTCGTTTTACATAAACATCAAAAATATATACAATTTAAAGCTTTTCAAAAGGGGGGGGGGGTGGGGGAGGACACATTTTACCACTTTGGAAGCGTCTATCTTTCAAAAGATTGACTTTGAGAAATAATGGTTTTAGAAACCTCAATGTCATTTTTAAAGACCTATCTGCAGACCCCGAACGTATAGATTTGATGAAAGTTTTGTTTTTTATTTTCAGTTCCATGTATAGGGAGCCGCCCTCTTCATCTTTTATTTTTATTTATTTATTAAAATCGTAAAGCGGTTCACAGAATACATCTACCTACCAAGTTTCAACTGTGTAGTTTTAATAATTTCGGAATAAAGTGGCTGTGAGAAACAGACGGGCAGACAGACAGACATGACGAATCAATAAGAGTTCCGTTTTTTGCCATTCGGCTAAGGAACCCTAAAAACAAAAGTTCTTAACAAAACTTGCGTTTCTCAGATTTCTAGAATAAAATATGAGAAGACGAACAGGTTCTTATAGCTGAAGAATCATTAGTGTTTACGTAGTAAGTTCACAAAGAAATATGATATTCACTCAACTGGTATTTTGTACCAGCTTACTTATTAGGTTGTGCCTTTTTCTAAGAAACAGTAAGAAAAATAAAGCCTCGTTGATCTTTCAAAGAACAGGTAGACAGTCTTTAAAAGAAATACGTGAAGTTTTTCTTTGTTGAGATTTCTATTTTGATTGACACGGTAATAAATCAGAGTGGTGGTGGATGTCACAGTGATAACATAACATAACATCACGCTTGTAATCCCCGAAGGATTAGGTAGAGGTGGACCTAATAATACACATTTCACCAGTTATGTTTAAGTCTCATGTAATAAGGGCGACACTATTGCCAGGCATAAATCCAGACTCCGTGGCTGCTACTGCGAATTTCTGATCCGGAAAAACACAATTACATTTTGCCCGACCCAGGAGTCAAACCCAGTACCTCATGCTCAGCAGACGCGCTCGCGACCACCCGACCAGTAAGGGTGTCACAGTAATGCCTTCAAATTTGTTTCTTGGGACATGCCGTTCTAGATGCACAATGTAAGGTATAGGTTCGAACCTTCAAACTAAAACTCATAGATTATGTCTGTGACCACTGTGCCACCATCATCTGCCTAGCCTTTTCCCAATTATGTCGGGGTCGGCTTCCAGTCTAACCGGATGCAGCTGAATACCAGTATTTTACATGGAGCGACTGCCTATCTAACCTCCACAACCCAGTTAGTACTGGGTAATACGATACCCCTTGGTAAGACTGTTTGTCAGACTTTTTGGGCCACTGACTACCTATAACGACTGTCAAAGATCTACAAATGACACCCGGGACCAACGGCTTAACGTGCTTTCCGAGGCTCGGAGGAAACTCGGTATGTAAAGGGTGGTCACCCATCCTCTAATTTCCAAATCGTTTTTCTTTTACTATAGGCTCGCTCCCTAACGGGGGTCTACGCAGCATGTCTTCTTCTTCCATACTTCACTATTTTTACTCATTATCTCATCAGAGACTGTTATGCCAGCCACATCATCCTTCACACAGCCCATAGAACTGCCCGATGATCCCAAAATTATGGTGCAAAATAACGGGGGTAATCAGGGGTAATAGTTATGTCAATCCAAATATTTTTCGCGGAAAGATTTTTCATTTAATTCATTCACAAATTGACATTCTACATCGAATATCGTTATCGCTAAATGTCTTTTTGTCCTCAAGATATTTTCGTGTAAAAGGTCAAACACGTTCCAATCCAGATTAACAAAAGGTCAATAGGTACGAACGTTTCCATTAATTGGTTTCATTTTCTGCGATATTTTTATGCGAGAGGGAGCTGTGCTTCTAAACAAAGGCCACAATCATCATCTGCCAAGCCTTTTCTATGTTGGGGTTGGCTTCCAGTCTAACTGCATGCAGCTGATTACCAGTCTTTTACATGAAGCGACTGCCTGCCGGAGGTCAGATACCTCCACTACCCAGTTAATACTGGGTGATACGATATCCCTTGGTAAGACTAGTTGTCAGACTTTTAGGCCACTGACTACCTGTAACAACTGTCAAAGATCTACAAATGGCAACTGGGACCAACAGCTTAACGTGCTTTCCGAGGCACGGGGATGATTTTGACGGAAGAAACTAGGTATGTAATGGGTGCTCACCCATCCACAGACCAACCTAGGCGAGCGCGGCTAAACGTAAAGATTGATCCGAGCGGCTGTTATGATTCAACCATGAGCTCCTCACTCCTAAAAAAAGGTCACAATAATTTTAGCAGAAAAGAATAAAATAACACTTGATTGATTGTTCAGTTTCTAAGTAAGTTAGAGGTCCACCTTACTTTCGCCAGTTCTGTTCAAGTCCTTAGTAACAGAAAGCGAGTTTTTTTGGACCAGCCCGTAATTCTATTCCTAAACCACTGTAATTCCGGAAAGCCAGTGGTGAGCACCAGAAAAGCACCGAAGCAATGAAAAAAGCGAGAATGAAATTGAAAGCGACGCTATTGCCATCAACCCTGGCACAATTCTAGACTCCGTGCTGCTTCTGAAAAATTACTGATGAAAAAATCCAATAACGCTTGTTGCAGTCATCGTTTCCTTGAAAGACGAGGATAGGCCTTTAGTCCGGGACGCAACATGGTGTCGATACTCGAGCCTTTTTTGGTTGAAACTCTGGTTCCTAGTGCTCATAGCCTTCTTAAGCCGATTTCGAAAAGCCTAGTTGACGCTTCCCGTGACCCAAAGGCTGGCTTTTACCTTGGCCAGAGACTAAGTGTTGCGATACAACCGGGCAACGCCGCCAGTCTCTTGTGTACTTACCAGCTGACAGCGTTGAGGAGGAGTTTTTTGATACCCTTTAATAGTTTATTTCATCATCTGCCTAGCCTTTTCCCAACTATGTTGGGGTCGGCTTCCAGTCTAACCGGATGCAGCTGAATACCAGTATTTTACATGGAGTGACTGCCTATCTGACCTCCACAACCCAGTTATTACTGGGTAATACGATACCCCTTGGTAAGACTGGTTGTCAGACTTTTTTAATAGTTTATTTATTTTAGTTTATTTAATAGTTTTTCATTAATAACTCTTTGTCCGACTTGGGAATTTAACCTTAGACCTCCTCTGCTCTCTTTTTCAACCTTTTGTTGGTGTGTCACTCAGGTTTCTTCCAAATCTCTTCACTTTTGGCGGTTTTGTGTCATGGCTGTCTAGATCCTTCCGGTCACTTAAATATCGGCTGTCCCGGACTGTCCCCTTTATCGGTTGTCTTTCCACATTCGTCAGTCCTTAGACCTTTTGGCGGATCGAAGACATTTATGAGGTTACTGCGAGGAATTTGAAAAATAGATATTTGAAGAAACCATTGCCGTTGCGCTGCGTCAACCCTGCTCCCGTAGAGTGCGATAGGGGCAGATGCAGCTCAGACTGATTATATCATAAAAGTTTGTTATTCCCCTTATTTCTCCTCGAAAACTGAGCGGACTCAATTATTTTTGACAATAAAATTTTAAGACAGAGTATGTCTAGGTTTCTATCAAGTTATTTTATGTTAAAAGCTTTAGAATTTGTCTGGTAGTCCGCTAATCACGGCTGAAAAAATGGGGCATTTTTTGGAAATTTTGGAGGTTCATATTTGCTTTACTTATTAGTTGCCGAAAAAAAAGAAATGATGGAGACATGTCTACAGTAGACTTTTATTTTATGACCAAGACGTCGATTTCATCAAAGTTTGTATAGAAAAATCGCAGCTCCTGTCCCTTCTTAAATGTCCTAAATGATAGACTGGACAACGCGAATAACGTGTCTAACTTGACACCATATAACATTTTTCCATTAAGGCTTCACTGAGACATTGGATCACAGTTTTTCTACAACATGTCTCCTGTTAACCACTCTTTAATATCTAAAATATATTTGTGATAGAACAACAACCCAGTCTAGCAAATAAAACTATTGATTTCAATAAGGTTATTAAAAGCCACTTTTGTATGTCAAACTTCACGATGATACAATTTATTCTAGTTGGCTAGTCACTCCAGTAGTAGTGGAATAGTATTGTAGAATTTACGTTCTAGTATTTATAGTCCCTGTTCGTTTGACACAGGACGTCTAAGGTGATCCGGATCTCAAAGGACTCGTGCAATTTACAGAGACGGGCGCGTTTTGCAAATGTCTGTTACATTCTGCGAACAAGGAGTATGAATGGACATGTTACGGCATCGTGAGGCATATTAGTCTACACAAATAAATGAAATTGAAGTATCTGTTTGTAATATCAAAATACAGAATGCATTATAAAAATAATATACGGCTCTTATAACAAAAACAATTTTTTCCATTTTTGAGTGTCTGTCCGTTTCTCTGTCTGTTTGTTTTGGCGAATCTCCGAAACGGCGGGATCGATTTTGACAGGACTTTTAGACTCTAGCTATCTGCTAGTAAAAGTCCCTCAAAATCGGTCCAGCCATTTCAGTGGTTAGCCGGAGAACAAACAGACAGAAAGACAAACAAAAAATATTAAAATAAAATTGTTTTTTATTTTAAGTACCGTACTTTCATATGTATTCAGTAAAAATCTGTTATTTTGAAATTACAAATAAACACTTTTAATGTTATTAAAGATACAAGACACGCATCTCTGATTTTTCAAATTCATGTGCGTATTGTATAATTATCACTTGATCCCAAACTAAAAAAAATAAATAAATTTGAAAACATCTTGAGGAAACTAATGCTAGTTTCCTCACGATGTTTTCAAATATTTTTTTTTTTATTCGCGGAATCGTCGAGAAATATCTCTCTGGCGCATGCCACTCTCTCGACGTTTCGCGACGGCATGTAAAACTAAGACCGCTTTCACATTTAGGTGACTTTAGCAGCGCGACAGTCGCGCGTCTAACGTCCAGACGGTAAAATTGTTTTTTTTTTAGATTTTGTCTTCGACTGTGCTTCTGCCGCGCTACTGTCGCGCTGCTAACGCCTTAATGTGAAAGCGGCCTTAGTCAGAGGCCCATGGGTGGCATAAAACTTACACCTACCACTGCTTGTCTCCGCATCACCCAAAGGTTGACTAGTAGAAAATGCCTATGGCATTTTTTTTTTTTTTTTTTTTCCGGATGGGAAACCATCAAACGACCCCCCCCACCCCGGGCGGAGCGGAGGGGAGTGTCAGACTTGTACCGACTAAAACCCATCCATGCTCCTTCCCTGCCCGTTATGTTCCAGGGCCACGGTATCTCTTTCGAACAGTCCCGCAGCCCAACAGTCCCGCAGCCCTATGCCTATGGCATTAAGTCCGCCTCTGTACTTTTGTGCTTGAAGTGTTAAATAAATAAAAAAAACTCTAACACCAGGTTAGGCACTAACCACACGATAAAGAAGAAGAAAGTTATTTACTTGTATAAATAAAAGAAAAAATATGCCACATCCAAAACCTCACCTTACTTAACCTCACTCCTGCACTCCTTTTAGCTTTGTGCATTATTGTTTCAGAGGAAAATCTTTCGTTTTCTTTGTACCCCCGCCGTATTTAACCATGCCAAGTAGTCGCTTTTATTTTCAAATGAATTTCTGATGAGTTTGAGCATGTAAGATGACTCTAAGTCAATGCTTTGTTGCAATCCGCTTGCTGGCTTATGTTGAAACCGGTTTTATGAATATGTAAAATCCATTCCTATATTTTCGAGCCGTTTGGGGTTGAAACTCTGGGGCTGTGGGGTCCGAGTGCTCATAGCCTGTTTAAGGAAATTTCGGAACGCTGACGGCTCCCGTGACCCAAGGGCTGGCTTTTACCTTGGCCAGAGGCTAAGTGTTGCCATACAACATGGCAACACCGCCAGTCTCTTCGGCACATTATTAGCTGACAGCGTTAAGGAGGAATTTTTCGATGCCCTTTAATAGTTTGTTGTTAGTTTTTTTTTGTTATCCTGATTGAGTGTCCCAATTTAATAGTTTTTAATAAATAATGTATAATTTATACGTAGTAGAGTAATCTACTTAATAAAAATATTTTACAAATCCATTTTAGAAGTTCCCCTAATTGTTTTTCTTTGATCGACATAATGGTTCTTATAAGACAGGTATTATTTTATTTTAAAGTGCCCACTGGTTCATCATCTTCCTAGCCTTTTCGCAACTATGTTGGGGTCTAGTCGGATGCTGAATACCAGTCATTTATTAACTTTTTTTTTATTTTTTTATTACGAAATGGGCCTGCTCTTGACCACGATCACGCCTGATGGAAAGCGATAGATATTTTTTTTTTATTTGACATTGACACTGATTTGATTTTCTTGACACTGTATTTCTGATGTGATGACATTGTATTTATTTTTATACCGTGATTTGTATTTATTTGAAGCGTAACGTGTGATTTTAATATGGGAGAACCTGAAATAAACGGATATTTTTTTTTGGCGTTGATCGACATCCTATCTGACCTCCACAACCCAGTTGATACGATACCACACAGCAATCATATTTGCAGTTCACTATTTTTGTTCAAACATTACATTAAAATAAAGACAAACAAAACGTCTATTAATTAATTAAACTAACAATCAATTTATTTCCCACTCCACAATCACCTAACAAAACGGTACACCGATGTTTTTCAAATAAACCGGTTTTTAAACGAAAATAATTTGACAAAGTTCCTTATAACATCATAGGATGTATCAGATAAGGTTGGGGCAATATTTATGTGGTGTCTATGAGGCCCCACCTCATTGGTCGAGGGCGACAGGTGTGTCCAGACGGTTAATGAATCGGTTTTGGTGTATACAGGTTGGTTCTTTTTATAATAATTTTTTTTTGGAGTGATTTTTTTTTGCGTTAAACCAAAAAAGCTGTTTTAAATTATTGTCTTTTATTTGCGGTTGTGATATTTTGTGTGTACTATTTAGGAACACCTCCGCCTAACAGCCGCGACGTATTGTTACGTTTGTATTTATTTTTAGGTAATTATGATCAAAATCTTAACTATTTTCAGCATGTAATGGTTTTTCGTAGATGTTGCCATACTCAGTCAGAACATGCATTAATGTTTTTTTCTAGTGCACCCAAATATTTAAAAAAAAATGAGAAAATGAACAAAAACTATAAAGATTTTTAATACAATAACGATGTATTTAGGCTTTCAGTTGATCATAATATTATTATGATCTTTGTTAAAAGCGGTTATCTTGATCCCTGGAATTTATTATTATAAAATTGATATTTCTTTAATCTCGTTACTTAAATCCATCAACATAATAATATCTTTCGTGAAAAGAATATAGCTTTGTTTGACAATTCATCAAAAAAAAAAGAAACGAAAGTTTTTTCTTTAGTTCGGAACAAGACAAAGCATTTTTTTAATATTAAATGGGCCTACTCTTGATCTCAGTTATTTAAAATTTATATCAATAATTTGTTTCAAATAGACCAGTTAAAGGCAGACAAGGAATCGACTGGACTGTGTTGGCATGGGCTGTGATAAGGAGGGACGAATCGCATATGACTAAAAGAAAAAAGAATAAAAATGTTAATGGATGGTGAGGGAGAGAAAGACCAAAGAAAAGATGGATGGAGTGTGTGAGGAATGATATGAAGGAAAAAGGAGTAAATGATAGCGTGACGATTGACAGAGGAGAATGGAAGAAAAAAACGTGTTGCACCGACCCCAAATAACATGGGACACAGAAAGAATGATGAAATGTCAAAAAAAAAATATTGAGATACAGTTTAGTCATAAGCCAAAATAACTGTAAAAGAACTGTAGTTGCCCATTCTAAAGCGTCGATCTCTATGGAGAAGAATGGGTAAGAAATTCCATGGCCCTTTTAAATCAGAATATTGTTACACCATGTATAAGATGATAGTCACAGTAGGTACCTAATCAAGTTTTATTATAATACTTGTGTATTACTGGAATACGGGTTACCATGGGAACTGGCAATATTGATCAGTTACTATCTAATGTTGTCCATGCTTGAGATAAACTTATTTATGTCCAGAAATAATTAATTATGAGTTATTAGAAAAATTATGTTAACACTAGCTGTTGCCCGCGACTTTGTTCGCGTGGCAATTTTGATGTGTATGTGTGAGAAAAAAGGAGCAAGAAAAGGATAGATAGATGATGACCGTAAGACTGATGTCGATTTAAGTTTCCCATTATTATTTTATTTTTAACAGTAACAAAAATAATATAAATGGTAACAAATGGTGTTTCTAGATATCCTCTAAAAATATTTTCTTTTTTTAATTTTTTATTAATGTAACCTACCTACCTACAGATTGTTTAGCACACATAGGGCAAATAACTAATTTTGCAATTTCACCAAGGTGACCAAAATATTTGGAGATAAAATAGATATTAATAAACACTAAATAATATTTCTAAGTTTTAAGGATAAATCTCAAATCTCAAACAGGTGTAATAAAAATCAATGAATTAAATTTTTTATAGTTAATTTCCGAGCAAGTAATATTTCATTAGGGGCATAAAAGTCGGATTACAAGCAAGCTAACAATGGAGTTATCATAAAAATATTATCGTAATAAATTGGTAACGACATAATAAAAACATTTCACTCATAAACTTTGGTTCCGTATGTGCCTTTTAAACTTTTTATAGGGTATTGGGTGTTTTATAAGCGAAGAATAAGACTAGAAGTCCTAAAATAATATATTCACAAACTAGAAAATATAAATAGGTACATCTTTGTGATGGCTCGTGGCTAAATAATAACAGCCGCTCGAGTCGATCTTTAGGTTAAGCCGTGCTTGCCTAGGTTGGTCTGTGGAACCAGCAGTCCGAACTCTGAAGTTTTAGAGGTACATCCACATTTCGCCAGTTATGTTAAAGTCCTATGTAATAGGGGGTGCCCCTATTACCATCAACCGGTTACAAATCCAGACTCCGTGGCTGCTACTGAGAAATTCCTGTCATAGAAAAACGAATAATAACAATTTGTCCGACCCGGGAATCGAACCCAGGACCTGATGCTCAACAGTCGCGATTGCGACCACTAGATCAACGTGGCAGCCAGAGAGAGAGTAGAGGCAGGATTTCTTTACAATTTTATTTATATGTGATCACTGATCAGGATCACTATTTTTTTCTACTTAAAATATATCTCGTGAAATACGGGTCTAACTAGGTAATTATGTACAGTTACAATTTTACACAATTTATTATCAATTTATTCACAATTTTTTTTTTTTAATTTCCGGATGGGAAATCATCAAATGACCCCCCCCCCACTCTGGGTGGAGCGAAGGGAAGTGTCAGAGTTGTACTGACTAAAACCCATCCATGTTCCTTCTTTGCCCTTCGTATTCCAGGGCCACGGTATCTCTTTCGAACAGTCCCGCAGCCCAGCTATTCACTACTCAGTGTGCAATGACACAAAGATTTTAGACAATTAAATAAATATCTTGTTGATGTGTATTTTTTCTTGAGGCTTACTGTACCTAGTACTTAAGTAAACTAAATGAAACGTAATAAAATTGCATCCATAAAATAAATTATCCACTGATTTAAAAGCAACGATTTCAATGTAATTCCAAGAGACCGCATTATTCTAATTATTCCAGTACTCGTAAAAACATTCGAATAATCGTTTTACAATCGATAAGTACGTCCCTAATTGAATTACGGCCACTTCAAAAGATTAATTTAATTAAACATAATCAGATGCACTTTACTACATAACATTAAGAAGTGGTCATAATTATGGAAACAACACACTGAATTCTTTGTCACGATATTGTTAAGAAGCTTTTACACTTGAAAAATGGTGAGTTAATGGAAACTGGTAATGTTTTAAGGCAAATAATTGGAAGACAAGTAACACTAATGGGCACTAAGCCACTCACTCTCGCAAAAAGGAGTCTATGTCTAGTAGTTGGAACACTATAGCATCAGTGAACATGCCTTACTGCAGTGCGTCAGGTAAGTTCGTTGATGAGTATACAGATGATTATTTAGAAAGAAAGTTGCCTCAATCATAAGCAGAATGGGGGAAACACAAATGGAATTCTGAAGGTACTTGCAGAAAGGCTGGATGGGCCGACAATTGGTAGGTTTGTCAAGCTTCATGTCATGCATATGGCTTGATAAACTTAGCTCTCTTATTTGCCACGGCTTATTTGAATTAATTATTTTATTTTTTAATTGTTTTTACTATGGACACTTTTAACGTACACATCTTGCTGCATCGTTCTCACATAATGTATCATCTCAACATGAATGATGTAACCAAGGTTTTGTAAAAGTATTCTGATTTAAAAGAGTGTTCATGGAGTTTCTTGCCCGTTCTTCTCCATAGAGATCTACTTTAGGGAATGGGCAACTACAGTACTTTCACAGTTTTTGTGCCTTGTGACTGGGACTGTAGCTATATTTTACTGTTGTCTTTGTTTCGACAAATCAAAAGTGCCTGTAAATGGCCTACTTGAAATAAATGCTTTGATTTTGATTTTTTTTTTGCTACAATAATAAAATTTCTAATATTATAATTATTATTATAATCGTATCTACTAACATAGTTTTACGCAATTGTTTGTACTAACACTATAAGGCCCATGTTGTCTGAAAATAAAAGATTTAATGATAATAGGCTCATTATCCTTGTGACTGTTTACACTAAACTTGTACTACCTTTGTTTGATCTGTAAAATCTTGTGGTCAGCGACAGATCAGCTACAAAGTGACCAGTTTATAAGTAGTTACTTACTTTGTGTTTGAATTAATTCAAAATTTAAAAACCTCTAATAATCGAAATTTCACTTACTATAATTATTATTATTCGCAGAACGGATGGCCGATGGGGCCGAAAAGTTCTGGAGTGGCGACCGCGAACCGGAAGACGTTGCTTTGGAAGGCCTCCCACTAGGTGGACCGATGACCTGGTGAAGGTTGCAGGGATCCGCTGGATGCGAGTCGCACGGGATCGGTCAATGTGGCGATACTTGCGGGAGGCCTATGTTCAGCAGTGGACGTCTTTCGGCTGAAATGATGATGATGATGATGATAATTATTATGATGCAAGTCAGCCAGCTAACTCAGATAGCTGTCAACTTGTCAACACTCTTCTAACAGACTCTTTAAATTAAATGAAAGGCTGACTTTAAAGTTTTTTTTAAATCTTGCTTATCAGGGACAATACAGTTGAATAAACGAATGTAATCTGATTTAAAAAGTCATAAAACTTTCAACTATCTCTTAAGAAGAGATAACACAACTTTTGGTCTTTTTCTCTTTTGGACTGCTTAAAATGTTGGTGACTTAATTTATGTTTTTTTGCTCTAGTAACGTAAAGTGCATTCGCAATCAATCGTTCGACCGTGTAAAATATTTAGAATGTGCGTATGTATGTGTGGAACATTTTAATTGTCTGGTTGTATTATTGTGTTAGTTTAAATACCAAGGATTCTTTTATATTTTCTAAAGTATTGTTACCTGTGTATAAGCTAAACCAAAACATAAATGTACTAAATGATTTAGTCTTAAAAAAAGCAATTCTCTGATTTTTTTGCAAAGTATTATTGATATTACCAGGTAGCATGTTGATAATGATAAAATGATCAAGTAAGAACAATACCAACCATAAAAAAATAAAGAAAATTATACCTAAAAGAATCTTCAGATGTCAATGTGCAAGCCCTCTAACATTATCACACTAGTGCTTTAATTCAATGCATTTAAGCCCGATAATAAAACCGAACCGATGGTGATGAATTAACATTTAATACACGCCGTAAACATTGAGCGGTGATACAAAGACATTACGGTGATACCACGGTGATAATACGGTGATATCATGGTGATTAATGGTGCTTAACGGAATCGCGGTACGTCTATATTTATCTTGTTTTGTGGTGCTTTTAGAAACGGTAGGTGAGTGTTTTGGTTTTGTAGATTATTGAGTGACGATTTTGATACAAAAAGTATCTGCTGTTTTGGTAGAAAATAATGTTTTCAAGCTGTATTGCGTCTTTTATTGAAATACTTTGCCGAAGAGTTCAGATTTTTTTTTTTTTTTTTTGGAATTTGTCTCAAAGTCAAGTATCGCTGATTTGGTTTTGTAATTGTTACTAAAGATCGCCACTATCAAAACAAAAGTAAGCACTTCCATTTTATAAACAGATCAAAAAATATCAACAAAGCTGGAAGATTTTTTCCATCAATTCTGTTTTTTTTTTAAATCATCTGGTCGAAAGTGTTTTTTTAAAAGTTTGAACTCTGAGATATTATAATAATACCAAAATACCTTTTGAATGTCACTTAAATTTTTATTCTATTTCTATAGAAGCCCATATTCGAAACAAAAACTAACGAAAGAATAAGAGGCGATATGGAAGAAAACTCTTTAATATTATTTACTGGCGTACTTTTGTGCCAAAACTTTGCACTTACCCGGATTTTGGGGCACTTGTGCTTAGTACACACTAGGGCAGTATATTGTGGCCCAAGTCTAGTCTGCGTTGTTATTACAAATGTACTTACCTATAGGTGTAGGTATAGTAATTTCAACTACGACTGCGATAGATAATACGGAACGTATGGTACAGAAAGAGATAGCTATTGCGCTTGAAATACTTAAATTACGACAATTGTCTGAATTTGTTTTCTTTTTTTAGAGGAGCTCGTGGCTAAATAATAACAGCCGCTCGGGTCAATCTTTGGTTAAGCCGTGCTGGCCTAGGTTGGTCTGTGGATGGGTGACCACCCTTTACATACCGAGTTTCCTCCGTGCCTCGGAGAGCACGTTAAGCCGTTGGTCCCGGCTGTCATTTATAGATCTTTGACAGTCGTTAGGTAGTCAGTGGCCGAAAAAGTCTGACAACCAGTCTTACCAAGGGGTATCGTATTATCCGGTACTAACTGTGTTGTGGGGGTCAGATAGGCAGTCGCTCCATGTAACATACTGGTATTCAGCTGCATCCGGTTAGACTGGAAGCCGACCCTAACATAGTTGGGAAAACGCTAGGCAGATGATGTCTGAATTTGTTTGCAACAATTTGCCGCGCTAGTGCAATATCAACCTGTTTTTATGTATAATAATTATCATTGCAATACCTACCTTTTTCAGACGGAAAATTTCCAAGATTTTCACAAAAATAAAAGTTCCTAAGACTTTTTTTGCTTCTGTATGAACCACCCTTTACGGCAAGTGTTTTTGTAAAGTTGTGTGTTAGTTGACAATTTGTTATGGGTTCTAGTGCTTTCAATAGAGGCAGCCTTTTTATTGGAAGCATTCTGTTTTTGTTAGCAAGTCCTTCAAAGTTTTCAATACTTAAGGAGTCGTGTTGTTAGGTTCTTTATTTATTTCAAGACATCATTAAATAACACCTTTTTAGACTCCTATTTCTAGATTTCTTTTGGTATCTTTCTTTAGGAGATCCTCATACACGTCCTTTGGCGTGGAGTGGGGTCTCTCAGACTCTTACTGACTAAAACCACTCGATATTCGTCCTCGTCACTTCTAGGTGGGGTCCGTGCCAACCTTATCCAAGTAATCACACACTAAAACGTACTCATTTGTTTCAAAAGTTAATCATGACAGAAGTCTAATTACCACATGTATAGTAACAATGCCTTTTATTTTGACAACTCAACGATATCGTTTGCGTTGTTTACGCTGTTGAATAGCTCAATTTTTCGAACGTATGGAGGAGTGAATTAGGAGTTTTTAACCGGCTGTAAGAAAGGAGGAACTTCTGTACTCCACAACCTTTTTTTTTAAATGTACGTTCACCGATTTCTCTGTGATTACTGGCTCGATTTTCGTCGTGATTATTTTTGTATTTGACTTTCAAAAAAAAACACTAAAAAAGTGAAAAGTAACTTTACCTTCTGAAGTCGGTGGCAATAAAGTCAATGAAACAAAAATCAAGTGAACTTCCGAAACTAAAGTTATTTTTCACATTTATAATATTTTTTTGGAAGTCGGTATTTTTTTTTTCAGAAATGATATGTTCTTTAAAAACATTTAGATTGTGATTGAAGGCGTGTTACGCGACTAGAATACAAATTATTTCCTCACAATTATAGATGATTTTTTACACCGTCTGAATTCTTCTCAAGCAATGTTGAGATACAGGGCCTGCGATTATCTATACAAATGTTGTCTCATTTTTTCTTCTTGAAAAACGCCTCTAGAGCAAAGCCTTTAAGCCTTTTTTTTTTCATGACATTTACTAATAAGTAAAGAAAATATAACTCTAAAAATTACAAAAAATGCCCCATTTTTACGGCCGTGATAAGAGGACAACCAGACAAATTCGAAAAATTTTAACATAAAAGGAATTGAAAGGAACCTAGATATATTCTTTCTTTCTTTTTTTATGTTTAATTTTAATGACAAAAATAATTTAATCGGCTCAGTTTTCGAGGAGAAAAAAGGGGCATTACACACGTTGATCTCGTCAAAATTTCTGAGCTCTATCCCAATCTACGGGGGCATGCTTGACGCAACCCGACGGCAATGGTTTTTTCAAATACCTATTTTTAAAGTTCTAGCAGGGTCTGTTCCCTCTTAAAAAATTACAAAGATCCAAGCTACCGGGGCCTCCAAGACGCTCTAGAGTGGAACTTCCTGACAATAGCCCTATACACTGAGACGGCTTTCTGAATCAAGCCTTTAACGTACTTGAATAATCTAACAAAAGCCTCTCTGACCAATAGTAGTATTCTTTAAACTTTACGTCGAAACTAGAACAGTGCTGAGAGGGCCTGGCTGGATAAAGAGACATTCTATCAGCAGTAACATAACTATCTGTCTAGCCTTTTCCGAACTATGTTGGGGTCGGCTGCCAGTCTAACCAAATACAGCTGAATACCAGTATTTTACATGAAGCGACTGCCTATCTGACCTCCACAACCTAGTTTGTGTATACAAGGTAATAGGGAACCCCTTGGTAAGACTGGTTATCAAACTTTAGGGCCACTGACTACCTGTAACGACTGTCAAATATCTACAAATGACAGCTGGGACCAACAACGTAACTTGCTTTCCGAGGCATTGAGGAAACTCGGTATATAATGGATGGTCACCCATCCACTGACAAACCTAAGCAAGCGCGGCTTAACCTAAAGGTCGATCCGAGTGGCTGTTATACCTGGGTAAATGACCTAAGAGCCATTCCTTACACTTACGTCATCCACTTTTATTATTTTGGAGTGTATGAGTAACCAACAAAAGAATGCGCTCAATCTTGGATTTTTACATTACTTTGAGCATAACTTTATGTCACCTTGTTTAGAACTATTTGTTGAATGTTTCAACTTACAATACGGTTTTAAAAATAAATATTTAACATAGTTTTTGATGATGAATTGTTAGTGGAATGCAGTGTGTTTTAAAGGTGATTTATCACAGGTGTAGCGAAGCGATAGATAAAGAAACATAGGTACTTAAAGGTGAACGTTTTTAGCGTATTTTGAAATCAATTTTTCTTGAAAACTTTCTTAAATGAATATTTTATACACAATGCATAAAATTACTTTATTGGCGCTATGTGTTCATCTTATATAGGGCCTAACTATTCATACACGAAATATTTTCAGGGAATCATCTAACGGCTATAACAAAGCCATTTCAAGGGATTTTTTTAATCTGAGTATATTTTTTTATAAAAATAAATAATTTTAAATTACTTGACCCACAAAATTAATACTGGCTCCTTATTTTTAAGCATCCATTACGCTAGATTACTACGTCGTATTTACCTACTATCATTATTAGAATATGGGAGTAAAGGTTTTATGCAAAAAGTCTCAAAAAATTTTAGAATTATAATAATTTTGTAAAAAAAAAAACACTGAGATAATTATTTTTTTTCGTTGATCTGGCGACTTTACGACTTACAGAAGTTACTCTTAAAATATTTCGTGTATGAAAAATAGACCTTATATTTTCCAGCTATATCGCAGATTCCATTTGGTTATCGTTCTCGCTTCAACTAACATACTATTAACTCTAACATTCTTTGTTAGTTAAGGTCTTGGAATTACGACTCGTATACGACGTCAGGTGATGCGACTTGCGACGCGACTCGCGACGCTCTATCCCTTTTTTTTTGTGGATACCGTCGTGTTGCACTAACTCGTACCATGCTCAAGTAATTTTTATCATTTGTTTTCTCGGCAATCACTGTCTCATTCTCAACACGTGTTTAGTTCGTGGGCAAGCGGTAAGTACGTAAAATGTATTTTTTTTTAAATAACTATTCCTTTTAAAAATACATTTTGATCCTTATATCTAGCAGATTAAGCATTAATTAATTGAGTGCTAGACAGAGCGGGTGGCTTGGCACAGACTTTGTTGGCACACCTTCTGTAAAGGCAGGATAACGTTAGTTTTAATTAACTTTAACGGATTTTTATTGCCAGGATTGTGGGGAGGTGACTTAACTTTGTAGTTGCTTTGTCATCGTGGTAAGACACGTTAAAAATCGCTTGTGTTTGTAGTGTTTCAACAAGCATTTATTTTGTAAAATAGATACTGAGAGTTGCTGAGCGTAATTAATCAACTGCAGAGTTTTTCGTGTTCAAAAGTGGCTCGTTGCTCTAGTGATCACAAGCGCAACTGCTGAGTATGAGGTCACGGGTTCGATTATCAGGTCGGGTAAAGTGTTTATTTATTTATTCATGTATGTCACCGTAAAATTGTAAATACCGTTAGATTATAATCTATCTCGCGAGATTGTAAACCGTCGAAAGATTGTGAACCGTAACATACTGTTTACATTTTAACGCATTATTTTTCGGTAGATTAAAATCTACATCTACATTAAATAAGGAAAATCCCAATATCACTATGCCCGACCTGGGAATCGAACCCAGGACCTCATGCTCAGCAGTCGCGCTTGCGACCGCTTGACCAACGTTTTATATTTTAGCACCACATCGCTTCACCACTGGATAGTGCCTTTACAAAATGATTCATATAAAAACTTCAACTTTTTCCAAAATACGTGTAACTGATAAGCCATAATGTAAATAAATGTACCATTTAACAATTTTAAGTGATATTTAAACACAAAGTTAAAAATATTTTTGATAATAAGTATTGTATGTCCAATCTTGTTGTAATACCAAGTAGAAGCATTTTACGTAAAATATCGTCGGATAATATTGAAAAGTGGTAATTTCACATTCATTCGTTAAATCATTCATTCGTTTTGAGTCATAAATTAATGAATTGTGTGTGACTGCAACTGAATTCCAAATGAATGAGTTTTTGAAGTTATACTTTTGTGTTAAATGTAGTGGTAGTGGTTTCGAATTTTATTGTCACATCAGCAAGAAAATGTTCTATGGTGTATTTATTCACTTCAACAGTTCAATAGAGGAGCTCGTGGCTAAATAATAACAGCCGCTCGGATCAATCTTCAGGTTATCCGCGCTTGCCTAGGTTGGCTGTGGATGAGTGACATACCGAGTTGCCTCCGTGCCTCAGAAAGCACGTTAAGCCGTTGGTCCCAGCAGTAATTTGTAGATCTTCGACAGTGGCTACGGGTGTCGGGTAATCAGTGGACCGAAAGTATAGCAACCAGTCTTACCAAGTGGTATCGTATTACCCAATGGTAACTGGGTTGTGGAAGTGAGATAGGCAGTCGCTCCATGTAAAATACTGGTCAGCTGCATCCGGTTTGACTGGAAGCCGACCCTAACATAGTTGGGTAACGGCTAGGCAGATGATGATGATGAGTTGAATAGTATTCTGTCACACTATGATGCCATCACTATGAAGTATACCTGCTGTGCTAGTCCTGCAGTGTCCCATTATGGGAAAAAGTCCTCGTCTCCAACATTCTTCTTAGAAACGAGTAGTCTTTGGGGGTATGAAGACCAGGGTGTAAAGTTCTTCATCCCCCATAGAAAAGGGAGGATCCTCCGACCAGACGGGTGTTATGTCTGGTGGGCTACTGCCCGACAGCTCCACTGCGACAGCGACACTCCCAGCGGGCGTTTCTCTCCCAAAAACGGTGCATAAGAGCAATTGTTGGTATTCCTCCTTATGAGTCATGTAAACCTCACTTTAATAAACTCAAGATATTACCCCTGCCGAGTATGTACATTTTTGAAGTTTGTGTATTCGTAAGGTCCAATCCTAATCTATTTGTAAGAGCTCGTGATATTTATACACGGGATAATGTCTACCCTCGTAACTCCAGACATGGTCAGCGACTAGTGTTAGATTTTGCACCAAAGACTGCGGTGTTCAAAAAAAATTGCTCAGCTATGTGCGTTAAAATTTATAATAGGTTACAAACAGACATTCAAAATCTCCCCCTACCAAAATTTAAGAAAAAGCTTAAAGAGCTACTGCTTAAAAAAATGATTTAATCGGTAAATGAATGGCTACAGGAATAAGGAAAATATTCTATATTTTTTTTTTTTTTAAATAATGTGTGTTGTGTATTATTAATTCAACGTAGAAATGACTGAGTTTTATTGGCATTTGACAATGTATTTTACCAGGCACATAATTATTTTATTGACATTATATAAGACTATGAATTTCGGAGACACGTATTGGCTAAGACCTCGGGCTAAGACTAACCATTATTTATATTTCTTTATTCCTTTTTACTTCTAAGAAAACGATTCACATGCCATACCACAGGCTAAATAGAATTATAAGACCAAATAATGTAACATGGAAACCACCGATTGTATTTACTCTATTTATACGTGAATAAATGAATTTGAATTTGAATTTGAATTTGACAGTTGTTGTCGGGTTCTTCTATATAGTCTTACGTCGCGGATTACTCTATTTGCGCGATGTAGGATTTAGGCGTTTTTCCATGTTTAGTTCATCGTCTGTTTCATAGATGGCGCTGTAGTACTTTTTGTTTTATGTTGCTGTAGTACTCTGAGGAGCTCGTGGCTAAATAATAACAGCCGCTTGGATCGATCTTTAGGTTAAGCCGTGCTTGCCTAGGTTGGTCTGTGGATGGGTGACCACCCATTACATACCGAGTTTCCTCCGTGCCTCGGAAAGCACGCTAAGCCGTTGGTCCCGGGTGTCATTTATAGATCTTTGACAGTCGTTAGGTAGTCAGTGGCCTAAAAAGTCTGACAACCAGTCTTACCAAGGGGTATCGTATTACCCAGTACTAACTGGGTTGTGGAAGTCAGATAGGCAGTCGCTCCATGTAAAATACTGGTATTCAGCTGCATCCGGTTAGACTGGACGCCGACCCCAACATAGTTGGGAAAAGGCTAGGCAGATGATGATGATGCTTTAGTACTCTTTGTAGTGCCGTTGCAGGCCAATGCAGCAATGATGATAAATACTGAATAGTGTAAGGGGGAAGCATCAGACTAGCCCACTAAATTCAAATTTTCTTAAGTTTTTTGTAATTTGCAGGTCAGTGTCAGGTTGTACGTTGATTAAAAAATGATTTGCGATCGTAACAAATACGGCTTTACAGAGTTATAATCATTAACTCTTCACTAACAAATCAGATAACTGACGAAATGTGGATTTATTATGGACATCTGGACATACATCATATCATACTGTGGACATATCTGCCTAAACCTTCGGGGTTTCCAGTTGTGATGTTGTTATGTGAACGTTTTAAGCTTACGATGTAAGTACGACTTAGACGTAAAATATTAGGGGTTTTTTTTTTTTTTTTTTCCGGATGGGAAATCATCAAATGACCCCCCCCACTCTGGGCGGAGCGGAAGGGAGTGTCAGACTTGTACTGACTAAAACCCATCCATGTTCCTTCTTTGCCCTTTGTGTTCCAGGGCCACGGTATCTCTTTCGAACAGTCCCGCAAAAATATTAGGGGTTAAAGTATGATATTGCCAATTTGTATGAACGATTTCGTGAAATTTGATATTTCTGTACTATCATTCTTTTTCTTTTTTTCAATGGGCCTCATCAGAAGGCTTAAAGTCACCCAAAGGGCAATGGAGAGGGCTATGCTCGGAGTTTCCTTGCGTGATCAAATCAGAAATGAGGAAATCCGTAAGAGAACCAAGGTTACCGACGTAGCCCGAAGAATAGCCAAACTTAAGTAGCAGTGGGCAGGGCACATTGCTCGCAGAACGGATGGCCGATGGGGCCGGAAAGTTCTGGAGTGGCGACCGCGAACTGGAAGACGTCGAGTTGGAAGGCCTCCCACTAGGTGGACCGATGACCTGGTAAAGGTTGCGGGGATCCGCTGAATGCGAGACGCACGGGATCGGTCAATGTGGCGACACTTGGGGGAGGCCTATGTCCAGCAGTGGACGTCTTTCGGCTGAAATGATGATGATGATGATGATCATTCTTTTATTTTTCTTGGAAACGTCTGAACCTTCTATGATGCAATTACAAACTATAGTTACAGTGAAAAATCTGCGCTGCACTGCGTATCTTAAATTCTCAAAAAGCAGTCTACGACAAAAATTACCTGCTTGAAGTAGTAAAACCGACGGCACATTGAAACAGGTGTTTTGACACACTACCCTATCAGGTAAAATGCAACTACTAATTCGGTTTTTAAACTCTAAAAGGTACGTAATTTAACAATTAATCCAATTAAAATGGCTTTAAAAAAATATAACTATACGTCAAAGTTACAAACAGAACAAAATGTGAGAAAAAAACTTATTGCAATTTCATAATTAAAACCATGCTGTCTGTACTTACACTATTAAATGTCATGTTCGAGTGTATTTTATTTTGTTCTAAATATGATTAATGAATGTAATTAACATGTAGTTGCTGTTACACTTAAACGTCACAAATAAACTGACAAGACATAGTTTTATTTTTACAAAAAAAATAAAGGTCAATGCACACTTAATAGCCGTCAAAAATAAACAGCCGCGAATTAGTTACACTTTACGCTTTGTGCTGTGATCGTGAGCTTCCAATAGAGTGTTGTTTTCTCTTTCGTACGTGAGGAGTCGGTATAAGGTCGTCTCTTTTTCTCGGCACGCTTAGTCAGGTAGTATATGGTATTGGCTCAGATAAAAAATATTCATAATTGCTTTAGTGTTTTAGATGATTTAATTATACCGATTTTGTGTGGAATTGAATGGAAAGTAAATTAGCGAGATATTTTGCAGTTTAATTTATTTTCAAACGTTGATTCATACGCCTAACACAACATGGACTTTTATTTTTTCTTGAAATAAAATACTATTTATTATTTTTAATTTTTCTTTGTTTTTGTTTAAAACACAGGCTACCTTTGTTGTTATAAATATTTATTTCATGAACTATAATCAAACCATTTTGTTGCCTAAAACGTCAATCAAGCAGATCATATCATAACATAACATCACGCCTGTATTAACAGAAGGATTAGACAGAGGTGTACCTAATAGTATACCCACATTTCGCCTGTTATGTTTCAGTCCCATGTAATAGGGTGCGAATGTATTGAGATCAACCAGGCAAATCCAGACTCCGTGGCTGCTACAGAGAAATTCGTGACGTAAAACCCAATAACACTTTGCCCGACCTGGGAATCGAACCCAGGACCTCATGCTCAGCAGTCGCGCTTGCGACCACTAGAACACCGAGGCAGTCAATCAAGTAAATCATACTATTATTCAAGCATCTTAAATTCATGCGTATACTGGATACTTTAATTACCAACGTGTGAACTAAGAAAGCTAAACTATAACTGGAAATTATCGCTGCATCCATCAGACTTTACTTTTTATCCTTTTTAGGGTTCCGTACCCGAGGAGTACCATAACCAACAGGTCCCTATCGTCCGCTTTTTTATATTAAATGGGTTTACTCTCGACCTCAATCCAGTCCTGAGGACAGAGATGAGGTCGACGATGGAACGAGCTAACCCAAAAGAAGCCTATCTAGCCATCGAAACTTAAATAGATTGGAGCCATATGAACTTGGGAACACCGACGCAGGCAGGGAATTCCACTCCTTGGCTGGACTCCCGATGGAAGAAGGGAGATGGTGGAATGAGCTCGTGGAGCTCTTGGGCACACTCACCGTCCGCTGTATCTCATGATCGGTAATAGGTACACAGTTGAAATTTTCACAGAATGTGTATCTCTGACATTAAAAAATAAGATAAAAATTAAAGGAGGCTCCCCTACTACCATGGTACGGAACCCTTCATGCGCGAGTCCAACTTGCACTTGGTCGGCTTTTTTATCTACATTTTTGTGTACTACACGCTTCGCTTAGCACTCGGTTGACAAATTGACTATTGTAAGTTTTGATGTGGCTACGGATGACACTTAGATCTAAGCTGTTGGGTTCTGTATGTAGAAATTATTTTAAAATTGGCCTAAATAAGAGCCATATTTTTTTCTCTGTTAGAGTAGGTACCTATTTAGTATGTTTTACATACACATGTAAAATTATCACTTTGCTTCGGTGAAGGAAAACCTCGTAAACAAACCAGCATGCCTGAGAGATATTTCTCGACGGCATGTATAGCCAAGTCAGAGGCCCATGGGCGGCATAAAAACTCTGACGCCAGGTTAGTTTAGGCACTAACCACACAAAAAGAAGAAAACACACATACACACACAACAAACACACAGAAGACACACATACAATACTCCAGAATTATTGCTAGACTCAATTTTTTTTAATTGCATCAATAAATTCTAATTATTTTTGTTTATCAATGGAAGTTACTCTCAGCCTCGAAATCATTTTGAGGCCTCTAAATAGTGGTTGTATTAGCTTCAGGTGATAATTAGCTAATTGTGAACTTATCAGCTCTAATTTACCTAGTAATTAACTTAATACTATTAAAAGGTATATTTCGGAGATGATAATGAACTAAAATTGAGTAATATTAGTAGATGGTATAAATAATAATTTGGGAAAACTATCGAAGTTCGTTTTAGGCCGTTTTCTTTTGACACGGTGATAGTTGAATTTATATAGGTACGTAGGATATGTCAGGATTTATTCCGTAAGGCTCTTACATCATGTGGGCAGACGATGGGTTTCGTGCTATGAAAACACACTGAGTACTGTAATGTTTCTATCAAACTAACAAATTACTTGAGATTACAACTTAACACAATAACACAGGCCACAATGAATCGGATACAGTTCCAAGATGTTTCAATTCTGCCGCGATCAGACATTGACTGTCGTCCTCGCCTCGAGCTGTAAACATCAGGGCTCTGTAGAAGCACGATGTGGTGTGGGTAGAGTGGTAAACAGGTCGGGTGGTGTCACCACTGGCGTTTTATGAATTCGCATTCGTATATGTCCGTACTAATGACCGGATCCGACTTTTAAATTCGAGAAACTATACTGTCCCAACGATAATTCATAAAGTTAGAACTTTATACGGTGCAGTTACCACTTTTGATAAATTTTTCTGTTATAGAAAATTATGTACTACATAATAAATTTTCTCTATTTCCTCTTATTTTCATTTTCCTTTTTAAATGCATTTCATTTCGCCATATAAATATACATCAACCTGCCTTTTTCTCATGGGCGAAGGCAAAAATCACAGAACGCCACCAGCTACGATCCTTACATACTCCGTTTGCCTCGAGCATACATCTGGTCATACATGCACGCCGGTTACGAGTACTACGCACCTGACCTTTCTGAAGAACCTCACCAATAAAGTTAATTTCGGCAATCTCACCAATATCTAAAAGGAACCCTAATTTTAACTTAAAATAATACAAAACTCAGTGACCGGATGCAACGGTCTTTGGACATGAACCAAATTTAATCAGAAATGTCAATGTTAAAGACACCATTACATGCGGTTTCCCACTTAGGTGTCTTAGACATCAACTTAAAGATCTGTAAACAAACTTAAAATAGTAATAAAAATATGTAATTATAGAGAAAAAGGAAACATTTAAGGGCGTCAAACAATTCGTCCACATGACATCTGTCGACAGGAATAGTGCCCAGGAGGCTGGCAGCATTGGCATCCAATGTGGCAATGTGTGCCACGTTGATTCTTTCACGCCTGATTCTTTGGCCAAAAAAATAGGCCAATTGGCCATTCTGGTCACGGGAAGAGTCGAGCAACTGCTCGGCGATGTACCGAAAAACTAGACGGGACCCCAAGGCCCTGGGCTAGTGATTCAACCCCTTTTAACTTAAAGACGGCAAGTTTATTTAGAGCCAAGAAATGACGAGTCAACATGTCATCAACTTAGCATATCGCAGACTACTTCTGAATATAGACCTCTCATTAGCTGTGCCCAAACCTTCAAATTCCTCATCCAATCTTTTCCAGACATCTTCTTTTAACTTATCGGCTCATCCTAGCGGGTGAGGTCCACATGCCGAAAGACAAGCAGTCTCTGAATATTTATATCATAAACATCTGCGACTGCAACTTGATAGAAAAAAATCTTCTTTGGTTCTCCTTGTTCCCTTAAAAAGCTTTTAAAAACTACGAATAACAGGGTGTAAAGATCTTCATCCCCATAGAAAAGGGAGGATTCTCCGACCAGACAGATGTTGGGTCTGGTGGGCTACAGCAAAACAGTTGTTGTCGGGTGTTCTATACGGTCTCAACTTAAGTCGCGGATAATTTTACTAGCGCGATTCAGAATTTTTATGTTAGTTCTTCATTCGTATCATAGATGGCGCTGTAGTACTTTTTGTACTACGTTGCCGTAGTATTTTTTTGTAGTGCCTCTACAGCTTGATCAAAAAGGACTGTAAATACTTAAATTAATTAGCATCTGGAGAGACTGAAACCTGCAAAAACCTGGATTACATCCATACGGTCACGGTTTTTTTGGGGCATGCTCAACAACAGAACACCCCCGCCACCCCCCTCGTTAACCGATCCTAAAATAAAACCTACATTAATTTGAAAAGACCTACTCAGCAAACATCTAAATTAAGTCTGAGTTAACAAGTCCAAAATTATCTTCAACGTCACTAGCAGTGCCTTTTCAACAAGTAAGAACAAAAAACCGTCACTCCAGTTTTAACTAGGTGAATCTCATTTCATAATCGTCTGCATCAGCTGAAATCCGCCTCAATTATTTTTTGCGTCAGCCTTATCAGAGAAGTAATTGTCTCTTTGTCTTAAGACATTTCTTGAGGAAGGGCTGTGGTAAGGAATAAACAGATTTAGCCAAGGATTTCGGGTGACGGAGATTCTTAATGCTTGCTAAGCTTTTTGGAGTGTATCAACGATCTGTTGATTATTTTATTTCTCAGTATACAACATTAGTTTTAGTTTATGCGAAACATGAAACACGTGTCTAGTATTTTTATGTAAAGAATCTATGTACAAAATTTCAAAACTGTATCATGAAAAATCACAAAGTTATAAGCGTGTTCTGTTACCTGGTTGTCCGTGCAACAACATCGTGACCACGCGGCGCGCCCGCGCGCGCTCAAGCGTCGTCTTGAGCTCATTGATAATAATAATTTGGCGGTAGGTACCTAAATGATTGCGATAGGCACTTAGTATCGCTCGGTGTCCAACTTGTAACTTTTTTTAATATTTTTGGGACAAAATATAACATGGTTCAAAAATTATTGGAACCGATTCAGTTACTTATTCTGAACAAACTATATTCAGGTTTCGCATCTACTAAACATAATGTTGTAAAGGTACCTACATTGAGATCTTACATTAAACTTTGTTGCACACATACTACCATTGCTGGTGTAGAAATATTAAATAATAAGCTAGGTACATGCAAATCAAAACTATTTACATTTTAAAAATATTATTTAAAGATATGAAAATTGAATTTATAATTTTAGACTGGTTAAGATTAATTAAAAATGCATTATTTATAATCACAAAAAATCAATGGTTAATTCAAGAATATAAATCATAATGTAAAAAAAAACACAACGTCAAAAATATAAATCATAATGTCAAAATAAAAATTACAATGTCAAAATATTCACAATATAAGAAACTAGCTGTTGCCCGGGACCTTCATGTCCGTCAAATTATTATAAAAATATTACTTATCTGAATCGGATTTTGTTACAATTTCAAGGATTTTTTTTTTTGCACGTAACAATAATTTTAGCCTAAGTTACTCCTTATAATATTAGCTATCTGCCAGTAAAAGTCCTGTCAAAATCGGTCCAGACGTTTCGGAGATTAGCCGAAACAAAGAGACACACAGGCAAAAATAAAAAATATGCTTTATTGTTATAAAGTACCGTATACGCATTCAGTAAAAAGCTATTATTTTGTCAGGAAAACATCGTGAGGACGAAGACATGTGACATCTACCAACCCACACTGAGACCGCGTGGTGGATTAGAACCCATTCCCTCTCAGAGTGAGGAGGCCCTATTATCAAGAAATCGCAAATTGATCCTTCAATTTTATTTGTTTGTATAATTAATATAAAATAGCAAATAGGTATAATATTATACACAAGCCTCCACTCTGTGATAAGGAGTAGGCCGTAATCCTCCACGTGTGCCATATTCTTCCACGTGTGTCATAATCCTCCACGTAAGCCCAATGTGGGTTGATGGAAGTTACATGGCTTCGAAACAGTGTTCGCCACTTATGTACAGACGCCAAGCAGCGCAGCAAGCTACTACGATCTGTCAAATTTCTTTATCGCTAAAGCATTACGGTTCAAGGTTGAACAGGAAAATTTGACAGTTTCGGTAAGCTTGATGTGATGGCGTCTGTACTGGGCCTCAAGTCTGCTATTACAATTGTGTCAGCATGGTCTATCATTGATTTCATAATTGTTGATTTTGACAAGTTTGGTAATCTACTAATATAATGGCGTCATTATGACTTTCCAATTGTCAACCACTGACACTCCATTGAAAGAAATGGCATAGAATAGTAATCTGATAAATAATAAATAATATGTTAAAATATATATAAATGAAATCTCGCATGAATAAATGTTGTTTAGTAGTAGTTTTTCGAAAATAATTACTACTAACGGGTTTTATAATAATGGCAATACGACAATGTCGTTATAACACAATTCTATTACGAGAACATTGATCGACCATTATGAATTTAGCAGATTACGAACTTTTAGCAAAATGACAATGGAATCGTGTTGGAACGAAGAATTTATAAAAATAGCAGACTTGGGCCCCTGTTTGTCGCGCCATAGATATTAATTGAACGTACGTGTAATGTTGTTTATAACATTATTTGACAGAGTTCCTCATTATTGACATATTGTCCAGACCCGACAATCCAGATTGCCTTTCGTGTGTCCTTGATCATTGTTTCGGTGCCTCTTTAGAGTTCAAGTTCTATAAACATGTCATCATCATCATCTGCCTAGCCTTTTTCCCAAAAGTTGGGGTCGGCTTCCAGTCTAACCGGATGCAGCTGAATACCAGTATTTTACATGTAGCGACTGCCTATCTGACCTCCACAACCGGTTTAGTACTGGGTAATACGATACCCCTAGGTAAGACTGGTTGTCAGACAAGGCCAAGGTCAAGGTCAAGGTCTATAAACATGTAATGGTATTAATATATGGTACAGCTCATTTAGAAGGATTATGTCTAGGGAATCTATACATCTATGCAAATAAATAAAATTGAAGTGTCTGTTTGTAATTTCAAAATAACAGCTTCTTACTGAATGCAAATGAAACTATATACGGTACTTATAACAAAAATATATTTTATAAATTTTTGTCTCTCTGTTTGTCGGTCTGTCTGTCTGTCTGTCTGTTTGTTGCTGGACTTTTATTGGCAGATGAAGATGTTATAAGAACTAACTTAGACTACTTTTATTTTAGAAAAAGGATTAGCGTTCCGTGCAAAAAACTTAAAACCCTTGATATTGTTAACAAAATCCGATTCAAATATGGAAGTACCTAATATTTTAATAATAATTTCACGCGAACGAAAGTCGCGGGGCACAGCTAGTTACATAATAAATAGAACAAAAGAACGTGTTGCGCCGACCCCAAATACAGATTGGTTTCATCATCTGCCTAAACAGGCAGACGATGATGACGTCTAGGGAATTATTATAAAGGGTGTAAATAGACCCTTAACATAAACGAAAGGCACTTGTTCTCTCCGTCACTGCGATCGTTTTTTTGTTCTAGACCATACCTGGGAACCTTCTAGTTACGGAGATATGGGG
The DNA here is from genome assembly GCA_910589295.1 of Noctua janthe. Classification (NCBI taxonomy): domain Eukaryota; kingdom Metazoa; phylum Arthropoda; class Insecta; order Lepidoptera; family Noctuidae; genus Noctua; species Noctua janthe. The sequence goes on from OU342578.1 coordinate 6,398,761, forward strand.
GGTCAAAGTTCCAGCTTTTTTCCAAGTTTTTTTTTTAAATACATGTTTTTAATGTAAGATTTTTACTTTACACACCTCCACGACCCTCGTACTATTAAATCCATTTTTCAGCACAATGCAATGAGTGCTTTACATTTCTACCGTAAAACGTGATTATTCACCCAAAAAAAAAAAGTAAATTCCCAGCAATAATTTTTGCGTAAAGTTACTTAGTTTGATGTACAGAATGCTTGGTTGACTGATATGTGAAGGGTCAGTTTACACCCGGTATAGAGTGACTGGTAATTAGTGACCGATACTTAAACACGTGATTGAAGTCATAGTAACAAAAAAGTTTCCCAAAAACACAGTTTTTCTATACAAAGACTTTTATCACAATAACACAACAGCCGTATGAAATTCGTACGCGCGCGCCTGTGACCTATCAGCTGTTAGCTGTTTAAAAAAAATATTTCTTTGGGAAAGTTGTTTGTTATCATGAGTACAATCACGTGTTTAAGTATCGGTCACTAATTACCAGTCACCCTATATAATTACTCTTTATAATCATCTATTTTTAGTGACATAAATAAAATGTCGAATAAAACCACGAGCTACCGTCTTCAGAGCCAAACTCAGAAGTATCAAAAACAATTGCACATCAACTCATTTACACATTCATTTCCTAAAAACAGATGAAGCACATTCCCAAGTAAATCTCGCGCCAGCGGATTAAATATTCTATTCAATTTGTCCCAAAGTCCAGATTAGGCTAACAGCCTTTAGGGACTGGAGCTTCATGGAAATTAAAAGTGAATGAATGAGATTTGTCTCTTTAGACAATGGTTCTGTATGTGGGATGTGAGAGGTGTATTGTTTTGTTATTTCGATACGGTGTTTTCTCGTTATTATGTTGTTTCATCTGGTTCCATTCACTTGAAAAATGTGCTTCAAATACTCTGAACATGGTGCTATAGACATTTTGACTTCAACATTGTGAAAGTGATATCCATTAAATTTAAGCAATACCTTTATACATATTATTATTCCTTTATTAATTTTTACACAAATCTTATACATTTTTAAATATTTCTTAAACTAAAAACAATATAAAAAAAACATTTAAAAATATAAAAAAATTTAGCCCACCGGTAGCGGAAACAGGGTCCAAGCTACCGGCGGTCAGGGCTCCAGAGAGAGGAACCTCCTGACAATACGAGCCGTGTCCAGGAGTACCGCTTTCTGAATCAAACCCTTGATCCAGCTGTCTAACGAGAGCCTCCTCAGGTGTTGGTCGAGGCTCTTGGCAATTAAGCCTTGGGCTGATACAACTATCGGCACAATGATCGCTGAGTCCACATCCCACATGTCGACAACCTCGTGAGCCAAGTCAAGATACTTGATTTGCTTATCTTTCTCGGCTTTCACGAGGTTCCCATTGCAACAATCATTGCACGCCGCTCTGATCGATCCACCACCACTATATCACTATGCATATTATTATTACTCCTTCCACGGGAAAGGAATGGAATTCCCTGCCTGCGTCGTTGTTCCAAGGTTCATTTGACCCCAATCTATTTAAGTCGCGAGTTAGGCTTCTTTTGGGTTGGCTCGTTTCATCGTCGACCTCATCTCTGTCCTCAGGACTGGATAGAGGTCAAGAGCAGGCCTACTTAATGTTCAAAAAAAAAATAACAAAATTCTCAGAAAAAGTTTAAGATCATATATATTCGATTACACTTATAAAGCATTAGCTTATCGTAATTTCGTTCAAAATATCAAACAGAAAGGAACAATATCCGTTACTTGTTGATATTTATATTTATTGAGGAGCTCGTGGCTAAATAATAACAGTCGCTCGGATCGATCTTTAGATTAAGCCGTGCTCGCCTAGGTTGGTCTGTGGATGGGTGACCACCCATTACATACCGAGTTTTGTTCCGTGCCTCGGAAAGCACGTTAAGCCGTTGGTCCCGGGTGTCATTTGTAGATCTTTGACAGTCGTTAGGTAGTCAGTGGCCCAAAAAGTCTGACAACCAGTCTTACCAAGGGGTATTGTATTACCCAGTACTAACTGGGTTGTGGAGGTCAGATAGGCAGTCGCTCCATGTAAAATACTGGTATTCAGCTGCATCCGGTTAGACTGGAAGCCGACCCCAACATAGTTGGGAAAAGGCTAGGCAGATGATGATGATGATTTGTTGATATTTATTGTTCCTCAAAAGGTCAGGTAAATTAAAAAAACATATAATCGCACGTGTAATAATGAATTCAAATAATTATGTATATTTGTGACAGAGCCTTAGGTAAAATATGTCATGCAAATGTTTACACATTACGTAGTGCAAGTAGGATTTACGATTCGTGATATTTCGTGACATTCTAAAGATCAGGTGAATTAAAACCTTAATAGAATCGCACGGTTCGTAAGTTTATAATAGAATAAAATATACGATTAAATAATATAATAAAATGAGCTTTGTGAGGATCGCAGTAAGGTTGAAACTGAAGCTTCAACCTTTCTGTTGTTATGAAAAATGTGGGTCTATTTATTTTGTTTAATTTTATTGCAAAAAGCAACTAAGTACTTACACATCTAGTACCTTTTCCTTAACCATACCATTATGGCTGAAGGTGTAGGCAAAGGTGTAACTAACACACACTCACAATTTATATTCATAGTCCCATGTAATAACGGGTGAGCCTATTGCCATCCACCGGGCAAATTCAGACTCCGTGGTTGCCACTGAGAAATACCTGATGGAAAAACCCAATAAGACTTTATCCGACCTGGGAATCGAACCCAGAACTTCATGCTCAACAGTCGCGCTTGCGACTGATAGACCAACGAAGCAGTCAATGTACATAAAAAAACCCAATAACGCTTTGCGTGACCTCTTGATGGAAACAAGGACCCCAAGCTCAACAGTTGCTCTTGTAACCTCTAGACCAAGAAGACAGCCGTAAATTTAAATATGTGCGCGTAATTTCAAAAAGAAAATAACCCCACATCCTATTCTTTTACAAAAATTATAAAAACATCACTTAACTCTAGTTTCAAAAGAATCACGGAACCATTTCGAGTCACTGAAAGAACTTCTAAAAAAGCCGGAAAAAGTTCGTCTGTCCAGCCAAACTAATTACATCCGTACTGACGCGACAGCTAAAACTCATTCGGAATAATTAACTTTAAGAGAGCTCATGTTTTCAATGCTTGGCCACGTCATCCAAGCTTAAGAGGAAATACGGTCGGAGCAACTTTTGAAAATTAGGTATTTGAAGATACTATCGCTGTCGCACTGCGAGCGCGATTTCGACATTGGCGCGATAAGGACAACTGCAGAGCCGACTGAATAGCCTAAGTAAAAAGTCATAATTCGAGGTTTGGCTCTCGACTGCTCCCTCCTCCAATATTCGATCAATTTAAAAAATATTTCATAAACTGAATAAGAAGGGTATATCCTATGTCCCTATGTTTTTCTTTTTTCATTAATAGTTGTCAAATTTGTACAGTAGGCCTCTGTCGACAGCGGTCTAAATGTGCAATTTTGAGTATTTTGTAAAGGTTCTAGTGCTTATAAAGATTATGTATCATCAAAAAGGAAAACATAGGGACATAGAAGAAGTTGATATTTATTTTACTGTAAAAAATCATTGCTTTAAATTCATAAGCCAGAAAGAAAACAGGTGAGCGTTTGTATGGAGAAAAGACCACTCGCATTTCCTCTTAAGCGACTCACGTGTTGCAACAGTCACTAACGGTATAACATAACATATAAACTAAACATATACTTGTATATTTTTTGTAGTGTTTATTATATTTCCTAGAGGTAGTTGTTTTATATTATAACCCAAGTACTGTTTATTTTATTTTTATATTAATGTTAAAAATATTTATGCTGTCTTGGCATCCGTACGTTTTTTCACGGGTGACCACTGTATACCAGCGCTGTGTTGTGGGCCCCCCATAGCACAGCATCATGCTGAGTGGTAACCTGCTTGTCGCAGTCACGACGTGCAAGCTGTTAACTTTTTTTCTATTTTTTTTGTTTCGTCCTGTTGAATTTATAAATTATTGTTTATTTTTTGTAATTTTGTATGATGCACGTCATGTCCCTGCGACAAATAAATATTTTTTCTTTCTTTCTTCTTTCTAAAACCACAAAACCACCTGCAACGAAACTTACATACTCTTCTTGGTCCTACCACGTTCATACATTGGTCATACAGTTTGGAGTTTACGTCATGTGGAGAGTGACTAATAAAGGGTGTAAGGGACAGCCCTCCACAGATCGATGTGAATTCAGTACATCATACTAAGATGACCGGTAAAAGATATTATTTTAGGAACGTTATGGGAATGCAATAATTTGATGTTTTATTTCCTCATACGCAATGTATTATTACCGTAGTAAACGGCAAGCGCGACGACGAGTTCGATGAACTCCGTAGCTAGGCAGGAAGTGATTTCACGCGTCGTTCGTTAGAGTATTTCAACATCCATTGTTGATTTTTTTTACATTAACCGTATTATTTACATAAAATTAAATGGAGTACTGCGTACAGGGAATGTAATTTTACATTGAAATAAAGGAATAGTAACTGGAAAAACTATAACAAAAATAAAAAAAATTCCTGATAAAAATTCCGGTGGAGTATGATTCAAAATAAGGAGCTGAATGCAGGGTGCATTCAGCTGTGGAGGGCTGTCCTTTACACCATGTATTTGGGACTGACAGCAGATTACAATACTCTCGTTAAATGTACATTACATTCTTATCTTTTACTTCTTCTAGTGACTTTCTCGTAGGTTACTATTGACATCACATCTTTACTTTTACTCTAACTGCCAGATACCTACAATAGCCTATCGCTCAGAGGATCTAAAACGGCAGGTATCGGCAAGAATTTGAAGATCACCGTATTGTTGAAACGGTAGAGGGCCAACATTTCCCAGAATAAATTATTTCCATGGTAATTTCAGCATTCTCCTATCGTGATCCCAATTCAATTGGGGTCGGCACAGTATGTTTTTTTCCTAACTTTTACATTCTCTAGTACTCATCTTAGCAGTCATCTTTGGTTGCGAGTACCACGCTACTGACGTTTCTAAAGAACAATACAAATAAGGCTAGTATATGCTATTCTGGGGCGTCCCAGCACTTCCACGCAACTCTGCCTTGCAAATATCTTTTGCTAGTCACCTTTAACTCATACTCTAAACATAACCAAATCATGTATCTTTCCAATTTTTATCATGGACAAATCAAATGGAAAAAAATCAAAATCAAAGCATTTATTTCAAGTAGGCCAGTTACAGGCACTTTTGAATTGTCGAAACAAAGACAACAGTAAAAAATAGCTACAGTCCCAGTCACAAGGTACAAAAACTGTGAAAGTACTGTAGTTGAAGAAGTGGAAGAAGTCGCTTAAAGCACAGGTACTATAAGTCAACACGACGCGACGTTTCGGTTAGCGCGTGTGTCGCTTGACGCACGTCGCATCGCCCTAGGTCGGGAACGAGGCATTAGGTATCTGATGTTATGTTGTAGACCCGAACTCTCGAAGCTGCAAATGTGGGTAGTTATGACAATGAATCTAGTTTTGGAGACCTAAATTGTGTTGGGTGGTTTATTAACAGCGCTTTAGTAGTAAGATTAATTGAGTTTTTGTCATGATTAGTAGTTATAGTTCTTTCTTTGTTATACCTCTGATTTGTTTAATTTCTAAAATTACAGTGTATTTTATTTTCAGTGCAATGTTACAGTTACTGCGTTGCAGTACTAATGGCCTCACTTTACAAATTGTAGATAGTCAGTTCGATCTCAGGCAAATGAACATCATCATCATCTGCCTAGCCTTTTACCAACTATGTTGGGGTCGGCTTCCAGTCTAACCGGATGCAGCTGCATACCAGTATTTTACATGGAGCGGCTGCCTATCTGACCTCCACAACCCAGTTAGTACTGGGTAATATGATACCCCTTGGTAAGACTGGTTGTCAGACTTTTGGGTAAATGAACATGATTATAATTTTCACTCTATGGCGGAGTCATCTACAACATTAGTTTTAGTATATGCGAAACCTGAAACACGTGTCTAGTATTTTTATGAAAAGAATCTTTGTACAAAATTTCAAAACTGTCTCATGAAAAATCACAAAGTTATAACCTTGTTCTGTTATCTAGTTGTCCACACAAAAACGTGGCCATCACGCAGCGCGCGCCTCCAGCGTCGTCTTGAGCTCATTGATAATAATAATTAGGCAGTAGGTACCTAAATTATTGCGATAGGTACTTAAAGTCGCTCGGTGTCAAACTTTTAACTTTTTAAAATATTTTTGAGAAAAAATATAACATGGTTTAAAAATGATTGGAATCGATTCAGTTACTTATTCTGAACAAACTATATTCAGGTTTCGCATGTACTAAAAATAATGTTGTATAAATCTCCATCTGAGTAGGTTTTCCTTGCTTCAGCCAACTTAGGTCTGGTACTCCTACATACTCCCAAGTCTGTAAACAGAGGTATCTCAATGTGGTAAGAGCGGTTACCCATCCACTACCCAACCCCAGCAACGGAAGCTTAACCTCTCTCTCTACTAAGTCCTAACACTTATTAACTTTTAGTCACTTTCATAATGTCTGGCCATGCTCCAATTAGAAATAAGAACGTTAGGAAGAGGTGCCCACACAATAACAGAGCATTCCAGTATATTCGTACTACATGGCTCCAATTAGGGGTGTTACACACAAACGATCGCCATTCCGCAACAAAGGGAATTATTAAAGTTTACCACGGAATTGGATGACACTGGAAGTGACATAATTTAACATAACATCACGCCTGTAGTTCTGGAAGGGTTAAGTAGAGGTATAATACCTAATAGTAAATTGTTAGTTCATAGTTAACTAGCTTTTACCCGCGACTTCGTTCGCGTTAATTTAGAATTGTACTATCAATTCGGGTTGTACTCTACTTGTAATATAAAATTCAATCATGATTCTAAAGACACGTGGCGCCATCTATTTTCATAAGTACGTTAGTGTTGTTTTCCTCGGGAACAGTCCTTTTTTCGAATTGACAAAAAAAAAAATTAAAAGCGTTTATTCGTGGTAACCTCCAATTACAAAAAAAAAAATGTTACTTCTGCCAAACAGTAAAGCAGTTTGTTGGCAGATGTAGCTCCCATATACATTATGCATGCAATATTACCTATATTTTTACGTAACTACAGGTACCCTATGTCCGTTTCTGTACACTTGACAATGTATATACATATTTCAGTATGATCGGTTCAGTAGTTTATGTGTGAAAAGGTAACAAACAAACAAACTTACTTTCGCATTTATAATGTAAGCAAAGTGTAAGGATAGTAAGGAAGTAAGAATTAGTAAGGATAAGGATTTTTATAGATATTAAATAGCTGTTGCCTGCGACCTTAGTTCGCTTGAAATTATATTTAAAAAAAAAAAAAAAACTTCAATAGTCTTTGAATCGGATTTTGTTCCCAATTACAAGTGTTTTAATTTTTTTGCACGGAACCCTAATGCTTATTCTAAAATAAAACTCTAGATTAGACCTTATAACATCACCTATCTGCCAGTAAAAGTCACGTCAAAATCGGTCTAGCTGTTTCGGAGATTAGCCAGAACAAACAGGCAGAAAGTCAAACAAAAATTTTAAAAAAAATTGTTATTAGTGCCACATATATTTTCATATGCATTTTGTAAAAAACTGTTATTTTGATTTTACAAACAGACACTTCAATTTTATTTGTTTATATGGATGACTGCCTCGTTGCCTCGTAACAACTTACTTTCTGTAAAAATACCCGTTCAGGCAATCTTTCAACCCCATACCGCAGTCAAGAGGCGTGTTCCCAACCCCTCGTACGCAACATAACGTTACCAATTTATTAATTGTTCGCTAAAAGGATGCTTACCAATTATAATTATTTTGTGTTAATTCACCGGTGTTTATTATAATAATTATTGGGATAATTTTAATAGTTAATTGGGTACTTAATTTTAAGTGACTGTTTTTAACACGGGGTGGTCAACAGCTAAAATAGTTTTTAGGGTTCCGTAATTTAAAATGAAACACAGAAACCTTGTAGGATCTCTTTGGTGTTTGTCTGTGCGTCTGATAGAAACCATATATATTCCATTTTCTCTTCATCTTTTACACACTATATTTAGGTCCACATCTCTTTCTAATGTTCCGTCCGTCCGTCTATCAGCGGACTGTATCTCATGATCCGTAATAGGTAGACAGTTGAAATTTTGCACAGTATGTGTATTTATGTTGCCGCTAACAACACGTAACGTATAACAACAAATACTAAAAATAAATTAAAAATAAAAGGGGGGGGCCCCCTTTAATTTTTAATTTATTACGATATATTATGGTTACTACGATGGTACGGAACCCTTCATGCGCGAGTCCGACTCGCACTTGGCTGGTGTTTCAGTATCTCCTTTCGCAGGTACACTGGAAGAGATTTCTTTAGAAATAAGCATCACCTTCGTAGGTATCTATTTTTCTGTCCCTTTCTTCGTTTCTGTATTTAGTGTGTACATAATATCATCATCATCATCATTCTCTTGCCCTTATCCCAATTCATTTGGGGTCGGCGCAGCATGTCTTCTTCTTCCATACTTCTCTATTACTCGTCATCTCATCAGACAGCTCCTTTCTTGCCATATCATTCTTAACACAGTCCATCCATCGTTTCTTTTATCTTCCTCTACTCATATAGCCATCCATATTCATACTCAAAACACACACAATAACACATAACCATCATCTGCCTAGCCTTTTCCCAACTATGTTGGGGTCGGCTTCCAGTCTATCCGGATGCAGCTGAATACCAGTATTTTACATGGAGCGACTGCCTATCTGACCTCCACAACCCAGTTAGTACTAGTTAATACGATACCCCTTTCTAAGACTGGTTGTCAGACTTTTTGGGCCTCGGTATGTAATGGGTGGTCACCCATCCACAGACCAACCTAGGCAAGCAATAATAACAATAACAATAACACATAATAAGTTAAATAAATAAACACCATGCGAAAATCTCGAATTTATTCTTGTAACTGACGAAAATCCGTAGAACTGTAGAATCACATTTATTCTAATACAATTTCACGCATCCAATTTACGTGAATATTAGCTACGCGCATGTGGTTTACGCCACAATAATTTTCTTTTCCTCTTTTCATATCAGCGTACGATCGCCCCTTATTTAGGAATACGCCCCTGCGATGCTCCCCAGATGTAATGTCCCCCATTTTCCGCATTCCAACGAAGCTTGTGATTTTTTTTAAATCCATAATTATATAGGGTGGCTCTGTTTGCTCAAATATACTACGGTGAACATGTATAAAAAAAGGAAAAAAAAATAACAGATAAAAAAATGGATGGATGGTTTTTTTATAGAAAATAAAAGGATGGCAGAGGCCGAGGATAGGAGGCCGCAATAGCGTCCAATTGGAGAGGCCAATTTCAAGCAGCAGATCAGAAATGATGAAGAAGATAACATAACATCACGCCTGAAATTCCTGTAGAGTTAGCCAGAGCAACATTTCGGCCGTTATTAAGAGCGTTTATATAGAAAGTGGGCAACGTCGCAAATAGCTGTCAAATATTTCGCTGTTTTGATTAATTTGGCAATATGAGGTACTGATGTAAATGAGAAATATGGCTAACTAGTGAACTAAAATATTGAAATGAAATTATGAAATTCAATGATTTATATCGTAACACCGAATATTTAGTTTTATATGTAAAAAATGTATTTGGAATCTTTCCAAATGCCTTTTTTTACACCTAAAACGGTTACAATATCAAATTCAGTGTTTTAATTGCAATTTATTATTAGTATTCTACGAGTAGTTCACTAGTTAGCCATTTCTTATTTCCATATTGTAATATTGTCAAATTAATTAAAACAGGTAAATATTTGACAGGTATTTGCGATGTTACTAACTTCTTGGATGAACGCTCTTAAGTACAATTTGCGATTAAAAAAATCAACAGTGATTCTTTCAAAGCCTGGTAGGTATTTGCCGCCAAATTTTTCATTTTTTAACAATACGGTTATGTCTCTTAGTTCTAAACGCCTGAGTGGTATCTACAAGCTATGTCCTAAATAACAATCGGGCCAAGTTCAGTAACTGTTACATAATGTCTAAAACTTATGTCACAAATACTAACTGACACACGGTACGAGCAAAGTCTACAACTAATATTGTGTCAGTTAGGATCAGGATCGTAATTCGACCGCCATCTTGGATTCTTGAGACAATGTCGTGTCTTTTAAGTATCTTATATATATTATATAGTTTTTGCTAGTCATAGGAGAGCACATGAAAGAGCAGCACACTAACCACCATCTAAAGTCGACGAATGCACTCGCTATCGGCTAGATGTCATCATCATTTTCACACATTGTCATTGTCCATTGACTTATTAGTCTTTAGTAGACAAGTAAATGACAATCGCTGTCAAAGCGTTTCGTATTTCTGCCACGACTTTCAAATCTTTGCTGGGTCATATTTTATGAGTAACCATGGAGTTTCTTGCCGGTTCTTCTCCATAAGAAACGACCAACCCGAACTGTGCTCCTTTTTGTCGACGTTTTATAAGTGCCCATCTAGGCCTATGTGAGATAAAATATTTTGATTTTGCATAAAAAAAAATGGCATATAATGGATAGCAGTTATAATTATACCAAAAACACAATACAATATCATTTATTTTAGAAAAAAGATTAGAGATCCGTGCAAAAAATTCCCATGAAATTGTTAACAAAACCCAATTGAAATAGGGAAGTAAAACTTTTATTTTTATTAATAACTAGCTGTTCCCGGCATGCGTTGCAATGCACCTATCCTACTACCTACTACCTACCTACTACCTACCTACTACCTACCTACTACCTACCTACTACCTACCTACTACCTACCTACTACCTACCTACTACCTACCTACTACCTACCTACTACCTACCTACTACCTACCTACTACCTACCTACTACCTACCTACTACCTACCTACTACCTACCTACTACCTACCTACTACCTACCTACTACCTACCTACTACCTACCTACTACCTACCTACTACCTACCTACTACCTACCTACTACCTACCTACTACCTACCTACTACCTACCTACTACCTACCTACTACCTACCTACTACCTACCTACTACCTACCTACTACCTACCTACTACCTACCTACTACCTACCTACTACCTACCTACTACCTACCTACTACCTACCTACTACCTACCTACTACCTACCTACTACCTACCTACTACCTACCTACTACCTACCTACTACCTACCTACTACCTACCTACTACCTACCTACTACCTACCTACTACCTACCTACTACCTACCTACTACCTACCTACTACCTACCTACTACCTACCTACTACCTACCTACTACCTACCTACTACCTACCTAAGAACCTTCTCCTAACAGTAACAAACAGAACAAAAAAAAATTAAGCGAAATCGGTTCAGCAGCTCTCGAGATTTGCGCTTACCAACAAATTCAGGGATTCATTTTTATATTATAGATTTAATATGAACTTTATACAATAGCAATAAAGCTCAAATTGACTACGTTTTAGTTAGAAAACGTTTGTATAGGAAAAAAAAAATGGTTGTTTTATGGGTTTTTCCGGCAATTATTCGAATTTTTCTCGCCGTAAAAACCATCCTTGAACTCCAACGAACATTTAAAAAAAAAATTGGCCAAATTGGTCCAGGCGTTGTTGAGTTCTGCGCTTACCAACACATTTTGCGATTCATTTTTATATTTATAGATTTAAAATAATTTCACGTGGAAGAAGGTCGCGGATAACAGCTAGTTGTAAATAAAGTGATACCTTAAAGAAGGAGCATGATGCTAGCCTAACTAAAAACAACAGAACTAAATATGAAGAATCGAACATCTTTACAATGTCGAAGACCTTTACAACTCAATCATCATCTGCCTAGCCTTTTCCCAACTATATCGGGGTTGGCTTCCAGTCTAACCGGATGCAGTTAAACACCAGTATTTTACATGGAGCGACTGCCTATCTGACCTCCACAACTCAGTTAGTACTAGGTAACGATACCCCTTAGTAAGACTGGTTGTCAGACTTTTTGGGCCACTGACTACTTAACGACTGTCAAAGATCTACAAATGACAGCCGGGACTAACGGCTTAACGTGTTTTCCGAGGCACTGAGGAAACTCGGTATGTAATAGGCGGTCACCCATCCACAGACCTACCTAGGCAAGCACGGCTTAACCTAAAGAGCGACCAAAGCGGCTGTTATTATTTAGCCACGAGCTCCTCCAACTTTACTTCTAAATAACATAGAAAAGTAAGAGCCAGTGTCAGTAATCCGGTCGCCATATTGTAACTAGTTCTTCACGGAACGTCGATCCTTAAATAATTGGCGTTCAGATAAAAACGTTCCTGACAGTATGCTCATAATAGCTGCGAGAAATATTTAGCGAAAATATTAGAAGGAAAATGTGTACGATTTTCATGATACTCAAGCTTTTTATTCCATTCGGGCGTGGGTAGGGGGCATTCTTCAAAGCGCAACTATTTTTAAGCGCAACCAACTAACCGCAACTAAATTATTCCTCAAAGCGCAACCATGATTGAAAAGAAATTAATCAATCCATCACACTCCTCTCTATTTTTCATCATGGTTGCGCTTAAAAATAGTTGCGCTTTAAGGAATACCCCGTGGGTAGGAAATACAAAACAAGTAGTGCATCTACATGGATATTTTCGCTTCAATGATAATATTTTCATTTCATTTACAAATATCTTTATTAAAAAAAAAAATAACAAATAACAAAATGCACTCTGGGCAACATTAACTCTGAATAGTCGGTTATAAGAAAGATACAGATTAAAGGCTAGAGCTTCCTGACTCTGGACTGCATCATTGGTTTAGTGGTCGCAAGCGCGACTGCTGAGCATGAGGTCCTAGGTTCGATTCCCAGGTCGGGCAAAGTGTTATTGTGTTTTTCATCAAGAATTCCTCAGTAGCAGCCACGGAGTCTGGATTTGTGCCCGGTTGATGGCAATAGGATCGCCTCCTATTACATGGGACTGAAACATAAATGGCGAAAAGTGGGTGTACTATTAGGTATACCCCTGCCTAACCCTTCGGAAATCACAGGCGTGATTTTATGTTATGTGCAGTTAGGGTAACAAAGGGCAGAAGTGCAGTCAATCCCACTGTCTAAATCCAAAAACCGGACGTCCAAAGAGAGGATAGGGTTTTCCGTTGGTATTGCCAAATCATTGCTGTTATTGACGCATGATTGACGGATAAAAGTTTAAAAACAAAACAACATCGGAATATTTTGATGTTCCGAAAATGTTCGGAACATAAACCTAGCGTGACGCTTTACGGTTCCGTGTCGATTAGTCCTCACTTATCCCGAGCAGCGAGTGCACGTAACCTTAAGTAGTTCATCTACTTACTGATAATTTGGTGGTTTTATTCTAAACCCTAACTAGTGTTTCTAGTGAACACCACATTGGCGATTCGGAACATCAAAATATTCCGATGTTGTTTTTTTTTTAAACTGATGAGTAATGACTCATATTTAAAAAATGGCCGTCAAGGGACGCCCGGCAGATATCTAACATCTATGTTAATGATAGAGTTCATAATTAATAAAAAAAAACCTATCACGAAATATGGAGCAAAATAAAAAATAAATTTTACATTAAAGTATTTTCTTTTATAGATATCTATCGATCAAATCTGCATACGACCTAACACATCTCTAATTGAGTAGCGTGGAACTTTCGAAAAAGGAATATCTTATGTAGATCAACAATCGTTCCAAAGCAGACTTTATTATAATGGGAAAACGTTGATTTTACGTGCCATAGAGGAGGCATCACACCATGACAGCGTCATGCCATCTTCCGTCATACGAGTTGGTGTTACTGCCTAGGCGCACAAAAAGGGTGTAAATAGACTCTTAACATAAAAGAAAGGTACTTGTTCTCCCCGACACTGCGATCATTTTTTGGTCTAGACCATACCTGGGAACCTTCTTGTTACGGAGATATTGGGGGTCAAAGTTCCAACTTTTTCACAAGTTTCGTACTATTCAATCCATTCATCAGCACAATGCTATGAGTGCTTTCCATCGAATCCTACCGTAAAACGTGATTTTTCACCCAAAAAAAAAAAAAGTCGATTCCCCGCAATAATTTTTGCGTAAACTTACTTAGTTTGATGTACAGAATGCTTGGTTGACGGATATGTGAAGGGTCTGTTTACACCCTGTATATAGATGTTTCACATACCAAAATAGACGCAACAAAAATCCTACATTTACTCGGATATAGGAGATAGGACCACCGCAGTTCAGCGAATGTAGATTCTCAATAAATTGCTCTAAAACCTTTGCTCACAATGTTGGAATCGTAACAGAACAGAATCGAAACTAAACAGTGGCGGACAGAGAAACTCGGTATAGTATGTTTTTGGTCTGTTTTAGTTCCACATGGTGTATGTGAATCATCCGGTGCATAGCCTCGGGAGATGTGACCACGTTATAGGTAACACTCGCACCCAGGTCCTTACCAAAAAGTCCTTTGTTAGAACATGACATGGTGGAAAATACAAACTAAAGACAATCATTTGTTAAGCTTGTATTGGTAGCGATTGGTAATCTAACATACAAATTAGTAGCATAGTTTGTAATGAATTAAGAGGGAACAGGGCCTGGGAGGTAGGTATTTGAAGAAACCATTGCCGTCGCGCTGTTTCAAGCCTGCCCCCGTAGAGTACGATAGGGACTACAAATTATATCACAAAAATTTTGACGAGATCGACCTTTCGTATTTCCCTTTTTTCTCCTCGAAAACTGAGCCGATTCAATTATTTTTTATTTCGATTGATATTTTTAAAGAGTATGTAATGTTTAGGTTTCTATCAGTTTATTTTATGTTAATTTTTTTTCGAATGGGTTGGTAGTCATCTAATCACTTTCGCAAAAATGTGACATTTTTGGCATTTTTGGAGGGTCATATTTTCTTTACTTATTAGTTGCTGAAAAAAAGGAAATGACAGAGACGTGTCTACAGTAGACCTTGATTTTATGAAAAAAAATGGATTGCTCTATCGGCATTATTCAGGAAGAAAAACGAAGAATACATTTGTATGGAGAATCTCAGCCCCTCCTAAAGTTCAATTTTGATAAGGCTATGCTTTTCTGGACGCAAAATTTGTATGTATTGGAATGGCTTTCCTTAGCAATATTGCACCGTTGTAAAACAAAACAATTTCACCCAATATTTTACGACAAACAACGTCCCCCACCACCACTTACCCACTAATTATAACAACCAATAGATCATAACCGAGGTTTTATGAACGCATAAATGAATCAGGACCCATTGTCATACAAAATGAATGGTGGAGCCATTCACTTAGAAATACTATTCAGAGATTGGATGGGGAGGAAATGATATTGGATCGGCACTTAAATTTATTATTATTATTCTTGTGACCCTCTGTTGTTGAACCTTACGATTACTTTGTCATAAAAAACTTTGTTCAGTACCCAAATATAATAAAGCATATCGAACTAGTCTTGTGCTCTAACGTTTACAGCACGCACGCCAGAAAAATTGAACGCCAAAAACATTGGTACGCGTGTAGGTATGGCTGTCCGAGACGAAAGTCTTTTGTCCAAATGAGCAAAGAGTCAAGCTTTTCAACAATATATAAAATTACCACTGTAATCCCCGATGGGTTAGGCAGTGGTGTACCTTATTGTACATCCACATTTAGCCAGTTATGTTTAAGTCCCGTATAATAAGGGACGAGCCTATTGCCATCAACCCAACTGGGCAGAAATCCCAACTCCGTGGCTGCTACTGACAATTTTTTGCTGAAAAACTCAATTACACTTTGCCCGACCTGGGTATCGAAGCCGGGACCTCATGCTCCCCAGTCTCGCTTGCGACTACTAGTTATTTATTTCGAAGTATTTCTCGGATAATACGTTGTGCCACAATGTGCTATATTAAAAACAACTTTATTATCAGGCAACTAAGTTCCATTAATGAAAAAAGCATGTCAGTAGTAATAACTTATCCTGTGTTATTTGTAGTCGGCGCAACACGAATTTTTTCTTCCATTCTCCCCTGTCAATTGTCACGCTATCAATAATTGCTCCCTTTTTCCTTCACATTCACACAATCCATCCATCTTTTCTTTAGTCTTCCTCTCCCTCTCGCTCCATCTAAATTTATATTCATTGTACTCTTTATTTTTTTTTTTTCCTCTAATATACTCGTTCCATACTTTATCCATTCTTGTCACACCACACATCCAACTCAACATTCTCATCTCTGCTACAAGCAATCTTTTTTCATCCAACTATGTATGGTAAAGTATAGGTACTTAAAGGCACTTCTTAGGTTGTACCACAATCTAGAAAGTATCTCTTTATTACCTTCGAGCAATTCTTCACATTCATTGCATTGCAGGTTTCTAACGGTAAGTCGTTCATAATACGTAAATGGTAACAATAAAATATCTGTACAAAGTTGTATAAACTTTCACTTAATAACAACTGAAACTTTTATTGCAAAATTGAGAGTGCCCTTCTATTTCAAGAGGACCGAAGAATCCTCTTAGGATTAGCAAGTGAATGTTACCTCTATGGCTCATTCCCCTATGTTTTCTTCCAACACATTACTATAAATTATATTATTTATATATATATTTATATAATACAGGAAACATAAATACGATGGCACAGTGTAGATATCTATTCAAGAATCGCGTAATGCAATATGTATAAGATATATCGTTTTGCAGAGAGGGGTCATCCCCCTGATTTGAAGTAGCGATAGCACAAACAGCAAAAATACTATATTTTCTTTTTTACAAAATAGTACATACTATATTTTTTTTTTACAAAACAGTATATATTTGTTTTAAATTTTTCATACTTACTTTTTACTTTTCAGTTTGGTTTTCGTCGGTTAATTTTTTTTTAGTACAAGTCATTATAAAAATCATTTCATTTAATTTATTCAACAACAATAACATTGTGTCTGAATGTTACATTAAAAAAAAGTTAAATAGACAAAAAAACATGCATAAATTGTTTAATAAGAAATAAAAAATACACCATCACTATTACAAATTAAATTATAAAAAACACAATAATAAAACACCGTTAGCATAATAAATTTATTAAAACATTTAAAAACAAATAATATAAAATAATAAATAATGAACAATGTTCAAAAACATTGCTCATTCTGTAAGATTTTCACATAATTATAGTATGGTATCCTCAAGGTATACTTACAACATAATAATTATGTTATTTTCAGCAAAGAATGATGTCGGTTTACTTATATGTTAATCTTTTAAACAAATAAATAAGTAAGTAGGAACTACTTAAACGTTTGTTTCCAAATTAGACTTTCATTTCATGATTTTAGTCTTAAAACAGCCAAAGTTGACAACGATAACGAATTTTGAAAGGTTTCATATCGACAAACAAAATAATGAGACCCAATTTCATAACAAAATTCAAAACATCATGTTAAACTAAACGATACTTACTTCAAAAATTTCTGAAATTGAGTTGTTGATATTTGTTAACTTTTAACGGAGCCAATGTTAAAATAGATCCCATCTGTTTTGAAAGATAAAAGGCAAAATAAGTGAAGTAGAAGTGAACAAAGGGAAGTAAATGATAGCATGACGGTTGACAGAGGAGAATGGAAGAAAAAAACATGTTACGCCGACCCCAAGTAACATGGGACAAGCTCTGATGATGATAAGTGAAGAATCACACACACACACACATCACACACACACACATACACATCACTCACATCGGATACTATTTTGTTGAAGTTTGTATACAAATGTACAGACGCCAGCACATCAATCTATTAAAATCTTTCAAATTTCTTTAATAGATTTTCAACTTTATCGCTACAGCATTAGGTTCAAGGTTGATTAGGAAAATTTGACAGATACGGGTAGCTTGATGTGCTAGCGTCTGTATATAATAACCTTACTTAATTTGGTTTCTTTTTTTAGTTTTGTCGTGTGGTTAGTGCCTAACCTGGTGTCACAGTTTTTATGCCGCTCATGGGCCTCTGACTTGGCTTTACATGCCGTCGAGAAATATCTCTCAGGCATGCTGGTTTCCTCATGATATTTTTCTTACCGAAGCAAGTGATAATTATACAATATGCACATGAAACCGAAATTAATTTATTTAGAAGTTGGATTGCTGTTTAACGTTTTATGACATCTGAGAAGTTTTGAGTGTTTGCGTTGGTTTGAGAATTATCATTTTATCACACAAATAAGCTATGATAAAGATTTAAAAGAAAATTTACATAATCAACGTTAATTATTCTATGAAATTTATTTAGATACGTAACTCTTTAAAAAAATGTTTATTTTATTTAATTTTTCAAGAAAACTGTTTTTGCTGACTGTATTTATTGCAATAAAAGGAAAACAAAAGTACTAGTACTCGGAGAAACAATCTGAGGTAAAGATAGTATAATCTTACTGGAAGCAGCATTACCCTGCATAATTATGTGGCTTTCTAATACAGAAGCGATGTTTAATAAAAATCTTCAAACTATTGTGAATTAGACCCTTTTCTTAGTATTGAATCTCAGGTTGTATAACCAGCAAGTTACCTCTGGTTTGAAGCCTGATCAGCACGCGTAGCATGACCACCGTAGAAACGGGTTTTAACGACGGAAGAATCAACAAAATGACAGATCAACAAAAGAAATCTGTCATTTTGTCAATTCTTCCGTCGACAAAACCTGTATTTACGGTAGTCATGCAACGTAATACGCATGCTGCCAATCCCCATCATCATCATCTGCCTAGCCTTTTCCTAACTATGTTGGGGTCAGCTTCCAGTCTAACCGGATGCAGCTGAATACCAGTATTTTACATGAAGCGACTGCCTATCTGACCTCCACAACCCAGTTAGTACTGGGTAATACGATACCCCTTGGCTTGACTGGTTGTCAGACTTTTTAGTCCACTGACTACCTGTATCGACTGTCAAAGATCTACAGTTGAAAGCCGGGACCAACGGCTTAACGTGCTTTCCAAGCCACGGAGGAAACTCGGTATGGAATGGGCGGTCACTCATCCACAGACCAACCTAGGTAACCTAGGTAGCTTAACCTAAAGATCGACCCGAGTGGCTGTTATTATTTAGCCACGAGCTCCTCATGCTGGCAAGCCCCAATGACCACAATTAAGTTCAATAAAATCGTACGAACAAATTCTGGCCGCAGCTTAGGACACCAGACTTAGACGGAAAAGATTTTAAAGATCTGTCAGTCTTAATCAGTCTGTTCCTACGGGATTTTTTTAACTACCCACTAGAAATTACTTCGGTATCGTTGGTGCGTTAATAAACATTTAAACTCATACACACAAATAGCCGGAACAACTATCTGTAGGTCATAAAAATATTTGCACTGTGTGGAAATCGAACCCACAACGCAGCGCAGTAGGCAATCGCTCAGCCAATATGCCAACCGTGATTATATTTACTCAACTAAAGAGGAATGAGTGAAAAGTTATCGGAGTGCCAATTAAAAAATATAAATTTAAAAAAGCTGTCTAAAATACACACCATACAATCAATAGTACCAACAGTATAACATCCAGTTTCCACATGCTGCTCAAAATTACTAAGTATAATCCAAAATTTGGGGGAGACGAAACGATCCCTTTGGGGAGCTTTATCAAACTGGTCACCGGACTAACGCTGGACAATCAACAAGATTGCACTGCACGCCATTGCGCTACGGGGTGGTCTGTGGCGACTACGTATACCTATGGTGTGTTGGTACACTCGGGAACTGAAAATGTTAGGCAGTTTCGTAAAAAGTACTTGAGCTTTATTTATTTATTTTAGTACATGGAGGACTTACAGCTAATAAAAACAAACAAAAAAGGAAACCATAGTCACCAGAAAGCCAATTATAAATCCTCACGTACAAAAAAAAACTTTGAAAAAAAAAAGAAAATTGGTGAAATGGTGTGAGCACAAAAACAGAAAATACACCGCTTTAATCAAAGTAAGAAACGAGAAAAGAGAGATTGAGATTAAGATTTATAGTATGAGTCATAAGTAATTTATTCCTGAATAATATACATTGTGTTGAACTTTTGTAAAGGAAAATTTCTTTGACTTCGATTAAAAAAAAAATAATAATCCAAAGTTTTTTTTTTTAATAAACAAAAATTGTGGTAATAAAATTAATATTAATGTCATCTATTTCATGACCACTTTAAGTGTGCAGTTCAAGGTTGCGTTGCTAAAATTTCATCGATATGTCAAACATGGTATATTTATTTTCTGTGTTTGGCCGGCCTGCACAGATTAGTTGGTTGAAGTAAAAACAAACTGGCAGCCAATTTTTTTCTAAAAATATTGGGAGGTAAGAATGTAGATCAGGAAGGAATTGGTCAAATAAACAGACTAAATTAAAATGGATATACAATGTGTCCGGTCTTGGAGTAGCGATACTTTATGTACTATTATAACAACTATTCTATTATACAAATTTGTAGATTTGCAAAGAATATGTTGTCAACAAATTTTTGATAAACGCATAATTTTTTGATATTTTTCTGGAGTTTAATTTTTTTTTCTTAAAGTTACGATAACGTGAACCCGCTATTTCATAATGTAAACGATAGACAAAAATCTTTGCCCTCCTTATAAGCCTATTTTTATCTCAGTAAGACCAAAACTTTGAGAGATATGATTTTTTTTGTATGAAAAAACAAAATGGCTGCCAAATAGCAGGGAAGTGGATTGGACCCAAGTGTGTAGTGTATTGGTGAATTAAAATTGTTTTTAATATTTTTATACGCAAACCCTGCGTAGGGAACTACAGCTGTTTTGACATGGAAAAATTCTAGTGCGAGCAGGGTTTGAACCTGCGACCTTCCGATTCAGTACACCGGACGTCTTCACCAATTAGACCATCGAACCCTGCTCACAACTCTCGAAATTTCGAGAAAAAAATTTAAATTGTTGTTTTTTTTTTTACCTAAAATGTCGCTAGTCCATGACATTGTATAAGTCCGTTAACATTTAATTCCACAACTGTACACAAATGAGGGTGTTTCTGTTTATGTGGCTGCACGTAACCCCATAGTGGTTAATACTCGTAGCTATAGATATCTGAGGGCTATTGAATTTAAATTGCAATATTAAAATAGTTGCAAGGGCGACTCTGCCTAAATCAACCTTCAGATAAAATAAACTCTGCCTGGACATTATCTCTACTTTTCTCGTGGATATTGGCACAAAAGAGAGAGAGAGAGTAGGTTATACCCAGTCCTCTCTCTCTTTTGTGTATGAGTGAAGTGTGGGGTGAATTCAGGCTGTGGATGAGCATGATGATGAGGCATTATCTTTTCCCATAAAATAATGACACAGCCCACAATTTTCATTTAATTTTATACTATTAAAAGGTTAGTTTTGGAAAGATGAGTTGACTGATTTTGTGCTTAATCCTAGGCGGTGGATTGAGTTTGCTATCGTTTACCAAGTGCTAATGTGGTGCTCCTGACCAAACCATGTCCCTTATGTAAGAGTGTCCAATGTCCCCTTTAATTCTGAGGACGTGGTCACCTACTAGGCTTATTTATTATAAGCCTATATTGTCCCACTGCAGAGCAAAGGCCTCTTTTCCCTCCGTCTGCTTTTCATGATCTAGTGCGATTGTAGCCCAATCCTTTGAGAAAGAGTCCAGCTCATCCCGACTTCGCCTTCTGGGCCTGCCGCATTGTCGTTTCTTGCTATTTTGTATCCATTGAGTGGTTATTTTTGCCCATTTGCTCCTCCGACATGCGGCATAATAAGCAAATAATAAAAATGTAGAAGAAGAAGAGGTGGATTACCTACTGTACTAAATCTATGGTAAAAGTATGTGTAATATTTTTCACCATGTAGACCTCGGTCTAACACTCCGTCCACGACTTGCGTTAAGCGACTCGCGTCACTTGTTTTCTTTTCGTAAATACCATCGCACCGAAAGGCCTGTCACACTAACTATGCACTAACGTAGCATGTTATAAGGCTTGTTTCACACGTACCACAACTACACCACAACAACAACACGTGGGCGGGCACAATTTTGTGTGTAAATTAATAATTAATTCACATCAAATTCAACCGTGAATCAACCACATTGCAACCTGCAGCGACACCGCGCACTAGGAGTAGGTCCATGTATGGTCGATGGTCTATGAAATTGGAGATTTGTATGAAAATTTAAAAAACTAAAATTGTTGTATCTTTTTTATTTTAGCTTTTCTAGCTTTTTTATCTTTCCGATTTGGCGCAAGTGCTTCAATGTCGTTTTGACACTAACTCCAAGGCCGGCAGCAAGCTCAGCCGTAGATTGAGTTGGATCCGTTTCCACTACCGCCTTCAATTCGTCGTTGTCGACAATGGTTACCGGCCGACCGCGAGGCTCATTCTTCAACTCAAAATTTCCAGATTTAAAACGATTGAACCAATAATGGACCGTGTTTATGCAAGCAGTGTTAGGCCCGTACACGACGTTAATGTTTCGTGTTGTTTACGCAGCGGTATATCCACGTAGGAACTCATATTCGAAAATTGTACGAATTTTCAGTTTATCCATGGCGCCAAAAACTACCACAATTTCACAAAAACAAAAAAACTGTCTAAAAACAAATGACTGAATTTGGAATTAAAAGAACACGGCTTTCGAATAAAATTTATTTGAATTTTGAATTGCTTGCCAATCCACAGATAGTTAAATCTGAAAATGCTGGTTATTAAATCTCCAATTACATAGGTAAGGACCTAGTACATCTCAAAACACAACGTTGTGACGACGCCCACATGCACCCCTGCGCCGTCCGATCTGTCTCTCTGCAAACACTAGTCACAACGTTACCACATCGCAACTATCTGCGACAACGCAACCACATTGACATTTGTAGTTACCAACTAACTGCAAGAAGCTGACGGACGGTGAGAGACGGGTGAATTCTCACCAAGCAATTTTCTTCATTTGTTTTTTCGCAACACGCTAGTCGCTTGGTCGTGTAACTCGTGGCCGAGCGCTTATAGTGTCTAGCCATAAATATTATGATCTACCTATAACTAATATCAATGACGACGCTGCACCCTCCGCCATATTTCAACAAATAAACATATTGGTAGGGAGGGTCGGAATGGGAGAGTGTGTTAAATAATTAGTTTTGGTCGTTATAGTGTTTGTGAATAATGTTAGTTTGTGTTTGTAGATATATAATATGTTTTGAGGGTCATGAGTGGAATTGACAGGCTCGTGATCACATAACAACAGCTACACGGATCGCTCGAAAATTAAGCTTAATTTGCCGAGGTCGATTCATGGTCAGTTCACCATCCATTACATCGAGACCACTCCGTGCCTCTCAGAAAGCATGTTAAGCTGTTGGTCTTGGCTCTCATTTTATAGATTTTTGACAGTCGCTACAGGAATTCCGACAACCAGTCTTACCAAGGAATCACTTGGGAATAACCAACTAAGTAAGTTCGAATGTCAGAAAGACAGTAACTTCATGTAACATACTAGGACAATCGTTACATACGTAGGATTTACTTGACAAGCGACCTACATTACATAACATCACGCCTGTAATCCCCGCAGTGTTGGGCAGAGATGTACCTAATAACCACACCCACATTTCGCTAATTATGTTTAAATCTGTAACAGGGGGCGAGCCTATTGCCATCAACCGGGCACAAATCCAGACTCTACTGAGAAATTCCTGATGGAAAAACTCAATAACGCTATGCCCGGCCTAGGAATCGAATCCAGAACCTCATGCTCAGCAGTCGCACTTGAAATCACTAGACCAACGAAGCAATGCAACCGTTTGGCTATTGTTACTTAGACACTATCCCCTTTCCCCGCAATCCTACTTCCTGCTAATCCTACTAACCTAGTCCCACCTATTCCCCCTTGCCTATTTTAAATGCGAAAGTTTGTGAGGATGGATGTTTGTTACTCTTTCACGCAAAAACTACTGATCGGATTTGGATGAAATTGCGCACACACATAGTTTATAACCTAGACTAACATATAGGATACTTTCTATCCCGGTAGTATGATCTCGTGGGACAATTTTCTAGCTAGGCATAAGCTGGTTCAGCTATAACTGTACTATATAAACCAGTTCATTTTAATTGACGCCTTGTCTGCAGTAGAGAAACATACGAATTGCTTCGAGATATGATACCAAAGAGAAAATGCGACGATTATGAAGTTTAATGGTAATAATAGTACGATTTTCCTTAAAGAAAATGTGGAGAAGAATAAAATATGACATGTGTTGGGTGTGATAGTGAAATTGTGTAGCTTAATAGTGGTTTAGGATTATAATTTCTACTCTCGTATTATTTACAGATTAACCCGTATATACATTTCGCAATTTATTTATATGATCAGGGTGTCATGCACCTCACACGGCCGTTTACTTTACCTTTTCGGGGTATCTTATTACCCAGTACCAACTGGGTTGTGGAGGTCAGATAGACAGACACTCCATGTAAAATACTGGTATTCTGCTGCATCGGTTAGACTGGAAGCCAACCCCAACATAGTTGGAAAAACGCTAGGCAGATGATGAGTATTTCTCATCTTTAAGGATGCCCCAAATGACTATACTTTACTATTCTTACTGATTCTTCTTCTTTCTTTTCTTTTTCTTTTCTTCTTTCTTGTTTCTTCTTCTCTTCTTTTTTTCTTTCTGATTCTATTATTATTCTTTTTTTTTACTTTAATTGCAAATAAAAGCAATAATATCAGTCTATACGTTCCTACCGCTGTGACACAGATCTCCTCTCTAAGAGTAAGAGAACCGCAGTCCACGCGGTTCAATGTAATACTTGCAAACGACTTATTTAAAAATTCTATTTTTAAGCCACAATCGTCAAAAAGAGGGTGCCTGAAGACTGTCGTCGACACCGAGGCAGGCCCAAGGTACGCTGGCGTGACGTTTTAAACTCGTTCCTAACTGATTGGCCAGAGGAGGTAAAACACTAGCAGAGTTGCAAAGGAATGGGGGAGGCCTTTGCCCAGCAGTGGGACAGAATAGGCTGGGACAGCCCCTCCACAAACCGACAGGGTGCATTCAGTTCCTTATTTTGAATCATATTCCAGCGGATTTTTTCTCCGGAAAATTTAGTTTTTTCTTCATATTTTTTTTATTTACAATTACTTTATTTCATTGTAAAATTACATTACCTGTACGCAGCACTTCATTTATGTAAATAATACGACTAAAATTAAAAATCCAATAATGTATGTGTGGCGAACTACGCGTGAAATCAGCTGTTCACTTCCTGCGTAGCTACAGAATTCATCGTACTTGTGACGACAAGTACGATGAATTCGTCGCACGTAGCGAACGACAAGTGCGACGGCACTTGTCGTTCGCTACGTGCGTTTTGCCACGGTAATGATACATTGCGTATGAGGAAATAAACATATCAATTTTATTGGATTCCCATAACATTCCTGAAATAATTTCTTGGAGCGATCATCTTAGTATGACATACTGAATTCACCCCATCAGTTTGTGGAGAGCTGTCCCTTACAAACTGTATCTTATAGAAAATAAGTATCAGGAGACTAAACCGGACCCTAAAACTTGCTAATTTTCACGCAAACAAAAGGAATCCAAATTCTCAGTAAAATATCAATCTCGGTCTTAGGATTTCAACATCACAATCAAAACATAAACAGAATGTTTGAACAGAAAGAAACCTTAGAAAGAACTTTTCAAAACAAATGTTGGTATTTCTTGACGTCACGTTTCAGATTTCTCGGAAATAGGGGCGCAAGTTTAGATTAAGTTTGGAGCATCGATTCGAAGAAATTAATACTCCGTAGAGTTTCAGTATGTTTTCTTAAGAAATTTTTGCTGTGTTTTATTTTTTTCGTTATTCGGTAGAAAATATTGAATAACGAAAAAACTATTATAATAATAAACTAGGGCACGATGGGTCACGTGAGCCGCATGGATAACGACCGCTGGGCAAAGGTCTCAACGCGATGGGTGCCTGAGGATGGATAGCGCCGCCGAGGCCGGCCCAGAAAACGGTGGCGAGATGATTTAGACGCGCACCACTAAGGCTGGTTCGAGGTGGTGCAGGAGAAGAGTACCTGGAAGGATATGGGGGAGGCCTTTGCCCAGCAGTGGGACATACGAGGCTATTAAAATAAAAAAATAAAAACTAGGCAGACATAGTGGTGATAGATCGATCAGCGCGCCACGTAATGATAGTCGACGTTACCATCTCGCATGATGAGAACGTAGTGAAAGCTGAGACAGCGAAACAATTGAATATCTCGACTTGGTGCACGAGGTCGTCGGCATACAGAATGCGAGCTCAGCTATCATTGTGCCGATAGTCGTTACGACCAATGGTCTGATGGCCATGAGCCTCAACGAAGGTTTCTCGAGGCTCTCGCTAGGCAGTACAATCAAGGGCTTGATCCAGAAGGCAGTACTCCTTACAACCTTATACTCCTTTACAAGTTCCTCTCTGGAGACCTAATCACTTCACCGGTAGCTTGGACATCGGTAGATAACTATTTTTTTAATGTTAGAAGTATGTGAGAAAAATGAATAAACGAAACTTGGCACAAAATAAAACTCCGAGTTATTGAGGAAGTCAACACAAATATGTCACCTGTCGGGCACATTGTTGTTGATTTTCAATAAATAATTTCGAAGTAGCATCCATGAGCCCAATAATTAGTGCCCATTTATTTATTTTTTTCGGTTTGGGAATCATCAAATGACCCCCCCACTCTGAGCGGAGCGGAAGGAAGTGTCAGACTTGTACTGACTAAAACCCATCCATGTTCCTTCTTTGCCCTTTGTGTTCCAGGGCCGCGGTATCTCTTTCGAACAGTCCCGCAGCCCGTGCCTATTTGATGATAAATACCGTTTGGCCCTCTATTTTAATGGACTATAGGAAATATGGCTAAACTATAAGTATGAACA
This sequence comes from Noctua janthe, assembly GCA_910589295.1. Taxonomy (NCBI): domain Eukaryota; kingdom Metazoa; phylum Arthropoda; class Insecta; order Lepidoptera; family Noctuidae; genus Noctua; species Noctua janthe. Next base: position 6,425,870 of record OU342578.1, read on the forward strand.
GCTCTGCCTACATCTTTGAAGATTAATGCGTGATTTTTCATATTTTTGTTCCATAATAATATCTAACAGGAGCATTTTTTTTTCAACCATGTTATCACCAAGTAGGTAACACCAATTACTTTAAAAAAGAGAATATCCATCAAGAATCGATCAAAAAGTTATCCACAAACCATCGATCCTTATTCTAAAAAACCTATGAACGATAAAACCATCATTCGCGAGTCTCAGTTAAAAAATATGGCAAGACGAACTTGTTGACAGCCGCCAACCTTCGGCACATCATTTATCAACGTCTGGCTGAAGAGCGGGGTATTATTAGCAACGACAAATGGTTGGCGATCGCTTATCTATTGATTCGAACATCCATTCGGGAGGATGTGTTAATATTGTGTTGGTTTTTTGGGGTCCCGTGGGGTTTGGTATGTGGGGATAGGAGAATAAAGATTTTTTTGAGTTGATCGGTATACGATCAATATACAACATTAGTTTTAGTATATGCGAAACCTGAAACACGTGTCTAGTATTTTTATGTAAAGAACAAAATTTCTAAACTGTATTATGAAAAATCACTAAGTTATAAGCTTGTTCTGTTACCTGGTTGTCTGCATAAAAACGTGGTCACCACGCGGAGACGCCGCGCGCGCGCCTCCAGCGTCGATAATAATAATTTGGCAGTAGGTACCTAAATGATTGCGATAGGTAGTTAGTCTCGCTCGGTGTCCAACTTGTAGCCTTTTTTTAATTTTTTTGGGACAAAATATAACATGGTTTAAAAATTATTGGAATCGATTCAGTTACTTATTCTGAACAAACTGTATTCAGGTTTCGTATATAGGAAAAATAATGTTGTAAACGTAGAAATAATAGATTTTCCATACCAACATGAAACCAGCATGAATTAGAGATATTTCTTGACAGCATGTAAAGCCAAGTCAGAGGCCCGTGGGCGGCATAAAAACTCTGACACCAGGTTAGAACTGGTTGAAAATCTGTTTTTCTTTATCGACTGGTTAGTACCACACGATAAAGAAAATTGTTCACCGCTGCACTGGAGGATGTCTTCAAGGTTCTGGACTGGAGAGGGCTAGGCATCAACGTCAATGGCGAGTACATCTCTCACCTTCGGTTTGCCGACGATATAGTGGTCATGGCTGAGACCATGGAGGACCTCAGTACTATGCTCGATGACCTCAGTAGAGCTTCCGGAAGTGTGGGTCTTAAAATAAACATGAACAAAACCAAAGTCATGTTGAATGCCCATGTAACACCCACTCCTATCAAGATCGGAGACTCTACACTCGAAGTTGTAGACGATTATGTCTAAAGGCTAGGCATGTGCCTAGCCTTTTCCCATGACCCATTTTTGTGCCAGGACTTTTAGTTGCGATTACTTGTGATATGGTACAAATGTCCGATTGTCTGTCTAACCCGTCGCAGAAATACAGGCGTGATGTTATGTTTTATGTTATATCTACCTTACCTTATTAGAAAAATCAGCGTACGATTAGTATTGAGCTCACAATGACATTGTTTAACAACACACTAGATATCTTAAAACTAACCAAGCCCTGAAAGTTTCGCTAGCCAAAAACGAAATAGGTACAATTCATTTTCATCATCATCATCATCTGCCTAGCCTTTTCCCAACTATATTGGGGTCGGCTTCCAGTCTAACTGGATGCAGCTGAATACCAGTATTTTACATGGAGCGACTGCCTATATGACCTCCACAACCCAGTTAATACTAAGTAATACGATACTCCTTGGTAAGACTGGTTGTCAGACTTTTTGGGCCACAATTATAATAAGAAAATTGCATCGTTGGTCGGGTAGTCGCAAGCGCGACTACTGAGCACGAGGTCCTGGGTTGATTACCGCATCGGGCAGAGTGAGTGTTATTGGGTTTTTCCATCATTAATTTCTCAAGAGCAGCAACGCAGTTTGCATTTGAGCCCGGTTGATGGCAATAGGCTCGCTCCCTATTAAATGGGACGTAAACGTAACTAGCGGAATGTGGGTGTTATATTAGGTACACCTCTGACTAACCCTTCGGGTATTACAAGCGTGATGTTAAGTACGTTAATAAGAAAGTCATATAATACGTATACTGAACCCAAGCACCGACCATCCATTGTACATAATTACGTGACCATTTTTTATTATCCCTACGAACCGAATATTACGATAACATATTGTGGCCGAAAGATATCATTTTTATGGAAATTCCTTGTGTTAATATAATATTTTACGAAATACAGAAAATATTGTACGAATATTACAAAGAAAAAATACTGAAATATTTTCGGGTTTCGTGTTAACACGAGAAAAATCTTCGCTTTATGATTGGGCGCATAAAATAAAATAAAATGTGTTGTTTTTCTTTGAGGTAGTAATAGGAATTTTTATAGAAAATATTATAACGTTTTTTTTATATTAAAACATTGGTTCGTTACTAAGAAAGTTGATATTGTGGATTATCTTGTTACTAGGGGAAATTTGAGGGCGTTGAACTTGAGGGTACGTCATAATATGTCATTTATATTTTAGTAAGTCTCTAACTATGTGTGGAGGCCCATTAAAATATTACATGAGTTATCACAAATGAGGTTTGTATAGTCGACCGCGTTTTGCCATGGTAATAATTTAACAGTGATAGTTCAGTGATCTTAGTATTAATTAAAGTTATTTTCAGATATACACCTACCACCGCTTGTCTCACCCAAAGGTTGACTGGTAGATAATGCCTATGACATTAAGTCCGCCTCTGTACTTTTGTGCTTAAAGTGTTAAATAAATAGATAGTTGCCTGTATGTCCTCTTTAACACGTCTTAATTACGTTTTTTTTGGATTTTCATCTCTCTGATTAGCACCGAGGGTTAGAAATCGAGTAGCGCGTTTTTTTTTACGATCCGGAATACTGTCTGTTACATTTTTAATGCTCGGCTCAATACAAAAGGTTGAAAATCGTGCAAAAGAGTAGTTTTCCTACACTAATGTGCAGTTGATTGTTCAGAAGTCGTGTGTTGATATGACACCTCGAGTTTTTAGAAAGAGAATGACATACAGTTGTGATGAGTGCCAGAGATATTTGTATGCCATATTTCTACTCTTTTTTCTTAATAATAAGTTACATAAGTAAGTAGTTAAGTTACATATGTTGCATAACATTTAACTTGTCATATAAATGACAAGTTAAATATTATGTGTATGTGTGTATTATGTATTTTGTTTATTATTATGTTATATTTATGGTTTATTGTTTATTTTTTGTAATTTTGTATGATGCACGTCATGTCCCTGCGACAATTTTTTTTTTCTTTCTTTCTTTTTCTTTCTTTTCTTTCTTTCTTTCTTTATTTATGTAAATTTCGCGAAAACGGCCTGGATGGAGGATGCAGCACCTCCCTCCCGCCCGCAAAAATTTGCACATGCAGGAAAATCAATAATAATTAGCATGCCATGCACCGGAACCTATACTCAGAAAGTAGGGACAGAGAGTTGGATGGTCATGAATTCCCGCCAAGTAACGCCTGATTCTGTAATTTATACTGGGTGGGTAAAAAATCGTGGATCAAATGAAATACCAAAGTAAAAATAGGAAATTAGAATAAAATGGGTACCTATTTTAAAACAATAGCATAACCAGCCTATAATGTTCCCACTGCTGGGACGCAGGCCTCCTCTCTGTGAGAGGGAATGGGCTATAATCCACCACGCGGGCCGGATTTGTCTCCACGGATCCCGGTATCAGATTGAATTAGCCACGGATCACGGCGAGTTGTATCCACCGATACCAAAAAAAATATTCATGTTTGTAGCCACAGATCACGGGATCTGTGGCTACAAACATGAATATTTTTTTTGTTGGAAACGGATCACGGTATCGGTGGATACAACTCGCCGTAACCCGTGACTAATTCAATCTGATACCGGGATCCGTTGAGACAAACGCCGCGGGCCCAGTGCGGGTTGGTAGATGTCAAATATCTTCGAATTTCTTGATTCTACGACATGCCGGTTTCCTCACGATGTTTTCCTTCACCGTTTTGAGAGCAGTGGTGATGAAATAAATTACACAAAGTAATGCGCCTGCTTGGGTTCGAACCAAACAACGACTTACTGCTCGCAAGTCAGGGCCGCCACCAATGTGCCACCGCTGATTTTATTTGCTTCTAAGAAATGCATCATCACTATAGAAGTGCTTTTATGACAGTGGGTACTACGATTTATGAGAATTAGCACTTTTTTTCCAAAATCTTTAAGTCTCACTAAAAATTATTTGTTACTTTAGAAGATTACTGTAAAAAAAAATGTACTATTCAAAAATTACCCAGATAACCCCAACTATCGCCCAGTTTTGTTTGATCCACGATTTTTTACCCACCCTGTATATGATACGTGTGAGTCACTTGCATTGCACGCCACTTTACTTGGCCGTGGGTCTTCTTCAGCTAACTCTGTAGATTGAAGACTGGTTGTTAGAATTTTTGGGCCACTGATACCTGTAACGACTGTCAAAGATCTACAACCTCTACACCCGGGACCAACGGCTTAACGTGCTTTCATTAAATAATGGACAAAATATTCGGGGATAGAAGGCAGAAGATCGCAGTGTAGGATTTTCTTATACAGAAGATATAAGCACTGATCATAATAGTTCTTCACGTCCGACGTCGAGGAATGAAATCTGAACTTAATAGTCTAGATTCCTATAAGTTTTTATCAGAATTCTCACAATCAGTTCCTCTTGCTTCATATGGCTATCAATTTCTTTAAACCTTTTTCAAAGAAATCACTTAAAAGTGTAACAAAAAGGAAACGTCCAGGTAAGAATGCCTCATTAGTGTCAGCTGACTTAAGATCACGCTTATAATCATAGCAGAGACAGAGGTGTACCTAATAGTATACCCGTATTTCGCCAGTAAAAAAAACCGGGCACAAGTCCAGATACCGTGGCTACTACTGAGAAATTCCTGATGGAAAAACCCAATAACAATTTGTCCGACCCGGAAATCGAACCCAAAACCTTATGCTCAGCAGTCACGATGGCAACTACTAGATCCGAAGCTACACCTTTAGTTGAAACGCGAGATATCAGTCAAAGATGTTTACGTCGAAAAAGAAAACCTTAGCGGCACTAGCAGATTACGATCCCTTTTATTTTAAGTATAATAATAATGTCTAGGCCAATAATATTTAACAAACCCTACCCTACTCCGAGGACTTCCTAACAAGACTAGACCAGTGTCAGGTATGATAGTAAAAGAGACTGTTCCACCCACATAAGGAAGCTTTTAAGGCTCTGTTTCACCAAAGACCATGCGAGGGCTGATCGTGCGGTGGTAACACACTGTAATGCGTCTCCCACCCCCTCACCCTCCACCCTCATTTGCATGGCCTGAGCGGGCGATCTCAGCGCTCCTGCGGTTTGTTAATCTTTTAATGGAATTAACCCACGCCCGCCGATGTCGCTAGCAAAATAGCGGTGGAGAGAATTAAAGTGCTGGATGTGATAGGTTTCAAGAGATTCTATGGTGATTGAGAACTGATTTCATATATTACAAAAAACACACATACACAATCATACAAGACACACACACACACACACCACAACATAAACACAACCACACAACACAATCACACACACACACACAACACAAACACAACACAATACACAATCGTCACGTCGACGTCGTCACGTTCGTCGGCGTCGTCGTCGTCGTCGTCGTACACAATCTCGGCACTTTTCGCATTTAGCATTTTCATTCCTGACTTTATCCATTTTCCACACTACACATCCACCTCAACATTCTCATCTCCACTACAAATAAATAATCGAGTGAAACTCGAAAAATATCTGTCAAAGGCTTGCATTAGAAACAGCAGTTCTATCGTGGATCGCGAGGTTTGAGAGAGATCGTTTGATTTCGACAAAATTTTTGTTTGATACATGTTTTTTTTTTGTTCGGGCAGGTTTTTTAGAGTTTCCATTGTTATACATAGAATGTCTCTCTTGACAGATAGTTAGAATTGTTTCTCTCATCGATCATTACTAGGCGGGCTTCCTTTGACAGTTCGTCTACACCCGTCTTTTAAAGCCACCATCGTAGCCACTTCCATCAGCTCTAGCTCCATACATTTGCCTAGTAGATTGTTTCGTTCCTTGCATAATTACTTAGCTTTTGTTACTTAATTACAAGAGAGGAGTGAGGTTTTTAGTACAATGAGATGAACGGTTATAAGGCTGATTTATATAATTTGGAAAAACATTAATATTAGATTTTAAACTTTCATGGTCACTAAAATTATTATAACTAGAAGACGAAAACAAAAAAACAATAAACATGGTAAATATCCCGTCTTCTAGTTATAATAACATTAATATTGTTGGTAGGACTAACTGAAATACCTAAACTTTTGCATCTCGTTAGTAAATTAAAACTACCCAACAAACCCGACTGACTCATTTAACGGCACCACGGTGATGGATATCAATCCTTTTTTAATGATGTATTGGGTGTAAAATTACCCTTAACGAAGCTGAAAGGCACTGGTTCTCCATGTCATTGTGATATTTTTTTTGTTCTGGACCAGACCTGGGAACCTTCTAGTTACGGAGATATTGGTGGTCAAAGTTCGGACTCTTTTTTAAATAAAAGTTTTTGGTGTTATGACTTAACTTTAAATACTTTCTATGATCCCCGTATTACTCAATCCATCCGTAGCGTACAACGTTATTTTTCACCCCAAAAAAAAAGTAGTTTCCCAGCAATTATTTTTACATAATTTAGTGTGCAGAATGCTTGGTTGGCATTTCGTGAGGGGTCCGTTTACACCCTGTTTATCAACTTCAGCAGTAGCCTTGTATTTTGAAATTCACAAACGATCAAAATTTTAATATAATTTTTTCTTTTTTTTTGAAAAACGCTTTTTGGATGAATTACGTGAAGAAGATATACACTGATATTTTCAACTCTATTCAGAGGAATCATATGCTTTATGACGCTGGAACTCAATAAAGAATCATTTTGAGGCGTTGAATTAAAGTCACACGCGTCTCATCGCCCGCCGAACTTTAGACACAGATTATGTTTTTCTTCAGAAGATCAGATACGTATTCCAAACTACAAATTCACGAGCTTATTCCAACTGAATATCTAAGACAATCACGAAATTGCAGCAAGGATATCTGGCAACGAGTCTAAGTTAAAGCTACTGCCACAAAATTACTACAGCTAACTTGTTGTGAGACAAACTTCAAGTTAACGTGTGCAGGTAAGTTAGCAGCTCGTCACAGCCGCTTAGCAAGCTAATCTTTAACTTAAACAAGTTATTCTGTTGAGTTGTGATTCTTATTCTATAAGGAGCTGGCGTTTTAAGTTTTGATTTCGTAGGAAATGTTGAACAATTTGGTTAGTACTTGTGTGTATTTGAAACTATTAAGAGGGAACAGGACTAAAAAATAGATATTTGAAGAACCATTTGCCTTCGCGCTCAAACCTTGCCCCCGTAGAGTGGGATAAGGATAGCTGCAGTTCACACATATCACAAAAATTTGACGAGAATGAAGTTTCGTATTTCTCTTTTTCTCCTCAAAAACTGAGCCGATTCAATTATTTTTGACATAAAAATTGTTCATTTACCAACTTCCCACATTAAAAAACAATTTCTATGCACTGTAAACCAGGTCAACTTACAAATAAGAAGCTCTTTACCTACAAATAAAATACTACCTTTTCAAGTCAAAACCCTTTTGACACAACATAAACAGAAAAATCAAGACCTTTACGCGAACAATAAATGAACATTTTCTTTGAACACAAACGTCAACGGCAAATGAAAATAAATGTATCTTTTATCAAAAGCAAAAAGAAGGCTAATGTTATCCTTTTCCCCGTATCGTAAAGTGGTACGGTTCAATCAATTCACCTAATTTTATTTCGCGTTCATTCCGACCACATTGAATGGAAACGTCTAGATAGGGAGGTACTACCGGCAAAATAAGTAAGTTTGCAGTTTGAGTTATTGAAAATGAAGACGCTATAATCCTTGTTTCTCGTTGTTCTAGCGGTAGTAAACGCTACTTCTAAGCATGAGGTCCTGGGTTCGATGCCTGGGACGGACAAAGTGTTATTGGACTTTTCTTCCGGGATTTTATGAGTGGCAGCCCAAAGCCTGGATTTTTTTTTAAAAAACGTTGCCCCACACTAGGAATTTCTCCTGTATCGTGGGTGCGTTTACAAACATTTAAATTCACATACACAAACAGCCAGACCCGGAACAACAACCTGTAGGCCATACAAATATTTGTTCCGTGCGGGAATCAAAGCCGCGACACGAAGCGCAGCAGTCAATCGCTCAGCCACTGCGCCAACCGTGCCGTGGTGATTTCTGCCCAGTTGATGACAATAAAAATCGTGCTTACACGTAACCAGTGAAATGTAAGTCACCTCTCCCAAAATCTTTGAAGAAAACGTCTTCTTTAAACAGAATTGGCGAAATGTGGGTCTAACTATTTGACTTGGATAGTACCTAGTGCTTAGTTTGGATTTAATTTTGCTTCTAGGTTGCCTGTACAGTAAACCGTTTTGCCATTTGTACACAGAAATGGTCTGCATCGCAATGTAGGATTATTTAGATTAGTTTTTAGTTTGAACATGGAACCAGATTGTATTCTGTTACCATGTAGTTTCTCTTCAATAGATAAAGTAAAATAGAAGTATTTCAATTGCTAGAAGACACCATTTGTCCAGCTTTGTATCAACTACATAATCATGTTGAGATCGGCTTCCCAGTCTTACAGGATCCAGCTGAATACCAGTATTTTACATGGGGCGATTGCCTATCTGTCTGATCTCCAGAAACCAGTTACAAGGTAATACGATACCCCTTGGTAAGACTGATAATCAGACTTTGACTCCTTCGCTGTTAAGAATACCAAAACAGTTCACCGTTAATTGTTTATAAAATAGTTATACAGGGTGTAATTGACAGCCCTCCACAAATTGACAGGGTGCGTTCAGCTCCTTATTTCTTTTTGAGAAATAAATGTCCTAAACCATATGTACATATTTTCTTTTTTCACTTTTCTAAAAATAAAACAATTATCTTGTAGACCAGAAACTTCCGTATTAGACCACAATACAACAACAAAGGTAATAACATCCCTAAATAGCAGATCAACTGCCCAAAGCCTTCCGAACGTAATCCTTATCACCCGTCAAGTTCGCCTTTTGTACCTCTCACGGCCGTGTCAACCCCTCACCGGTCATACAGACCGAATGAATTAATTCTCCTCCCAGGACCACTGAAGAGTTAAAAGTCTGTCAGCGTAACAAATTCCTCTTAATTAGATGGTCGCATCATGGACCTTTTAACTTTTTCGCTCGGCGTCAGTTTAAAAATATACAAAGTGTTTAATAATTTGAAGTTGGAAACGAGACAAATATGACAGATTCAACAACTTCGAACAATTCTTGGTATATTTTGTACTGCTTTTATCATTTAAGCCATCAGGCGTTTGTCACCGCGGGCCTGTGGACGGCGAGTAAAGGGCTAGCTCGCCGTCCGGCCGTCTTATGATGACAGGCCGTGTCGACCGTGCGTTCGTGTTCCAAGCGCGCCTCAAAGAGATGTCAGCAACTGTATAGGTGTCCGCAAGGGCCAATGCCTGCCAGGGCTGCGGGACTGTTCGAAAGAGATACCGCGGCCCTGGAACAAAAAGGGCAAAAAAGGAACATGGATGGGTTTTAGTCAGTAGAAGTCTGACACTCCCTTCCGCCCCTTTCTTTCTTTTCTTTTCAGAGCGGGGAAAAAAAAGCGTAACAAATTCCTCTTAATTAGATGGTCGCATCATGGACCTTTTAACTTTTTCGCTCGGCGTCAGTTTAAAAATATACAAAGTGGAGTTGGAAACGTGACAAATGTGACAGATATGGCGAATGGATTTTGTGTGTTTCATTTTATAGTAGAAGCAGTTTTGTCTATTTTAGGCGCCTGGGATAAATATCAGCTTTTGTTAAAAGCTACATTGGTATGAAATATGAAATTTAAAATCAAATTGGCGATTCAGTTCGTTCGCTTATGGTAAAAGGCTGGTATTTAACGTTTTATAACATAACATCACGTCTGTAATCCTGAAGGGTCAGTCAGTAAGTAGTATGTACATCCACATTGCGCCAGTTATATTTAAGTTTGAATTCCGAATATTGAAGTCAGGGAGCGAGCCTATTGCCATTAACAGGGCACATCCAGTCCATCCAGTCTCCGTGGCTGAAACTGAGAAATTCCTGATGGATAAGCCCAACAAGATTGCGCCCGACCCGGGAATCGAACCCAGGACCTCATGCCCATTAGTCGCGCTTGCTAGCACTAGACCAACGAGGCAGTCACATAAGTAGTCAACGTATTATATTTATGTATATATACTAATAATACGTAATTATTAAAACAACTCAACGAAACTGAACTTTTCCTATAAACCCATATTACGACCAGGTACTGCACTTGAATACATAAAGCTGAAGGAAAACAATTTTACACGAGGCATCTTTACCCATGCTAAACAATAATACACTCTACCTAGGTATAAAATAAGGTCATTTACATCATTAGGTCATTAGAAGGGGATCCAGGACAAAAGCATCCGGACCCGAACCCATTATGCTCATTCCTTTCAAGCAGCTAAGAAGTTTTTTTAAGGACCACACTCAAACACAAGCGGAGAAATGGTGGACCTCGACACCAGGGCGAAGGCAGTTCAAGGAAGCTATGCCATCCCTGGATAGGAAGCTGACCGAACGCCTTCTGCGCCTGGACAGAGAGCCTGCGACTGGTGGCGGAGACCATCACTGGACACTGCTCACTGAACAAACACTTCCACACCCTAGGTATCACTGACAGTCTTCTGTGCAGAGCGTCCATGGAGGCGGAAGAAACGGTAGCGCCTCCATGGACCCTCCCTCCCTCCTGGATGGTAACTCCTCAAGTGAAGCGACGCCACCCAGATCCGCGAGGAGACTCTTGGAACACCAGGATCCTTAACATAGAAGGTCATTTACTCATTAACCTTCATATCATAACATTTTCACTAAATTGACCAGGGAAAATACCAAAAGTTCTCCCCGAACATCAAAAAAATGACCGGTTTTTAATTAAAGCCCACCCCGTGATTGACGTTTAATTTTTTACCCGGATTTGATTTTGACAATTAAGAATAATGATGTTAGTTACCTACCCTTAAATTATGTAAAAAGTTTTGATGACCGAGGGTGAAATAGAGAACACAGTTGATTGATTGAGAGACATAATTATTGATTAGTGATAGTAGGTATTCGGTTGTTTCTTTTTAAAAAAATCAAAATATTTTATTTCACATAGGCCTAGATGGGCACTTATAAAACGTCGAAAACAAGGTGCACGGTTTGGGTTGGTCGTTTCCTATGGAGAAGAACCGGCAAGACACTCCATGGTTACTCTTTTCAAATCATTTGGTATTACAACATTATCATAGATACAGCATTTGTACTTAAGTATGGGGGGACAGCGTAGGCCCGACAATAAGTCGTTGCTTACTACACAAAAAATGTAGCACAAAATAAAGAGTTAAGAAGCAGCTGGGAATCTACAAAGCCTACAATGTTCACACATTCACAAACAATTGATAAAAAAGAATCTATACAAAGGTAAAAGGTAAAAGGTGACGTCATAAGACACTGATTGTTGTCGCAGGTTCAAACCTGGGTACTTTTTTTAATAGCCTGTACTGTCCCACAGCTGGGCCTAGGCCTCCCACATTCCTTTCCAACTCTCCCGGTGTTTTGCCTTCTCTGGCCAATTAGTCAGGAACGAGTCCAAAACGTCACGCCAGCGTTTCTTGGGCCTGCCTCGGCGACGACGACCAACTTTAGGCACTCACTGTGTGGCGATTCTGGCCCAAATATGTACGCCGTAAAGACGCATATCTCGTTGCCAAGATTTAAAAAAAACAAACATCGTCGAGTATACTCATTGAACCCATTTGGACTTAGTATAAGTATAATTATCTGTGATAACTTTATTTCCGCACGTGAGCGGAAAATTATTAAAAATCCACACGTGTGGATTTTTTTTTCACATTGCATGTTGAACCTAGTCTTATTGCGATAAGGACCAGTTTTCGAGAAATTGTATAGAAAAAGACTTTGAACGCACGTTTATACTATACTGAGTGTAAAAAGACCTATCACAAAGCCGTCAACCAAGCATTCTGTACTTGAAACTAAGTAACACTGCGCAAAAAATATTGTTGGGAAACGACTTTTTTTTAGGAGTGAAAATTAAATTTTCTTTTTTTTTCTTTTATTTCTATGGAAAATAAATATAAAACTAGCTTATCTGTAATCACCATAAAATAACTTCACCATTTAAAACTAAAGTTATTTCTCTTTGTATTTCTACGAGCACAAAATCCGACAATTAAACTGTTCCTCAATATTTTTACAGGTGAAAATTAAGCCATGGTTTTTTTTTCAACCGAAAACAGCCTCTGAGGTCAAGTAAAATAAGAACCATTTTTGCTTAAATAAACAAAGGTAGCGCAATACTACGCTTCCATGTCGTGTTTAGCGGATAAGCTTTGTTTGTCAAACAAAATGAAACTTTGTAGTTTGAAAGGTACGGTTGATTTTTCGTGTTCGGGGTTGAATCATTGTTGGGAACAGATAACAAAGGATGAATTTGCATAGAAATAAACAAGGGTTGATTTCTAACGATTTATGGGTACAGCAGCCTGAAATAGGCTTTGTTTTCATCTAATGTCTGTCTTACCTCAAGCTTGTATCAATTTGAACCTGGTTCAAAGAACGGGTTGTAAAAGGACCTTTCACGAAGCCGTCAACCAAGTATTCTGTACATCAAACTAAGTAACCCTACGCAAAAATTATTGCTGGGAAACGACTTTTTTTTTGGGTGAAAAATCACGTTTTACGATAAGACTCAATATAACAAACTCAAAACATTGTGCTGATGGATGCTTTGAATAGTAAACTGGTCATTGAGGTAATTAAAGTCAATTTATTACCTTATAAAACTAGTATGTAAAAAAAAAAACTTGTGAAAAAATTGAAACTTTGACCGCAAATATCTCTGTAACTAGAAGGTTCCCAGATATGGTCCAAAACAAAAAAAAATATCGCAATGACGGGGAGAACAAGTGCTTTTCGGCTTCGATAAGCGTCTTTTACATCCTTTATTTGTTCATAGTTTATTTCTTTCTTCAAGACTACATACGAGTAAGAAAGTTTTTCATCTGTCTTTCTATGAATGTTACAATATAACATAACATTACGTCTGTATTCGCCGAAGGAGAGATCAGGAGAATAACCAACGCTAAAATGCAGTATAATTTATTGACTGCATCTTTGGTCTAGTGATCGCAAGCGTGACTGCTGAGCATGGGGTCCTGGATTCGATTCCCAGGTCGGGATAAAGTCTCATTAAGTTTTTCCATCAGGAATTTCTCAGTAGCAGCCACGGAGTCTGGATTTGTGTCCCGTTGACAATAGGCTCGCACCCTATTACATGGGACTTAAACATAACTATCGAAATGTGGGTGTACTATTCGGTACACCTCTGCCTTCGGGGATTACAGGCGTGATGTTATGTTATGTTATCTATGTCCAGAGAACGAAATATTTAAGTCTAGTGAACTACTAAACGCTGATGATAATGCTGATAATAAATATAGGCACTATCTAAAGAAATGAAATAAACACGTCACGGCAACAGGTTTTAAAATAACTTCCAATCAATATTTTTTATGTCCTCAGCAAACGTTAAGAAAGTAATTAAATAATCTCTAATGTCATCTTAACCACGGTTATGTTAACTAGTCATCCGTGATTGTAATGATCTTATCGCTTTGATACGGAGCGTATGTAGACACTTCGATAGTTGTCATGCTCGAACGTGAAATATACGTAGTGCGGGTACAAGAAAGAGAGATTATATTTAGTTAGGCTACTTTTATTTCATAAAATAATTACATCAATGAATGAAAGCTACTTATAGAATAATTAAAACTAAATATTTACAAAAAAAAGGAACTAATTTATAGAAAATAAACTAATTAACTACATAAATAACAGGACGCTTCGGCGTCTAAGGTCAAAGAATTAGCATTGTCAATTCTTTGACCAAAGAAAGAGCTGGCCCTCTGATCACGCGTTAGGTAGTTTGTCAAATCCTACTTCAAACCAAACAATACCTCTTCACAAACAATGACTTATCTATACTAATCTTTATGTACTTTAGATTAGTATAGTATATAGTATACAAACAAAGTCGCTCCCACAGTTTGTACGCTTAGATCTTTTAAACTAAGCAACGGATTTTAATGCAATTTTCAGCAATAGATAGCCCCCATAAATTTTTCATTATTTGTTGTTATATTTTTCCTAACAGTTTTTGAGTCATGGATACTCGAAGAAATATTCTATTCTAATCTATACCGGTAACAGAAATACACATAGAGTGATTCAAGAGGAAGCTTTGTATGTAGGTATATCCATATTGCACCCGTGCGAAGCCGGGGCGGATTTGCTAGTCTACACTAATAGTATAAAGCTGAAGAGATTGTTTGGTTGAACACGCTAATCTCAGGAACTACTGGTTTGAATTGAAAAAATATTTTAGTATTGGATAGCCCATTTGTCGAGAAAGGCTATAGACTATATAACATCACGCTACGACCAATAGGAGCGAAACATCACTCACGCGAAGGAGACATGTGACACACGCGGTTGTTGCACCGTGAACGAGGCCTTACGTACCCGGAACCAAGCACCGGAGGGGGACCTTGATCAAGGACTTCATAATTAATCACCTAACATAAAACTTTTTATAAGACCTCAAAGCCAATCAGTAAACATTAATTTCTTTCATACCCTTTCCGATAATTGTCAAAATTGTTCACACGCATCGCTTCTCCATTTTGATGGTTATCAATCAATGATTCTGATAAGTAATTATAATTAGTGTGTTTCATATTAATTGACGCTTAACCAACAGGATGCGCTACTGGTTTTTATAGTACGTATTTAATTTTTATTTGATCGGTTGATGTTATCTTGATGGTTATAGAAAGTTGGGAGTCAATTTCGATAGTGTATTGGCGTTTAGTGAATGTGAGAAATATTGTGTTTTTTGTAAGATGACGGGGAATTAAATATGTTTTTGTAACGTTTGCACCTAGGAATAAAACATGCAGCATGATGTTTTCGTTCATTGGTTACCATTAAAACAAGCTATAAAGACTAGTTGTATATAAAAGTTATGAAACGGTAAGCAAAATTGTAAACAAAACATGTCTATGAAGGCAATCATATACAATACATGTTTCGTATATACAGGTTACACAACATGAACACAAGCGTAAAGTGGGATGCCCTCAGGCGAGGTGTAGCGACGACCTCTGCAGGATGAGAGCTGCCGAGAATCGACATAAGTAGCGTGCAATTGGAGAGGCTTATATCCAACACTGGCCTGCTGCAGGCTGATGAAGATGATGATAAAGATAAAATAAGTACATCACTTTGTTAGCGGGGTAATTGCAGCCTTCAATCATTTTCATGAACGTAAATTGACACCAATGAACTCTTTTTCAGAAATAAATTTTAGGTTCCACGAAAAAACGCTCCCAATTTGATTAATCCAACAAAATAAAAGCCTAAATAGGCTTGACGTCGGCATTTTATAATAATGTATCAAAATAAAAAACACTGAAAGGTTTTCATGAAAAGACAAATTTTTCACGGCTCTTTTCAATAGGTAGGTAAATGGTCCGATTTGTAAAAAGCGCTGCGAAATAATAAAAGCATTACCGAAGTAAAAACATGTAGAAGGATCACTTTGCACAATGTACTAAAAAAATATTTGACGGCACGGTTGGCGCAGTGGCTGAGCAATTGGCTGCTGCGCTGCGTGTCGCGGGTTCGATCCCCGCACGGAACAAATATTTGTATGATCTACAGGTAGTTGTTCCGGGTCTGGCTGTTTGTGTATGTGAGTTTAAATGTTTGTAAACGCACCCACGATACAGGAGAAATTCCTAGTGTGGGGCAACGTTTTTTAAAAAAAAAAAAAAAAAAAAACCAAAGTCATTGTATGAAGCTGCTGATCGAGATAGAGCTTTTAACGAAGATTTTTATTCCCGTTCCGATAAGGTAGTTGTTGGCTTGCTGCTTCCAGAGATAAAGTAACTGTGCCAGCGGCCGCCGCCGCCAGGGCGTCTCTCTGTTCTATGATTCTGTTAAACAGTTCTGTTTAAGACTTCACACACACAACACACACCTACACATACAAAACACAATCACACAAAACACCCGTCCGCACTCGTCACATAATTATTTGGTGATTTGTCTAATCCGGGTTATTATCCCACACTTACCATATACATACCGGAAAGGACATCGATGTACAATCGAATACCACGTATTTAGTACATCATTGCGTATTTTTCATTGGAAATGATTTAAAAAAAACTGCTGTTTCCTACAAAAATGTCTCCACGGTCAAAATGTATGGAATAGACTTTTTTTTTAAATTGCCGACAAAAAACTTCTATGTGGCTCATAATGATGAACTGAATACGTGGTATTCGTTAGTGCGTCTATGCCACCCTGTATAATGGGAGTCAAAACACCCTTAACAAAGCTGAGAGGCGCTTGTTCTTCCTATCATTTTTGAGGAATTTACCTTGGACCTTTCTTCCTTTCTTCCTTCCTTCTAGTTAAGAAGATATTGAAGTTCCAACTCTTCCACACGTTTTTTTTTATTTATTTAACTATTTATGCACACACAGAAGACAACACAGGAAAATAACATTATAATATATGAGTACAAAGGTACTGCTTATTTCAAAAGAAATTTCTGCCAGCAGACCCGCAAAAAGGAGAAATGAAAAAGAAATGTAGACAATAGTGTGTGAAAGGGAAGAGAATAATGTGTATAATATGTGCCTTAACTAACTTAACTTATAATACTATATAAATATACATAAAAGTAAATATTAATATATAATTATATAAATACATAATTCTAAGATATATAAACTAACGTTAGGTAGTCAGTGGCCCAAAAAGTCTGACAACCAGTCTTACCAAGAGGTATCGTATTACCCAGTACTGACTGGGTTGTGGAGGTCAGATAGGCAGTCGCTCCATGTAAAATACTGGTATTCAGCTGCATCCGGTTAGACTGGAAGCCGACCCCAATATAGTTGGGAAAAGGCTAGGCAGATGATGATGATAAACTAACAAAAATATATATGTATATAACCATAATTGAGAGGAAAGGTAAGGTAAGGTTTTACATGTTATATCTTTACTTTAAATCCCTCAATGACCCCTGTACTATTCAATGCATTCATCAGCACAATGCATGTTTTGAGTGTGTTACATTGAGCGCTGCCGAAAACTGTGATTTTCCACACCAAAAAAGTAGTCCCAGCAATATTTTTTGAGCAAATTTACTTGGTTTGATGTTACGCATTACTTTTCTGTACTTTACTTACAATGTGGTCCACCTATTGTCATTTTTCAGTCAATTTACTCAAAGTAACCGTTTTTTGTCCGAAATCTTCCTCGTCTGATTTGTTTTGTATGTTTTTAATGTGTTTTATAATGGTACGCTAATTTCCGTTAAATTAGCGTGTTAGAGATGAATGGAGTTTCTTTTTTCGCAGATTATTAGTTAGTTAGTTTATTAGACAGCCTCTAAAGTGAGAATTAAATGATGGCAGCAATTTACATATTATCGATATTTTGCCGGTTCTTGTCCAAAGGCCTCCGTACTGCCTCGTCTAGTGGTCGCAATCGCGACTGCTGAGCATGAGGGCCTGGGTTCAATTCCCGGGTCGATCAAATTGTTATTGGGTTTTTCACCAGGAATTTTTCAGTAGTCTGGATTTGTGCCTGGTTGATGGCAATAGGCTCGCTCCCCCTATTACATGGAACTTAAAACGTAACTGGTGAAATGTGGGTGTACTATTAGTTACACCTCTGCCTCACCTTTTGGGGATTCCAGGCGTGTTGACACGTATGTTCTCCATGGGAACAACCAGCCGGAACCATGAACCTACCTTTTAACGTTTTGTAAGTGCCCATGTAGGCCTATGTGAAATAAAATATTAAGATTTGATTTTGGTAAACTAGTTCTGATATATTATTTCCATAATTAAAAATATATTTAGAGTACTTTGACGCCTAAGTGTCTTATTGTCGTCGTTGTTTAGATGTTTATATTTTCTTACTTTAGTCTTATTTTTATCTTTAGTTTAGTTCTATTTGTAGTCTGTATATAATGTAGATAAACTATACTTTTTAAAAAATAAATTCCAAACAACAATAACTCAAAAATTGCTCGTCGTAAACCCAAAACCGACATTGCACTTAAAGGTTTCACATTTTTTCCTTTCAAGTTACATACTTAAGAAAACATACGTAATACGTAGAGTTACATCAGCCTGACAAAATAAAAAAAAAACAAAAATCCGAAGTCTTAGGGGTATCGTATTACCCAGTACTAACTGGATTATGGGGGTCAGATAGGTAGTCGCTCCATGTTAAATAAAGATTATCAGCTGCATCTGGTTAGACTGGAAGTCAACCCCAACATAGTTGGGAAAAGGCTAGGCAGATGATGACGAATAGATAAAAAATTGTTGTTGTTCATGGCTGGTATTCCAATAGTCAGATTCTTTTACTAAGGAATAATAATATAGCAACATGCAGTATATCTGTACCAACTAATATGTCAGGAATAACTTGTCTCTTTCCATTACACTCCGAGTTTCCTTCGTGACTCAGAAAGCAAGCCACGGCTGCCATGTGTAGATCTTTGACAGAGTCGTTACAGATAGTCAGCGGCCTGAAATTCTGACAAAAAGTCTTACGAAGGGATATCGTATTACCCAGCACTAACTGCGTCGTGGAGGTCAGATACGCAGTCGCTCCATTTAAAATACAGCAGCATCTGGTTAGGCTGGCAGCCGATCCCAACATAGTTTGGAAAAGGATAGTCAGATGATGATGAACTTGTCTCTTCTCCGATGTTCCCAACCACTTAAAACTCTATACATATTTTCACATACGTTTTCCCCATCAATTTCATATTTGCTTATCGCTGACACGACACAAGTTCTCGACCTCGTCACCAGAGGGTGCCAGAAGCTCAACTGTCATTCAGACCACGTGACCTGTAATTTGGCGAACGGAAATGTTATCAAACTACGTTTCCGGTTCCGGTTGTTCATAATGGAACACCCTGTATAGTACGGTTAAGTTGTATGGGGAATAATTGGGATGTAGTTTGGTATGACTATGTATTATTGGTGTGATTACTTGGTAAGTAAAAGATTATCGGAGAAACTAGAGGAAGGCAACGGTGGCCCAGTGGTGGCGGTCCCGACTTACGAGCAGTAAGTCGTGGGTTGGAACCCAGGCAGGCGCTTTACTTTGTGTAATTTATTTCATCACTACTGCTCTCAAAACCGTGAAGGAAAACATCGTGAGGAAACCGGCATGTCCTTGAACCTAAAATTCGAAGACACGTGACATCTACCAACCCGCACTGAGCCCACGTGGTGGATTATAGCCCATTCCCTCTCATAGAGAGGAGGCCTGTATCCCAGCAGTGGGAACATTATAGGCTGCTGCTATGCTGTGCTAAAGGATTATCATAACATAACATTACGCCGGTAATCCCTGAAGGATAAGGCAGAGGTGTACACCACGTTTCGACAGAAGAACAGAGATTTGGTTGTGTTAAGGATTAAAGAAGAAATATCATAATTATATTCAATAAATTTGTACTTTTAAAAGTTTTAATTAATAAAAATAAAGAAATAAAAACAATACAAACTAAACAATATAATAATTTAAAAAATAATAAAAAAGCTTGTTTTATACCGACTAACGCGGAACATCAGACCAAGTAAATCTGCGCACAAAAATATTGCTGGGAAACTACTTTTTTTGGTGTAAAAAATCACAATTTACGGTAGCGCTCAATGTTCACTCAAAACATTGTGCTGATGGATATATTGAACAGTAGGAGTCATTATAAAACGCGCATTATGGTAGGGTAACCCCACCACAATGCGCGGCTACTTGGCTATCATTTATGACTATTAATTTCCTAATCGAGTAATAAAATAAATAAATACAAAAACTAAAAGATAAACAAATAAAAAGACAAACAAACACAAAGAAAAACAAACAAATTATAAGTGTTTCTTAAACTTCTTTCATAAAAAAATACTAAAACATAACCTTACCTTTAATTTCACACAGTCGGGTAAAAATCCTCCCACATCGAAGCACCCTAATCCGAACACGGACCCTGATCTGCATTCATTTCACGTGGCGTACAGTCAGCAAAAATTCCCTACCCTGCGGTGTTCCGCTAAAAATAATGTATGTATGAATTTCACGGCTAAACCTAGTGAACAGCCACAAAGAAATGGCGGTAATGAAATGCTGAGTACAGGTGTTTTTACCTTTTTGGAAATTGGGAATGGGGTGGATGTTCGATCGTTTTTAGGGTTCCGTACCCCAAGGGTAACCATTAGGACCCTATTACTAACTGTCCGTCTGTCTTTCAGCGGGCTGTATCTCATGATCCGTAATAGGTAGACAATTGAAATTTTCACAGAATATGTATTTTTGTTGCCGCTCCCCTATTATGATGGTATGGAACCCTTGGACTCGCACTTGACCGGTATTTACCATTAAAAAAAAACGACTAAATTCATTGCATAGAATTGCAGTCACGGGTTCCAACAGCTTTATCTTACCCCACACAATTCCTTCTCAAGTTGCCCCAGCTCTCAATTATAAAAAGAAAGCGCTACAGTCTCCTTGTCAAGATTGAATCAGAGCTAAACAATTGGCGGGTTTCTCATTGTTTTACTCGTAATATAACTTATCCACGTTACCCTCTACGGCACGGAGGACCTTGTGGCTAAATAGTAACAGCTACACGGATCAATTTTCAAGGTTAAGCCGTGCTTGCCAGGTTTGGTCTGTGGACGGGTGACCACCCGTTACATACCGAGTTTACTCCTTGTCTCAGAAAGCACGTTAAGCCGTCTTGGCTGTCATTTGTAAATCTTTGACTGTCGCGACATGTAGTTAGTGACCCAAAAGTCTCACAACCATTCTTAATAAAGGGTATACGTATAAACAGTACTGTGTTGTGAAGGTCAGATAGGCAGCCCTTCGATTTAAAATACTGGTATTCAGATGCATTCGATTGGATTGGAAGCCGACTCTAAAATAGTTAGGAAAAACTCTAGGCCGATGATGTTACCCTACACAGCTCTTATTATACCACATCGAGCTTAAAAAAAGTTCGACTTTATAGATCGTGGCTCCTATAACCCTGCCCATACCTGTGTGACATCCTCTCCATGGTCGGATAGGTCTTATCAACATGTTGATACTTAGAATCTGAAATTCTGTAGCCTTTTTAACCGACTTCAAAAGAAGGAGGAGGTCTCAATTCGGTTGTATTTTTTTTTATGTTTGTTACCTCATAACTCCGTCATTTATGAACCAATTTGAAAAAAAATTTTTTCATATAGGTACTTCCCGATTGGTCTCATAGAAACTTAATCAAAATCAGTTCAGTAATTTGTTTTTTTATCCTTAATGAAAAAAAAGTATTTTTTCTACTTGGGCTATGTTGATGACAAGATGATTCCTTAATAACTTCTAGTTAAAATGTAAAAATTAATTTATGACAAGAATTTGTGTGGTATACTACAACTAAAAAGAGTAAAATAAAAAAAACTTTCTGCAAAAAAAAACAGACTTCTAAAAAATACCAAAAAGTCTAAAATAATTTTACTTTCAGAAGTCAAAGGCAAAAAAGTCAATGAAACAAATAAAGTGACCGACTTCCGAAAGTAAAGTTATTTTAGACTTATTTTGTGTTTTTTGGAAGTCGGTTTTTTTTTGCAGATAGTTTTTTATACTATAATCTGTCTTGTACACTACTTAACCGATCAGCGATTCAGTTTTAAGTCAGCTATTTAGTCGTCTTTATCTTTGCTGTGAAAATTGCACCAAAAACCGCCATCTTTAACAATGGGAATTCTTTTCTACCTCTCAATTATAAAAGAAATCGCTCCGCTCTCCCTGTCCAGATTGACACAGAGCCAAACAATCGAGCTGGGCTCCTAATCTTGCCAATAAATTACTTTTATCTCCAAGATTTTCCAAGTAGCCCCCGATCTGGCTTTTATAAGTAATGTGACAATCGGTTTCGAAAATAATGTTGTTTCCAGATAGTTGGGTGCTGGGAATAAAGATAGGAAAAGGTATTGTTTATTAAGACCAAACTCTTGTGTCTGTAACGATAAATTTAGTTGTAGTAGTTTAGTTGGAGTTTTTTAAACGGAGCTCGTGGCTTAATACTAACAGCCGCTCGGATCGATCTTTAGGTTAAGCCGTGCTTGCCTAGGTTGGGTGACCACCCATTACATACCGCGTTTCCTCCGTGCCTCAGAAAGCACGTTAAGCCGTTGGTCCCGGCTGTCATTTGCAAATCTTTGACAGTCGTTACAGGTAGTAAGTGGCTCAGAAAGTCTGACAACCAGTCTTACCAACGGGCTCCATGTAAAATACAGGTATTCAGCTGCATCCGGTTAAGTTAAGACTGGATGCCGACCCTAACATAGTTGGGAAAGCTAGGCAGATGATGACTTTTTTAAACAAAAGGTATTTACAAAATTGAAAATGTAACATGTCAAGATGTGAACAAAGTATGCAAAACACTTATATATGAAAATGGACAGGACATAATAATACTCGTATGTATGCTGAGCGAAAAATGAGAAATGGACTAGAATAATAACAGAGTGGTACCCACCACACAGGGAGGGTAAAAGAAGAAATGGTCTACAAATGAAACGCTGGGAAGATGATTTCCAAAGGCTAATCCAGAATGGATCAAAATGGCAAGAGACAGATATAGGTGGCATTAAGTCCGCCTATGTACCACTCTTGTACATGAAGTTTAAATAAATAAATAAATAAATAGGTGGAAATCTTTGGAGGAGGCCCTTGTCGAAAGACAAGCTGTTATTGGAAAAACCGATCGTCAGTAACAAATGTATTGTAAAACAGCAACGAAACAGTAGATGGACTGTGTAAAGGGTGATATGGCACAAAAGGTGGTGTCTGATAAGATGACGAGTAATACAGAAGTATGGAAGAAGAAGACATGCTGCGCCGACCCCAAATGAATTGAGACAAGGGCAAGAGAATGATGATGATGATGAATTGTAAAACAGCAGTAAAGGCTTATTCTATTTATTTTATTCAAGGCAGATGTTAGTGGCATCGCCGGGAAAAGAAGGGTACAAGGTTCCCTGGAAGGTTACTGACTCTTTTTAAAGTTGTTCTTCGGAGAGAACACGAGCGTAGTACCTTCTCGCAACCGGCGTGCGAGTATGACCAGATATAAAGGGTATAAATAGACCCTTAACATAGCCGAAAGGCACTTGTTCTCCCCGTCTTTGCGATAATTTGTTTGTTCTAGACCATACCTGGGAACCTTTTAGTTACGGAGATATTGGGGGTCAAAGTTCCAACTTTTTCACAAGCTTTTTTTTAAATACATGTTTTTAATGTAATATTTTTACTTTACACACCTCCACAACCTATTTACCATTCAATCCATCCATCAACACAATGCTTTGAGTGCTTTCCATCGAGTCCTACCGTAAAACGAGATTTATCACCCCAAAAAAAAAAGACGATTCCCAGCAATAATTTTTGCGTAAAGTTACTTAGTTTGATGTACAGAATGCTTTGACGGCTGTGTGAAGGGTCTGTTTACACCCTGTATGAACGTGGACGAGGCGAAAGGAGTATGTAAGGATCGTAGCAGGTGGCGTTCTATGGAGTGAAGTGAAAATTTGGGGCTCTCAGGAACAGTAGAAGAGAAAAAGAAGATTGGTTAACAATACCTAAGAAGAAACAGCTCAAAACAATACCCCATTTAAACCCTCATTACAATCAATTGCTTTTGTACAACTTTCAAATAAAAAACCCGCCCTCAATCAGTATCACAGTGAAAAAATAATTGATCCTCCATGTCCAATCGTTGTCGATTTTTATGCATACAAAAACATTTACATTTAAATTGGGCAGCGAATGTTTGTTAACAAATTGTTGGTGTTTGTTTGGCTAATATTTAGCTCTGACTAAAGCGAAACAGGTTTACGAACAAGAATTTGTGTAGTTTACTACAACTAAAAAACCCGACTACTGAAAAATCACGCTCTAATTAAATTCGGAGTTTATGAGGTAAAATCGACTTCTCTTATTGTTGAAGTCAGTTAAAATGTAGCTTTCGTTACCCGGGCCTTAATAACGAATCAATTGACACTTTATTCATCAAAATTGAATGAATAGTTTAGGCGCTACGGAGGAACATACGTAAATACAAACATACATAGACTGCTAAAATCATAGCCCGAAGGGCTTTCTTTGGCTTCGACGTAGCCGGGTAAAGAAATGGTGCAAAGCTTGATTGTTATAAGCGAGTTGGTGAGTAATAATGATCTATGTATGTCTTTGAAAGTATATTCAACACAAACAAATACGACTTCTTTTATTGGTCGACATTTTGATGGATAATAAACTGACATAAACCATTACAGTAGCAAGGATGATATGGCAAGAAAGGAGGTATCTGATGAGATGACGAGTAATAGAGAAGTATGGAAGAAAAAGACATGCTGCGCCGACTCCAAATAAATTGGGATAAGGGCAATATCATAAAGGCATTTAAATTACAATATCTAAGACGACCGCAAACTCAGAACGCAGGAATACGTTTAGTGTCTATGTAACTCCATGGAAATGCTGCCGTAGATGACAACATTGCCGTCTGTTGACGTACCTATACGGGTGGAACGGACACCAACGCGAAAACGGTTACCACGTATTTCAGTACATCATTTTGAGCCCCCTTACAAAGAAATTTTTCATCGGTTATTAAAAAAAAAACAACTGTTCCATACATTTAGATGGTGTAGGTGTTGCACTTTTGTAGCCGTTCGCGTCGGTGTCCCTTCCACCTCGTATAGGTACGTCAACAGACGGTAATGTCGTCATGTACGGTAGCATTTCCAAGGAGTTACAGTTACAAGCGCTTAAATATTTCTTGCAAAGGAAATTATCTCGATTTAACTGGACTGTAGCTAGTCTCTATTAGTCTTAGCAAGTTCTGGAGTAAGAAGCTAAGAAAGTACAAACAAATACTACAAATTTTAATATTTTAATACGCAAACCCTGCGTAGGGAACTACAGCTGTGCTTCGAGAGCTGTGAGTAGGGTGCGATGGTCTAATTGGTTAAGACGTCCGGTGTACTGAATCGGAAGGTCGCAGGTCCAAACCCTGCTCGCACTCGAATTTTTCTTTTCATATCAAAACAACTACTACAAAACTCAAAATCAATAACAAGACCTAACCACAAAACCAAAATAGCACTATTTTCCAATAATATACCATAAATATCAGATATATACAATCCAAACTTGAACTCCCAAAGGGATTTTTGAAAGCAAAAGCAAAAAAAAACGAAACTCGTAAAACTTATTTTTCGTTATCACCAAAAAGTTTGGGGGTGACGCATCACTCCCAAATGTATAATTGATCTTGAGGAGTCGTCTTTTATTTTTTTCTATGGGGAGAGTCCTCGATAAGGCAGCGGGCTCGTAACAGGGAGGACATTCACTCGTTTTTGGGAAAAATAAAAATTTACTTGAGTTGTGTGCTGCGTTGAGCGTGGGGTTTGAGTTTTGGAACTCAAACCCCACGCTCAACGCAGCACACAACTCAAGTAAATTTTTATTTTTCCCAAAAACGAGTGAATGTCCTCCCTCGGGCTTAATTTTATTACCCGACTGCCACGGGGTTATGTTTTTCACGCTTATCTTTAATCTGTTTCTTTGTAATTTTTTTATTACCTTGTATGTTGCAAATGACTATTAAGGTATAATATAGATTCGTCTCAAAAACCAAAGCGTCCTTAGATAGGTATATTTAAAAAATTTCGCGGATTTTGGAGCAAAATTGTAAATTGTAAATTTTTTTTTCAACCAAACCTGTATCAAAATGAAGGAAATTAAAAGGAGATTACAAATATATTGTAGTCGGGTTTTTTGATACTTTTAATTAAATGTTACTTGTTATTCAGTAGCAGACTGGAGACTGGATTTATGGCAAGAGGCTTGCCTCTACAGGGTGTAACACAAAATAAAATTTAATATAATTTTAGGTATTTATAAAATAAAATAAAATAAAAAATTGGTATAGTGATAAAATTAGTATATAAAATGTAATTAAAATAGACCTCTCGTGTGTCTCAAACCCATGAAACTTGTTTCTTTATCGTGTGGCTAGTGCCTTACCTGGTGTCAGACTTTTTATGCCACCTATGGGGCTCTGACTTGGATTTACTTGCCGTCAAGAAATCTCTCAGGCATGTTGGTTTCCTCAAGATATTTTCCATCACCGAAGCAAGTGATAATTATACAATACGCACATGAATCCGATAAATCAGAGGTACCTCTGATTTGAATTTGAGACCTATCACTTGCTGCGGGACTGTTCGAAAGAGATACCGTGGCCCTGGAACACAAAGGGCAAAGAAGGAACATGGATGGGTTTTAGTCAGTACAAGTCTGACACTCCCTTCCGCTCCGCCCAGAGTGGGGTGCACTTTCTATTGCTTTTTTCTCATAATCCGATAAGATGGCAATTCGACACGACCGGAGATCAGGCCCATAACTTGTACGGATTCTCTGAGACACACAAAGCGTTCGATATGCAAAGAAAATGGTCATCCATCCATAGACTGACCGTGGCAAGCGCAGCTTATTTTAGGATGCTTCCTAACCAGAAGCCCTAATAACAGCCTATTTCTTTAAAGAATACAGCTGTGATATTTTTCTATGTTACAAAAAATCTATTGATTGTGCATTTCCAATATCAATAACACCCATTCGAGATTCTCTTTCATAATAATGGCTGTAAAAGTATTCTTAACGAAACCAAAAGGCACTAATTTTGACTATTACTGACCCCCGTACTATTCAATGCATCCATCAGCACAACGTTTTCAGTGCGTTACATTGATTCCTACCGTAAAATTCAAATTTTTACCGCAAAAAGAAGTCTTTTCCCAGGTATCAATTTTTGCGCAGAGTTTCTTAGTTTGATATTGCTTGGTTGATGGCTTCGTGAAAGGTCCGTTTACAACCTGCATACATATTCAAATATACACCTTGACTTTTTAGTCGTCTTACAACGGCACCCCACTTCATAATATATCCAATGAATACTAAATATTCAAAAAAAAAAAAAATAGGTATTTATGAGATTTTAATAATTTTAAAATAAAAATATTATTCAGTATTATGACGCATGACGTAGTTAAAACACCCTGTTGCGAGCGATGATCTACTAGACTCTAGTGCTGGGTAGGTATATGTTCTCCCGTTAGACACGTAAACATCATTAACAGGATGTTTCATAATTTTATTCTAATTATTATTTCCTTTATTTATTTTTATACAAATCTTATACATTTTTCAATATTTCTTAAACTAAAAACAATATAAAAAACATTTCATTTTTTATTTTAATTTATTATTTTTGTTTGTACCTATTATGGAAGATAAAAAAAATAGCACCTAGAGCTATTTAATGTCGGGTACATTGAGTGGACGACCTTTGTAAGACGACTAAAAAGTCACGGTGTATAATTAAATCCGTATCCACAATTTCCTAACAGACTACTTAAATCACGACATTTGGAGGCTTCCTTTGAGTCGCTTAATACGCTCTCTCACTTTCTTTTCTAATCCTTATTCCATTTCATTTGGGGTCGCCCCTTCTGCGGGTCTTCAGGTCAATCTGTCCTGGGTCATCGACGACTTAATTGCATGCAACCGTCTTTTCCTTAGATGAATTCCTTTGACCTGGATACACCCTTTGTAAAGAATGTTACGAACTTGAAGAATTATATTCATTCTTATACATAATATAACACAACATAGCATAAGCATAGCATAATCAGCCTATTAATGTTCCCACTGCTGGGACGCAGGCCTCCTCTCTATGAGAGGGAATGGGCTATAATCCACCACGCGGGCCCAGTGCGGGTTTGTAGATGTCACATGTCTTCGAATTTTTGGTTCTAGGACATGCCGGTTTCCTCACGATGTTTTCCTTCACCGTTTTGAGAGCAGTGGTGATGAAATAACTTACACAAAGTAATGCGCCTGGCTGGGTTCGAAACCACGACTTAATGCTCGTAAGTCGGGGTCTCCGCCACTGGGCCACCGCTGCTCTACACAACATGATACATGACACAACATGATATTTGCTAATAGTTCATCATCATCAGCCTAGTCTTTTCCCAACTATTTTGGAGTCCGCTTCTAGTCAAACTGGATGCAGCTGAATATAAATATTTTACATGGAGCGACTGCCTATCTGACCTCCACAACCCATTAGTACTCGGTAATACATAAACATAATACGTAAGCGTCGCATAAGCGTTTCTCGCACTTAGGTAGTTTCGAACTACTGTCATTTAAGCATTTGTCGCACTAGCGTACATTCGAACTATGGTGAGTTGCAGTTCAGTTTTGTCGCACAAGCGTTAATCGCATTTGATTTCTCCGTCATAATCGTCACGCTATCATTTACTCCATTGTCCTTCATAACATGAGACAAGGGCAAGAAGATAAGGCACGCTACCATAGTGGCGATAAGTCCCCTCTTTGAGGAGTGGCTAGAGAGGCGCCACGGCGCCCTCACCTACCGCCTGACGCAGATCCTCACCGGACACAGTTGTTTCGGGAGGTTCCTGCACCGAATCGGGCGGGAGGAAACGCCCGGGTGTTTCCACTGCGAGGATCGTCCGGAGGACACGGTGGAGCACACCGTAGAGGTCTGCCCCGCTTGGGCGGAGCACCGCCGTGTCCTTGTAGCGGCGATTGGCGGCGGCGATCTCTCGCGTCCGGCCCTGGTTCAAGCCATGGTCCGGAGCGAGAGGGAATGGGAAGCCGTCACCACCTTCTGTGAAGCAGTCATGCTAGTGAAGGAGGTGGCGGGACGTGAGAGGGAAAGAACCTCACGTCCCAGCCGCCGCGGGAGACGCCCTGGGCGTCGGGGGTCACGTGGTGGCTCCCGGCCACCGTAGGCGCGGGCCTGTGGACGGCGAGTTATGGGCTAGCTCGCCGTCCGGCCGTCCTATGACGACAGGCCGTGTCGACGGCGCGTTCGTGTTCCACGCGCGCCTCAAAGAGATGTCAGCAACCGAGTAGGGGTCCGCATGGGCCGATGCCTGCCAGAGCTGCGGGTCTGTTCGAAAGAGACACCGTGGCCCTGGAACACAAAGGGCAAAGAAGGAACATGGATGGATTTTAGTCAGTACAAGTCTGACACTCCCTTCCGCTCCGCCCAGAGTGGGGGGGGGTCATTTGATGATATCCCATCCAAAAAAAAAAAAAAAAAGGGCAAGAAGATGATGAGGACTTCGAACCTTATTACAATACACAGTGGTAAAACTAAAAGACAAAATATAGCTTAATTTTAGTGATGACTTAAATGTGACAAACTCGCAAACGTAATCAACGTTCTCGAAAGGTGACTGGACCCATAAAAAACTTGGTTACAGATCCGTATCAAATCTAACATAATTGTGCGCTGAAACTATGAAACACTACCTATAAATCAATTTCCCCAACTTACCCCAGAAAAGACGGCCAAGACAGTTCTATGACATATGCTGCAACCATTACAATGGAAAACCAACCTTAGCTTTTAAAGAATAGAGTACAAAATGGTATGGCAATAAGTTCTGACTTTTTTTTTTAAAAAAAGGTCCCAGTAATGGGCACAGCTCTTCTGATAAGGTATAAAATAGTGCCTGAGGTTTTAATTTAAGTGATTTTGACAGAATATATCGCCCTAAGGGACGATTTGCTAATACTATTTTATCTGAAATGCTTTATGCGGTAGTGCGATGTTCGTTTTTATGCCTCTCTGCTGAGATTCTGATGTGAGCACAGATAAATGTAAGCCGGATGGGAAAATACGACGCAACGCTAGAGTTATATGTTTTCATAGAAGTTTCCAAGTGTATTTCGTATGAGGAAAATGTTATATTGTTGTTGGTTGTGTTTTGGAGAGGAATATTGTGAATGGAGGCAAAACTACCTGCAGAATGTGCCTTTTTATAAACTAGCTGTAGCTTGCGAACGTCGTCCGCGTGAAATTATTATAAAACTATTACTTCCCTAGTTTAATTTTATTTTCAGAATGAAAAAGAAAACGCGTTGCACCATATAATTCCCCATAGAATGGGACAAGGGTAGAAAGATCTTGATTTGCTGCGGATTTTGTTAACAATTTCAAAGGTTTAATTTTTTTGCACGGAACCCTAATCCTTTTTCTAAAATAAACGTTGGGCAGATCCCAGCCTTTTCCCAACTATGTTGGGGTCGGCTTCCAGTCTAACCGGATGCAGTCGAATACCAGTATATTACATGGAGCGACTGCCTATCTGACCTCCACAACCCAGTAAGTACTGGGTAATACGATATCCCTTGGACTCGTTGTCAGAATTTTGGGACACTGGCTACCTGAAACGACTGCCAACGATCTACAAATGACAGCAGGGACCAACGGCTTTACTTGCTTTCCGAGGCACGGAGGAAACTCGATATATAATGGGTAGTCACCCATCCACAGACCAACCTATACAAGCGTGGCTTCACCTGAAGATTGATCGGAGCGGCTGTTATTATTTTGCCATTCCAACATAGTTAAATTCCTGCTGCAAATCTATTCACTGACCAATGACTACGCTCCTCCAAAGCCTGTATCTATGCACCTGAATACAGCTACAACAAGATAACATACAAATATTCAGCCAGATACTTCGTCTATCAGTTTCGAATACTACCCTCAATGCTGTAACGGTCATAGTTGATGCGCACACAGCTCTCGCATCAATGGCTTCCATTCAGATGGGAACCAAAGGAACAGCCCTTTCACAGCACATATTCCACTAACCTCAAACAGTTGAGGTTAGTGTGCTGGTGGAATATATGCTGTGGTTGAAAATGGCGTGTTGATTTAGAAAGGGAATATGCAAGCTGGTTTCCAATATTATTTTGAACTAATATTTTGTTGCATCTGCATTAACGGTAGGTAGTAGTTTGAAATCATTGGTACAGCATTAAAATGACCACGTAATATTTATTCGGATCGTTTATTTTACCTACCTGCCAATTGGTCTAGTAATCACAATCGCGACGGCTGAGCATGAGGTTCTAGGTTCTACTCCCGAGTCGGGCAAATTGTTATTTTTGATAAGGAATTTCTCAGTAGCAGCCACGGGTCTGAATTTGTTGCCCGGTTGATAGGAATACACTCGCCCCCTATCGGACTTTAACATATCCAGCGAAATGTGGGTATACTAATGAGTATACCTCTACCTAATCCTTCGGGGATTACAGGCGTGATGTTGTGTTTATTTTATCTTGTTTACGTTGACTCTGTCAACAGCTGAAGGTCACTTATTTCAAATTTACACTTCTTAATCCTATCAAGTCATCACTAATGTCAATTAAGTCAGTCATCTCCACTTAACTTTGTGCCAATCCCCGTCCAAATTACCATTCTGACAAAGACTTGACATCTTAATCCTCACAAATTCGACAAAACAACACTTCAGACTAGATTAAACCTATCAGAACATTCAGGACTCTTCAAAAATTAAACAAAGTTTCTTTACGATGTAAATCTGACCGAAAGTCGGTCTTAACCGGATGAACGGCTCGAAGTACCGTAACCGGGCGTTGTCCGACGTAATCCGGGTAAATCGTGGTCGTATTTTGGTGTTGGCCGGTTAAGCACGAGCTACAGGTGGTCTGATACCTTAAGTTTTGGTGTGAGTGATATTTTGCCCGTTGATTTTCTTGTATGGATCAGCTGTTTTTGATTTTTGTTTTTGTTTTTTTGCTGTTGTTTTTGGTCTAATTAGTTAAGACGTCCGGTGTACAGACTCGGAAGGTCGCAGGTTCAAACCCTGCTCGTACTCGAATTTTTCTTTCCATATCAAAAACAGCTGTAGTTCGCTACGCAGGGTTTGCGTAAAAAAATTATTTAAAATTTGTATGGATCAGTTGGCGTCGTTGGAACCAGACTGATCTAAGTGACATTTTTACCAATACTGAGGACACAATGGGATAGAAAAATCATAATTCTTCCATGCCACACTGATCTAAATGCTCTTCAGTATTTTCTTAATTGAGGGATCACGACATGGCTAACTCGCCGTCCGGCCGTCTTATGACGACAGAAGACAAAAGACTATTATCCTACTAATATTACAAATGCGAAAGTTTGTGAGGATGGTTGAATGTTTGTTACTCTTTCACGCAAAAACTACTGAACGGATTTGTATGAAATTTTGCTCAGAGATATTTTATAACTTGATTAATACATGGAATACTTTTTACCTCAATAATATGATTCTGTGGGACAATTATCGAACTCCACGTAGGCGAAACCGCAGGCATAAGCTAGTATTAAGTATAGATAAAAGTACTTTCTATTAGCGCCACAAACCGTGGAATCCCTGACCTATCTGTACCAACACCCACGATAAAATACACCATATTTTCTTTAATTCCACCGACAGAATATTTTTCTACAGTAAACCAGAAAATACTCTCTCATTTTCTCTCGTAAACACGATCCAAGAAAATAAACCGACGTCTAACAAAGGTACGTCTCTAAAAAAACAATTCGATCTAAAAACGAATACGAATACTCTGTATAATGTGAAGAAAAAACCGAATAATCGATTACCATAATTAATTAGGGATCCTTGTGGAATCGTATCAATAACATTCGTTGAAAAGGTTCCAGTACTTAATCTTGTAAATCAACAATCCTCGATTGGTTTCTGATATACTGGAGAATGCGAAAAATAAATGTGTTTACATGTAAATAATTTTGTTCAAGAATAAAATTCTTATTCATAATTGCTGATAGTCTTCATTATGGAATTTATTTGATTATTTGTTTGCAGTGCTATTTGTAACATCACAGCCATTTTCTAGATCCCTGACACGACCAGAAGACGTCACGGCAGACCTCGTAGAACTGGACAAGACCAGCGACCAGTGGTCCACTTTGGCCCTGGATCAAAACAACTGGAAGTCGTGTGAAGAGGCCTTTGACCAGCTGTGGGATGACGCAGGTTTAACAGTATCAGTAACAGCCGCACGGGTGTACCTAAAGTACATCCTCTTCGGCGGGCCAAGAACTTGGCCCGCGAGGAGATGCTGGAGTCTCTGAACGGAGATCCGTGGGGGCGCCCTTACAAGATGGTGCGGGACAAACTCCGCACCCGGGCCCCCCCGCTAACGCAGAGTCTCCGGCCTGAGCTCGTGGAGGACGTGGTGAGCGCTCTGTTACCTTCGTGAGGGGAGCATCCTCCCCCGCCTATGGCTCCGCCGCCGCGTGCGGTGCCGGAAGCGGACCACACCGATGACGATGACGACGTTCCGGAGGTGACCGGGGTAGACCTGAGAGTGGCGGTACGCAGGCTGAAAGCCAGAAACACCGCCCCGGGACCCGATGGCTTGCCTGGCAAAGCCTGGGTCCTGGCCTCTGAGGCTCTCGGGCCCCGACTGGAAGGGCTCCTAAGCGCATGCTTGGAGAGAGGCCAGTTTCCGCTTCGTTGGAAGACGGGGAAGCTGGTCCTCATCCGGAAACCAGGGCGCCCTGCGGACTCTCCGTCCGCATACCGGCCCATCGTGCTGCTCGACGAGGTGGGCAAGCTCTTTGAAAGAGTCATTGCCAACCGCCTCGCCGGGCACCTTGCGGGGATGGGGCCGGATCTTGCGGAACACCAGTTTGGTTTCCGCAAGGGGCGCTCGACGGTGGACGCCATCATGCGCGTGAGAGCCCTCACGACGGGGGACGCGGTGTCCCGGGGCGGGGT
The DNA here is from genome assembly GCA_910589295.1 of Noctua janthe. Classification (NCBI taxonomy): domain Eukaryota; kingdom Metazoa; phylum Arthropoda; class Insecta; order Lepidoptera; family Noctuidae; genus Noctua; species Noctua janthe. The sequence continues at coordinate 6,459,958 of OU342578.1, forward strand.
CGTCTTGGCGGTGTCTCTTGACATCGCCAACGCCTTCAACTCCATGCCCTGGAGCTGTATTGGGGAGGCACTCCGGTATCACCGGGTGCCGACCTACCTTCGTCGTGTGGTCGGGGACTACCTGACGGATAGAGCCGTCGTCTACCCTGGTAGAAGCGGAGAATGGAACCGGCGAGAGATGTCGTGCGGTGTTCCACAGGGATCGGTTCTGGGGCCGGCCTTGTGGAACATCGGTTACGACTGGGTGCTGCGCGCCGACCTCCCTACCGGCGTCAGCGTAGTTTGCTACGCTGACGACACGCTGGTACTGGCACAAGGGAGGTCGCACGAGGCGGCGGCCGAAAACATGACAGGCGGGGTAGCGATAGTCGTGGAGAGGATCCGGCAATTGGGTCTCGAGGTGGCACTGCACAAGTCCGAGGCCATGTGTTTTCATGGGCCTCGGAATGCGCCACCGTCGGGATCCCTACTGACGGCGGGAGGGGTTTCCATCGGCGTCGGGTCGACGTTGAAGTACCTAGGACTCGTCCTCGACAGCCGGTGGAACTTCGTGGAGCACTTCCGACGTTTGGCTCCCAAACTGGAACGGACAGGGGCTGCCTTCAAGCGGCTCTTGCCCAACCTGAGGGGTCCAAACGCCTCCTGCCGGAGGCTATACGCGGGGGTCGTGCGGTCCATGGCTCTTTACGGGGCCCCGGTGTGGGCGTGTTCTTTGAGGCGGCAAGCCGCCCACTACTTGAACGCGCCCCAAAAGGTAATAGCCATAAGGCTAATCCGGGGGTACCGCACGATCTCCGGCGAAGCGGCTAGCCTCCTTGCCGGATTGCCGCCATGGGATCTGGAGGCGATAGTCCTCGCACGCCTGCACGAATGGCGCGCGGAGGCACTACGTCGGGAGGAAACTCCGCTGCCGCGGCAAATTGCCGCTCAGCGGACAGACCTCCGGCGTGATCTCATGGCGACATGGAGAGAGCGACTGTCGCAACCCCGTGCAGGGCACGCCACCATAGTGGCGATAAGTCCCCTCTTTGAGGAGTGGCTAGAGAGGCGCCACGGCGCCCTCACCTACCGCCTGACGCAGGTCCTCACCGGACACGGTTGTTTCGGGAGGTTCCTGCACCGAATCGGGCGGGAGGAAACGCCCGGGTGTTTCCACTGCGAGGATCGTCCGGAGGACACGGTGGAGCACACCGTGGAGGTCTGCCCCGCTTGGGCGGAGCACCGCCGTGTCCTCGTAGCGGCGATTGGCGGCGGCGATCTCTCGCGTCCGGCCTTGGTTCAAGCCATGGTCCGGAGCGAGAGGGAATGGGAAGCCGTCACCTCCTTCTGCGAAGCAGTCATGCTAGTGAAGGAGGTGGCGGGACGTGAGAGGGAAAGAACCTCACGTCCCAGTCGCCGCGGGAGACGCCCTGGGCGTTGGGGGTCACGTGGTGGCTCCCGGCCACCGTAGGCGCGGGCCTGTGGACGGCGAGTTATGGGCTAGCTCGCCGTCCGGCCGTCTTATGACGACAGGCCGTGTCGACGGCGCGTTCGTGTTCCACGTGCGCCTCAAAGAGATGTCAGCAAATAAGTAGGGGTCCGCAAGGACCGATGCCTGCCAGGGCTGCGGGACTGTTCGAAAGAGATACCGTGGCCCTGGAATACAAAGGGCAAAGAAGGAACATGGATGGGTTTTAGTCAGTACAAGTCTGACACTCCCTTCCGCTCCGCCCAGAGTGGGGGGGGTCATTTGATGATTTCCCATCAGGAAAAAAAAAAAAAAAAGTACATCCTCTTCGCCAGTTATAGATCAATGCTATGACCACTAAAACAACGAGGCAGTCCATCTAATCTAGTTTCATGTAATCCTCAAGAATAGTCATGATGTGATTTACTATGATAACTCCAAGGGCACCATGAACTTGTGTCGACTTGACAGAGTAAATAAATTTTTTTTAATAATTGACACAAAGCGAACTTTTTATCTGATTACTAGGTTTTACTCGCGGCTTCGCTCTTGTTATGAGCGATGTCAGCAAGCAGGAAGGGATCCGCAAGGGCCGATGCCTGTCGGGGTTGCGGGACTGTTCGAAAGAGATACCGCGGCCCTGGAACACAAAGGGCAAAGAAGGAACATAGATGGGTTTTAGTCAGTACGAGTCTGACACTCCCTTCCACTCCGTCCGGAACGGAGGGGGTCATTTGAGGATTTGCCGTCCGAAAAAAAAACAAAAAAAAGGCAGCACGGGAACGTTTTAAATGTACTCGGGGATAATGTAGCTTCCCGTTAGTGAAGGAATTTTCTGAATCGGATCGTTAGTTCCGAAGATTATCCCCTACATACAAACTTACAAACAATTGCGTCTTTATAATATTAGTATAGATGAGACCAAGTGTGGCAAACCGTCACAAAAGTGGGCAACGTTGGGATGTGTCGTCGGCATCCTACACCACAGCTCAACTTAGCAAAACACCCCCAAAAGTAAACGTAATTCACCCCCTATTTACAAATTACAAACGTAAATTTGTTCTTAGTCAACAAATCGTAAATCCATCTCCTAAACAGACTGGATAGTGAAACGATAATGAGCCCTATTGGTGCAAAATCACGGGCGAACGGCGCTCGTGACAAATTCACTGGTAGAGACCACGCCGACTCGACTGATTTACGTTGGTGGCATATTTAGCTTATGCGGCGGGAGAATTAAGGTGGATTGGTGAAGAAGTGGAGAATAATAATTGAAGTTTCTTGTCAAGAATCAATTTCTTTGAATGTGGACAGGAAGACGTCCAGTCCAAAATTTGATGACTGCATCGATGCAATTATGTCAAAATATTAGATTGGTATTAGGTCTTTACCTATGAAATTGGAGATTTGTATGAAAATTTTAAAAACAAAAAGTTTTAGATTTTTTATTTTATTTTTGCTTTTTTTTTTTATCTTTCCGATTTGACGCAAGTGCTTTAATGTCGTTTTGACACTAACTCCAAGGCCCGCAGCAAGCTCAGCCGTAGATTGAGTTGGATCCGTTTCCACTACCGCCTTCAATTCGTCATTGTCGACAATGGTTACCGGCCGACCGCGAGGCTCATTCTTCAACTCAAAATTTCCCGATTTAAAACGATTGAACTAAAATGGACCGGGTTTATGCAAGCAGTGTTAGGCCCGTACACGTCGTTAAAGTTTCGTGCTGTTTGCGCAGCGGTATGTCAACGTAGGAACTCATATTCGAAAATTGTACGAATTTTCAATTTATCCATGGCGCCAAAAACTACCACAATTTCACAAAAACAAAAAACTATCTAAGAACAAATGACTGAATTTGAAATTAAAAGAACACGGCTTTCGAATAAAATTTATTTGAATTTCGAATTGCGCGCCAATCCACAGATAATTAAATCTGAAAATGCTGGTTATTAAATCTCCAATTACATAGGTAAAGACCTATTATATAAATATAAAATTCGACGCTATAAAATACTTGAAAAAATACAATAAAGGTTGTGGAGATTTTGCACATTTCGTCATAGTTGCATAAGTATTTATTATTATTATTTATGGTATTGTTGTGTGTTTTTTCTTTGTATTTATACGTTTGTAAGTATATTCTTATGTTGTATATAATATTTAAAATAGTTATCTGCTATATGTTGTATGTATTCCATTTTATCTTCTTCTGTTACACACTATGTTTACATTTCTTTTTTTAGTATCTCTCTCACAGGCATGCTGGACGAGTTTTCATTAGAAATAACCATCACCTTTGTACAATTTTTCTGATCCTTTCTTCTTTTTGGTATTAAGTGTGTACATAAATTGTTACGTAAGTTTTCACACAACAAAAATAACTATTCAACACAATATTTTGTATCTGTAGGGAGACTTTAATCATTTTCGTTTGAATTAACCATTCAAATATTGTAACAGTTATTTGTACACACACACAATTTTGCTAATTTGCGTTTTTTTAAGCCACTTTTTTCTTTGTCAACTTAAAACGTAATTGCCAGATCAATTAACAAAGAATTATAATATTCATACATCAGATCCACACTAATTGACATAAAAATATTAAATTCGGTAAAGTTATTTATCAGAAAAACATGCACCGCAATATTTTACCTCCGCCATTTTTTATTAAATCGTGGATATTTATTATGAAAGTGCAGCAACATTTTGACAACAGTTTTTCTGATTACGATCAATCTTAAAACCAATCTGACTGTCATGTAAAATGTGTTACAAATAAATATGTTATTCATGTATCATTAAAATATGACGTGAATGTCAAAGAAGTGATTGAGTATGGTTAGGAGCAATAAGCTTTACCATTTTTAAAGGTTCATAGGATAATCAGCCTAAACGATACTGATTACTAGGACAAATTAGATTTTTTTTAACGGTTATTAAAAAAAACAGCTGTTTCCTGCAAAAATGCAATACCTATGTTTAAAATGTATGGAACAGCTGATTATTGTTTTTAATAACCTATGAAAAATTTCTGTTTGGGGCTCAGAATGATGTACTGAATACGTGGTAACCGTTTTCGCGTCGGTGTCCCCTCCACTCGTATTATGCTTTACTACCTATTTAAAAGCAAAATTTAAGCATCAGAATGCTTGCTTGCTTCTATTTCGTTTGTTTTTTTTTCTTGTTTTTTTTTATACTTTTGTTTTTACTGTTAATGTAGCCATTTTTTTTGTTTTGTCCTGTGCGGAATAATAAATACTTTTTTTTTCTTTCTTTTCTTTTTTCTTACGAATTAATAAAGGTGAATGGCGTGGCGTGGCATATACTAAGTATGTCTTGCCCTTTATCGTTTTGCGTGGCATTCGACAAAGCGCTAAGATAGACAAAGCTCCGAATATGTTGTGATTTTATTCTCTAACTCCCAGGAAATTTTCGTTCGGAAACGGAAAAATTGAAATATGTTTTGCTTCGGTTATTTTTTCAATAAATTCCAAAGACGTATGTTGTTAGCTTTATTGAGAATTTCCTTTATTCTTTGTGTTTGAACGTTATTCTTGATTTGGTATTTTTATAGTTCTTCTTATGTTTTCTGTTAAGTTATTGTTCTGGATATAGAAATCTTGGTACCTTTTTGGTAAAGGTTTGTTGTTAGCGACAGATTTATTGTATACTTGCTTCGCACGCGTGGAGTTCGGTAATTGTCCATTTAAAAAAAAATACCGTTTTATGTTCCTCCAATCCTGGTACTCAGCTCGACTGAATCTTGTTACCACCCATGCTAGATAAAAATATTTCTTAATAAACGCTTCCTTTACAGAAGATTCTAGGATCATCATCATCTGCCCAGCCTTTTTCCAAAGCCGACCCCAAGTCGGCTTCCAGTCTAACCGGATGCAGCTGATTACCAGTATTTTAAAACCCAAACAGTACTGGGTGACACGGTAGTCCAACAACTAGTCTTACCAAGAAGACTTGTTGTCAGACTTTCGGGCCACTGACTACCTATAACGACTGTCAAAGGTCTACAAATGACAGTTGGGACCAACGGATTAACGTGCTTTCCGAAGCACGGAGGAACCTCGGTATGTAATCGGTACTAACCCATTCCCAGACCAACCTAGGCAAGCGCGGCTTAAGCTGAAGATAGAATATTCTAGGTTATCAATATTTAACCGCATTACTTTCCACCAACCCTGGCAGCTCACCCCGAGCCACCCCCGTTCCAAGCAGTTTACCCCACAAACAAAAACCGATTGAATGATAATATTTTTAATACCAACTGCATCGTTAAAAATGCAATTTTCAGGCGCTGAATTCATAGCGGAGTAATAAATTATTACCGACGGATAAAATATTATTTTTTACTATACTTTGTGAAGGCTTAAATAAGATATTATTTACAGGCCAATATTGGAAGTTTCACGGGATATTATTGAGAGAAAATTGGGATTGTATTTCGTAGTCTTACCTTAAAGGTATCGTGTTAAGGATGATTTCCACCAAACGGCTCGCATTGTATAGGATCGGAAGGAATACGAATGGATGCGGCGACAGCCGTTCGCGTCCGGCAGGTTGTCGCCGCATATGATCGGTCTCGTACCGTCGCTTGCGAACGTATCCGTTTCTGTGCCTAGTCAAATAGTTTAATTCCTACCGTGTCGTATACGACGACAGGCGAATGCAGCCGATCGCACGTCGCAGCATACTTTCGGCTACGATCGCGTGTCGCGGAAAAAGCCCGCGGTCAAGCTGTTGTGCGCGGCTTGGTAATACAGACTTTCAATACTGTGTACACGATTTAATATCGTTTAAAGATTGTAAAATCCGCTCCGATTTAAAGCGATGCGAGCAGTTTGGTGGAAATCATCCTTTATACTGTATTGTGGACCATGGTGTCGCTCCATGTAGGATACTTGTATTGAGCTGCCTGAGCTGCCACTAGTGTTAATAGAAGTCGATCCCAACATAGTTTGGAAAAACGTCATCCTCCTTCTGGACTCCACCGCAGGCGAGTGATAAGATGGTCGATTTCGCTAGTTATATCTTGTGGTTGATACCAAATACACACAAATTCTAATTTAACAGACATTTTATTGAATTTACATGAACATCACCATCATCTGCCTAGCCTTTTCCCAACTATGTTGGGGTCGGCTTCCAGTCTAACCGGATGCAGCTGAATACCAGTATTTACATGGAGCGACTGCCTATCTGACCCCCACAACCCAGTTAGTACCGGGTAATACGATCCCCTTTGGTAAGACTGGTTGTCAGACTTTTTGGGCCACTGACTACCTAAAGACTATCAAAGATCTATAAATTACAGCCGGGACCAACGGCTTAACGTGCTTTCCGAGGCACGGAGGAAACTCGGTATGTAATGGGTGGTCACCCATCCACAGACCAACCTAGGCAAGCACGGCTTAACCAAAGATTGACCCGAGCGGCTGTTATTATTTAGCCACGAGCTCCTCCTGAATTTACATGAACAGAGGATAGCAATAAAATTTTACGAATCGTCTTATTTTATCATACATAAGAGGAAGTCTGAAAGAGGTGCCGGTGACTGAAAAGTTCTGTTGTAATCAGTTGGCTTGGTATAGACATGTGATCCGGAGGAATGACGAAAATGTCGTGAGGAAAATTTTGAGTATTAACGTGAATAGAGGTAGAGTTAGTTAGAGGTTAGTAGAGGAAGACCAAAGAAACGATGGATGGACTGTGTAAAGGATGATATGGCAGGAAAGGAGGTGTTTGATGAGATGGCGAGTAATAGAAAAGTATGTTAGAAGAAGACATGCTGCGCCGACTCCAAAGAAATAGGGATAAGGGCAGAAGAATGATATTGTCTTTTTTTTAGCGTCACAGAGGCGTTTTATAAATCCTAAGGACATTCAATCAATTCGGATATGGCCATGACTTGAAACCAAAGGGTGTAACAAGACCCTTAACGAAGCCGAACGCCACTTGTTTTCTTTGTCATTGCGATGTTTTTTTTGCTCCAGACCATACCTGGGAACCTTTTAGTTACGGAGATTTAATGGGGGACAACGTTCCAACTTTTTTTATAATTTTTGGTTATATAGTAAGATTTCTTCTTTAATTACCTCTACGACCCCCGTTCTATTCAATCCATGCATCAACACGTGATTTTTCACCCCAAAAAAAAAGTCGTTTCAAAGCAAATCTTTTTTCCGTAAAGTTACTTAGTTTGATGTACATAATGCTTGGTTGACGGCTTCGTTCGGGTCCATTTACACCGTGTATATCTTAAAAACTAAAACATATGTAGCTCACTTCTGTTTACCTAATGGCATCAAGCTGTAAAAATATTAAGTTTCATTTCCAACACTAAAAGACTATTCTAGAATCCATGTCTTCATTTAGAGTCCTGTCTAGTTTTAACGTATCTTCTTTTACGGCAACATGACAGTAAAATATTTTTATTACCTGTTTATTACTCTACGTCTCTTTACACAAGGAAATGGTTAACGTCATAAAAGTTGATAGGCTGCCAACTTTTTACTATTTTTAAGTGAAGTTTTAAGTATGCTGTGAAAAGGCGAGCAGGGAAGATGTCACGTTGAAGCATTTTGAGAGCGGTGGTGGCCCAGTCATAACGTCCCCGACTCAGGTCGTGGGATCGAATCTAGGCAGGCGAATTACTCTGTGTAATTTGTTTCATCACCACTGCTGCACTTGCCTCGGTTAGTCTGTGAATAGGTGACCACCCATTACATATCGAGTTTCCTCCGTGCTTCAAAAAGCACGTTAGTCTCGGCTGTCATTTTGAGATCCTTTACAGTCGTTACAGGTAGTCAGTGGCCCAAAAAGTCTGTCAACAAGTCTTACCAAGGGGTACCGTATTACCCAATACTAACTGGGTTGTGGAGGTCAGACACTACTCAGCTGCATCCGGGTAGACTGGAAGCCGACCCCGACATAGTTGCGAAAAGGCTAGGCAGATGATGATGACAACTTAAACAGTTACTAACTGGTTGAGTTTTGGCTTGCTGGCTGAAAGTACTGATGTAAGGTAACGTATTCGTCAGTCATGTGGACTCTTCTATACATAAACTATACCTACCCCACAAGATAAAACACTCAGATAACTATCAATTCGGCCCAAAAGCATCCAAAACTATAATATATAGGTTTTACGAAAGTCCATTTTGTCCCCAGGAGAAAAATATCTCTGAAAACATAAAGGGTTTGAACCTTCACTGGGTTCCACAGGGGACAACCCTAACATGTCAAACAAGTCATATTTTTAGTGGAAATTGTAGGGTTATGTATTAGTTTTTGGGTTACGGCGTTTTTGGGTTAAATATTGTGTGGGCCTGCTGTCAAAATTAAATTTTTGAGGTGGTTGTAAAACGGTTAGAAGTAAAATAGATAAGATCTTTTCTAAATAGTTAGTACTAGTTTTGTAGATTCCCAGGTGCTTGTTAACTTTTTATCTTGTTCTAAATCTTTTGTGTAGTAAGCAACGACTTATTGTCAAGCCTACGCTGTCCCCCCATACTTAAGTACAAATGCTGTAACATGATAATATTGTAATACCCAATGATTTGAAAAGAGTAACCATGGAGTTTCTTGCTGGTTCCTCTCCATAGAAACTGACCATGCCGTACCGTGCACCTTTTTGTCGACGTTTTATAAGTGCCCATCTAGGCCTATGTGAAATAAAATTATTTTATTTTATTTTTTTTATTTTGAATATGACACTCCTGGGTACGACTGGTTGTCAGACTTTCGGGCCACTGACTACCTTTAAGCACTGTGCCTTACCGTGCTTTCAGAGGCACGGAGGAAACTCGGTTTGTAATTGATGGTCACCCATCCACAGACCGTCCTTGGTAAGAACGACCTGACTTTTTTTGTCCCAAGCTTTTGCAGTCACTGGCCATAACAACCTGGCAACACCAACTTAAATTTAAAACAAATCAGTAAATAATTCACAACAGATCAATATTCTGTCAGTATTTACTGGGTATATTGTGGGTTTAACACTATAAGTCAATTAAGGGAAACAGTTTGGTAGTTAGAGAAACAGATTAGATGGCCGATGGCTATAGGTCGGGCAATATGTCACCAATTATGCTGTTAGATGACCTGTTATATGATTAGGTGGTGATAAGGTATGAGAACTTACTAGCAAAGTTGAATGAGGTTTTGGTCTACGGGGTTTGGGTCTTGTGCTTTTAAACCGACTTCAAAAACAGAAGGGGTTCTCAATTCGGTTGTTTTTTTCTATGTTTGTTACCTCATAACTCCGTCATTTATGAATCAATTTGTTTTTTTTTTATCTGAAAAGATTATAATAATACTTTCCGATTAGATCCATAGAAATTTCATCAAAATCGGCTCAGTAGTTTGTTTTTTTTTCTTCTTGACTTATGTTGACATGATGTCCTTAATAACTTCTAGTGACAATTTAAAATTGATTTAAGACAAGAATTTGTGTGATATATTATAAGTAAAAAGGGTTAAATAAAAACATTTCTCAAAAAGATTTTTTAAGGTGGAATGAGGTTATATGTACCTTGAGGGTTGTATTAACGATTTTAATAAATATAATTCTACAACTACATACGTGTTACTGACGCGATTCATATTTTCATCAACTTACAACCTGACACTGAGCTGCAAATTGCAAAAAACGTAAGAAAATTTGAATTTCGCGAGCTACACTGACGTGTCTTAAACGTCCAAGTTCTCAATTTTTCCCCTCTTTCTTAATACCATGAGTCTGAGTACAAGTATATTTCGATTCATAAATCGACGTATTTACACCGCGCGCTCATGCTGCCATAGCTCTGACCAGCGCAACCTATTTTCTGGGCAACACGTTACCCAATAGCCAAAAGACTGCCAAGTCCTGGTTCCAACAGCTTAACGTGCTTTTCAAGACAAGGAGGCACCCTAATGGATGATGGATCAGCAGTGACAGCCAAGTGGAGTGACCATCGGACTGCCAAGTCATAGGCTTCGACTTCAAACCCAAGACACGCACCTCTGATTTTTCGGATTCATGTGCCTATTGTATAAATTATCATTTGCTTCGTTGAAGGAAAACATGTCGTGAGGAAAAAAAACCAGCATGCCTGAGAGATAATTCTCGATGACTTGTAAAGCCAAGACAGACACCCAGGGGTGGCATAAAAACCCTGACACCAGGTTAGGCACTAACAACACGAAAAAGAACCTAATGGACGGTACGGTTGGTCCATTAGCCTACTTTGGCAAACAATTGTTTTGGGTGCTGTTTATGGGGCTGGGGCTGGTCCCCACCCTTAAACCCCCCTACACAGAAACGCTACTGCTTATAAAAAGCAATCCCGCTTCCTCTTCTGCCTTGTACCATATATCTCCAGAGGCGCCACGTTTGTCAATGTCTCCATATCTCTGCGTTATGATTTGAACCATTCTCAATTGGTGACTTATCTTACATCTCTTGTTTTGGACCTAATGCGCGACTGCTTATGTACTGAATATAAAATAAGGTGAATGTTGGAGAATTTGAATGGTGTTAGCGGAAGTGGAAGATTTTTTTGCACAATAACTAATCGGTATACCGGGTCTAAACAGACCCTTCACATATCCGTCAACCAAGCATTCTGTACATCAAACTAAGTAACTTTACGTAAAAATTATTGCTGGGAATTGATTTTTTTTTTGGAGGGTGAAAAATCACGTTTTACGGTAGGACTCGATAGAAAGCACTCTCAGCACAACTTTGACCCCAATATGTCCGTAACTAGAAGGTTCCCAGGTATGGTCTAGAACAAAAAAAAAATTAAGGGTATTTTACACCCATTATACCAACTAGTACCGGGCCGTCTGTTGATTACAGCACACCCTCTCACAGAGACCATCCCAGCAGAGGGAACGTTATAGGCTGATTACATTTATGCAGATAAAAAACCCTCCACCCATAAATTTTAAAACCTCCGCCACAAAAGAATTATGAATAAATTCCCGCGTCCATAATACGCAATCGGGCTTGAACCCCCATATCGTTTCGATACGAGTAAATGAGCGATAACTCTTACGCTTTCTCCCACATTATTCGATAAATCGCTGGACGTTTGTTTGTTGAAATCGTTCGGAAAATCTATCGGACGATAAAACGGAGTGCGGTCGAATACCGTACTATTGTATGAAGAGGTGAGAATACTTGATTTATGGAGAACTTGTGTGAGTTTTTGTAGTGAGACGGTAAAAGAAACAGATATCGTGGTATAGAAATGTGATGATGGAGGAATGAGGAAAATGTTGAGTCTGAATGTAGATGGCTATAAGAGTAGACGAAGACCAAAAAAACGATGAATGGACTGTGTGAAGTATTATATGGCTAAGAAGGAGGTGACTGCTGAGATGTCGAGTAATAGAGAGGTATGGAAGAAGACGACATGCTGCACTGACCCCAAATAAATTGGGATAAGGGAGAATGATGCTGACGGAGAGAGAAACAGGTAAAATAACCGTAGCCATGGTTGAGGTAGAAGAGCTCGTGACTAAATAAAAACAGCCGCTCGGGTCGATCTTTAGGTTAAGCCGTGCTTGCCGAGCTTGGTTGCAGGGAAGATGTAACGTTTTAGCATCATGAGAGCGGTGGTGGCCCAGTCATAACGTCCCCAACTCAGGTCGTGGGATCGAATCTAGGCAGGCGAATTACTCTGTGTAATTTGTTTCATCACCACTGCTGCACTTGCCTCGGTTAGTCTGTGGTTGGGTGACCACCTATTACATACCGAGTTTCCTCCGTACCTCGGAAAGCACGTTAAGTCGTTGGTCCCGGCTGACATTTGTAGATCTTTGACAGTCTTTATAGGTAGCCAGTGGCCCGAAAGTCTGACAACCAGTCTTACCAAGGGGTATCGTATTACCCAGTAACGACTAACTGGAGGTCAAATAGGCAGTCGGTCCATGTAAAATACTAGTATTCAGCTGCCGACCCCAACATAGTTGGGAAAAGGCTACGCGGATGATGATGACTATTCAATTACCAATTCTAATTATTCCAGTAATTTAATTCAAATGCTCGATTTTATTCACTATTCTCAAAATTAATTCAATACTTATACATAAACAGTCCATAAACTGCCTACTTTAAACAATTCAACAATAACATTTAAATACCTTACAAACTAGGGCATAATTAACAATAAACATTTAAGACTCAGGTGGTCTTAAATACAATAAAATAAAAGATAATTATCTTAAGCATAGTTAATAAACAAATTTACATTCAGTCTATACTGGATTGTGGAGGTCAGATAAACTGTCACTCCATTTACAATACTGGTATTCAGCTGCACCTTGATAGACTGAAGGCCGACCCCAACATTGTTGGGAAAAGGCTAGGCAGATGATGATTCGGTCTGTTGACCCTTAATTGGCCGCGCCTAAAATGTTACGTAAACGGTCACGTTAGCGGCGATTGGCGGCGGCGATCTCTCGCGTCCGGCCTTGGTTCAAGCCATGGTCCGGAGCGAGAGGGAATGGGAAGCCGTCACCTCCTTCTGCGAAGCAGTCATGCTAGTGAAGGAGGTGGCGGGACGTGAGAGGGAAAGAACCTCACGTCCCAGTCGCCGCGGGAGACGCCCTGGGCGTCGGGGGTCACGTGGTGGCTCCCGGCCACCGTAGGCGCGGGCCTGTGGACGGCGAGTTATGGGCCAGCTCGCCGTCCGGCCGTCTTATGACGACAGGCCGTGTCGACGGCGCGTTCGTGTTCCACGCGCGCCTCAAAGAGATGTCAGCAAATAAGTAGGGGTCCGCAAGGGCCGATGCCTGCCAGGGCTGCGGGACTGTTCGAAAGAGATACCGTGGCCCTGGAACACAAAGGGCAAAGAAGGAACATGGATGGGTTTTAGTCAGTACAAGTCTGACACTCCCTTCCGCTCCGCCCAGAGTGGGGGGGGTCATTTGATGATTTCCCATCCGGAAAAAAAAAAAAAAAAAACGGTCACGTGGGGTGCGTGACACTCCGATCATATAAATCAAATACGAAATACATGCAAAATCACGATTATGCTCGATACTTGATCTTAAAGGACACGTGTCTTTATGAAGCTAACGGGAACTTCAGCGCTCAAAATTCAGAATTTAAAAAGTTTTTTTTTTTTTTTTAAACTTTGCCCCACACTGAGAGTTTCTCCTGTATCGCGGGTGCGTTTACAAACATTTAAACACACATACACAAACAGCCAGAGCCAGAACAACTATCTGTAGACCATACAAATATTTGTTCCGTGCGGGAATCGAACCCGCGACACGTAGCGCAGCAGTCAATGGCTCAGCCACTGCGCCAACCGCGCCGTCAAACGTTCTAAACTTTAAGGATGCGCCGGGGTGTGTAACACCCCACGCGACCAATTAAGGGTTAATAATGTTTCTATTAATTTAAATGAGAAGTTTAATGCTATACGAGAACTTGTGGTTTAAAAGACGATGGAGTAACAAAATATTATGCTTAAATCCTTTGATCTTGTTGAGGGGATGAGAGAAATGTGACTCATCATCATCATCATTTCAGCCGAAAGACGTCCACTGCTGGACAAAGGCCTCCCCCAAGTGTCGCCACATTGACCGGTCCCTGCAACCTTTACCAGGTCATCGGTCCACCTAGTGGGAGACCTTCCAACGCAACGACTTCCAATTCGCGGTCGCCAGTCCAGAACTTTCCGGCCCTATCGGATACATGAAAAGATAGAAGAATAGAAGGTCACCTGCATACATGTGGGTCCATGGAAAAAAAAACATGAGTGTATGAATGCATGTATGGGGACTTTAATCGATCTTTTAGGATAACTAAAGACTTACCGATAGATTAGTTTTGTCTGCTTTTTTTTAAGTATTAAATGGGCTTACTCTTGACCTCAATCCAGTCCTGAGGACAGAGATAAGGTCGATGATGGAACGACCTAACCCAAAAGAAGCCTATTAACTCGCGACTTAAATAAATTGGGGTCAATATGAACTTGGGAACACTGACGCAGGCAGGATTTGTTTCTTCACGTAAATGCTGAGGCCTCATGGAAATCGGGTTTCCCGGGCCGAGTAAAGTGTTATTAGCATTTTCTAACATGAAATTCTCATTAGCACAAAGCCGGATTTATTTATTTAAACTTCATGTACAATAGTGGTACCTACATAGGCGGACTTAATGCCACAAGACATTCTCTACCAGTCAACCTTTGGGTTAAATAAGAAAACATTGTGATAGGGTACAAAATAAATATATAAAAATAACTTCCTGCTTTCGAAAATTTATATAGGCACTTATAATGATACTAATACACATATACAAGTAAAATAAACTAATACATGTCATATTTTAACAAATACCAAAATAAAAAACGTGAAGCCTAACAATAATTAACGTGACTCGACTTCTAATATAGAGAGCTATTTATTCTGACTTAAATAGTGGTTACGCACTTTTCTTTTAAGTATTTATAGTTTAGTAGCAACCCGCCCCGGCTTCGAACGGGTGCAATGTAATACACATATACATATAAACCTTCCTCTTGAATCACTCTATCTATTGCTGAAAACTGCATTAAAATCCGTTGCGAAGTTTAAAAGATCTAAGCATACTGATAGCAGAACCGACTTTGTTTTATACTATTTTTAAAGATAAGTCTAAAGTGTACACGCAATGAGTGCCTGAAGATAGACGTCACCGCCGAGGCCGGCCCAGTAAGTGGTGGCAGTATGAGCTGGATGCACACTGCGATGGCTGGTTCGAGGTGGGACACGAAAAGAGTACCTGGAAATATGGAGGAGCAGCGGGACATCAAAGGCAAAAAAA
The DNA here is from genome assembly GCA_910589295.1 of Noctua janthe. Taxonomy (NCBI): domain Eukaryota; kingdom Metazoa; phylum Arthropoda; class Insecta; order Lepidoptera; family Noctuidae; genus Noctua; species Noctua janthe. The sequence continues at coordinate 6,475,227 of OU342578.1, forward strand.
AGCAAATGATTTGTTCATCTTTTATACCAATATTAGAAAGAGGTAAAGTAAGTTACTTACTTAGTACGTCATCGGGTAATTTTGAGAACTACAGATACGATTACGAAAATGCTTTGATAAATGAGAAGCTACATTATGCACCACAACGCGAGGAAAACCGCAGGCAAAAGCTACCACGCTATAACACTAGACTTTAGCATAAGTTTTTTTAATAGTGTCCTCGCATGTGGACTATCGTGTGGGTGCCTTGAGTGTCAGGCACCCACACGATAGTCTCGGCTGTGGGACTGCTCTTCGCTGCGGGACTGTTCGAAAGAGATACCGCGGCCCTGGAACACAAAGGGCAAAGAAGGAACATGGATGGGTTTTAGTCAGTACAAGTCTGACACTCCCTTCCGCTCCGCCCAGAGTGGGGGATTGGTATTTTCCATTGATGATTTTCCATTCGAAAAAAAAAGGCAAAAGCTACCACGCTGTAACACTAGACTTTAGCATATGGTTTTTTATTGGTTTCCCCGAATGTGGACTATCGTGTGGGTGCCTTGAGTGTAAGGCCTCCAGCCAGAGGCAAGTAACTTATGAACTAAGCGACAGCGCGCTAGGGGCACCCCCTGTGGGGTACGAGCCTCGGCTTAGGGCGTCGCTGGGGGTGGGCAGCAAAGGGACAGGCTGGATCTGAGTGAACATGAGTTCTGATGTTGCTATTGTATTTATATCGATACCAGAAATTTCAATTGTCGTAAAGGACATTTTGCCGAAAATGAGTTATACATATATTTGGAAACAGCGTCGCGAGCTCTATCGATTGGTATATTTCAAATAATCCTATCTTTGAAAAAAAGTCCCTTACGACCCGGATTTTCAACAGCTCTAACTCGGTTTTTTTTACTATTTGGGATGTATCGTAAAAATAATTTTCATTATGGAGCGTAAAGTCATGTTTTAATTATGTATGAGGTCGTAATCTTATTTTTGCGTTGAACTTTTTATACGACGTTATAAACAATTATATTATTACAAATCAAAAGGTCGTAAAGATGTTATTTTATAATCGAAACCCTTACGACCTAATCTATGCTTTGCTTTATCTTACGTAATTAGGGCGTAAATGTTGTTTGGTTTTTATTGTCCTTTACGACCCTAATTTTAAGAAAAAGTACGTGTGGTTCAAGAGAGGACTTGTCAAAGCTCGCAAGGAAGACGGTGGAAAAGTCAGTATTCTACGCACCATGAATGACATACACGAACTAGCTATCAACAAGCAGTAAGTCGGCATGTCATCGCATTCGCAAGTAAACAAAGCATTAACCGAAAGTCTTAATAAAAATAAAATGGCGAATTCTTTTTGTGATATTAATGAGATTAAGGACTGTTTAAATGTTAACGACTTCATAAACTGTACCCCTAACCATCAATTTAACCTATTGTGCATGCATATTAATATTCGATCAATAATAATAAACTTCTCTGCATTAGAACAAATGATCCTTAGCTCAAAAAAATGTATCGATATCATCATTCTAACTGAAAGTAATATATCAGAAAACAATAGTGTTCTGTTTCAAATAAGCGGGTACCGAATGTACACAGCCTTGCGTAAGTTCCGAAGGGGTGGTGGCATTATAGCATATGTGAATAATAAACATAAATGTAGCCTAATAAATGTAAAAACTATACACTTTGAAAGTTTATTCTGTACTGTCACCACCCAATCGAACTATACTGCCAACCTGTGTGCGGTATATCGACCACCGAGCTCGAGTAAAATTCTATTTATTGACGAACTACAAACTTCACTACAAAAATTCAGTATAAACACAGAATTGTACTTATTAGGAGACACTAACATAGATTTAAAAACGGATAATCCTGTAAGGCATAAATACAATAACATGTTATGTAGTATGGGCCTTCTGTGCGGGATCACTGAACACACCAGAATAGCAATATCTAACGGGAAAATAAGTAAATCTTGTATTGATCATATTTATGCGCGATCCCGTACACAAGACCTATTTACAGCGGCACTCGGTACCACACTGGCTGATCATCGCACTGTGATGCTCTCATGTTCTGGAGCGCGTATACAGGTGTCCCAAAATACAAGACATGCATAAATAATCATCAACTTATTAAATGTTTCGAGGGAATCCGGTGGGAAAAATCACAGGATATAAAATGCCCTTTAACTTTATATAACTTCATACATACACAGTTCAAAGAATGTTATAAACAATCAGAATATAAAATTAAAAGTAGTGTATCGCGTAGTAAAAATGAATGGATAAACAAAAAGATAATGAAAACCTGTGAACATCGGGATAAATTATTCATGAAGTGGATAAAAGACTCCAATAACGTAGTCCTAAAGCAAACATACAATAAATCAAGAAACTATGCAAATACTATAATACACAAAACTAAAAACAATAACATAAAGTCAGACATTTTATCAAATAAGAGCAATACTAGACAGCTGTGGCAAATTCTTAATCGAATTACAGGAAGAAAAAAAAATTCTATTGATGATGCTATTCAGAATTCATTTAATAAAACTAATTTAACTTCTACAGATATTGCTAATAATTTTGCACACACTTTCGATAAAAGCGTAAAACTAATTATTCCTAAGTGCTCGAAACCATTGTTAAATAAAACAGAGTATACAACTCCAGCTAACGTTACTATGCGTATAAAGCCTGCGGAGCCTGACGTTGTTAAAAAGTCATTATGTCTTTGAACAAAAATAAAGCCCCAGTAATAGATGGAATTAGAGCCATAGATATCAAAATGTTGCTCACGACAATCACCTCAGTGATTTCAAAATTAATTAATCTATGCATACAAACATGAAAATATCGAACTACACTTAAAACAGGGATTGTCAGACCGATTCACAAGAAAGGAAGCAGGCTGGATTACAACAACTACAGGCCTATTACTATATTGCCTACTATTGATAAAATAATAGAGAAATATATTTGTAAACAAATAAACGAATTCTATGAAAAAAATAAAATACTAAATGACAAACAATATGGCTTCCAACCAAAAAAGAATACCACACAACTGCTATCAACGTTCACAGATAGTATTCATAAACACTTAGATGAAAAAAAACACGTTTTAGTAGTACTTATAGACTACAGCAAAGCATTCGATACGCTCAGACATGACCGGTTACTAGTGTGTCTGCATGACAGCGGAATTAGAGGCAAGTTGCTTGATTGGTGCGAAAACTATCTTTATGACAGAAAATACATGGTCAAAGTCAGTGACGTGACTAGTGAATCAGTCATCGTAACGGAAGGAACGGCGCAAGGCTCGGTCCTTGGGCCACTGCACTACCTCACTTATGTAAATAGCCTTGTTAATGTCATAAAAAAGTGCGAGATCAACCAATTTGCTGACGACACCTGTCTTATAGCCGCTGGAGAGAGTGTTACTGATGCCCAAAAGCAACTACAGGAGGACTTTGATTTGTTAGCTAAATGGTCTCATGACGCTGGTCTAGTATTAAACGCTAGTAAAACCAAGTTAATGTACATCAGTACCAGTCAAAATAGAAGCTCTTCCTTGCCTAAACTAACAAGTCACTGCCATGAGTGTTTGCATGATAACGGCACAAATAAAGTAGTTAAGCCTTGCAGCTGCGAATTCATAGATCTCGTAGATAGCCAAACATACCTAGGACTTACCATTGATAGCCGACTTAATTGGAAGGAGCACATTAACGGGGTGTGTGATAAACTAAGATGTATTTTAGCTAAATTTTTCTATTATAAAATGCAAAATTCCATATCAAACTCTGTTAATGCTTTATAAAGCCCTGGCCGAATCAACGATATCCTATGGTCTGTCGAGCTATGGTAGGACATATAAGACACACCTTGATCAAATTTACACACTTCAACTACGTTTATTAAAAGCAGTTGCCCCGCATAACATTAAGAAGAATTACAAAAATGATTACCATAAATTATTTGAATTCTGTAAGATATTACTTATACATGAAAAAACTAAATTTGTACTCTTAAAAGAAGAGTTTTTAAATGAAAATTTAAAAAAAACCAAAACCACGAAAATTAATGAAATTAGGACTCGTAGCGTCCTCAATGCTTAAGCTGTTACTCCCAAAGTACACGAATTTGCACGGATTTAGATAGAAATAGCATCAGATTTTGTTTAAATTTTGAGTTCATAATAGAATAACATTTTTGTTACTGTTGTACTAAATATATTGATTAACAAACAAAAAATTTAAAAAAAAACCTTTCATTTCACTTAGTTTTACAACCTATTGTAGGTATTTCTTGACTAGATATTTAGTTTTTTTGTTACTTTAACCCCCTTAGTCTCTGATTAAATTGACTTGTACTACCCATTGATGATCAAGATTAGTCCTTTGCTACACATCTGACTTTATCATAACCAAGTTTTCGAGGCTGTAAAGTACTTTGGTTCAATTTTTGTGGGCTGTAAAGGACACTCATTTTCTTCAATAATTAAGTTTGGTTTATGTTGTTAAATTATAGGGATAGAACACGAAAAAATAGATTGGGTTTCTTTTGACATCATAAATATAGCACTTTATTTGAAAAAGATATTAGACAAAAACATTTTTTTTTTTTTGTTTTTTGGCTCTACTGTAAACTCGTGTTTTGTCCTTTACGACAATTGAAATTTCCGGTATCGATATATAGTATTATGTAATACGAAGACGAAGACGTCGCGTTGGAAGGCCTCCCACTAGGTGGACCGATGGCCTGGTAAAGGTTGCAGGGATCCGCTGGATGCGAGACGCACGGGATCGGGCAATGTGGCGACAGTTGGGGGAGGCCTATGTCCAGCAGTGGACGGCTTTCGGCTGAAATGATGATGATGATGATTATGTAATACACCAATGACCACTACTGCCTGGACCTAGGAATACGAGCATGATGTTTTGTTTACAGTTCCAAGAATAATCGAAAAACCTTTGTGACCAATTCCTAGAAATCGTTATTATCATTTCAACCGAACGACGTCCACTGCTGGACAAAGGCCAAATGGAGGGTTTTGCTATAATCGCCACGTTTGGCAGGTGTGGTTGCTTGGCAGGTGGTTGTTGTTGATCACAGTATGGTTGTTAAAAAAGCACAGAGAATGCTGCTGCCCATTTTCTGGTAAGGTTCTCTGGTTGTACAGTATGGTGTCGGACGTAAAGAATAGCACCATCCCATAGCTTCCCGTCGGTGTCCTTAGAGGCGACTAAGGGACTTCCTAGAAATAATACTATTAAATTGGTTCAACCCTATCAAAATACCAATCATTTAACGAAGGAAATGTGAACGAGTAATAAAATATCAGTTTAATTGATCTCGTTTAGTGCTATTTTGTGCTAAAGAACGTGAATATTTTAATCCCTGTAATAGGAATTCAATGGCGGCCTCCGTGGTATTTTGCGAAGGCGTTTATTTATTGAATGTTGATTTTATTTGCAAGTTGTTTGTTTTAATTGAGTTAACCTTTATTTATATCTTTACAAATCAATTACATTTTTAAATATTCCTTTGAAAAAACAATAAAAAATATTTAAAAAAAATGTAGCCCACCGGTATCGGGAACAGGGTCCAAGCTACGCGGTCAGGGCTCCAGAGAGATGAACTTCCTAACAATTCGAGCCGTGTCCATTGTCATAATTGTATTTATTAATATCAATGATTTTTATTATTTTGTGTTCCACTGCAGGACAAAGGCCTTTCTTCGCTCTTTTCAGTGGCTATTTGGGCCCAATCCTGTTGGTAAGAGTCCAGCTCGTCACGCCATCTCCTTCTGGGCCTACCGCGTAGCCGGGTTCTGTTGTTCGGAACCCAATCTAATGCCATTTTTGCCCAATTTTGATACGGCAGATGTGGCCTGCCCAGTCCCATAAAAATATTAAATTCTATTTACGTTATCTGGTAAAAGCCTTGATTAGGAAGTCGGAGGTAGTGATAAGAACAGTGTAAACTGGCCTCGTATTCTATTGAAACTCCGTGCTATGCTAGGTCAGCTCTAGTTCAAAGTGCTTGTTAGTCGAGGTCGAAGGATCTACATTCTCAGAAACGAATCACACCATACACTGAGAAGTTTACAGCTGCAACATTCAGGCCGGGATCTATAAACGTTACTTAGCATTGGCTTTGACTTAGAAATGTTCTCGTCTCTATCTTTTGATTATAGTTTGATAGTTGTGGTAACTGCCTCGTCGGTGTAGTGGTCGCAAGCGCGACTGCTGAGCAAGAGGTCCTGGGTTTCATTCCTAAAAAAATGTTATTGGGTTTTTCAATCAGGAATTTCTCGGTAGCAGTCATGGACTCTGGATCTGTGCCCGGTTGATGGCAATAGGCTTGTCTACATTTGACTTTAACATAGCTGGCGAAATGTGGGTGTACTATTAGGTACACCTCTGCCTAACACTTGGTAAATAATTTATATTAATATCTCCAACAGCCAGGCTAAAGTAGGAGTGAGCTGGCCATGTCGCACGGATGCACCCGGAGACGTGGACAATGATCGTCACTCACTGGCCGCCTGAGGATGGACATCGCCTACGAGGTCGACCGCGGCGAATGTGATATGACGATCTGATCGTGTTCGCAGGGCAAGCGTGGCCAGAAATTGCACAGAGCAGAGAGGTTTCGAGGGAGAAAGGTGAGGCCTTTTCCCAACACTGGGACACAAACTATAAATAATAATAACTAACTGCATGCATGATTCAGATTAATACATTTTTCTTATGACCTTAAATAATTTTTAAAATTTGCACGCCGACATTAATGGCAGAAAAAGAGATTCATATACTTTATTTTTAAGATCCCTCTGCACCTTACGCAAAAAAATGATTTTGATTTAATTTGAATTTTGAAATAAAAAAAAATTCCATCGGTTATACCGCAAAAAATAATCTTTCTCGGAATTACCTAGAACAGCCTTTAAGTTGCTTATCCACTGCCCATCAGCTGCTGTAACAAAAACATTTTCCTCAATAGTTTCTTAAGACCCATACAGAACCATAAGTGCCTCATATATTTAGTTCTTTTGTCGTACTACCAGTTAAATGTAGGAGCAACTTACAGTTTTAAGTTACAATTTAGAGCAGTGGCCGGTTGTCAACCGCAGAAGTTTAATTGATTTTTATAAGAAAAAAAATGTTTGCCACACACGATCCCATATTGTAAAACACAGTTTTGGTTTTACTTTTTACTTTTAGGGTTCGGACGTTTAATTTTTGGGGTTTATCGGAACGTACGTATTTTAAAACAAGTCAAAGTGTGTGTGAGTAAAAATAATTATACTTAAAATACGATTTTTATTCTGTAATTTAGTAACTGTCAAAAGTTGGAATTCTAAGCTTTGCTTTCTTTGACGGTTCTTACTTCGTTCAAATTTTTGTCTATTGCTTAAAAATGGTTGTATAAGTTATTACTTAAACTTAAGTAATTTCTTTAACTTGACTACAAATACAAGTCTAATAGTTTTGTCCTGTCCGTTGGTCCGTCTGTCGGTCCGTCCGTATAACAGAAAGTCATTGAATACAGATACTATTCGCACTATCAATGATAAATAGGAAAGATGGTGAAAGACTGCCTCGATGATTCGATTCCCGGGTCGGATAAATTGTTATTGTTTCTCTATTAGGATTTTTTTAGTAGCAGCCGGCACGGAGTCTGGATTTCTGCCCGGTTGATGGCAATAGGCTCGCCCCGTAATAATGGGCCCGTATTAAACATAACTGGCGAAATGTGGGTTTACTATTAGGTACACCTCTGCCTAACCCTTCGAGGATTACAGGCGTGATGTTATGTTATGTTATGTGAATTCTAGAAACCGGCAAACATTATGCAAAAAATAGTAGTTGTCGCACGACTACGGAACCCTTCTTTAACGTGGGTAACACACACTTTTCCGTTTTTTTTCTAATATAATCAGGTAATCTGTAATCAGGTAAAGGGGTAAAGTTATTAAGGAAAACATAAGATCCTCCCTTATCGCCCAATCTGTAAGGTGCCAACAGTTTATTAGAGGTGTCAAACTCGTAGCCGTATAATCGAATTAAATCGACACAATTTATCATCGATTAATATCGCGTTTCGTTAGTATCGAATAACGAATATCGATTTAAAATAATCGGTTAAGAAATATTGAGGGATTGTGTTTGATATTTATCTTTAGGAAATTAAATTGTGTTGATATTTTATTAAATGTTTTGATTAAATGTCATTGGGTTTTGATTAAGTAATTTGGAGATAAGATATTATTAATCTTTGGTTTAATAACTTTTGTATCGAAACTGATATTAGTTTGAGTTGTATTTTTTTTGTTTGGGGTAGTGCACTGCCCCGTTGGTTTAGCTACAGTACAGGTTCGATTCCCAGGTCAGGCAAAGTGTGTTTGAGTTGCGTGCAACCCGAAGTCTGGATTTCAGCTCGGTTGATAGCGAGAGGTATAAACATATTTCAATGCCTTTTTTTCGGATGGGAAATCATCAAATTATTCCGTTCTGCGCGGAGCGGAAGGGAGTGTCAGACTTGTACTGACTAAAACCCATCCATGTTCCTTCTTAGCCCTTTGTGTTCTAGGGCCGTGGTATTTCTTTCGAACAGTCCCGCAGCCCTAAAATTTTGATGAAATGACAGAGTGAAAAACACACTTTTACATGATAATGTAATAATGTTCATTCCATGAACATTATTATTATATAATTATGTAATGAACACCTGCATGTTACCCATGTATCACAAATAAAAAAATTAATTTGATTTGATTTGATAATAATGACAGTGAACAAGTCTGTTTCATTAATTTGTATCTACCAACTAACTTGTCGCCTATCTTACTTCTTGTAACTTCATCTACACAGCTTCCATTTAGTATCAGCTAATTAGAATACTAAACTTTTCTAAGGCTAAACCACTCTTTACCAACCCTCGAGACAAGGAAGATCTGAAAATTTTGGCTCAGACTGAACCACGCATGTGTAGTTGTATTCCCTACTGTTCTGTCAAGTTTAACAGTAAAGAGCGAAGCGCCATGGTAGCCTGCGAAATTCAACCCTGAAGAAACCTGACACAGACCTGGAAATTGCAAAACACGTGGGAAAATTTGAATTTCGGCTCTTCCACTCTTAGTCATAGTTACATCTACAATCTCAGGCAGCACGCGTTCTTCGAGAGCGACTGCGGAGGAAACAAATGAAAATCGTTGTTGTACTCTCGACGGCTAATCAAGCTTTGCAAAACCAGTTTATGCAGTTCTCCCATTGTATAGGAAATCTATACAAAGCGAGGCCAAGTTGTACTGGAAATGTACAGCTTCATGTGCCGCCGTGTGTACAGACGCGATTTGCAGAGCGACGATGGACGGTACTGAGGCCCTAGCATGAGGGCGCGATGTAAACGTAACGTGAAAACTTCGATTTTGACAAGCACATTCATTATCATGCAGGGATAGTCTAGTGGTGTGATCGTAGAACTGCCAAGTCATAAGTCTCGATTTCGAACCCGAAAACTTTTGATTTTTCGGATCCATGTGTGTATTGTATAATTATCACTTACTTCGGTGAAGGAAATCGTCATGAAGAAACCGAACAAGCATGCCTGAGAGATATTTCTCGACGGCATATACAGTCAAGTCAGAGGCCAATGGGCGGCATAAAAACTTTGACACCAGGTTAGGCACTAACCACACGAAAAAGAAAGAAGTATCATCTATACATATTTAAACTATAAAGGGTTTAAATAGACCCTTAAGATATTCGAAAAGCACTTGTTCTCCCCGTCTTTGCAATCTTTTTTTTGTTCTAGACCATACCTGGGAACCTTCTAGTTACAGAGATATTGGGGGTCAAAGTTCCAACTTTTTCACAAGTTTTTTTTTTAAAATACATGTTTTTAATGTAAGATTTTTACTTTACACACCTCCACTACCCCCGTAGTATTCAATCCATCCATCAGCACAATGCTTTCAGTACATTCCATCGAGTCCTACCGTAGAACGTGATTTTTAACCCCAAAAAAAAATGTCGATTCCCAGCAATAATTTTTGTGTAAAGTTAAGTTTGATGTACAGAATGCTTGGTTGACGGCTATGTGAAGGGTCTGTTTACACCCTGTATATGGAACCTGCGACACGCAGCGTTCAGTCGCTCATACACCACGCCAACCGTGCGAAGATAGCTGATAGCAATTTACTATTTTTGGATGAAAACATAATCAGCAAGACTGACTTCCTACTTAAAATAATTAAAACCTTTTTTGTAGGTACTTAAGCCAAGTAGTTCCAAACTCCAAAATTGCTTACATAACAGCTACAGCCAATCAGGGCAAGTCCATTCAAAATCAGCTTTTGTATTAAACAATAAAGGTTTCCTTATAAACTGGCCTCGTTATTAGCTTACAGAATATTTGTTTTCGTTAAGATTAGCCTTTTAACGAAGTTTCTTGCGAACTTAGGCCGTTTTAGCCTCTTAAATGAAAATATATCTATTCGTTTACGAGATGAACTCGATTTAAGGTGATTACAGTTTATAAGATGTTTATAAGGTTGCTGTTGCTAAGGGTAACTTAACATAACATCACGCCTGTAATCCCCGAAGGGTTAGGCAGAGTTGTACCTAATAGTATACCCACATTTCGCCAGTTTTGTGCCAGTCCCATGTAATGGGGAAAAGTGTCCTTGAAGGAAAACCTTGCCTGACCTGGGAATCGAACTCAGGACCTCATGCTACTAAGGGTATGGGTAGCCAAAAAGGTTAAATATACTATAGAAAGGATATCAGAAGAAATTTCATAGACCACTTATGCCGATGACTTGGTTCTTGCTTGTAGATTACGATTTTAATCGCGCAGTCCCGTCTAGCGTATATAAATTTATTTACTTGCTGTACTAAAAGAACTGACGAACGAGGAGCTCGTGGCTACATAATAACAGACGCTCGGGTCGATCTTTAGGTCAAGCCGTGCTTGCCTAGGTTGGCCTGTGGATGGGTGACCAATTATTACATACCGAGTTTCCTCCGTGCCACGGAAAGCACGTTAAGCCGTTGGTCCCGGGTGTCATTTGTAGATCTTTGACAGTCGTTAGGTAGTCACCGGCTCAAAAAGTCTGACAACCAGTCTTACCAAGAGGTATCGTATTACCCAGTGCTAAGTGGGTTTTGGAGGTCAGATATTCAGTCGCTCCATGTAAAATACGGGTATTCAGATACATCCGGTTAGACTGGAAGCCGACACCAACATAGTTGGGAAAAGGCTAGGCAGATGATAACTAAAAGAACTGATAGGGATAGGCTGAACTCACAGAACACCACCTGCTACGATCCTTATTACTCCTTTCGCCTCGTCCACGTTCATACACCTATTCATAAACACACACAGGTTGCTAGTACTGCGTACCTGACCTTTCTAAAGAAGATCACCAATAAGGTTAGTGCATATGTTACCGGCCAAACCCGATTTCAGGCCAAACTAGTTTGTCCTAGGCCAAACCAGTTCACGTGTTTATCGTGTCAGGATACACTAACACAAACAAAGCAATTACAATGCGCCCAACTTTGCTGTGACACTCATCGGCCCTGCTACGCACCGTCGGCTCGTGCGTGGTTGGTCACAGTTCTAACCTAATCTAACCCATTTAGTCAGAGTGCCTAGTTTGGCCTAGGACAAAATAGTTTGGCCTAAAATCGGGTTTGGCCGGTAACACATACATAAGTTATTTTTTCATATATTTATTTTGTACCCTATCACAATGTTTTCTTATTTAACCCAAAGGTTGACTGGTAGAGAATGTCTTGTGGCATTAAGTCCACCTATGTACCACTAATGTACATCATCTGCCTAGCCTTTTCCCAACTATGTTGGGGTCGGCTTCCAGTCTAACCGGATGCAGCTGAATACCAGTATTTTACATGGAGTGACTGCCTATCTGACTTCCACAACCCACTTAGCACTGGGTAATACGATACCCTTTGGTAAGACTGGTTGTCAGACTTTTTGGGCAACTGACTACCTGCAAAGACTGTCAAATATCTACAGATGACAGCCGGGACCAACGGCTTAACGTGCTTGCCGAGGCACGGAGGAAACTCGGCATGTAATGGGCGGTCACCCATCCACAGATCAACCTCAGTAAGCACGGCTTAACCTAAAGATCGACCCAAGCGGCTGTTATTATTTAGCTACGAGCTCCTCTACCACTATTGTACATGAAGTTTAAATAAATAAATACACTAACCTTATTGGTGAGATTCTTCAGTAAGGTCAGGAAGGACATATCATTCTAGGGCATCCCCTCTCGGCGTTTCCACACACATCTGCCTACTATACTAGCATATTATATCATAGTATCCTCATAAATTCGACACAACCATGTTGAACTTCCTTGCCAAAAGTAACTATCATTTACTAACTCAGCAAGTAGGTAACTCGCCACGGGAAACTACATCTGTACTTAAAATGTTTTAACCAACAACTCCAAGTTGCCATGACACTTTGCAACCAAATTCGACCTTTCCCGCTCTGAAAGCTGAAATATTCTTTCAGTGAACACTCTACTTCCATTTCCTAGACTTGGCGATGGCTAAATCTACGCTTAAACCTTTTCAGCCAACTTGACCTACTTGGTGGGGGTTGGTATAAGTTAGAGGCAAAAGATGGTTTCTTAAAACCTATCATTATGAGCCCAATATCCCACAGTGGGTATTCAAGCCTTATTTATGTAAGACAGTGGGCAGCAATGAGCTATTAATAGGCCTAGAGATGTCACATACTGACCCCCATTAGAACCCCATTTATCAAAATCAAAATCAAAATCAAAGCATTTATTTCAAGTAGGCCAGTTACAGGCACTTTTGAATTGTCGAAACAAAGACAACAGTAAAAAATAGCTACAGTCCCAGTCACAAGGCACAAAAACTGTGAAAGTACTGTAGTTGCCCATTCCCTAACGTAGATCTCTATGGAGAAGAACGGGCAAGAAACTCCATGGACACTCTTTTAAATCAGAATACTTTAACAAAACCTTGGTTACATCATTCAATTTGAGATGGTACATTATGTGAGAACGATGCAGCAAGATGTGTACGTTAAGTGTCCATAGTAAAAACAATTCAAAAATAAAATAATTAATTCAAATAAGCCGTGGCAAATAAGAGATGAGTCACAACTGACAGCGCCCGTTCACGAACATGACGCATGTATCAGCACCATTCAACTCAACCATTTTGAAGGGAACTAAATGATCCGACACACGTGCCACCATCAGCGAGACATTTGAGTGAGCATGACATACTCCTAACCGCCAGGGCACATTCAAGTCAAGAAAAGACGCAGGTTTCCAGCGAATGACAGCTTTCTAGTACATAGTACTCACACAATATGGGCTAGGCGGCTATATAATACAAAAGAGATTGAATCTATACAATGCAAAGATAGTTATACAATCTTTAGCAGCTCCAACAATACTATTTAATGCTATCAATTTAGGCGCTCCTGTTCTTGTGGAGCAGGACCGGCATTGAGCCAAGCATTTTTATCAGTGATAAAGGATCATCCTTTTTTTATAAATTACAACATCATTTAATCATAATTTACAAAATGGGGCATCCTTTGATGAACAAATGATTTTCTTAATAGGCCAAGAGATGTTACATACTAATCTCAAATGACCTTGGGAGATTTCGTATGGACTCCGTCTCCACTCTCCAACAGTCATAGAATTTGTGCATATGATGAGAAGGATACGGAAAAAGACTTTCTGTCCTACACAATTATTGCAAAATCGATGAGAGTTTTTGATCGTTTCTTCATTACCTTTGTGATACTAGGGTGGACGTGTTTTTTCCTTCTGGTTTCTTGCCGTAGTTCCTTTTGCACTCTAAAGATGTACATCGTGTCTGAATGTACTTTACTGTGTGTACCTAAATGAGAAAGCATTGCTTAGTTAAAAAAAAAAAACCTATAACGGCGTGAATTTGGAAGCTTATGTGATTTCTGACCCTAGGAATTTCTCCTGTATCGTGGTTGCGTTTACAAACAAATTATACTCACATACACAAAACAGGCAGACCCGGAACAATTACCTTTAGGTCATATAGTCATATCAATATTTGTTCCGTGCAGCTATCGAACTCGCTACACGCAGCACAGCAACCAATCGCTCAGCCACTGCGCCAATGTGCCGTTAATGCTGCCAAAACCGGGGTTAAAAACACTCAGGTAACATTTCTTTTATGATTTTATCATAAAGTCTGTTTTTTGCAAAGATTTCTCATAACTTACACCACAATATGGGCACTTCCAAAGTTTCCAATGTTGACTGTAACTTTCCTCTTAGTATCGATTTATTGTTTATTTAATTTTATTTTTCTCCTAAAGACATTAATTAGGTTTCAAACTTCGCGAAAATGTGCTAAGTGCTAAAAAAGAAGTTTCGGAAAATATTTTAGTTCTTGAGACATGTGCCCCCATTAAAGTTAACTTTGAAATATAGAAGTTGGGGGAAATTGGGAGTGTATTAGAGTTTCTATACGACTAATGGTAAAGCTGTATTCCTGTGCGAGTAATAACACAACATCACGCCTGTAATCCCCGAAGGGTTAGGCAGAGGTGTTTCTTACAGTACACCCACATTTCGTCAGTTATGTTTAAGTCTCATGTAATAGGGGGCGAGCTTATTGCCATCAATCGGGCGCAAATTCAGACTCCACGGCTGCTACTGAGAAATTCCTGATGGAAAAACCCAACAACACTTTGCCCGACGCGGGAATCGAACCCAAGACCCCATGCTCAGCAGTCGTGCTTGCGCCCACTAGATCAACGAGGGAATCGCGGCAATGTGATAGTAATATAATAGGTCTTTACCTATGTAATTGGAGATTTAATAACCAGCATTTTCAGATTTAATTATCTGTGGATTGACGCGCAATTCGAATTTCAAATAAATTTTATTCGAAAGCCGTGTTCTTTTAATTTCAAATTCAGTCATTTGTTTTTAGATAGTTTTTTGTTTTTGTGAAATTGTGGTAGTTTTTGGCGCCATGGACAAACTGAAAATTCGTACGATTTTCG
The DNA here is from genome assembly GCA_910589295.1 of Noctua janthe. NCBI lineage: Eukaryota > Metazoa > Arthropoda > Insecta > Lepidoptera > Noctuidae > Noctua > Noctua janthe. The sequence goes on from OU342578.1 coordinate 6,490,316, forward strand.
AATATGAGTGGACATACCGCTGCGCAAACAACACGAAACATTAGCAACGTGTACGGGCCTAACACTGCTTGCATAAACATGGTCCATTATTAGTTCAATCGTTTTAAATCTGGAAATTTTGAGTTGAAGAATGAGCCTCGCGGTCGGCCGGTAACTATTGTCAACATCGACGAATTGAAGGCGGTAGTGAAAACGGATCCAACTCAATCTACGGCTGAGCTTGCTGCGGGCCTTGGAGTTAGTGTCAAAATGACATTGAAGCACTTGCGTCATATCGGAAAGATAAAAAAGCTAGATAAGCTAAAATAAAAAAAAAGTACAAAAATTTTTGTTTTTAAAATTTGCAAACAAATCTCCAATTTCATAGGTAAAGACCTAATGCAATGACACAATGCAAGTGCAAGGGGAATTGTAGCAAGATAGGGTACAGCTGGATTGAATAGCGATCGGGACGCCTGCTTTTAGATTATATGTCTGAACCTGAACGGGGTATGCGCTTTGAGGAGTACCCCACATATCCAGCATAACCTGACCTCGCTTCATATGAGCTTCCCGTACAATGAGAGATCAGCTTAATTTTGTTTTCGAATAGCATGATTGGTCATCGTGCGTACGATCATTCCTGAGTGCCTAACAAATCTCTAGCATCGTTTTAATTCGTCTAGCTGTTGCCCGCGACCTTCGTTCGCATAAAATTGACATGAATAAACAATTAAAATGCACTCAACCAGCGCATTAATTATGTCCATTAAAATGTATAATAAATTGCCAAATGACATTCGAGAAGTGGACAAAACTAATATATTTATTAATAAATTGAAACAATTTCTGGAATCCAAGGCATACTACTCAGTAAAGGAGTTTCTGGATGACAAATCGATTACAAACTAAAATCATTCGCTCTCATGTAATACAACAAACATTACGAAATAAATATATAATATAATATGGAATAATATGAAATTTAGGAAAACAAATATAAATATGAAAATATGAATACACAAATAATAACATAATTTAATAATAATTAAATACTTTTAATAATTTCATAATAATAACCTACATTATTGTTATGCAATACATTATTAAAAATAACTAATATACTATACCTATATGAACAAACATAACAATGTATTATGTATATATTCATAATTATACAACCAATTAAATTTATAATTTCTAATAATTTATATGACATTATTGAATTGCTGCTTAGCCCTCTTCCTCTCTCCTAATGTTGCTGTGCCCGACAGGGTCCATAATGATCTTTTACCTTGTTACACCATCTATGTAACACTTATGGAATGCAATAAAAATTTGAGTATTGAGTATTGAAATTGTAAAAAAAAAATATTTCTTTATGGAGTTCGAACCCAGCCAGGCGCATTACTTTGTGTAAGTTATTTCATCACCACTGCTCTCAAAACGGTGAAGGAAAACATCGTGAGGAAACCGGCATGTCCTAGAAAAAAAAATTCGAAGACATGTGACATCTACCAACCCGCACTGGGCCCGCGTGGTGGATTATAGCCCATTCCCTCTCATAGAGAGGAGGCCTGCGTCCCAGCAGTGGGAACATTAATAGGCTGATTATGCTATGCTTATGCTATTTCTTTATTTCAATCGGATTTTGTTAACAATTCAAGTGTTTTAAGTTTTTGGATGGAACCCTAATCCCTTTTCTAAAATAAAAGTAGTATCTGTCAATAAAAATCCCGGCAAAATCTGTCAAACCGTTTCGGAGATTAACCGGAACAAACAAACAGACAGACAAAAATAAAAAGTTTTTGTAAAAAAGAAATGCTATGAAATGGATTAAATTTTCTTTTCTAGTACACCGATAAACGTACTTAATTCCTAAAAAAAAAGATAATTAATGAAGAAATCAATAATAAGAATGTGAAAATCGACGGAAGTTAAAGACTTAGATGTATTCTTAAACTGCAACCTATCTTGGTGGACCGATGACCTGGTGAAGGTTGCGGTTATCTGCTGGATGCGAGTCGTACGGGACCGGTCAATGTGGCGGCACTTGGGGGCGGCCTAAGTCCAGCAGTGGACGTCTTTTGGCTGAAATGATGATGATTGCTGAAGTAAGCAGGAGTGTGTTCTATCGTATCGATCGCTTTAGAAATTCCTGTAAACTAAAAAATTACTCTTGTTCTGTCTCTTTTTCTTTCTTTTTTAGACAATGCTGACGTCTGTTTTCTTGATGCGACTGAGGAACTTCTTGATAAGCCCGAACTTCTGCAGAATTTCTGAATCCGCTTTATTTTCGGGCTTCGGAAGTACGACCATGTGTCGGAATTTCGGAAGCAGCTGAAGTGGCTACTTATTCGGCAGCGTCAAGATAGTCACACTCTTTCTTTTCCCTTTTCCGTTCTTCACAATTCTAAAGCTCCTTTGCATCTTCGGGAACCTTTTGAGTATCTTGTTTCTAGAGGTAAACTTGGACATTTTACACTTTATATCATAGCAGTTCGCTTCATGTGCTAATTTTCGACCTCCGAGCGGGCGACGCCGCGGGTAAAGGAAGTAACGAATAATACCGTCAAATTTTTTACTTCTTTCTTTTGTTTAATATTTAGCTCGCTTATACTGTTTCAAAGATTTTCGCTGGCGCTCGCAATTATAATTAACGCCTGCATAGAATAATCCAGAAACTTTTGATGTTTAACTGTGTTTTTTGACAACTGAAATTTTAATGAGAACAGGGTTAAATATTATTTTTGCTAGAACATTGAACTGAATACCACGGTACTAAGTTTATTCGTTACACTATTGAGTGACCTACTAAGGAGTGGGTCATGTGGTACTGTTGCAAGTGTAAAGATGGCCAATTGTTCAAGATAATGTAGAAAGAATCCATTCTTGTGTAATAAAACATTGGTAGTTTGTTCGTATAAATTACATAACATAATACACGCCTGTAATCCCTGAATGGTTAGGAAGAGGTGTACCTTATAGTACGCCCACATTAAGTTAGTGGTTATGTTTAATTCCCTTGTAATAAGGGGCGAGCCTATTGCCATCAATTTCGCGTAAATGTAGACTCCGTGGCTGCTACTGAGAAATTCCTGAAAAACCCAATAACACTTAGCCCAACCTGGGAATCGAACCCAGGATCTCATGCTCAGCATCCATGCTTACGACCACTAGACCAGCGAGGCACTTCGAAATTCTAATAATATTTATTTTATTTCTTTCTTTCGATAAAAATCTTTGTAAAGCGTCAAGCTAACTTTTCCTATTTCCAAAACATCATTATTTATCCGAGTCCTTCTAAGAAATCTTTTACTTCAAAACAAAATCTACTTACAAAATAACTTAGAAAATCATTTTCTCAACAATAATAATAAAATAGCAACATCCATTTATCTAGGAGAGCTACAAAGGCTGTCATACGAAGAAACTAAGATTTTCCTGCTCTCGCGGACGTTCTGAGCAAAAGATAACCAGTGACACGGTGTCCGGATTTCTAGTTTACTTTTCAAGGGACTTAAGACCGGGGTAGACAAGCGGGATTATTTTATTTTTCACGAACAAATCTTTACAAAACATCAATGAAACTTTGTGTTGTAAGTTACATTGATGTTTTGTAAAGATTCGTTCGTGAAATTAACTATCCTATTCTAACAGGGTTTTGGAAATGATTGCTGGCAGAGTGAACTGTCTTTGTGTGGTTCACTTCTATCATCATAATCATCATTTATTTATTTGCACAAACATCATCTGCCTAGCCTTTTCCCAACTATGTTGGGGTCGGCTTCCAGTCTAACCGGATACAGCTGAATACCAGTATTTTACATGGAGCGACTGCCTATCTGACCTCCACAACCCAGTTAGTACTGGGTAATACGATACCCCTTGGTAAGACTGGTTGTCAGACTTTTTGGGCCACTGACTACCTATAACGACTGTCAAAGATCTACAAATGACACCCGGGACCAACGGCTTAACGTGCTTTACGAGGCACGGAGGAAACTCGGTATGTAATGGGTGGTCACCCATCCACAGACCAACCTAGGCAAGCGCGGCTTAACCTAAATATCGATCCGAGCGGCTGTTATTACATAGCCACGAGTTCCTCTTATTCTTTATTTGCACAAACATGAGTACAATACATACAACAACAAATTGACAGCATGCAAGAGATGGAATGATGATGTGATGATGTGATGTGTGATGTGTGTTGTATGCATGTGTGATGTGTGCGTGTGTGTGTATCAGTTACATGTGTCACCGTATCGTGTGGTAATACTATCACTTAGTTTTTAATGACTGTTACTAACCTTGTATGAGCCTCAGCTCGAAATGACAAACTGACACACACAGTCACACATACACACTCACTCACACACTGACACACTCTGACTCCCGACTGTTATTTGTAGATTTTTGACGTTTGTTACAGGTGCTCAGAGGCCTGAAAGTCTGACAACCAGTCTCACCAAGGGGTATTACCCAGTACTAAGTCGGTTGCGGTGGTCGCTCCATGTAAAATACTGGTATTCAGCTGCGTTGGAAGCCGATTAGCCGAACCCAGCATGGTCGAGAAAAAGCTAATCAGATGATGATGAAATGCCAATTTTAGCGATTCATAGCGAACTTTAACTACAAAATAGACAAAGAAAAATGACATCGTCTCACCAAAATCTGCTGCATCTAAATAAACTTGAGAAGGGCATTGGGATTGGATACCAAAACAGTGTTCCGATTTTACGTTTTCCCTCTCTTAGAGATGGTCTGTGGCCCAGCAGTGGGACATTATAGCCTGATTATCCTATGCCTTGTAAAGGTAAAATACAGGACTTTGGAAAACACTGTGATGATTCTTACCAGAAACTTATTTGATATCTGAAGACAGCAATTTTCATTTCGAAGTCTCCAAAAATAAATTTATAATGGTCGACCGAAACCAACTTCCACCTTTTAGGTCTCCCTCATGCAAATTATGATTCACATAAAGAGTTCTCTACCTAACTATCTCCTCTTTAAATAAATCCGCAAGCCACCAGTGAACACCTAGCCTAACAAAATGAAAGTTTTCCTCAATTAATCGAAGTCTATCTCGTTCCGTCTGCAATTTGAGGCCATTCATCCTTCTCTGCGCCACTCATTAGTTGCACCTTGATTTAACACTGGAAAGAGGTGAGCAGACTTCTTAGTTTCTACCTTTAGTTATCTTTCTGAAGTTATTGATGCTTAGTTTTAAGTTGTCATAGTGAATAATACCTTATGTTGCATATTTTAGGGTCGATTTAACTTTACAAGTTATGTGAATGAGTTGTGGTAACGTCGGCGACTTATCGCGTTGTAGGTCGTGGGTTCGAGCCTAGATAGGTGTATTCATCATCATCATCATTCAATCCGGAATCACCCATTGATGGGTATAGGCTTTGCCTTTCTTCTGACACTCTTCTCTGTGCTGTGCGTCCCTCACCCATCTGTTATCCGTACAGGCGCATTACTTTGTGTAAGTTATTTCATCACCACTGCTCTCAAAACAGTGAAGGAAAACATCGTGAAGAAACCGGCATGTATTAGGCCCAAAAATTCGAAGACATGTGACATCAACCAACCCGCACTGAGTGAGCGTGGTAGATAACAGCCCGTTCCCTCTATAGAGAGGAGGACTGTATCCAAACAGTTTTAACCTTCTAAAAACACTCTTCCAGATAACGGAAAGGACTAAAGCATAATAACTTCCATATCCTTACTTAATATTATAAATGCGAAATTAAGTTTGTTTGTTAATAATTAATACTAGAAACGGGATATTTACCATTTTAGTTTGTTTGTTAGTTTGTTACCTTTACACGCCTAAACCACTGAACCGATCATCCTGTTTTTGCATATACGTTGTCAGGTGTACAGAAACATTAATAGGCTGATTATGTCTAATATCCGTTTTTTTTGCTAGCCTTTCATGTGTCCCACTGCTGGACAAAGGCCACCTCTTTCTCCTTCCAAACCTCTCTATCGTGTGCGATCACGGGCTATAATCGCCCCGCAAACAAGATCAGATCGTCACACCATCTTAACCGCGTACACATAACATCAGTAACATCAGTTAGTAATATAAGATTTTAAACTACCATGGTCACTAACATTATCATTAACACTACACACACCACACACACACACACACACGCACACACAAATACACACACACAGTACACACTAGTTTCGCTCTCTTTCTTCAAGATTTGTCTTGTCATAAACACCCACCCGCAATAACTTCAGTTTATCCGTGATCATGGTGCTTGCAACAGCGCTGAAACATCGGGAACTGAAATCAATCAGTAAACATGGTAAATATCCCGTTTCGAGTGTTAATGATAATATCAGTTCATCATTCTCTTGCCCTTATCCTAATTCATTTGCAGTCTTCTTCCACACTTCTCTATCTCATCAGACACCTCCTTTCTTGCCAAATCATTCTTAACACAGTCCATCGATCGTTTCTTTGGTCTTCCTCTACTCATATACCCATCCACATTCATACTTAAAACTTTCCTCACAACATTTTCCTCATTCCTCCGCATCACATGCCTATACCACGACAACCGATTACTATAGAACTTTTCAGTCATTTTTCAGTCAATGATAATATCAGTTAGTAAGTCTAAAAGTTGAAATCCTGCAGACGAATGCCAGAAAAAAACCTCACAGTACCCATCTCAAAAACACCCTATACGTAGACCACTGTAATAACCGTTTCGCCCACACCAACGAAACTCCAACAATATGGCTGCCGTCAAAAAAAACTGCGGAAAACAGCAAAAATGTCCACAAATGTTCTGAGACATAACGTAGCAAGCTGTCGGTTTTGACAAATGGACAGAATCTTCAAGACTATCGCAAAATGTTCGGATACGTGTCGGATTTGGGGAAAAAATTGGTCCTTTCTTGTTAGTGAACCATTCGAGTTGTTAGTGTTGGAGGGGTAAAAGAAAAAAGATGTTGCTTGTTATCTTTTGGATTTTATCTTTTATGTGGGTGGTCAGGATGGGAATTACCAAAAGCCACTTTGTTACTCTTGGTACTTGTAATAAAGAAACTAAACATTAGCGTCATACTTTCTATTTTTATAACAATACTAGTATCTATCAGCCGCTGCGAGACTGTTCGAAAGAGATACCGCGGCCCTGGAACACAAAGGGCAAAGAAGGAACATGGAAGAGTCAGTACAAGTCTGATACTCCCTTCCGCTCCGGCCAGAGCGGGGGGAGGGGGGGGGGTCATTTGATGATATTCATTAAACACCGTTTGTTGTCTTTCCACTTCTTCCCGAAGACTTGTTTAGCTGCAACGGGCTGTTCTTCAGACAGCAAGCAAAAGGCTCAACGCAAGTGCCAAAAGTGCGAAACACTTTCGAAGCGTTTTGATTCACTATAATGACCATCAACAGGATTGACATAAGAAGCATCCGGCGTGCATGTATGACTAGATGTATAAACGTGGACGAGGCAAAAGGATAATAATAAATGTTTATTTATTATTTCTTAATTTATTTATTTCCTGATATTGTGGTGATAGATCGCCGAGAGCGCCGTGCAATGATTGTTGATATCACTGTCCCTCATGACGAGAATTTCGTGAAAGCTGAGAATGATAAAAAAATCAAGTATCTTGATTTAGCACACGAGGTTGTCGACATGTGGGACGTGGACTCTGCAATCATTGTACCGATAGTCGTTACGGTTAATGGACTAAAGCAGAGAGCCTCGACCTTAGGAGGCTCTCATTGCGCGGCTGGGTCAAGGGCTTGATTCAGAAAGCAGTACTCCTGGACACGGCACGCATAGTGAGGCGGTTCCTCTCTCTGGAGCCCTGACCACCGGCAACCTGGACCTTGTTCCTGATGCCGATGGGCCATCTATTTTTTTATATTTTTAAATGTTTTGTTTACTTTTCTTTGTAAAAATATTTAAAAATGTATTAGATAAGAGAAAGAATGAATAAAGGAAATAATAATGTTTATTTCAATAACTTAAGAATACGTTTACATTTGGTCTTCAGGGAATTTCCATTTAAGTAAGAAGTATACTTGTGTTAGGAAAATCCACTCTCCCAGTAGTTACAACTTGTATAAGCTATTGAATAGACATTTCATTACAGTAGGTATTAGAAAATAAAGTGATATAAATCAAAAATATAAAGTAAAACATAAACAAAATAAAGTTTAATCAAAGGCACGCTGTAGTGTGAGGGTGTGTAATCGTCGCGGGGTTGCGATAGTCGTGGAGAGGATCCGGCAATTGGGTCTCGAGGTGGCACTGCACAAGTCCGAGGCCATGTGTTTTCATGGGCCTCGGAATGCGCCACCGTCGGGATCCCTACTGACGGCAGGAGGGGTTTCCATCGGCGTCGGGTCGACGTTGAAGTACCTAGGACTCGTCCTCGACAGCCGGTGGAACTTCGTGGAGCACTTCCGACGTTTGGCTCCCAAACTGGAACGGACAGGGGCTGCCTTCAAGCGGCTCTTGCCCAACCTGAGGGGTCCAAACGCCTCCTGCCGGAGGCTATACGCGGGGGTCGTGCGGTCCATGGCCCTTTACGGGGCCCCGGTGTGGGCGCGTTCTTTGAGGCGGCAAGCCGCCCACTACCTGAACGCGCCCCAAAAGGTAATAGCCATAAGGCTAATCCGGGGGTACCGCACGATCTCCGGCGAAGCGGCTAGCCTCCTTGCCGGATTGCCGCCATGGGATCTGGAGGCGATAGTCCTCGCACGCCTGCACGAATGGCGCGCGGAGGCACTACGTCGGGAGGAAACTCCGCTGCCGCGGCAAATTGCCGCTCAGCGGACAGACCTCCGGCGTGATCTCATGGCGACATGGAGAGAGCGACTGTCGCAACCCCGTGCAGGGCACGCCACCATAGTGGCGATAAGTCCCCTCTTTGAGGAGTGGCTAGAGAGGCGCCACGGCGCCCTCACCTACCGCCTGACGCAGGTCCTCACCGGACACGGTTGTTTCGGGAGGTTCCTGCACCGAATCGGGCGGGAGGAAACGCCCGGGTGTTTCCACTGCGAGGATCGTCCGGAGGACACGGTGGAGCACACCGTGGAGGTCTGCCCCGCTTGGGCGGAGCACCGCCGTGTCCTTGTAGCGGCGATTGGCGGCGGCGATCTCTCGCGTCCGGCCCTGGTTCAAGCCATGGTCCGGAGCGAGAGGGAATGGGAAGCCGTCACCACCTTCTGTGAAGCAGTCATGCTAGTGAAGGAGGTGGCGGGACGTGAGAGGGAAAGAACCTCACGTCCCAGCCGCCGCGGGAGACGCCCTGGGCGTCGGGGGTCACGTGGTGGCTCCCGGCCACCGTAGGCGCGGGCCTGTGGACGGCAAGTTATGGGCTAGCTCGCCGTCCGGCCGTCTTATGACGACAGGCCGTGTCGACGGCGCGTTCGTGTTCCACGTGCGCCTCAAAGAGATGTCAGCAAATAAGTAGGGGTCCGCAAGGGCCGATGCCTACCAGGGCTGCGGGACTGTTCGAAAGAGATACCGTGGCCCTGGAACACAAAGGGCAAAGAAGGAACATGGATGGGTTTTAGTCAGTACAAGTCTGACACTCCCTTCCGCTCCGCCCAGAGTGGGGGGGGTCATTTGATGATTTCCCATCCGGAAAAAAAAAAAAAAAAAAAAAAAGGGTGTGTAATCGTGTGTTTGCGTGTGTGAGTGAGTGCGAGTGTATGTGTATTTAATGTTAGTATAAGGTATGTAAATATCATTGGATATGTGCTAGTGAAGAAAAGTAGTCTCCATTAATAAAACCGATTATAATTAATATGCATCTAAGACAAGGAGTGTGTGAGGATCGTCGCAGGTGGCGTTCTGTGGTTTTTGCCTACCTCTATTGGAAAAAGGCGTGAGTTTATGCATGTTTGACATGCATAAACGATTTTTTTGTAGCTTATGTCCATACAGCACATTTCTTATTTCGTTTTCCCATCATCGTTTTCCCTGATTTCATGTCATTTGGACCAGGCCCTTCGATCCCAAAACTACTAACAATTTAACGAAATTTGTACATCTTCTACCATTCAAACACTGTGACAGATTTCATTATGATTTTATTACTATTGACTTGACTGTGTTTACTTTGACATTTATTTCCTTCATTTATTTTTATACATATAATTTACATTTTTAAATATTTCTATACCAAGTAATATAAAAAAACATTTAAAAATATAAAAAACAGTAGCCCACTGGTATCGGGAACAGGGTCCGAAATACCGGTGGTCAGGGCTCTTGAGAGAGGAACCTCCTAACGATACGCGCCGTGTCCAGAAGTACTGCTTTCTGAATCAAGCCCTTGATCCAGCTGCCAAGCGAGAGCCTCCTCAAATGTTGGTCGAGGCTATTGGCTATTAAGCCATTGGCCGACACGACTATCGGCACAATGACTGCTGTACTCACGTCCCACATGTCGACAACCTCGCGAGCCAGATCTAGATATTTGAATTGTTTATCTTTCTCTGCTTTCACAAGGTTCTCGTCATGCGGAACCGTTATATCAACAATCATTGCGAGACGCTCTAATCGATCAATCACCACAATGACATTTATTATTATTTGCTTTTTTAATTATGATTTTTATTTTTATTCTTTTACTTTTTGACATGTATTGTATCATTTTGACATTTATCACTAGTTGCTAATTTTATAGACACTATTTAAATTATATTTTTGTAATCTTTTAACTTTGCCAGTTAGTATTTTTTTTTTGCTAAATCCACTTCAAATTAATTATATTGGACTGAAATGACCTAATGAAAATCATAATTTTAGAATTTCAAAACATTTTCACGCCATAGTATGTGGCAAACATGTCTGAACGATTTTTTTATTTATGCTATCCTTCATACACTTTTTATTATTGTACAAACGGCGGCACATCAAGCTGTACATTTCCAGTATAACATGGCCTCGCTTTGTATAAATTTCCAGTACAACGAGAGATCCGCATAAACTAGTTTTGTATAGCTTCATTGGCCGTCGTGGGTATATGTACACATGTCTGAGCAAATAAATATATCTTACCGTACCTCTTTTAATCTACCCACTACAAAAAAAGATGAATACACTGAACTAGCTGACACAAAGTCACAACACGTCGTATTCTTTTGAGGACAATAGTAATAGCTACGTGTACATACGTAGATAGACCGGCGACGTTGACAAACGTCGATACGTTTGTCGTTACACGTCAATAAGTAGACCCTTTATAACTACACTCCGGGTAAGGTTTTGGTGTTCGGACGCTCTTAGAATTAATTTAGTGGAAAATTGAATGATTGTTCTACAAGGTAATCATCGAACAAATACGCAACCTGCACGGGTAGTGCTGTATGTCCGGGAAACCTTAACGCGTGGTCATGAGTTTTGTATGATGCATGTCATGTCCCTGCGTCAAATAAATATTTTTTCTTTCTTTCTTTCTTTTTTGCGTACAAATGAGCGATGCGATCAATTAGTTTTGTTAGTACACTTTACACGGGCTCAAGAGTAGAAGTTGTCAAATGCTCTGTTAATACAAACAAACTAATGGAAACATGGTAACTGACCTTGAGCAAATTTGATAAAGTTTGGATATTAAATTCTTTTGAAAGGGCAATCACCTCAAAATTTTGCCTAAATAATGTATGTATGCACTAAAACTAATTAATACCAAAATCAAAAGGGCTTTATAAAACTTAACAATAGCAAAACAAACTCATTATCTTCATCATCTGCCTAGCCTTTTCTCAATTATGTTGGGGTTGGCTTCCAGTTTAACCAGATGGAGCCGAATACCAGTATTTTACATGGAGCGACTGCCTATCTGACCTCCACAATCCAATTAGTACTGGCTGATCCGATACCCCCTTGGTAAGACTGGTTGTCAGACTTTCGGGCCACTGACTACCTGTAACGACGGTCAAAGATCTACAAATCACAACTGCAGATTCAACTACGTCATGGGATCTAAACCAACAACATTGACGCGATACCCTATGTCCGCGTAGGCAGAACTCCCTAGGGTCCGCTCAGTATTACCATTGTTCCATTCGCGTCACCGGGGAGACTATGGCGACATTTTCACGAGTAACACAGAAAGTATTCGCTATCGTTTCTCGCCTTCACGATATTTTCATAAGGATTTATGTTATACAAGTATTCTTTACTAACTTTTGCCCGCGGCTCCGCTCGTGTTAATTTGGAATTTGACAATCAATTCGGATTGTCCTCTGCTTGTGCAATATTCAATTATGATTCGAAAGACACGAGGCGCCATCATATTATCATGAACGTTATTGTGGTTTTCCTGGGAAACAGTATTTTTTATCGGGATGAAAGGTACTCTATGTCCAATAGGCTGCAATCTACCACGCGGGCCCTCGCGGGTTGGTAGATGTCACATGTCTTCGAATTTTTGGTTCTAGGACATGCCGGTTTCCTCACGCTGTTTTCCTTCACCGTTCTGAGAGCAGTGGTGATGAAATAAATTACACAAAGTAATGCGCCTGCCTGGGTTCGAACCAACGACTTACTGCTCGTAAGTTGGGGCCGCCACCAATGGGCGACCGCTGCTGTTTGTTAATGTGAGTTTAAATGTTTTTTAAGGACCCACATGTGGGGCAAAGTTAAAAAAAAAATGAATCAAGCCCTCGTCGATCAAAAATGATATTTCATTAATAAATATAACGGGGAAATAATAAACAATGACCTATTGAGTCAGTTTTACCTGATAAAATAATTAAGTGGACGCGAAGAGTGACGGATCGATATTTAACGTGATGGACTTAAAAGGGTTGGTAGGGGTGGAGATATACGGGGTTCATTTTAGGGGCGAAACCGCTGGGGGTTGTTGTTTAATTAGGAATCGTTAGTATTACCTACATACGTTTCATAGTAAGCCAATATCATAACTGCATAGCAACGGGGTCAAAAACAAACATCAGTAATGTTTTTCACCACCGACATCTCACTAATTTTCACAATAAAGTCCCAGCTACTGTCATAGTGACAGTCAGTAAAGACTCGTATACAACATTAGTTTTAGTATATGCGAAACCTGAAACAGATGTCTCTTATTTTTATGTAAAGAATCTATGTACAAAATTTCAAAACTGTATCATGAAAAATCACAAAGTTATAAGCTTGTTCTGTTACCTAGCTGTCCGCACAAAAACGTGGTCACCACGCAGCGCGCGCGCGCCCGCAGCGTTGTCTTGAGCTCATTGATAATAATAATTTGCAAGAAGGTACCTAAATGATTGCGATAGTGTCGCTCGGTGTCCAATTTGTAGCCTTTTTTAAATATTTTTGGGACAAAATAAAAAATGGGTTAAAAATTATTGAAATCGATTCAGTTACTTGTTCTGGACAAACTATCTTCAGGTTTCGTATATTCCAAAAATAATGCTGTAAATGTAGGAACCGGTAAAAAGGTACGCTGAAGTGATATTGTTAGTGAACAGCGACTTCTAGGAACTGTTCCTTCTCTCTTCTACTCAGCGTTTCGATGGCAATCTAAATTGTGTCCCCCCAAAACAGAGCCACTAGTTTGGCGCAGTAGCGTCCATCAGTTCCTGTAATGAACAAACAACAAAATATTGAGTGCCCCATCATTTGTGGAACAGCACCACATTTACACTCCAGTTCAGAGTCATCAATGAAGCTCCACCTGAGCAGGTTTTCCTTGCTGCGGCCAACCTGGGTCCGGAGTCTATTCATAGACTTCCAGATCAGCCATGACAACTCATATATAGGTAGGAGATTTTCAGCAGGTGGAACGAATGGGTTTGGTAAGGATGCACTACCTCGCCTCGCCACAGCTTTAGTCTTTCTGTAGACTAGACCGCTCGCCAGTATTGTGATACATTAATAACCCATTATTTTAGTACCTACCTACTCTTTAAAGTCATAAAAACCCCCTAACATCCATGCCCATAAATTTTAAATATGTTTTTTACGCAAACCCTGCGTAGGGAATTACAGCTGTTTTGATATGGAAAGAAAAATTCGAGTGCGAGCAGGGTTGAAAATTTCGAGAGCTGTGAGCAGAGTGCGATGGTCTAATTGGTTAAGACGTCCGGTGTACAGAAATCGGAAGGTTGCCGGTTCAAACCCTGCTCGCACTCGAATTTTTCTTTTCATATCAAAACAGCTATGCCCCCATAGAGTTACAAGAACGTTCGAAGGTAATCTTTCCTAGAAATATTTGTTGAAGCCAAAGATTATATCGTTTTCCATTTTTTATGACTTAATATTATATTTTTCCTCACCCCCAAACGCAACGTTTCCTAACAAAATTCACCCCCCTATCCAATCACCCCATGTAAATGAGGGGTCAAACATAACCTTGTAATATTGACTAATTGTTTCCATAAGACATGTAACTGTCTCGTACTGTTGCTAACTTACCCTACGGTGGGTAATTTATTAAATAGTTGCTCTAACTTTGCGCAGTAATGATTTATTGTGTCAACTCGTGAATGCTTGCGTCGGTGTTGAGTTACGTGTTTTGGATGTACGAAGATAATAGGGAAGGGAAGATGTTTGAATTAAATTTGGTTTAGGTCGTTGTTACTGAATCTATACTAATATTATAAAGCTGTAGAGTTTGTTTGGTTGAACGCGCTAATCTCAGGAACTACTGGAATTCGAATTGAAAAACTTCTTCAAGTGTTGGATAACCCATTTGTCGAGGAAGGCTATAAGCTGTATGACATCACGCTCAATAGGAGCGGAGAATCAATGATAAATGTTACAAAAACGGGGAAAATAGTATTTTTTTAAATAATTTCACGCGGACGAAGGTCGCGAGGTAGTAATATAATATAAACATACTATTTGCGGGTCTAAAAATAAAACTCAAGATACTATGTTTATTGATTTCAGGGGTTTACTAATAACCTCGTAATTTATCAAGGTTAAAATTAATGTCTCTGTAGCAGAACGGAGTCAGGAATTGTGCCCGTTTGATGCCAAAAGGCTGGCTTCTAAGGCCGGCTTCCTATTACGTAGGACTTATAAACATAACTGGTGAAATATGGGTGTACTAATAGTACAGCTCTCTCTAACCCCATTCGGAATAACAGCCGTGTTTGTATGTGTTACATATTAATATAATTAGAAATTGACATGGTAATAATTAGTAATTGAAAATTGACATAGTAATAATTAGTAATTGAAAATTGACATATTAATATAATTAGAAATTGACATGGTAATAATTAGTAATTGAAAATTGACATAGTAATAATTAGTAATTGAAAATTGACATATTAATTAATTAGAGATTGACATAGTAATAATTCGTAATTGTAATTAGAATATTTTAGAATTAAAATTAGAATATTTGTACGCCGCTGACGGCAAGACATAGCGATAATTTTAAGAGCACTAATATCTGCATATATGTATTTTTTCACCTATGATCTACAAATAAAGTGATTTGAATTTGAATTTGTTTTCGATGACATGTTGAATAATTTTTGTGTGTGAGGAAGGTCTTGTCTTGAAAACCTGAGTATATAATATGTTTTTTGGGGGAATTAACGTTTATTAAACTAGCTGCACAGACAAAACAGCAATATTTACCTTTAGCTAGTGTAACCTAGGTAGATACGTGTTGTTATTGCTAGGGTACTGGTTTTTCAGGCCCTCTTATTTTAAAAAAGTGGTGTCTCTAAAATTGACGTATTTATTCTAAAACTGATGACGATTTTCATTCGCGTTTAGTTTCTTAAAACTATTATTAAAAACCGGCCAAGTGCGAGTCAGACTCGCGCATGAAGGGTTCCATACCATCGTAGTAGGTACTTACAAATAATTAAAAAAAAACAATAATATATTATTTGTTGTTATTGCGGCAATATGAATACACATTCTGTCAAAATTTGTACTGTCTAACTATGACAGATCATGAGATACATTCCACTCACAGGCAGACGGACGGAGGAACAGCGGAGGCTTAGTAATAGAGTCCCGTGAGTTACCCTTCGGGTACAGAACCCTAAAAACCAGTCTCTTAGCAAACTAACGTATAGCATAAGCGTCGAAATTTTAAATAAAGTAAAAACTGCAGCAAAAAATATAAATCAAGACTTTTAGTTGCGTAATTAATGCATGGTAAAGTCAAAGGAAAGCTTCCCGGGGTAACGTTTATAAGTTTTTTATACCTTTTAGAACTTTCTGACTTGACGTCATTTTCTTTAATTATTATTGTTTTTTGTTATAATTATGAAGAGGACTTTGCTTGTAATTACGGACACACCGAACTTAATTAAAAATAAATTTTATTTTTCAGGTTTTTATCCTCTAGTTTTTTATGTTTTGTTTCGGATTTTACTGATTTATTTTTAAATCTAAATAAAAAGAAAAACAATAGCGTTTTTGTACTTTGTTTGAACCGACGTCCACTTTTAGCATAAGCATATGCATAATCAGCCTATTAATGTTCCCACTGCTGGGACGCAGACCTCCTCTCAATGAGAGGGAATGGGCTATAATAAACCACGCGGGCCCAGTGCGGGTTGGTAGATGTCACATGTCTTCGAATTTTTGGTTCTAGGACATGCCGGTTTCCTCACGATGTTTTCCTTCACCGTTTTTGAGAGCAGTGGTGATGAAATAACTTACACAAAGTAATGCGCCTGGCTGGGTTTGAACCCATGACTTACTGCTCGTAAGTCGGGGTCTCCGCCACTGGGCCACCGCTGCTCTCACGTTTGAACCATCTTAAATGCTACATTATCTAACTAGCAAATGCAGTAGAATACCAGTATTTTTACAGGGTTCCACTCCGTATAGAGATTAAGTAAAGTACAACAGCAACATAGTATAAAAAGTACTATAGCACCATCTATGACATTGTGGGTGTTCATGAACTAAATAAAAATCTAAACAATCACTTAAAAGTTGTATTTGCAAGAAGGCCTAAAAGAATTTATAAAGTCTGTCCTGCGTAACGGCGAACAAAACACTGGAGAAAGGTCCGCGTGTTGCAACGGAGATAACCGATGCTACCCGACCTGTGACTCGGGTCGCTTCGTAGAGTGGTGGCGATGCCGCTACAACATAAAAGAAGAACTAACATCAAAATTCTAAATCACGCTATTAATAAAGTTATCCGCGACTTAAAACCATGCAGAAAAACCCGACAACAACTGTCGGGCAGTAGCCCACGCAACACCCGTTTGGTTGGAGGATCTTCCCGTTTCTCGGGTGCAGAGGAACTTCTGTTCCTCATACGCATACGCTTATCTGAGAACCGCAACTCAGACATTGCGTAATACGATAGGACTGGTTGTCAGGCTTTCGGGCTTCTACTAAAAGTGCTAAAATTGTCATAATAATTAAAATATGAAATATTTCACAGCCCGATTCTCTACGGCAGGTTGTGGATAGGTTTGCAAACCTCCGGGTCTCTCAGTACTTATTTCATTTAGGTATGCATTCACAAAACCAGCTACTAAATAATTTGTCACGACTCGACGGAGCACGATATCCACTAAGAAATCTTTAGCTAAAACCAAGCCTATAAACGGGTAATAAACATAAAATAATTTCGCTATGGTGTGCAAAACCTGGGTATTTTATTTACTATCCGGAGTCAGCAAACATAGAAACATAAGGACGTAAATACTGACGAACATTTTTCTTACAACATACATATTATATACTCGAGGAGCTCGTGGCTAAATATTAACAGCCTCTTCAGGTTAAGCCGCGCTTGTCTAGGTTAGTCCGTGGATGGGTGACCACCCATTACATACCGAGTTTCCTCCGTGCCTTGGAAAGCACGTTAAGTCGTTGGTCTTGGCTGTGAATTGCAGATCTTTAGCAGTCGTTACAAGTAGTCAATGGCCTGAAAGTACGACAACAAGAGCGAGCGAAGCGAGCTCAGGACTTGTTTCCTTTGAGAAGAAATTGAAGTAAGTATTTGGATCAAAAATAATTTCAGTTAATTATTTTTTTAAATTAATTTAAAAACCTTAGGTAGGTTTTTAAATTAATTTAAAAAAATAATTACTAATTACTTAAATTAAATTAAATTACTAATTACTTAGAAGTAGGTTTATCTGTCCTTCCTTAAATGTCTACTATTTTCATAAACCTGCTTCTTATTATATTGAATAACCCTTTATTCATAATACTTACTAGTTGTCTTCAAAGAAAAATGCCAAATAACCTTATTAGCGATCAACTTCAAAAATTTGACGCTAATCAATTCAAAATTTCAGAACAACTTTCCAAGTAGAAATGGAAACGCCTCCTTGACTTTTGTACTTAATACAAAAAGAAAAATAAACGATACAATATTTATACAGACTAATGAGCTCTTCAAACTTTCCAATCCGTCATGTTTACGTTGTTAAACAAACAATCAAAAACTTTGAAATTCAAAGTCTGTGAACGAAAGTAAGTATTTTTGAATAATACCACTTTTGCCTTTCAATTGTTCTGATTTGATTTTAGAATTTTAAATACCAATTTAGACCTTTGAGTGGAACCAGTTTGGTTTTCTAGTTGATTTATTAATGTACTTTGTGACCATTATATTCGAATGGAGATTTGATAATAATTTAATTGAGACTGTAAATTGCACAGCCTATATTTTTAATGAGCTGGATTCTTTCGCAAAGGATTGGCCTACAATCGCACTAGACCGCGAAATGTGGAAGCAGGGAAGGGAGGCCTTTGCCCTGCAGTGGGACAATATAGGCTTATAATAATAATAATATATTTTTAAAACCTCGACAAATGAAAAACATCTACTTTACCGTTGAAAATTCTAGAATGGAAGAGAGGCCTAGGTGTGGGTCCACTACCAGACAAAGACCTGTAAGCGAGCTACTTAAATCTGAATGAAGAAAAAGATTGAGCGCTATTGTTATGTATTAATTTTATGAATGCATGTGGAAATAAATGGTTTGAATTTTTTTATTTACAATCATTTGAATGAGAAAATTAAATATATTGGATTTTCATTCAGCTTTGTTCTGTTATTTGGCAAAAGTGTATTAGGTAAATACGGATACATCCATTTTTCACCACAAGATGTTTTTAGAATTGTATATTTATTGTCGAAATGCAGGTGTGAAGTTATTCGACATACGGAACCACGAACACTTCTTAGATGGACTGAGAATTCGCTAGTGCCACTTTTACTGTAAGATTGCGGAAAAAATGGAAGAAGTCATATGAACGGGGGTTCACAACCTCTGGCGATATGACTTCTTCCATTTTTTCCGCAGTCGCTGTCGCAAGACAAGTATCGCTAGAAGTTGTAGGCCGTGGCCAAAGGTAATATTAAAATTAAACACCACATTTTCCCATGAAACTTTTCAAGCTACCCCATAAAACACTAATAACCTTTTTTTCCCCGGGTGTCATTTTTAGATCTTTGACAGTCAGGTAGTCAGTGGCTCAAAAAGTCTGACAACCAGTCTTACCAAGCGGTATCATATTACCCAGTACTAACTGGGTTGTTGAGGTCACATAGGCAGTCGCTCCATGTAAAATACTGGTATTCAGCTGCATCCGGTTAGACTGGAAGCCGACCCCAACATAGTTGGGAAAAGGCTAAGCAGATGATGATGATGAACCTTTTTTGAGTAAAGTTTTCCCACAAAACTATGAAGAAAATCCAAATCAAAGATCGTCCATCTTTCTCTCCGTATGTTCCTCAAGCCGCTTGTTCGTAGCGGTATAAAACTTAAACTTACTGCCTTAATATGGCTTAGTTTGACAGCAACTGCGCAAGAGTTGAGGCTTGGGCGAAATTTATGTTTTTAAGTACATTTTTCCTGCTATAAATGATTAATGTTTATAGATATTGTGCGAAGGATGTTATCGGGGATTATTTTGTTAAACGTGAATGAGACATCGCAGCTTAAGAATAACCAGTGTAAGGTTCCCACTGGTCTGCGGGACTGTTCGAAAGAGATACCGTGGCCCTGGAACACAAAGGCAAAGAAGGAACATGGATGGGTTTTAGTCAGTACAAGTCTGACACTCCCTTCCGCTCCGCCCAGAGTGGGGGGGTCATTTGATGATTTCCCATCCGAAAAAAAAAAAAAAAAAAAAAAGTTCCCACTGCTGCATCACAATTCTGCTCTCTGAGGGTGAGAGTGGGCCATAATCCACCGTGGGAGCCCATTTGGCGGATGTCACATTATATCTTCGAATTTTTGATTTTTTAGAGCGGTGACATAACATAACATCAGGACTATAATCCCCGAAGGGTTAGGTCGAGGTTTACTCATTAGTACGGCCTCATTTTGCCAGTTATGTTTAAGTTTCATGTAATAGGGGGCGATCCTATTGCCATCAACCGGGCACAAATCCAGACTTCGTGGCTGACTGAGAAATTCGTGATGAAAAACCCAGTAACACTTTACCTGACCCGGGAATCGAACCCAGCACCTCATGCTCAGCAGTCGTGCTTGCGACCACTAGACCAACGAGGAAGTCAAAGTGCAGTGGTAATAAAATAAATTATTATTGAATCCGAAAGATCAGAAGTGTGCGCCTTGGGTTCAAACTCGAAACCGATGACATGGCAGTCCAACGGTCACACCACTAGAGTATCACTGCTAAATGTAAAATTGCTTAAAATGATACTTTTTTCTGTTGCATTAAACTCTATAATAATAATTTTTCTGAAAAGTAGTAGAAATATAATAACATCAAGCCTGTTTTTCCTGAAGGGTTAAACAAAATTTAACCCACAGTGTACCCACCCACATTTCTCCAGTAGCTTTCTACAACCTAAGTACTACCATAAAACACTAAATATAGGGTGCCTGGTAATTAGTGACCGATACTTAAACACGTGATTGTACTCATTATAACAAACAACTTTCCCAAAGAAATATTTTTTATGCTCATTCACTTTTATCACAATAAAACTTACGGAGCGGGCTTGTGAGCCTCGCAGGTGCTCTGCGTACCCACTGTTGCACGGTAGGATATTAATGAGACAGAACAAACGGGCTAACAGCTGATAGGTTGAGTTTCATACGGCTGTTTTGTGTTATTGTGATAAAAGTGAATGAGTAAAACTTAAAACAATTGGGAAAGTTCTTTGTTATCATGAGTACAATCACGTGTAAAAGTATCGGTCACTAATTACCAGTCACCCTATATATCCAAATTAGCTATTAAAATCCAATAGTGCCCTGAAATGTGTAATGAATCCATTCTTCATTAGATATTTAACCTTCTAAACGTAAATACCTCACAGAATAAACTCGTATTTTACTTATTAATCCCTGAGCCAACCTTTATCGTGAATTACGACCACCTCTTGTGAAAACTTAACTAACATATTTGATACTTAGGGACAATTTAGTTTATTGGGACGTAGATTAGCAGCTTGTCCCTTGGCTCTCATGATTATAAGTGTCGGAATAAGCTGTTCCACTTTCGAACAAAGCATTTATTCGTTTCTTTCAGGTCTCGTGATTTGAGCTATTTTTTGACAGGAGATTTCCTAAGATCTAAGACAGGGAAAATGCTACTTAGTTTAGTAATGTTAAAGATTTCGCAGGCAATGCAATTTTTAATTATACGATTTTTTATTCGAATTTCGAATTACTTTCTAACATTATAACACACACACACGCATAAACACACACACCCACACGCATACACACACACTCACACACGCATACACACACACACATTGCACACTTATCACACATCCCACACACACATCACGTTACATTTTTTAATTTTTTTTTTATTATACAGGGTGTAAGGGACAGCCCTCCACAAACTGACAGGTTGCATTCAGCTCCTAATTTTAAATCATATTCCCCCGGAATTTTTCTCCGGAAATTATTTCTTTTTTTATTTTATTTTTCAGTTACATTTCCTTTATTCCAATGTAAAATTACAGTCCCTGTACGCAATACTCCATTTATGTAAATAATACGGCTTAAATCAAAAATCCAACAATGGATGTTGAAATAATCTAACGAACGACGCGTGAAATCAGCTGTTCACTTCAGCCTAGCTACAGACTTCATCGAACTCGTCGTCGCGCTTACCGTTCACTACGTGCATTTTGCCACTGTAACGATACATTGCGTATGAGAAAATAAAACAAATCAAATTTATTGGATTCCCATATCATTCCTGAAATAATTTCTTGTACCGGTCATCTTAGTATGATATACTGAATTCACCCTTTCAGTTTGTGGAGGGCTGTCCCTTACACCCTGTATTTGTATTTTTTTTTTTTTAATTCTTTCTTCCATGCCTCAGAAAGCACGTTAAGCCGTTGGTCCCGGCATTAATTAGTAGACCTTTGACAGTCGTTACAGGTGCCCCATGCCCGTGCCCGGTGGTTACAGTGGCCCAAAAGTCTGACAACTAGTCTTTGCAAGGGGTACCGTATTACCCAGTACTAGATACTAGGTCAGATAGTCTGTCGCTCCATGTAAAATACTGGTATTCAGCTGCATCCGTTTAGACTGGAAGCTGACTTAGGCTAGGCAGATGATGATGACCTATTAAAACCCTTCACTTTGATACCCCAAAAGAAAGGTTTGGAAGAAAAAAATTCCAACCACACAATTTGGCGCCTTTTTTAGTTTTAGTGGAACCAGTGACACTCGTGCTACAAAGACACATCTTAAGATGTATAATGTATCTAAATGGGTTCATCCTTTAAGTTGGCGTTGACAATTTATTAGAACTGTTTCATAAAATTCTTAAGTAAAAACATAATAATTATGTCGATGATCTTCTTCTCCACGTGTAAACCTAATTATATAGAACTTCTGGCAACTTTTATGAGTTAGATCTAATTGACAAAAAAGGTCGTCTAGCCGTGCCTACTCGTGCGTGTGTGACCCACTTTAGTTTCTCCAAATAAGTAGACATTAAGGCGGAATTCCAATGGTGTGCCTAACAAATGTTTCTTTCGGTGGACTCGCTCAAGGAAACATGAACAAAATGTGCGCGTGCTCACCGCAATGTTCAGAAAAGCCGGAATAAGTACCTGTAGGCCATACATACAGGGTGTAAACGAACCCTTCACGAAGCCGTCAACCAAGTATTGTGTACATCAAACTAAGTAACTTTACGCAAAAATTATTGCTGGGAAACGACTTTTTTTTGGGTGAAATACCACGTTTTACGGTAGGACTCAATGTAACGCACTAAAAACATTGTGGATGGATTGAATAGTACGGGGTCGTGGAGGTGTTTAAAGTAAAAATCTTACATTGAAAACATGTATTAAAAAAAAAAACTCGTGAAAATGTTGGAACTTTGACCCTCAATATCTCCGAAACTAAAAGGTTTCCAGGTATGGTCTAGAACAAAAAAAAATCGCAACGACGGGGAGAACAAGTGCCTTCTAGCTTCGTTAAAGGTCTTGTTACAGCCTTTATTTGTTCCGTTCAAGAACCGAACCCGCGACTCGCAGGGCAGCAGCCAATCGCTCAACCACTGCGCCAACCGTGCCGA
The DNA here is from genome assembly GCA_910589295.1 of Noctua janthe. Classification (NCBI taxonomy): domain Eukaryota; kingdom Metazoa; phylum Arthropoda; class Insecta; order Lepidoptera; family Noctuidae; genus Noctua; species Noctua janthe. Next base: position 6,513,790 of record OU342578.1, read on the forward strand.
CACTTCTGACTTCTGTCGATTGGCTTATCTTTTTTTCCACGTTTCCAAATATAATTAAAAAAAAAGCCACCGACAAGCTTAGCAAAAATAGAATCTTGATATAAGTCGAATTTGCTAGATATACTTGTCCTACTTACCTGTAAACTAATATTAAAGTTTTAAGTAATCTAACTTCCGATTAAGGCAGACGATTAGAGCGAAAGCAAATAGGGTACGTCTTAACTAATAAGCAAGTTTTAATTGATTTCGTATAGAAGGAGGAATAAAATTTAACTACAAATTGTAAAAAAAAAAATTGCAGCTTAATTACAACAGCCTCACGGATTGATTGAAGGTTAAGCTGTGCTTGTCGAGTTCGGTCGGTTGATGGGTGGCCATCCTTTACACGTCAAAGACACCCCTACCTCCGTGCCTTTTTAAAGCACGTCTAGTAAGTCGTTGGTCCCGGCTGGCACTTGTAGATTTTTGACAGTTGTTAGAATCCCGACAAGTCTGACAAACAATCTTCAATTGCAGGCGGTTGGCGCAGTGGCTGAGCGGTTGACTGCTGCGCTGCGTGTCGCGGGTTCGATACCCACACGGAACAAATATTTGTATGACCTACAGGTAGTTGTTCCGGGTCTGGCTGTTTGTGAATGTGAGTTTAAATGTTTGTAAACGCACTCACGGTACAGGAGAATTTCCTAGTGTGGAGCAACGTTTAAAAAAAAAAGACATTCTTACTCCGGGGCTTTCTTTATTTAATACTAAAACAAATGACACTTCACAATTTAAAAACTAACTCCTTACCAAATAAAATACAAAACCGTCTTCTTTACCCTACAAAGTTCTGCAGAAAAATAAAAAAAAAACCTTCGTTTTCTGTTAATTTTCTGTTCTCACTTCATTTCCAGAGATATTTTAAAGAATTTCTTCGTTGCTACTGCAAGGCAAACCCTTCGGCGTAATGAGCCAACCCTATTGTGCTTTGGTAGAATTCGACGAAATGTTTTTTTTTTTTTTAGAACCTAATTTATTCTTGGAGTTGGAAATAATCTATTTATTTTACAATTGCACAAATAAAGAGAAACTTCATTTGTGTGGGTGAAATAGTGTTTGTTTATTTCTTAACTAGCGGCCCGCCCCGGCTTCGCACGGGTGCAAAATACATATAAACCTTCCTCTTGAATTACTCTATCTATTAATGAAAACTGCATTAAAATCCGTTGCGTAGTTTAGAAGTTCTAAACGTACAAACAGCGGGCGCGACTTTGTTTTATACTATGTAAAGATGTCTAAGTTATTAAGATTATTAGATAAAATGTCGGATAGACTAATTTTATAACCCTGTATCTAAAATTATAATATAAGACAGATGCAGAATTCTTACAATTCTACTGGTAATTTATTTACTTAAACTTTATGCACTAGTTCAGGGTGGGGGTGGGGGTTAGTGCAGGGTGCGATGGTCTAATTGGTTAAGACGTCCGGTGTACTGAATCGGAAGCTCGTAGGTTCAAACCCTGCTCGCACTAGGATTTTTCTTTCCATGTCAAAACAGCTTTATGCACTAGTTCTTCAGTTATTTATTTAAACTATTAAATAAAAAAAATAAAAAAGCCATTAAATATCAGTCGTAAAAAAAAAATATTTAAAACCCTGGTCTTCACAATAATATGTTGTGTCAATAATAATTTATTTATTTATGGAGGTATGTAAAAGAATGAATGTTAATGTACTTTTTTTGTTGCTGGCGGTACCTACACGAGCGGATTTAATTTTTCTCTTTTTCTTATTTCTCTGCCCTTTCGTATCTTTCCTGTTTTGAACCCAAAGAAAGAACGGCTCAATACACATAAATTCCATCAACAGATGTTCCCATTAATCATTTCCAAAATTCTGCACCCATACGGTATTCGACCTCAATTCTCGGCAATTTCGAAAACCTTTACAATAAGTGCACTAGGAGAATCTTTGTTAGAAATAAATCATTTCCTTTAAAGGGAGCTGTTCTCATATGTTTGGGTCGGTACATTCGATCCGGCAAAATGTTGTTGAACAAAAAAGCTGCCTTGTTGCAAGTACTACCCATATCCGACTTTTATTCGGCAAACTTCGTTCGTCATCTACCCGCACTCAATTAGGTTCGGGTCGGCTCGACACTTTTGGTGTTAAGCCGAGCGTCTTTACCTCAAACGTAAATGTACATACACACATTTTAAGGTATTAAGACTCAAGGCATTAAATCCGCCGGTGTACGGATATTTTTACTTATTCCTGAAATTTTAATAAATAAATATATTTTCGCATGGGACCGGTCAATGTGGCGTCACTTGGGAGAGGTCTATGTCCAGTAGTGGATGTCTTTCGACTGCAATGATGACGATAGTCGTATAAGGATTTGGAACTGTAGCTTCATCCTTTTGTTTTCGACCTTCAAAAGTGCCTGTAACGGTCTAATTGAAACAAATGCTTTGAGTTTGCAATGAAATTGCGTTTGTTTTGAAATAAATGGTTTGGCGCATGTTCAAAATCAGAACTAAAGGCGCCATCTTACTTTTACTATACAATTACTCGAATTTTCCCCAACAACGCCGCCCTCTAGATTTTACCGTTCGGTTGTGCCAAATAAGACCGACCCGAACCTATGTGTAGCACTTCTTAGATTCCACCGTGTTGTCAGAACCCATGTCAAAGACACCAGCTCCGTATTAAGGGTATCTCATTGTTACAGATTATGGGACAAATTGCCTTTGCTTGAACTATTGCGGATTTTGTCTGAACGTGGTTTTAGCATTGTGATTTTAAAGATGGGTATATTATTTCCTGTGGTTGTTGTTGGTATTTGGTGATTAAGATAATGTTGGTAAAAGACTGGCAGTATTATTATCGTAAAAAACTGATGATGATAATAACATAGTATGTGATTTACATAATATAACATAACGCCATGCCTGTAATCCCAGAAGGGTTAGGCAGAGGTACCTAATAGTACACCCAAATTTCGCCAGTTGTGTTTAAGTCTCATGTAGTAGGGGGCGTAGTACATATGCTACAAAGCCATTTACTTGAATTAAAAAAAAATACGTGTGGCTTGGCTCAAAAATAAGAAAGACGTACCAGAAAAAGTTGCCAGGCCCAAATGAGATTGGACGGATCACGTGAATTGCATGTATAATGACGGTTCCTGAAGATTAACGGCCCCTAGACGCGCATCACGAAGGCTGGTTCGAGGTGGCACACGCGAAGAGTACTTGGAAGGGGGACGCCTTTGTCCAGCAGTGAGTCAATTGTAGCTATTAAAAAAAAGTCTATCGTTTGATTTCGATGGCACTTACCATATGATATTCCAAACGGCATGAACATAAAATCCGCGGATTTTATGTTTAACCTTTTAGCCGGCTTCTTCATAGAATTCAGCGACTTAAAAATTCTTTAGTTAGCTACGTCCTGAGGGTGGAAATATTTTCATCGACTTTACAGCTTTGGTGACTTTGTTTGCATTCCACAATGGCAGGCTTATATTTATATTCGCGTTGATTCTTGTTTGGAATGGTAAAGCACTGGAAAGAGCCTTCCACGCAAATCTGGGAGTGAAAAAAAAACATAGATTCATTAGCTGCTTATCATTCCAAACAAGATGCGATGGAAGCACATAGAAGGCGTTTCTTATCAAGATATGTCACGTTCAGACAGCGATTTTTGAATTAAAAAATTACGTTAAGTTTACGTTACAAAGTAGGCAGGTACAGTCGAACAAATTATTTGGTATACAGCCGTGCAACTATTTTACAAGGATGTTGTGATGATGAGAATTCAATTACGCCATCCTTAAATAATAAAAACGAAAGCGTCCAAACGGGATATGAATTTTGGCAGTGTAATGGAAAAATGATAATTTTTGCCTGTATACCAAATATATTGTTCGACTGTACATTGTATTTTTGACCTACGAACGCCTCATATATGCCAGTTGTATGACACTAGTTACACTAAAGATACAATTCCGGTGAATCGCAATGACAGTCCGCAACAACACTACTAGTTTCTAGCTTTTAGAGTGGTTTCAAACTGGCGTATTTTTCGGCGCGTATAAGCTCGTATAAACTTTCCCGTGTACAGGCGCGCTACATTCTGCGGTACATAAAACAAATGCGCGAACACGCACGTGTTCGCACGGGGTGGCATCTTTCGCGATTCGCGTTTATACGAGCTTATAAAAGCGTCAACGCTTGTACAAGTTGCGCGTTTTACAAAAGGCGCGTGCACACGCGCCTAAACGCGCTAATACGCGCTGAAAATACGCTAATGTGAAACCGCCCTCAGTGTTTGAGCTGGTTTGCCGCTTCGGTTTGCGGTTGCGGTTAAGGTCTCCTTCGGAATAGTACCGAGGGCTCATTTACAGAAACGCGGCACATTGTGCGGCGGGCAGCGCGGCGATTTGCGCGTTTTTTCCGTTTACGGAGAGGCGGCGCGTGCAGCCTGCGTTATCACGCGCGTAGACGGTACGTATACGGTGTTTTTTACGAAGAAACGGGGCGTGTAGCGGCGCGGCATCGCACGCGGAGTCGCACAGTCCGCGTGCGATGCCGCGGGTATCACTACATTTCAAGCAATCGCGCATAGAAATCGGTTCTCCTTAAACGTATACATTGCCATATGTTTGAATTTATTGTGGTCTTCTTAAATGAGCCCTTAGGCTGTAGTGAAATTAAGCAAAATGAACGATCCTACAGTGTATTTATTAACTATTTGTATACTATACTGAACTATGTCAAGCCATATTTTAAAGCTATTTTTACAGTTACAAATAAAGCTGCAAAAAGTAACACACACCTGCTAAAATAACTCTTCTGAAATTTAGGTAATCTGTATAACCTGAATACGCCGAATTTTTTCTTCCTGGAAAACGAAATAATAATGATAAGTTTATTTATTGCTCCTTAAAAATATAATATGTTGAACAGTATTTAAATGCAGTAAGAATTAAGCACAAAAAATAAATATGAGCATGAGTTAGGCTGGGCCTGTATTTCAAGTCCCAGTTCTCTGCTCAGAATTATGAGCTGTATTAACAATAGTTGGACATTTCAGTTAATCATATACAGAAATAAGAAATCAATAAAAATGAATTTCCAAAAAGTTGGTGTGATGTGTTTGTGTGTGTATTTTGAGGTGATTGTGAGTGTTGGTTTGTGGGTGTGTGTAGTGTTTGTATGGACGGGTGTTGAGATTTTAATTAAATAATCCAATCAATAAAGCAATAACACCAATTGGTCATTCTTAGAACCTTTTCATAAAGGGTGTAAATAGACCCTTAACATAGACGAAAGGTACTTGTTTTCCCCATCTTTGCGATCATTTTTTTGTTCTAGACCACACCTGAGAACCTTCTAGTTACGGAGATATTGGGGGTCAAAGTTTTTCACAAGTTTTTTTTTAAATACATGTTTTAATGTAAGATTTTTACTTTACACACCTCCACGACCCCCGTAATATTCAATCCATTCATCAGCACAATGTTTTGACTGCGTTCCATGGAGTCCTACCGTAAAACGTGATTTTTGACCCCAAAAAAAGAAGTCGATTCCCAGCAATATTTTTTGCATAAAGTTACCTACTTAGTTTGATGTACAGAATGCTTGGTGGACGGCTATGTAAAGAATCTGTATAATACGAAGTAACCGTTGACGTGAAAAAAAACGGCACAGGTCATAATTCATTCATCTGCCTAGCCTTTTTCCAACTAGTTTGGGATCGGCTTCCAGTCTAACTGGATGCAACCGAATACCAGTATTTTACATGGAGCGACTGCCTATCTAACCTCCACAACCCAGTTAGTACTGGATAATACGATATCCCTTGTTAAGACTGGTCTATACTTCTGACTACCTGTTACGACTGTCAAAGATCTACATAATTATAGCTGTTTTGACATGGAAAGAAAAATTGTAGTGCGAGCAGGGTTTGAACCTGCGACCTTCCGATTCAGTACACCGGACGTCTTAACCAATTAGACCATCGCACCCTGCTCACAGCTCTCGAAATTTTCGTTCCACTAATGACGTCTTACGGTGACGTTAGCGCCATCTATTTTAGAAAGTATCGAACTAACTTAAACCAACACGTTGACATTACAACCAAATCAATGTTGCATGGAAGTCGCCATACCAAACTATTTTTTTAATATTTTTATACGCAAACCCTGCGTAGGGCTGTTTTGACATGGAAAGAAAAATTCTAGTGCGAGCAGGGTTTGAACCTGCGACCTTCCGATACACATAATTATGTCAGCCAGGACCAACGGCTTAACGTGCTCTCCGAGACATTGAGGAATCTCGGTGTTAAGAAAGATGTACAGTGTAATAATTATATGGATAGAACGGAAATTAAAAATTGAACACACGGCGGATACACACCTGCGCACGTACAGTGAACGCACGCAAACCGTTGACGCCTCACATAGGACGCGAGCTCGTCTATCGCGAACATGTCCAAAGGAGTCCATACCATATTCCTAAGATGCACGCGAAGCGTTGTTCGTGCACGTGCGTAGGTGTGGATGCGCCTTGAGATAACGTCTGATATAGTAGAAAAACGTGGATACTGCACAGAGAAGATCATTAACATACCTCTTCATTTCCATACTGAAACAGAAAACAAAGTGACTAATATCTTACTTTTGAGGATAATGTAAAATGACTCCTTTTGGTGTCACTTTTTGCTTACAAGGTCCAATGTTGCCGCAAAGGCATCTATTCGCTGAACGGTATGGCTCTAAAGGCACCACTCTGAAATAAAAACATGGCTTTAAAATGCACGCATCATAAAGCTGCTTCTAACAAGCGGAATACGAATTTGATTCGTATTGACGGAGAGAGGTGTGGCTTAATTCTAAACTAGCCAAACTTTTACGTTTGACGGCGTATGGAATTTTTGTAGTATGGAATTTTATATAATTTACAGAAACATAGATAACGACTCACTCTTTCTTTTTAAAAACTTTCCATTTAGGTCTCTCTGTTATTACGTAACGTAAGTTGTTTAAACTGTAACAAAAAATTAAAAAGGCTGTACTTTGAATTGAAGAGAGGCCACAAGAGAAATTTCGCTTGTTGCGTTGTAGAAGAGATGAAAAAAAGGCAACAGATTGAAATTCTGTTTTATCTGTTATTTTTATCAAAGAATGTATAGTATGGGCATGTGATGCGAAGGAATGAGGAAAATGTCGTGAGGAAAGTTTTGAATATAACTTTGGATGGGTATAAGAGTAGGGCAAGACCAAAGAAACGATGGATGGACTGTGAAAAATGATATGGCACGAAAGGAGGTGTCTGATGAGATGACGAATAATAGAGAAGTATGGAAGAAGAAGACATGCTGCGCCGACCCCAAATGAATTGAGACAAGGGCAAGAGAATGATGATGATGAATGTCTGAGCAAAAATCAAATAACATTAAATTTTTTGCTTATACTGACAAATTTAGTTGATAAATGGTAATAACAACCTCTATTTGTATTTATTTCCAGTGGATCCACAAGTGCGTGTCTTTTGGTCGGATGATGGTATTGATGACCCTCTACACATTCTACCATGGAAGATAACCATGAAAAAAAATCCCATTTCTTTAAGCACAAACATGACATTACAGTCATGTAACAATGACTAACATTACAATCATATCGTTACCTGGAGTTACTAGTTGCCTCATCTATTCTTCTTGATTCTTTGGTATTTATTATTCCCATGTTTTCCAATCTCTGTCTCTTCAAATGTTATGTTCTCCTAGTACCAGGCGTTTCATCAGACATCAAAAACCAACCAAAATTTTAAAATATTATTTTCTAATCAATTTTGATTATGACTTAAGTGCATTTTGCTGCGGTTTTTATTTAATTTACTTCATCGTTTGTGTTTATAAGTTACCTCTATGATTTGACATTTTGTTCGTGACAGCACTATCCTTTCTAAAATTTTAAGTTGTTAAATGTGTTTGACATTTGGTTTTGTAAGGAGGTAAAATTTCTCATATTGATACAAAAAGAAGGTATTGTCAAAATTTCCAGTATTAGTTTACCGGCCTTCATATCCTCGGTCCACGGCACTAAGAAATTAATCAGGAATATCCTGGCTTGGAAACTCGCTTGCCCGAATACTGAAGAACCCGACCATCCATTTTCCCAGACCCGGTGGGACGAGCCGTCCTGCAGAGCAGTTCAGAACAATCTACTGAACACGTCTGCTACTACTGCTAAGCGTGCGCGTCTACTGGCTGTGGGTGAGTGGGAGTCGGGTCTTTGGCTTCACGCACTGCCGTCGTCGAGCATAGGCACATTGTGCGACGACACGACCTTCCGCCTTGCTGCTTCATTACGCCATTCTCCTCATCGCTGTCACTGTGGTTAAGCTGTCAACAACCTCAGTCACCTAGATGAATGGGCAAGAAACTCCATGGATACTCTTTTAAATCAAAACATTGTTACAAAATCTTGGTTACATCATTCATGTTGGGATTATACAGGGTGTAAATAGACCCTTAACATAGCCGAAAGGTACTTTTTTTCCTTGTCTTTTCAACCATTTTTTGTTCTAGACCATACCTGGAAACCTTCTGGTTACGGAGATATTGGGGATCAAAGTTCCAACTTTTATACAAGTTTTTTTAAAATACATGTTTTTAATGTAAGATTTTTACTTTACACACCTCCACGACACCCGTACTATTCAATCCATCCATCAGCACAATGCTTTGACTGCTTTCCATCGAGTCCTACCGTAAAACGTGATTTTTCACTCCAAAAAAAAAGTCGATTCCCAGCAATAATTTTTGCGTAAAGTTACTTAGTTTGATGTACAGAATACTTGGTTGACGGCTATGTAGGGTCTATTTACACCCTGTATAATCCCAACATGAATGATGTAACCAAGATTTTGTAACAATGTTTTGATTTAAAAGAGTGTCCATGGAGTTTCTTGCCCATTCATCTCCATAGAGATCTACGCTTTGGAATGGGCAACTATAGTACTTTCACAAGTTATTATGCCTTATGACTGTAGCTTCGCTTTCTTTGTTTTTCTGACATGTGCCTGTAATGGTGCATAAGCATAAGCATAATCAGCCTATTAACGTTCCCACTGCTGGGACGCAGGCCTCCTCTCTATGAGAGGGAATGGGCTATAATCCACCACGCGGGCCCAGTGCGGGTTGGTATAAGTCACATGTCTTCGAATTTTTGGTTCTAGGACATGCCGGTTTCTTCACGATGTTTTCCTTCACCGTTTTGAGAGCAGTGGTGATGAAATAACTTACACAAAGTAATGCGCCTGGCTGGGTTCGAACCCACGACTTACTGCTCGTAAGTCGGGGTCTCCACCAATGGGCCACCGCTGCTCTCGTGTGTCTCTGTGATGGTGCCTCTAATTGAAATAAATGCTTTTAATTTTACAGTTTATAACCTTGACATTCGACCCTAAGAACTCCACTCGGGTTGAAAACTTCGATGTTTATACCCCCCAACGTCCCCATTGATCAGTAAAGAACAACCGGCCCCTAAGCAAACAAACATAACTCCACGGAAACTTCTAACAAAGAGGGTGCTGGGGTGTTACGATTTTATTCTTCTTGCGTAATATGTGTAGCTTAAAGAGGGGGTTAAAGGTAAAAAGCTATTGAATTAATGGCTATTATTCACTTTTGGTGATTCAGTGAGCGACCAGGTCTGAGCACTGAAAGATATGGGGGAGGCTTTTGCCCAGCCAGACCTTAACTGCTAATAAAATATGTCGGATCCGGTCGTTAGTACCTATGGACATAAAATGAATATAGACATAAAAGGGGTGACGTCACGCGACCTACTTACAAGTCAACCCACACCACAGCGTGCTTCTACAAAGCCCTGACGTTCAACTCGAGGCGAAGGCGTCAATGTCTGATCGCGGAGGAGTTGAGACGTCTTGAAACTTGTCCCGATTCATTGTGCCCCGTGTTATTGCGTTAAGTTGTAATCTTATGTAATTTGTTAGTTTAATAGAAACAGTGTATCGCACCCAATGTATATTATTGCACGAAACCCATCGTCTGCCCACATGATGTACAAGCCTAATAGAATAAATCCTGACATATCCGAGAAATATTTAAATAAACCGTTTTTTTTGGAATATCTTTATGAAAGGTAATAGATAATAATCTCAACTCGCTATGAGAGAAGACTTGAAATCAGTAGTAAGGTAGGGTTTTATTAGGAGGAAACCATGCTTCGTAAATACCAAGATAATTAATTACTTTGATTATCATCAATGATTTTTCATAAGTTGATCTCTTTAATATTTTTTTTTTAAATTAAAATGATAGTTTCGTTATTAAAATAGTTTGTACTAAAGATATTTTTATAATTACTAATTGTTTTATTTTCTAGTTTTAACACAAAAATCAGTTTGTTGATTAATCAAACACAATTTTTGTATCCGTTTTTTTTTAAGTCGATATTAACGCGTTTAGATACGCACAGAAGCAGGAAACGCGTTCGGATACACTTGAAGTTTAGAAACTATTGTTTTGTGCTTTTTGTTATTATCACTTCGAGCCCTGGAGAAAACTGAAGAAGCCCACTCCACACCACGCTGTGTCTGGTCATACTTCGTTCAACCAGCTCTCGCTGTCATCTTGCTCCTGTACATCCATTTCTCTTTAATATTTTCATCTGCTCAATTCATATTCATCGAATCAAATTCAACATCAATACAAAAAAAGTCCACCGACGACCAATGGAAGTGGCGAAGTTCTGGGCTAACAAAATATAAAAATTGTCGTGCCAGCGACAAGAAGAAGAGGTGGGGTTCTGTGGTTTTTGCCTTATGTATTATTTAAGAACATAAAGGAGGAGCTCGTGGCTAAATAATAATCTTTAGGTTAAGCCGTGCTTACCTAGGTTGGTCTGTGGATGGGTGACCGCCCATTACATACCGAGTTTCCGCCGTGCCTCGGAAAGCACGATCAGCCGTTGGTCCCGGCTGTCATCTGTAGATCTTTGACATTCGTTACAGGTAGTCAGTGGCCCAAAAAGTCTGACAACCAGTCTTACCAAGGGGTATCGTATTACCCAGTACTAACTGGGATGTGGAGGCCAGATAGGCAGTCGCTTCATGTAAAATACTGGTATTCAGCTGCATCTGCTTAGACTGGAAGCCGACCCCAACATAGTTGGGAAAAGGCTAGGCAGATGATGATGTATTATTTAAGAACATTCCATCCATCAAAAAGCATTGTTCGCAATAAAATATTCCCGAATACTGGTTCCAAATATATTTATAAGCATTCTTTACGATCACATTACCGATATACGGATATAACTTGTATTAGTTGCGCATCCACCTTTAAAAGGATATCCTTATTCCTTTTGCATACAAAACGTTTACTAACCCTTGCAAGACCGCTCGTAATTTTATAGATTGTATGGAGTTTCAGGAAGTATAACACTTTTGTCGGTATTTTATTGTGTTTTGTAGGATAAGAGGGTGTTTTTCCAATATTTTCGTTTTGATGCGACCTATGTTTGGCACTCGTTCTGGGAGTAGTAATGTTCCAGAAGAAACGCCAAGACTTACAAGTTATGGTATTAACATAATCAGTTACTTTACAGCTTCGCTAGTGAGGATGATGAAGAAATCTAGCTGATTTCGGTCACAGCTAAAACACAGTCACTTAAAACTGTGAAGGAAAACATAGTAGGGCAAACATGTTTAGGAAAATATGTCCTAATACAGAAATTCAAAGACGTGTCATGTAGTGGTTTATGGTACAGGCGCCAGTACATCAAACTACGCGAAACTGTCAAATTTTCCCAATCAACCTTGAACCCAATGTATTAATAAATGCGATAAAGTTGAAAATGTATTAAAGAAATTTGACAGATTCTAGTAGCTTGATGTGCTGGCATTTGAACATTGATCTAGATGAGAGAAGTCATATGTCCCAGCAGTGGGAACATAACAAGCTTTTTCGGATGGGAAATCATCAAATGACCCCTCCCGCACTAGGCCGAGTGGAAGGGAGTGTCACGCTTCCACTGACTAATACCCATCCATGTTCCTTCTTTGCCCTTTGTGTTCTAGGGCCGCGGTATCTCTTTCGAACAGTCCCGCAGCCAGCATTACAACCTTGGTGATTATGGTAATGACTGATTTGTTGGCATAGAGGTTACAAGTGTAGCAGTGATCGTAGCCTTTTTCTAACTATGTTGGGGTCGGCTTCCAGTCTGCCGAGCGATTGCCTATCTGACATCCACAACCCAGATAGTACTGAATGATACGATATCCCTTGGTAAGACTTTTAGTCAGAATTTCGGGCCACTGACTACCTGTAAAGACTGTCACAAAGATCTACAAATTACAGCCGGCACCAACGGCTTTTTTTTTTTTTTTTGTTCTTATGGCAAATCATCAAATTACCCCCCCACTCGGAGCGGAAGGGAGTGTCAGACTTGTACTGACTAAAACCCATCCATGTTCCTTCTTTGCCCTTTGTGTTCCAGGGCCACGGTCTCTTACGAACAGTCCCGCAGCCCTGGCAGGCATCGGCCCATGCGGACCCCTACGTGGTTGCTGACATCTCTTTGAGGCGCGCGTGGAACATGAACGCGCCGTCGACACGGCCTGTCGTCATAAGACGGCCGGACGGCGACCTAGCCCATAACCCGCCGTCCACAGGCCCGGCACCAACGGCTTAACGTACTTTCTGAGGCACGGAAAAAACTCGGTAGGTATGTAATGGGTGGTCACTCATCCACAGAACAAACCTAGGGAAGCGCGGCTTAACCTGAAGATCAACGATATTTAGCCTGAGCTGCCAGCCATTAAACCTAACAAAACAGTGTTTACAAAAACATTAAAAAAAGCCATAATGATTGTATTAAAAAAGTAATACCTCATATTACTAAAACGCCAATACACTTAGGACAATCCATTGTGCCGTCATTCCGAACGCCTATTGATTCGTCTATGTTGACACTTGTCACCTTATGAGTATGATCGATTGCCTACCTATAAAGACACCTGGGGCTTGTGCCGCAATTTATAAGAAAAAGAGGGCTTTAAAAAAAAATAATAAACTAAGATTTTCTTGTAAAATAAGCAGTACCTTTGTAATCTTATACAGGGTGTAAGGGACAGCTCAACAAACTGACAGGGTGCATTCAGCTCGTTATTTTGAATCATATTCCACCGGAAATTTTAATTTTTTTTTTTTTCAGTAACTGTTCCTTTCTTTAAATGTAAAATTACATTCCCTTTACGCAGCACTCCATTTTTGTAAATAACACGGCTAAAATCAAAAATCCAACAATGGATGTTGAAATACTATGCGTGAAATCAGCTGTTCACTTCCTGCCTAGCTACAGAGTTCATCGAACTCGTCGACCAGCTTGCCGTTTGCTACGTAGGTTTTGACATGGTAACGCTACATTGCGTATGAGGAAATAAAACAAATCAAATTTATTAGATTCCATAACATTCCAGAAATAATTTCTTGTACCGGTCATCTTACTATGATATACTGAATTCACCCCATCTGTTTGTGGAGGGCTGTCCCTTACACGCTGTATTTTAATATTTTGTCGTGTTAAGTATTTCGTGTTTACAGTCAGGAGCAATATGTAAACACTTAATAACTTTTAAAAGTCTTTCTCTCCTACTGTTCTGATTAAAATTTCATGTTATTACGAACATAGCATTCTGGAACTCATATTTTTATTGAAAAGATCCTATCTGCAAGTTACATTCGTTATTTCTGTATGAAGGATGGTATGGCAAGAAAGGAGGTGTCTGATGAGATTACGAGTAATATAGAAGAAGAAGACATGCTGCGCCGACCCCAAATGAATTGGGATAAGGGCAAGAGAATGATGATGAGTGTTAAGAGGCATTGCGTTCTGTTACCCCCTGTAGATGGATGTTTGTTACTCTTTCTAAAAACTACTGAACGAATGTTGATAATTTACAGAGACTTGAGAATGACACGGGTTTCAGATAAAGTCCTGAAACATCGTAATTATATGATCAAACTGATTGAGAAGGTTTCTATTTATAGCTGATAATTTCCGTTGGTACAATTTTTTTTTTTTTAAGTTTTAATATTTGAGATACAGGGCGGTTTTTTTTAGGGAACATCTAACACTCTAGTCTATCAGACTAAAACTTAGCAGTGATGGTTAGTAGTATATTAAGTATGTATGCACGGGACCGAAACGTGGTCGCTCACAATGGGCCTCATCAGAAGGCTTAAAGTCACCCAAAGGGAAATGGAGAGGGCTATGCTCGGAGTTTCCTTGCGTGATCAAATCAGAAATGAGGAAATCCGTAAGAGAACGAAGGTTACCGACGTAGCCCAAAGAATAGCCAAACTTAAGTGGCAGTGGGCAGGGCACATTGCTCGCAGAACGGATGGCCGATGGGGCCGGAAAGTTCTGGAGTGGCGACCGCGAACTGGAAGACGTTGTGTTGGAAGGCGTTCCACTAGGTGGACCGATGACCTGGTAAAGGTTGCGGGGATCCACTGGATGCGAGACGCACGGGACCGGTCAATGTGGCGACGCTTGGGGGAGGCCTATGTCCAGCAGTGGATGTCTTCCTTCTGAAATGATGATGATGATGATGATATTAAGTATGTGATGGTATAAGTCTGTATGTCGGTAGTGCATGGGAAATTCCACAAGGCACAAGGCTTGTCCCTACATAGTATAAAACAAAGTCGCTTCCCGCTGTCTGTCCCTATGTATGCTTAGATCTTTAAAACTACGCAACGCATTTTGATGCGGTTTTTTTAGTATATAGAGTGATTCAAGAGGAAGGTTTATATGTATATATTGCACCCGTGCGAAGCTGGGGCGGGTCGCTAATAGCCTATAAAACGGTTCAATAATTTTATTGACATACCGTCAAAATACCGCCTCATATGCTTAAATTATCTGCTCAATACCAATCACATTATCTACCACAGGAATATTAACATTATCGAGTACGATCCATCACAAATACGATGAAAAGTTAAACAATTTTGACTTGTTACAATAATGTATTGAATTTTTAGGATATTACAAATACTTCCACCACATTTTAAGTCCCATGTAATAGGTGGCGAGCCTATTGCCATACACCGGGCACAAATCCAGACTCCGTGGCTGCTATTGAGAAATTTCTATTGGAAAACCCAATGTCACTTTGCCTGACCCGGGAATCGAACCCAGGACCTTTTGCTCAGCAGTCGCGCTTGCGACTACTAGACCACAGAGGCATTAAAATAATGGTAAATGTTTTTACTTTTATTTTAATTACCGACGCTTCCACAGCAAGATGCGATCTCTGGTGGGAGCTGTTTAAACCTCCAGCCATCTGATCAATTAAATCCTGTTTTCTAAGACATAAAGGATGTAAAATTGAAGCCTTAATGAAGCTGAAAGGCACCGTCATTGTGATCATTTTTTTGTTCTTGACCATACCTGGCAAACTTCTAGTTACGCAGTTATTGGGGGTCAAAGTTCCAACTTTTTTCACTCCATCCATCAGCACAATGTTTTGAATGCGTTACATAGTCCCACCGTAAAACGTGATTTTTCACCCCAAAAAGTAAAGTCGTTTCCCAGCAATATTTTTTTCGTAAAGTTACTTAGTTTGATGTACACAATGCTGGGTTGCTGGCTTCGTGAAGGGTCCGTTTACACCCTGTATTTGCTACTCCTAGTGTTAGTTTTTATTATTATTTATTATTTTTCATGTCCTTTATTTATTTTCATACAAATTTTATACATTTTTAAATATTTCATAAACTAAAAACAATATAAAAAACATTTAAAAATGTAAAAAAACATTTAAAAATTTAAAATATAAAAAAACATTTAAAAATATAAAAAACATTTAAAAATATAAATTATTTTTAAATATTATTTTTAGTATTATTTTTCATTATTATTAGCAAGAACCCCGTCTTCATAAGGGTGAAGGCCTCCTCCAAAGTTAGCCAATTGTCTCAGTCCTAAAAGATTAAAGATAAATTAAATCGCGTTTTCCAAGACATATACTGCCCCCATAATTTCATGTAACCAGCCGATACATAACAGTGACATAGAAGCTACTAAAGCCTTTTTCCACAAAGTGCCCCAATGGCATTGCTTTGTGCCTTCCATTGTCTAAAGCCCTCTTTGAGACTACAAAGAAAATTTTTATTTTTAAAACGCTTATAGTTCAGAGTTTGTAGAATCACTGGAATCGGTCGGATTGTTTGTAGATAAATATTTTCAAGTTTATTTTTAATGGTGGATGTTTGAGTCTGGATTTGTGCCCAGTTGATGGCAATAGCGACCCTATTGCCATCAACCGGGCACAAATTCAGACTTTTACATGATTACAGATTACATGAAATTATGGGTGCCCGGTGCAGTCTTGAAAAACTCAAATATTTGACAGTCGCGAGTGCGCTTGCACTCGCTGTACGCGAAGAGTGTCTATGTGTCAACTTTTTTTATTTTTTTTATTTTTTATTATCTTCTTGATTCCTTTTAGCATGTGACTGGCATAGATTTTCGCACAGAAACGTCTAATTGTAATGGATGTAAAAGTACCCTTAACGAAGCCGAAAGGCGCTTATTCTCTCCAATATTGCGATGCATTTTTGGTTTTAGACCATATTTGGGAACCCTCTAAAACATGGGTCTTGAACATAACTGGTAAAATGAGGTGGAGGTAGCATTAGGTAACCCTTAAGGCTTCAAGGCGTGATGTTAGGTGGTGAACAGACAGCTTCACCGTAGAGCTTCTGTAAAATACAGAACAGCTTCTTCTTCGTTATGTAATTTAAGTATTTTAAAGAAAGAAAGAAAGAAAGAAAATACATTTATTTGGCACATGCCACAAGTGCACACAATAAAACAAAAATAATACAAGAAAAAAAATAAAACTTAAAACTTAACAAAAACAAAATAAAAAAATGTAGGTAACACGGTGTGCCTCATAGCTGTTAAAGAGTGAGTTTTTGTTAATTTGGTTTCAAGAATCAGGTAGTGGTACTTTTTGTGGTTTTAAACAAAACTTCAGAGATAAATATGAACTCCAGAAAAGGCAAATGATGTAAAATGATCTGTAAACAAAATTAAAACAACATGCATGATTTGCTCCGTTAATGGATTAGTAATAGGAATTGCAACAAGTCTGGGAGTAACAGTGTAGTGGAGGAATTATAAAGGTGTACCAAAACAATCAACATAGGATTCGTAATTGTCTGTAAAAAAAACAGTTTCTATCCACTATCACATCCAGTAGTCTATCTCCATCCACTTGTCGGTTCCGTTTAGAGAGTAAACTAAGCACTTGTTACTTCAACGACGATGGCATTTCGCAATGGTCTATAGAAAAAGTATTTACTTGTCGCAAGGACGTGCATACAAATGACGAAAAAAAAAACAATAAACATACAACATATAATAAATATTTAGAATACGGACGAAATAAGTAAAAAAAGTTGACACATAGACACTCTTCACGTACAGCTAGTGCAAGCGCACTCGCGACTGTCATTTGTTTGAGATCTCCACTCACGCGTCTATGTATGCGTGCGCCTGTTTTCGCTCTTTGAATTCTCGTTGTATGTAGCTTCTGTAAGTACTATTCTGTGGTAATATAGTGCATCTAAGTACAAAGAGTTCTAGTGGAACAATTGCTTTGCTTCACAGGTTTGTTCGGGTGACTTTTGCCTTTTTAATGCAAATGAGTTAAACGGTTTGGTACGGAATACCTTTGTGTGGTTTTGATGAAAACTCTGCTGTAGGAAAGATCGTTTGGTGTTTGCGAGGGAGCTTTTGTAGCTTGTTGCTTACCCACTGCTTTTTTCTTGTGCTAATCTCTATAATACAGGTTTTACCCTGATGGCAACAATATCGTCTGACCATCTGGGTACCCACATTTCTTTTCCAGTCCCTAGACGCCACTCGGTCACAGCTTTACTCCAAGTGTCATTTAGCGCACCTTCTTAGGCTAGGTGTCCTACCCAACTATCAAGAATTTGGGTTTCATTAAACGGGACAACGGGAGCTCAAAATCATAAACAATCACGGAAGATATTCCGTAAGTGACAGTATAAGTTTAGTTGTAAACCGTGAAATCTTAAAACAGTGTTTGAGTTTCATTGCTTTCAACTGGACATAAATCCAGACTCCAACTGAGAAATTCCCAATCGAAACCAATAACACAACAGGGAATCGAATCCTAAGACCGCGCTTGCGACCTTTACCAAAGCAGTCGGTATATTTATGTTCAAATAAATATCAATGATCTATCGCTCTCTACCAATACCCAGTGCCACAACCCCGAAATATCTCGTAAATAAATAGCATTCCCAATTTATGACCCCCTAGGGAATATATTTATCATCCTAAAATCTTGTCACTCAATAAGGGTTGAATTTCTGACTACTACAGTCTTGTGAAACTACACACTGTTGTGTATCCTGGGAATCATCCATCACTTATTTTAACAATAAGTGATCGATTGCCTAAACCTATAATTTTCGGTTATTTGATATGTTTGGAGAAAATTATTGTAATTTATTGTAAATGAAAATTATGTTATTAGTTGGATAGATAGAATTATCTCTATGAGTCATCATCTGCACGCCTTTCCCCAACTATGTTAGTGTCGACTTCCAGTCTAACCAGACGCAGCTCAGTACCAGTAGTTTATATGCAGCGACTGCCTGTCTGACCTCCACAAACCAGTTTGTACAAGGTAATACGATATCCCTTGGTAAGACTGGTTGTCAGACTTTCAGGCTAGTGACTACCTCTAACGACTGTCAAAGATCTGCAAATAACAGCAATAACTAACGGCTTAACGGGGTTCTGTGTAAAGGACAAAACTCGGTGATACATCCACAGAACAATCCTGGAAAGCGCTGCTTAAACTTGAAGATTGACCTGTGCGACTGTTATTATTTAGCCACGAGCTCCTTAGTAGTGGAATACTCTGTATTAGTGCACCATTTAAACTAGCAATATGTTTGTAGAAATTGTGGATAGGGTGGCCGAAAATGGCCGATCAATCGCATAGATTTTAGACAAGTGAAATGTAAAATTTATCGAAACATTGAGTCTGATCTGAATTTACTATTCCTAATTATATTTTGGCATAGAATCGGCACGAAATTTAAAGTCCATTGGCGTTACCTGTCTGTAGCAACTCCAGTCCATTCAAAGGTGAATCCATTAACATTAACGAAGAAAAAATTCGCGAAAAAAAGGTACTTTTTACAGTAAAAGCGCAATATTCTTCAGTGCATTTTTTTGTGAAATAAAAAATGTCTTGTAAATTTTATTTTTCATGTCAGTAAGCCGTCACGTTATTGATAAAAAATATTGTGCTTTGTTTGTCCAGTTTTGCTTTACTTCAAGTGCGTAAATAAGATTTTAAAAAACAAAAATATTTCCAACGATTGTCTATACAAATAAATTAAAAAGAAGTGTCTGTTTTTAATATCAAAAAACAGCTTTTTACTGAATGCATATGAAAATATATACGGAAGTTATAACAAAAACACAATTTTTTCCATTTTTATCCGTCTAAAAAAATATTGTGTGTTTGTTCCGGCTAATCTCCGAAAAGGCTGGACCGATTTTGACAGGACTATTATTGGAAGATAGCAGAAGTTATATGGTCTAACTAAGGCTACTTTTATTTTTATTTTAGAAAAATAATTAGGATTCCGTTAAAAAAAAATAAAACCCTTGAAATTGGTAACGAAATCCAATTCAAAATTTGAGGTATTTTATTTTTTAATAATTTTATCCTAACGAAGGTCGCGGGTAACAGCTAGTTAAAAATAAAATTAAAGATTATTATTTAAGCAAAAATACTTATCGAAGTTTTTCAAGATCTTCAAATGGCTAGACACACTTGACATTTTAAGCAATTAGCAACCTTTTGCACAGTGCTAAGTGGTCTATATTCAATAGACAAATATCTTATTTGATATCTGTCTTTTAACATTATTGGAAATATGTCCTAGACTAGACACTGGGTAACGACTTGCGTTTTTACTTTTATTTAATATCGAAAGACAGAATAAAAATAAATTCAACGGTCACTTGTTTTGTTCTTTGAGTTTTTTTGTTTGACTTTTGGTGTAATCGGCTTTGCGTTTTATTTGCATGTTTTCTACAGTATTTTGGTTTAAAATGCGAGAGGCTTTACTTTTTTTTTTTTTTATTAATCTGGTATGTCCCACTGCTGGGCAAAGGCCTCCCCCATATCCTTCCAGGTACACTTCTCCAGGCTTTACTATGATATCCTAATCCTAACTTAATATAGTAAATGCGAAAGTAAGTAGGTTTGTTTGATACCTTTTAACGCATAAACCACTGAACCGATCCTCCTGAAATTTAGCATACACGTTGTCTGGTGTAGGTACAGAAATGGATAAAGGGTACCTTTCTTCCTAAAAAAAGTACTGTTCCCGAGAAAAAACAACAATACCTAACGTTCTTATGATAATGGAGGGCGCCACGAGTCTTTCTAATCATTATTATTATAAGCCTATATTGTCCCACTGCAGTACGAAGGCCTCCCTTCCCTACTTCCACATTTCGCGGTCTAGTGCGTTTGTAGGCCAATCCTTTGCGAAAGAGTCCAGCTCATCCCGTCATCTCCTTCTGGGCCTGCCACGTTGTCGTTTCCTGCTGTTTGGTATCCACTGATAGGTAATTTTTGCCCATTGCTCCTCCAACATGCGGCAGACGTGACCAGCCCAGTTCCACTTCAACTTAGCAGCTGTAAGGCCAGCATCAGCTATTTGAACCATGATTGAATTATATTATTACAAGCAGAGTACAATCCGAACTATTGTCAAATTTTAAATTAACGCGAGTGAAGCCGCGTGTAAAAACTAGTATAAGAATATTTTAAAACCAAATAAATATCATGTGAAGCAGCATGAGTCTTATGTCGTTAAAATAGATTACGATTTACTTCGCACTTTGAGCTAGGCCCACAGTTTATCACGAGATTCAGCCCATTCTGATAACAAAATCAGTAATGTATGAAATTTGAATATTTCATACATTACTTCATTCAATCCATCACGTCATTTCAACATATCCAAAAACCCATCCGATGACAAATACCTGGTGATTTACAACCCACATTGCACCCTTACACTGTAACAAAGTTATAAGAAGAAGGGATGAAAGGGGGTTGAAACAAATGTACGCAATTGACAACTCAAAAAGTTTTGATGGATGCACATTTGTCACTCTCATGTTTTTAAATGTACCTATTGGGATTGGTAAGTTTGAATGGAACGCATCCATTTTTCTTGTTAGATGACAGATGGGTAATTTAGTTTCGATAATTTTTCACATGTTACCAATAATATTACAAATAAAAAGAGGTAGATATCGGACTAGCGTACGCAAATTGTTGCAGACAAATTCAGACAATTGCAGCGAGCGTCTTGAGTCCTACCGTACAACGTGATTCTTCACCCCAATAAAAAAGTCATTTCACAGCAATCATTTTTGCGGTAACGTTACTTAGTATGATGTACATGATGCTTGGTTGACGACTACGTGAATGGTCCGTTGTAGTGATAAATTAAAGTTAAATTACTTCACCCGTAGCTCGAGAGCTACGAGTAGCTGCTACGAGATCGTAGCATCACGTCTGCTACGGCGTAGTAGTTGTAGAACTTCTGTAACAATACAACAAAATGGCCCTTCAAAATTTACTATTAGGCTTCATGAACCTCATAGTATTGCCAAATGCTGGGAATACAAAAAAAAAATACAAACATCTACGCCAGCTTACCGCCACCGTCTTAATTGTGCCTCAAATTAAATATTTAACATTACATCACGCCTGTAATCCCCGAAGAGTTAGGCAGAGGTGTATCTAGTAGTACAGCCACATTTCGACATTTATATTTAAGTCCCATGTAATTGGGGGCGAGCCTATTGCCATCAACCGGGCGCAAATCTAGACTCCGTGGCTCCTATTAGGAAATTCGTGAAAGAAAAACAGAATAACACTTTTCCAGACCTGTGAATCTAACCCAGGACCTAGACTAGACAAACGAGGCAGTCTAAATTAAATTAAATATTAAATAATTTTGATCGCAAAATAATCTTGAATGTTATAATATTTCCTTTATTTATCTTTACACAAATCTTATACATTTTTAAATATTTCTTAAACTAAAAACAATATAAAAAACATTTAAAAATATAAAAATTGTAGCCCACCGGTATCGAGAACAGGGTCCAAGCTACCGGCGGTCAGGGCTCCAGAGAGAGGAACCTCCTGACAATACGAGCCGTGTCCAGAAGTACCGCTTTCTGAATCAAACCCTTGATCCAGCTGCCTAACGAGAGCCTCCTCAGGTATTGGTCGAGGCTCTTGGCAATTAAGCCATGGGCTGATACAACTATCGGCACAATGATCGCTGAATCCACATCCCACATGTCGACAACCTCGTGAGCCAAGTCAAGAAACTTGATTTGCTTATCTTTCTCGGCTTTCACGAGGTTCCCATCATGCGGGACCGTTATGTCAACAATCATTGCACGCCGCTCTGATCGATCCACCACCACTATATCAGGCTTATTGGCTACAATAGTCCTGTCAGTTACGATGGATCGATCCCAGTACAATGTGATACTGCCATTTTCGAGAACTGGGTCGGGCACATACTTATAGTACGGTACTTCCGATTCCACAAGGTTGTATTTTAGAGCAAGTTGCTGATGGATAATCTTGGCTACAAGGTTGTGTCTATGCAAGTACTCTCCGTTAGCCAGACGAGAACACCCGGAGATAATGTGACGGATTGATTCGCCTGGACGGTTGCATGCCCGACATATGTCAACCGTACCATCCTTCACAATAAATCTCCGGTAGTTATTCGTCATCATAACTTCATCCATAATTGCACAGACAAAACCTTCGGTTTCTCCGAAGAGGTCCCCGGAACGTAGCCAGGCTACGGACGCTGATAGGTCTACATCGGGCCCATGCAGGGCCCGGAAAAAGCGTCCGTGAAGCTCCTTACTCTGCCATACTTCCATGCGGTCGTTAGTGTCAAGCACTACAGGTTTGCGCCAGTTCTCTTTAGCCAAGGAGAGCGGGGTGAGCCCCTTGTCCACTGCGACCACATCTCGATGCATCCCCACGTCGGTTTCAAGGAAATATTCCCTGAGACTGCATATCTCGCGATTGTGAAGAGTCTTAGCGTTTAAAAAGCCTCGACCCCCACACCTCCGCGGGATATACAGTCTCATAACAGAAGAACGCGGGTGATGCATTCGATATGCCGTCAACAATGTACGGACCCTCCTATCCAGGGCGTCTAGTTCTGTCTGAGTCCATTTGAGTATGCCGAAAGAGTACATCAGAACCGGCATGACCCAACCGTTGAAGGCGCGCACCTTATTGCCGCCTGATAAAAGACTATTAAATACTTTTTTCAGACGGCCAAAGAAGCGCTCCTTCAACGATTGCTTCATGTCAGCAACATTGATGCCCAGCGCTTCCGACATACCCAAATACTTATAGGTTTCAGTTGCTGAGAGGGATCTAAGATTTATGGAATCCGAGAGCTGGGTTCCCACAGATTCCACAATCTCCCCTCGCTTTACATGCATGACCGCACATTTGTCCACACCAAATTCCATCCTGATGGCGCTACTGAAAGTTTCAGTTACTTTCAGTAGCTCCATCAGTTGCAAATCGTTGGGGGCAAAGAGTTTCAGGTCATCCATGTAAAGTAGGTGAGATATAACTTGACCACCTCTCCTCAACCGATAGCCTAAACCTGAATCCTCCAGCAGCGTGCTAAGAGGATTCAAGGCTAAGCAGAACCAAAGCTGACTCAAACTATCGCCCTGAAATATACCTCGCTCTATCCTTATCGGCTCGCTATTCCTCTGGATTTGCCGACATCCCGGATAGCGAAGAACTGTCCTCCATTGCCCCATACATGACACCAGGAAGATGCGCAGAGTTGAATCAACTTTTTACAACTCTAGCACCGAGTCATAGGCCTTCTTATAGTCTATCCAACATGTCGACAGATCCCTTCGGGAACGGCGAACCTGTTGACTAATGGCCATATCAATGAGGAGTAGCTCCTTAGTACCGCGGGACCCGTTCCTACATCCATTTTGAGAAGCGGACATTAGAGAATTGTCATCAATGTGTTTGTTAATTTTAGCTCTCAAAATGGATGTAAGAACTTTATAGACTGTCGGAAGACAGGTAATCGGTCTATAATTTTTGGGCTCCGCAGTACTACCCGATTTATGGAGCAGGTGGGTTATCCCTGTTGTCAGGAACTCTGGCAGCGACCCTGACTCTAAGGCTGACTGGAACAGGATCGCCAGGCGAGCGTGCGACCTTGTAAACCATTTAATCCAGAAGTTGTGCAGCCCATCCGGCCCTGGAGATTTCCAGTTAGGCAACGGACGGACTGCACGAACTACGTCTTGGGGGCTGATAGTGATTGCCCCCATTTCTGGTAATAGATCACACGCTCGCTCGACCCCCCGAGTCCATTCACCCTCGGTATGGCTAACAGGCACCGACCAGATGCTGCGCCAGAATGAACACATGGCATCATCATCCGGCAGGCGCGTGTCAGCCACACCTTGGTCCGGTCGCTCCCAAGCCCTATAAACCCACCTTTCATCTCTTTGGAATGTGCGATTCTGAGTGTATCGGTCCACCCGCCGCTTATACCTACGAATACGGTTTGCCCATGCATAAACTTTCTGCTTCAGGAAGTCGATGCGCTCTGTGACACGGGACATGTAGTCTCGAGCACTGATATCAGTCCCCGAGAACGCCCGCCTCACAAAACGCATCACTCTAGGGCGAGTATTGCCCTCCCTAAGCAGATCAGTTTGCTGATGAGTGCTCTGGCCTCACCAATACGTCGTTCAATCCTGTACTGCCATGACGGTACGGCTGGTTTAGGTCGTGTAGCTCTGTCATCAGAAAATTTGACATGAGCTACACGACATGCCGCTACAGCCGCACAATACAGGACTGAGTGAGCATCGGTGAGATCTTCGCAGTTATCAAAATAGTTTGACAACTGCGAATCCAGAACAGCCACCAGCACCCTATTTTTGTTATGCATGGGCAAACGAGGTACGCGTGGTCTAAGATCGGGTTGCATGAACCGATATTCTCGAATCGCACCCTCCAAAGCACACCTCATTTCCTCATTGCACTGGGTACTTACATTAGTAACCATGTCATTACTCACGTTGTTATCGTGATTTGGTATTATGGTAGACTGTGGTGGAACCACAGTCTTTGGCGGCGTGGCAATGACATGGCTACTCTGCATTTCAGTCCGCAAGCGATCAAGTACGGTGTCATCCAACATACCATTACGCTGGATGACTCGCACCTGATCCGACAGTCGTTGTGCCGACACGTTGACAGCTGGCTCAAGCACCTGAAACAGAGAGAGCATCCGAACACGGTACGTGGTCAGGTTGTTACCCCCCTCTGTAGCCCCATAGTATGCGCGCATGACATTTGCATTAATGGATTGCGTCCATCGCATGCGCGGCACACTCCCGCCGGGAGCTGGGACCCTATCAGAGGCCGGTGGGCCTCGAGGTCCTAAACCGTCCGGCGGCCGGCGTCCTCCTCGTCGACGAACAGGTGGTGGCGTCGTCGGCGGAGAGAAATACTCGTCGCTCGAGCTCGACGCAACTGCCACGGCCGGTGTCACAGCACTCACGACGGGTCTGGATTCCGGCGGCGGCGAGGCGGAGCTGAGCGACGGGTCCGGAGGTGATAGGCGTGCGCGTCTCGCTGCTGATCTCGTCAACATTCTCTTGATTTCATTATTATTTTTATCTGTCCAATCTTATGTAGGTGACATACGTCATTTTTGATCACATTTTTTCTTTATGTGTTTATTGTTATAAAATGGCTTCATTTTACTATTGTTATATTAAGAAATGGAGAAATTATAATATATTAAAAGGGAGATTAGGTTCCAGACTGTTTAAAAATAATTATTTAACGAAAATTTTATTATAGAATGAAATTACAAGACATCTGTTGACATTATTATTTATTTTTATTTTTTTTAATGAATGGGCTTACTCTTGACCTCAATCTAGTCCAGAGAACAGAGATGAGGTCGACGATGGAACGATTATTATTATTATTCTAGTCTACTAAGCATGTGCTGAGTAATTAGTTTACTAACTGGCATATTACCCGCACCTAAATCTAGCAATAGCTTACTAACATAATTGCAGATAACCATATTATATAATACCTACCTACATACGTCTAATAACTAATTCACAGATGAAATGACGAATTTGATTGCAAGGCATGAGTTTGAAATGAGGCGTAATGATCAATCTTGGTTTATAATTACAATGAAACAACCATCATCATCTGCCTAGTCTTTTCCCAACTATGTTGGGGTCGGCTTCCAGTCTAATCGGATGCAGCCGAATACCAGTATTTTACATGGAGCGACTGCCTATCGGTCCTCCACGACCCAGTTAGTACTGGGCAATACGATACCTCTTGGTAAGACTGGTTGTCAGACTTTTTGGGCCGAGATCTACAAATGACAGCCGGGACCAACGGCTTAAGGTGCTTTCCGAGGCACGGAGGAAACTCGGTATGTAATGGGCGGTCATCCATCCACAGACCAACCTAGGCAAGCACGGCTTAACCTAAAAATCGACCCGAGCCACGAGCTCCTCACAATGAAACAACCATCACGCCAATATTTTCCGGCAGGGTAGACAGATGTGTGTTGGTCTTTTCATTATTTCAGACATCACTAAGAACTTCGTAATGGAAAACTCCATTGACACAATATGGTCGAAGTTCGAACAGTCTGGCTTAAAACCATGAACAATAGAGAGGAAACCAGCATTTTTAAAAACTCATAGACATGACGTGACATTCAACCACCGCTATCAACTAAAGGATGATTTCCAGCAAACTGCTCGCATCGCATCGGATCGGAACGGAACGGATTTTACAATCTTAAAACGATATTAAATCGTGTACACAGCAATTAAAGTCTATATTACCAAGCCGCGCACTTCAGCTTGACCGCGGGCGTCTTCCGCGACACACGATCGTACCCGAAAGTATGCTGCGACTCGCGATCGACTCCGTTCGCCTGTCATCGTATCCGACACGGTAGGAATGAAGTTATTTGACTAGGCACAGAAACGGATACGTTCGCAAGCAACGGTACGGATCCGATCGTATGCGTCGACATCCTGCCAGGCGCTATCAGCAGTCACCGCATCCGTTCGTATCCTTTCCGATCCGATGCGATGCGAGCCGTTTGGTGGAAATCATCCTTAAGTCTCCGTGGTGGATTCTGCCTCTCTTGGTCTCACAGAGAGGAAGCGTGTGTCCCAGTTCTAGGAATATTATTATGTGGGCCGTGCTTGTAAAACATAACATCACGCCTGTAATCCCCAAAGGGTTAGGCAGAGGTGTACCTAATAGTTCACCTACATTTCGCCAGTTATGTTTAATTCTCATGTAATAGAGGGCGAGCTTATTGCCATCAACCGGGCACAAATCGGAAATCCATGGCTGCTTCTAAGAAACTGATGGAAAAACCTAGTATCAATTTGCCCGACCCGGCAATTGAACCCAAGGCTCAGCAGTCGCGCTTGCGACCACTAGAACATCAAGACAGTGCTTATAAAATTTCAATATACAACATTAATTTTAGTAAATACAAAACCTGGCACACGTGTCTAGTATTTTTAAGTCAAGAATCTATGTACAAAATTTCAAAACTGTGTCATGAAAAATCACAAAGTTTTAAGTTAGCTTGTTCTGTTACCTGGTTGTTCGCACAAAACGTGGTCACCACGCGGCGCCGCCGCACTCACGCCTCCAGCGTCGCCTTGAACTCATTGATAATAATAACTTGGCAGTAGGTACCTAAATGATTGCGATAGGTACTTAGTGTTGCTTGGTGTTGCATAATATGGTTTAAAAATTATTGGAATCGATTCAGTTACTTATTCTGAACAAACTATATTCAGGTTTCTCATGTACTAAAAATAATGTTGTATTTCGTTGGCGTTTCTCCACTGAGCCATAAACATCATTTGAAACTTAATCAATTAATGGGTTTGTATTTTCACCTAAAATAACTGTAAATAAAATGTATTTATCCCTCCGCTGGAGACACTTTGGGGACTTTCAATTTAATTCGAGACTGTCCAACTTTATTCAAGAAAGAACTTTAAAATAACTACATCAAGAACTTTAAATGTCTGAAAGGAATCGTGAATTCTCGATGCCCAAAAACAAGAGCTGGGAGAAATTCCCCGTTAGTCAAATGAAGTTAGACAGTTTCTTTTAGAATTTGTATTTTACGAATTCGGAATAAATAAACGACAGATAAAAGGAATATTATTTGGCTTTCTATTGATATTTTAGATATCATTGTGTTCGTGATATTGCCACCCTAAAGGAATTCGGTTGCGCTTTGAGGAAAAAACATAGTTTTAGTACATGCGAAACCTGAAACACGTGTCTCGTATTTTATGTAAAGAATCTATGTACAAAATTTCAAAACTGTATCATGAAAAATCACATAGTTATAAGCTTGTTCTGTAACCTGGTTATCCGCACAAAAAAGTGGTCACCATGCGGTGCGCGAGCGTATGCGCCTCCAGCGTCGTCTTGAGTTCATTGATAATAATAATTTGGCAGTAGGTACCTAAATGATTGCGATAGGTACTTATTAGTGTCGCTCGGTGCCCAACTTGTAGCTTTTTTTTAACTATTTTTGGGAAAAAATATAACATGGTTTAAAAATTATTGGAATCGATTCAGTTACTTATTCTGAACAAACTATATTCAGGTTTCGCATATACTAAAAATAATCTTGTATAATATTTTTAATTTGAATTTGTGAGCGCAACTAATGGTTGCGCTTCGAGGAATAATTTAGTTGCGGTTAGTTGGTTGCGCTTAAAAATAGTTGCGCTTTGAGGAATACCCCACTATATCTTACTTTTTTGAGGTAAGTAACGTCTATCAGCAACCTTGGTTACTGCTGATGACCTACCTTACCTCGGTTGGCCTCGTTGGTCGAGTGGTCGCAAGCGTAACTGCTGAGCATGAGGTCCTGGGTTCGATTCCCAGGTCATGCCAAGTGTTATTGGGTATTTCCTTCAGGCATTTCTCAGTAGCAGCCACGTAGTCTGGATTTGTGCTCGGTTGATGGCAGTAAACTCGCCCCCTATTACATGGGACTTAAACAAAACTTACTAAATGTGGTTGTACTAAGGTACACCTCTGCCTACCTTTTAGGGATTACAGGCGTAATGTTATGTGTATAATATTATTATCAGTCTGCTGACCTACCTTCCTGTTTGTTTGTCTTTATGATATTATTTGTAATAGTGACCACTATTATCTAAAATAAACAAAATCAAAATCCATTTTGTTTATAAACCTGTATAATATTCTAAACAAAATTAACTTTATTTATATTAATAAGAATGACACCATAACATTAAACTTTCATTCATTCATTACGTCGCAAAACAATATGGCGGACGCCGAGTTGTGTGTAATTAAATAATTTGACAGATGAAAAGCCGAAACGTCCATTGAAATTAATTCAAAATATGTTTTAATTAATGTTACTTGAATATATACTTTTCGTTTATTTATTTAAAGCTTACATTAATATACGTCTGTAGTGTAATTGGCTACGGGTTTCTTCATTTTAAAATCAATGCGCAATTTCTTTAGATTCAGTAGATACATCTGATTCAGGATGTTTTTACGAATACATTGATGTAGGTAAGTAGATCCATCCTAGGCTACAGCCCTGCTAGGTACTATTTGTTTATTGTCTAATATTTAAACTTAAGCATAAGCTAATCTAGGTCTCAAAACGGTAATAGAAAACATCGTGAGTAAACTGAAATGTCATAGACCTAAAACTCGGAGTTACGTCATATCCTGGTACCCGCACCTGAACCGCGTGGTGGATTATAACCTCTGCGTACCAGAAATGACAACATCATAAAGCATTAACATAGCTGTAAGGCACTTGTTCTCCCCATCTTTGCGAACATTTTTTGTTCTAAACCATATCTGGGAACCTTCTAGTTACGGAGATATTGGGGGTCAAAGTTTCAACTTTTTCACAAGTTTTTTATTAAATACATGTTTTCAATGTAAGATTTTTATTTTACACCTCCAAGACCTCCGTACTATTCAATCCATCCATCAGCACAATGCTTTCAGTGCTTTCCATCGAGTCCTACAGTAAAACGTGATTTTTCACCCTAAAAAAACAGCCGATTCCCAGCAATAATTTTTGCATAAAGTTACTTAGTTTGATGTACAGAATGCTTGGTTGACGGCTACGTGAAGGGTCTGGTTACACCCTGTATATGCTATGAGCTATTCTAAAATAGGTCCTGTCAATTTAAAAATCTTTGTTAATTTACCAACATAAAATAATTGCAGCCGTCACTGAGAGGCCTGTAATCAAGACGTATTTTGAATGACGAGATACAAATTCAGGATGAGATTATCATCATTCTTCCGCCCTTATTCCAATTTATTTACGGTCGGCGTAGCAGTGTCTTCTTCTTCCATACTTCTCTATTACTCGTCATCTCATCAGACAAATTCTTTCTGGCCATATAATCAATAATCAATAAAAAATCAATAATAGGCAGCTATACATCCTTTCAACTACGCTGCGATTTCACAAAACATCACTAAATAACTGCAGATCTCAGCAACGCTCCAGTCGTCTGGTGATCTGGGATAAACCTCATTTTAATAAATCTTTTGGAAGGAGATCGTTTGCTTTCATGGGACCTTACTTAAACAGTAAATTAAATAAAACCCACAAAATTTTAAAACTAAGAAAAAGAAATTGCTCTAAAGCAATCTTCCTTTGGCTACTCAGTTTGAATTATGAAAAAAACAGAGGACGTGTTAAAGAAAATGTCATAAGCGCATAGGTATACGAGTAAGTATCACACTAACAGTTCCAACCACTCGTACTCTTCTCACATGCACTCACACACCCACACCTACAACACTACATTCACTACACCTACCGCACTACACTTCC
Organism: Noctua janthe; assembly: GCA_910589295.1. Taxonomy (NCBI): domain Eukaryota; kingdom Metazoa; phylum Arthropoda; class Insecta; order Lepidoptera; family Noctuidae; genus Noctua; species Noctua janthe. The sequence goes on from OU342578.1 coordinate 6,544,933, forward strand.
CACACTATATTCACTACACCACACTCTACCCAAACCACTGAATTTTTTTTTTTAAACCTATTTATAGTTTAGTTACCTAAAACTATTGCCTTTGTAACTGTACCATCTGAATATGGATTGAAAGAGACTGGACCCCACAACACAGGGAATCCTAGTGTGGGGTCCAGGGCTTCATCTACGTTTGTAAACACAAAGCGACAATTAATAATTTTTTATTTGTTTTTTATTTAATAATCAATAATCTTAATGCCTATGGCATTAAGTCCACCTCTGTACTTTTGTGCATGAAGTGTTAAATAAATAAATAAATCCTTCACACAGTCCATTCATCGTTTCATTGGTCTTCCTCTACTCTTATAGTCAATTCAAGATTAGATAATTTGGTCTATGACCAGTGTGTGTTGCCAGTGACTACATACAGGACCGAAACGTGGGCGCTCACAATGGGCCTCATCAGAAGGCTTAAAGTCACCCAAAGGGCAATGGAGAGGGCTATGCTCGGAGTTTCCTTGCGTGATCAAATCAGAAATGAGGACATCCGCAAGAGAAAAAGGTTACCGACGTAGCCCGAAGAATTGCCAAACTTAAGTGGCAGTGGGCAGGGCACATTGCTCACAGAACGGATGGCCGATGGGGCCGAAATGTTCTGGAGTGGCTACCGCGAACTAGAAGACGTTGCGTTGGAAGGCTTCCCACTAGGTGGGCCAATGACCTGGTGAAGGTTGCAGGGATCCATCATCAGACACACAGGACCCCGTGCGACTCGCATCCAGCAGACCGCATTCCAGCGGATCCAGCGGATCGCATTGACCAGTCTGTCAATGTGACGACACTTGGGGGAGGCCTATGTCCAGCAGTGGACGTCTTTCGGCTTAAATGATGAATTATGGCTTAACAAAGGGGTGACTATTGAGATGACCACAAACAGAACAGAATGAAATAAAAAGACATACTGTGATATAAACAAATTGGGATGAGTCCGAAGGAATAATGATGAAGATGCTTACGATTTCACACTAAAATCTGAGGATATACTCTCAAACCCCTCAACCCGATATTAAAATTCTCTTTAAAAAATGTAACATTACTTTTTGCTGAGTGCAGTCAAGTCGGTGAATTCATTCATTCCCCGCTAACGCGTCGATTCACTATTTTTTGTGTTGGCAACTCCAATTCGAACCCGTGACGTGTCTACTAAAGAGTTCCGTCCGTTCATGTAGAAAGTTTATGGATGTGGTGTTAACTAGGTTCAGCAGAAAAACAGGCCTCTAATCCGACGTATTTTTGTCATAAAAATCTACTGTTGATTCGCCGTGTCCACGACGCGTGTTGTCAGTGTCTACAAGGAGCACTCAAGATTTTAATTTCGGACAAGATAAAAATAGTCGTAATCTGTAAATAATAAACCTGAAAGTTTTCTATTAAATCTATAGACCGACCGCTTTAATGAGTCCTCCGCCTTGCCCCATCACACGTCCACAAAGTCTTAACAATATCCCACAAGTTATTTGCTTTAAAATAACCATAATCCACGTAGATAATTCGATACTAATTGAACCAATACGTGATCACCATTAAGAATATTCCATTTAATTTGATACCTTCGTGAGGACTCATTAAAGCGGTCGGTCTATAATAATAATTTTTAAACACAAAAAAAAACTTCGATTCGTATGAAGATGATGGCTAATACCTAAACGTTTACCAAATAACAATGGGTCTTGCGAGATCTACCTACAGTTATTTTCATAAATAAGCATTTTTGACAATGATTTACTAATAACTTAATATGATCTCTGCATGAGCAGATCACGAAAAGTGTGACGCGACAAACAAAAAGGGGTGTGTTGTGCCTACACGGATCAGTGGCGATCTAGTGTATTGTCTTGGCATCCGTACCTTTTTCACGGGTGACCACTGAAAACCAGCGCTGTGCTGTGGGCCGCCCATAACACAGCATCATGCTGAGTGGTAACCTGCTTGTCGCAGTCACGACGTGCAAGCTGTTAACTTTTTCTTTTTTTGTTCCGTCCTGTTGAATTTATAAATATTTGTTATGCGTTATATGTTTATTGTTATTTTTTATTTTTTTTTGTATGTTGCACGTCATGTCCCTGCGACAAATAAATATATTTTATTTCTTTCTTTCTACTGGTAACAGTCCCGACCCAGGCAGACTGATACTATTCTTTGTGTTATTTATTTCATCAGTAACGCTCTTGAAATGGTGAGGGAACGTGAGATGCACGGAACCGGTCAATGTGGCAACACTTGGGGGAGGCCTATGTCCAGCCGTGGACGTCTTTCAGCTGAAATGATGATTTGTTTGTAAGTTTGTATATAAGGTCTATCTTTTCATACAAGAAATATTTTAAGAGTAACTTCTATAAGTCGTAAAGTCGCCATAGCAACGAAAAAAAAAATTATCTGAGTGTTTTTTTTACGAAATTATTATAATTTTAAAATTTTTGAGACTTTTTGCATAGCAATAGTTTACTCCCATATTCTAACAATGACAGTAGGTAAATACGACGTAGTAAACTAGCGTAAAGGATGCTCAAAAATAAGGAGCCAGTAGTTATTTTGTGGGTCAAGTAATTTTAAATTATTTATTTTTTATAAAAGAAATATACTCAGATAAAAAAAAATCCCTTGAAATGCTTTCGTTATAGCCGTTAGATGATTCCCTGAAAATATTTCGTGTATGAATAGTTAGACCTTATATAAATGTAAATTGGAGCTCACTTCCTCAGGCCTGTGTCCATGTAGTGGTAACATTATAAACAGAATAAGCTGTTGTACTTACCTTCTCATTACAAAATTAAAACAAAAAATAATCTCAAATTAAAAACTTCTCGCTTAATTTTCTGTATTCGTGTGGTGGGAACACCAACAATCGGTCGTCAGGTTTGACTTACGCAGCGGCAACTCGTTGCACTATGCCCTTTGTAACTTTTTCATTTCACCGTCAGCCCACGTTGACGTAAGTTTTTGAACACGCTTGAAATTCAACGTCAATTTGTGTGTGATGCTGCTTTGAAATGTTGTAGCTGACGTTTTAAGATGAAAATATTATTTTGTACGAGTTTATTTTGCTTGAAAACGTGGTTTTTGGTTCGTATTTTAAATGTTTTACTGACATTCGGACTGCTTTGATGCAGTGTGTGCCTTGTTAGTTTTTATATTTTTGTTATTTTTAAGTATAAGGCTTTAATTTTTAAACTTTTATTTGCGTTATACTTTGACCTGAGCAAATGGCGAATCAATTGTTTATTACACCAACGCACATCTAAATGGAAATATTTTATCAACATATCGCTTTTTTTAACGTAATATGTTTTTTTTTTTTTGCTGCAACAAAACATCAATAACTACGAAAATTAATAAAACCACTTCCAAAAAAATTTAAACACCAAATCAATTTTACAAAACAAATATCGCGAAAGCAATCGCTCATAATACATACGGGTGATGTGCAAACAAATCAGTTAGAGTAAATAATATCATGCTTAGCAATATTTGTTTAACTCCACGCTCAGATGAAATGTAAATAAACAGCCGAGGGTGACTGACTGTAATTTGGATTCAAGAAAATTTGTTTTCTGCAAAACCGTTTCCGCTTTCCTTCAATTGGAGTGTGTGATGAGAATTGGTGTTTCTACCTCATTTATTGGGAGTATTATTTTAAGTTTCGATTTCCAACGATACCGAATGAACTGTGGGCCCGTAAAGGATTGGTGCCCTGAAACAGTGACACGGGGTCGCGGCAGACCACGAAGGAGATGGTGGGATGAAATGGATGACTACCTTGAGAATTGGAAAGAAGTAGCACAGAAGCGTGACCTTTGGAAGGAGTGAAGAGAGGTCTTTGCCCAGCAGTGGGACAATGTGGGCTAGCTATAATAATATAATAATTATAATTTGGCAACGATCGTAAGTATTAAAGTTTTATAAACAAAAGAGAGCAGCGGTGGTCCAGTGGTTGCGGTCCCGACTTACGAGCAGTAAGTCGTGGGTTTGAACCCAGGCAGGCGCATTACTTTGTGTAATTTATTTCATCACCACTTCTCTCAAAACGGTGAAGGAAAACATCGTGAGAAAACCGGCATGTCCTAGAACCTAAAATTCGAAGACATGTGACATCTACCAACCCGCACTGGGCCCGCGTGGTGGATTATAGCCCATTCCCTCTCATAGAGAGGAGGCCTGTGTCCCAGCAGTGGGAACATTATAGGCTGCTGCTATGCTATGCTAAACAAAAGAGAATACCTATTCTTCTTCTTAGGGTGTCGATGGCAAAAGAGTTCAAATGTGCTAAAATTCAGCTACGTAAACTCCGCTTACTGGTGTAGCCAATACTGACCAATACACCAATGGGTTTGAGTCCATTAAGAGATTTCAAAGTTGGCCACGGTGACGTGTGCCCAGGTGGAAAGGTCTCAGATGAATGGATAAATCCGTCAGGCGGTTTAAACAGCTCCCGCCGGACATCGCTGTGGAAGCGTTGGTAATTAAATAAAAGTAAAAATATTTACCATTATTTTATTCCTCGGTGGTCTAGTAGTCGCAAGTCCGACTGCTGAGCAAGAGGTCCTGGGTTTGATTCCCGGGTTGGACAAAGTGTTATTGGGTTTTCCATCAGGAATTTCTCAGTGGCTGCCACGGAGTCCGGATCTCTGCCCAGTGGTGGCAATAGGCTCGCCCCCTATTAGATGGGACTTTAAAGTAACTGGCGAAATGTGGGTGTACTATTAGGTACGCCTCTATCTAACCCTTCGAAGATTACAGGCGTGATATTAGCCCGGCCAGGGAAGCGTACCGAGGACCTCCTGCTCAGCAGTCGCGCTTGCGATCTCTCGACCAAAGAGTACCTTCATGGATAGCTGTAAACTCATTAAAAGATAGTTCACCCCAAGTCACGTCCCTGACTTAGCCATTAAACTCAGCTGCAGCTGTTGACCTCAACAACAAAACAACAGAATTGTATCTACATTATTCTACATAATAGTGTACCGACGAATGCAGATTGTAAACTCGACACTAGAGTTGGACTGTCCACTGTTCGGTGCCCATTGGGACAGGTTGTTCAACAAAGTTTCATGGACTGAATCGAGAATGAGGACTATCGGAACGATATGTTTGATGTAGAATGTACTTAGGAATAGGTGCTATTTATTGAGGTTTAAGATAGCTGATTGTAGATATTAAGTAGTGTCATGCACCTTAATAAAATAAACATAAATAAATGAGAAATTAAAAAATAAATAAATGAGTCATTAAATTTATACAGTCGCTCTTAAAATATTAATAAAATGTACATAAATAAATGAGAAAAGAAAAAAAAAATGAGTCATTATATTTATACAGACGCTCTTAAAATAAAATTGTTTTAATTTTTGTACTGACTACTAGACTGGCTAATGCCAGCCACGGGTAGCCGTGCTTGCCTAGGTTGGTCTGTGGATGATGGTGGTGGTGACCGCCCATTACGTACCGAGTATCGCCCGTGCCTCGAAAAGCACGCTAAGCCATTGGTCCTGTCTGTCATTTCTAGATCCTTGACAGTCGACAGTTAAATAAAAAAAAATCCGGTGGAATATGATTCAAAATAAGAATTTGAATGCACCCTGTCAGTTTGCGGAGGGCTGCCCCTTACACCCTGTATAATAATTTGTGTGACTTCAGGAGCGATACGTATTTCATAATGTAGCTCTGTAGGTGCTGCCATGGGCTTAAGGGTGCCTTCAAATTAGAGGCGTAAAGAAGCACTGCAGTTAGCGCCACTGCGGCGCGCTAGACGCACCTAAAATTCACTAAAGCCGTATAACCGCGCTCCTACTGCACCACCGGTACAGGTTACACTTATTAATATCAGTCAACACTTTCTTATCAAGTACGCATTTTACAGCTTTAATATTATGATTATTATCTTACTCCTACAGAACACAGAATACAGACACAATTATGAACCAGCACCAGTCGTGTATGCGAAGCGCTTCTCTATGGCAGAGCCACTGCAGCGCTTCTTCAAGGCGCTTTGAAGGAGCGTATCTCGCAGCGTGTAGCAGAGCGTTACCTTCAAATTGCAAGTCATAATCCCCGATTCGCTTCCAAACAATTTTATACCAGTCAATTTGACAAAGTGGCTCATCATGCCGAAAATTGTATCCTCCCACAACATGAAACTCCAAACCATGCTATATCAATTACCATTAAGAATATAACGCTTCTAAATCCAAGCTCTAAACTACGTAAATTCTCACAATATACAAAGTTAATGTCTACTGGAAACTATTCCGGTGTACCCATTCATCTTATGATTAAATTCCTCTCTGGAATCAGGCGTGGCTTAATTTTCGGGTGCCTCGTGCATATGTTTCTATAGTTAGTTTTGGTAATTGTATATGTAATAGTATGTGTTTGTTTTATGTGTGCTTTGCGGGGTTTTCGTGTTATTTTAGAATGTAGAATGTGTTTATTTAGGAGCTTGTGACTAAATAATAAAAGTCGCTCGGGTCGATCTTCAGGTTAAGCCGCGCTTGCATAGGTTGATCCGTGGATGAGTGACCGCCTATGTCATACAGAGTTTCCTCCGTGCCTTGGAAAGCACGTTAAGCTGTTGGTCCCGGCTTGCTGTCATTTGTAGATCTTTGATAGTCGTTACAGGTAGTCAGAGGCCCGAATTTCTGAGAACATGTCTTACCAAAGGATATCGTATTACCCTCGTATTATTATCGTATTACTTTGTAGAGGTCAGATAGGCAGTCGTTCTATGTAAAATACTGGTATTCAGCTGCATCCGGGTAGACTGGAAGCCGATCCTAACATTGTTGGGAAAAGGCTAGACAGATGATGTATACAACATTAGTTTTAGTATTTGCAAAACCTGAAACACGTGTCTAGTATTTTTATGTAAAGAATCTATGTACAAAATTTCAAAACTGTATCATGAAATATCAAAAAGTTATAAGCTTGTTTTGTTACCTGGTTGTCCGCACAAAAACGTGGTCACCACGCAGCGCGTGCCTCCAGCGTCGTCTTGAGCACATTGATAATAATAATTTGACAATAGGTACCTAAATTATTGCGATAGGTACTTAAAGTCGCTCGGTGTCCAACTTTTAACTTTTTTAAATATTTTTGGGAAAAATATAACATGGTTTAAAAATTATTGGAATCGATTCAGTTACTTATTCTTAACAAACTATATTCGGGTTTCGCATATACTAAAAATAACGTTGTATACTTAGACAAGTTGGCATGAGAGTAGCCTAAATCAATTTTATTGATAGTGACAAGATTCATAAATTCGCATAGTCAAGCTAGAAGGGAATGGGTTTTTGGAATATTAATACTCTACAAAATCATAATTAAGTAAAAGAAGTATCTCACAAACGAATGTATTATTAAGAGATCTTGTTTTCCCAATAGAATGCACAAAACCTTACCATTCCATAGAATTTTAATAATTTTAATTTAAAAAAAAATGTACCGTTCAATACATTTTGACCGTGCAGGTATTGCACTTTTGTAGGAAACAGCAGATTTTTTTAAAAATTACTGTTGAATAATTTCTATGTATTTATCAACCCGCACTGGGCCCACGTGGTGGATTATAGACCACCCTCTCATAGAGAGGAGGCCTGCGTCCCAGCAGTGGGAACATTAATAGGCTGATTATGCTATGCTTATGCTAATTTCTATGTCCACACAGAATGATGTACTGTATACATGTTAAGCGTTTTTGCGTCGGTCTCCCTTCCACTCTGAATGTTATTAATAACTTTAGGCTACTAACTAACCAATAATATCGCTGCTTTTTCACAGCTTGAGCTATTCACGCTTGTGATTGGTTAGTTTCACACACATCCCTCGATACGTATCCTCGCTCAACTCTGGTGGAAACGCAGCCTTATTGTCTGGTCACCAACTTTATAAGAAAACCGTGGAGGTGAACCATTAGGCAATCAACAAAATTCGGTAGTATCGCTAACTACCTAGTGCAGTGCATTCTCCAAAATCTGAGCCAAAACACAAGTTATTTAAATTGCAATAATAATCTATACCTTGTAACAACCGAAATTCGGCGTGATAATCTCCTCAGAATCCCCATAATAAGATTATTACGGTACCCCTCGCTTTGTTCCTTTGATTTCCCAGTGCCAATATCCGTCCCTACGAATATCTGCGAATTAACAAATTAGATTTCATATAATTTAATATTTTTCGAGGCCAGAAACATTTGGATTAATATAATTCTCGTTTTATTTGAATACCTGACGAGGACTTTTAATAACCGTTCGTAAGTAATATGGATGTTTAATTAATTAACTTTTGTGGGCGTATCAACAATTTTCTTGTAGGCAGTTTTAGGTACCTAGTTTTTAATATGAGTATCACGTTAAATTTTCAAAAAGAAACCTTGGTACGGCCGTCTTATGACGACAGGCCGTGTCGACGATGTGTTCGTGTTCCATGCGCGCCTCAAAGCGATGTCAGCAACCAGGAAGGGGTCCGCAAGGGCCGATGCCTGCCGGGGTTGCGGGACTGTTTGAAAAAGATACCCCGCCATATCTCTTTCGAACACTCTTCCCTGGAACACAAAGGGCAAAGAAGGAACATGGATGGATTTTAGTCAGTATTTTAGCCTGACACTCCCTTCCACTCCGCCCAGAGCGCTAGGGGTCATTTGATGATTCGAAAAAAAAGCCTTGCTATATGGGAATGAGCTATAGGTATTCCATGGCCATTGGTTGGCCATTTCGATAACGTCTGTCTATTACAACCTGCATTACACGACAAACGAGGGGACCCTCCCTATGAAGAACTTCGCTCTCCCGTCTCTCTTTTTAAGCCCGTCTTCTACTTTCTATACAAAAAAACTCTTCTTCTTCTTTCTGTCTTTTTCTTTCTTTCTTTCGTCTTTTCTTTCTTTATTGCAGCAGGTTCAAGACAACTCGAACCACGAGATTTCGATCATTTTGTCTGTACTATTCTAATAACTTCCTTCATATTCCTCAAAAATATTCCAAACATCTCACACTTGCACACTTCTCAAGAAATAAGGCCCTAAACACACACAGAATAATTTATTTCGCACACAAAAGAGAAACAAAATAAACATATTGCCAAAAGATTCCGCCCGAAAGCCTCTCTGTAGAGGAAAAAAGTATAAAATATGCAAAAAAATCAAAGGGTGAGTTTGTTTCTAAACACCGTCCTTGGGGTACAAAAGGCCCCCAAGCCCCCAACGTGTTTAAGTGGCACTGTGGCTTCGTAAAAATATGGGTTCTATTATATTTTGTTTACCTCATATTCGCATTTTCAATTGACATATAAAGAGGTGAAATAAAAAGGTTGGTACGGGCTATTTTGGGGAGAAATAATGGAGAAAGCCCACGCAAACTTATTTTTTAAAACCTTTGAAACTTCTAGAGGTATATAACCTTGATTTGATAAGGTTTCTAGCCAAGATATTGTACTTTAGGTGCCAAAGTAAAAAAAAATAAGCTTGATTGAGTGGGGTACTTCAAAAAGTCACTCTCCTGAATACAGTAGAGCTTTTCATCACACATCAACAAAAGTCTAATGTTGACATTGACCGCATTCAGTCCAAGTCATGTGGTAATTTTGAACAGACGAGCATGTCTGTTCAAAATGATATATAATTTAATCGAGACCAAATAAAACAGATTTTCGATATGACGACTGTTTTTTGATTGCAAATAAAAATGGCAGATGTATGCACGTAACTGAAGGCGAGCGAGTGTTCCTCGGTATGGTCGAGGGCCTAGCGTTAGGTGAGGCGTTAAGGTGACGTAGGATCGTATGACGCGATTCTACGGGCTGGTGGGATGTGACGGCCCAGAAAAAGCATTTAAAACCTCTCAACTATATCAACTTTCGACGAAGTTGTTCGAAGACATGTGAAAATTGTGAAATACTGACATGTACTGGGCGTGTGGTGGATGATTGCCAGGTTCCTCTAACAGAGAGGAATCCCAACAGTTTGAACATTATAGGGTGATTGTACTGTGCTATACTAAAAAACCGGCAAAGTGTGAGTCGGACTCACGCTTGAGGGGTTCCGTACCATCGTCGTAGGGGAGCCCGCTTTAATTTTTAATTTATTATTTGTTGTTATAGCAGCAACAGAAATACACATTCTGTGAAAATTTCAGCTGTCTACCTATTACGGATCATGAGATACAACCCGCTGACAGACAGACGGACGGACGGACAGTGAAGGCTTAGTAATAGGATCCCGATGGTTACCCTTCGGGTACGGAAACCTAAAATCGAAGTCCTTTTTATTGCGATTATCTGTTGAAGAATGTGTTTTTTTTTTGTCTCAGTGACACCACAAGATTTCAAATTATGCTGATCTAAAACTCCGCCAATTCCACGTCATCAGTAGCAGAGAGATCCTTTTGGCTGCTTGATCTGGTTAACGGGCGCTGAAAAAAGAAATAACACAAATCACTAAGAACTATATTCTAAGAGTCTATGCACATGGTGTATGGTGCGGTGGTGGTGGATCGCCGGATCGGTGTCGCGGTGACATCCTGTATATAAAAATCTATGGTATGTCACACGACGTCGCACGACGCGCTCCGGCGCAGCACCGCATACACACCGGACATGACACCCACGACGAGGCGGGGAGGCGTGTATACGTTGCGGCGCCGCGCAACAGCGCGTCACCGCTGCACCGTTCGTGTGTCCACCAATGCGATGAAATCTAACCGCGCCTCCGCCGCGACACACCGTATGCATAGGCTCAACAATACTCTATTTTATATTCTCTTTCAAACTCACAAGTGGAACGCTAATGTAGGTAATAATAATTTAATTCTCACCTAATGGACACACCTGGAATTATGTGTGAATGTGTAATTACACCGTACATCCACTTAATGAGCAAGAAGCTCATTTAATTTGAAACAAACCATTTGCCATGGCTAAATCACTTAACAGTTTGTTATAGGACACCACGGGATATTACACGTGGGAACGGATTTTGGTTACAAATAGGATTTTTACAACACAACATCACGCCTGTAATCCCCAAAGGGTTAGGCAGAGACCTAATAGTACACCCACATTTCGCCAGCTCCGTTTAGTCCTAAATAATAGGGGCGTGCCAATTGTCATTGGCAAATTCGGGTCTGCTACTGAGAAATTCCTGATGGAAAAACCCAATTTGCACTTTACCCGACCCGGGAATGGAACCCAGTCATCAGTCGTGCTCGCGACCTCTAGATCAACGAGGCAGTCTGTCTGTGTGGCAGCCAGGAGTTTTACAAATTATTCATAATCATAATCCTTGGATCGAGGGGATTGGAAGTCAGGTGGAGAAACCTTTAACCAGCAGTGGGGTTACGCGAGCTAACGTATAGCTGGTTAAGTAGTGTATAAGGTGGCTGAAAGGTTGCCTGCTAATGACAGAATCATTTCTTTACAAAACGTGGTCGTAACAACCATAGTGAGTTTATTTTTGATAGTGGTGTGACTAGGGATCTTTATTATTCTCCTGCTCTTATCCCAATTTATTTAGGAACGGTACAGCATGTCTTCTTCAGGAATACTTCTATTGTTGGTCATCAGTCACTTACTACCTACCTATTTCTTCATTCACACAGTCCGTTCATCGCTTTTGTGGTTTAAAAGTAGACGGCTAGACACTACGCAGTGTGCCTTGTTCCTGAAAGGAGGCCGGCGGGAATCTGCTTCTTAGGTGTCTTCGGGCCTTCTACCTCTCTTTCATACTCCGTGATTTATTTATTTATTTATTTTATTTATTTATTTATTTGCGTTCTACAAGGTAAAAACATGGTGTTATACAAAAGGCTTAGAGCTAAGAGCCGTTGTAGACCCCGTCGAGGCACAGCAAAATTTTGTGTAATTTGTACAATCTTAAACTTAAAATTATAATATGCTTGAAACCAAACAATTACATTCGCAATAAAAAAAAAATACATATAATAATAATAATCAATAAAAATTCAATCAAAAACAGACAATATACTTAAAAGTTAAAATGTCAGTCGTACAAAGCTAAAAATTAAAATAAAATTATACATGAAAACTTAATAATTGCATATAATCCACAAAACACAATAATAACATAAAATTAACAAGCTTAACTCAAACATAACTAGATGATAAATTATAGGTAATTCTTTTATTTCACCCATAAAACTTTCAACAATTTATGGATAAGATTAAATGAGGTGCTTCATTCACATGTACAATTTCAAAACCATCATCTGCTTAGCCTTTTCCCAACTATATTGGGGTCGGCTTCCAGTCTAACCGGATGCAGCTGAATACCAGTATTTTACATGGAGCGACTGCCTATCTGACCTCCACAACCCAGGTAGTACTGGGTAATACGATACCCCTTGGTAAGACTGGTTGTCAGACTTTTTTTTTTTGGGCCACTGACTACCTAACGACTGTCAAAGATCTACAAATGACAGCCGGGACCAACGGCTTAACGTGCTTTCCGAGGCACGGAGGAAACTCGGTATGTAATGGGCGGTCACCCATCCACAGACCAACCTAGGCAAGCACGGCTTAACCTAAAGATCGACCCGAGCGGCTGTTATTATTTAGCCACGAGCTCCAATTTCAAAACCAATTGTTTAAAATGATTTGGCCCCAGATAGTAAGCATTAAAAACTACGTAAAGTTTCGTTAACGGTATCTTTCACACTGACCATTAAATTGCATAAGACTTAAAAGTTGAACATACTTGCTTGCCTAGGTTGGTCTGTGGATGGGTGACCACCCATTACATACCGAGCTTCCTCCGTGCCTCGGAAAACACGTTAACCCGGCTGTCATTTGCAGATCTTTGACAGTCGTTAGGTAGTCAGTGGCCCAAAAAGTCTGACAACCAGTCTCACCAAGGGGTATCGTATTACCCAGTACTAACTGGGTTGTGGAGGTCAGATAGGCCGTCGCACCATGTAAAATTCTGGTATTGAGCAGCATCCTTTTAGACTGCAAGCCGACCCTAGCATAGTTGGGAAAAGGCTAGGCAGATGATGAGACTTAAAATTTGAACATTATGATGTAAAACCTGTAACGTCCAGGATTTACTCTAATAGAAAACCAGTTCTATGCAATTCTCGATATCTCGTATTTTATGGAACCGTTATATCCCCCACTAGCTGACCAGCGCAACTTCGTCTGCGTCACATAAGAGAGAAAGAGAATATAATAAAAATGATTTTTAATATTTTATACGCAAACCCTGCGTAGGGAACATAGCTGTTTTTGACATGGAAAGAAAATTCCAATGCGAGCAGGGTTTGAACCTGCGACCTTCCGATTCAGTACACCGGATGTCTTAACCAACTAGACCATCGCACCCCGCTCACAGATCTCGAAATTTTCGTTCCATTAATAATGTCTTAGGTGACGTTAGCGCCATCTATTTAAGAAAGTATCGAACTAACTTAAACCAACACGTTGACATTGCAGCCAAATCAATGTTGTATAGAAGTCGCCATACCAAACTAATTTTTAATATGTTATACGCAAACCCTGCGTAGGGAACATAGCTGTTTTTGACATGGAAAGAAAATTCCAGTGCGAGCAGGGTTTGAACCTGCGACCTTCCGATTCAGTACACCGGATGTCTTAACCAACTAGACCATCGCACCCCGCTCACAGATCTCGAAATTCTTAGGTGACGTTAGCGCCATCTATTTAAGAAAGTATCGAACTAACTAAGTCACCTAAGACGTTATTAATGGAACGAAAATTTCAAAATCTGTGAGCGGGGTGCGATGGTCTAGTTGGTTAAGACATCCGGTGTACTGAATCGGAAGGTCGCAGGTTCAAACCCTGCTCGCACTGGAATTTTCTTTCCATGTCAAAAACAATAAAAATGATGTTTATAGCCTGTAGCCTTCCTCAATAAATGGGCCATTCAACACTAAAAGATTTTTTTAATTCGAACCAGTAGTTCCTGAGATTAGCGCGTTCAACCAAACAAACAAACTCAGCTTTATAATATTAGTATAGAAGTATAGATAAAGATCAAACAAATAAACAATAAGGAAAAAAAATAAACACAGACACACAATTTCAATTCCAAGACGACCATACAATCCCACCCTACATTAACTCCGCATAAAACTAATTTTCTCTTAAATTTCGACTCAATAAAGATGTACAGAACATTGCCTTAAGGCCATTACGCCGCTTTTTACATTAGGGACTTGGCAGATGTCCAAGGAGCCGGAATTATAACTCTTGGTCTAGAAAGTTCACGCCACTATATATCTTTGGGAGGCTGCAACTGAGTTTGGCCTCTCAAACAGTCTAGATAGCTGGTTTAGTGTTTAAATTTTGAATTAGTTTCTGAAATTTAGCTCTTTAGCGATGTGGTTGCAATGTGAATCCTAATTAGGCGTACTAATTATTTTTCCTGGAAATTCGCTTCTAAGTTTGATATTATAATTCTCAGTCTTAGACCAAATAAAAAACAAAGACACAAAGCTGTCAACAGTGACGTGAAGCCGGTTTTGTAAACATGTGTGCACTTATTGAGCGTAGTTTTGAGCGTAGTTCAGTTGTAGTTTGATGTAAATGTGTGCGTGTGAGCGTGTATGAACAGAGCGTGGCGTAGTTTTGCTCATACTTCACTGTATTGTTCGCAACGCTATATCTTGGTTTTTTATTTAGTCTGAGTTCTCAGTAAATATTTAATAGTTATGTTATAAGGCTTGCTGGGAAAATTACTAGAAGCCTTTACATATATTGAATTATATTGTTTGGCTAAAAAAAAATAAGGTTGCTAAAATCTGAGGCCATAGCACGAGCGTTGTAAACGTCACGTAAATACGTCGATTTTTGAATCGAAAATATAATTACACATTTCAGTTAAATTGTTTGCAACAAGCACAACATCCATAAATGTGAATAAATTCTTAAAATTATGAAAATAATATTATGTGAAACGTCTATTTTTAATTTTAAAATCACCGTATTTTCGTTTCGTTTACATCACGCACTCGTGCTAAGCCTCTCTGATTTGAATAGTTGTGTGACATATTATGTGCTGTTGGAACTAAACCTACGCATATTAGACGACACTTCAAACTTATTACAGCTATCAATAGCTGTATTCGCGACTATAATTGGATGCATTTAAGCGAAAAGTATCCAATCCACAACGTGGCTAAAAATGCCATAAGTGCACCAAACTGATGCTGAATTTCGATACTATAAGCCAGTAAAAAGATACAAGCAAGAAACAAAAGATTTTTATTTTTATAAACGTTAGAACCAACCCACATGTACGCACGACGGCCAATTAAGCTTTACAAAACTAGTTTATGCGGATCTCTCATTGTATAGGAAATCTATACAAAGCGAGGCCAAGTTATACTGGAAATGTAAAGAAAGAAGAAAAGAAAGAAAATATATTTATTTGGCACATGCCACAAGTGCACACAGTATAAAAAAATAAAAATATTACGTGTGTACAGCTACTACAATCTGTCAAAATTTCTTTAATATATTTTCAACTTTATCGCTAAAGCATTAGGTTAAAGGTTGATTGGGAAAATTTTACAGTTCCGGATAGCTTGATGTGCTGGCGTCTGTACATACTTGTGGCTTATAGAATCGATATTTATCTTTTATTATTTTGTATAATGTCTGTTTGTAATTTTATATAAACAGCTTTTTACTGAATACATATGAAAGAGTATAATGTATAATACACGAGTATCATAACAATGTAACAAAAAAACATTTTTTTAAAGTTTTCTTTCTGTCTAATCTCCGAAACGGCTAACCCGATTTTGACGGAAATTTTACTGACTAGCTGATAGCTGATGTTTCATATAACTGGCTACTTTTATTTCAGAAAAAAGATTGGAGTTTCGCGCAAAAAAAAATTAAAACACTTGAAATGATTACCATAATTCGATTCAAATGGGGAAGTAATATTTTTTATAATTTATTTTCAAGCGGATGAAAGTCGTGTGCAACAGCTAGTAAATAAATATATGTTTTCCTATACGTACCTACAGTATGTGTGGTCCCTAGTGTTTATCAATTGATCTGGAAGTCGGGACTAATGCGCTAACTAATGACGTCCTAATTAGTACTTCGATTGACACTTCACTGAATAGACATTGATGGTCTACTATACTGTCATTTAGTAGCCAGGGTGTCTGTTATGTATCCATTATTAATGCGAAAGTAAGTTTGTTTGTTTGTTACCTTTTCACGCCTGAACCACTGAACCGATTATCCTGAAATTTTGCATATACCTTGTCAGGTGTACAGGATCGAAAATATAATACCTTTCATCCCCAAAAAAAGTATTGTTTCCGAGGGAAACCTTAATAAAGTTCTTATGATAGTTGATGACGCCATGTGTCTGTCGAATTACGATTGAATTATGTTATTACAAGCAGAGTACAGCCCTAATCGATTGTTGTATGGCAGCTAGCCTTTTCCCAACTGTGTTGGGGTTGGCTTCCAGTCTATACGGATGAAAGTGAATACCAGTATTTTATATGGAGCAACTGCCTATCTGAGCTATACAACCCACCCACGACTTTGTCTGTCGTCGGATAGAACCCAGGCATGCGCATTACTTTGTGTAATTTATTCCACCAACACAGTTCTCAAAAATCCTTGAAGCCACCAGCATATCCTAGAACCAAACATTCGAAGACATGAGAAATCTACAAACCCGCACTGAGCGTCGTGGTGGATTTCAATAAAAAAAAAAAATTAATAATAAAGCGCAAAGCCCATTCCCTCACATTGAGAGTAAGTTTGTGTCCCAGCAGTGGGAACATTAAAGATAGATTAGCTTTAATAACAACCGCAAATCTAACCAATTGACATGTCCAGAAATTCATTTGTTTAGAAAACTAGAACATCAAACATTTTTTAACTTAACGGAAATTACATAGATAGGATAACTTTAATACCTAACTACTACCCCCTATTTTACTATTTGACAACGAACCCACGTTTCCCGTACCACCGACAAAGCCTATTTAATCCACGGAGGTTATGGTGGAATACTCAATAAATTGCGTCGACTGCAGATTCGACGCATTTATCATTGTTTTATTGTTTTCAAATAAATTCCAGTTTGGTTTATTTTTTCATTCATTTGCGACCGCCGCCGCCCTATACGGTGACCCTCTGTTTTGTTTCAGCTATCATTAATTTTAATTGTTTATTTTTGTTTGATTTTATTCGGTTCTTTTTTTTAGCTGCGTTTCTGTTTTTGCGAGATATGTCTGTCAGGTTCAGGTGTGGTGATAGATTTTCATTTTGATTGCCAACACGCTATTATTAGGCATCATTCATTTTTTCACCAAAAAAAACGTTGCCGTATCGATAAAGAGCGCCATCTGTTTTCCGAAATTGGTGACTAATTAACGAAATAATCGACCAAATATCGCACAAAAACACGATCGTTTCGATTTTGTTTCGCGGGGGAAGCTAAAGCTTTTTTGCAATGTAAAAGCTTTTGATTTTAATATAATGTGTATGTTAGTCAAAAATACTGTAAACAATTTTAAATTACCTACTAATCTGCAGGTAGGTATTTATTTTTCAAAATAATTGAGCTTAACAGTACATTTTAATCTTAGAACGTTTTACATTCAAACATCGTCAAAAACGGAATATTCCAAATTTACAAAACCCATGTAATATCGTCTAGTTATTGTTCAAGACATTAATTTGAACGGATTACGAGAGGTTCAAAACAGTTTCATCCTACGAAAATGCTAGTAAGCAGAGTTCCTTTGTGTATTTAGGTTATGAAGCCTTTAGTTTAGAGATCAGAGGGGTAGGAACATTATTATTAGTTGGTTGTTATTGTTTTGCTGTACGGCAAGCCTCTCTTTTTAAATAAGGCACAGGCTACATGTTCTTTCGTATTACTTCTAAGCAGGATTCGTAATTACCAAGAAAATAATTTTCTTGGTATTTACGAACCTTGCTTACGTATCTACTCGAAATTATTTTCTTTGATGATTATCGGATAATTAACAACGCTGATTCATAACTGGATCCCTTAATTTTTTTAAACTTACAAATGCTAATTTAATTTCTAAAATATGATGCAACGGTCATCGTTTCTGAGGCTAATAAGACCGGCCCATTGCAACTTAGCTTACTTATTCTGTAAGCTATTACGACATCTTTGGTTCCCTGTCGGATCACCTCGTAAACATTGTTTTTAAAACAGAAGGTTTGGTGCACTTCTGTTAAACTAATGAATAGAACAGTTAGTAGTTATAAATATCTTTTTTTTACATTTTAAAGAAAGATATTTATAGTTACAACTGGTACAAAAAATATAGAATAGAATAGATAGGCGTATTATGGATTCATAATTTATTTTTTTCTATCATGGTTGCGCTTCGAGAAATAAACATATAATAGTTTTAATTTGAATTTGTGAGCGCAACTGATAGTTGCGCTTCCAGGAATAATGTAGTTGCGCTTAGTTGGTTGCGCTTAAAAATAGTTGCGCTTTGAGGAATACCCCATAATCGCGATACTACAAAACTCAACCTTTGTATTTCTCCCCGACTCGCCCCCAGACTCGCCCCAACTCGTTCCGACTCGCCAGTTTAACCCATAACTCTTCATCTACCATTAATCCTCAATTATTTGTCTGCGTGCATATTTTGAGATTAAAAATACAATAGGCTGGCTACACAAAGCGATGCGTGATTATTTTTACCGCTAGGTGAGTTTGTTTACGAAACCTGCAGTATCGTAAAATTAATATTCACGCTTGTATGCTCTGAAAGGGTAGGCAGAATGATATAGTATCGATGCTTGTATTAACATAACATGAGGAGGTCTTGGCTAAATAATAACAACCGCTCGGGTCGATCTTTAGGTTAAGCCGTGCTTGCCTAGGTTGATCCGTGGATGGGTGACCACCTATTACATGCCGAGTTTCCTCCGTGCCTCGGAAAACACGTTAAGCCGTTGGCGGCTGTCATTTGTAGATCTTTGACAGTCGTTACAGGTAGTCAGTGATCCGAAAGTCTGACAACCAGTCTTACCAAGGGGTATGGTATTACCCAGTACTAACTGGGTTGTGGAGGTCAGATAGGCAGTCGCTCCATGTAAAATACTGGTATTCAGCTGTATCCGGTAAGACTGGAAGCCGACCCCAACTAAGTTGGGAAAAGGCTAGGCAGATGATGCTTGTATTAACATAACATAACGTAACATCACAGGCAGATGTGTACCTACCTAATTTAATAGCATACCCACATTTCGCAACTTATGTTTAAGTCCCATGTAATAGAGGGCGATCCTATTGCCATCAACCGGGCATAAATTCAAACTTCGTGGCTGTTACTGAGAAATTCCTGATAGAGAAATCCAATAACTTTTTGCCCGACCTGGGAATCGAACCCAGGACCTCATGCTCAGCAGTCATGATTGTGACCACTAAACCAACGAGGCAGTCCAGCTTTTATGATTATGACCACTTAATTATACAGTTTTAGTGATGGATACCGAATAAGACGTGATGTTTCTGGCTAATCTTTTACTTAGACTATCTAAAACAACCTTGAGCTCTGGTGAACCTGGGAAAAACTGTATGTGGACTGCAACGTATGTGAATCCAACTTATATAACACTTGGTCTGGTGTAAGTCAGAGCACCAACTTGGGGCCTCTACAATTCATCATAATAATAAAGAATTTGCCGGAAGTCGTATGACATGGCTCTTGTTTATTATTTGCAGATGACCTCAAGTTGGTGCTGGAGATTAGGTCCGAGTCTGATTGCAGGCGCCTACAGGAAGACATCGATCGAATAGTACAATGGAGTCAGGAAAACAAACTGTACTCCAACGTTTCCAAGTGCACGTGGAATGAGTTTCACAACACCAATCCACCAATTATGTGAACTAACTTGTATAAAGATGTTCAAACTGGAACATCATTGAAAGAATCAGCATCCCAACGTGGTAAAGCTGCCTGACTTCTGGGCACATTCCTCGATTGACGTCCTTTAATTATTTTCTGCTTTTGTTACATATACTTGTACAATGTACATAATTATTTTTAATATTAGGTCTGTATATTTAGTCAATAATGTATATGTTACGGCTAAAAGCCGAAGTAATGTTACACCTAGTTCTAGTCAGCTATACCTAGGTGCGGCCGGTAACTGTTTGTTATACTTAGGTGTATCCTTTTTATTACTAGGACAAACCACCGACCAAATATAATAGGTTAGGTCAGGTTATAACTGTGACCAAACGCGCGCGAGCCGAGCGAGCGCAGCGAGCGGTGCCGCGGCAGCGGCCAGCAAGCGCTACATCCAAATTAGTTGCATCAAATCCCCAAATGTAAACAGTACCTTTTAGCCGTAACATAAATATTTTTAAAATAAACTTCATAAAAGAATGAAAACATTGACACACGTCGTATCCTGCGTCCAGCAATTGTTTTGTGTTAGTTTGGCCAGTCCTGTTGCGGTTGAAAATTTCTGAATTTTCAATCGCAATTGTAGCGTTATTGTCGTATAACTGGCCGAGTTTTAAACTCGGCCAGTTATACGACAGTTTCTCTGTAATAGTTTGATTGTAAACTTTACAATCAAACTATTACAGAGAAACTAGTACATTATTATTTCAAAGAAAATTTTTACCACACTACACCGGAGATACCTACGATAGCGAATCTTTTAATCGCAATAAAGCCTGCGACATATCTGTGACTCGCGACTGGGCGACGCGGTGACGATGCGAGCGCTACGCAGTTTTGTTTTAACCCGACGTGTTCGCGATCGGAAGCGTATCGACAAGGGTTTGGCGGCAGCTTTAATATGCTGCTGGGGGGAAATTTTGGTATTGAAATTGGAAGACGTGTAGTGAAAAATGTGTGTGGAACAGATCTTTGTATTTCTTTGAATTAGCGACCCGCTTCTGTTTCGAATTGGCCCAATCTAATTGATATGGCGACTTGCGACTGGGTCTAAATTTTTTTAAAAACCATTCAACCTAAATTTTTTTTGTTCTTCATTATCTTCACACAGACGGATACGAAAAGCAATTTTATTTGCCTAGTGTTTATGAAGAAAAGTAGTAACAGATGGTAATAAAACGTGATTACTTATTGAGTAGGACCGCAACAGCAGTAGAGTAGGTACCTTATAACAGCAAGTAACAAGAATTTAATTAACATGTAACAATATACCCATTTAAATATTCAACAAGCAATTTTAATATCAACCACAAAAACGTAAATAAAACGAACAATGTTAGTTAGTGAAACAACACTTCACTATCAACCCAATATAACCCAACAACATATTCAAAGCGCCATTTTAGAGCCCCTCAGGCCTATCAGTACATAATAATGTATGCGCATATCATTTGTTTCGAATTTCGTGTCGGAGCCCTATCGGTCGTGTGTAGAGGCCCTAACACCTATGAAAATGTTTTGAAAAACCATAACATAAAGCCACTGACGACAAAATTCATGTTGTCGGAATGATTGAACGGCTGAAATATGTTTTGGTTTAGGCTAGGTTTTTTTACGATTTTATTTGAACAAAAGCTTTTTTTTTTAAAAAAAAAAAAGAACTTCGTTGAATACAGTGAAGTGTATCGTTCCTTTTGTTGAAATTTTGTACTGAAATATTGGAGTTTTTCAATATTATTATTGGGATTTCTATACGAATATTTTCATAGGCCAGCACTAGTTGTTGCACGCGAGCTTCGGCCGCGTAATTTATTTTTTATTTTTGTGGTTTTTATTGTGTCCCACTTCTGGGCAAAGGCCTCCCATTTCTCCTTCCAAACCTCTCTATTTTAATATTATTATAAACATATTACTTCCTTATTTGAATCGGATTTTGTTAACAATTTAAAAGGTTTTAAATTTTTTTGCTCGAAGCCCCTAATTATTTTTCTAAAATAAAAACCAAAGCAACAAAAGCTATCTGCCAGTAAAAAGCCCGACAAAATAGGTCCAGCTGTTTCGGAGATTAGCCGAAACAATCAGACAAAAAGATAAAAAAAATAAAAATATTGTTTTCTGTTTATAAGTACCTACCGTAGAATATTCTTTCGTATGCATTCAGTAAAAAGCTGTTATTTTAAAATTACAAACACACACTTCACTTTTATTTATTTGTATAGGTGAGTAAGCCTC
Organism: Noctua janthe; assembly: GCA_910589295.1. NCBI lineage: Eukaryota > Metazoa > Arthropoda > Insecta > Lepidoptera > Noctuidae > Noctua > Noctua janthe. Next base: position 6,567,126 of record OU342578.1, read on the forward strand.
TTAAAATGGTGGTCCAATCATTATTTATTTATTTATTTATTTATTTATTTATTTAACACTTCAAGCACATAAGTACAGAGGCGGACTTAATGCCATAGGCATTTTCTACCAGTCAACCTTTGGGTGATGCAAAGACAAGCAGTGGTAGGTGTAAATCTGAAAATAATTTTAAATAATAATAAGATTAACTACAAGGATATATAAAATACTATAAATATATATCAAATACACACGTCACATCATTACGTTTCGGGGAACTGATAAATGAAATCTGCTCCTGCCTGAATTAAGAACAATATTTTTTAATAAAGAAAGATTTACTCGAGTTTCCTGTGTTCGGAGTAAGTGGTAACGGAGCTTTTATTTAATCTACGTTCTGTAATCAAACTATGCTGTTGATAGTGAAAATGATCTGGCAACACAGATTTTTTTTTTTAAACAAATTCCAATATTGCCCACGGCTTCACCTGCATGTACTTCGGTAATTGTCCCACGGGATCGTACTACCGGGATAAAAACTACCCAATGTAACACATTGAATACTTTATCCAAGGCTAACAATTTACGAATGTTTTCATAGTCTAGCACTAGTTGTTGCACGCGAGCTTCGGCCGCGTAATTTATTTTTTTATTTTTCATGGTTTTAATTATGTCCCACTTCTGGGCAAAGGCCTCCCATTTCTCCTTTCAAACCTCTTTGTTTTAATATTATTATAAAAATATTACTTCCTTATTTGAATCGGATTTTGTTAATAATTTAAACAGTTTTAATTGTTTTGCTCGAAACCCTTAATTACTTTTCTAAAATAAAAGCTTAAAAAACTCCTTATAACAACAACTGCCAGTAAAAAGGTCGTCAAAATTGGTCCAGCCGTTTCGGAGATTAGCCGAAACAAACAGACAGAAATATAGAAAAATAAAAATATTGTTTTTCGGTTATAAGTACCGTAGAATATTCTTTCGTAAGCATTCAGTAAAAAGCTGTTATTTTAAAACTCACTTTATACAGTCCAAGGCTAACAATTTATGTGCTAAATTTCATTCAAATCTGTTTAGTAGTTTTTAAGCGGCTTAAGCTCGAAGTTTAAAAAAAAATTTGTGCTTGGAAACACAGAAAGCAAAAGATCGCGTGGTCGTTCACCAACAAGATGGACCGACCAAATTAACGACTCGGCATCCAAATTTTACACGATTGTAAGAAACGCGCTGGACAGAAACCGGTGGAGGCAGATCATCCGCTCCAGATGCAACTCTGATGCTGACCACAATCCTCAGACATGAGGGACCGACCCCAGAGAGAGAAAACCTTGAAGGTTGACCCGTGCAGCTGTTATTCTTTAACCACAAGCAAATTTACTGTATACAAAATATTTTTTTTTTTTTTAGCAGGATGGCCTTTGAGGTAGACTTTTCCAAACCAAATACCCATTAGACCTAGTTTCATTTTAAAATAGTCTAGAATTCTACTAATGACTTTTCCTGACACAGTTAAAACTTAACCAGCACACCGAAAACTAAACTACAAAGAAAACCAAGTTATATCTAAGTAAGAATACAGCAATTAAGCAATAATACTGTGAACTATGCCACGACATTGTAACTATCGTAAACGTTAGAACTTAACTTAACTGTAATGGTAACATTAAAAGTTTAAATGTTGACTTCTGTTACTTTATATGTAAATAGAGCAATATCTGGGACGGTTTGTGTTTCGAAATAAGATTACGCTTGCATTCTAGAAAAGGTTAGGCAGAGACAATCTTCAAAGTGATTAACTTTTTCGATTCTCTTGATTTAAAACTCATTAGTTTGCGGTTTGCAAGCACTTATCGTCGGGGATAGTGCAAATCTGTGAAACTAGCATTGGATAATTCCGCGTATTTGAAAAATTTAGTTAATTTCAGTTACGCATTGTCATAGCGACTAAATTAATGAATTTAATAGATTTCTACTGTTAAGAATACATAGAACACTATTCATGTAAAAATGAGGTCAAAAATCGTTGAAATAAAAAAAAAGTCTTATAACCTTCACTTGTAAACCTACACGTAGAGCAGATACGCGCACTTTACGTATAGTAGATTCGCGTATTTGACTATAATTTCTAGTTTAATTCTTATCCTAGGCAAACTTTCCACAAAAAGCAATAAAAGTGTTATTTTTGATATTTCAACCCACTTTATACAAACCTCAATATACTGGATTGTGCCAGTATATTGAGGTTTTAAGTAGTAAGGACAAAAATGCAATATATTGAGTTCAAACCCCTTCACCACATTCGTCAATTCATCATCATCATTTCAGCCAAAAGACGTCCACTGGTGGACATAGGCCTCCCCCAAGTATCGCCACATTGACCGGTCCCGTGCGTCTCGCATCCAGCGGATCCCCGCAACCTTCAAATCATCATCATCATCTGCTTAGCCTTTTCCCAACCATGTTGGGGTCGGCTTCCAGTCTAACCAGATGCAGCTGAATACCAGTATTTTACAACACAACCTAGTTGGTACTGGGTAATACGATACCCCTTGGTAAGACTGGTTGTCAGACTATTTTTGGGCCACTGACTACCTATCGTCTGACAAAGATCTACTAATGAGACCCGGGACCAACGGCTTAACGTACTTTCCGAGGCACGGAAGAAACTCGGTATGTAATGGGTGGCCATCCACAAACCAACCAAGGCAAGCACGACTTAACCTAAAGATCGACCCGAGCGGCTGTTATTATGTAGCTACGAGCTCATCCGCAACCTTCAATTCAGTGACACCTAAATTGAATACCAATAATACCTAAAACAACAAACAAATAAAATAATAAACCGTGTAAATACCCCAAAAAACCGACACAATATTCCATTTAAGAATTCCAAACGCGCCCCTTCGACCGAACCCAGTGGTTTCGCAATAGAACCGGGGACTACATTCTGGAAACATCTGGCTGCTAATAAAGCGATCTTGTGACCACAATCTGGGTAGTAAAGGATCCCTGGAATCTTAGGCCGTGATCCCAATAATATATAGAACTAGCTGTGTGCTCCCGCAACGTTCGTTCGCGTGAAGTTATTATAAAAACATAACTTCCCTTTTTGAATCGGATTTCGTTAACAATTTCAAGGGCTTTAACTTTTATGCACGGAACCCTAATTTAGACCCTAGAATATTAGCTATCTGCCAGTAAAAGTCCCGTCAAAATCAGTCCAGCCGTTTCAGAGATTAGTCGGAGCAAACAATGTGTTTTTGTTATAAGTGCCGTATATATTTTCATTTGTCTTCAGTAAAAAGCTGTTATTTTGAAATTACAAACAGACACTTCAATTTTATTTATTTTTATAGATGTATAGTGTATAACAGGGATTGTTAGCAAGATGGATGATTAATTTTGTGTGAGAGCGAAAAGGCCCTATCATTTTTCTTTTCATCTTGTTTATTTTTGTGTTATATTTGTTTTTTTTTGCCTTGCATTTTGGGTACTTGATTGTCTTTTTTGACTTAAGTGTCAAAAAAGGCAAAAAGTAACCAAAATTTTATAACGATACCCTTTGGATCCTTTATTTTGTCGATCATCAGGTTAAGCCGCGGTGGTGACCCGGGTGACCACCCGTCACATACCGAGTTTCCTCCGTGCCTCGGAAAGCACATTTAGCTGTTGGTACTGGCTGTCATTTGTACATCTTCGACAGTCGTTACAGGTAGTCAGTGGCCCGAAAGTCTGGCAACCAGTCTTGCCAAGGACCATCGTATTACCCAGTAGGTACTAACTGGGTACTAGTATTCAGCTGCATCCAGGTAGACTGGAAGCCAACCCCAACAAACTGTGGAAAAGTCTCGGTAGATGATGATGACGCTCTGGAAAGATTAATTAGCATTATTTCTGATCACAAATGACTATCAAAGATCTATGAATGACAGCCGGAGCCAACGTCTCAAAGTGCTCTCCGAGGAACGGTATGTAAAAGACGGTCACCCATCTACGGAACAACCTCAGCAAAAGCTGATTAACATTTATGATCGACCCGTTTGGTTGTTCTGGCGAGCATTTTTGCTGGAGAGTTGGCAAAAAAAAATAACAGAATTTTTATAATTTTTCGGTTTTTTTCTTATATGTTTCAGTCATGTTTATGTCAAGTGTGTTTCACATGTATTTTCTCTTTTTTAATTTATTGATTTGTTATTTATTTTTTATTTTGTATCTTTTTTTATTCTGTGTGATAGATGAACTGAGGTCAAATAAACTTTATTCATTATTCTGACCTTGTGTTTTGAATACGTTACAAACCCATAAGAATAAAGATACATGCCCCAATCTTTACTACGTTTGAAGCAAATCTTATTCCCAGTTCCTTTCCCCCTCGTCTCCTACTTCAAATTCCCTTGAAGTAATAAAAGTAAACAACACAACATTGCTTTAATTTCCTCTGTCGCATTACGCAACGTACGCTATCTAAGTCTACTTGTGTGGTCATGAAAACAGCGGTAATACATTTAAGTACATTTTTTTTCTTGGCATCTTTTAAAAAGTGCGGAGGTATAAGGAAAATGTTTTGAGGATAGTTTTGAGTATGAATGTGAATGCAGGATGAGTATAAGAGGAGAGAAACACCAAGAAAACGATAGGTGGACTGTGTGAAGGATGATATGGCTAGAAAGGAGGTGACTGCTAATATGACAATTACTTGTAGAGAGGTATGGTAGAAGAAGACATGCTGAGTCCCCCAAACAAATTGGGATTAGGGCAAGAGAATGAAGCGGTTGCTTAGGGCCTAGACAAAAAAGAACATTGTATAAGCAATTTTGATAGTAGAGAAGATCGATACCTAACCCTTCAAAGTTTGGCGCGCGGAGGCACTACGTCGGGAGGAAACTCCGCTGCCGCGGCAAATTGCTGCTCAGCGGACAGACCTCCGGCGTGATCTCATGGCAACATGGAGAGAGCGACTGTCGCAACCCCGTGCAGGGCACGCCACCATAGTGGCGATAAGTCCCCTCTTTGAGGAGTGGCTAGAGAGGCGCCACGGCGCCCTCACCTACCGCCTGACGCAGGTCCTCACCGGACACGGTTGTTTCGGGAGGTTCCTGCACCGAATCGGGCGGGAGGAAACGCCCGGGTGTTTCCACTGCGAGGATCGTCCGGAGGACACGGTGGAGCACACCGTGGAGGTCTGCCCCGCTTGGGCGGAGCACCGCCGTGTCCTCGTAGCGGCGATTGGCGGCGGCGATCTCTCGCGTCAGGCCTTGGTTCAAGCCATGGTCCGGAGCGAGAGGGAATGGGAAGCCGTCACCTCCTTCTGCGAAGCAGTCATGCTAGTGAAGGAGTTGGCGGGACGTGAGAGAGAAAGAACCTCACGTCCCAGTCGCCGCGGGAGACGCCCTGGGCGTTGGGGGTCACGTGGTGGCTCCCGGCCACCGTAGGCGCGGGCCTGTGGACAGCGAGTTATGGGCCAGCTCGCCGTCCGGCCGTCTTATGACGACAGGCCGTGTCGATGGCGCGGTCGTGTTCCACGCACGCCTCAAAGAGATGTCAGCAAATAAGTAGGGGTCCGCAAGGGCCGATGCCTGCCAGGGCTGCGGGACTGTTCGAAAGAGATACCGTGGCCCTGGAACACAAAGGGCAAAGAACGAACATGGATGGGTTTTAGTCAGTACAAGTCTGACACTCCCTTCCGCTCCGCCCAGAGTGGGGGGAGTCATTTGATGATTTCCCATCCGGAAAAAAAAAAAAACCCTTCAAAGTTGCTGAAGAAATACGAACGCATTTGGTTCGTATTTCTTCAGCAACTTTGAAGGGTTAGGTATCGATCTTCTCTACTATCAAAATTGCTTCCAATTTCTTATAGAAAACTGTTACTACTCTGTTGCTGAATTTTTAGCTACTAGAACTTTTTAAATGTTTCATGTCCGCTTGACTTTAATTTATTGTTGTTTTTGTCTTGTGTCTGTCACGCATGACCAATAGTAGTAATATAATTTATATTTGAACAAAAATTGAATTTATTTCAAATAATTGTAATTTTAGACTCATATTTTTATTATCTTATATAATAATTTGTATGTCTAAGTGGCTGATCGTGGAATGAACATTATTATTATATAATTATGTAATGAACACCTGCATGTTACCCATGTATCACAAATAAAATTTGATTTGATTTGAAGCGATATTCACTTTTCAAGGCACGCGTGGGTAAAAAAAGTATTTTCATCTGATTTTCTAATATAGTCAAATTCTATAAAACAGTTTAAAATGTGGCTAGATTTTTTACAAATATTTAATTTTTGCTTTAATTATACTTTAACACCATTTAACAAAAACCTAAAACACACAATGTCACATGAATCCGTGTCAATTTTCAGCCTTATTTATGTTCAAATAAATCATAGTTTACAAACTACCGCACTAAACAACCCTGGTCCTATAAAAAACATCGTAATAAATATGAGAAACTAGCTTACCCGTCCCGTCATTACGTAAAAAAGGGGTTCGCAGTTAAACTTTGATTTAGATTCGGGCCTTCCATCCATCAGAACCGAGTTTTGGAGTGAAACTGCAAACAAACAAACAACACTACCTCTTTACATAGTGGTAATTTTACATATCTACTTATCGTTTAAAGGAAATTCTTCACTATCTCGTTTGTTTTAAGATTGAAAATAGTCTGTACTTAGGTGCCTTTTCTTGCATGTTAACACGTACAGAATGCTTGGTGGACGGTTTTCTGGGAGGTTTTTTACACCCTGTAATTTAAGTATACAATTGTATTGGCAAGCAGTAGTGGTAATTTTTTTCATCACCCACCACTGCTCTCAGAACGGTGAAGAAAATATCGTCACGAAACCAACATGTCCTAGAAACAAAAATTCGACGACATAAAATTATTATGACATCTATCAACCTGCACTGGGCCCGTGGTAGACTACGTCCCGCTATCAATTCATAGGTAGATATTTCAGACTCTCCGTTCTATTTTAGTAAAACGTTTCTTTTATAGCCCAACACCGCGCGTGTAGAACAATCATTCGCAAAATAAAATTATCGCACCACAAACTTCGATGGTCCTCTGCCTGCTACGATCTGCTACTATTAACATTTTCTACAAATCTCTGTACACCACCTTTATTTCAGTGTTAAAAAAGCTGAAGGTACTTTAGTAATGAACGATTTTTGACCTTATCCTGAAAAAGGGACGGATGACGACGGAAATCCTCTGGATGGGAGAAGTATCGGACCCGTCGACGTGGCGAAAATTAGGGAAGGCATTATATATATTATGTCCGTCAGTGAATGTCTATCAGCTGATATGATAATCCTGAATAATACAACATAGGTTTTTGAAATTATTTTCCGTTTTGTCTGAATTCGTTTTTGGCGTATTTATAGAAAAAAATTGAATAGAAGACATTTATTTCAGACGTTGTCCATATTCTGTTAGTAACACAAAAAATCTTATAAAGCTATTGTTAGTACATAATTTTTTTTTATATACTAAATGGGCTTACTCTTGATCTCAATCTAGTCGAGAGGAAATAAAAATAAATATAATAAATAAAGAAACCCACAGCAGCTAGCACAGCATCACTTTTTCTTGAAGTATAATTGTATTTTTCTTATAATTGGCCTAATGGAGTGCACGCAAAGCAGGTTTTAAAAATATACTACTGATTAAGTTCAATTTCAGAGTATATTTAAAATGAATAGACACTCATATCCTACCTATTCCATTTTAAAAGCAACATTGAACTAACAAGATTACTTCTATTCTACACTCACACCTACGTCATAACCCGACCTACTTTAAAAGTAACAATCTTACAACAATTCCCCAGTAATCCATCTGCTGCGGTACATTCGCGCTCACAAGTGCTTCTACTTGAAAATTCCATTTCGCAGCGTCTTTGTCCGCACCACTCTACCCGACTGTCCGATTGTGCGATACCCTGACGGATTACATGAATAATGCTGTACGCGTATATTCTGTATTCAGAAATATTAAAGGTAAAGGAGCAAAATGAGTTACGATTATTTGAATGTAGACCGTTTAATGGTGAATGAAGAAAAAATGAAGAACGGTGGAGTTGATTATCATTCAGTTGGAAATGAAAGCAGCCGGGATCACCGTATCGTTTATGCGAATTGAATACTGAATAAACGATTTCATCTTTTTCATGTTGGTATCGTAACAGGCGATTAGGGAACATCAGAGGGATGAGTAAAAGGAATCGGAATCTGTGCTGTTTTTAACAGAAAATCGATTTCGTTATGGGCCGATAAAGATGGTTTTTCATTCGATATTTTAACTTGTCCTTGTTCACGTGTCTTAAAATAATGATCCCGTACTGATTCTCGGTATACAACTCAAATTATTATTATTATCATTACTATACAATGTGTGTCCTTCTGCAGGGCAAAGGCTTGCCTTCCCTCTTTCCACTTATCCCTATCCTGTGCTGTTATTTGCCAATCCTTTTGAAAAGAGTCGAGTTCGTCCCGCCATCTCCTTCTGGGCCTGTCAGCGAGCAATGGAGCGTAGTAGTTCCTTGGAGTTAAACTTACTGATCATACTACTCAAAAGTAAGTAGACATTAGATTGATTTTCAAACTAGGATTCAACAGCAAATCTTGACACATAAATGATTAGAAACTCCAATATTCCATGTATACTTAATATTTTTATCGTACTCTAAAACTGTACCGTTTAATTGTAATTAACGGTACAAAAACTATCCAAAGTCCAAGCCAAAAACAAAACCAAAAACTTAAAATTCTACTAAAAGAATTCTACCATCAAATTCGTACCACGTCTGGTAATTACATCTCATTCTGCCATTTTCTCACAAAAACCATTTTCTACAGAACGATTATTCACTTAAGACCCTACTCAGTATTGTCGTCGGTATAAAGGTGTAGTCACACTAGTCGAAAGCGACGGTCGCATTATGGAATATTCCACTTTGCCCCTCCGATTTGTCGCACTAGTGTGACAAAGTTGTGTGTTTATAGTTTTGATGTCCACTTTGCCCAGTTAATCGATTAAAAAATCGATTAACGGGGCAGGTTTTATTTATAAGGTTGGTAGTGTTGGATGATTGTATACAACACCGCTAACCTTATTAATAAAATAAAATTAATTAAGATAAATTATAGTTAATGCGGTGAATAAGAAATTGTAATCGAAAATTCGAATAAGTTCGTTTTAATCAAAAACTGACATACTTTTTTTATTTGTTAATTTTTATTTGTGATTCTTGGCATTATCTTGCTATAAATCAATAAATGAGGCAAAATGGACTTAAAACTTAACTTACTTTCTTTCGAATTTGTAATATATTTTTAATTTAAAAGATTGTTCATGGAGTTTCTTGCCCGTTCTTCTCAATTATAGAACCCTACGCTTTAGAATAGGCAACCACAGTTACAGTGGCTAGGTATTGTAGCTTCATCATTATTTTCTTGACACTTCAAAGTTGCCTGTAACTGGTCTACTCTAAATAAATGCTTCGAGTTTAAAAACTTTCTTTGTCCTACGGGTGCGTGGGACAAATCTGTGGGGCAAAGTCGAATAGTCCCGCATTATACATTCCGGTGCACTTTTGTTGCGTGTAGCCAGCGCCAAATAAAAGCTTTTTTTTTCATTTTGTATTTAAACAAAAATGTTTTATTTTATTGTTTGTTTAGAATGGACGGTTAAGTAGATTGGTTTTGGTCGACAATTTTGAATATTGTTAGGTATCGTGAGTATGTCGAAATAAATACTTTTACATTTTATTATGTTACTTCCGAATTATGTTTTAGGTTTTCTTTCCCCAACGTGTTGAACACAACACGTGATTATGACGTACAAATAATTTAAAAATTGAAAGGACCGATTTCACCATTGAAAATGCATTACCCAGTACTATTTTATTTTTTATTCATTTATTCAACTTACAAATATCATTACAGGTATTCTTAAACATAATTTGCTAATGTGGCCATCAATTTTTATTCCTAACACAGGTATATTCCATAAATAAAGGATCAAAATGAGACCATGCCATGAAATTAATCCCACTGGATTAATTTCAAACAAAACAAAATATATAAAAAAAAAAACAATTATAAATTAATAAGTATCAACAACACCTCGAATACTCGTAACGGCTATTTAGGCTTTTGCCACTACCTGGCTTGAAAAAAGCATCGATATAAAAAAAATCAATGGTAAATACTTTTTGGTTTTTGTAAAATTTTACAGATCTGAAGTAAGTGAAGTGTATGTGTGTAGTGAAGTAATATTTTTACTTTTTCAATATTTATACATAAAAAATACAAGTCTTATTTGACATTATTAAAACCAATTTAATTTTTTCACCAACGAATTTTGACGTATCAATAAGCGATTCATTGAACAGCGATACCACTAACTTCATTTCAAATATTATTTCTTATAAAAGCTCGAGTAGCTGAACTCGATAAAATAATGTTTATTTTTACACATCATTCCTAGAAAAAAATAAAATGTTTTAAAAACTGCGGCTCTCAAATAACCGAGTAATGAAGAATTCACTCGATAAATGCTGATTATTTTTCCAATTTTCCTGGGAAATAAAACGTTCACACATAAATGTACAGTCAGGGTAAAAGAGTTTGGTTTGCAAGCAAGAAATAAAACTTTTATTTGGTTTGCAAGCCAGGTCGGGCACGTTTTCAAATAAGACAAACTACCTGATAACTCTTCTTCTCTTTCATGGCAAGAATTGCAAGTGTCATATTTAAATAAATTAAAAAGTAACATAATATTCAATAACAAAAGATATTTTCTCAAACTAGGCTGGAAAACGACGCTTTCCGTACGTCAAAAAATTGCACCAAAACGCTCCTGGTTGATGCCTGAGCTATATTTTTTTAAATGAACGTTATGTTGAAGTAGTAAAAATGTTGGTGTGTTGTAAAGTCAATAAAACAAGTAAAAATAACATTGTTGTTCTTTACTTGAAGTTTTCTTTAAAAATATTGAGTTGGCGTTGTGAAAAAGATGAATTATTTAACTAGAAGTTTTCTTATTTACTCGTTGCTTACATACATAATTAGAGGTCAGGTTGAGGCCGATCTCATGGTCGGGAAAATTGTTTTAAGGTTTTTTTACAACTTACCTGCCAAGTCATAAGTCACAAATCATTATTTCAGAACAAAATACATCGTATATAAATTTAGTAAAATAAAAAAGTACCATTAAGTCGAAAACCATGTCAAAGATGGAATAACAAATTCAAAACGAAAATAATCCACATTCAATTTAAAATAATTATTAATATTTCATCTAATTTCTGTGAATAGTAAATAAAAAATAATAATAAAAAGTCTGACACGTTACATTTGTACCGGTAACACCAAGTTCTTACAAGTAGATTACGGTTTTGTTCGCATTGTTCCATTCACAAGTATATTCCAATGTCTTTGTTTGAAACAATCCTCTTGCATTGCCAGAGCAATTGTTACAAGTATCTTTACACCCGATAGACACAAGGTTTGTAAACACTGAGACTCGGTGCACCTACGTCTATTTGTAGTACGTACATGGGTGCCTAGTATGTCTAAGTACTAGGGTTGCAGACAGAGCGTACGCTGAATGGAATGGGCGATCTACTGTGAGGTGGAAAAGTGTACTTTTTAGGTGAGGTAGAAAAGTGTACCTAACAAATGATTGAAAAGTTTTATAAGTGGTTTTTTTTTTGTTGTCAGTCAGTTTTTTAAATAAATAGTAAGATTTCAATTTTAGTGGTCATAGAGGAAATTCTAAAAACGCTAATTGTGCATTTTATATAATAGGTAGAAATTTACTGTAACTTTGTGTCGCTAAAAAATCCATGGTAAACGCTATTTCGTTTTTAATTATTATCATTACCCAAAACTTTTATAAAATACCAAATAAATTATTTACATGCATTTAACCATTAAATTATACGGTCTATTGTAACACAGCGGTAAGTCTAGGTAGATACAGTTGTTGACAAAAGCTTGCACTGACTAGCACATTGCGACGGTACCGTCGAAAACTAAAGTGTTTGTTATTTTTGTAGGAGCGTAACAAATAAACAAAGTAACAACAGTTGGTTAGTATTTTTTAAGAATATTGTGGTTTTATCGGTTGCTGTAAAATATACCATTTATTTACTTTGTGCAATGACTAAAATGTTCCGTGTTATTTATTGAAACGAAATACGCTTTTAGATAAAATAAATAATTAACTGTCATGTGCTGTAAAACGTAATTTGCATTTTGAAATATTGCAATATAATATATCCATGTTACCAATATCAATAGTACGTGTATTCAATATTTATTTAAATTTATGTACATTTATTATTCTAAAACGAACTGTAACTGAGTTGTGGAGGTCAGATTAGCAGTCACTCCATGTAAAATACTGGTAGGTATTCATTTGCATCCCGTTAGACTGGAAGCCGGTGGAGACGGGGGTTACCGACGTAGCCCGACGAATAGCCAAACTTAAGTGGCAGTGGGCAGGGCAGATTGCTCGCAGAACGGATGGCCGATGGGGCCGGAAAGTCCTGGAGTGGCGACCGCGAACCGGAAGACGTTGCGTTGGAAGGCCTCCCACTAGGTGGACGGATGACCTGGTGAAGGTTGCAGGGATTCGCTGGATGCGAGTCGCACGGGACCGGTCAATGTGGCGATATTTGGGGTAGGCCTATGTCTTTCGGTTGAAATGATGATGATGATGATGATGATGAGACTGGAAGCCAACCCCAACATAGTTGGGAAAAGGCTCAGCAGATGATGATGATGATTATTCTAAAACGACACATACTTTTATGGTTGTGGTGCAATAATAACTGATCCAGTTAGTATTGTCTGTAGTAAGCCATAAACTTTTTTGGGGTGCGTTGTCAGAATTCCTCCTCGTGTACCTGATGGCTGCCGGTCCCTCTCGATACGTCTGGAGGGAATAGCAGCTGCTGGGCCGGTGCATCCTGGGCGTGGCCAGTATCCTTCCCCGAGGAATGGGAAGAGATTCTTATTCCTCGGGGAATGTTACTGTCCATGGCTAATATTCTGACATGGGCGGGTCCCTCATGGACCAAGGGGGCGTTGCTCCGCGTGACCCTCTGAAAAGCAGAGGGCACAGCGGAGGAGCAAGGGCGGGCTCGGTGTGCACTTACCCTGCCTCCGAGCAGACAGTGAAGGACGTGCGTTCCTCACTGTCTCCGTCGATTTCGTAATCCCACCGTCGAAGTGTCGTGGAACACGTCTCGCGGCTTCGATTGGGACCGAGGGTCTTGACTTAACCGCCCGGACCACGAGGTAGAAAACCTCTATAAAAAGTTACCCCGAATCTCAAGCGGCGGCGCACCGCGAGGAGATGTATGGCTGACGGGTTCCTTTGGAAAATCAGTCTCTAGTGCGAACCACTGCCGGGCCTGGCTATGGCTTATCTGGGTACAGGGGGCACTGCCCAGATGGACTTTTTATTTTCCCCATACTCGTGGGAACAGTATGGAAACAAATACAACCCAAAACACGGCCGATATCGGCGAAGGAAGGGAGGAGAGGGATGCGGTGTCGGAGTCCGGCGCCGCATCCAGCGAGGTGAGCGCGGGAGGCTCAGTGAGCTCCCAGCGCGGGAGGCTCGGGGCTGCTGCGGGGAACAGGGAGTTCCTACGCAAGCGGTCCAGGCCGGCAGGCGACCGAGAGTCGTCGTCAGATGGGGAGCTGGCTTCGGCTCGTAAGATCCCCACCAGCAAGCGCGGCGGGATCCGTGGCAAGGGGAGAGGCCTCTCTGCCACCGAGAGGTCGGCGCGGCTTGCCGAGGAGGGGCGCCATCCGGGGGTGGCCACCGGTCACGGGGTGGCCCGTTCGGGCTCCTCTGGCGACGAAGCGGGTGCAGATGGCGGCTCCGATGCGGAGCGTAAGGCCGGACTCGCGAAGGAGGTGGAGGCGGCGCTGAGGGCTGTCTCTTTAAAACAAAAGCCCTCCACCAGGCAAAGGGCTATACCTGCAGCGGTTGCCTCCATTATGGCGACAGCGGAGGCCAGATTTGTTGGGCCCCCGCCAGACGGCGTGGCCAAGCTGAGGGCGGAGGTCGCTCGACTGACGGCCGCCACGGAGCTTCTCAAAGAGGAGAATATGAAGCTCCGAGCAGACCTGGCCAGTCTGCGCGAGTCCGGCTCTCGCGAGGCGCCCCAAAATGGGGGCCAGAAGCATCCAAGCCAGTCCGTGCCGGTGGAGAACCAGGTTCTGAATCTGGTTCGGCAGGAGCTGGCTGCCTTCCAGGCGCGGTTCTCCGTCCTGGAGGGCATTGTCCTGCGCCCCCCCCTAGCGGCAAACAAGGCGCCCCCGGGTCCGACGGCGGCCTCATATGCGTCTGCTGCGGCCTCCGCACCGGGGCCGTCCAGCCAGCCCCCCGGCAGGGTTATGTCGGCCCCGACGAAACCGGCTCCGGTTAGGAAGGCGGCGGCTCTGAAACAGGGCAAGGCGGCGGCCCAAAAGAAGGGCAAGGCGGCGAATATGCCAGCGCCAGCCGCGAGACAGCCGCTATCGCCGCCCCCCCCGCCCCCTAAGCCTTCCGCGGCCGAGACCGGGTGGCAGGTGGCCGGAGAAAAAACGAGGGAGCGATCGGCGGCCAAAAAGGCCAGGAGGCAGGAGCAGAAACGCCGGCAAAAGGAGCGGGGCGTCGCGGTTAGGCTCAGTACCCCAAAGACCGCAGCTGTAGTGATTACACTACAGCCGGACGCGGAAAAGAGGGGCGTGACCTACCGCGACGTGCTCGCTAAGGCGAAAGCGACGGTGGATCTCGGAGAGCTCGGGATCACCGGGGGCCTCCGGCTTAGAGTCACCGCAACAGGGGCTCGAGTGCTGGAGATCCCTGGCGAAACCCGTGGCTCGTCCGCTGACGCTCTGGCTGAAAAGCTTAGAGCGTCCCTAAATGCGGACGAGGCCCGAGTGTCCAGGCCCGTCAAATGCGCAGACCTGCGCATACTGGGTCTGGACGACTCGGTGACCGAGAAGGAGGTGGTGGCCGCCGTCACCAGGACCGGTGGGTGCCCTGCCGAGCAAGTCAAGGCAGGCACCTTACGTCCGGACCTGTCGGGCATGCGAACCATAACGGTAAGCTGCCCTGTGACAGCGGCGAAAGTCATTGTGGAGGGCCGAAGGCTCTTGGTGGGCTGGGTTTCGGCGCAGGTGAAGCTGCTGGAACCCAGACCTCTGAGGTGCTTCCGCTGCCATGTGGGGCACCACGTGTCGGTCCGGTGCATCTCGGAGGTGGACCGCAGCGGCCTGTGCTTCCGCTGCGGCCAGCCTGGTCACATGGCCGCGGCTTGCTCCGCCGAGCCGCGCTGCGCCGCATGTGCGGCATCTGGCAAGCCGGCCGATCACCGGGCAGGGAGCAAGTCCTGCGGTACTCCCGCCAAGGCCAGGGGCAAGGGAAGGCCCTCCGCCACTACCGCCAAAACCCCCACCGTCGCCACCACCGCAGCCGCCGCCACTGTCGCCGCCGCTGCCGCTACTGCTGCAACTTCCGCAGCGGGGCCCTCGCAGGGAGGGGGCTGAAATGGAGTGCCAGTAACGGCCCCATTACGCCTTCTCCAGGCGAACATCAACCACTGCGCCTGCGCTCAGGATCTGTTGCTCCAGAGCATGGCGCAGTGGTCGATTAACATCGCCGTGGTCGCTGAGCCGTACTTTGTCCCGCCCAGGGATGACTGGGTTGAGGACCTTAGCGGCTCAGTGACCATAATTACGTCGGTCGCCGCCGGTACCCCGACCCTTGAGAGTGTCAGGAAGGGCCAGGGGTGCGTAGCAGCACGGTTCGGGGAGATCGTTGTAGTGGGAGTCTACTTCTCCCCGAGCCGAACTCTCGCCGAGTTCCACAACTCCCTCACGGAGTTGAGTGTCGTCATCGGAAGCCATTCCCTCCCCGTGCTTGTGCTCGGGGACTTCAATGCCAAGAACTTGGCTTGGGGTTCTCGTTACACGGACGTGCGGGGTAGAATGGTGGAGGACTGGGCTCTGGAGACAGGCCTGGTCGTCCTAAATCGGGGTTCTGTCCCCACGTGCGTGCGGATACGGGGCGAGTCGGTAGTGGACATCTCGTTCGCCAGCCCCGCTCTGTCGCCGCGTGTCGTTGACTAGCGCATGGAGGGGGTGGAGACCTATTCCGACCACCGGTACATCCGGTTCGACGTCTCCACCCAGTCCTCAAGCGTGCCGGTCCTACAGGCCCCGAGTGGTCCGCGATGGGCGCTGAAGCAGCTGGACCGGGAGCTCCTCCTGGAAGCCTCGATCGTGCAGGCCTGGGTGTCATCACCAGTCAGGCCTGCCGACATCAACAACGAGGCGGGTTGGTTCCAGGAGGCCATGTCCGAGATTTGCGACGTGGCAATGCCCCGAGTTTGGCCAGGAAGCGCCCAGCGTCAGGTGTACTGGTGGTCGCGAGAGCTGACGTCTCTGCGCAAGGCGTGCGTTGCCGCGCGGCGCCTGTACGCCAGGCATCGCAGGCTCCGCATCCGCCCTCCGGATGCGGCAGCCATTGAGGCGGAGCTGTACGAGGGGTACAGAGCGGCGAAGACCGCCCTCCAAGAGGCTGTCCGGCGGGCCAAGAATTTGGCCCGCGAGGAGATGCTGGAGTCTCTGAACGGAGATCCGTGGGGGCGCCCTTACAAGATGGTGCGGGACAAACTCCGCACCCGGGCCCCCCCGCTAACGCAGAGTCTCCGGCCTGAGCTCGTGGAGGACGTGGTGAGCGCTCTGTTCCCTTCGCGAGGGGAGCATCCTCCTTCGCCTATGGCTCCGCCGCCGCGTGCGGTGCCGGAAGCGGACCACACCGATGACGACGTTCCGGAGGTGACTGGGGTAGACCTGAGAGTGGCGGTACGCAGGCTGAAAGCCAGAAACACCGCCCCGGGACCCGATGGCTTGCCTGGCAAAGCCTGGGTCCTGGCCTCCGAGGCTCTCGGGCCCCGACTGGAAGGGCTCCTAAGCGCATGCTTGGAGAGAGGCCAGTTTCCGCTTCGTTGGAAGACGGGGAAGCTGGTCCTCATCCGGAAACCAGGGCGCCCTGCGGACTCTCCGTCCGCATACCGGCCCATCGTGTTGCTCGACGAGGTGGGCAAGCTCTTCGAAAGAGTCATTGCCAACTGCCTTGCCGGGCACCTTGCGGGGATGGGGCCGGATCTTGCGGAACACCAGTTTGGTTTCCGCAAGGGGCGCTCCACGGTGGACGCCATCATGCGCGTGAGAGCCCTCACGACGGAGGACGCGGTGTCCCGGGGCGGGGTCGTCTTGGCGGTGTCTCTTGACATCGCCAACGCCTTCAACTCCATGCCCTGGAGCTGCATTAGGGAGGCACTCCGGTATCACCGGGTGCCAACCTACCTTCGTCGTGTGGTCGGGGACTACTTGAAGGATAGGGCCGTCATCTACCCCGGTCAGAGCGGAGAATGGAACCGGCGAGAGATGTCGTGCGGTGTTCCACAGGGATCGGTTCTAGGACCGGCCCTGTGGAACATCGGTTACGACTGGGTGCTGCGCGCCGACCTCCCTACCGGCGTCAGCGTAGTTTGCTACGCTGACGACACGCTGGTACTGGCACAAGGGAGGTCGCACGAGGCGGCGGCCGAAAACATGACACGCGGCGTTGCGATAGTCGTGGATAGGATCCGGCAATTGGGTCTCGAGGTGGCATTGCACAAGTCCGAGGCCATGTGTTTTCATGGGCCTCGGAATGCGCCACCGTCGGGATCCCTACTGACGGCAGGAGAGGTTTCCATCGGCGTCGGGTCGACGTTGAAGTACCTAGGACTCGTCCTCGACAGCCGGTGGAACTTCGTGGAGCACTTCCGACGTTTGGCTCCCAAACTGGAACGGACAGGGGCTGCCTTCAAGCGGCTCTTGCCCAACCTGAGGGGTCCAAACGCCTCCTGCCGGAGGCTATACGCGGGGGTCGTGCGGTCCATGGCCCTTTACGGGGCCCCGGTGTGGGCGCGTTCTTTAAGGCGGCAAGCCGCCCACTACCTGAACACGCCCCAAAAGGTGATAGCCATAAGGCTAATCCGGGGGTACCGCACGATCTCCGGCGAGGCGGCTAGCCTCCTTGCCGGATTGCCGCCATGGGATCTGGAGGCGATAGTCCTCGCGCGCCTGCATGAATGGCGCGCGGAGGCACTACGTCGGGGGGAAACTCCGCTGCCGCGGCAAATTGCCGCTCAGCGGACAGACCTCCGGCGTGATATCATGGCGACATGGAGAGAGCGACTGTTGCAACCCCGTGCAGGGCACGCTACCATAGTGGCGATAAGTCCCCTCTTTGAGGAGTGGCTAGAGAGGCGCCACGGCGCCCTCACCTACCGCCTGACGCAGATCCTCACCGGACACGGTTGTTTCGGGAGGTTCTTGCACCGAATCGGGCGGGAGGAAACGCCCGGGTGTTTCCACTGCGAGGATCGTCCGGAGGACACGGTGGAGCACACCGTAGAGGTCTGCCCCGCTTGGGCGGAGCACCGCCGTGTCCTTGTAGCGGCGATTGGCGGCGGCGATCTCTCGCGTCCGGCCCTGGTTCAAGCCATGGTCCGGAGCGAGAGGGAATGGGAAGCCGTCACCACCTTCTGTGAAGCAGTCATGCTAGTGAAGGAGGTGGCGGGACGTGAGAGGGAAAGAACCTCACGTCCCAGCCGCCGCAGGAGACGCCCTGGGCGTCGGGGGTCACGTGGTGGCTCCCGGCCACCGTAGGCGCGGGCCTGTGGACGGCGAGTTATGGGCTAGCTCGCCGTCCGGCCGTCTTATGACGACAGGCCGTGTCGACGGCGCGTTCGTGTTCCACGCGCGCCTCAAAGAGATGTCAGCAACCGAGTAGGGGTCCGCATGGGCCGATGCCTGCCAGAGCTGCGGGACTGTTCGAAAGAGACACCGTGGCCCTGGAACACAAAGGGCAAAGAAGGAACATGGATGGGTTTTAGTCAGTACAAGTCTGACACTCCCTTCCGCTCCGCCCAGAGTGGGGGGGGTCATTTGATGATTTCCCATCCAAAAAAAAAAAAAAAAAAAGCCATAAACTTTCAGTTAATTCAATAACACCTTGTAGAGACGCAACGCGAAATAAAAAAAACCGGCCATTATATTAATTACTAGCTTTTCCCCGCGGCTTCGCCTGCGTGGATGTCGAAAAATATCCGATTACTTACTTTCATACCCCCTTTTAACCCTTCGGGGGTAGAATTATCAAAAACGCTGTAACACGTATTAATTAATTTTCAATCGTCAGCCTAAACACAGAATTTGAAGATCCTAACTTCAAAACTGACGGACTCTCATATAAACTTCCATCCCCTATTTTACCCCTTTAGGGGTGGAATTCCCAAAAATACTTTCTTAGTGGATACTTACTCTTCACAAAGAACACACCCTCCAAATTTCATGTCTCTAGGACCAGCGGTTTGGGCTGTGTGTTTATATATCACCCAGTCAGTCAGTCAGTCAGTCAGTTTACCATTTTATATATATAGATAATGTATTATTAAACTACACATTTACGATATTTTTATACGCAAACCCTGCGTAGGTAACTGCAGCTGTTTTGACATGGAAAGAAAAATTCTAGTGCGAGCTGGGTTGGAACCTGCGACCTTCTGATTCAGTACACTGGACGTCTTCTCCAATTAGACCATCGCACCCTGCTCACAACTCTCGAAATTTTCGTTCCATTAATAACGTCTTACGGTGACGTTAGCGCCATCTATTTAAGAAAGTATCGAACTAACTTAAACCAACACGTTGACATTACAGCCAAATCAAGACGAAACCACCGCCGCCACCGGACGTCTTTTTGGTGAAAACGTCCGGTGTACTGAATCGGAAGGTCGCAGGTTCAAACCGTGCTCGCACTAGAATTTTTCTTTCCATGTCAAAACAGCTACACATTTAC
Organism: Noctua janthe; assembly: GCA_910589295.1. Classification (NCBI taxonomy): domain Eukaryota; kingdom Metazoa; phylum Arthropoda; class Insecta; order Lepidoptera; family Noctuidae; genus Noctua; species Noctua janthe. Next base: position 6,587,044 of record OU342578.1, read on the forward strand.
GGTTTTCAGATTTTTCCTTTACGTTGCTTATTAACCTAGAATCATGAAATTTGACAAATTTCATGATTCTAGGTTAACGGAAGGAACCGCACGATAAAAAGAAGACTGCCTCAAGGAGTGGCAGACTTGAGTATTTGATTTTAATTTCAGCTTGATATATACACGCGTTCCTGAGAAAAAGTGTCTTGACAGACGGACAGACAGACAGAAAACAAAATAATCCAAGAAGGGTTCCGTTTTTGCTGACTGAAGTATGGAACCCTAAAAAGTACTAAAAGTGCTTTAACTTGCTAACCAACCCTGATAGACCACTTAAGTAGTTTAAATCTCAAACAAAATCTCAAAACTAACGCAAATCGCATTATTTCCGTCGATCCTCGGCCAATTTCGTAGACTCCAGCCAAAATAATATTAGGTTCCAATTGGCCATCCCAGGATTGGCGGAAAACGAATTTCATTGAATTTCCATACCAATGTGATGGATGGAGATTTTCGCAGAAGTTTGTTAAAGCTGAAACTGAAAACTAAACTGTGGGTTATTTGTTTTTAACTTCTAAAGGCTTTGGACTAGATAAAAGAAGTTAGCAGATTTGTCTCTGAACTAAGTTGTTGTAGTTTTTCTTGTTTATCTCTCTTAACTTTATAAAGTTTAATATATGTATGTATATAAGTATTTATTCTTATATGTTTTAGTTATAAATATTTTCTAGTCTTTTTTTTTCTGTTATTGTACCTACTGTATATTGTCTCTGCATCACCCTAAGGTAGACTGGTACAAAATGCCTGTGGCATTAAGTCCGCCTTTGTACAGTTTTTTTTTTACTTGTACATAAAGTTTTAATAAATAAATAAAATGGTAACGTTAACGAATTGGGTAGACTGGAAGTAATAATAGGTGAAATTGAGAATTATAAACACGCAACACGGTTTATTTTTACCCGACTACGGCGAAGCCAAAAGGAAGGGTTATGATTTTAGCAGTCTATGTATGTTTGTATTTGCGCATGTTCCTCCGTAACGCCTAAACTATACATCCGATTTTGATGCATAAGGTGTCAATTGATTCGTTATTATTGACCGGGTAACATAGGCTACATTTTAACAGACTTCAACAATAGGTGGAGTCGATTTTACCTCGTAAACCTAGAATTTAATCAGAGCGTGATTTTTCAGTAGTCGGATTTTTTAGTTGACATTTTTTTTTCAGGAAACGAAAGGAACCTTTCGGTTTGGGGGCGAATTTCACCAGAGCTAGAGTAGAGACTAATGTAATTAATTGATTTTAGTGAGTAATTGTATTTTGATTTATTTTTATTATTGTAACGTATTTGTATGTGTGTTGTTGTATATGTATTTGTGTGTATAATGTAAGATGTTTTTTAATATGTTTTTTTTTTTACATATGGGTTATGAACCTTAAAAAAATGATTTTTTTTTGTAGTGCTCAACTATGTGCTGGGGCATTCTTTCTTCGCTTACTCTTATAGTCCAATGGGACGGAAATACAATATATACATATATGTATATAAATACATACAATAATTAGTTTAATTCAAGTAACAAGACTCATATACAAACAGACTCATAAAAGGATACAGACAGGATAAAAGCACAGACAAAAACGAACACTCACAAGTTACCAATATGTCTGCTACAGCATTGCCGGATATAAGGGCAATACACTCTGTATATGATTCTTGTACTACCACAAATAACTAAAAGCATTTAAAAATAATAATAATAAAAAAAAAGTAGAGGAGAGGTTAATACATCTATACTGATTTATAAAGAAAAAAAATTACCTCTTTATTCTTACTTACCTCTAAATACCTTCGGAACTACTGATCTGATTCCGAAAATTCTTCACCAACGGGAAGCTACATTATCCCCAAGTGTCATAGGCTACATTTAAAATGTTCAAGTGGGTTAATTTCTATACGTAAGTGGAACGAAGCAAGAGAGAAAGCTGTTATTGATTATAATGTCCTTTTTCCACAAACCTGTGAATCATAAAAAAGGCATCTTGAGGACAAGCACCTTTCCAAATGTAGTATTTCCTTGACATAATTATCTGCTTAGCTTTTCTCCAAATAGGTAAGTTGGGGTCAGTCTTTAGGATATCTTAATACCACTATTTTTCATGGAGCGATAGCCTATCTCACCTCTCTGGCAGTTATATGGCAAGAAATTGCCAGACTTTCGGCCTTCGCGAAGATTTACATGACAATGATTAAAAAAAAACTCCTTGAGGAGCTCGTGGCTAAATAATAACAGCCGCTCGGGTCGATCTTTAGGTTAAGCCGTGCTTGCCTAGGTTGGTCTGTGGATGGGTGACCGCCTATTACATACCGAGTTTCCTCCGTGCCTCGGAAAGCACGTTAAGCCATTGGTCCCGGCTGTCATTTGTAGATCTTTGACAGTCGTTAGGCAGTCAGTGACCCAAAAAGTCTGACAACCAGTCTTACCAAGGGGTATCGTATTACCCAGTACTAACTGGGTTGTGGAGGTCAGATAGGCAGTCGCTCCATGTAAAATACTGGTATTCAGCTGCATCCGGTTAGACTGGAAGCCGACCCCAATATAGTTGGGAAAAGGCTAGGCAGATGATGATGATTAAAAAAAAACTCCGTTGGATGTACTAGGAATACATAAAACTGCAATCAATACAAGCCTCCTTCCGTTACAAAACAAACTATTAAAACCCGCACAAATACACAGTTTAAAACACTCCTCATTGTAATTTCCTCACGCCAGTACACTGTGATGTTTGCTGTTCAAACATCGGCATCGTGAGGATCGAGTCCCACAATACTCCTTCAATGTACTAGGTATGTAACAGCTCTTCGATTTTCTAAGCGCCTGGTACTGTGGTTTTCACGATAAGAGATTTAGATAGTTTATTCTAGTGTCTAAATATTAGTTGTTCTATTATATACACCGTGTTCTTCACGTTATCCATAAACTTGGCAAACGCTTCCATAGTTTTTACAAATCAAATCTTACAAAGGAAGTTGAACTTAAAAAGGCTTTGTTACAAAGATATTTGTAATTTCCTTTAAATAAATTTAGTTGAGCTATGTTTTTGGTTTATGTTGCCGCTTAGTGCAATTAAATTATCCAATGCTATTTGCATTTCATTTGCACGTACGACAGGAACCCGAGAGTAAAAAAAGAAAGAGAAAACAAAAATAAGAATTAATTAATGTGTCCATAATGAAAAATGCTTATTTCCGTGGTCTGAACATCTGGTCGAAGTTTATGTATATCTTCCGGAATACGGTGTATAGTAAGTACCTTCAACGTACTAGGCATGTAATATAGATCTTCGCTTTTCTGAACGCCTGGTAGCGTGGTTTTCATGGTAAGATATGTCTGGTTAGTGATAGTTCCTGTGTCTGCTAACTAAATAATAGTTGTACTATAGTACCTTCAATAAACTATGAAGGTAGCATAATAGCTCTTTGATTTTCAACTGGCTCGTTTTTTAGTGACTAGCAGAGTCTATTAAAGTGGCTTTTAGTTCGTCCTATAGATTTTTATAGCATTTATGTTAGTGGAACAATTTTCAGATAATTTTACATTATTCGTTCTTGACTGGCTAGCGACGGCAAAACACCGAGAGAGTTCAGTTCCTTATTTTGAATCATATTCCACCGGAATTTTTCTCCGGAAAAATTTCATTTTTTTTATTAGTTTTTTCAGTTTTATTTCAATGTAAAATTATACTATCTGTACGCAGCACTCCATTTATGTAAATAAAAAAAAAAACAACAATGGATGTTGAAAAACTCTAACGAACAACGCGTGAAATCAGCTGTTCACTTCCTGCCTAGCTACACAGCAGTAGCGAAGGATCAATTTTGTAAGAGGTAAGCCGGAGTACATATCTTTAATTTAATTATATTATTTGTCTATAAAATCAGTATTTTTTTGTGCCATTTTTCAAAGGCATGCCGGTAGGAATCAAGTTCTATGGAATCTTCGCCACTGCTACACATTTCATCGAACTCACCGTCGCGCTTGCCGTTCGCTACGTGCGTTTTGCTAAGATAACGATACATTGAGTATGATGAATTAATAAAGCCAATCAAATTGATTGGATTCCCATAACGTTCTTGAAATAATTTCTTGTACCGGTCATCTTAGTATGATATTATACTGAATTCACCCCAGCAGTGCGGAGGGCTGTCCTTTACACCCTGTATGAAATGAAATACCACCCATTCATGAATAGACCACCACAAACGCCGTACAAGACGATTGGAATGGCATCACAGTTTTCCTCCATTCTGTCTAAAATCATTTTTATCTTTCCTTACTGTTGCATCACTAAAAAATAAAGCAACAATCTCCTTCACTTTATTTCAGGGTTCCGCAAACATTTCCGAAATAAAAGGATGATGATACTGTAACGATATTCAAATCCGGAACCCAATACCTGTGCGGTACCGTGGATCATCCGTCAAGTGCCGTCATATATTTGATTTATCCTTGTTTGCTCGCGCCTTCTTCATATATTGAGTTTTCTTCACTAAAAATATAAAACAATTTTGCTCCAGACTGTTTTTGCGATCTTGTATGAGTTTGTTACTGATTGAAGGTGAAGAATAGCGTAAGTGTCGCTGCAACTGATTCTTTGGTATTAGGAATTGTTCAGACCAAACGTATTGTCGGCCGCTGACTGTGACAGTTTATCGCTTTTCCATATACACCGTGTTCTTCACGTTATCCATAAACTTTGTCAAACGCTTCTATAGCTTTTACAAATCAAATCTTACAAAGTAAGTTGTACTTAAAAAGGCTTCCTTAGAAAGATTTTTGTAATTTCATTTGATGAAATTTAATTGAGCTATGCAGTAAGAAAGGGTTTTAATTTGGCCTATGTTGCCGCTTAGTGAAATTCAATTATCAAATGCTATTTGCATTTCATTTGCACGTACGAGAGGAACCCGAGAGTAAATAAAAAATAAGAATTCATTAATGTGTCCATAATGAAAAATGCTTATTTCCGTGGTCTGAACATCTGGTCGAAGTTTATGTAAATCGTCCGGAAAACGGTGTATATTTAACTTCTCGTTCACACCTAACTGACTATACGCTACTACGTAGTGCGTTGACGACAGTAAGCATACTCACAGTCGGCGGCGGACAATACGTTGTGTGTGAACGATGCCTTATGGGTCTATTCAATTCCCCCATGGAATAAATGTATCTATTGCCTGTTGGTATAGGAGCATGTAAGATTTAATGTCATAAACCCATGTGACTTGCAAATAATCAGGAAACATTTAATTTTAGAAAAAATAAATTGTTATTCTTTATCAGCTACGATTAAAAAAAATGCTACTCAGAAATTTACAAAGGTTGCAACGTCAACATATTTTTACTTATTTCTGATTCTTACAACAGACTGTAATAGTTAATTCAACCATTTATCTTATGTAACCAAATTTTTTCAATTCATTTTTCTATTTTCAACGTTCCAATAAGACTGCTGGGTTGAAGTGGGATTGGGTAGGCCATGTGTGTAGCATGCCATGCTATGGGCAAGAGTGGTCACGCAGTGGGTGCCAAAAGACGGGTGTCGTCGCCGAGTGAGATCTAGAAAACGCTGGCGTGACGACTTTGAGGCATTTGTGACAGATTGGCCGGAGAAAACCGCACTGAGAGAAGAGTGGAAGGCTATGGGGGAAGTCTTTTTCCAGCAGTGGGACAATATAGTCTAAGGAAAAAAAATATCCGCCGTTCATAATTTACATATGGTTGTAGCACTCCGTCCTAAAAATATTCTCACTATCCTTAACTAAAATAACAAAAACACCGTAAAAATGCTCAACCCAAAAATTCTCAAACGTGACTTATTCCCCAAAAGAAACAACTGTAAGTTAAAAAAACATACTTTTGTAAAACAAGCAGCTCTCCACACAATAAATACACGGTGTATATTATTCTCCTTATTTGTATGCTAATTCAGTTTTATCGCGTCGTGAAATTCACGTCACCTCGCTAGGAGCGTTTAAAGATCATTTTGTTTAATTTAAAATGTTATTATTGTTTCTGTGAAGGTATTATGAGTATAATTTGGTGGTTTCCTTGTGTTGTTCTCATTAAAATTGTGTAGAACACATTCTTAGCAGGCATTTAGGATAGGATATAAGAAATAAGTACATATTATAGAAGATATTGTATAATGTATATGTTACAGCTAAAAGCCAAAGTGCGGCTATACCTAGTTCTAGCCGGCTAAACCTAGGTGCGGCCGGTAACAGTTGTGTATCCTTTTTATTACTAGGCCACACCTACCAAATGGATTAGGTTAGGTTAGAAAGAGCGCGAGCCGAGCGAGCGCAGCGAGCGGTGCCGCGGCAGCGGCCGGCGAGCGCTACATCCAAATTGGTTTCATGATCTAACCGAAGATAATTAGGATATATTTAAGTTTAACCGGCTGCACCTAGGTTTAGCCGGCTAAGACTAGGTGTAGCCGCACTTCGGCTATTAGCCGTAACATATGGTCCCGCGTGGTGTATCAAGGTGAATCCGCGATGCGATCAAAATGGGCACTTATAAAACGTCGAAAAAAGGTGCACGGTTCGGGTTGGTCGTTTCCTATGTAGAAGAACCGGCAAGGAACTCCATGGTTACTCTTTTAAAATGTTTTTTTTTAATAATATTATCATGTTACAACATTAGCACTTAGGTATGGGGGGGACAGTGTAGCGTAGGGCCGACAATAAGTCCTAGCTTACTACACAATAAACGTAAAACAAGATAAAAAGTTAACAAGCGTCTGTGAATCTACAAATCCTAACACATTCACAAACAATAGGTAAAAAAATATAAAAGTGCGAAAAAATTATCAGCTGTCCCATACTAAATTTCAATACCTACTCGACCCAAATGTATGGAACAGCTGATCATTTTTTCGCATTTAAGATATTGGACCCATGGAGGAAGTTGTTCAGTTGTTGAGGAGCTCGTGGCTAAATAATAACAGCCGCTCGGATCGATCTTTAGGTTAAGCCGTGCTTGCCTAGGTTGATCTGTGGATGGGTGACCACCCATTACATACCGAGTTTCCTTCGTGCCTCGGAAAGCACGTTAAGCCGTTGGTCCCGGGTGTCATTTGTGAATCTTTGACAGTCGTTAGATAGTCAGTGGCCCAAAAAGCCTGACAACCAGTCTTTCCAAGGGGTATCGTATTACCCAGTAATAACTGGGTTGTGGAGGTCAGATAGGCAGTCGCTCCATGTAAAATACAGGTATTCAGCTGCATCCGGTTAGACTGGAAGCCGACCCCAACATAGTTGTGAAAAAGGCTAGGCAGATGATGATGATGATGGAGGAAGTTGTTCAGTTTGATGGTCTGCAGCATATCCCTTCATATGACTTTACCCTTTCTGATACACCCTGTATAACAGCTATGTTTGAAGCAATAGATATTTTGTTGATCTTTACGGAAACACCTAAACAGCGGAAATTTCTTCGAAATATACCCGGTCTTAATCTACGCCGCAATTAAAACAATAACCCCAAAATTGTATTCCCTATAGACCCTTTTATTTAGCTATAAACGTGGTTTTTAATCTTTTTCCCTCTGTTTAAGATTAACCCCTTTGTGGGGATTAAGTGGTTAATAACTACGCGTTTTTGAGGGTTTTCTTGTAAACGATTTGAGGTTAATGTTTTACTTTTAAGAATTAAGGGTTATGTTTTAGCGTTTGTTAAGTAATTAAGAAAATAAGTATTCAAAAGTATTTTTGTTGGTTTTGTAATGAATATTTAGGGCTCGTGGCTTGTTAGGGTTTTACGATCAAGCTATAGCAGTGATAGCCGCGGTCGGTCTGCGGATGGGTGATCGTCTTCGCGGTGACCTGAATTGTTACTTATATGCATCGGTCCCCGTTGACCATTCGACGATTTCAGAAGTCCGAAAGTTTAACAACCAGTCGTACCAAGGACTTTTGTGAAGCCCAGTTACTTGTAGAGGGTCTGATAGTCAGTCGCCCCATGTAGCATAAGCATAATCGTGTCCCACTGCTGGGACACATGCCTTCTCTCTATAAGAGGGAATGGGCTATAATACATCACGCGGGCCCAGTGCGGGTTGGTAGATGACACACGTCTTCGAATTTTTTGGTTCTAGGACATACCGTTTCCTCAAGATGTTTTCCTTCACCGTTTTGAGAGCAGTGGTGATGAAGTAAATTACACAAAGTAATGCACCTGCCTGGGTTCGAAGCCACGACTTACTGCTCGTAAGTCGAAGCCGCCACCACTGGGTCACCGCTGCTCTCCATGTATTATACTGGTATTCAGCTCTCTCCGTTTTGCCTGGAAACCAACCCCAATCTACTTTTAAAAAGGCTAGGTAGATAGTTATTAGCAGGGGTCGGAAGTAGGTAGAGTTATTTGTGTACTTACACTGATTTCATACAGCGAAAGAATAAATTTTGATATGCCTCAAATCCCGAGATTAATTTTAAAGAGCAGAAAAATCCCGTGATTTGTTAAATAAAAGAGTTATTTACTTTTACACAATTTAAACCATCCAATATTGGACATCATGCGCACGCAGCGCAGCAGTTAATGAAAAAATTTCGCGGGTTCGATACCCGCACGGACAAATATTTGTATGATCTACAAGTAGTTGTTCCGGGTGTGGCTATTTGTGTATGTGTGAGTTTAAATCTTTGTAAACGCATCCACGTTACAGGAAAAATCCTAGTGTGGGGCAACGTAAATAAAAAATTGTATTGTAAATACTAATAAAAAATGTATGTTAATTATCTTTGTTTTATTTGTCTTATCTATCTCTGAGGTTTTTATTATTATTTACTTGTTATATTGTTGGCCACATGGGATTGTATTAAAATCCCGGGAAATCCCGGGAAGATCCATATTAATATCAACATTTCGATGCAAGTACATAAATAACTCTACCTAAATCCGACCTCTGGTTATTAGCTATATTTCCTGCGGAATCAGCAAGCTAAGGTATATTCATGTTTTTCTTTCTTTACCTATTCTCATTTTCAATTCAACACCAATAAACGCTTTATTGTCGCATTAAATATTACTCCGTTTAGATATAATATATCATAAAGAGAGGTATGAAATACAAGCCATAAAATAAATAGATTTATGACTCTCGTAAAATGCTGAATGAATTTCCAACGAACTTTTACTACTGTATAAGCGCATGCAGGAAATTTTATCACGTTTAGTGTTAGACTATGGTTAACGGTAGTTTTAGGTATAAAATAACAAACTCGAATGGTGACCGGAAAATTATGTGGAAATCGTTTGGCGTGCGTCGTTCGGCTAACTTCGGGTGAGTTCGTTGATCGTGATCGTTAGCTGAGTTCGTCATCATTGTGATCGGTCGGGGATGCACTCGAATGTATGAATATCTCCCGGACCCCTGTCTTCCTGGTAGTCGTTATTGGAGCCGTGGGGTTTTAGCGGGGTGGAACCCTTCGTTCTTCCCAGATAGAAGGCATCCACGAGGGTTTCTCCAAATAAAAAAGGGCACGTTTTGCGGAGAAATGACGGAGATGTCGTGAGATTTTTTTTTTAGTTTGAATGTGGAAGAATAAATGAAAGGAAGGGGGGAACAAAGTCTGATGAATTATGTGAATGATGATGTTAGTATCGTTAGACAGGACGTTGACTTCAGACGATATGGCTAGTTGAAACGATATGGGACCTATCCCAGCAAAGGTTGACTATTTTAATTATCAGTGTAAAACTCCAAAATGTTGACTTTTTTTTTAGATGAGATAATTCTTATTTGTCCAAAACATGAGTATACACACACATGGCATGCAAGATGTTACATCAAATTTTATATATTATACTAGCTGTGCCCCGCGATTTCACCCACCGCTTCTGATTTGTTTTTTTTTGCTCGGCTCCTATTGGTCATAGCGTGATGTTATATAGCCTATAGCCTTCCTTGATAATTAGACTATCCACCACTAAAAGAATTTTTCAATTCGAATTATTAGTTTCTGAGATTAGCGCGTTCAACCAAACAAACAAACTCTTCAGCTTTATAATATTAGTATAGATATAGATCAGTCATGTTTTGCCTAAATCGCGTACAAATATATAGGTATAGGTAGGAAGTTATACAGCATTAAAGTAATTTTAAATTCAGCCGTTACCCAATTAACAATTTTTTTATTTTTTATTTTTTTCGGATGGGAAATCATCAAATGACCCCCCCCACTCTGGGCGGAGCGGAAGGGAGTGTCAGACTTGTACTGACTAAAACCCATCCATGTTCCTTCTTTGCCCTTTGTGTTCCCGCAGCCCTGGCAGGCATCGGCCCATGCGGACCCCTACGTGGTTGCTGACATCTCTTTGAGGCGCGCGTGGAACACGAACGCGCCGTCGACACGGCCTGTCGTCATAAGACGGCCGGACGGCGAGCTAGCCCATAACTCGCCGTCCACAGGCCCGCGCCTACGGTGGCCGGGAGCCACCACGTGACCCCCGACGCCCAGGGCGTCTCGCGCGGCGGCTGGGACGTGAGGTTCTTTCCCTCTCACGTCCCGCCACCTCCTTCACTAGCATGACTGCTTCGCAGAAGGAGGTGACGGCTTCCCATTCCCTCTCGCTCCGGACCATGGCTTGAACCAAGGCCGGACGCGAGAGATCGCCGCCGCCAATCGCCGCTACGAGGACACGGCGGTGCTCCGCCCAAGCGGGGCAGACCTCCACGGTGTGCTCCACCGTGTCCTCCGGACGATCCTCGCAGTGGAAACACCCGGGCGTTTCCTCCCGCCCGATTCGGTGCAGGAACCTCCCGAAACAACCGTGTCCGGTGAGGACCTGCGTCAGGCGGTAGGTGAGGGCGCCGTTGCGCCTCTCTAGCCACTCCTCAAAGAGGGGACTTATCGCCACTATGGTGGCGTGCCCTGCACGGGGCTGCGACAGTTGCTCTCTCCATGTCGCCATGAGATCACGCCGGAGGTCTGTCCGCTGAGCGGCAATTTGTCGCGGCAGCGGAGTTTCCCCCCGACGTAGTGCCTCCGCGCGCCATTCGTGCAGGCGTGCGAGGACTATCGCCTCCAGATCCCATGGCGGCAATTAACAATTCAATTTAGAGCATAACTTAAAATTAAAAGGTACAATACAATAAAATTTGAATCATTATCTTCACAATCAAAATAATTTACTTAAAATTCTACGTAGGTAGGATACCTACACGAGGTGCAATTATTAAAAGCAAAGAGCACCGCCAACAAACAAGTCGCATTAATTTAAAAGTTGTTAATACCCTCCCCCTGTCCCCTCTTTTTGTACAGCCAACGGCAAAAAACGCTGCTCCTTTCGGAATATCAATAATTCAATGACGTAGAACTGAATTGTTTGAACACAAACCGGTATTGGGTCAACATGTTGCCGTCTTATGTTGTCAACTCATCATCTGTCTAACCATTTCCCAACTATGTTGGGGTCGGCTTCCAGTCTAACTGGAGGCAGCTGAATACCAGTATTTTACATGGAGCGACTGCCTATATGACCGCCACAACCCATTTAGTACTGGGTCATACGATACCCCTTGGTAAGACAGGTTGTCAGACTTTCGGGCTACTGACTTCCTAACCGCAAATGAAAGCCGGGACAAACAGCTTAACGTGCTTTCCGAGGCACAGACGAAACTCGGAATGTAATGGGTGTTCACCCATCCACGGACCAACCAAGGCAAGCGTGGTTTAGCCTGAAGATCGATCAGAGCAGCTGTTATTATTTAGCCACGAGCTCCTATGTTGCCGACTGTACCGTCCTATACACCACCAAGCGATAGAGTCAAAAAACTTGGTTATTTGTTATACGCCAGGATTTTAGAGCCGTACAGGTGATTCGGTATTGGCGTTGTTTCTAGAAGCTTCTTAGTTAGAACATTATTTTCAGCGAGGCTGTCGGTTATCACTTACACAATATCACGCCTGAAATCCCCGAAGGGCTTACCCTTCGGCACCTCTGCCTTAGCAGAGGTGTACCTAATAGTACACCCACATTTCGCCAGTTATGCTTAAGTCCCATGTAATAGGGGGCGAGCCTATCGCCATCAATCGGGCACAAATCCAGACTACATTGCTGGTCACAGTCCCTTTTGAGGACTATGCTGATTAGAGTCTGCCTTACCTTGCGGGGATTACAGGTTATGTTAAGCCTATTAGTTAAAAAAAATCTAACAGAGATGTGTCACAACGGCATAAATACGCACGAGCGTTTGTATGAAAAGAATGACGGGTAGGCCGCTCTTAATAACTAATTGATCTCCATCATCATCTGTCTAGCCTTTTCCCAACTATGTTGGGGTTGGCTTCCAGTCTAACCGGATGCAGCGGAATACCAGTATTTTATATGGAGCGACTGCCTATCTGACCTCCACAACTCAATTAGTACTGAGTAATACGATATCCCTTGGTAAGACTGGTTGTCAGACTTTTTGGGCCACTGACCACCTGTAACGACTGTCAAAGATCTACAAATGACAGCCGAGACCAACGGCTTAACGTGCTTTCCGAGGCACGGAGGAAACTCGGTATGTAATGGGTGGTCCCCCATCCACATACCAACCTAGGCAAGCACGGCTTAACCTAAAGATCGAGCCGAGTGGCTGTTATTATTTAGCCACGAGCTCCTACATATCTTAATCTCCATGTGTACTATTTTTAAACATCACCCGATCAAGCCTAAAAATCATTCCTAAAATATGCTCTCACTTCTCATTCCCATCCTCACCGCCACGAAACCAAAAACACCATAAAACTAAAAACAGTTAAAACTAAAACTTAACATAGGTAAGTACAGCCTTCCATTACCTCAGTATTTAAAGCCCGCTTGCGTAGATAAGGCGGAACTAACCGGTGCTGGCTTGTAATTAGAAACCGTAAAGTTTCTGGACTTAGATCTAATGATAACTGCCTTTAAAATTGCTTCTTGAAACGTAGGGAATTGGGTTTATTTGTTGGCTTTTATGGGGTTAAATGGTGGGTTGGTTTTATTGGATGGAAGTGTAAATGTGCCTTTTTTACCTGATTACGGAAGGGTTATGATTTTAGCCGTGTATGGATGTTTGTAATTTTTTTATGTTTGACTATGACAACTTAAATACGGGAAATTATTAATCGGGCGAATAAAAATTTAATTGGCGACCAATATACTGAATGGGCGACTATTGTACCAAGTAAGTAACTATTTATCCGGTCATTGCGGCAAGGAGAATATAGGAAGCAAGAGCGAGCGAAGGCTGAGAGAGACTTTTGGCACCCCGACTCGGACAGGTTAGGTTCTAAGGGGATGGCGGGGTCTAGTGAGCGAGCGAACTGAGCGAACTAAGACCCCGGAATCCCCTTCGTGTTAGGTTACTTTAAACCCCGCAAACAGAAAGAGGAGCCCCGCGCAGCCGGGCTACGCCGACTACGTCTTATCTACAATCTATTGGAGCTGTAAAACCTATTATTTTTGCTACCCATTTTAATTATTTTTAAAACCCTAAATCAGATTAGTTTGGCGCCGCGTTAAATACATGCCCTTAAATACTAATCCAATTTAGCTGAATGAGGTTTCAATCGATCCATTATTTTGATCCGGGTGATAATGGCTACAATTTGGGGGAACAAAACTAATATGACGCATTTTACAACAAAAAGTGGGTTACTGATTATTTTTTTTACTATTTCCAATTCTGATTAAACAAATAGTGCTTTATCTAATAAATATCCAGTAGTAGACAGTACTAAAACTACTACAGCGCCAAATATGCTACAAAGGAAGAACTAATAGGTATCTAAAAATCTGAATCTATTAAAGTTATCCGCGACTTGTGACTGTTCCTAAATTACCCTAGGCTGATAAAATTTTAATTTTTCCTAAATCATATTAATATCAAAGTCAAGGTCAAGGTTAATATTAAGGTCGGTTTTCCCCAGTAAAACCCGAAAACAACTGTCGGGCAGTAACCCACCAGTCGGAGGATACTCCTTTTTCTATGAAGTATGAAGAACTTTACACCCTATCATTAACACTGAAAACGGGATATTTACCATGTTTGTATACCATGCATTTGTTTACCATGTTTGTATTTGTTTGTTTTTGGTGTTTTCGGGAACTAAAAAAAAATAGAAAACATTGTAAATATCCCGTTTGCAGTGTTAATGATAATGTAGATGACCATATTAGTTTCAAAATGTAACTACCCACCCTTGTTCTTCATCATCATTTCAGCCGAAAGACGTCCACTGCTGGACATAGGCCTCGCCACATTGACCGGTCCCGTGCGTCTCGCATCCAGCGGATCCCTGCAACCTTTACCAGGTCATCGGTCCACCTTGTTCTTCATCCTACTAATATTATAAATGCAAAAGTTTGTGAGGATGGATGGATGTTTGTTACTCTTTCACTAAAAAATAACTGTACGGTTAAGGATGAAATTTGGCACACAGATAATTTGTAACCAAGATTAACACATAGAATACTTTTCAATCCGATAGTTCGATCCCGTGAGACAATTATCGAATACCAGGCGGGTGAAGACGCGGGCATAAGCTAGTATTCCTATAATCCCTTGACTTCATCGCATAGAAAAAAGTAATACATTTTACCTGTAACCAAGATTTTAATTCGCGACTGACTAGTCTTGATACTTTGAAAGCAGACCACTTAGCTGCAACAGGCTGCGAGCATTCTTCTTTACTTCGTGCTCGCTTGTCCATGCTCTGGTTTTAATAAGCTTTTCCTTAGCACATTGTTGAGAATTATTATATGTATGATAACTCTTTGATTTAAAAGAGGAGGAGGAGCTCGTGGCTAAATAATAACAGCCGCTCGGATCGATCTTTAGGTTAAGCCGTGCTTGCCTAGGTTGGTCTGTGGATGGGTGACCACCCATTATATACCGAGTTTCCTCCGTGCCTCGGAAAGCACGTTAAGCCGTTGGTCCTGGGTGTCATTTGTAGATCTTTGACAGTCGTTAGGTAGTCAGTGGCCCAAAAAGTCTAACAACCAGTCTTACCAAGGGGTATCGTATTACCCAGTACTAACGGGGTTATGGAGATCAGATAGGCAGTCGCTCCATGTAAAATACTGGTATTCAGCTGCAACCGGTTAGACTGGAAGCCGACCCCAATATAGTTAGGAAAAGGCTAGGCAGATGATGAACTCTTTGATTTAAAAAAAGTTTGTTGTGATTTTTTTTGCAGTGTTTTGGTTTTGATACCCTTTTTTTTTTTTTTTGGATGGGAAATCATCAAATGACCCCCCCCCACTCTGGGCGGAGCGGAAGGGAGTGTCAGACTTGTACTGACTAAAACCCATCCATGTTCCTTCTTTGCCCTTTGTGTTCCAGGGCCACGGTGTCTCTTTCGAACAGTCCCGCAGCTCTGGCAGGCATCGGCCCATGCGGACCCCTACTCGGTTGCTGACATCTCTTTGAGGCGCGCGTGGAACACGAACGCGCCGTATGGTTTTGATACCCTTGAAATGACGATGCGGACATGTGATGCGGAGGAATGGGGAAAATGTTGATATGAATGTAGATGCCTATTAGAGTAGAGAAAGACCAAAGAAATGATGGATGGACTGTGTGAAGGATGATATGGCTAGAAAAGAGGTGTCTTCTGAGATGACGAGTAATAGAGAATTATGGAAGAAGACGACATGCTGCGCCGACCCAAAATGAATTGGGATAAGGGGTTAATTTATTACAATAATCCTTCTACGGCCAGTAATAAAACACCGAAAATAGAATAAGTTAAAAATGTATTGCCATGACATTACAGAAAAAAACTGAGCCGAGGACCTCATACTTAACTGTCGCGCTTGTAACTACTAGACCACAGAGGCAGTCGATCATCACAAAATAACTGAATTATTAATGTAGTTTCTAAGACTTGTTTTTAAGGTAATCAGAACGTAAAAGTGTTGCTTAGTATACACATATATGTGATACTAGGCTCCTACTCCAAAAACGCAACTGGACATTAAATACCTTGCAGAAAAAACGCTAGTAAAAATAAATCTACAAAAAATACCTAAACTATTTCATCCTTCAATCTTTCCTTCGAAACATTCAATGTAAAACAATGATATGCTAATACCAAGCACAGGGCCGGACTAAATAATTCATGCCGTGCTCAGGGCCGAACTGAGGTGAAGGGTGGAAAAAATATTACATTGCCAGTTTGCCTCGGTTCGCGGTAAAATCATGAATGTATTTTCTGGGAAAAAAGGCATTGAAAATGTAACTCGTTCTATTTGGTTTTCATTTCTTATGTCAGAATGGGAAAAAAGGTGTTTGGGTGTTTTTGCTGTTTGAGGCAAAAATGTCAAATGTGAGTGGCAACACCGCCAGGAGAGGATGCTCTGACCTTATTGGTGACGTTCTTCAGAAAGGTCTGGTGTGTACTGCTCGCAACCGGCGTGCATGTATGACCAGATACATGAACGTGGACGAGGCCAAAGGATTATGTAAGGATAGTAGCAGGTGGCGTTCTGTGGTTGCTGCCTACACGCGTCGGAAAAAGTCGTGAGTTCACAAATGTATGTAATGTTGGTACTGAGAACACTAATTGCCCAGTAGAAATAGCAGCGGCTTACGTGAAGTATTGTACATATACATTTTGCAGTGGCGAAGATATCAATTACTCAATCCAGTAATTGATATCTTCGCCACTGCTCTCAAATCGGTTGAAGAAAATAAAGTGAATAAATTGACATCTTCTAGAGCCAAAAATGACGAAGACATGGTGGATTACGGTGCGCCTCTCACAGAATTGAAGTTTCTGCCCTAAGAGTGGAAAAATAATTAAAATAATTCTAGTTATATTGTATGGTACTAAATAATTTGCAAGACTTACAAATGATCAAAATTTAATCATTCAGACCATTTTGATTTTCCGTCATGGACACTTTTCAGTTAAGTTTCACCCCTAGTTTCGTAAAGCATTTTTAAAAGCACACCTAACCTACATAGTCTGTACATTAAAATACTTTCCGATTTCAACATACTGTGATGTTTCTTTTAAAAATCAAAATCTAATAAACATTTATTTAAATAGTTTACCGCGAGAGCCATCAAAAAGATTAATATTAACGTTACATTGATATTCACGATCATTTTACGGTAAAATAGGCCATTAGTTAGACCAGGAGCTCGGCTACAGGAGCGTACAGCATCTGAATATTTCGTTATTCAAATTAATTGAAGTTTGCGTTCTGAACTTTCTTTCTTTGATTCTTTTTTGTTTTTCTGACTCCAAGAATATGGTAATATTAGACAGGTTGAAGAATTTGTTTCATCGTTTATTGTTGGCGATTTTTTTTTTTGACAGTCAGGCTGCCTGACATAAATGATATAAAAGAAGCAGTTGTATGATGATATCCATTCCAAATATAAATTGTTGAGCAAATTAACACCTATGCATTTGCCATGGAAACTGTCACGGAATGACAGTTGTGATTTGAATATACGGACTATTTCAATTGGTGGTTAATTTGCTTAGCAATTACTCTTCCTGACTTTACATAACGAACAATACAGGCAATCAGTCCTGCTACCGACCATGCCAATAGGCTTACCTTTACCTTTTTAACAATGCATAAGCATTTGTTACAGAGCTTGTATCAACGTGTAAAAAATAAGTAAGAAACATAACTAACAATACTAATAATATACTATTGTATAAAATATAATTTAAAAAAAAAAAATTATAAACCTGATATAGTGGTGGTGGATCGGTCAGAGCGGCGCGCAATGATTGTAGACATAACGGTCCCGCATGATGAGAACCTCGTGAAAGCCGAGAAAGATAAGCAAATCAAGTATCTTGACTTGGCTCACGAGGTTGTCGACATGTGGGATGTGGACTCAGCGATCATTGTGTCGATAGTTGTATCAGCCCATGGCTTAATTGCCAAGAGCCTCGACCAATACCTGAGGAGGCTCTCGTTAGGCAGCTGGATCAAGGGTTTGATTCAGAAAGCGGTACTCCTGGACACGGCTCGTATTGTTAGGAGGTTCCTCTCTCTGGAGCCTTGACTGGCGGTAGCTTGGACCCTGTTCCCGATACCGGTAGGCTACAATTTTTTATATTTTTTAATGTTTTTTATATTGCTTTTAGTTTATGAAATATTTAAAAATGTAGAAGATTTGTATAAAAATAAATAAAGAAAATAATACTATTGTATGAAAAATAACATATTGCGCCTTGCACTTTTTGTAATACTTTTTTAAATAAATTATTCTTAATTCTTAATAACAAAGATACTTGATGGAAATTAACTAACTAAGCTACAAATATATACAAAATCTACAACTCAAATAAGTTAGCTTATAAACAGTATTGAAATTGAACATTAAATATCATCGAAAGCTTTCACGGAGTCCTAATGAGTTTCTGAATACAACATCGTGCTCGCAGACCAAAATCCGATGCCATTTTAAATTACTAGACATCGTGAGGTATTGAGAGTAGCAGAGCTAAAGATATCGGCTTTTGGTGAACTGAGTTCGTCAAATGTGTGCCAAGTTTGGAGAACGGATATCTCTGGTTTATTTGACGATGAAAATATTAGCATTAGAATAGCTCATGGTTAACTAATAACAGTCACACGGGGTTAAGCAACGCTTGCCCAGGTTGGTTCACCTCGGAAAGATTTGACGCATTGGCTAAGCGATTGGCTGCTGCGCTGCGTGTCGCGGGTTCGATTCCCGCACGGAATAAATATTTGTATGATCTACAGGTGGTTGTTTTGGGTCTGGATGTTTGTGTATGTGAGTTTAAATGTTTGTAAATGCACCCACGATGCAGGAGTAAATCCTAGTGTGGGGCAAGGTTAAAAAAAAAGCTTGTTTAGCCGTTGGTCCCGTCGTTTGCAGATCATTGAGAGTCATTACAGGTAGCCAGAATTTAAGCCCGTAATTCTGACAAGCAGTCTTACCAAGGGGCATGACCTAGTAACTGAGTTGTGGAGGTCAGATAAACAGTCGATCTATATAAAATACCGGTATTTAAAGTAAGGCTGGGAGCCAACCCCAAAATATTAGAGAAAAACGTAAATAGCTGAGGATGGTATTATAGTATAATAGTTTTAAAGAACTAAGATGAATGCCGCAATTTGATACAAGGTAAATGAGGTTGAATTAAAAGTAAATAAGTATGATAATAAGGTATATTAGGAAGTCATAGGGAGAGGCCTTTGCATAGTAGTGGGATGACATAGGCTAACAGGAACAGTAAGGTACAGTGAACCACAAGTACATGTCAACAATATTTACAGCGCAAATTGGCATTGTTTCGTAGTCATCGTTTTGTGGCTACGTGTCTTTTTTCTGTTCTTTACCAACTAAACTAGACACAAAATAATGCCATATTTTACTTACAGATTAATTTATATCTGTGAAATTGAAGTTGAAATAAACTTTCCAAACAAGTTTTGACGAATTTACTGAAAATATCAGTTAAAACTTTGCCAGTTAGTGTATTTGATGTCTATCAGTCTACGACATTTTAAAAGTAAATAAGTTTATTTACTGTGTTGTAATATTAAGTTCGAAAGTATGTAATGATCCAGACAATGAGTCTCTCCTGCTGTGCTGTTCCACCTCGCATTGGACAAAGAGAAATATTGTAAGTTTTCAACCTTCAGTAATTTTAAATACCAAGAAAAGAAGAAGAATAAAAAGTAGGAACTATAATTTGTGATGTTTTGTTCTATCTTTCAATGAGTTCAACTTTTTGACGTGATTCTTTTGCAACTTATTCTTCCTATTTTTAAATTAGCAAGCCATTTAATATTTGACTGGCTAAACACTCAGGAAACGCCCATAACATATACTATGAAAAAAAAAAAAAATTAACACCGAAGTCGAATACTTAGGTGTCTATTGTTTTTTTTTGACAATTGCGTAGTTGGTTATTTGATTTAGTACCTAGTAAACTGTATAACAATTCCCTTTTTTTGTTTAATTATTACTTTTTTCCTCGGTACAAATATAAATATACAAAAATGATCACACAAAAATCTACATCCTAGCTCCTAAACTAAGTTGATCGACAAAAAGCCAGCCCTAATAATTGGTTTAATTTCCCTGAACATAAATCATGATGCAGCATTCTATAATGATTCATTTGGGTCGAGTGTTGGTACAGAATGAACCAAATTGGTTCAATTTAACACTGCAATTAACAAATTGTGGGATGGAATGGTGTTCCTGTTATGTTTTTTGTCGATTTTTCGATTAAGATGTATTCGGAGTATTGGGACTTTAAAGTGTTTGGTAATTCTTACTTCCTGTGCGTTGTAATTGGTTGGGACTGCATATAATTTTTCTCGTATTTTTTTAAAAATAATTATTTATTTATTTATTTATTTAAACTTCATGTACAATAATACATAGGCGGACTTATTGCCCATAGGCGGACTAATAGGCGGATAATTGTATGCCGGTTTTCACTGATACCTAAACTTGTTGTCTAATAAAAGCTTACTCTAGGTTTTCTACGCGCGGTTTTATTTGGCAACATATTATTTACCTTTGTAGATGCAGTTGTGAAAGTGGCCGATCATCTCAGACTACGCGAATTATGTGAGAAAGTAACATAAACTTGACAATCTTTGAAGTTTATGTAGGTATCAGTCAATTCCCTAAATCGATCCCCGCCATTTCGATTCATGAAACAAATGACTTCTGTTTTAAAAAGTTTACGCTTAACCTCGAGATTGGTTATGTACACTTAAAACAAAAAGTGAAACCTTTAAAGTTTCAAATAAATCAGATTTTTTTCACAAATTTTAACTTATTCATTCTAACAGAGGAACATCAAGACTATTCTTCAAAATATTCACTAAAATCGTCTTTTTTGCGACCAAAAGCACTTGGCTAGCATAAATTCAAGGTGTTGTTAATTCAAACGATTTCGGGTGCCGCCATATGAGTATCTATTACATTATTTAAATATGGGTTAAACTAATTATTAAAATACCATCTTCAATTCATGCAAGCTTGGTACTTCTCGTCTGTTTACTGCACAGATCTTGTGCAAAACGTGTGCCGAAGAAATTGTATTCATTTTAAATTGCGTGCTAGCATTTGACTGAACCATTCGTACTAGAATTATTCAGAGTGCTTCTTAGAAGAATATTTTCCTTAAATACTTTTTGCTAAAATTATGATTAGTTCGCTGAATCGAGATATAAAAATAAAAGTAATCTTTTAAAGATTGGAATTTCTACGAAAATCAGCAGGTGTCAGGGTTATAAGAACACAATTTTTTTCTAAGGCTTTGAACACACAACACGTTGCTTCGCTTAATGAATTAAAGCGCTAAGTACCAGCTGCTGGGTAACTGTTAAATATTTTACCGCCACGCATCATCATCTGCCTAACCTTTTCCAAACTTTGTTGGGTCGGCTTCCAGTCTAACCGGATGCAGCTGAATACCTGTATTTTACTGCCTTTTTTTCTACTGTTTTTTTTTTTGTGTATTTTTATCTATGGGCCTCAGTTGCCTGACAATCAAATGATTGACTGATTGATTGATTGATTTACATGGAACGGCTGCACATCTGACCTCCTCAACCCAGTTAGTACTGGGTAATACGTTAAGACTGGTTGTCAGACTTTCAGGCCACTGACTACCAGTAATAACTGTCGAAGATCTACAAATGACAGCACAAAGGAAACTCGGTATGTAATGGGTTGTCACCCATCCACGGACCAAGAAAGGCAAGCCTTTAGGCTCGTAGCAATAAGGTTTTTGTGAGGTTGCTATCACTAACAAGTCTGTCAAAATTAAAGTGATCTTTATTTTCTTAAGAATAAGGTTAATACAGCCCAGCATGCCAATTTGGTTCTGAGCACCAATGGAAGAATCTACTTGAGTGGTTTCTGCTTAAGCGATTCATATTCATTTTCATATTATCTTTACTTTCTATAACGTAATGTTTAAAGATCTAATAATAGGCTCAAAGCTATGATACGATTATGGACCCTGTAGTGCACAGTACAAAAATTATAATACTAATGTTTAGTGGACCTTTACACAAACCGCTCGCACAGGGGCGGCGAAGCGGATTTATAGGCAGTGCGCCGCGCGGATAGAGGGTGAGCGCCGCTCTTCCGCGCGGTCGGGCGATGTACGTGTGTTAGGCATCAACTGATTTCATACAAGTTAATGCGACGCGAGGTTGGTTTCACCGCCCGTCCGCGCGGACGAGCAGTGTCCTATGGTGGCCACGAGCTGTGAGACAAGGGACGAGCGCGCGTGTCCTTGACTCAAGTTACGTCGCAACTTGCAAGTCGCATGTCCTGAGGTTGTGAACAGGGCCTGAGCATCAAGCGAAGCACCTGTGTGTATTCGGCCTAAAGGTGACTCGTTGTGCAAAAGTGACCTCTAACTCTAATTATGCTTTTAGACGATTGATCCTTTCTAATCGAGAGCTGTCAAGAATACTTTAAAGAATTTATTTTCTATTTCAATCTGTGTAATGGAACTTTAAAGTTATTCTACTTGATGAATTTGTATTAATTAATGTCAATATCGCTCCTTTTTTATTACCTTTTTATAAGAAATCTACCTTCTCATCTTTCTTTTATTGCAGACCTGATCATCAGTCATACCAAAAATCAATAAAAAAATTAAGATGGCTTTACTAAAGGTGTCAGAACGTTGTATTATTTTGGAGCCATTGCACAACAAAATTGAACAAACATTAAAACTAAAACTAGCCCCTAAAACACACTATAGATCCACTATGACAACTTAAAACGTGTCTAAACCCTCACCAACCTTGGTTGGCATGCCACCTGATGCCTTATCACTACTGAACCCTTTTCAAAGCCCACGCTCTTACCTCAAAGAAGTTAGATACAGAAGGTTGGCTCCATAAAACGAGCGAAATCTGGCGCACGCACAGATAGACGCTTACGTAAGGCAATCTCAAACAAATGACAGTCGCGAGTGCGCTTGCACTCGCTGTGCGTGAAACGTGTCTATGTGTGCTTTTAGAACTCAAACAAATGACAGTCGCGAGTGCGCTTGCACTTGCTGTACGTGAAGCGTGTCTATGTGTGCGTGGAGAACTCAAACAAATGATAGTCGCGAATGCGCTTGCACTCGCCGTACGTGAAGTGTGTCTATGTCACCATCTAATTGTCTAGGTTCCTAACTGCTTTGGGGAAGGCATCTATTCTAAAAGAACAGTCAAACCAGTACGTACAAATAGCAGTTATGGCTCCGGAAACTGATACCTCTAAACAAATACTGACTGAAATGTAGTCAGTGACCGGTGTCCGTGTCCGGAGCCGGATCCTCAATTTTTTCATACTGGTTTTGATGTTTTATCGAATGCCAGTACTGTACATAGAACGACTGTCTATCTAATTTCCGCAACACAATCAGGTAAAAAGAGATCCCTTGGTTAAACTGGTTGTTCATTTTATGAGCTTGCTGTAACGATGTAAAATATCTACAAATGACAGCTGGGTCGGGCTTTAACATGTTTTTCGAAGCTTGGAGGAGTTTGGTCAACCTGTAATCGTTACTCAGCCTTGTCGTCTATAGTGGGCCTTCTGTACCCATTATATTTTCTGGTGGCACCAAATTAATATCCTTACTGATAGGCAGGTTGGCTGAGAACCATGATTTGGATGACAGGTTACTGATTGTAGCCGGGGATTTAATGCCTTGAGGGAAGCATATTTTTGACTGCAAAGTACTTTGGCTATTAAGCAGTTGGACAATTGTTTAAGGGCCATTTTTAAGTATTTCTCATTTTTATTTTTTAAACTTTGGTTTGCCAGATTAAATTTTTAGTCAGCACAAATCCAGACTCCAAATTTGACATGAGTGACTGCCTAACTGCTTTTCACAACACATTTATTGGGTTACACGGTTTTCCGTCATAATAATATTAGTCAAATACTCAAATTATGCTGTTCTGATATCAGCTTCACGTTGTCATGACAAATTAGTATATGTACAGTAAATATGATACCCAAAACAATAGATTTTGCTCGGGTTTCCATCAATAAACGCTAAATCGCTCATCACGAGGCATCCATTACACATTCGTGGGTGACGTAGAGGTAAGAAATTAAATAATGGAGTGTTCATAAACATAATTAATTATTATTCTCACATCACGCCTGTTTTCGACGAAGTTGTGTAGATGTAAACTTTTGCAGGAGGCTGTAATTGTAGTATACATTGGAGCACAGCTACATTTCGCACACCTTAGGTAATTAATCCCACGTTTGGCAGTCAAGTTTGCGAACACTAGTAAAAAGAAACGTTTTTTTAGATCATTACCAGTGCCTCGAGGGTTTAAAAGGCAGAAATGTGTGATTGACATCTGGCTTAAATTCCTTACACCCTGAAAGCCGTCCACTCCTGGGGACAGGCCAATAATCATCACAATGACCGGCCCTGTTCTTCTCGCATTTTGACGTTGCCTGCGTCCTTCACCAGGTCACCGGTCCATACTGTCCCGCTGCACCTTGCGTTAGACGCAGTTATCAATAGCACCATCGATCATGTGTTCTACGAGGTATGTGCTCCCAACTTTTACTCAGTCAGCTTCTCCGATATCCGATAACGGTTGGTTAGCAAAACGATTATTTGGGTGAACTTTCTAGAGGCAATTGTTCATTCATTCATCATTCATTTCAGCCGAAAGACGTCCACTGCTGGACATAGGCTATATCCCCTAAGTGTCGCCACATTGACCGGTCCCCCATCGGATCCCTGTAACCTTTACAGGTCATCGGTCCACCTAGTGGGACGCCTTCCAACGCAGGCAATCGTTCTTGGTCAAATAAATTATAATTCTAGTTAACCTTCTTCAGACAAATGAACTTCTCTGAGTCGTGACGTTACTCCTCATAGAAGCCCATCCTGACCTACCCCTTCAAACCACAGAAGCTTACTCCAAATGGATTCGTAACTCCACACGCTAACCAATATCGACTCATTAATAATTGCCGCACCGAGAGTGCTGCCTTTAAAGTAACCCGCTTTAGCCACGCTATTTAACCGTTAAATTATTAACCAAACATTTACTGAGGCCGTTATAACATGGTACTTCATGTTGCTCTCTTCTGAACAGATTTGGAGATCAAATGGAAAAATTGTATGATTTTTTCCCTTTTGAAGTCTTAAGTACATGTCAAATGCTAATAAATGTTTTTTTTCTCTAAAGTTAGGAGCTTTAACATCTGTGTGGGTTGATCGATCTGAGAAATTGACCTTGGTTATCATGGTCAGATCAATGAGTATGTTTGTGTTTGCCTTGGAGCGCCATAGAGCTAAAAACCATCAGTGCCATTATTCTTTTGTTATGCCCTTGTACCTCTATTTTGGTATCAATAGCCATACTCACCTTACCTGAGACTACTTTTTTGCTAAAATGAGAGGCATTTTTGTCAAGAATTTCAAACGTCTCCAGTAAATCAATCTGTAACGTTCCCTCGGCTGGTAGTCCCAGGCCCTCTCTGGTAAGAGGTAGACCATAGTCCACCATGTCGGCTGGGCGGCCCATGAGTTCTGGTTGGTGGATGTCAATTGACTTAAACTGAGACTGTCACTTACGGGCTTCCGTGGTTATCAATTATTCTGAGCTCCCAATATTTCGACGCTGTTGCAAACGTCATGATCGCGGGTTGACTAACCCCTAAACCCGTAGGTTTAGTTATAAACCGTGAGAGCTTAAAACAGTGGTCAATTGACTTAGTTTTTTTAGTTCTAAGAGATGATGTTTTCCTTCACCAATTTAAGAGTAATAGTGACGAAATAAATTAGACAAAGTGCCTGCTTGGGTTTGACCCCACGAAACGTCAAGTCGAGTCTGGCTCATAACCAGTGGACCACAGTCTTACACTGTTCGAAAACAACAAACAGTAGGTCGTCATCAGAACCTCCTTTACCTAACCCACGTTGATAAGGGTTAACACTAACAACAGCTCCACTACAAATGCCCAACAAAAGGAAATCCTCAATTCATAGAATATTCTACCTTCACCCGCCACATAATTCTCACATCCTAAACATCAAGGCACACAATTAACGAACATACATTACGATTAAAAATGGAGGTACTCTAAATAGGTTTTAGATGTTACAATTAAATATTCAAAACACGAATTTTTAGTCACAAGACCTTTAGCAAATTAACCCAAAAGCTGTCGGGTTAAGGGGCATTATAAGAATAAATAATGAGTTAGACTTTATACTAAAGAAAAGGTAAGAATAGAAGGTCTGGTCCGTACAACGAGCGAAAACTATTACTTATAGTTACGACAATAAAGCTCATTATGATTTTGATATTGATATAAAATAACTATGATAAGACGACGATCTTATAGAGCACAGAGTCGCTTCGGTGACCGTTGCCAGACGAGGCATTTGTCTACACTTTTCCTGGAAACTAAGCATATCACCGTTTACTCGCATTTTGTCACTTCGTCGAAGGCTCCACGCACTTCCAGCGCCACTGTTTTTTTTTTTTGTAGTGCTGTGTTTATGGCTGTCTCTAGACGATGCTGGCTTGCCGGTTTCGTGCTCTGTAGGAGACCTCATACTATTGACAGTCGCCGGTGTGCTTGTACTCGCTGTACGCGAAGCTTGTCTATGTGTGCGTTTAGATCTCAAACAAATGACAGTCGCGAGTACGCTTGCACTCGTTGTACGCGAAGCTGGTCTATGTGTGCGTGGAGATCTCAAACAAATGACAGTCGCGAGTACGCTTGCACTCGCTGTACGCGAAGCGTGTGTCCATGTATGCGTACGATTCCAACCTTCTGCCCTATATATTTTGTGCTCACAGGATCACAAGAATTCTGTGTACCCTCTCAATTAAGGTGAAGTTGAAATTAATTTATTCTAACTAGGGGATTTTGGGCAGGAACCGTGTGTAAGCTGTAATTTTTAAAGAGATCGTTATGATGTACCAACGGTAGGTAATTATAATTAATGTGGGTGTGCCTACTTTATTTGATTAGGTATGAGTAGGGGGATTTTGTTTTGAACTCAAATGAGAGGTTTTATTTCAGTCAGGTAATTAACAGGCGTCTTTTAATTATTAGGTTGAAGCTGTAAATGTACCAGTAGATAGGTAAATTATTTGTTATATCGTAAGTACTATATTATTGTAGAAGAATTTGGATGGTAAGATTATGGTCTGCTAACTGTCAAAGGAACGGTTGGAAGTTTCCAAAACACATAACATCACACCTATAAACCCCTAAGGATTGGGTAGAGGTGTACCTAATAGTACACCCACATTTCATTATGTTTGGGTCCTATGTGATTGCGAGCCTTAACTGAACTGGTCCTATTTGGCGCAGCTATGAGGCACACCGTGTTACCTACATTTTTTTTTTTGTTTACTGTTAAGTTTTTTTTTTCTTGTATTATTTTTGTTTTATATTGTGTACACTTGTGGCATGTGCCAAATAAATGTAATTCCTTTCTTTTTCTTTCCTTAAACTGAAATGAAAAAAACATTTAAACATTATTTCATTATTTTACTTATGGAAATATACATATTAACTAGATAAAATCAATAAAACTTAATCACCATTCACCAACCTCTGTGTCATAATTGTTAAAAAAATAAAAAAACAAAAATCACAGGTTTCGCTCTAATTTTTCGTTCAACCACGCCCCAATCTGTGCAGATTGTCGATTGTCCATTTTTATTCTAAAAAGAAGTTAAAAGTAACATGAATTTACAAAAACAGAACATAATAAAATACAGCTCAATTCAAATTAGGAATTTATGTGAATTTTATTATAAAAAAAACGAAAACTAAATAAAATAAACACTCGAAAAACCTCTACTATAACATAAACTCAGTTCATTAAGGTTCACTTTTATTTATTAGACTTGCTATTGCCTTCATTCGCGGGAAATTGTTGTAGAAAAATATTATTTCTCTTTTTGAATTTGATTTTTCAAAAATTTTAAGGTTTTTAAAGTTTTCACGGAACCCTTATTATTATTCTAAAATAAAAGTAGCCTTAGTTAGACCTTTTGACATCAATTATCTGCCAGTAAAAGTCCCGTCAAAATCGGTCCAGCGATTTCGGAGATTAGCCGGAACAAACAGACAGACAGACTGACAAAAATTAAAAAGATATGCGTTTTTGTTATAAGTATTTTCATTATGCATTCAGTAAACAGTTGTTATTTTGATATCATAAACAAACACTTCAAATTCATTTATTTTTATAGATGTATGGATAAATCACTATCCAATATAACGGATAAACCCCATACATCTTCATATATACCCGATAACTCCATACGTAGCAAGAACACGTTAATTCCTTGCTCGAATCGAGTAAATGCATTAGTTCTCTACTAATCTTCGTACTAGAGAAACCTACAGCTTCATTAAAGACGCATTCATACTGCATCAATGATTATACAGGCTGGTTGTAGAAATGTTACATATTATTCCTTTTTTGATCTAAAGATATATTTTGAAAATCTGACATGCATTCTTACGTTTATTGAGTTTAATTCAAAGAATATTTACATCTGTCACTTACGGGATATCTTCCGTGATTGTTCATTATTTTGAGCTTCCGATATTTCGATGCTGTTGCAAGCGCCATGATCGCGGGTTGACTGAAGAATGCGGGTAGATGGAAAATAAATTGTTAAGACAAATCTATCTACTCTCTTTGAACAATCACGGAAGATATCCCGTAAGTAACAGTATAAGTTTAGTTGTAAACCGTAAAAGCTTAAAACTGTGTTTAATATTTACATTATTTACAAACTACAAATCTATAACAGTAATAAAAATATGTACAATTATCACAAGGTTTGCGGGACTGTTCGAAAGAGATACCGCGGTCCTGAAACACAAAGGACAAAGAAGGAACATGGATGGGTTTTAGTCTGACACTCCCTTCCACTCCGCCCAGAGTGGGAGGGGTCATTTGATGATTTACAATCCGAAAAAAAAAAAAGTTTACAGGACATCAAAAAATTCTTCCACATCGCTGTCAACAGGAAAAGTGCCCAGAAGGCTGGCAGCATTGCCACGTTGGATTCTTACGTTCACTTGAATTATTTAAAAAAGAGCCGCCTACTTTCTTCCATAAATTATCAATAAGTTGTGATCTTAGTAAGCTTTGTGCGAAAGAAACAGCATTATTATTTAAAGCTGTGACAAAATGTCGTTCAAAGACTAAAAAGAAATTTGTGTTGGTGGTCCAGCGGCGACATTTAGGGGAAAATTTAACTTGTATTAGGTTGGCACAAGAACTTGAACATTTGCACCAACAATGACAGGCGTAAAATCAAGGTAAAGATTATGATGATTATTCATATCACATTCAATCTATTGGTAATTTATTTGGTCTTTGGGTGGTGACCTATCCACGGACCAACCTAGGCAAGCGGTTCTTTACCTGCAGATCGACTCGTTCGGCTGTTATTATTTAGCCACGAGCTCTTCTATTACCAACTTATACTGCGTGTAACAGAAAGGCTATAGTCATGCTGCGGGACTTTTCGAAAGAGATACCGTGGCCCTGGAACACAAAGGGCAAAGAAGGAACATGGATGGGTTTTAGTCAGTACAAGTCTGACACTCCCCTCCGCTCCACCCAGAGTGGGGGGGAGGGGAGGGGAGTGTCTCATACTAAATTTCAATATCTATTCGACCCAAATGTATGGGACAGCTGATCATTTTTTCGCATTTTCAATATTGGACCCAAGGAGGAAGTTGTTCAGTTTGATGGTCTGCAGCATATCCTTTCATATGACCATACCCTTTATGTTACACCCTGTATAGCTTTATATCTATACGCAATCTTTCTTACAATACAATACCCACCCTGTATACCAGGTAGATTAGTCTAAAACAGGAGCAGTTCATACTCTATGTTCTGCAAAATATTGTGTCGAGTATCGAACGCAGTTCAGTGCATGGCGGCCCAAGTTTGTAATCTATACTGTGAGTTTCATTTGTAAATGTGGATGCGTGTTACACTGTTGCGAACATGAGAGCATGACGTTTTTGATCTGTCTGCTTTAGCTCTTCGTGATAAGTTTTGGATTACATTTTAAATAGTGCTATAAGAATGCTGTTCTATTTTTAGAATTATTGGACAGGCTGTGGTCACCAGAAGATGGTAGAATTCTTTAATATTTCTTGCATCGAAGCCAGTATTATGTTGTGCAAAATATTGCGCCGAGTATCGAGCATTGTTCAGTGTATAGCGGCCAAAGTTTCTAATCTACATTGTGAGTTTCATTTGCAAAGGTGGATGTGTGTTACACTGTAGCGAACTTTTGAGTGTGACATTTGCAGGCTGATAGACGGTCGACAACATATTATTATGTCAGATCTACTTTTTTACAAGTTTTATTAACTTGTTGCATTAGTATATAAGTAAAATTCCAACACAACACTATATTTTTCCTGCCATAGTAGTACAGGTGTTATCTCGGTTTTCAAAGACTCAACTAATTGAAATGAGCAGACTTGGTCCCCAGTGACCAACTGGTTTCTGTCGGTACAAGTGCACCTAAAGTGTTAAAATTAGCAATTATGTCATGTCACTAAGATAATGACTTTTTTCTATGTAGTTTCTTCTAATAGCCTGTATCTAATTAGTATCTTAAAACTCTTTGGCTCCCTGGCAGCAATCGCTTCGATACTAAACCAACGAAAATAATTTTTTTTTTTAGTAGCCTTTACTGTCCCACTGCTGGGCAAAGACCTCCCCCAATTCCTTCCATGTGCCTCCTCGAACTAGTCCATGCGGTATGCGTCCAGTTCAAAAATTCAATATTGGTCTATAGAAAACATTTGCAAGAAGACCACGTTACACAACGGTGTGACAGTGTCCCGCTATAAGGTGCTTATACCGCTTAGTTCGCTAGTTGCCCGGGCTATGGGTATTAGATACATAATCAACTGCGAACTCTGTCTGCTCCTTTATATTAAACTGTTCAGGCTTCACGCTATTATCTATAAGGGGATAACGAGTTTTAATGGGTTTATCTTTAGTAGTAAATGGATAAGTAAACTAGGGTCTTATTGAGTAATTGACTTACAATTACAATAGGTTTTGGGTATCGCTTCTGGCGAAACCACTTGGTACTGTGTCTACTCTCAAAACAGCTAAGGAAAATATTGTGAGGAAATCGACATATTTAGGGCCCGGAGCAAGACCTGTGACATATCAGTGATCGACTTAAAATAAAATCCTGGAACGGAATTAGATTCCGGATTTTAGGTTTCGAAATAAATTTGTTAAGGGGAGTAATGTTTTTTTTTGCAATTCTACAACTATTTCAAAGTAAAAAGTCGTTCAGTGAACTTAGAGGGTTGTGTTGATAATTTCAATGATTATTCCCGACACCTGTGGGCTAATTAAATTGTAATTCTTTATATTTTTAAATATTATTCTAGATTGATTTTTTTTTAAATTTAAAAATGTATTAATGTGAAGAGATGTATAAAATAAAGAAATAACTCTGTAAAAGCCATAACGGTCGAGAATCGTAAATCAAAATACAAAATACAAACGTAAGAACATATTAATTTCGGGGGTTACCTTTTCGCATCTTCCTTAAATTAGAGGAAGGTATTTTATTATCGACATGTTACTGCCTTGAAATTTAGGCAAATAAAATCTAAGTATTTCAATCAGTGGACATCATAAATCAAACTGCGCTGAGCCCGTCTACTGGATTACGACACACTCCCTTTACACAGGACTCTGCTCTCCTCCTGCCTCTGCTGTGGTAAAATGATAGCTGATTATGCTAGCAGAAAGAGGGGTATCGCTGCCAATTCTCTTTTATCTCAGTCGTGTTGTACAGCATCCACATGTTTAGCTCTAAAGTACAATTCCAAACGATTCCAAAAGTGGTGACATTGCCACCGTCCCATAGTTACAAAGAAACCCACTGTGTTGCTGCGACCTGTTATTAAAAGGACTGTGCAGCTGTAGTTTGTCCAGCTCGTCCCATCATCTCCTACGGCCTCGACGCCTTCTGGCTGTGTCCTGGCGCCATCATCATCTACCTACCCTTTTCCCAACTATGTTGGGATCGGCTTCCAGTCTAACCGGATGCTGCTGAATACCAGTATTTGCATGGAGCGACTGCCTATCTGTCGTCCACAACCCAGTTAGTACCGGGTAATATTACCCTTTGGTAAGACTGGTTGTCAGACTTTCGGGCCGCTGACTACCTGTAATGACAGTCAAAGATCTACAAATGACAACCGGGACCAATGGCTTAACGTGCTTTTGGGGTGGTTACCCATCCACAGAGCAACCTCTCCAAGCGCGGCTTAACCTGAAGATTGCACAGCTCATTGGGCATTCGGCAGTCGTGGCCACTAAGCATACCTATTATATTTTCATCAAAAACTATTAATGATTCAGTCCTCGTACAGAATAATTTGGTAGCAAAGTTCGCGTGGCTGCAACCAGTTACGGCCCACCATTATTTAGTCTAGATAAGATTAAGCTCGCCAAAACATAGATTTAATGTTCAATGAAACGAGCATTTTATGTATGACGTATGATAGGCGAGGTAATTGAATTAAAATGTAATTTTAGGTTATGGCGGGGTTAATGGTAAGGTTTTTTTTATAATTGAGTGAGGTAAAAAGGAAATACGTAGTTAACACGTTGGAAATAACTAAGAGGTATAAGCAGAGGAGTAAATAAGGCAGTATAGTGTCGGAAAGTGGCGCCGGTGACTGGAATGAGGACAATGTCATGAGGAAAGTTATGAGTATGAATCATCATCTGCCTAGCCTTTTCCCAACTATGTTGGGGTCGGCTTCCAGTCTAACCGGATGCAGCTGAATACCAGTATTTTACATGGAGCGACTGCCTATCTGACCTCCACAACCCAGTTAGTACTGGGTAATACGATACCCCTTGGTAAGACTGGTTGTCAGACTTTTTGGGCCACTGACTACCTATAACGACTGTCAAAGATCTACAAATGACACCCGGGACCAACAGCTTAACGTGCTTTCCGAGGCACGGAGGAAACTCGGTATGTAATGGGTGGTCACCCATCCACAGACCAACCTAGGCAAGCGCGGCTTAACCTAAATATCGATCCGAGCGGCTGTTATTACTTAGCCACGAGCTCCTCCTCCGCCTCGAGTTATGAGTATGAATGTGGATGGGTAAATGAGTAGAGGAAGACCAAAGAAACGATGGATGGATTGTGTAAAGAATGATATGGCAAGGAAGGAGGTGTCTGATGAGGTCAAGAGAATGATGATCTTGTTGTGGCATAGTTATAATTAGTAGTGTCCGAGGAATTCGATCTCTGGCTGAAGCCAATTAAATGGTTATCGCTGCTAACTTCAGCTTCTAGCACTTTGGCCGAAGGCGAAGAGTAGGACCTAATGAGTGTTTCTTTTCACCGAGTGTGGTCGAAGCCGAAGCTGTTGTCGGATAAGTAGCCTAAAACTTTCCCATTACTAGCACGCGGGCCTCCACTTTTTGAAAAGGAATAGACCAATACCATCCAACGTTTGAGCCCAATGCAGTTGGCCGATTTCCTAACGACGGTTTCTTGCACCGTTTTAAGACCAGTGGTCATTAAATAAATTACACAAAATGCTAGCTTCTCGACCTACATACATACGTAAGTCAGTTCAGTTACCACTGGGCCTACTGTGCCCTTCATTCTGGGTATACGTACCAGAGGGTCTACAAAAAGTGACATTCTGCCAGCGATAAAGTGGTATTGGATATCCACTCGACTGTCATGCTGTCTGACCCAGGCATCAGTCAAAAAACGTGCATAATATGTGACGCGCCTTATTCAGATCGATAATACTTCGAAACTGATTACTGCTTGCCTAGGTACAGTCGTCAGTGCGTCAAGTTACCACAAACTGTCATCTTTTATCATTCGATTTTGTACTTAACCAACAACATTTGTGGTAAATTGATGTGCTGGTGACTGTACATTGGCAGCTCTTAATTTTCTAGACCACCATGATGCAACAACTAAGAATTGCTTTACTCTTTCTGCGCACTTATAAATGACGTATCTTCATTACAATCCAGTAATTAAATAAAATTACAGCTCTAATCATAGACCCTGTACTGTCCTTGTATTCTTATTCTACCTGTGACGTTGCAGTACAGTGAGCTTTGTCCTGGTTGATATAAGGTTTATATCAGCGGTAAATAACTGCGGATGAATTTTAGTTGCGTTGTAATTGCAATCGGAAGGCGTCTGGCAGCTTAATTGTGTAACACAGGTACTCACAATTGATGCCCAACAATGTTTATTGTGCTACCGGTTAGCTCTTACTGTAGTATACAGGGTGTAAGGGACAGCCCTCCACAAACTGACAGGGTGCATTCAGCTCCTTATTTTGAATCATATTTCACCAGAATTTTTCTCCGGATTTTTTTTTTTTTTTCTGTTACTATTTCTTTATTTGAATTTAAAATTACATTCCTTGTACGCAGCACTCCATTTATGTAAAAAATATGGCTAAAATCCAACATTGGATGTTGAAATACTCTAAAGAACAACGCGTGAAAACAGCTGTTTACTTCCTGCCTAGCTATAGAGGTAATCAAACTCGTCGTCGCGCTTGCCGCTCGCTACGTGCGTTTTGCCACGGCAGCAATACATTGCGTATGAGGAAATAAAACAAATCAAATTTATTGGATTCCCATAACATTCCTGAAATAATTTCTTGTACCGGTCATCTTATGTGTTATTGATGTAAATTTTATTTTAACAAGAGACTGATTCCCATCAAGCAGTGCAATGGATTTGCCGAATATTATCGAATTGAAACTATTTTGTACGAGATTGCGTTACTCAATTAGGATACATGTCGTGGTCTGCAATTCTGCGCACCAAGATAGTTCATCAAGAATATAGATAAACTGCGTTTTAGTTTCCAAACATGTAACCAAATACGTGTATTTGGAAGAAAATACCTTGATACGAAACTGGACTGTATGAAGTTCAGTTTTCGCTAATCAATTGCTTAGATAAATTTACAAAAATACTAGTCACTCTGAAATCAACGTAAAAATCATCACCTACCTAGACTTTTCTCAACAATGTTGAGGTCAGCTTCCAGTCTCACCGGACTTCTTCCATCCATCTCTATTACTCATCATGTCTGCAGTCACCTCCTTTCTAGCTATAAACAGTCCATCCATCGATCCATTAATTTCTTTGAGTCGAAATAACATCAATTTGGAAACAAGAATTTGAACAGACCTTAGATACGAAGTTCTGCAACATCTTGAAATGGCTCTAAATATTCCCACGTCACGTTGAATATGAAATACAACTGCAATATATGCGTACCTACATTTACCTCAATATGTTATTAATGGTAAGGGATATTGATGAAGATTTCCTAAGCTTATGAAGATTAATATTCTTTGTTCTAATTTTCTTGACGTTATGAGAACATGCGTTGTTGTTTCATTTATTTTTTTAATGGAAGTGATGAGTGTCTTATAAACTCACTAGCCGTTGCCCGCGACCTTCGTTCGCGTTGCGTGTTCGCGATTTTGTTTTTTATTGTTTTTATTATAAAAACAATAAAAAACAAAATCT
Organism: Noctua janthe; assembly: GCA_910589295.1. Lineage (NCBI taxonomy): Eukaryota > Metazoa > Arthropoda > Insecta > Lepidoptera > Noctuidae > Noctua > Noctua janthe. The sequence goes on from OU342578.1 coordinate 6,622,663, forward strand.
GACTCAAAAAGGGAAGTTGAAATAAAAGAGAAATTCAAAAAAGAAGAAATTCCCTTTTTGAGTGGGATTTTCTTAACAATTAAAATCCCTGGATTTTAATTGTTTTGCACGGAACCCTAAATATTTTTCTCAAATAAGAGTGGCCTAGTTAAACCTTATAATTATACAAAATCAGCCAGTAGAAGTCCCGTCAAAATCAGTGCAGTCATTTCGGAGATTACCTGGAACACAGACACAGACAGAACACAGTATTGGAGGTTTTGCTTTAACTCCGTCTTATGTTAGTACTAAATAACATAGACGGCACAACTTCAAAGACCCTTACCTTCTTAGTTGTAGCGTTATTTAACGATTTTTAATAGGTATTACATTAATTGTATTTCTCGAAATTTCTCTCTAGGTCGAAATCAACACTTTTACCGCAACATACAAATTTCCCAGTAATTTTATACAAAATCCTACACCGCACTTTTCCGGTAACACACACAATGGACTCGAACGAACGATTCAATGCTCACCGCACAAAGTTTTTAATTTCCTGTGCCGTTTCGTGCTGGTTTTCGTGCCGGGCTTAGTTTAGCTTGTCTTTGGTCCATTTTGATATGTCCAGAGAGCATAGAGGGCATTGTTTTAGTTTTCTATGCGATAGTCTGAGTTGTCTATTGAGTTTTGCAGGTGTTGCGGTCCGCATGTGGTTTTAAACGGCCAGACTTTTCGAGTTCGTGTATTGTTTGATTTTTGTTGAGGGAAAAATGATAGGAGATATGAAATTCTACGGCTTTGATTGTCTCTTTGTATGTAAAACGGTTGGTAAGTTTTTTTACGCTTTGGTTAAGAAGGAACAGCGACTGTGATCTTCCATACATAAAAATGACAGAAAATGCCCCACTTTACACTTTATTTTTAACATAAAAGAAATTTATAGGAACCTAGACATACATACATAACATAACATAATCAGCCTATTAATGTTCCCACTGCTGAGACGCAGGCCTCCTCTCTATGAGAGGAATTGGCTGTAATCCACCACACGGGCCCAGTGCGGGTTGGTAGATGTCACATGTCTTCGAATTTTTGGTTCTAGGACATGCCGGTTTCCTCACGATGTTTTCCTTCACCGTTTTGAGAGCAGTGGTGATGAAATAACTTACAAAAAGTAATGCGCCTGGCTGGGTTCGAACCCATGACTTACGGCTCGTAAGTCGGGGTCTCCACCACTGGGCCACCGAAGCTCTCCGAACCTAGACATACTCTTTCTTAAAATTTTGAAGTCAAAAATAATTGAATCGGCTCAGTTTTTGAGAAGAAAAAAGGGGAATACAAAACGTCGCTGTCGTCAAAATTTCTGTGATATAATCGGTCTGAGCTACAGTTGTCCCTATCGCACCCTATAGCGGCAGGATTGACGCAGCGCGACGGCAATATTCTCTTCAAATACCTATTTTTCAAATTCCTCGCAAGCCCACTTTTTAAACAGATCGGTCGGTTGTCAGAACGCTCTTAAGGTGGAAGCGCCGGTGTAGCCCGCACAATTCAGATTTTCTTACGTTTTTTGCAATTCAACAAGGTTGACTTTTTCGTAAAACAGTCATACAATAGGATTAAATAACCTTAGAGGTTGTATTAATGATTTAATGGTTATAATTCTGTAAATACATCAGCAGACACACAGCCGACAGCCGCTCCGGTCGATCTTTAGGTTAAGCCGTGCTTACCTAGGTTGGTCTGTGGATGGGTGACCGCCCATTACATCCCTAGTTTCCTCCGTGCCTCGGAAAGCACGTTAAGCCGTTGGTCCCGGGTGTCATTTGTAGATCTTTGACAGTCGTTAGGAAGTCACTGACCCAAAAAGTCTGACAACCAGTCTTACCAAAAGGTATCGTATTACCCAGTACTACTAACTACTAACTACTAACTAACTGGGTTGTGGAGGTCAGACAGGCAGTCGCTCCATGTAAAATACTGGTATTCAGCTGCATCCGGTTAGACTGGAAGCCGACCCCAACATAGTTGGGAAAAGGCTAGGCAGATGATGAGTCATTGAATGGGATTAAATAACCTTAGAGGGTTGTATTAATGATTTAATTGTTATTATTCTGTAAATACATACGTGTTACGGCCGCAAATCATATTTTGTTCAACATACAACCTGACACTGACCGGAAAATTGCAAAAAAAACGTAAGAAAATCTGAATTTCGCGGGCTACCCCGGTGCTTCCCCCTTAAGAGCATGACGACAACCTAGCGCTCTGTTTAAATCATAACTTCATTTAAAATGTGTTTTATAGTCTAACTTCCTACTGCTAGAGAAATGTTTCTCCCTGCTTATAAAACTGCATGGTTTAGGAATGATAACTGAGGAACCACCATGGCTGTGTAAAGGATGATTTCCATCAAACGGCTCGCATCGCGTCGGATCGGAACGGATTTTACAATCTTAAAACAATATTAAGTCGTGTACACAGTATTTAAAGTCTATATTACCAAGCCGCGCACAGCAGTTTGACCGCAGGCGTCTACCGCGACACGCGATCGTAGTCGAAAGTATGCTACGACACGCGATCGGCTCCGTTTGCCTGCGTCCATCGGATGAAATGAAACTATTTGACTAGGCGCAGAAACGGATATGTTCGCAAGTAACGGTACGGAGCCGGTCATATGCGTCGACATCCAGCCAGACGCGATCGGCTGTCGCCGCATCCGTTCGAAACCTTTCCTATCTGATGCGATGCGAGCCGTTTGGTGGAAATCATCCTTAATCAAATCAAATCAAACCATTTATTTTGCTTGATTATGGGTACACATAAGGATGAAACATAACAAATATAGCTCCATTTCCTCATCAGCGTCTGCCCAGCCTTTTCCAACCGTATTGTGGTATTTTTCCAGATCAACCGAATGCAGCTAAACACCAGTTTTTTACAAGGAACGACTGTCTGACCTCCGGACCTCCAAAATTACAGAATCCAACCACTGGGTAATACGATACCAATAGGTCAGACTTTTGGCCCGTAAAGTGATAAACTATTTCGATGCAAATCGAGGCGATGTGAATGTTACCTCATTTATTAATGTCCAGCACTGGACACAGGATGAAAATAATTATAATTCACCAAAAAGAGCAGACCTCTCAAATAAAAACAAAATGATACCAGCCGAAAAAAAAAGTCCAACATTATTTTTCTAGCAACAATTCATTCAATTTATGTTGCGCCCACCCTCGTTTTTATGTGGCAATGTAAACATGCTTGTCTGAATGTCTGCTTATACAGTCGCGTAAATAGCCGTATGTCAAAATACTACGTGCTTCGCTTTTCACATTTAACGAATTCACCCGAAGTGCCATAAAAATTTGAAGTCCTATAGATTTCGCTGAGTTTGTCCGGCCGGAATAGATGTGGTTTTATTTCTTGCGGCAGATTTTGTTTATGCGTCTGGGTTGTTAAGTTTATGGGTCTCTGAGTTGCTATGACAGCTTATTTCAGCTATAACATTATGGTAGCTAATCGCTTTTATCCGAGTTAACAGTCATGATGTGAAATAATTACATTTTAGAAAGCTATGAGCGGAATCCTTTGCCGAGTCTGTAGTCGTATCTCACCGGTTAATTTATAAAATTAATGTTTGATAGCTTTTCACATAAAACTCAATGTGATGTCGCTTGGGGCAGGTTAATGCCACTAAGATGACTCTCCTCCTCTGACTCTATGTCCAGTAGCGGATGTTTTTCGGATTAAAATATGGTGTTGAATTTATTAAAAAGAACTTTTTGTGCTGAATATAATATAATGTATCTAATCTTAGTATTATTTAATATTTTTTTCAGATATACACCTACCACTGTTTATCTCTGCACCACCCATAGGTTGACTGGTAGAAAATGCCTATGGCATTAAGTCCGCCTCTGTACTTTTGTGCTTGAAGTGTTAAATAAATAAATAATATAGAAAAGGGCCAAATGTGACAGATATTTAAAAATAAAAAATCAACAGTCCTAAGTTCAAATTTATGGGCATATACTAACCGAATTGGATTCAACTAACTTCCACCTTTTCTCGAAGAGATGAACTACCTCAATGTTATACGAAGTAAACACAGACACACATTTCAGTTTTATTTAAGTCCCTAAGAAACTGTTTTATTATTTCTTATTTCAGGCATAAGGGACCATGAAAGAAAGTAATCCAATATAACCTATAAGTTTAAGAAAGTGAATTAGGTACAGATACTCCTGCGTGGCTGAAAATTTATTTTATTTTAGACCAGCCAGCAACCTATCTAATATCGTAAGTATAAGTGAGACTGTCTTGACACAATAAATAACGGCACACACACACACACACACAGCACATATTACAACAGCGCAGTACATATTTAACGGCTCGACGGATTTTAATAAAAATATTTATTTTTAGCCTGTATTGTAAAAGAAAAGGAATTGCGAGGAATGATATGAAAGAAAAAGAAGTAAATGAGGTATTCCTCAGAGCGCAACCATTTTTAAGCGCAACTAACTAAGCGCAACTAAATTATTCCTCGAAGCACAACCATGATGAAAAATAGAAAGATAATCATTAATGAATCTATTATACCCCTCTCTATTTTTCACCATGGTTGCGCTCTGAGGAATACCCCCAGTAAATGATAGCGTGACAGAAGAAAAAACCATGTTGCACAGAGCCCACGTAACATGGGACGAGTTCGCTGCTTTTTCTTTCATATCATTCTTCTCAAAATCCATCCATCGACATTTATGTAAATTTATCCTTAGATAAGGATGCTTTTTATCACGGTAGTACGTTTCCCTTGGATAACTTCTGACCTCCACCCGGATGAATTCACGGGCAAAAACTAGTCCGACGACCCTGAAAATTAATTTAATTTCCGTCCAGCCAGCATTTAACCAAACCAAACCGCCATATATGAAAAAAAGTGGAAAGCTCAGCGAAAAATAAAACATACCTTTGCCACGCAAGTCCCGTACAACATAAAATATATTTGAGTACAATAAATACTTGGGGCGTTTTATTGTTATTGGCACATAACCGTACATTACCTGCGACTCGGCCGAATTAACTGTCTGTCGGTACGTGAGGCTGATTGTGGCTGCTTTTTATTGGCCAGCAGTGTAAATGAGACGTAATTGGGTTTTGGCGATACATTGTTTTGGTTGGGGTTTAGAAGCGCATCTAAAATCTACAACTCAAATCTCCCTAGAGGGCATAATTTGATACCCAACACCGCACTCTTCATTTTTTTTTTAATTATTATCAATAATAATAGATTCCTTTAGAGATTTCTTTAGAAATAAGAATCAATTTTGTACTATTTTCTGTTCCTTTCTTCTTTTCTGTATTTTGTGTGTTCATAAATTGTTAAATAAATAAATATATAATATTGTAGGTAAATTATAGTCAAGTAGTCTGTAAATTATAGTCATTAATAAAATTTTGCATTTTTAATTTTAATTATATGGTCTTCATTGTTTGGTTTTCATGGTAGGCAGTTGCTCCATGTAAAATACTGGTATTCAGCTGCATACGGTTAGACTGGAAGCCGACCCCAACATAGTTGGGAAAAGGCTAGGCAGATGATGATGATGACATGGTATTAATAAGCTACTGTGGCAAGATGTATCTTGTGTTAATAAGAAATTATATTTTTGTCGGATATGTCAGGATTTATTCCGTTAGGCTCGTACATCATGTGGGCAGACGATGGTTTTAGTGCTATGAAAACACACTGGGTGCGATACACTATTTCAAGCAAACTAACAAATTACTTGAAATTACAACTTAACACAATAACACGGGGCACAATGAATCTGGTACAGTTCCAAGACGTCTCAACTCCGCCACGATCAAACATTGACTGTCGCCCTAGCCTCGAGCTGAACATCAGGAGTATGTTGAAGCACGCTGCGGTGTGGGTAGATTTGTAAGTAGGTCGCGTGGTGTCCCCACCGGTGCACTTGCGATTAATTTTATGTCCATACTAATGACCGAATCCAACATATTTATTTCATATTCGGTATCCGGCCGGATAGTCGGTTACTATCTGGTATCCAGCCGCATAGTAAAAAATGACCGGATAGGCCAGATAACGAATAGTTACTGGATACTGTTTTAAGCTTTCACGGTTTATAACTAAAATTATACCGTTATATACGGGATATCTTCCGTGATTGTTCATTATTCATTGTTCATGAACAATCACGGAAATATCTCGTAAATGACAGTATAAGTTTAGTTACCGGATATCCGTTTCACCTCTAGTTTATACCTTGTATCTTTTTCACTATTGAGACACACGACAGGCCCCCCTCTCTACGGAGAGGACGTTAATCCAAACGTTATTCAAGAGAGCGGGTTGGTGGGTGTCCATTTTTCCCACAGTTTTTGTCCCTGTTTGGCTTCGAACCTCACTACGAACTCGTTAATCAAGGCCGTTACCACTAAGAAAATCCCAGATTCGTAAATATCCCTGAAAATATTTCCGTTGAAAAATGATGAAAATATCTGAAAACGAGCGCTGTGCTGTAGGACCCCAAAGCACCGCATCATGCTGAAAGGAATCCTTTTTGTTCCAGACATGACGTGTAGCTGACAACCTATATGTTCAGTCCTGCTGTTTTTTTTTAAATATTTGTTTTGCTTTGTGTATTTTTTTGTTGTATATGTGAGTTGCGGCCGGTAACAGTTGTGTATCCTTTTTATTGCTAGAACACACCGACCAAATGGATTAAGTTAGGTTAGGTTAGAACTGTGACCAAACGCGCACGAGCCGAGCGAGCGCTACATCCAAATTGGTTGCATGTTCTAACCGAAGATAAGTAAGGTAAGTTTAACCAGCCGCACCTAGGTTTATCCGCACTTCGGCTATTAGCCAATAAATAGGTACTTTTTCTTTCTTCTTTCATCACAAAATAGTTCAAATAGTTTCTATCTACCCTCTACAAGACACATCACTCGAGTTCTTTGCCAAAGAAATTCAATTTCTACTCCATCAGACTAATATACCTAGTTTGAATTCCAGCGCGTATTTGCATGTTAAAATGAGTTCCCTTACTTAGAGGCCCGGATGGAAACAAGATGGCCGTGTGTTTTGTTTGGTTTTTGAAAATGGTTTCTGGTTTACGTTTTTTGGCGTTAAGCTGTGAATATTGTGACTGTGTCGATAAAATACTGGGGGGTTACTGGTATTAACTTCGAAAACAAACAAATTGCAATTTGAATCGGATTTTGACAACAATTACCATTGTTTCAATTTTTTTGCACGGAACCCTAATCCTTTTTCGAAAATCAAAATAAGTTAAGTCTAAGTTACTCCGTATAGCATCAGCTATCTGCCAGTAAAGGTCCCGTAAAAATAGGTGCAGCCGTTTCGGAGATTAGCTAGAACAGACGGAAAGACATTGACCAATACATAGAAACTAACCAACCAAGTAACTAACAACGCAAGTTAAATAAAAGCTTATAAGTATAACAAGGACTACGCTTGCTCTTGGTAGTTAGAGATTAAAATTGATCCACGATTTTCCTTCAGTGCATTCAAGATCGTTGGTATTTTGCAAAGAGATTTAGAAGACTTCTAGAGCGGACATTGGGAATATTTTATACAAAATTTTGATCCCGAACATTTTCGATTTTGACACACGAATGGACACCTGACTAGCGGGCGTCTGACACTGGACAGAACGATTTGTTACTAAGTGGGTACAAGCATTGTATTACGATTTTCTTCGTCTTGTCCCGTTTATGCGTTTTTTTCAACGTCTTTGGTATTTTTGATTACAAAAACCAAAAGGCTAGGTTCTAGACCCCCATATATACTTAAGAACCAGTGGCCTACACCACATGGGCTCCACCCACGACCCAAAAAAACACGTCAAAATGAAAGGTTAAACGACAAAATTAAGGGAAAACAATCGTAATTAATGCAAAATGACTGAAACAAAGGGCCGCGCGACAGTCATTACGCCACAATTATGATGGATGGCAGACTGCCCCCAATTTACACGGCCACCTTAAAAACAGGACAAAAGGAACAAAAATCGTTTTCCATTAGTAATCGTCGGGAACTTTGGCTGGGTCGACGGTTCTGTAGAAGTTTTTTTATGAATAAAATTAATTTTAACGTAACATCACGCCAGTAATCCTCGAAGGGTTAGGCTGAGGTGTACCTAATAGTTCACCCACATTTTGCCAGTTAGACCCATGTATTAGGGGGCGAGCCTATTGCCATGATCCGGGCATAGATTGAGACTCCGTGGCTGCTACTGAGAAATTCCTGATGGAAAAACCCAATAACACTTTGCCCGACCCGGGAATCGAAATCAGAAACTCTTGCTCAGCAGGCGCGCTTGCGACCACTAGACTATCGAGGCAGTAAAATGGATTCTTTGTAGTGTAAATTTAACTAAGTTTCAGTAAATGAAATGTAGCAAACAGTAAAATATGATAAATGGAATTTCTATGTTTTTTCATTATCTTTAGAAATTTTGTTGTTATTTTCTATACTAGTACGAAATTCGAGCGATTTTCACATCGGTTCCACGATTTTCATAATTAGTTTGATCATTTAATTCAAATGTTTATTTTTCAATACCGATAACATAATACGTCAAGGCTTCAAAAACATTCAAACAAATTCCAATACTTTGAAACTTCGAATTTCGGTTTTCAGCCCCCCCCCCCCCCCTTCATCAGTTGCTACCCATTAACGAAACGTCTGTACTAAGCCAATAAACAAAAGTTTTTTTTTTAAAAGAAACGAGCTCCTAATGAATGGCGATGAAATGACAAAGAGTCGAATACGCCATGTAATTTTCAGGTCCAAAACGTGTCTTGCAGGTCATTTTTCAGTACCTATTCAGAGAGGCTGATGAGTAAGTTTTTTAACTAAGTGTTTGATGTAATAATCATGTTTGGCCTTCGCAGAAATAATTTAATGTTTTCTGATTTTCCGAATATTGAGGTTAATAAAACGGAATTTATTGAGGAAGGGAGTCTAATTATGGCAGGAAAACCATTTTGAAACGATTAAAGATCAGTTCATAGAACTCGACTGAAGATAATTATTTATGTAGAACGCATCGTTGTAAGTTTTTCCAAGTTGAGACTGAAGTAGGTTTAGAACAGCCAATTGTAGTTCGTCAATCGTTCTCCGCTGTAAATTGAAAAGATCGTTTTCATGTCTTAAAATAATAATTAAAAAAAAAAACGATACTATACTACGTGTTACAATACCACGTGTTCAAACTACAATACTGCGCTCCAAAACAAAAATAGCTGACGTGGCTCAAAAGGGAGCCCAACTCAAATCGGACTAGGCAGGTCATGTCTGCCTCATGCCGGACAAACTGTGGGTCAAAATAGCAGGAAACTGGTGCCCTGACACAGTGAGGCGGAGTCGCGGCAGGCCACAAAGGAGATGGCGGGACGTACTGGACAGGTTCCGTCAGAACTGGAAGGGGGAGCTCGGGTTCGTGATAAATTGAAGGAGTGGAGAGAGGCCTTTACCCAGGAGTGGGACCGAGCACGCTAGGAAAAATAAATGTTATTTACTAATCAAAGGATAAACAGGTTTATACAACATTAGTTTTAGTATAAGCGAAACCTGAAACACGTGTCTAGTATTTTTATGTAAAGAATCTATGTACAAAATTTCAAAACTGTATCATGTAAAATCACAAAGTTATAAGTTTGTTCTGTTACCTGATTGACCGCACAAAAACGTGGTCACCACGACGCGCGCCCGCGCGCACGCCTCCAGGGTCGTCTTGAGCTCATTGATAATAATAATTTGGCAGAAGGTACCTAAGTGATTGCGATAGGCCTTAGTTTCGCTCGGTGTCCAACTTGTAGCCTTTTTTATTTTTTTTTGGGGACAAAATATAACATGGTTGAAAAATTATTGAAATCGATTTAGTTACTTATTCTGAACAAACTATATTCAGGTTTCGCATATACTAAAAATAATGTTGTACATGTACCTACAAATTCCAACATATTTAATCCATCCAATTTACATCGTAACATTTACCCTGAAACAATTCAACATTACAAGAAAATCGTACCAGAATAATTCATTTCAGTCATTCAATAAATGTCACTGTGTTACTGAAAAGGGTGTCTGAAAAAAGGTGCTAAAACCACTAATACGATCTGACAACCCTTTTGATTTTGGGATCTAGGTATTATTTAGCTTTGACATTTTTTTTATTCGATGAAAGTGGGTATCTCTGGCGTTGAATATGCTTATCCTCACGTCTTTTGGTCCTGTGAAAAAATGACCAAAAAATCCAGACCAAAAAAGAGGAGCTCGTGGGTAAATAATAACATCTACTAGGGTCGAGCTACAGATTGACCCGCGCTTGCCTATGACCCCCCCCCCCCACCCTGGGCGGAGCGGAAGGGAGTGTCAGACTTGTACTGACTAAAACCCATCCATGTTAAGGAACATTGCACATTGTATTCCAGGGCCACGGTATCTCTTTCGAACAATCCCGCAGCCCTAACAGTCCCGCAGCCCTAGCCGCGCTTGCCTTGGATGGTCTGTGTATGGTGACCATCCATTACATACCGAACTTCCTCCGTGCCTCAGAAAGCACGTTAAGCCGTTGGTCCCGGCTGTCATTTTGTAGATCTTTGACAGTCGTTACAGGTAGTGGCTCGAAAGTCTGACAACCAGCCAAAAGGTATTACCCAGTACAAACGGGGTTGGGGAGGTCAGCCAGGCAGTCGCTCCATGTAAAATACTGGTATTCAGCTGCATTCGGTTAAACCAGAAGCCGACCCATACATAGTTGAGAAGAGGTTAGGCCAAAGAGATTTAAAATACTTATAGAGCGGACATTAGAAATATTTTCACACAATTTTTGATCCCGTTCATTTCGATTTTGACACACGAATGCTACCTGACAAGCGGGCGTATGACACTAGACAGAACGATTTATTACTAAGTAGTAATAAGTTTTGGATTACAATTTTCTTCGTCTTGTCCCGTCTATCGCTCATAAATAATTGAATGTCTTTGGGTTAGGCAGATGTTGATTCAAATAAAAAAAATCCAACGGCATATTTCTGTCTGAATCGCAACTGTGCTTGAGAGGAAAATAATGCAAAAGTTTAATAAAAAAAAGCTGGTGCAACAACGAGGAACAAATTTCTCAGATGGAGTTACTCGTAAATTAATTTCTTTCATCATTTTCATTTCATCAGGTATAAAAGGTTTTCTATAGACGTGTTAAATAAACCTTTCACCACTGCAAATAGCGTTTTGATAGTACGATCATAACGTCAGTCCTGTAATCCCATAAGGGTTAGGCAGAGGTATACCTAATAGTACATCCACATTTCGCCAGTTATGTTTTAGGTCCCATGTAATAGCGGGTGAGCTTATTGCCATCAACCGGGCACGAATCTAGGCGCCGTGCTACTGAGAAATTTCTGATGGAAAAAACCGAATACCACTTTTGCTCGACCCGAGAATTGAACCAAGATCCTTATGCTCAGTAGTCGCGCTTGCGACCAACGAGTCAGTCCGTTCAAACTAAGACATTTGCTAAATTCCAAGAATCATTAGCAATCTTACAAAACAATAACCCTCTCAATTCACCCGCCAATTAGCAATAAGAAATCCAGCAAATCAAGCGCTGAAATCTTTAATATCCTTGAAATCTGCCTTCCTAACTCCATCCTTTGATTCAGCTGCAAAGCGGCTTTTTCCCCGCACCAGGAAGCGACGGTAGTACCTCAATAATTTGTCTAATTCATTCAATAAATGTCGGCTTCATTGAAAAGGGGTGAGAAAATCTGGGGGTGTTAAATAATCAGTGAACAGGGATGCCTGTCGCCCCCCGTGTCGAAGGTCGCCCAGTATTAAATTATTTCGACGTCCAACATCTGTGTGTCTAAAATTTGTAATTGAGACACGCATTTTTGACCCCTCATGGATTTGTATAGAGTTGTTTTTATTAAACATATATTAATTTGTCCGATTTTCAGGTCGGGCAAAAAACAGCCTGAAGGTCTTTCAAATATTTATTAAGTTATTTCTAACCCGCCCTTGCTACTCACAGCGCCACCTATCGGGTCCAAAACTATGTCTAATTTAGCCTATATTTTAAGGTCAGCATCCAGTAGTAGAGCGGTGAAAACTGCGTTCAAATCCATGCAGTAGTTTTTGCGTGATGCGTGTACAAACATACAGACAGAAAGACAGACAAAAATTCTAAAAACAATGTTTTGGCTTCGGTTGCTCTAATAAAGACATTCTATTTTTTTTTCAATATCTTCAATGTACAGACATCGGCCTGTTACAATTGTATTATATGTAATAATAGGTTATCATGCGACGGTAAAAAACTGGTAATCAGCAGCTGAACAGGTTAGACTAGCAACCGACCTAAACATCATTATCATCTGCCTAGCCTTTTCCGAAATATGTTGGGGTCCGCTTCCAGTCTCAGCGGATACAGCTGAATACCAGTTATTTTACATGAAACGACTGTCTATCTGACCTCCATAACTCAGTTAGGATTGGATAATACGATAAAGAACTCAACATGGTAGGTAAATGGCTAGGCAGGTGACTTTGACGCCACACAAGGATATTCAATTTTGAATTTCCATCAAAATTTTTTTGTTTATATACGTTGGTTAGATAAAGCATAGCAAATAATTCCCCTACATTTTCCCATAAAAATAAAATCCTTGGGATTACCCGCTCTATGTAAATACGCACTGTTGCGTGTGACCTAATTGTAGGGTCCGACAGACCTTCAGCAGAAATGTGCTTTTTTTCTTTTTAATGTGCGAACTTTGAAGTCGTTTTTTTATGTGAATTTGTTTATCTGGCTTTCGAGTTTATGTTTCTCATTTTGTAAATACGAAATGATATGTTTGATATTAGTTACGGAGTTGGATTTGTTTTCTTGGTATTTTATTTATCACAGATTTAGGACTAGTTACTCGATCAATCGTAGGAGCTCGTAGTTAAATAATAACAGCCGCTCGCTTTCCTAGGTTGGTCTGAAGATGGGTGACCATCCATTACATACCGAGTTTCCTCCGTACCTCGGAAAGTACGTTAAAGTGCAGGTCACAGCGGCAGCTAGCGAGCCGGGGTGCGAGCCGGGCGAGCCTCTTTTCACAATTCGTTTCGGCTATTTCGGAAGTTACCCGTTCGGTAAAATAGGCGTGATAATAGTAAAAATATAATACATCATTATGTATAATAATTGACATGGCCGGATGCCGGGCGCGTCACACAGCTGTGGGCCTGAATATCACAAGACTGGAGCCCTTAGATACCTAGCCGTCTAGCTATCTAAGGGCTCCAGTCTCAGTCTCCGGTCGCGACAGACCGAGGAAAAGATGGATGTCTTGGATGGCTTCCTCGCGAATTGGCGAGAAGAAGCACACCATCGCGATAAGTGGCTGTATGGGAGTGTGTGGCAGTGGAGTATAGCTAATAAAAAATAAAAAAATTGATCGAGTCAACATCCCCTAGCCGTTTCCTAACTATGTTGGGGTGGGCTCCCAGTCTAACTAAACAGAAAAATGCAGCAAAAAAAAAATCACTCTGAATGCAGCTAAATACCAGTATTTTATATGGAGCGACTGCCTATCTGACCTCCACAGCCCAGTTAGTTCATTATTTTATAATATCACATGAAATATCAACTGGCTCCTAAAATTATTTAATTTTTTATGAAAATTAAACAACCTTTTTGCAATATACCTAAGTTAATTTAATAAACGTAAAAAATACATAAAAATGTTTAGCTTCGTTATACACAGAAGCTTTTAACTAATGAAATGTATGTAGGTATTAATTTTTTAAAGCCATACAAAGTTATGATTTATTAAATTAAAGGTACCCAGGGAATTTGTTAAAAATTATCTGTGTTAAAAGTGCCGTAAATCTACATTTTTAGTTTATGTGAAGGTATGTTGTTTTTGTGTGGTGACTAAAATGTCATCATTATCTTGCCTAGGCTTTTCTTAACTATGTCGTCTAACCGAATGCACCTGAATAACAGTATTTTACATGGAGCGACTGCCTATCTGACCTCCTGAGACCTTGGTGGCTGAAAGAATGTCATGCGCACTCAAATGTCTCGCTGACGGTGGCGGGTGTGTCGGGTCATTTAGTTCCCTTCAATATAGTAGAGTTGAATGGCGCTGATCCATGCGTCATGTTCGTGAACGGGCGCTGTCAGTTGGGTCTGGTCAGCTCTTAGCTACCACGGTTTATTTTAGTTACTTTTTTTTTTTTTCATCGTGGGTTAATCTTTTACTTTGGACGCTCTTAATGTGCACGTCTTTCTACATCGTCCTCACATATATGTATAATCTCAACATGAATAATGTAACCAAGATTTTGTTAAAATATTTTGATTTAAAAGAGTGTCCATGGAGTTTCTTGCCCATTCTTCTCCATAGAGATCTACGCTTTGGAATGTGCTACTACAGTACTTTCTCTAGTTATTATGTCTTGTGACTGTGACTAGCTTCGCTTCTCTTTTTTTTTTTTTGACGTTCAAATTGCCTGTGATGGTCTAATTGAAATAAATGCTTTTGACTTTGACTCCACAACCCAGTTAGCACTGGGTAATACGATACCCCTTGGTAAGACTTTTTGTCAGACTTTCGACCTGTAACGATTGTCAAAGATCTACAAATGACAGCCGGGACCAACGGCTTAACGTGCTTTCTGAGACACGGGATGTAATCGGTGGTCACCCATCCACGGACCAACCTAGGCAAGCGCGGCTTAGCCTAAAGATCGACCCAAGCGGCTTAGTCTGAGCGAAAAAAAAAGTAGACAAATGAGAGCAATTATTTGTGGTTTTTCTTTGGCATCACGCAGTTTTCTTTTCAGCGTTGTTTTTAACACTCTTTTATTAACTTCAGCTGTAACAATGTTAAAAAAATCTTACAAGTTAAATAGGACCCACTTCTCGGTTTCCGATTGACTTGCAATTTTGCATACAATCATGTTTAGTTTGAATGACACTGCACAGTTAAGTGACGTCATTGTAAATCCAATATGGCGGACTCCCAAAGATGGCGGACTAGTTTCTTTTATGCATTCCAATGATATGGGTATCAAATGAAAGGGTTTGCTGAGAAGAATACGAGAAATAAAATGACGTGTATAAAACGTGTTTTTTAGTTATATGTTAGCCTGAACTGTCCCACTCCTGGGCAAAGGCCTCCCCCCCCCCCCGTTGCTACCACTTTTCTCGATATTGCACCTCTTCTCGCCAATTAACGAGAAAGTCGTCCAAGGCATCCCGCCATCTTGTCCTCGGTCTGCCGCGACCCCGTCTAGCTGACTCGGCTCCAGTTTTATGATATGTTTTTAAACTATAATATTTTGATTCATAACTCACGTCAGTGGGTTCATCAGTCTGCCACCATTCGTGAGTCGATGCGCACGCCCAATTTTGTATTGCACACTGCCATTTGTAAATTCGATGGTTACCATTAAATCGAGTTTACCCATTGTCTCGCGAGTGTATTTCACCACCACCAGCATAACCCTGCAGCATCTAAGATCTACAAAGTATTTTCATCCTATACAACTCTTTGTGTTATTTTAGGCAATATATCGCCAGTCTCAGTTTCTCCGAAGTCTATGAATCTGATGACGTAAACAAATGTTTTGATTCATTTTTTGAACTGTTTAAATTAATATATGATCTCTGTTTCCCAATTGTCAGACGCAAAATTTCTACAGTTACTAAACCAAAGTGGATTACACGCGGAGTTAAACGTTGTAGTAGAACTAGACGATCTTTATTATGGAAATATAGACTGACTCGAGACAGTCAGTCAAAAATGGCATTCAAAACTTTCTCGAAACGATATCAAAACGTTATCAAACTAACACAGAAAGCACAGAATACTTATTTTATTGGAACAAGCACCAACAAGTCGAGGGCAACTTGGAAAATTATTAAATCTATAAAACCTAACATTCCTAAAACTAATATAAATTCGATTAATGTAAATGGCAAAACTATAACAAAACCCAAACAGATAGCACAACAATTTAATGACTATTTCGTATCCTCAGCTCAACCGAATGCTAACTATTCAAAGTCTAATGTCTTTGGCACACAAGGATCATATAAATCCATGTTTATGTCACCAACTGTACCAAAAGACATAACTACAATAATAAATACTCTTAGAAATACCAACAGTACAGGCTATGATGATATTAACACCAGAGTAGTCAAATCAGTTGCTCTTATTATAGCGCCCATATTAAGTGACATTATAAATAAAAGTATTCAGAAAGGCACTTTTCCCGATAAGTTAAAGATTTCTATAATAAAGCCATTACATAAAAAAGACGATAAAACAAAAGTTGCCAATTATAGGCCAGTTGCACTGATACCAGTTTTTTCAAAAATTTTTGAGAAGTTTTTATATAACAGCATTAACAGTTATTTAGAAAAAAATAAAATTTTTTGCAAAGAACAAATGGGCTTTAGAAAAAATAGAACCATTAATATGGCTATTTATAACTTTTTAGAAAAAATACATCATAACATGGATAACAGAAAACCAGTGATGGCGATGTTTATGGACATGACCAGGGCATTTGATTATGTAGACCATAAAATTCTATTAACTAAGCTTGAAAGATATGGTGTCAGAGGTAACGTCCTTAATCTGATAAAATCTTATTTAGACAATAGAAGTCAAATTACACAAATTAATAGAGTAAATATAAAGACCAAAACTGAGGTAGTTTACTCTTCTAGCTCTAGAATACTGTCTTGTGGTGTGCCGCAGGGTTCTGTGTTGGGACCATTACTTTTTATTTGCTATATTAATGACTTTCCCCAAGTAGTCGAACATCAAATTTCACTATTTGCCGACGACAGCACTGTTATTTATGATTCTGGCACTACAAAAGAAATAGAAGAGCATGTAAACAACAGTCTTATTCCTATTATCGACTGGTTAAATGCTAATAACCTTAAAATAAATCTAACCAAAACTAAAGTTATGAATTTTAAAATAAGACACAAAGAACAATCACAGTTTCAAATAAACTATAAGGGGAATGACATTCTTGAAGCTAATGTTACAAAATTTCTTGGACTACATATTGACAATGACATGACATGGAGAACTCAAATTGAAAGCGTTTGTGGAAAGCTTAGTAGATTTTCATATGCTCTTTATATGCTGGGTAAAATTGCGAATAAGACCGCCCTACTAGCAGCCTATCATGGTTATGTTGCCTCGGCTCTGCGGTATGGCCTCATATTCTGGGGTAATGCCCCTAAGATTCAAGAAGTGCTTATAGCACAGAAAAAATGTATTCGTGCTATTTGTAAAATAAAACAAACAGAATCATGCAAGCCACATTTCCATAAGCTAAAAATATTAACTTTACCGTCACTCTATATTTATGAAGCCTGTATTTTTATAAAACACAATATGAATTTATATAGATTTGTAGAAAGTAAACGGCGCTCAAAAAAGTTGCAGGTGTTAGCAACAAAAACAAAATTTTATAGCAAAAGCTTTTATGCAATGGCTCAAAAACTATATAATAAGTTACCAGGACAAGTTATCTCAAGTATTAATATTATCGAATTTAAAAGAAATTTGTTTAAATTGCTAAATAACAAGGTGTATTATTCTGTTGACGAATATTTAAATGACAAATTTTAATTTTAATTCGCTTTTACCGGAATCAAATCTGTTTTGTGTGAGATACTAAATGACTTTGTTAATTTTGTTTATTGTGTATTAATGAATTAGTGACATTATTATTTTTATTTTTGTATTTTTTGGTTCTTTTTACTTTATTTTATTTGCTATTTATTTGACATTTTATATAATTTTGACATGATTTATAATTATTGTAGAATTCTAGAATTATTGTTTGAATTTCGAAAATGTATTTGTTTAAGAAAAAAAAAAAAAACCTTTGATATTTTGTATGCCTTTTGGTGGGGCACAGCTCGGTCCTAATTTATTTATAACATCTTTTGTATACACCCTGTGTTCACGAAATAAATGAATTTGAATTTGAATTTGAATTTGAATTTGAATTTGAATTTGAGCCAGCGTTTGATAGACTAGCATCTGAGATACGTTACTATTACAGAGATAAAGCAGAAATATGTCATGTGATCGTAACCTGTAATCTTACACCTTGTTTAAACTGGGATGCAGCTTCCCTGCTTTGGTATAAGCTCTCTGTGTACAGGAAGTCTACAACATTAGTTTTAGCATATGCGAAACCTGAAACACGTGTCTAGTATTTTATGTAAAGAATCTATGTACAAAATTTCAAAACTGTATCATTTAGAGAGCAGCGGTGGCCCAGTAGTGGAGACCCCGACTTACGAGCAGTAAGTCGTGGATTCGAACCCAGGCAGGTGCATTACTTTAGCTGGACCGGGAGCTCCTCCTGGAAGCCTCAATCGTGCAGGCCTGGGTGTCATCACCGGTCAGGCCTGCCGACATCAACAACGAGGCGGGTTGGTTCCAGGAGGCCATGTCCGAGATTTGCGACGTGGCAATGCCCCGAGTTCGGCCAGGAAGCGCCCGGCGTCAGGTGTACTGGTGGTCGCAAGAGCTGACGTCTCTGCGCAAGGCGTGCGTTGCCGCGCGGCACCTGTACGCCAGGCATCGCAGGCTCCGCATCCGCCCTCCGGATGCGGCAGCCATTGAGGCGGAGCTGTACGAGGGGTACAGAGCGGCGAAGACCGCCCTCCAAGAGGCTGTCCGGCGGGCCAAGAATTTGGCCCGCGAGGAGATGCTGGAGTCTCTGAACGGAGATCCGTGGGGGCGCCCTTACAAGATGGTGCGGGACAAACTCCGCACCCGGGCCCCCCCGCTAACGCAGAGTCTCCGGCCTGAGCTCGTGGAGGACGTGGTGAGCGTTCTGTTCCCTTCGCGAGGGGAGCATCCTCCCCCGCCTATGGCTCCGTCACCGCGTGCGGTGCCGGAAGCGGACCACACCGATGACGACTATGACGTTCCGGAGGTGACTGGGGTAGACCTGAGAGTGGCGGTACGCAGGCTGAAAGCCAGAAATACCGCCCCGGGACCCGATGGCTTGCCTGGCAAAGCCTGGGTCCTGGCCTTTGAGGCTCTCGGGCCCCGACTGGAAGGGCTCCTAAGCGCATGCTTGGAGAGAGGCCAGTTCCCGCTTCGTTGGAAGACGGGGAAGCTGGTCCTAATCCGGAAGCCAGGGCGCCCTGCGGACTCTCCGTCCGCATACCGGCCCATCGTGTTGCTCGACGAGGTGGGCAAGCTCTTTGAAAGAGTCATTGCCAACCGCCTCGCCGGGCACCTTGCAGGGATGGGGCCGGATCTTGCGGAACACCAGTTTGGTTTCCGCAAGGGGCGCTCGACGGTGGACGCCATCATGCGCGTGAGAGCCCTCACGACGGGGGACGCGGTGTCCCGGGGCGGGGTTGTCTTGGCGGTGTCTCTTGACATCGCCAACGCCTTCAACTCCATGCCCTGGACCTGCATTGCGGAGGCACTCCGGTATCACGGGGTGCCGACCAACCTTCGTCGCGTGGTCGGGGACTACCTGACGGATAGAGCCGTCATCTACCCCAGTCGGAGCGGAGAATGGAACCGGCGAGAGATGTCGTGCGGTGTTCCACAGGGTTCGGTTCTGGGGCCGGCCTTGTGGAACATCGGTTACGACTGGGTGCTGCGCGCCGACCTCCCTACCGGCGTCAGTGTAGTTTGCTACGCTGACGACACGCTGGTACTGGCGCAAGGGAGGTCGCACGAGGCGGCGGCCGAAAACATGACACGCGGGGTTGCGATAGTTGTGGAGAGGATCCGGCAATTGGGACTCGAGGTGGCATTGCACAAGTCCGAGGCCATGTGTTTTCATGGGCCTCGAAATGCGCCACCGTCGGGATCATTACTGATGGCAGGAGGGGTTCCCATCGGCGTCGGGTCGACGTTGAAATACCTAGGACTCGTCCTCGACAGTCGGTGGAACTTCGTGGAGCACTTCCGACGTTTGGCTCCCAAACTGGAACGGACGGGGGCTGCTTTCAAGCGGCTCTTGCCCAACCTGAGGGGTCCAAACGCCTCCTGCCGGAAGCTTTACGCGGGGGTCGTGCGGTCCATGGCCCTTTACGGGGCCCCGGTGTGGGCGCGTTCTTTGAGGCGGCAAGCCGCCCACTACCTGAACGCGCCCCAAAAGGTGATAGCCATAAGGCTAATCCGGGGGTACCGCACGATCTCTGGCGAGGCGGCTAGCCTCCTTGCCGGATTGCCGCCATGGGATCTGGAGGCGATAGTCCTCGCGCGCCTGCATGAATGGCGCGCGGAAGCACTATATAGGGGGGAAACTCCGCTGCCGCGACAAATTACCGCTCAGCGGACAGACCTCCGGCGTGATCTCATGGCGACATGGAGAGAGCGACTGTCGCAACCCCGTGCAGGGCACGCCACCATAGTGGCGATAAGTCCCCTCTTTGAGGAGTGGCTAGAGAGGCGCCACGGCGCCCTCACCTACCGTCTGACGCAGGTCCTCACCGGACACGGTTGTTTCGGGAGGTTCCTGCACCGAATCGGGCGGGAGGAAACGCCCGGGTGTTTCCACTGCGAGGATCGTCCGGAGGACACGGTGGAACACACCGTGGAGGTCTGCCCCGCTTGGGCGGAGCACCGCCGTGTCCTCATAGCGGCGATTGGCGGCGGCAATCTCTCGCGTCCGGCCTTGGTTCAAGCCATGGTCCGGAGCGAGAGAGAATGGGAAGCCGTCACCTCCTTCTGCGAAGCAGTCATGCTAGTGAAGGAGGTGGCAGGACGTGAGAGGGAAAGAACCTCACGTCCCAGCCGCCGCGGGAGACGCCCTGGGCGTCGGGGGTCACGTGGTGGCTTCCGACCACCGTAGGCGCTGGCCTGTGGACGGCGAGTTATGGGCTAGCTCGCCGTCCGGCCGTCTTATGACGACAGGCTGTGTCGACGGCGCGTTCGTGTTCCACGCGCGCCTCAAAGAGATGTCAGCAATCAAGTAGGGGTCCGCATGGGCCGACGCCTGCCAGGGCTGCGGGACTGTTCGAAAGAGATACCGTGGCCCTGGAACACAAAGGGCAGAGAAGGAACATGGATGGGTTTTAGTCAGTACAAGTCTGACACTCCCCTCCGCTCCGCCCAGAGTGGGGGGGGTCATTTGATGATTTCCCATCCGGAAAAAAAAAAAAAAAAAAAAAAAGGTGCATTACTTTGTGTAAGTTATTTCATTACCACTGCTCTCAAAACGGTGAGAGGAAACCGGCATGTCCTAGAACCAAAAATTCGAAGACATGTGACATCTACCAACCCGCACTGGGCCCGCGTGGTGGATTATAACCCATTCCCTCTCATAGAGAGGAGGCCTGCGTCCCAGTGGGAACATTAATAGGCTGATTATGTATCATTTAAAATCACAAAGTTATACGCTTGCTCTGTTACCTGGTTGTCCGCACAAAAACACGCGGCGCCGCTGTGTGTGCGCCACCAGCGTCGTCTTGAGATCACTGATAATAATAATTTGGCAGTAGGTACCTAAATGATTGCGATGGGTACTTAATGCCGCTCGGTGTTCAACTTGTAACTTTTTTTAAATATTTTTAGGACAAAATATAACATGGTTTCAAAATTATTCTAATCGATTCAGTTACTTATTTTGAACAAACTACATTCAGGTTTCGCATATACTAAAAATAATGTTGTATACGAACATACTACATATTCTTCTTCTTAGCGTGTCGATGTCAATCTTAATTCTGTCAGTCCAGAAGTGAGCTACTAGTTTGGCGCTTTCGGTAGATATAAAAAAATACTTTTTTGAACATAAATTTTCTGTTTTCTTCATTGACTGCCTCATTGGTCTAGTGGTGGCAAGCGCGACTGCTGAGCATGAGGTCATCGGTTCGATTCTCAGGTCGGGCAAAGTGGTATTGGGTTTTTTCATCAGGAATTTCTCAGTAGCAGCCACGAAGTCTGGATTTGTGCCTGGTTGAAGGCACATTTTTACATGGGACTTAAACTAACTGGTGAAAGGTGGGTGTACTATTAGGTACACCTCTGCCTAAGCCGTCGGGGATTACAGGCGTTATGTTATATCTGTTATGTTTCTGTTTTCCTAACTTTGATTTCCTTCTTTCAAATTCTGCCAAAAAACACATCTTTTATGAAATACGTATTAAGAAATGAGAAACCTATCAATATTATTTATTTGAGTTCCAAATAATGTTTATTGGCACATCAAATATAAATATTGCCAGAATCCCGCATCATGCCAAATGCTGATTGCCACATGAAAAAACGCTTTCCATTAAAAAATTTCATAACTTCTCGTTTGGATGCTAATTTTCGTCAATACTGTGGTTGGGTATTGGAATGTCTGTGTGTTTTACGAAAATATTGATATTTTTTTACCGATCCGCTGGCAACAGAGTCAATATGTATTATTTTTAAAGATATTATAATATTGACGATAACTTTGTTACTGAAACTTTGCCCGCGATTCTTTCTTTTATTGATTTTCTTTCTTTTTTTTTATTTAACTTGTTTATCATTTAGATATATTATGTTCTTCGAAGCTGAGTAATAATCTATACCTATCAAAATGTTACACATAAAAATCAATGTATGTTCGTTCGTACTCTGTGTACTCCTAAACCACTGAATCAATGTTGATGAAATTTTGCGCAGTTATTCTACCGGGGAAGGTTTCTGAAAAAATGTCCCTCTCACCGCACTGACTTCATTCACCGATCATTCTTTGTCCAGTCTATTTATCTGTGGAATGCGCTTCTCCAGGAAATCAGGATGGCAACCAATCGCTTATCTTTTAAAATTAAAGTTCGTGAGCACATTCGGAAGAAGCTGGCAGTGTCGTCACAACGGTAATGTTTTCCCCAAAGTTTGTGTTTTTATTTTAGTATATTCGTGCAAATGTCTATTTACATTAATCTAAATTTTGATATATATTTATAGTATTTGATTTTTATTTATAGTATTTTATATATCCTTCTAGTTAATCTTAGTATTATTTAAAATTATTTTCAGATATACACCTACAACTGCTTGTCTCTGCATCACCCAAAGGTTGACTGGTAGAAAATGCCTATGGCATTAAGTCCGCCTTTGTACTTTTGTGCTTGAAGTGTTAAATAAATAAATAAATAAAAAAAGCCTTGCAATACACAACTAGAAATATTATATCATGCGATTGTTGACTAAATATTTTTTTCACTCGGCTCGGCACCACGACTTGATATTTGCTATGGTGTACCTTACCTAAGTGCTACTTAGTATATGAACTCTTCATACTTAGATTTCAGAACCCTAAAATCACTAATTACAATGTTTACCAATTACCGATGGAAAACATGTTCACGATAATAAATCCCTCGATAATGTAACATAATGTAAAACATGATATTACACTACATTTCAGCAACATTCCGGAAACTAAACAAGCTGAAGTATATAATACTCCGTACATGTTACACTACATAGTTATCCAATCCTTTGGCAATAATCTTATTTGCCTAACCATCTGAGATCAAAGCCTGATCTAACGTATCGTTATACATAAGACAAATAGATACTTAAACTTGTTCTGTTCAATCAAAATTTTCTATGTAATTACTCTTGGTTTAAAACTATTTGGGGTAGGCAGGAGGTCGAGCCGTAAAGTTCTCTTGATAGAATAAATAATTTTATTTACCAGCTTTTCCATGCGTAGACAGTAGACAAAATTGACCATCAATACGAGAAAAAAGGGTACTAATATGTACTATCACTGTTGGGTAAAACTAGCCTTCCGCGCATGACCTTACAACTGAAATAGAGGCTAATTCATATTACAAATAACTGCCTTTTTCATAAGCATAACTGTTCGATTCTTATTATCGAATTGAGGGTAGTTGGTAAATCATCACTGAACTTGCTCTCGACCGACGTCGCGGCTATATATTTGTGACGGGTAGTACGATTTTGCACGCTGAGCTGGATGAACGTTTCTTCCCCGCTTTTTGTGATCGTGTCTCCGAGGTAGACGTTCTAGCATCTATAGTGTTTGTGGACTCACTACCGTGTGGTGTGCGATCTTCAAGACCTTTGAACCCAAAAATAACTAGACTGCCTATCTGTGGCATGCCGAGCATGCTGCAGCTCTTCTGCTGACCTGGGAGTGGAAACAACGTAGGTGGTGTTCAGTTGCCTTCTTGGAGATAGCAGGAACGAACGATTTTCACCCACGAATACTCTACTTTCAACATTCTTAGGTCCATAAGCCGCCAGCAAATATTTTATTAAAAAAGGTTGGTTAAAAACCGAACAATAACATTTGTGGGTTTACCTAATTGTACACCCACATTTCGGGACAGCTGAATTTTTTTTTCGAATTTCCGGTATTGGACCTAAGGAGGAAGTTGTTCAGTTTGATGGTCTGCAGCATATACTTTCATGTGACTGTACCCTTTCTGTTACACCGTGTATATACGATTCTGTAAATTGTCATCATGTACTACGATGTTTTTTTGAATAAATTATAAACTAAATTATTTCGCCAGTAATGTTCAGCCCAGGAGGCTATTGCCATCAACCGTGTACAAACCCCGACTCCATGGCGGCTCCTGAGGAATTTCTGAAAGTAATAAAGGGCGGGCCTATTACCATCAACCGTGTACAAACCCAGACTCCATGGCTGCTTCGGAGGAATTCATGAAAGAAAAACCCAAGTACACTTTGCCCAACCTGGAAATCGAATCCAGGACTTCATGCTCAGCAATAGTTCTTGCAGCCACCAGATTATCCAAGTCTAAAACGAATTAAGTTATTGCCACAAATTGTTTTTCAACACAAAAAAAAAAAACACCAAATTTTAATAAAAAATAATTTACACAAGCAGACTCGGATACAACGCTCTAGCGTTCAAAATAAAAAAAAAAAACAAATACAAACATACGGGTCGGAAAAAGGTTAAAAACGGCCGGCTGATAACCTTAATCACCGAACAGTTAACGACGTGTGAGCCTCGAGGGGGTTTAATCACATACCAACACTTTTAGACACGTTTCGCCATATATTGTAGGTGTTTTTAACCTTCAGTTTTAGTTTTTACTTTCGATAGTAGAAAGGACAAAATTAGTTTTTTTTTCGATTTGGATTTAGGTTTTTTTAGGACTGCTCAAATAAATTTAAAAAAAAGCCTCTATTACATGGGACTTAAATATAACTGGCGAAATGTGGGAGTACTATTAAGTACCTCTGCTTAACCTTTCGAAGATTACAGGCGGGATGTAATGTTATGTTTATAACTAGGATTTTTGTATTGTTGTGTGAGCTATTGGATTTCCAAATTTCGGCGCTGACCAAACATTGTCAATTCATTGTCAAGTTTTTACTATGTATAATGGGCTCAAAAAACCCCTTAATGACGTCGAAAGGCACTTGATTCCCATTATTGCAATATTTTTCTTGTTCTAGACCATCTTCTAGTTACGAAGATATTGGTAATCAAAGTTCCAACTTTTTCACAAGTTTTTAATGTTTTAATCACTTTACTCTAAATGCTTCCTTGACCGCCATACTTTTTAATGCATCCATCAGCACAATGTTTTGAGTTCGTTACTTATGAGTACGGTACGGTAGAACTGTAGATTAGTAATTAAGTAACTATCCCGAGGATTGCAGCAACGAAGGTGTCTGAAATAGTTAGACCATTCATTGTGTTAGTTACACACCGAGACCCTTGAAGTATCCGCCTAATTTGACGGCACGGTTGGCGCAGTAGCTGAGCGATTGACTGCTGCGCTTCGTGTCGTGGGTTCGATTCCCGCACGGAACAAATATTTGTATGGCCTACAGGTAGTTGTTCCGGGTTTGGCTGTTTGTGCATGTGAATTTAAATGTTTGTAAACGCACCCACGATACAGGAAAAAATCCTAGTGTGGGGCAACGTTTTTTGTAAAAAAAAAAAAAAAATATATCTACATTTCCTTGTAACTATATTGTGGAGAACTGGGGGTATTCCTCAAAGCGCAACTATTTTTAAGCGTAACCAACTAAGCGCAACTAAATTATCCCTCGAAGCGCAACCATTAGTTGCGCTGACAAATGCAAATTAAAAATATTATATGTTTATTCCTCAAAGCGCAACCGTGGTGAAAACTAGAGAGGGGGTGTGATGAATGATATCGATAGACAGTTTTAAATCAACTATCCTAATTGTTTATTTATTTAAACGGACTACCAGGCAATCAGAAATTAAATGGAACTAAGTGTTTAAGCAACTTTTGGTCAATAATGTAAAAAATATATACAGGTTCATTAAATTGAATAATGACAGTTGTTTTGTAAAGTACCAAATGAACTGAACATTGGCAGATGTGCCTGGTCAAATATCAACGTTTGGTTACATCTTGAAGATGACTCCAACACTGTTGTGAAAAAGCAAAGGTGCTTGAGAAGAAGGCAATCTCATCATACATCTTTACTTAAGTTATCTCTTCTGTTCTGTTAGATTTTATCTTTCACACCATCTATTTATCATCTCTTACGTATATCTCCTTACTCATATTGAACTAGATGACATTTTATTAGCTTTCATATCAAATAAGTTGAAAGTTATAGCAGTGAAAGCCTAGTGGTGTGACCGTCGGACTGCCAAGTCATAGGTCTCGAGTTCGAACCCAAGACACGCATTTCTGATTTTTCGGATTCATGTGCGTATTGTATAATTATCACTTGCTTCGGTGAAGGAAACCAGCGTGCCTGAGAGATATTTCTTGACGGCATGTAAAGCCAAGTCAGAGGCCCATGGGCGGCATAGAAACTCTGACACCAGGTTGGGCACTAACCACATGATAAAGAAAGAATTAGCTTTCATACCAAATCAGTTGAACACAAAACTGAAAAATCGTTACAATATCAAATTCAACCGATATCGCATCAAAATGAACGCGGAATATTTCATATTTCGAACAAAGCTCGGAATGGTCAAAGCCGATATGCCATTTTGTCATTGTAAATAACTTCAGTAATATCACGCCGTGGTATGCGAATTTGTAAGTCCACGTAATTTCGCGCTCACCGCCATTATTGCAGTTGTGCTGTTGGTATTATTGTGTTTACATACCTATCTAGCATATTATGCTAATACTGTAAAGAGGTAAAGTTTGTAAGTTTGTATTTAATAGGGGTAATCTCTGGAATTACCCATCCGATTCCTAAAATTAATTCAGGAATATCATCTTCCTGTCCTTGTCCCATTCTATTTGGGGTCGGCACAACACAATTTCTTCTTCCATTCTCCCCTGGCAGACGTCACGACATCATTGACTCCTTTCTCTTTCATATCAGTCTTCACACAATACCTAAGCTCCATTAACATAAAAGCCGAAAAACGCACAAGAAAACTAAAAAACAGGCTGACAAAAAAAAAAAAAGAAAGCGCTCTAATAATCCTTCATCGTTCACCGTACCGTTTCAGTACCCGCTTAAAAAACTATTCGATTGGAAAAAGGGACGAAAATTCACATTGTAGTCTTGTAGCACATCCTGACTATTATTCGGGCAGCTATCAATTGTCGATGTGAAATATATTTCGGCCTTACGGCAGAAAATATGTTATGTTGGAATTATGGCTGGAGAGAGATGTGTGGTGATATAAATGGGGGGATAGTGAGGGGATGAATAGACTAACTTGTCAGTTGTGGTAAGCGATAGATGGGTGAGTGATGATGTACAGGATATTGGGTAATCTCTGGGTAGTAAATTTAGCTAGGGTGAGTGGTGGCTGGTGTGAGTCATGCCTCGTTGATCCAGTGGTAATGACTTCCTTTGATGTATTGACATCAAAGAAAGAAAGCAAAAAAAACAAGAAAATAAAATAAAATAAAAATTCCTAGTCTATTGAGACTAGGAAATTTAAAACACGTTTTTTGATTGAGGCCTGTATCCCAGCAGTGGGAACATTAAAGGCTGATTATGCTTATGCTTATTTTGATTTCGTGGAGAAAAGGTATTTAAAATTTCCATTGAAAATACCAACACTCGAAATTAAATGACATTGCCTAGTCCTTTGATGCGCCCATTTCGGGGACACAGACCTCTTTGAGAAGAAGTGGAGTTTCCTCACGATGTCAAAGATCAATGAACACAAAACAATTACACACTAATTGCGTATCCCAGCATCCGCGAATCTGGTACATACATACCGTATTCCTTTGATGTGTAAATTATATACATTACTGAATTTATAAGCTTTGATGTCAAGAATGTTGGACAAATAAGCTATTGTATCGCTGAATTTAGGGATGGTGGTAAAAAAGAGGTTCTTGTACCTTTCATAAGGGTTGTTAGTAACTTAATAAGGATTGGGGTAGGCAGTAATACTGACACGAAATAAAAATGGCAATAAACCTGTCCGTAAAGTTCTTGAAAATCAAGAATCAGCTCTTTACTTGGTAATGCAAATGTAAATCAGCCTTTGGGATTTGGACCCACCCTTTGCATTTCAAAAGACGCTTCTAAGGCTCTGCAATTCAAATGTTATACTAGGTGTAAACGAACCCTTCATGAAGCCGTCAACCAAGCATTCTGTACAAAACTAAGTAACTCTATGCAAAAGGTATTACTGGGAACGATTTTTTTTTTGGGTGTGCTATCACATTTTACGGTTAGACTCAATGTAACTCACGCAAAACATTGTGCTGATAGATGCATTTAATAGTACAGGAGTTACCGAGGTATTTAAAGTAAAATTACAACATTAAAACATTGTATTAAAAAAAAAACTTGAGAAAAAATAAATTCAAAGTTTGACCTTCAATTTTTCCGTAACTGGAAGGGTCCCAGGTACGGTCCAGAACAAAAAAAAAAGGTCGCAATGACAAGGAAAACATGAGCTTTGGGAGTTTTTACAACCAATATAGACAGGATTTATATCTGCTAAAAACAACAGAAAATTGAAAACATTACTTAAACCAAATAGATAACATAACTTAACATCACGCCTGTAATCCCCGAAGGGTTAGGCATAGGTGTACCCATTAGTACAACCACATTTCGCCAGTTATGTTAAAGTCCCATGGTGGCGAGCCTATTGCCATCAACCAAATTCCTGGTAAAAAACCCAATAACACTTTGCCCGACCTTGGAATCGAACCTAGGACCTTATGCTCAGCAGTCACGCTTGTGTACACCAGACTAACGAGGCACCCCAATTGAATTTTGGGAATATCTTTTTTGCCGTTCATTTAGATTTAGGACTGATCCATTTATGTGCAAAAGCAGCATTTGTAAGTTATAAAATGATAGAATTGAGAGGCACAGTTCCAGGAACAATTTCAAACTACCGTTTGTGACGAAGAAAATATCAAACAGTTTCTTCCGATCATGGAATGAATTATTCGGAGAATTACATGTTTACCCGTACTTATTCTTCCAGAAGGAAAATGTCGTGAGGAAAGTTCTGAGTATGAATGTGGATGGGTATAAGAGTAGAGAAAGACTAAAAAAACGATGGATGGTTATTTATAGTATTTTGATATATTGTTATAGTATTTTATATATCCTTGTAGTTTATCTTTGTAATATTTTTTTTTTGCTTTATGTAAACAAAAACCGGCTAACCGGTTAAACTTTAACATAGTTAGGAAACACCTACCACTGTTTGTCTCTGCATCACCCAACGGTTGACTGGTAGAAAATGCCTATGGCATTAAGTCCGCCTCTGTACTTTGTGCTTGAAGTGTTACATAAATAAATAAATGGACTGTGTAAAAGGTGACAAAGGAGGTCTCAAAATCAAAATAGTTTATTTCACATACAGGCCGTCAAACACACATCTAGGCCGTTTAGCACTTATAAAACGTCGCCAAAAAGGTGCACGGTTCGGTTTGGTCGTTTCCTATAGAGAAGAACCGGCAAGAAACTCCATGGTTACTCTTTTCAAATCATTTGGTCGTCATCATCATCATCATTCTTTTGCCCTTATCCCAATTCATTTGGGGTCGGCGCAGCATGTCTTCCTCTTCCATACTTCTCTATTACTCGTCATCTCGCCAGACACCTCCTTTCTTGCCATATCATTCTTTACACAGTCCATACATCGTTTCTTTGGTCTTCCTCTACTTATATACCCATCCACATTCATACTCAAAACTTTTCTCTCGACATTTTCCTCATTCCTCCGCATCACATGCCCATACCACGACAACCGATTACCACACAACTTTTCAGTCACCGGCGCCACTTTCAGACTGACTTTCATTTCTTATTTTATCCATTCGCGTAACACCACACATCCCCCTTAGCATTTGGTTTTGGCATTTGGTATTACAATATTATCATGGATACAGCATTTGTACTTGAGTATGGAGGGACAGCGTAGGCCCGACAATAAGTCGTTGCTTACTACAGAAAAAATGTAAAACAAAATAAAAAGTTAACAAAAGTTAACAAGCAGCTAAGAATCTACAAAGCCTACAATGTTCACACATTCACAAACAATCGGTAAAAAAGAATCTTTACGAAGGTAAGAAAATATTGTAAAATACTAAATTAAACAAATGACACAAATGTCTGATGAGATGACGAGTAATAGAGAAGTATGGAAGACGAAGACATGCTGCGCCGACCCCAAATGAATTGGAATAGCGGCAACACAATGATGATGAAGACATTTCCAAGATCAATGTAGCCCAAATCGTTTATCAAAGAAAGGTATGTAAAGATAACCCTTTGTCAGAAATTTCAGGTTTCATCTTTAAGGAGATCATCATCATCTGCCTAGCCGTTTCTCAACTATGTTACAGTCTAACCGATTAGCCGGTTTTTGTTTACAAAAAAAAGCAAAAAACAAACATCGTCCAACTGTATGCAGTTGAATACCAGTATTTTACATGGAGCGACTGCCTATCTGACCTCCCCTTGGTAAGACTGGTTGTCAGACTTTCCGGTATCTGACTAGTGGTAACAACTGTCAATGATCTTCAATTGACATCCGGGACCAACGGCGGACCATCTGACAGACGAGTACTGCTAAATTATATATGTCGGCCCGGCTTTTATTATTTTTCTATAAACCCCGCTATGAAGCAAATAATAAACAATAATGATAAATGACAAAGTTGGAAAGAAAATTATAGTGACTGTAATCATATTTTAACCTTTTTTTTCATATTTCACAACCAGTGCTAATAAAAAAGATGACGTCATGACAATTCCAGGATCCCTGTGCCGTATATGGAAGTTACAATTCAATATTTTATTTTCACAGAAATATTATACTTTATGGCATATTGAAGAGGGTTCAATTCGGGTTGTAATATTCTAATTGGCCATTAACAAAAGAAGTTTATTTAACGATCTCTTGTTGTCCAATTATGTGGAATTTTGAATTTTATTCCTGTTGTTATAAAACATTATTTTACCTGTATACCATATTATGCGAATATTTGCATTATTAGCCTTTAATGTGAACGAAATAAGGCTACTGCTGAAATGACGAGTAATAGAGACGTGTGAAAGAAGAAGACATGCTGCGCCGAGCCCAAATAGATTGAGAAGGCAGGAGAATCATGATGATGATGAATGTTCTGGCAGCTGAGATACAGACCTCCTCTTTAGAGGAAATTGGTTATAATCAGAGGTCGGAATTAGGTACCTAGAGTTATTTGTGTACTTACACTGATTTCATACAGCGAATGAATAAAGTGGATATGCCTCAAATCCCGAGATTAATTTCAAAGAGCAGAAAAATCCCGTGATTTATTAAATAAAAATTTATTTACTTTTACACAATTTAAACTATCCGACATAAGACATCATGCGCACGCAGCGCAGCAGTTAATGAAAAGATGTCATGGGTTCGATTCCCGCACGCAACAAATATTTGTATGATCTACAAGTAGTTGTTCCGAGTCTGGGTATTTGTGTATCTTTGTAAACGCATCCACGTTACAGGAAAAATACCTAGTGTGGGGCAACGTAAATAAAAAATTGTATTGTGAATTAATGTAAATACTAATGAAAATTGTGTGTTAATTATCTTTGTTTTATTTGTCTTATCTATCTCTGAGGTTTTTAATATTATTTATTTGTAATATGGTTGGCCACACGGGATTGTATTATAAATCCCGGGAAATCCCGGGAAGATCCATATTAATATCAACATTTCGATGCAAGTACATAAATAACTCAAAAAACACAAATACAAAAACACAATCACAAACAAACACATAAACAAAAAATACACACACAAAAACACATACATAAATATGTTTTCTTTCTTTCTTTTCTTTAACTCTAACTAATTCCGACCTCTGGTTATAATCCACCACGTGGAACCAGTGCAAATTGGTAGATGTCCGAAATGTCTTCGAATTTTTGGTTCTAGGGCATCCTGGTTTCCTAACGATGGTTTTGTAGACTATTTTGACTTCCTAGCATTAGGTGCCACTATTTCAGTAAACCCCTCGACCGTGCCGTATGACGTAGCCGCTCCTACATTAGCTGAGGTGAACAAGCAAACGAGCGCATTAAAATGGAATCGTGTTGGGAGAACCGCATACTGAGGTTGGGGGATTTTATTGTTAAGTTGTAAAAGTGATGGGGAAATGATGGTTGGGGTAATGTGGTCTCAAGTTGAGTGTGTAATTTAGAATTTTAAGTTTATCTCTTTTTTACAGAAACAATGTCTTATCGATTGCTTTTAAAATCTTAACTTTCTATGGATTCAAAGTTTTTCCTAACACAAGAAATTTTGAGGAGCGACATAAATCTGTAACATTATAATTTCCACCGATTTAACTACATAAATAAAACATACTAACATTCCGCCCGTGGGGAAGTTAGAAACAATATTCCACGGAAACGTAGAATGTGAGTTTAAGAACTATGACTATATTTAACTTTTCTATTTTATTTTACTAGTAAGATAAAGGAGTAAGTCTTTTGTCCTCACCCAGGTCTACACATGTCCCGAATTTCATACAAATCCGAAAGGCGTTGACGGCACGAAGGTAGACAGACAAAGTTATCATTTATAATATAAAGTGCGAATTAAAAAAACGCGAAGCAAAATGAATACAAAACAGTTCATCATGTACCTAACTTAACCCCCACACTGCCGTCTGTGAACCAAAAATAATTGCACAATAGAAACGAACTTAAGCTACTGTACGTCTCACTTTACTTAACCTCTTGCCACCCTAGAATTCGCAAATTGCAGTGCAAAGCACTTTGCGGCCCTTTCCGAATGCTAAGTAATAATTATTCGCGCCAAACGATCTGATTATTGCTCCGAGGAACACCCTGTAAATGTTGTGTGAGGCATATAATTATGTAAGCCAAGTGTGTCTTTCATAATTATGTGTATGCCTCCTTTTTGTGGAGAGTTAATGATTTCTTGTAAATAATTTGGTTTGCGGTGAAATTTTTGTGTCAAATCAATCGGAACGGTTTTTATTACAGTTATTATTTCGTATTATGAAGATTTGACACAAAAGTTTTTGTCTTTGTTTTAAGTTCCAATTTCAATTTTCCTGTTTTGTCTTTTCTACACACTGTGTCTACATTTCTAATCTTACTTTCCTGTCGCAGGTCTGCTGGAAGAGATTTCGCATGAAATAAGCAGTACCTTTGTGCTCTTCTATCTTAATGTTATGTCTTGTTGAGTATTTTGTATGTACATAAATAAATAAATAAATAAATAATAAATAGGATTCCCTTGCAAGGAAATAAATAAAGAAGCTGAATGCAATTTGTTAAACTAACATTGATTAAAGCAAGTTTTGAAGCAGCTCGTGAGTAAAAGATGAAACAAGTAATTTTCTTTATTTTGACACCCAAAAATATTTTACTAAAAGCTTATTTTCGTGTAACCTATATATTATAATTTCGGCCCCGAAGTAATAATACGCTACAGAAAAAAACGCCATCATTAATAATCCTGTAACGCAACAAACGTACATTTGGGACACAAAGCTGATTTATCCGGAAATTACCGGTTTGTGACACCTTCATGTCACACTAATGACACACCGGCCGTCACACGTAACCCTGCGGCGGCGGTAAAAGGGTTAAGTAATGATTTTTTGAATAAATACTATGAAAGTTAGCTTCATTTGTGCGTCGTGGTCCCTTTATGAGTGTATGGTGGAAAATATGTCATTTACGTTTATATTCGGTGTGCCCTTTTAAACTCTTGGTGCACGATGAAACTATTTTTCCCATCTGCCCCGTTGACGGGACAGAGGCAGCGGGGCGGATGGGACCAAGTCATTCTTACCGTGGACGTTGAAAAAATGGTTTTGACCTAAGAGGTCTTATTTAACTGAGTTCTTATTAAAAACTTGTCAGAATCACCAATTACTTTGGTAATCATGTTAATTATTTTATGTCCCCAATCCACGAAGAATGGATGACTGCTAAAAAAGACTACGTATAAAAAAAAACCCTCCCTAAATCAATATTAATTCTTCTCACACCCCGAATAAATAATGACCCCCTATTAAAACCATTAACCCCCCAAAAACAGCCCTGTTTGAAAAAACACATACAACACAAAATACGTATAAACTACCCAGTATTATGATATTGCGGGGCAAAGCTCTTTGTGACATGAAAAATTATTATCGAATGGCAGCATTTTTCACCTTCGCTGTAGGAAATTCGCGAGGTAAACATGAGTTAGAGTACTGGATGGGGCCCACGATTGATGGGGGCCGCGGATTTTGGGGGCCAGATTTATTGTGGTTGAGAATGGGGTACTCTGATTATGATTGGGTGTGATAAGAGGTGGAAAATGGTTGTAAAGTCATGACTAAAGGCATGAATGTTGAAGCGATCAGAAGTTTGAGCTGTTGTGCTGCGATTGAATACTTATCTTTGGGAATCCATTGACAACTACAATGGATGTAACTGGAAATAAAGCTTTGTAGATTAGTTGATTATGGAAGTTTGTTGATAAGCTGTATGGAAGAAGCGTATCTAGTCATCATAGAAACTACCTATCTATTAACCGTCGGTAAACACAAAATCACGAATTAAACTGATCGCACTGCTGCACACATAGCTGCTAGCGTCAATATTCTACAGCAATGATGTCACTCTTGAACGTGGTTAAGAAGTGCTGATGACGTTCAGTTTTATGATAAAATTCACTCCTAATAATATTCCTTAGTTTAAGAATAAGCAAAAAAAAAACAACATAACCATACATTCTTCTCTATATCCACGTGGAACCATGATTTATGAAACCCACGCCCCGAACATTTCAATTAGGAGTTTGACGAGTCACTCCAAACTGTTAGTATTGATTTATTTCAGCCAATCGCCTACTTATTTACTAGGTACCGGCAGAAAACTTTGTGGCGTGCGCCTTTCATTCATTTTATTATGATTTTACGAACTTATTTTCGTAACAAGAAGGTAGACTTAGGTTGAGGAGCTCGTGGCTAAGTAATACCAGCCACCCGGATAGATCTTTAGGTTAAGCCGCGCTTGCCTAGGTTGGTATGTGGATGGGTGACCACCCATTACATACCCGGTGTCATGGTATCGGGTGTCATTTGTAGATCTTTGACAGTCGTTATAGGTAGTCAGTGGCCCAAAAAGTCTGACAACCAGTCTTACCAAGGGGTATCGTATTACCCAGTACTAACTGAGTTGTGGAGGTCAGATAGGCAGTCGCTCCATGTAAAATACTGGTATTCAGCTGCATCCGGTTAGACTGGGAGCCGACCCCAACATAGTTGGGAAAAGGCTAGGCAGATGATGAAGGTAGACTTAGGTTTTGAGGTAAGCAGTGGCGAGTGACGGGTTAGAGAGACGAACTAAAATATTTTTGTTTTGTTGTTTTTGCTTTGGAGCGGGGACAATTTTAGCGACCTCTTATTTGTTGACTTTTTCATAATGAATGATGAAACAAAATCAAGAAAAAAGTACTGAAATTGGGATGCAACACACACACACACACACACACACTTGAACACTTTATTGATCTGTGTTTTTAATGGTGTCAAAGTTGCCATAATTATTATGGCTGTAACCTACGTGATAATATCCCTGGTAGTTTTAAAAATATCGCAAAAGTTAGTACACTACCTATGAAGACGAATCGACACTAATATTGTAAATGCGAAATTAACTCTGTTTGTTCGTTCCCTTTTCACGACTAAAAGGCTGATCGGATCATAATGAGAAAGAAAGAAAGAAAGAAGGGAAGGACAAAGGCTATCTGATCACAGGTACACATCAAAAATTGCCACGCGGACGAAGTCGCGGACAACAGCTAGTTAAAAAATAAATAATTAGTTAACAACCTACTCGTGCCTAAATAAAACGATACGTCAGTAAAAACCAAAATATCCGTATATATAACGTTACAAAACCACTAAAAACTAAAAGGTTGGCTTTAAAGTAATTGTTTACGAATGAACCGTGATAAAGTTTTAATATCAAAGCTGTCTACAACAGGGCTATGCTATTTACAAGCCACGCCAAAGGGTAGGTAGTGGTTTATAGGGCTACTGGGAAAAAGAAAATTTCAATTTATGTTGTTACAACTAACTCCGCATAGTTTGTAAGCGGGGAGAATAACCGTGGTATGGGGGAGCACCGAAGGTTTTGCAATAAGCATATTCTTCATCTCTGAAAGGGTAAATAAGTAAGTAAGTAAATACAATTTTATTTCTTAAAACATGGTGTACATGTTGCATTGCATCATCATCATCTGCCTAGCCTTTTCCCAACTATGTTGGGGTCGGCTTCCAGTCTAACCGGATGCAGCTGAATACCAGTATTTTACATGGAGCGACTGCCTATCTGACCTCCACAACCCAGTTAGTACTGGGTAATACGATACCTCTTGGTAAGACTGGTTGTCAGACTTTTTGGGCCAGTGACTTCCTAACGACTGTCAAATATCTACAAATGACACCCGGGACCAACGGCTTAACGTGCTTGCAGAGGCACGGAGGAAACTCGGTATGTAATGGGTGGTCACCCATCTACAGGCCAACCTAGGCAAGCACGACTTAACCTATACATGATGCATTGCATGCAAGATAAAAATAAGATACAGAAAGTTCTATCATGTTCAGCCGCATACCGTGGCGTACAAATTGGTAAGAAGAGATTGTGCATACACCGTGATAACATTCATCAAAATTAACATTATATAAATTTATGTAGATACTTATTCAATCATCATTATTCATAGGGCGTAATAATAATCAGATTCGCCAGATTCAGTCTTCTTCTTCTTTATCGTGAGGTTAGTGCCTAACCTGGTGTCAGAGTTTTTATGCCGCCCATGGACCTCTGACTTGGCTTTACATGCCGTCGGAAATATCTCTCAGGCATGCTGGTTTCCTCTCGATGTTTTCCTTCACCGAACCAGGTGATAATTATACAATACGCACATGAGGTCGAAAAATCATAGGTGTGGGTCTTGGGTTGGAACTCGAGACTTGGCAACCGACGGTCACATCGCTAGAATATCACTGCTGGCCACGTTCAGTGAAAAACTACGTCAGATATTAATGTGGTTTTAGTCCCCCCCCCCCCCCCCCCATCACCGAGGAGAAGCTTGTAGCTAAATAATAACAGCCGCTTGGATATATGTATCTTCAGGCTAAGTCGCGCTTGCCTAGGTTGGTCCGTGAATGGGTGGCCTTCCATTACATTCCGAGTTTCCTCCATGCATCGTAGGTCATGAAGCCGTAGGTCCCGACTGTCATTTTGACAGTAATTACAGGTAGTCAGTGGCCCGAAAGTCTGATAACCAGTCTTACCAAGGCTTAACATATATTACCCAGAACTACTAACTGGGTTGTGTAGGTCAGATAGGCAGCCGCTCTATGCCAAAATACTGGTATTCAGCTGCGTCCGGTTAGACTGGAAGCCGACCCTATACCTACACCTGTTATACGTAAACATTTTCTTGTGAAACTTTGTTGAATACAGCGTTTAGACAAAGAGCCGGCCCTTCTGAAAGGATTTTCTTCGCCTTCAAGAACTTTACTTCTATAGAAGTCAATAAAATCCTACTAACCTGTGAACATAAAGTAGAATCTCTTTTCTTTTCACAACTTGTAATCCTTACCTACCAACCTTTAAAAACAGATTCAACGGCCTAATAAGTTAAAATGCAACCCTATTAATTTAATCGGGTACCTACTGAGGAAATGAGCGAGAATCTTGTACAAGGGTTAAAATAAATTAAAACGTTAAGTTAAAGCTTTGAAACGAATCACCGGGTGTGTATTACCGCGACGGTGAAGGGTTGATTTTCTAAATACATTTAAGAGCTTTTTCGGAAGTGTGAAAGTGTAAATGACAGTTGTTTTGTTTTTTTAAGGTTGGTAGACGGGAAAATTTCGACTGTGGCATTTAAAAAGTTTCTGATAATGCAGACGGCATAGATGTGATGATAACTAACCGTGAGGATCGCGGGTATCGGAGATATTTTAGCTGGCTTGTGAGAGATTTGTCTGCGTCGTTGATCTAGTAGTCGCAAGCGCTACTGCTGAGCCGGAGGTTGTTGGTTCGATTCCCAGGTCAGGCAGTGTTGTTGGGTCTTTTCACTTATTTAATTTCTCAGTACCAGGGGGGTTACTATGACGTCTTAAAGCAGGAGTAATTCCAGTGTGGGAAAGAGGCAGAGCTATACAGGTCATCTAGCGCCATCTCTTTCCCACACTGGAATTACTCCTGCTTTAGGACGTCATGGTAGGCCACCAGGGTGGTTACTATGACGTCTTAAAGCAGCAGTAATTTCAGTGTGGGAAAGAGGCAGAGCTATACAGGTCATCTAGCGCCATCTCTTTCCCACGCTGGAATTGCTCCTGCTTTAGGACGTCATGGTAGGCCACCAGGGGGGTTACTATGACGTCTTAAAGTAGGAGTAATTCCAGTGTGGGAAAGAGGCAGAGCTATACAGGTCATCTAGCGCCATCTCTTTCCCACGCTGGAATTGCTCCTGCTTTAGGACGTCATGGTAGGCCACCAGGGGGGTTACTATGACGTCTTAAAGTAGGAGTAATTCCAGTGTGGGAAAGAGGCAGAGCTATACAGGTCATCTAGCGCCATCTCTTTCCCACGCTGGAATTGCTCCTGCTTTAGGACGTCATGGTAGGCCACCAGGGGGGTTACTATGACGTCTTAAAGTAGGAGTAATTCCAGTGTGGGAAAGAGGCAGAGCTATACAGGTCATCTAGCGCCATCTCTTTCCCACGCTGGAATTGCTCCTGCTTTAGGACGTCATGGTAGGCCACCAGGGTGGTTACTATGACGTCTTAAAGCAGCAGTAATTTCAGTGTGGAAAAGAGACAGAGCTATACAGGTCATCTAGCGCCATCTCTTTCCCACGCTGGAATTACTTCTGCTTTAAGACGTCATGGTAGGCCACCAGGGGGGTTACTATGACGTCTTAAAGCAGCAGTAATTTCAGTGTGGAAAAGAGACAGAGCTATACAGGTCATCTAGCGCCATCTCTTTCCCACGCTGGAATTACTTCTGCTTTAAGACGTCATGGTAGGCCACCAGGGGGGTTACTATGACGTCTTAAAGTAGGAGTAATTCCAGTGTGGGAAAGAGGCAGAGCTATACAGGTCATCTAGCGCCATCTCTTTCCCACGCTGGAATTGCTCCTGCTTTAGGACGTCATGGTAGGCCACCAGGGGGGTTACTATGACGTCTTAAAGCAGCAGTAATTTCAGTGTGGAAAAGAGACAGAGCTATACAGGTCATCTAGCGCCATCTCTTTCCCACGCTGGAATTACTTCTGCTTTAAGACGTCATGGTAGGCCACCAGGGGGGTTACTATGACGTCTTAAAGCAGTAGTAATTCCAGTGTGGGAAAGAGGCAGAGCTATACAGGTCATCTAGCGCCATCTCTTTCCCACGCTGGAATTACTCCTGCTTTAAGACGTCATAGTAACCCCCCTGGTGTCGTTAACCATTTACATCTAAAACAAAATGTAAATTAAGATTTTAAACTTTCATGGTCACTAAAATTATTATAACTAGAAGACGGGATATTTACCATGTTTATAAACAAAAACAAACAAACAATAAACATGGTAAATATCCCGTCTTCTAGTTATAAAATGTATAATTATGTTACTGGCAAAAATGTTAACTGGTTAAAACCACTTTTGACTGATGGCAGTAAAAACCCTTAATAACTTAAAGTGCGTTAACTCTACTAATAATAAATATTGTTTCAGAGAGCCGTTTTAAGTTAACTACCCAAAATAGGTACTACAACGCGATGTTTTACAAAAGGGTCACAAAAATTGTCATTTGAAGATTTACCATCCGAAAAAAAAAGGGTCACAAAAAATACCCATCAATCTAATAATCAATTTCTAAGTCATCATCTGCCTAGCCTTTTCCCAACTATGTTGGGGTCGGCTTCCAGTCTTTTTTTTTTTTTTTCCGTATAGGAAATCATCAAATGACCCCCCCCCCCCACTCTGGGTGGAGCGGAAGGAAGTGTCAGACTTGTACTGACTAAAACCCATCCATGTTCCTTCTTTGCCCTTTGTGTTCCAGGGCCACGGTATCTCTTTCGAACAGTAACTGGATACAACTGAGTACCAGTTTTTTTACAGGGAGCGACTGCCTATCTGACCTCCACAACCCAGTTAGTACCAGTTTGTACGATACCCCTTGGTAAGACTGGTTGACAGACTTTCGGGCTCATGACTACTTGTAACGGCTGTCAAAGATCTACAAATGACAGCCGGGACCAACTGCTTAACGTGCTTTCCGAGTTAGACTCGGTATGTAATGGGTGGTCACACTGGTCACCCATCTACAGACCAAATTAGGCAAGCGTTACTTGAAGATCTCGATCCAAGCAGCTGTTATTATTTTGCCACGAGTTTGTAAGTGAATGTTTAACATTTTTTAAATAGTTTTAACTAGCCAAAAGTAGTTTTGACTGTGACACATACAATACTTGTAGAAAAGTTGTCAAAATGGGTGATCAACGAAACGTCTGAAACAACGATAAAGCATCTATGATACATGTTCGTCACCGATATGCAATCAGGTAAATCGTGTACAACACTTTTCGAAACCATGTAAGTACTCGTAAGTACCACAACTTGTCAAGTCAATCTCTAAAAGTTTTTTTTATGTGTTCTAAGCAATAAAATCACTGAAAAAAACTTGTTAATAGTACAAGTAGAATGTGACATTCTTTTATCCAAAAAGGGATACCTTTTTGAACTTATGCCATACAAAATTTTCCTTACATTAACAACTAATTATGTTTACATACTACTCTCTACCTTATTAACCCTTTCCAAATAAGTTCATAATTATAACCCCCTTATACCTTAGCGGTCTCACAGTCAACACATTAACGAAATTAATGAAGGGTTAGATCCAATACATTGTGTGACCTTGACCATGTGACCTTCGGTTGAGTTGAGTAGGTCGTTTGTTGTCCTTTGTTTGTTAATTATTCAGGTATTTTAATCAATGAGGAGGTTTATAAATATGGTAGTTGGTTCTTTCAAGATAGTGTTTTATTTGTAAAATACCTACGGATAAAATTCAAAACGCGGCTTAGCGTTTCCATACAACGTAGCAACGCCGCGCCTCCTGGGGGCATTACCAGTTGACAGCTTTGAGGAGGACTTTTTGAACCCAATTTTTAACCCCCCACGCAAAAAGAGGGATGTTATAAGTTTGACCGCAATGTGTGTGTGTGCCGTAGCTCTTAAACGAGTGAACCGATTTGGATGCAGTTTGTTTTTGTTTGAAAGCTAGTTTCTTGGCGATGGTTTTTAGATACGTATTATCAAAATCGGTGCAGCCATTTACTAGATATGGGGGTTGAAAGTGGTGATGAATAATCGAATATTTTCAAATATATCCAAGTGGGGTATCAAATGAAAGGTCATGATGTGTATATTACAATTATTAGACATGTTTTACCAAACCAGCTCAGACATTTTATTGACTTTTCAAATGTTTGTTTGCTTTTCTTTGTTGCGATGGGGGTTTTATAAATTTTAAATTTATTTTTTTTGTTCAGTTATTTTCTTTATTTATTTCTATACAAATCAATTATATTTTAGAGAGCAGCGGTGGCCCAATGGTGGAGACCCCGACTTACGAGCAGTAAGTCGCGGGTTCGAACCCAGCCAGGCGCATTACTTTGTGTAAGTTATTACATCACCAATGCTCTCAAAACGGTGAAGGGAAACATCGTGAGGAAACCGGCATGTCCTAGAACCAAAAATTCGAAGACATGTGACATCTACCAATCCGCACTGGGCCCGCGTGGTGGATTATAGCCCATTCCCTCTCATAGAGAGGAGGCCTGCGTCCCAGCAGTGGGAACATTAATAGGTTGATTATGCTATGCTTATATGCAATTATATTTTTAAATATTCCTTACAAAAACATTATAAAAAACATTTAAAAATATTAAAAATTGTAACCCACCGGTATCGGGAACAGAATCCAAGCTACCGGCGGTCAGGGCTCCAGAGAGAGGAACCTCCTAACAATACGAGCCGTGTCCAGGAGTACCGCTTTCTGAATCAAGCCCTTGATCCAGCTGCCTAACGAGAGCTTCTTAGAGCTTGTTTAGTTTGTTTTGATATTTGTTACTTTAGGTTATTTTAATTCTGCTCACGCCCTTTTTGTCACTATGGTAGGCAGAACCAACACAACCCGACCAGATAGCTTAAAATTATTTCAACATTGACGGTAGCTTTCTATTTACAACAAAACATCACCATTACCTAGCCAGTCTATATTACAAGACTATTCCCAAATTATGCCCAAAGCGTAGTAACCGCAGCACGTAGACAGGTAGACCTAATTGCTTAGATTCCAGTCTGGCTAGATTCCAACTGTCATCAGCCTACTGAATCGGTAAAGCCATCAGCCGAGCCTTTTCCTGCCATTTTGGGATTAGGAACTAACAGTGCTAAATGATGCAGGGGGCTATGCGACTTTTTTCTCTTTAGGTAATCATAGTTAGTGGACTCGTTACTTCTTTGTGTTAAAAGACGCATTTTGCTTTCGACATGGTTTGTTGGACAATGGACATAGGCAGTTTACACACGACACCGCTAGTACACGGTGGGGTGGTGAAGTTCGGTCCGATCTCACGTCGTATTGGCGAAAAATTAAAAAAAAAAAAACAAAAAAAAATCAAGTCCATTGATATCTAATGAGCGCCGTCCGACCGTGCGGACGAGCGGTGCTTACCGCCTCTCCGCGCGGCGCACTGCTACAAAACCCGCTTTGCCGCCTCCGCCAGACCGCGCGGACGAACGCAGAAGAATCGCCATAGTCTCATCGCAACTTTTATGATTGAAATGTGGTTGCTTGCTTTTACCATAATTATCCAATTCCTAATTGAATTGCAAAAATATCAATTCGAGCATATTAAAGTTACGTCCATATTTTTTTTTGTTTAAATGCTTAATTAAGCTTTTTTGCTTAATGCTT
The DNA here is from genome assembly GCA_910589295.1 of Noctua janthe. NCBI lineage: Eukaryota > Metazoa > Arthropoda > Insecta > Lepidoptera > Noctuidae > Noctua > Noctua janthe. The sequence continues at coordinate 6,666,175 of OU342578.1, forward strand.
GATTTTAATACGTCATTTAAATAATCGCATAGCCAGATTCTGAAAACCATTGTTGTTAGTGAATGCATGCTAAATGGGTAATACGGTCGCTGGTGGCAAGTGTGACGGGTTCGATTCCCGGGTTGGGAAAAGTGTTTTTGGGTTTTTCCATTAAGAATTTCTCAGCAGCAGCCACGGACTCTGGATTTGCGCCTAATTTTACACGAGACTTAAACATAAATGGCGAAATGGATGTGTATTAGGTAACTATTGCACTGAAAATGCCAAACTCGTCGCCAAATTTTGGGATGACTCAATTTAGATTATCATAGACACACTAAGAAGAAGATGATTAGGTTTACCTCTGCCTAACCCTTCAGGAATAACAAACGTGATGTTATGCTCTATCCAAAATCAAGTGACATTAGTCCACCGAAGCCTTAACACACTGAAGCCTACAATCTACACAGCCAGGTAATTCTAATTGCATAGATTTGGCGCTGGCGTCAGGCCAAATGTCGTGGAGAGGTGGCTACGAGATTAATTACAAGAGATTTACTGTTATAGGCCTCCGTTGTTGGCAAACGTTCTTATTTATAGTGGTAATGATTTGTTATGCCCGTTCAATTGTGCCGTTTGCCTCCCTCGTTGGGGATTTTGAAATTAGTCGCTTATTTCGCTGTTTACCGACGAAGCTTCGTTTATTTTAATCAAATTCAAATTTATTTATTATTAACTTACTCAACAGAATACTGACACGTTTTACAGCGAGTCCCAAACTAGGCATAGCCTGTATCTTGGTGACCCAGACAATACACAGGTTAAAAAATTACGAAGTTCTGCTAGCTCAAGAAAAATAGCTTACATTAAATTAGCAAAACGTGGTTAAAGAAATATAACAAACAAAAAAAAAATAAAAAAATCATCATCCATCATCATCATTTCAGCCGAAAGACGTCCACTGCTGGACATAGGCCTCCCTCAAGTGTCGTCACATTGACCGGTCCCGTGCGACACGCATCTAGCGGATCCCTGCAACCTTCACCAGGTCATCGGACCACCTAGAGGAAGGAATAAATAAGAAAAAAAAAATCGATGCCGGTTGTATAGGGGACGATGGCACTAATTTTCCCATCTGCCCCTATGAAGAGACAAAGGCTAAGGGACGGATGGGGTCAAGTCGTAACGTATAACAGCTTTCCGAAACTCCATGATCTAATTAGAAAAGACAGCTTGACATGAAGGTCTAGATTTCAAATTGAATAGTCAACATTGTGCCTCGTGGTCTAGTGGTCACAAGCGTGATTGCTGAGCATGGGGTTCTGTGTTCGATTCCCGGGTCGGGAACGTGCCACTATGTTTTTCCGTCAGGAATTTCTTAGTAACAGCCACGGGTCTAGATTTATGCCTGATTGATGGCAATAGGCTCGACCCTATTACAAGTTACTTAACATAACTGGTGAAATGTGGGTGTATTATTAAGTACTCCTCTGCCTAACCCTTCGGGAACTACAGGCGTGATGTTATATCATCATCATCATCATCATCATCATCATTTCAGCCGAAAGACGTCCACTGCTGGACATAGGGCTCCCCCAAGTGTCGCCACATTGACCGGTCCCGTGCGTCTCGCATCCCGCGGATCCCTGCTACATTTACCAGGTCATCGGTGCACCTAGTGGGAGGCCTTCCAACTCAACGTCTTCCAGTTCGCAGTCGCCACTCCAGAACTTATAACTTACTGATGTTATATAGTTTATTATTTTATCACTTTTCGTTTTTTCAAAATGTTAGTCTGTGGCACAGTCAATCCACAGCTCCTGTTGTGGACAAAAGCCTCTTCAATAGTACTCCATCGACCATCAATTTATGAGGTTGTTCCAAGATTACACCACCAAAGAGCATATCAGTATTAACCAAGATACCAAATTAAGCAATTTATCATAATTAATAAACACCCGACTACTAATCCAGCTATACACTGAAACGCCCATGGATACATTGAATAGCCACATTTGAATTATTTACAAGAAAATGGCCGGTCTGTCGGTCCCGACATAACTTCAATTAACAGTAGAGAATGGACGGCGTTATGCAATATGGCAACACTGATATCGAACGAACGGGTCTATGGGAGGATTTCCGACTTTGTAGTCGGATTTTGAGTTTAGCTGGACCGGTTGGCTGTCGGCTGTCATGTTTTGAACAATTTCAGGGTGGACGGGTTTGATAGCTTACTTGTTTTATAATCTAGTATAGAAGGCCGTACGCCAGTGGTAGGAAACCAGTAAAAGGTGGCCTTTTGTTCTGTTAAAACTCCGAACAACACGAGGCCAGATTAAGGTCGAATGTCCAATTAGAATCTACTCGCCATAATAAAAACAATAACAGAGCGATGGTGCTGATATAATTTACACAAAATGAAGTGCACAACCACATCAGGCGCGGCCACTGGACCACCATGGCCTTTTCCCAACTATGGTGGGGTCGGCTTCACGTCTAACCGGATGCACCTGAAAACCAGTATTTTATATGCACGACTGCGTATCTTACTTCCTCGACCCAGTTAGTACTGATACGATACCCCTTTTTTTTTTTTTTTTTTTTCGGGTGGGAAATCGTCAAATGATCCCCCCCATGAGATGAGTGTCCCCCCCACTCTGGGCGGAGCAGAAGGGAGTGTCAGACTTGTACTGACTAAAACCCATCCATGTTCCTACTTTGCCCTTTGTGTTCCAGGGCCACGGTATCTCTTTCGAACAGTCCCGCAGCCCTGGCAGGCATCGGCCCATGCGGACCCCTATGTGGTTGCTGACATCTCTTTGAGGCGCGCGTGGAACACGAACGCGCCGTCGACACGGCCTGTCGTCATAAGACGGCCGGACGGCGAGCTAGCCCATAACTCGCCGTCCACAGGATACGATACCCCTTGATAAAGACTGGCTGTCAAAATATCGGGCCATTAACTACCTGCAACGACTGTCAAAGTTCTAGAAATGACAGCCGCAAAACGGCTTAATGTGCTTTCCGGAGACATGGAGGAAACTGGGTATGTAATCATACATAGGTGGTCACCCATCCACAGACTAAGTAAGCGCAGCTTAACCTGAAAATTGATCCGAGCGGCTGTTATTAATTACACGAGCCTACAAATGACAGCGAAGACAAAAAATTAAAAAAAAACGTTTGGCTGGACCACCATTGCTTCAAAAAACCTAGAGTAAATTAATTGATTCCCGTCATAGCTCCATGTTACATAACCCTCTCTCCATTAACGTTCTGGTGACAAATTAATGTGGTCAATGTATACCGAGGGTGTGCCGCATTGCCTGTCATGCGCTACCTTGGAGCATGTCACAACGTATAGTCGTGCGAGTGTGTTGCTAGATTGATTATTATGTCTAGACATTTTACTGTGAGTAAAGTACTGTGAGGTTCCAAAAATGAGCTCTATGTCTCTTCTTATACAAATGAAAATACCAATACATATAGGGTCTAACTATTGATGATATGGCAAGAAAGGAGGTGTCTGGCGAGATGACGAGTAATAGAGAAGTATGGAAGAAGAAGACATGCTGCGCCGACCCCGAATGAATTGGGATAAGGGCAAGAGAATGATGATAGGGTCTAACTATTCATACACGAAATATTTTCAGGGAATCATCTAACGGCTATAACAAAGCCATTTCAAGGGATTTTTATTTTATCTGAGTTTATTTAAAAAAAATAAAAAATAAAAAAAAATTACTTGACCCACAAAATAAATACTGGCTCCCTATTTTTAAGCATCCATTACGCTAGTTTACTACGTCGTATTTACCTACTGTCATTGTTAGAATATGGGAGTAAAGGTTTTATGCAAAAATTCTCAAAAATTTTTAGATTTATAATAATTTCTTAAAAAAAAAAACACTGATATTTTTTTTTTCGTGGCTATGGCGTCTTTACGACTTACAGAAGTTACTCTTAAAATATTTCGTGTATGAAAAGATAGACCTTATGTATATCATCACTATTCCTAAAAAAAATAGGCAAATGTTGAGGGTTCACCAAAGGCACAAAACAAAGAGGCATGCGATCAGCGATAAGGGTGCGTGATGGCTAATGTTATCAAATACCAGTTTGACGGTGCCGGTTGGCGCAGTGGCTGAGCGATTGGCTGGTGCGCTGCATGGCCAACAGGGAGTTGTTCCGGGCCTGGCTGTTTGTGTATGTGAGTTTAAATGTTTGTAAACGCACCCACGATACATGAGAAATTCCTTGTGTGGGGCAAAGTATTAAAAGAAAAAAAAATACCGTATTAAAATGTCAATTCCATTGAAAGCCTGTACAAAGACAAAACGATTGTTAACTGTCGAAGCCTCCTGCCAAACAAACGGTTGTCGTTTAGATCCTTTGTTATCATTTGGGTTCATTCATCATCATCATCATTGCAATCGAAAAACGTCCACTGCTGGACATCGGCCTCCCCCAAAGGTCGCCACATTGACCGGTCCCGGTTTTTATGTGGGTTGCTTTTCCTAAATATCCCGGTAAACCCTTTAACTAAAAGATAAATCGTATAGTAAGAAGTTGTTTTAAATAATACTGGCACGGTTTAAATTCTTGCTTCACATCCCTCGCCGAGCCTTCCTTCTTGCTATTTCCACATAAAAAAATATATTAAACGATAACTTCATATTCGTCGACACCAATAAAACCTTTAACATCCATAAACCAACCAGAAACATTCGTACAACCAATACAATCGTACACGAATGAAAAAATAATAACTCTCCCCTTTACAGCCCTATAATATCCGGCCTATTTGATGCGATACGTTGTTACCTCGTGGCTCATGGCTCATGGCTCATGGCTAGTAAAGTAATACCATAACGGAGACTATAAAACGGTAAGAAGAACAAATATTTGTTGATACGGCGTTTTGCTACAGTCTTTGGGTAATAAAAAGGTTGTGGATTTAGTTAACTGGATGTGGCATCAAAACTATACAAACTATTAAAAATGATTCTTTGTATAGACCGACCGCTTTAATGAGTCCTCCGCCTTGCCCCATCAAAGGCAAATTAAGTGTCTACAAAGTCCTAACAATATCCCACAGGTTATTTGCTTTAAAATAACCATAATCCACGTAGGTATAACGATAGTAATTGAACCAATACGTGATCAACCTTCAGAATATTAATAATATTATATTGTATAAATAAATGTATATTATTAATTTCCTTTATTATAAATAAACATATAAAAATAATAATATAAAACAAAAAAATTAAAAATACATATATTATTATTATAATATTGATACCTTCGCGAGGACTCATTAAAGCGATCAGTCTATATTAAGGTTTTTTCTTCTCTTCTGCCACAGGCATGTACAATCTTCGAACCAGCAGTTATTCAAGTGTGATATTAATAGATAGAAAACTTAATGAACAATGCATATCTCGGCACTCTACTTGAAAGAAGTCAGTTTACAGGGTATAACAGCTTTCATGAAATTCGTTCTCCCAAACACCATTAAATGAAATTCGTTCTCCCAAACACCATTAAATGCACTAGTCTAAAATTGGCAAAACGACTTTACAAAACTGGTTTTCAAGAAACATTTTCGTATGAAACGCTCTGTACCATGCTTAAGTTAAGTCAAAAAAATTTCAGTCGGTTTCAATCTTCTTTCGTCTTTACCGTGTGGTTAGTGCCTAACCTGGTGTCAGAGTTTTTATGCCGTCCATGGGCCTCTGACTTGGCTTTACATGCCCTCAAGAAATATCTCTAAAGCATGCTGATTTCCTCACGATGTTTTCCTTCACCGAAGCAATCGATATTACGATACGCACATGAATCCGAAAAATCAAAGGTGGCCTTAGGTTCGAACTCGAGACCTATCACTTGGCAGTTCGACGATCACACGACTAGGCTATCACTTCTATAGTTGATTTAAATCTTAGACTGAATTCAACCGCATCCAGTCACCAGACATCTCAAAAATAAAAGCACAGAGTGTGGGCTCAACATTTAACAGAGCAATGCACCAGACAAAGGCCATATTACCTCCAGTCACCCCCCAGAGGATTGTCGCTTAAGACTTAGGGTTATTTTCTTCTCATACTGCCAGCCTTCTTCTGATTATCACCAGGCTTAATGGCTGCAACAGTGCTTTGTTTCTCTTATGGCTAGACTGTTGAAGTGGAGTGTAGAATATGTGGCTTTTAGGAGCCATATTTGTAAGTCGTGTGAGACTGGTATAAAGTAATTCTGGTTCGGTTTTATTTATTTGTTTATGGCACTCCAACGACTTATTCACTAATACAATTTTAGGGTAATGTACAGGTGTGCACAGCACTTGCATAAGTATTTCAAGTTTTATAGTATTATTCAAAATGAATGATGTAACCAAGGTTTTTGTTAAAGTATTCTGATTTAAAAGAGTGTCCATGGAGTTTCTTGCCCGTTCTTCTCCATAGAGATCTACGTTAGGGAATGGGCAACTACAGTACTTTCACAGTTTTTGTGCCTTGTGACTGGGACTGTAGCTATTTTTTACTGTTGTCTTTGTTTCGACAATTCAAAAGTGCCTGTAACTGGCCTACTTGAAATAAATGCTTTGATTGATTGATTACAAAAAGTACATTAGTTTATAGTTTTAACGGCTTTCAATTATGGCTCTCAGGCTGTAGTCATGGCAATTAGCTTTGAATGGGCCAGCATGAACGATAAATTGAACGATCATTTTGAAAGCGATTATTTTATTTGAATATGACGTTTTCTGTTTGAGACTTGAAACGATTATAATATTGACACAGAACAGTTGTGACGTGAAAGATTCGAACCTATGATTTTTAGCTCAAAAGTCGCCTCCTCAGCCACTGCACCCGCTTTTGAAATATTTATTTTAAAAAAATAATAAAAATAAAATCTATTTATTTCAGGTTTCCTCATATTAAAATCACAAGTTATTAAAGAAATAAAATACAAATCACAATACAAAAATAAATACAATGTCATCAAATCAGAAATACAGTGTCAAAAAAATCAAATCAACGTCAAAGTCATGTCAGACCGACACGACTGACATGACTGACTGTCATGTCAGTCATGTTATGTCTTTTGTAATTACTAAAAGGTAAGTAGGGGGTGGGTAGGATTAGTAATTTACATTGACTAGCCCATTGATGATTCCTGTTATGAAAACGAATCTATCATCTTAACGAAATGTTATCTCCTATCGAGATTCGAGAAAAAATCTTGGGTTTCAACACATGAAAAAACTGAGAATTTTTGAGGTCAAACTGAAATTGACCCAGAATTGAAAACTTAAGAAAAAAGGCAGTTCTTCTAACTACTACACTACACTATTAAGTTATATTCCTGATCTAACATTATTTCAGTTATCTTTACATAGTATACACAAACCGACAAGTTAAAGTAAACTTAAACCAATAGTTATTTACACCGCAGATCAAACCCGTCAGTCGGCATTTCTGCGTAACGACCACAGAGCCATCTTGTGGCTTAGCTCTGAGGTTGTAAGATTATACTTTGCACAAGACATGTTCTATTTCAGGTATTGTCACATTCCTCGGTTTGTTTCCTTGTGGACGGAGTTGTATTCAAGGATTTGAGGAATTTCGCACCTTAGTAAGCACAGTTGTCTGATTGGTTATGCTAGGTCGTGGCTACGATTCTTGTAGAATAATTGTTTGTGTGACATGAAGTTAGGAGCTCCTGGCTAAATAATAACAGCCGCAAGTGGTTGATCTTCAAGGTTAACCCGCGCTTGCTTAGGTTGGTCCGTGGATGGGTGACCACTCATTACACACCAGTTTCCTCCGTGCCTCGGAAAGGATGTTAAGCTGTTGGTCCCGGCTGTCATTTGTTAATCTTTGACAGTCGTTGCAGGTAGTCAACCAGCGACCCGAAAGTCTTACAAAAGGGGTATCGTATTACCCAGTAGGTACTTACTGGGTTGTGGTAGTCATATACGCAGTAGCTCCATGTAAAATACTGGTATTCAGTTGTATGTTTGAGAAACAGCTAGGCAGATGACGATTCAGATTGACGATGACGATAGACCTAGATCAATCTTCCAGCCCATCGGAGGCCACTGTTGCACAAAGGCCACTCCAGAGCTGCGCTACATTACCGTATCCTTCGCCTTCTTTATCCAATCTGTCCGAGCCGCCTTTTTAAGGTAGATAGTCCATTCAGCTCGATAGCGTCCTACACAACGCTAGCCGATACATAGTCTCCACTCCAGGACTTGTTTGTTCCATCGGCCAACGGGCCGCCGCCAATCTTGGCCAGCCCAGGTCTTGGTACCTGTACCTCAGGATCTTGCTACTTCAGACACCTTTCTCTATTTAAGATTGTGCTTATTACCAGTGCCTGTAATCTCAGATGTTGAAATAAAAAAAAATCACCGTGCAATTGCCTTGATAAATATGGGAATTCTTTCAAGTATACTTGAAGTTTTTTTCTTTTCATTGAAGATTACCACTCAACAGTCTAATCAAAATAAAAAAAAACTCTCAACAATCGGGGTCAAAGATCAATATAAGCGACAAATATTTCGGTCACTTCCACAATGGAGATTCGCTCATATTTATTTAGCAACCTATTATAGATAACTAAGTAAGCTGAAGTGGAAATGGGCCGGCCATATTAGCCGTAGAACCGATGATCGTTGGGGTAGACGTGTTCTTGAGTGGAGACCGTGAATCGGCAAGCGTAAGATGGGACGCCCTCAGGCTGGTGGAGCGACGATCTTCGCAGGGTGGCTGGAAGTAACTGGATGAGAGTTGTTGAGAATCGATTTGAGTGTAAAGAGACAACTGCAGTAGGCTGATGATGATGATGATTATAAACCAAAAAATATGGGCAGAAAGCTGATTTAATAATAATCAACATCATCATCATTTCAGCCGAAAGCCGTCCACTGCTGGACATAGGGCTCCCCCAAGTGTCGCCACATTGACCGGTCCCGTGCGACTCGCATCCAGCGGATCCCTACAACCTTCACCAGGTCATCAGTCCACCAGAGTGGGAGGCCTTCCAACGCAACATCTTCCGAAACAATTCGATTTGGTTTAAAAATGAATATTATAAATTATAATTTTCACGAACGATAAATCTAATCGTCACTTTTTAAAGGCTTTTTCCAACGCGTTTAATTTCTTTCTCATAACCTAAAGAAAACGCATACCTACATATACTTGGGTACATCTCAAAGACACATCGCAGTCATTAGTCTTGCGGTCATCAAAAGCTCATTTTGTATTTTTTCTAGGACTGTGTGACTCTTGGTAAAAACGGTAAAACTAAGTGAGATGGGGACTCTTGTAGATAGTACTTATGTGGTACTAATGGCTGGTTTAATGGATTGAGATAGTTGTAAATGTAATTGATAGATAATTTGTAAGGTCACTTTGACTTTTCTACAAAGGCATTCAAATATTTACGAGCGATAGACGGGACAAGACGAAGAAAATTGTAATCCAATACTCGTTATAATTAGTAACAAATCGTTCTGTCTAGTGGCATACGCCTGCTTGTCAGGTAACATTCGTGTGTTAAAATCGAAAATTTTCGGGATCAAAATTTTTGTATCAATACAGGGTGTAAACCCTTCACTTAGCCATTCACCAAGCATTCTTCACATCAAACTACGTAACTTTACGCAAAAACTATTGCTGGGAAACGACTTTTTTTTTGGGGTGAAAAATCACGTTATACCGTAGGATTCGATGGAACGCACTCAAAGCGTTGTGCTGATGGATAAATTGAATAGTACGAGGGTCGTGGAGGTGTTTAAAGTAAAAATCTTACATTAATAACATGTATTTTAAAAAAAATACTTGTGAAAAAATTGAAACTTTGACCCCCAATATCTCCGTAACTAGAAGGTTCCCAGGGTGTAGAAGAAAAAAAATTATCGCAAAGACGGGGAGAACAAGTGCCTTTCGGCTTCGTCGCCGCGCTTACGGCTCGCCGACGCCGCGCTTACGGCTCACCGACGCCGCGCTCATGGGTTGTGAATGTAAGTCAGTTGCCCTGTGACAGCACGTCTGGCAACAGTAGTGTGCCTAAGGGTGGACGAAGAGACGTAAGCTCAGGTACGGAGAGACGTAAGCGCGGGGACGACGAGCCGTAAGCGAGTAGACAACGCGCCGCACCGCGGTTCGTGAGCTTGTCCCGAGGCGAGGCGATTACGTTACGATTCCGATTAGTGTGCGTTGCAGTAGGGAGTTTCATACAAAGAATACTGAACGACTCGAGTTGATACGGTGCCGAGTCCTTTCAGAGTTGATGTGTGCTGTGACCTTTAGTCTTTTAAATCTCTTTGCTTTGCTAGGTTCTTAGACGTTTTATTTTTGTCATCATAACATCACTCCTGTAATCTCCGAAGAGTTGGACAGATGTGGATCTACCTAACAGTAGACCTACATTTCGCCAGTTATGTTTAAGCCCCATATAGTCCCATGGGGGCGAGCCTATTACCTGGCACAAATTTAAACTCCGTGGCTGCTACTGAGAAATTCCTGGTAGAAAAACCCAATAAGACTTTGGCCGACCTGGGAATCGAACCCAAGCGTGCCATTTCTGACTATTTACTATGACGTCCTAAGCACTTTAGTTACTATACAAACAAGTTACTTAACAAAATAGACTACGTTTTTGTTCTTTAAATGTCTAAAATTAAATTCTTGAGTTGTAACATTGTTGTTTTAAACAAATTAGCTTGCTGCGACAGGAGCCACCATTATTCATCATCATTTCAGCCGAAATACGTCCACTGCTGGACATAGGCCTTACCCAAGTGTTGCCACATCGACCAGTCCCATGCGACACCCATCCAGCGGATCCCTGCCAAGTTAAGCATAAAATGCTTAAGCCCGGCTAAAGCTGGGGAATCAAGTCTATGAGATAGACCAGTTTTTAGCCAGTTACGTTTGTGTCTTAGATTAAACAATATTATCAAAGGAAAAATAAAACAGACCTTTAATAAAATCAAAAGTTTTATTGTGATAGCATCATTATTCATTTAAAAATAATGACAAATAATATTCGCATGCAAAGAACAAAACACTGTATCATGCAATATTTTTATACATTTTGTTTCTTTTTTTAACAACAAAAAAGTTATTTTGCCATTTATTATGCCCATACATTGAGGTGCTGATTTTTCTCGTAAAGCTTTTCCCGTAACTTATTTAAAAACAATATTTACATTTTTATATTGAGAGTAAAAATTAAAAGTGGCACACGAAATATAAAATTATTTTAAAACTATAGATTTAAAGGTCGTCACACATTATTCGGAATCTTAACTATTATAATATGGAACTATTAAGATGCGATCCTAATTTCTTTTCACTATATAATTATCACAGAAAATATGATTTTCCTACATCATTGACCATTTTTGCTAAATATTTACTCTATCTAAATAAGTTTGAAAGTAACTAAGCGACAGCAACAAGAGAGTTAAAAATTATTTCGTTCCGATTCTGCACAAAAATCGATACAACTAGATCATTTTTTTTTTCTATAAAATTTATAAAATATTTTACTTTCAGTCTGTATAGTTTACATAACAAGTGAATTATACTAAATTGGAAATAAATGGAATAATTATAAAAGAATCGATAATCGATTCATTTATTGAGCAATCGTAAAGAGCTAAGTTTTCGGATAGGATAAATTAAAAAAAAAATCTGTAATCTAAATAAAATTCACACATACAATGCGGATATAATACTATATACAGATTGTAATAAAAATATTTTAATTACAAAAATTAGAAAAGTTATTTTTTTCATGCATTGTATTTACAAAAATATATTTTATTTTTTATACAAAAAACAAAGCAAGTGTTGTCAATAAAGTTTTACAGTTCATTTTTTACGCAAAAAATAATTAACACAGACAAATTCGACATAATATTTCGTAATTTTCGAAATCCAATAAATTATATTCAAGTCATTATAATTCGAAGTACTTAACTAGATGGATGCAAAAGAGAAAAAAAATAAAAATGTTTTTTTTTTCGTAATTAAAAAAAAATCTTTCTCTTTTGCTCCAGCCAAAGAATAGAGTACATAACAAATTCTTCAATTATTTTTATCAATAGACTTATCTTATCGTATATACACCTCAGTCATTAAAAACATTTAGGAACATAGTATCTTACATATACAGCTTAATCAAGCTGTACTTGAAATAAATGTCCAGTTTTGCACAAGCCTTGAAACTTCACGCCTTCGCTATACGTGGGTGCCTTGAGAAGGCTGGCTGCCATTACCTGTGAAAAATGAAGAGAATTAGCTTAAGTGATATTCAGAAAAAACCGTTCAACTTAAGCAAGAAGGTCATTTATTATTTTTAATACGGAATACAAATTGGCCGAGATATTTTATGTAACTAGCCTTTTCCGGCACGGTGCTAAGTAAAAATTCGTTTTAATAAAAAACCTGACACGCTCTTTTAATATTAATGTTCAGAAAAACTGGGAGATGGTTTTGTCAGTTACTTCGTTCTGGAAGTTAGGTTTTACTTGTACTTTTACACCCGTATTTATAAACAAGTCTTAGTCGAAGTGATTACTATACGATTTTTCTAGTGAATTTATATCAATGAGTGAATAAGAAAAAACTTGAAATTAGAACTGTCAAAATTATAATTCTTCGCTAAGCTTTCTCTGTCGGTTCATACTTCTTTTAAATTCTTGTTTATTGCATAAAAATGTTTCCATAAAATCAAAAGTCGACTATATTTACGAGTGTTAGAGTAGCATGTGTATGTGTGATTTCTACTTATATGCGAGTCTGTGTTGATAATAAAGTCATTAGAACAATAATTTAACACCAAAATCAAAAAGCTGTTTACAAAATATTTATTTTCTTTCTTTTTACCAGATTCAGTCCAATTCCAAAAATTCTTTCACTAATCAAAAGTTACATTATCCCCATGTCTCATAGGGTATAATTATTTAAAACATAAAGTAAGCGTGGCCGCGGGCAAAAGCTAGTTCTTTTATAAAGCAAAGGTCCTAATATGCTATCAAAATACACATTTCACAGCCCAAATTCGACCCCTAACTACAAAAACCTACGTACCTCGAGTAACAAGTTCCCCAATAAATAATTCAAGTCTCCCAGTTCGAATGCATTAGATTTATGCGACTTTGCAAACACATTGTGGCTAAGATCGATCGTAATTCAAGTCCTAAACACAAACAATTGAGTTGAATTAAGCTCTATGGTCGAACTTCGCAATATAACTTTGCAGACTGAAGAGGTATTGTTTATTAGTGTATTTTGTTGCATGATTGAGTTGCTAGTGTAGTTTTCAGGGCAGAATTTTTAGTGACGGAGAGTTCTAGTATCTCGGTTTCTCTGACCTTATTTAAGTTGAGGCATTATGTAACACGCACATGGGTAGCTTTTGAGAATTATGACTGCGTCGTTGGTCTAGAGGTCGCAAGTGCGAATGGTGAGCGGTCCTGGGTTCGATTCCCCGATCGGGTAAAGTGTTATGGGTTTTTCCATCACGAATTTCTCAGTAGCAGCCACGGATGTAAAAACCCAATAACACTTTGCCTGACCCGGAAATCGAACTCAGGTCCGCTGAGCACTAGACCAACGGGGCAGCCACAGTATTGTGTTATGTGGGTGTGTGTGTGTGTAGTCTAGTTAAAGTGTCATTCTTGGAACTAGAAAATCCTGCGGCCATTACAGCGAAACTAAAAAGTTGCAGTTAATCCGGAGTAAGATTGATTAAATCTTCTGTAGCGACTATCTGAACTATCTATCAGTAACGAAGGGTCAATTGTTGTAAGAGGTAGCTCGGAGTACATATTTTTAATTATATTATTTGTCCATAGAATACTGACTGCGCCATTTTTCAAAGGGAAGCCGGTAGGAATCGAGTTGTATGGAACCTTCGCCACTTGTATCTGTTGGTAATTCAAAAGTTTAAATAATCGAATTAATTCATTTTCTTTTAACTATAAGTAAAAGGGGACCAAAGAAATGATGGATGGATTAAGTGAAGGTTGATAGATAGTATGTCAAGAACAACAAGAACTCGTCATCTCATCAGACACCACTGTGTCTGACGAGTAATAGAGAATATGGAAGAATTATGGTAGTATTGAAAAGAAGACATGCTGCGCCGACCCCAAATAAATTGGGATAAGGGCAGGATCATGAAGACATAAGTAAAAGGGGAATATATATTTCTAAATCATTTTCACTGAAGTTACTCAGTGTGGAGCAACGTTTGCAAGTGTTAACGAACTGCAAAAGCCAAAAAATTATCGAAATTGTTATGATGTTGCAAAATATTGCTTAACAAAAGTAACTTGGGTGTGGATACACCTTAAAGCTTACCAACATACTAAATATACAACATTCGTTTTAGTATATGCGAAACCTGAAACACGTGTCTAGTATTTTTATGTAAAGGATCGATGTACAAAATTTCAAAACTGTATCGTGAAAAATCACAAAGTTATAAGCTTGTTATGTTACCTGGTTGACCGTACAAAAACGTGGTCAACACGCAGCGAGCCAGTGCGCTCCCCTCCAGCGTCGTCTTGAGCTCATTGATAATAATAATTTGGCAGAAGGTACCTAAATGATTGCGATAGGTACTTAATGTTGCTCGGTGTCCAACTTGTAACTTTTTTTAATATCTTTGGGACAAAATATAACATGGTTTAAAAAATATTGGAATCGATTCAGTTACTTATTCTGAACAAACTATATTCAGGTTTCGCATATACTAAAAATAATGTTGTAACCAGCGCTGTGACATTTGTTTTAAATCTTACAGTGCCATGCTGAGATATCTTTTGGCCTCGTACGGGACTAATTTTATTTAAATGTACGTGTTATTTTTAAGTTTTTCTTATCTGCTTCTTTATCGTGTGGTTAGTGCCTAACCAACCACCAACCAGTAAAGAAAGAAAGAAACAACAACATAAAAATAAAAATAATATAAAAACTTAAATCTACACAATAAAAAACTTAAAACTAAACAGAAAAAAAAGAGACAGGTAATATTTATTTGTGTTGTTTATTTGTGTGTCTCACGGCTGCGCCAAATAGGTCCATTAACCAGTTTTCCAGTCAGTTTGTGTGTGTATGTAACTTACTTTTGAGGTATTTTTGTTTTATTGTTAATCATTTTGTTTTGCCCTGTGCGCGACAAATAAATACTTTACTTTTTCTTTCTTTCTTTTTTTAAAGTATAACAACATTAATACTGAAAAATATGACCCTTCTTTTGTGTTAAATCGGCCAGGTTAAAAACGGGCAATCTTCTAAAACTAAAAGGTAAAGCATTCTCTATAAGGAACACTGCTTACCCGGTCACCTGACGCCTATTTACCTGTAGGCAACACCATCGAGTTCCTGACCGCCGAGTAGGGGGGCGGCGCAGGAGTCGATGCTGGCTTCGCGGTGTGAACTTGATTGTTGTAACCTGGGAGAGGAATGGAGAACATTGTAGTATAACATAACATCACGCTTGTAATCCTCGAAGGGTAGGCAGTGGTGTACCTGATAGTACACCCAGATTTCGCCTGTTATATTTAAGTCCCAAGTGATAGGGGATGTTGTTCATCATCATCATCATCATTTCAGCCGAAAGACGTCCACTGCTGGACATAGGCCTCCCCCAAGTATCGCCACATTGACCGGTCCCGTGCGACTCGCATCCAGCGGATTCCTGCAACCTTCACCAGGTCATCGGTCTACCTTTTGTATATGTACATGACATAACATAAAACCACACCTGGAATACCTAAATGGTGAGGCAGATGAGTACCTTTATTGAACCCAGATTGTGCTAGTTAGATTTAAGTGAAATGTAATTAAGTCAAAATCAAAATCAAAGCATTTATTTCAAGTAGGCCAGTTACAAGCTTTTGAATTGTCGACACAAAGACAACAGTGAAATATAGTAGCTACAGTCCCAGTCACAAGGCACAAAAACTGTGAAAGTACTGTAGTGGCCCATTCCCTAACGTAGATCTCTATGGAGAAGAACGGGTAAGAAACTCCATGGACACTCTTTTCAATCAGAATACTTTAACAAAACCTTGGTTACATCATTCATGTTGAGATGGTACATTATGTGAGAACGATGTAGCAAGATGTGTACGTTAAAAGTGTCCATAGTAAAAACAATTCAAAAATAAAATAATTAATTCAAATAAGCCGTGGCAACGAAGTGGGCAATACTATTGCTATGTCCCTGGTAAGACTGGTTGTCAAACTTTCGGGTCACTGACTACTCAACGACTGTCAAAGATCTACAATTGACAGCCGGGACCAACGGCTTAACTTGCTTTCCGAGGCACGGAGGATACTCGGTATGTTATAGGTACCAATCTACGGACCAACCTAGGCAAGCGTGGCTTTTCCTGAAGATCGACCAGAGCGATGTTTAGCATGGCGAAGCACCTATGATATCAAACAATAACAGTTTGTGTCATGTAAGTAAATTGCTACTATTACTGATAGCCTGTGTCATCAAACTTCTGGGCAAAGGCCCCATGACCTCCAAATCCTTCGATCCAGTGCCAATATGGACCACTGGTCGTTGGTTCTATCCAGCTCGTACTGCGATCTCCTGCGAGGTCTATTGCGTCGCCTTCTGGCTGTGTCAGGGCCCCACAACGTGGTTATTGTGACCCACAGCTCGTCGTCGGGTAAATTGTTACTTACCAATATTAGTGTTCCTCAGGTACGGGTTGCCATATGTAGCCGAGTATCGTAGATCTACATTAGGCTGTGGTTTGACGTTAGGCTGGGCGTATATAGGCGTTGGTGAAGCTGTTGAAAAAGAAAGTTGTTATTCTTGAACGCGATATTAAAGAAAAACGATTAGATGATACTGTTATGGGTGGAGAATGGTAGAAGACCTCAAGTAATATGGGACGAGAGAAAGGTAAGATAATGAATTCTTACACATACTCGTATACCTAGAGCATCTAGACGTACAAATAAATAAAATTGAAGTGTCTGTTTGTTACGACAAAATATCAGCTTTTTACCGAATGCATATAAAAGTATATACGATACTTATAACATGAATGTCTGTCTGTTTGTTCCGGCTAATTTCCGAAACAGCTGGATCGATTTTACCGGCAGATAGCTGATGTTATAAGGAGTAATCTTAGGCTACTTCTATTTAAAAAAAGCATTAGGGTTCCATGCAAAAAAAGAAACCCTTCAAATGGTTAACAAAATCCGATTCAAATAGGGAAGTTAAACTTTTATAATAATAATTTCACGTGGACGAAGATCGCAAGGCACAACTAATTTAAAATAAAATTGGAGTGATAGCAGCTCCATTTCTTTCCCACATTGATCAAGGTATAAATGCGACGTTGATCGTGTAATTAACTTTAAAGTTCTTATAGGATCCGACTCCATTAGCTGTAAACATTTCTCTCTGTTACTTAAACCAATAACTTAACTGCAACTATTTAAAACACAGCATAATTTCCCAACAAAAAGTTATCAACTAGCTCCAACTCTGAACTTGCACTTACCGTCGCCGACGGGAAGCCCCAAATTATTAATGGCGTCCGTTTCATCTGGTGACTTGTTCGTTCGTTGTAACGTGTTGTTTTGCGATCCATTGCCTGCTGACAAGGGGAGGGTTGATGCTGTGTCGATGCTCCTCGTTAATGAACCTTGCAGCGACCTGGGGAGAGGAATTACCGTTTAGTTTGGCTGTGCAGTGGTGTGGGGTCTGTTGTCGAGTGTTAAGATAGGATTCTGATCTGGTTTAGTATTTAGAATTGGAGATTATTTTGAATTAGTTTTGGTATCGTGTTTGTGTGATTATTTTACTTGGATACTGAGGTAGTATTTAAAGTTATGTTTTGTTTCTATTTTGAATGTTCTTGTACCCTTATCAGTGAGAAAACCTACTTATAACATAACATGACGCCTGTAATCCCCGAATGGTTAGGCAGACTTGTACCTAATAGTTCACCTACATTTCGCCAGTTATGTTTAAGCCCAATGTAATAGTGGGCGAGCCTATTGCCATCAACTGGGCACAAAATCCAGACTCCGTGGCTGCTACTGAGAAATTTCTGATAGAAAAATCCAATAACAATTAGCCCGACCTGGGAATCTATCCCGGGACCTCATACTCAGCTTACACAATGGAAAAGGGTCTAACCTCGTCTAGTATTTTTGTTTTAGGGCGAGCTAAACTGTTCGAAAAAATAGATTAACTTGCTAAACATAATTTTATTTCTTTGGGATTACAAGATAATAATATTAGGTAGGGTTGCCAATGTTTTGGTGATCGATAAGGCTGAAAGAATAAGACACAGCCTCCTTTAAATCAACAATGCTAAATCTGAGTTTTTTTTTTATCAAATACGAAAAATACGCATACATGTTTTCTTAGATTGTCATAAAGAAAACACAACATATTATTATACCAAAATATGGAGATTAAGTAAACCCATTCGCTAGACAGACACAGTTTGACAATATCGCGGCTAGAATAGGACTTTATTTTATCCTCACATAAAAATAACAATGTCAGACAAAAACTATCTGAACAAAAAATCAAAAGAAAACCACATTTTTCATGTCGACTGAGGGATGTCTCGTAAAAACTTCAGATTGAGTAGTTATTAAGTTGTCATCCGAATGAGATCGCTTTTAACTTAAGCCTGTAACAAATGAATCGTTGGCTTACATCTATTTTATTTAATGTAACATTTTTATCCCTTAGTCTAAGGCTTAGACTATTATAGTCAAAGAAATAGATATGTAAGCAACCAACTTAAAAAAAGGGGTGTCATCATCATCTATCCTCTTCCCAACTAGGTTGGGGTCGGCTTCCAGTCTAACAGGATGCAATAAAATACCAGTATTTTACATGGAGAGATTGCCTATCTGACCTCCACAACCCAGTTAGTACTGGTTGTCAGACTTTCGGCCCACTGACTACATGTAACGACAGTCAAAAATCTACAAATGACAGCCGAGACCCACGGTTTAACGTGCTTTCCGAGGCACGGAGGAAACCCATATTTATTTATTATAATGGTCACCCATATACAGACCGGCCTATGCAAGTGCGGCTTAACCTTAAAGTCAAACAGTGCGGCTTTTATTATTTAGCCACAAGCTACGCCTTTAAAAAAGAGGTCTGAAGGTAATTATGTTCACATTTATTTGTAATAGCAACTATTTTGTTTTTTTCCTATTAACAAAGTTGTTGCATGGAAATTAATTTCTTATCTACACACCAGATTCTTTTTTTGACTGCACCGAAATACGTAATCAGCCAGACAGCCAATAATTAAGGGAAAAAACACGAAACATATCCTTACTTCCTTACTTGATCATATAAATGCGAAAGTAAGCTTTTTTTTATTTTTTGTTATCTTTTCACGCCTAAACCACTGAACCGATCATCCTGAAATTTTGCATATACGTTGTCAGGTGTACAGAAACGGACATAGGGTACCTTTTATCCCGAAAAAAAGTACTGCTCTCGAGAAAACAACAATAACGTTCTTAAGATAATAGATGGCGCCACGTATCTTTCGAATCATGATTGAATTGTATTATTTCAAGCAGAGTACAACCCGAATTGATTGTCAAATTCTAAATTAACACGAGCGAAGCCGCGGGCAAAAGCTAATTTTCCATAATTATTAAACGCGGAGAAAATGAATAAAAGTAACCTTTACAGTATCCATACATTTTTCCAAGATAAACTTTACTTTAAATGATAACTTAACCTTTAATCCACGTATCTCAACAAAGAAGTTGGAAACTTATAAAATTCGCGTATTAAAGGCGTCTCGAACGAGTTACCATGACAACCCTAAATTCCCTTTTAACTCCTAAAATAAAGAAAATAAAAATAAAATAATCATGTACTTACCTACTGGGAGGCTCGAGGGGGGGTGACTGAACCCGGAGGTGGGGCGGGGGGGCGTACCCC
Source organism: Noctua janthe (assembly GCA_910589295.1). NCBI lineage: Eukaryota > Metazoa > Arthropoda > Insecta > Lepidoptera > Noctuidae > Noctua > Noctua janthe. Next base: position 6,686,152 of record OU342578.1, read on the forward strand.
TGCGGGTAGTCGTACACGTAGCCTGCGGGGCTCTGCCATGAAACATATAATACCACTTTTATTTTACCGCAGTAGGTTATACTGTAGGGTAAGTGCAGAAAGATCATTGTTCTAAGTTTTATTGAAATGAAACTAAAAACTTGTAAAGGGTCTCTACAGTCACCATTTTGAACAATACAGCTGCTCCATTATGTCTTTGTTTAATTACTACGATTTTGGAGATGGTCCCAAAGCAATAAATCGTCCTACTAATTCTACTAATATTATAAAGGATGGATGGATGTTTGTTACTCTTTCACTCAAAAACTACTGACTGGATTTGGGTGAGTCAATTTGATTTGTTTTATTTCCTCATACACAATGTATCGTTGCCGTAGCAAAACGCACGTAGCGAACGGCAAGCACGACGACGAGTTCAATGAACTTTGTAGCTAGGCAGGAAGTAAACAGCTGATTTCACGCGTCATTCACACATAGCCGTATTATTTACATAAATGCAGTGTTTCGTACAGGGGATGTAATTTTACATTGAAATAAAGGAATAGTAAATGAAAAAAATGATAATTTTCCGGAACAAAATTCCAGTGGAATACGATTCAAAATAAGGAGCTGAATGCACCCTAACAGTTTGTGGAGGGCTCTCCCTTACACCCCGTATAATCCCGTCTTGAATAAAGTGGACGTTCTGCACCTATTCTGTTATATTTACGTACAAAGGTATTATTTCAGATAACTTGTGGCTGTCAAATTGGTTTATTTTTCACTTTTGTAGTTTGATCTGGATTCGAGCTTGTGAAAATAAGCTGTTCTCTTTGAAGTAGCATTAGCTGTGGTTTTCTTTGTAATAAAAGTAAAAATGAAAACATTATGGCGGACTAAAGTGCTTGTATGAGCTCTAATTTTAAATTCTGATCTATATTATTAAATAGGCTTTGAAAATACAATTGCCTTTTAAATATTATTTTGTGTGAAAAAGTTTTTTGGGATGTTTTTTTTTTTTTAATGTTAGAATTTTTGTCTTCGTATCTGAATAATTTTTAACATTTTATAGATTAGACAAAAAATAATAATCAAGGTTTATTTGCACAGAGTACAGAAGCAGACTTGATGCTATTGGCATTTTTTGACGGCAACCTTTGGGTGATGCAGAGACAAACAAAATTCTTGCTTTCACGTTAAAAGTTGAGCACAGACCTAGCTTTTTTAAGAAACTAATTCAACGACATAGGCGGTCACCGACTCATTTGACTAATCAATATTCTTATATCGTGTCGCCATAACAATTACGCTCGTACCAAAGAAACAAATTATTTTTATTTATCAGAAACTCACTAACAGGTCTCGTTAGTGAGTTTCTGATACTATCTACATCAATCTACACTACTGTCCAGGACCATTCATCATTTACTTGCCCTTATCCCAATTCATTTGGGATCGGCGCAGCATGTTGTCTTCTTCTCATACTTCTCTATTATTCGTCATCTCATCAGACACCTCCTTTTGCCATATCATCCTTAACACAGTCCATCCATCGTTTCTTTGGTCTTCCTCTACTCTTATACCCATTTCATGCTGAATATGCTTGTTGAAAAACCTTCTGTGCTCCCCCTTACCACTGTAAGTTCTCACCGTTTACAAACCTCCTCTACTACACTACTGCCTACTGTCCAGGATGCACTTTAGAAAATATTAGAAGAATTAAACATCAACGAATGACTGACAGAAATACCTTTTCATAAGGGTGTGGCTAGAGCTGAAGCTAGACGTCCCGAATACCTCCATCTCTTTCCCACACTAAAATGACATTAAAGTATTACTGCTACAAGAGCTGATGGTAGAAACCCCACCTACCTTAAAGTAAGGGTCACTATACGTAGGGTCGGAGTAGTCGTTGCTGTACCGGAACTGCATCAGAGGATCGTCGTGGCGCATGTTCGGGAGTGCCACAGGCCCGGCCAGGGGTAGGCCTGCGTGCAGCTTGCTGTCTGAACGGTCGGAGCTTGTATAGTCCTAAGGAGGGAAGATACTGGTTTAGAATGGCATTCGATATTTTTTTTAAGGTTTGCCTAGCAACTGCCTACAAGTCGGAATGGCTAGCGCAGTAGTCATTAGGTCTGCCGGGGGCGAAAGAGATACCGTGGCCCTGGAACACAAAAGGCAAAGAAGGAACGTGGATGGGTTTTAGTCAGTACAAGTCTGACACTCCCTTCCGCTCCGCGCAGAACGGGGGGGGGGGAGGGGATCATTTGATGATTTCCCACCCGAAAAAAAAAGTAATCATTAGGCTTGTATGAATTAAAACAATTCTGCTTGTCTATGTTAAGTTCAAACTGGCTATGGAAAACTAAGAGATCCAATTTAAGTGACTTTCAGAAACTTTATTCATTATTTTTTTATAAGGTTCAATATTATAAGTTGTTTAAATAAAACATTTTTAATGTTTTTTGTTTCAGTATTATGCTTGTCATAAGCATAATACTAAAAAAAATATTAAATATGTTTAGTTTGACAAATGTATTTAATAGTTTGAAATTGGAACAACTTTTAACTTTTTTTTTGTACACGTCGTATTTAAAACATACGCCAAACGGAGTCGACAATTTCTTTCTGACTATTCTGGAGAAGAAGTAGCAAGAATAAAACTCAAGGGTCTTAAAAGAAAGAGGGTTAGTCAGTAGAAGTCTGACACTCCCTTCCACTCCGCCCAGAACGGGTGAGGTCATTTGATGATTTCCCAATCGAAAAAAAAGAAGATCCTACTCTTAGGATCTCAAGAACTCACCAACTCATAACTCCCATCACTCTGCGGCAGCTGCAGCTTCAGATCACTGATATTAGAGCTCCGATCACTCTCCTTGTTATACATATCCCCAGTGGTCACCGTGACGTCAGGCTTCTCATTCATCTGTCCCTTCTTCCGTCTTCGTCTGTGGCAGACGATCACGAGGATGATGAAGGCGGAGAAGATTATGATGCCGGAGGTCACGCCGATGAGGATTATGTAGAGGGGTAGGGTTTCTGGAAAGAAAGTTATCTGTGAAGGTGGCTGTTCACTGTCGTCGAAATACTTCGAGACAGGACGAGTGCAAGAGTGTATGAGCGCTCGTCTAACGTCGGTGTTGACTGTCATGAGCACCAAGATGTGAACACTGAACAATTTTTAAAAGTAGTTTTCTCCTACTGTCAGAATAAAATTTCATGTTATTACAAACATAATATTCTGGAACGTGGAACTCATAGTTTTTTTAAGGAGATCCTATCTCCAAGTTACAATCGTTATTTCTCTAGAAAACTGCTTGTAAATTTAGGAAAGTGTATACATATTGGTGCTCGTGACTGTACACTCTCACACTCCTTTCACTTCGGAGTGTCTCGGCGAAAATGTGCAGCCACACTTAAATTCCATTTTTTTATTTTTAGAACTTCAAATTCAACAGTGGAGTATTAAAGGCGACGTAGATAAATTTTCAGATCTACTCGTATGATTACACGAATCAGAGGTGTGAATAAATCAAAAAATGCACAAGAAATCACTGTGGCTCAGACTACGCAATTTCACCCCACTTGAACAAGAAGGACTCTTGTAGAACACTTGTGAAGTACTAGTTAATCTGTCCACCTTGAACTCGACCGTCCTGTACCATTTATTGCGAGAAAAAGACACCCGATAAATTGGCAACTGTATTCAGCTAAAAGGAGACTTTAAACTAAAAAAAAAAAATATAATACCAGTCTGTTATTGACCTACTGTAGAACAAAGGTTTCTTCTCATGCAGAGAAGGTAGCATGTAACCTATACATGCAATCTATACAAATACATAAAATTTAAGTGTCTGTTTATAATTTTAAAATAACAGCTTTTTACTAAATGCGTTTGAAATTATTACATGGTACTTAAAAAAAAACTTTTTCTTTAAGTTTTGTCTGTCTGTCTGTTTGTGCCAGAGAAACGGCTGGACCGATTTTGACGGGACCCTAACTGGCAGATAGCTGATGTTATAAGGAGTAATTGAGGCTACTTTTCTTTTAGAACAAGAATCAGGGTTTCGTGAAAAAAATTAAAACCCTTGAAATTGTTAACAAAATCCAATTCAAATAAGAAGTACTTAATATTTTTATAATAGTTTCACACGAACGAAAGTTGTGGGCAACAACTAATTGCACAGACGCCAGCACATCAAACTATTACAAGCTGTCAAATTTCTTCAATAGATTTTCAACTTTATTGAAGAATAATAAGGTTCAAGGTTGATGGGGAAAATAATTTGACAGTTTCTGGTAGCTTGATGTGAAGGCGTCTGCACAATATAATTTTAACTGGCAACCTTACCAGTCAGTTAAAATATGAAAATAACCACTCAAGAACTGACAGTTCTTCAACTTACTCAAAGGCTTCAACATGATAGCAGCATTAGCGTTTCCGTACTCATTGGTGACGCTGCAGTTGTACTGCCCGTAGTGCTTGGACTGGCTGGCTCTGATCACCAGGCTTGATTTTATCACGCCGTCTGGTAAAGATTCTTCTAGTGTTGCGTAATCCTGCAAAACAATTGTGAATCAGAATTCTGTGGAAAATACTGGAAAGTATGAAAGGAAGATTTGTTATTATTATTTAAAATAAAACATTAAAAAATGAGAAATAATTGAAACAAAGAAGCATGGTAGGGATGGATATAGACTATACAGGGTTTTGAAAAACAGTACCTAACACTTAAAAGTAGCTTCTTGAGTAACTTTTGTTCTGACTTTAGGAAATTTACAACAACAAAAAAACTCGTTTCATACTAAATGATCTGTGCAGCAGCTGATCGCGTCCATTTTTTTTTTCTGTGTTCTAAAAGTACAAAAGTGAAATACGCTAGCTAATACATTTTTTAATGTTATAACTGTACTTTAAATACCTTCAAGATCCCTGTACTACTTAAAACATCAATCAGCACAATGTTTTGAGTGCGTTACATATTGAGTCCTACCGAAAAAACATACATTTCCACACCGAAAAAAAAGTCGTTTCCCAGCAATAATTTTTGCATAGAGTTACTTAGTTAAATGAACAGAATGCTTGGTTGACGGCTTCGTGAAGGGTCCTTTTACACCTTGTATTATTTTGAGTTTTAAAAACGAAACGAAGGTTCTGTTAATCCAACTTACCGGATTTTGAATCACACTGATCTCCCGACCTTCGAAGTACCACCTGATATCATCAGGTTTGGGAACCGATCGAGCAGCACATTCTATTCGTACGCTTTCGCCCTCCATTCCAAACTGGGTCCTGTTTGACAGGATCTTTGGTGCACCTAGGAAAAAAGATGAGTAGTCATTAAAATCAGCAGGATAGTGAATTGCAGGGTAGCGACACGAGACCACGGCTCACTCTGGCTCCAATTTATGTTGTACAGCGTGCATAGTGGGTAGTTGCACGTTTAGCGTGCTTGATAAATTAGACAGTAAAAAAAAGCGGTCCAGTGCGAGTTGGACTCGCGCACTGGGGGTTCCGTATGCAATGCATCATCTGCCTAGCCTTTTCCCAACTATGTTGAGGTCGGCTTCCAGTCTACCTGGATGCAGCTGAATACCAGTATTTTACATAGAGCGACTGCCTATCAGTCTGACCACCACAACCCAGTTAGCACTGGGTAATACGATACCCCTTAGTAAGACTGGTTGTTAGACTTTTTGGACCACTGACTACCTAACGACTGTCAAAGATCTACAAAGGACACTCGGGACCAACGGCTTAACGTGCTTTCCGAGGCATGGAGGAAACTCGGTATGTAATGGGTGGTCACCCATCCACGGACCAACCTAGGCAAGCGCGGCTTAACCTGAAGATTGACCCGAGTGGCTGTTATTATTTAGCCACGAGCTCCTTCCTCAAGTGGGTTCTTGATAATTAGTATTAGGCCTTTAAGATACTTTTTCCCAGTTAATATTAACTTCATCTTACACTGAATACTAAATATATGTACATTATATGTTAAAGTAAGTAAACCTTTCAAAGTCAATAGGGTTAACGCTCTTTGTAAGCTTTCATGATATCAAATAATTAAGTTGAGTTGAAAAAATACATTTCATTTTTTGTGGCATAAATTAAAGTAATTTAAAATATCAAAGAGAGTTACTATTGCATGTTTACTCAAATAGATAAATTAGAAAAACTGTGTTCTATTTCTAAAGTGTAATTACAACTTTGTCATGACAGTCAAAAGGCAAAAGCTTGAAAGTTTTAAGGCGGAAATGTAGATACGTTACTAAATACTTCTTCAATAAACCTCGCCTGTTGCATTGGTGTGAATTCTGCCTCGACTGCAATAACAAAATTTCCCCACTTAAAAATGTACTATTATAAATCTCGCCATTATAACTAATTCATCGTCAATTTTTTATGCTTCCATAATGAACTTACTCTTTATAAAGATGGTGGCTTCGCTCTCGATCTCCGGGTACCCTTCCTCGATGACCTTGCAGATGTACCGTCCAGCTGTCTCCCTGTTCACGTACACCTTCAAGTTCGGAGCCTTTCCTTTGACCTGCTGGAGAAGAGCACACGTTCACGTAACACTGTCTACTATTGGTAGCTCATCGTGTTTCTACACGGCACGGTAATGCTGCGGTAAAACTGATTGGACCGGACTACGGACCGGCTGTGGACGACGGACTGTGACAGATATTTCAGTAGATTCTCTGTCAAACTGCCACTGTTTCGTTGTTCTAGTAGTTGCAAGCGCGACTGCTGAGTAAAAGGCCCTGGGTTCGATTCCCGGGTCGGGAAAATTTTTATTGAAGTTTTCCATCAGAAATTTATAGGTAGTAAGTACGATTACTTAAATACAGGGTGTAAACAGACCCTTCACACAGCCGTCAACCAAGCATTCTGTACATCAAACTAAGTAACTTTAAGCAAAAATTATTGCTGAGAATCGACTTTTTTTTTGGGGTGTAAAATCAAGTTTTTCGGTAGGACTCGATGGAAAGCACTCAAAGCATTGTGCTGATGGATTTATTGAATAGTATGGGGGTCGTGGAGATGTGTAAAGTAAAAAACTTGCATGAAAAACAAGTATTTAAAAAAAAAACTCGTGAAAAAGTTGGAACTTTGACCCCCAATATCTCCGTAACTAGAAGGTTCCCAGGTATGGTCTAGAACAAAAAAAATGATCGCAAAGACGGGGAGAACAAGTGCCTTTCGGCTATGTTACGGGTCTATTTACACCCTTTATTCGGAAAAAACGCTGTCAAAAATTTCGTCGACTGAGTAATTTTGGAGAATTAGTAACGTTTATAGTATTAGCGCATCAACTACAATTACAAGGTACTTGCACAAAACATTTTAATCGATCACGACGGTTTCTTTCACCAAAAACGGTTCATTCCCAGAAAAAAAACTATGCGGTGAACAATTTTTGTTCAACTCAGCACGCTAACGATTTTAATAGATGTGATAATAATTTTGGTTCAGACCCTAAATAAATTGGGATAAGGGCAGAAGAATGATGATGATTTTATTTCCTTTCATCATCATATCAGTCCGGAATCACCCACAGCTGGCCATAGGCCTTCCTTCTCTTCTTTTAGTTCCTTTACGCTATACCAATCGTAAGTATTTCTAGATTACAGTGAGTCAGTGAAGTTTAAAATCGTGATATCTAAGCCACCTGCTATTTTAATATCTCAGTCCAGTCTAGACTTCTTGAATATTTCAGACCATCTGGACCACACGGAGAGCACCTACATATCTGTTAGTAATACTATAGTTTCTATATAATAATGATGAGTGATCTAATTTTACCACATGTTTTTTGCGGTTTGGGCCAATTTTAGTCATTGAGACTCATTTTTTTAGACTTGACGTAATGTTTTCAAACGATATGGAACATACTTATTACTTATTCATCTAGAAATATATGAAAACTGGAAAGATTTATTTTCTTATACATATTTATCCGTTTTACGACTACTGAGCAAGAGATTTGATTCCCGGGTCGGGCAAAGAGATATTGGGTTTTTCTGTCAGGAATTTCTCAGTAGCAGCTACGGACTTTGAAATGGCGCCCGGCTGATGGGAATAGGCTCGCCCCCTATTACATGGGACTTAAATATAACTGGCGAAATATGAGTGTACTATTAGGTACACCTTTGTATAACCCTTCGGTTATTGCAGGCGTGATGTTATGTTATGTTATGTTATCCGTTTTAACCGCAAAATAGATCTCTTAGAGAAGAGTTAGTAATTTGTTTATAAGGAAAAGAGAAGCAGAATAGGTTCGCACTACAAAGTTATTAGAACCTCGAGCTTTGAGTTCAATGGCGTGCTATTATAGATGCCTATGTCCAGCAGTGGACTGCTGTACGCTCAATATAAAGTGACGTGCAAATTATAGGGAGCAACGATTTTGTTATTTATACGCCAAACTTAAGTGGCAGTGGGCAGGGCACATTGTTTGCAGAAAGGATGGCCGATGGGGCCGGAAGGTTCTGGAGTGGCGACCGCGAACTGCAAGACGTTGCCTCCCACTGGGTGGACCGATAACCTGGTAAAGGTTGCAGGGATCCGCTAAATGCGAGACGCACGGGACCGGTCAATGTGGCGATACTTGGGGGAGGCCTATGTCCAGCAGTGGACGTCTTTCGGCTGAAATGATGATGATGATGATGATGCCGTCGTTCCATTGGGAATCCTAGGGCAATGGGATCAGCCACTATGTGGTTAAGGCGGTAGGAGTATGTGCTGTTTTCATTATCGTCGGCGTATAGCGGCGTATACACTTTAGCCTCACCAATTGCATGTAACTGAGTTAAAACACTTCCTCATTCACCCGGCTGGTTATTCCACCATGGTATTCACTTACCCCTATCCGTCCTGGCTCATGGAACAGCCATCTGATCTCTGGCTTAGGCTGTCCTTCTACGTCACAGCTGAGTGTCACAGTGGAACCGATGTCAGTTTCTACATTCTGAGGTCGCGTTCTGAATGTTGGTGGATCTGGGAACAAAGAGTTTGGTGAGTGGATAGCATACAATAATATTTTTGTTTTCTGTCAGGACGTTAGTAAAGATAAGGCAGCTTCAATAAGAGAGGTTTCAGACTAGCGTATTTTTCGGCTCGTACCGGCTTACGCAAGTAAGCATGCGTCACATTTAGCGCTTCAATAATTCGAGCGCGCGTAGACGCGCTTATTCCAGCGTGGTCGCTTAAACTGGTGGATTCTGTCAGTAGCAATATGTCAGTGTGTCTCGCGGCTCGCGCTTATTCGAACTTATAAGCGCGTTAACGCTCGTACAAATTGCGCGTATGGCAAAAGGCGCGTAGACGCGCCTACGCACGATTCAAAAACGAGCTTATATGCGCTGAAATTCCTGCTAACGGTTGGCCAAATGAAACTACGAAATGCTAACGAAAACTAACTAAGCTTGCCAACATCTGTACATATTATAAAAGCGAAAGTTGCGCGATATGTGTGTTACCGGCTAAACGGATTCCGATGTTGATTGGCTGACAGACAGTTAGACTATAACCTGGGTGAGGACACAGGATAATATTTTGAACGTAGTACAGCCAGAACGAAGATCAGAAATTTTCTCATCTCTGATCTTGAACCTGGTAATGTCAATGATTATAATTATCAGATTTTATAACTATTCGACGCGGATTGTTCTTATTATCGTTTAATAGATGAAGCAAACTCAATAGGGTAGATGACCATCATCTGTTTAGCCTTTTCCCAACTATGTTGGGGTCGGCTTCCAGTCTAACCGGATGCAGCTGAATACCAGTATTTTACATGGAGCGACTGCCTATCTGACCTCCACAACCCAGGTAGTACTGGGTAATACGATAACCCTTGGTAAGACTGGTTGTCAGACTTTTTGGGCCACTGACTACCTAACGACTGTCAAAGATCTACAAATAACAGCCGGGACCAACGGCTTAACGTGCTTTCCGAGGCACAGAGGAAACTCGGTATGTAATGGGCGGTCACCCGGTGGAGCACACCGTGGAGGTCTGCCCCGCTTGGGCGGAGCACCGCCGTGTCCTCGTAGCGGCGATTGGCGGCGGCGATCTCTTGCGTCCGGCCTTGGTTCAAGCCATGGTCCGGAGCGAGAGGGAATGGGAAGCCGTCACCTCCTTCTGCGAAGCAGTCATGCTAGTGAAGGAGGTGGCGGGACGTGAGAGGGAAAGAACCTCACGTCCCAGCCGCCGCGGGAGACGCCCTGGGCGTCGGGGGTCACGTGGTGGCTGCCGGCCACCGTAGGCGCGGGCCTGTGGACGGCGAGTTATGGCCTAGCTCGCCGTCCGGACGTCTTATGACGACAGGCCGTGTCGACGGCGCGTTCGTGTTCCACGCGCGCCTCAAAGAGATGTCAGCAACCACGTAGGGGTCCGCATGGGCCGATGCCTGCCAGGGCTGCGGGACTGTTCGAAAGAGATACCGTGGCCCTGGAACACAAAGGGCAAAGAAGGAACATGGATGGGTTTTAGTCAGTACAAGTCTGACACTCCCTTCCGCTCCGCCCAGAGTGGGGGGGGTCATTTGATGATTTCCGATCCGAAAAAAAAAAAAAAAAAAAAATGGGCGGTCACCCATCCACAGCCCAACCTATGCAAGCACGGCTTAACCTAAAGATCGATCCGAGCGGCTGTTATTATTTAGCTACGAGCTCCTCCAATAGGGTAGATGACCAAAAAATCTAATTATTATATTATTGTCTAATTAGTCCGTCAGATATATTTCCAAAAAATATTGGACACGTATTTTCTCTTTTTTCACGTAAACAAAAAATGAGGACGATACAATGCGTCGAAAACTCGTGTGACGTCACATTTCGGTACACTTCTTGACGGAAAATGACGTCACAAGCCCCCACTCATGATCTTTGATGCGTTTTATCTTCCTCGATTTATATTGATTTAATAAAACAATAAATACGTATCGAATGTTTTTCGATAATCTAACTGACGGACAAAATAGAATCAATTTTTTTTTTACTCAGGAAACATCCCTATTGCCGCAGTGGTTATACGACTGTTGTCTGTTACTTTTAGATTAGTTCCATTGCCGAACGTAACAACAAGGATAGTTACCATAACAACGTTTATGGAAGTGTCCGTAAATACACTCAAACAATTCACGAAATGAATCAAAATTCTAGTCTAAAAGCAACATTTTTAGAAAGAAAAATTCGTTACTCGTTTGTTTGTCTTCTCATCAGCCAATACATTTTCTTGTCCAACAAATCAGTGTTTAGTACGCACTGACGTCACGGCCTCTGCGCCCGCGCACAATGTTATGGTTGTTGTATCATCAGTATAAACATCGCGGCTATTTTTCCCACTAGAAAACCGGAGCATGACGTTGAGTAATAAAATGTCAAAAATTAGTTTTGTTCGAATGTTTTTGGGGAATTTCATTGGATATCTAATCTAATGTTTTAAATCAATATATTTAATTTTATTAGTGTCTCCGGGAATTCAGATCAGACGTAAAAGTTGTGAGTCGTTAATTTTCCTTTCGTGGATGAATAAGTAGATGTCATCATCTGCCTAGCCTTTTCCAACTATGTTGGGGTCGGCTTCCAGTCTAACTGGATGCAGCTGAATACCAATATTTTACATGGAGCGACTACCTATCTGACCTCCACAATCTAGTTAGTACTGGGTAATACGATACCTCTTGGTAAGACTGGTTGTCAGACTTTTTGGGCCACTGACTACCTAACGACTGTCAAAGATCTACAAATATACACACCAGGGACCAACGGCTTAACGTATAAACGTATAAATAATAACAGCCGCTCGGGTCAATCTTTAGGTTGAGCCGCGCTTGCCTAGGTTGTTCCGTGAATGGGTGACCACCCGTTACATACCGAGTTTCATCCGTTCATCGGAAAGTTAAGCCGTTGGACCCCGCTGTCATTTGTAGATTTTTGACAGTCGTTATAGGTAGTCGAAAGTCTGACAACCAGTCTTATCAAGGGGTATCGTTTTACCCAGTACTAATTGTGATGTGTGCTCTATGTAAAATACTGATATTCAGCTGCATCTGGGTACACTAGAAGCCGACCCGACCTGGTAACACTGATATAAAAAAGCGATCCTAGATCATTAGAATAACCATGAAAAAAAAAATGCAAGTCGTAGCTTTTCCGAGTCAAAAGTTATACTAACTAGTGAAAATATCGATACGCAGCAAAATAACCTCAAAATGGCGGCGCTTCCCCCTCCATCCCGCGCGATGTATCACAGTCTTCAATTTTTTTTTTCTGGTGGGAAATCATTAAATGACCCCCTCCCCCCGACCCTCGCTCTGGGCGGAGCGGAAGGGAGTATCAGACTTCTACTAACTAAAACCCATCCGTGTTCCATCTTTGCCCTTTGTGTTCCAGGGCCACGGTATCTCTTTCGAACAATCCCGCAGCCCTGGGCGTAATGAATTATTTGATCCTTTAGCTATCCAATGGTGTAATTGAATTTAGGATGGAGTTGATAGATATGAAGCTGCTACACCAAACTGTAATCCCCGATTTTGTTATCATTCGTTTTTTGACTTGCCTCCCACTATGGAAGCAATTTTAAAGACGTATTCACATCAAATCAGAAATAAGGACATCCGCAAGAGAACCAAAGTTACCGACGTAGCCCGAAGAATAGCCAAACTTAAGTGGCAGTGGGCAGGGCACATTGCTCGCAGAACGGATGGCCGATGGGGCCGAAAATTCTAGAGTGGCGACCGCGAACCGGAAGACGTTGCTTTGGAAGGCCTCCCACTAGGTGGACCGATGACCCGGTGAAGGTTGCAGGGATCCGCTGGATGCGAGTCGCCAATGTGGCGACACTTGGGGGAGGCCTATGTCCAGCAGTGGACGTCTTTCGGCTGAAATGATGATGATGATGATGATTCACATCAAAACTAAAATGTAATAATACTTACAAGTAACTTCCAATGTGATATTTCCTTCGCCTTTCCCAACGGAGTTGCTTACTTCGCATCTGACCACAGCGTTGTGGTGTTTTCGAGTCACGTTGAAGATGATCTACAAAAAAATAAGACGCTGTAAGTACTGTAATGGTTTTATTGCATTATAACAACATAACATAATGCCTGTAATCCCTGAAGGGTTAGGCAGAGGTGTACCTAACAGCATAATGACTTGTGGACAAGTTGGAACTTTAACTCCGAATATCTCCGTAACTTGAAGGTTCTCAGGTATGGTCTATAACAAAAAAATGATCGCAATGACCGGGAGAACATGTGCTTTTCAGCTTAGTTAAGGGTACTTTTCCACCCATTATACTACGTTGAATGATTGTTAACACGCTTTTTCTTATGACCTTCTCCGCTCTGAGTGGAGAGGAAAGGAGTGTCAGACTTCTACTGACTAAAACCTATCCATGTTCCTTTTTTTGCCCTTTGTGTTCCAGGGCCGCGTAATTTCTTTCGAGCAGTCTCGCAGTCCATTGGTACCACGCTTAGGGATTTTGGGAGATTGCGGTGATCTTCGGCAATTAAAATACCAGTATTTTACATGGAGCGATTGCCTATCTGACCTCCACAACCCAGTTAGTACTGGGTAATACAATACCCCTTGGTAAGACTGGTTGTCAGACTTTTTCGGCAACTGACTATCAAACGACTGTCAAAGATCTACAAATGGCACCCGGGACAAACGGCTTAACGTGCTTTCCGAGGCACGGAAGAAACTCGGTATGTAATGGGTGGTCACCCATCCACAGACCAACCTAGGCCAGCACGACTTTACCTAAAGATCGACCCGAGCTGCTGTTACTGTTTAGCCACGGGAAAAATAAAACAAAATCTTCAATCTTGGTTTTATGAAATTAAGTTTCAAGGAGGAAGCTTTTGAAACTCATTCCCAGTTACCACATTCCCTATAACGTTACATTTATTGCGTAAATTCCCACATAACCATTTTGGCTTATGACTGCAACAAACGTTAAATTTTTCAGCACATTGCATAATATACTTAATGCATGAATGAGTTGCGCACACCGTGAATTTCAGTTGAATTGCAAACTTAACGTGAACTGCTCTCTGTTGCTTTATTAATGAGTTTACTATTGCTTTGTTGCTGTTGTTGCGTGGTGTTGGTTAACTTTGTTGCTGCAAATAAGTTGAATGGAAGTTTAATTGTGTTGGCATATTGCTACCTTGTGTTGTGAATGGTTATTATATTCTGGTTTTTCCTAACTATGTTGGGGTCGGCTTCCAGTCTGGGAATGACAGTCGCGGTTCACCTCGATAAAGTGGAAATACTGCTCAACGGGACTAGCCTGTGATGACCTCAAATGAATTTAAGGCCCCCAGCCAGAGCTTAAAAACTAGGATATTATTAAATGACCGCTCGCTTGCACCCCCTGTGGGGTTCGGACCTCGGCTTAGGGCGTCATTGAGGGGGGAGCAGCTAGGAACAGGCTGGGTTGAATTATTATTATTTGTGGAATTTAAAGCTACAAGCTCCGCGACGTGGACTGGTAGTCTTATCGAACGCAGCTGTATACCACTGTGACTGACTACCTGACCACCACAACCGATTTACAGGATAAAACGATACACCTTGGTGTCTAGTTATCGTGACCAATTTATGGAAAGTAATCCATAAAGGATTTCTTTAACTGCCGAAGTAAAATTCAGTAGAAGAAATTCTGTAGTGTAATTGACACAACATAATATAACATGGCGCCTTTAATCGCCGAAGAGTTAGGCAGAGGTGTATCCTATGGTACACCCACATTTTACCAATTATATTTTAAGTCTTAATAACCGGGAGTGAGCCTTTTGCCGTCAACCAGGCTCAATTTCAGACTTAGTGGCTGTTACTGAGAAATTGTTTGTTGAGAAAAATTGCCTGGAAATCGAACCCAGGATCACATGCTCCGCGGAAGTGACCAACGAACAATGAGAGATGGATACAACTAGATTCAATTTATAAATATTGTAGACACACTCTTTACATTGAAACTTTACACGCTATTCCAGTACGATTGTGTGTCAGACATTTATTGCGAAATCTCCTCAACCGAGAAGCATACACTTCGCAGTGTCAGACATTAATGTCGCAATTTGTCTCGTCGAGTGCTGGCTTAAATAAACCTTTATGTTAATCTTGAGATAAGGATACTAACATTGCTTGTTATGTTCCTTTTGGAATGAATTACAAAAGGAAAATGTTTAGTTGATCCTCTAAAAGCTTTTGTAAATATAAAAATGACGTGTCAGTACGTTCGTACACGTCAATCTCAGAAACTACCGAACGGATTTTTATGAAATTTTGTGAATGTGTAATATGTGTATGGTTCGTTCTAGCTTGAAAGATTTGATGGTTTTGGACCCGATAGGTGGCGCTGTTGTTAGTAAATTGCACCTGTGCAAAGCCTCGCCTTGCCTCGTTGATCTATAACATATGGATCACTAATTTTACACAGTCCTCTTATTAACACTTTCTAGTATTTTCAAAAACGATCTGTACTGTCCAGGTTGGTTGTAGTTATTATGCTAGGATACATTACAAAATATAATCATTTAGTACCTACATAAATTAGCGTGTCGAAGTGTCATAAATTAGCGTGAGTATTGTCTATAGGCCAAAGTTGCCTAGTAATAAATGAATGTTGCTGTTGAAGTGTGTTTTAGGAAGTCGAAATGGTAATTAGGGTTTCGACCAAATGCTTGTCAATACATGTTGTATCCCATGCCCACCACTGACTATTGCAAAAAGAGCGTGCAAGGTATATCACCAAAAACCCAAAACTCTAACAGCAACCAAGGTAAAAACTGATCAAATAAAATTGGCAGCTAGATTGTTGGCACATTGGTGGGACGCCCTGTATACGAATTTCTCCTTTTTTTTCTATTTGTCACGTTATTTATATTTTCGTAATCACCCTTTAAACTCCTTCATTTTGATAACCCACTCGATGGTATAGGAAGAAAAAAAAATAAAAAAATCTTACGATATGGCACCCGAAATCCGCCATTATTTTTTGATTTTTATTTCAGTGTAGCCAGTTATACTCGCGCTACCAAGACAAATCTAACGACGTATAATTTATCCAAATCCGTTTATAATTCAAATCATTCACAAACCCACGAGATCACAGCTAAAGATAAAAAATTAAAAAAAAAACAAAATCATCCTCACCATCTCATCAGCATAGTCCCCGACTACAGGGTTGTTGTTGACATACCACCGGTAGATCTGCGCGGGAGGGTTCGCGTCCACGTCACATCGGACCCTCAGCTCCGAACCCTCGGGGATCTTGTCCCCGGACTGACCGGAGCTGATCGTGATGTTCACTTTTGGCACGTATTTTACCTGGAAAGGAAGGTACTGTTGAGTTACCAGTTTATGTTCGTATGTTTAAGGAAAAAACATAGGATACAGGACTTCGAAAATGAGCCCTTTCTGCAATCAGCAGCAAATAACAGCCTGCAGCGACAGAGTGCAGAAAAGTCTTATTGGTAAACCATCATCATCCGCCTAGCCTTTTCCCAACTATGTTGGAGTCGGCTTCCAGTCTAACCGGATGCAGCTGAATATATTGTATTTTACATGGAGCGACTACCTATCTGACCTCCACAACCAAGGATAAATCTTGGTAAGACTGGTTGTCAGACTTTCGGGTCACTGCCTACCTGTAACGAATGTCAAAGATCTACATATTTTAGCCGGGACCAACAGCTTAACGTGCTTTCCGAGGTACGGAGGAAACTCGGTACTAATGAGTGGTCACCCATCCACAGAATAACCTAGGTAAGCGTAGCTTAACCTGGAGATTGATCCGAGCGGCTGTTTTATTTAGCCACGAGCTCCTTTGTTCCACGTATTGGATGTGATTACTATAATTGTCTAGACTACGTTCCAATTGCGGTAATGTCTGTCAATTTTAGGCAGATTGATTTGCAATTTCCCAAAAATATTATTTACCCGTAGTAGACCTGTCCCACTAAATGTAGTAGTGTATTTCTAAAGCAAAAAAAATGTTAGCTCGTATGTAGATGATTTCAAGGACACACTCAATATTGGTTAATTTAAAAAAAAAAATTGTGTTTCAGGGAATTACCACCCCAATAACTAAACTTAGATCATCTACATAAAATCATAAAATCTTTATTAACAGGTGATTATTCAAACATTAGTGTAGCCCTGGCTCTTGTGCTAGGGTTCCCTGTATCACAAGAGCCAATAGGAAATCTTCCGCGGCCCTGGAACACAAAGGGCAAAGAAGGAACATGGATGGGTTTTAGTCAGTACAAGTCTAACACTGCCTTCCCCCCCTACTCCCCAGAGTGGGGGGGGGGGGTCATTCGATGATTTCCCATCCGAAAAAAAAAAAATGTCAATACATCAAAGATAATTACCTCGATATGTACAGTAGCCATCCTGGGAGCCCTGTCAGCCGTGTTCTGCGCCTGACACGTAATGGTCTGGTTATGGTGGCCCTTAGTTGGGGTCAACCGCAATACTGACCTGCGATTGACAACGAATAATTAGTATGTGGTGTTCGGTGTCTGTTTAATTGGTTAATTGGACGATATGGTGGGTGTAATGTGATATTTTGATGCAAGATGCGACACGGAGAACATAAATTTAATGCATCTTGAAAATTGTCACAAAGGGTGTCAAGGTTGACTAAGGACTGATGAGCCAATACCTTTTTGCTTGAGTAATAGGTAAAGATAATCAGAAGAAAGAATTTTAAAAGTCAGTCTTTTATAAGTAAAAAGCAATATAAAATAAAACTACAGACGGTGATCAACCGACAGCATAAGGTATATGGGAAAGCTGCAAATGAAACCAACGTTTCATAAATAAATAAAAAATATATACAGGGTTATTTGTAAAACACCAATAACCTCGCAGGAGTTTACTAACATCATAAACAACAATATTTGTTCTAAGACTTTTTCGAAAACAGGCAAAAAAAATCGAATTTTCATACAAAACTCGATCAGCTGTCCGGACATATGTATGGAGAATTTTTTTTGTCTGTTTCTGATTTTTTTTTGTCTGTTTTCGGAAAAGTCGTATAAAAAAAATTTGTTGTTTATGATGTTAGTAATCTACTCCTGCGAGGTTGTTGGTTTTACAAATAACCCTGTATAATAAATATTAATAGAGGTTGTTTAAAGGTGTACATGACAGCTGCTAAATCATTAGTTACTCTTTATGATAATAAATAAATGTATACGAACCTAGTTCTATATCGTTGACCATCAGGTAGCAGTTCCACTGTACTTTTGACTTTCTTCTTGATCACTGATTGGCTTCCATCCAACCAAGTAATCTAAACAAACGAAGAAATTTTTTGATACGGGTTTTTTAGACGGAAGAATCGACAAAATGACAGATTGTGTCGACAAAATGACAGATTGTGTCGACACAATGACAGAATCCTTTGCACTATCTGTCATTTTGTCGATTCTTCCGTCGACAAAATCCTTGACTACGGTGGTCATGCTACGCGTGAAAGACACAACTAAAGAAAACTATACTATATCGGTAAATACGTTAGCTCACTGGCCAGACAACGAAAATACTTTTTCAATCAATCAATCAATCAATCTATCAATCAATCAAAGCATTTATTTCAAGTAGGCCAGTTACAGACACTTTTGAATTGTTGAAACAAAGACAACAGTAAAATATAGCTACAGTCCCAGTCACAAGGCAGAAAAACTGTGAAAGTACTGTAGTTGCCCATTTTTTTTTTCTTTTTCTTGTCGAATCGATGACCAATGAGGCAAACGACAAAGCTACGGTACCTAGACAGCTTTAACATTTGTCTCATTGGTGCATGTCCTGGATGGTGCAAGTAGTTGTACACAGGCAGGAGAGAATCTCAAACTCAACGTAGCGTCTTGTTCCATTCAAACTACCTCTAAAGTACTACTGCTCTGTATCTAATGTTTTTGAATTATTTTTAAAAGTAAATAAATACCTCAGAAGCAGGTTTCCCCCCTGAAGACACGCATTCGATCTCAACCGGCTGGTCTTCGGTAGCGTCAATGAACGCCCCCCTCAGTATTCTGGGTGCTTCGGGAGCTACCAATACTGTCAGTTGAGCGGAGCGGGAGCGGATGGCTGGCTCATCTAGTGAGAAGAATTCTTTGTTAGTATGACTTACGGGTGAAAATAGGGACATCTTTTTTTTTTCGGATGGGAAACCATCAAATGACCCCCTCCCCCGCTCTGGGCGGAGCGGAAGGGACTGTCAGACTTCTACTGACTAAAACCCAGCCATGTTCCTTCTTTGCCCTTTGTGTTCCAGGGCCACGGTATCTCTTTCCAACAGTCCCGCAGCCCTGGCAGGCATCGGCCCTTGCGGACCACTACATCATTACTGACATCTCTTTGAGGCGCGCTTGGAACATGAACGCGCCGTCGACACGGCCTGTCGTCATAAGACGGCCGGATGGCGAGCTAGCCCAATATTCGCCGTCAGAAAGGGACACCTTCATAGGGTCTTTATTTTTAGATAACAATGACCGTCTTCAATAAAAACAACTTTCAATTATTCATAGTTGAAATTACGGTTATAATAGGGATCGCCCTAATGCACAGCATTATAGCCGAAAAAATACTGGAGTAACGATTTCATTGAAAAGGCTGTCAGATATCAGACCCGTTGAATAAAATACCAGTAGGGAATCTTTTGACGGGATGACCTTTAATACATTATTGATCATCTTTTATGTATTCAGGAACACAAAAATTCGAAAAATTATATCGAATAAAGTTACATACTTACGGAAATAAAGATCAAATTGAATGTTCGTTCTATTTCGGAAAACAACGTGACATATCATCTATTTCCCGCGACTTTACTTATATTGAAATAATTCGACTGATAAGAACTAATTATCTGCCAGTAAAAGTCGAGTCAAAATCGGTTTAGCCGTTTTGGAGATTAGCCGGAACAAATAGACAGACCGACAGACAGACAAAAATTAAAACATGTTTTTTGTTATGTTTGTTAAAAAACTGTTATTTTGAAATTACAAACAGACACTTTATTATTTATTTGTATGTATAGATGACAAACTACGTCGTAGTGGCATCTTTAGTCTAATGAACCGGTACAGTAAAATGACAGTTAGCCACTATAAAAATGTGACGAACGTTAAAAAGGACCTTCCAATCGTTCTATAACTAGTTTTTATCACAACTAACCAAAAACTTGGTAGACTTACTCTTCCAGGAGTTCCAGGTATTTCTATTTAAGGCATAGTGCATGCGACAACATGAGAACAGGGTGTAAAAGCAATAAAATTCACGAATCACAGACAGTTTGAGTATCGTCCTTTGTCAGCTGCCACTTAACAGTAAAACTCTGTTAAATCAATCTGTATTTTCCCACGAGAAAACCAATTTGTCCTATAAGGTCTAGCTAGCTATAAAATATTTAGTACAATAATCCCGGTTTTTATAGACTGATTGCGACTTTCGCTTAGTTTCCAATAACATTAAATTTCTTATGACGTTAAGGAGAAAAATGTTTTGCCTTTTTTTTTATTTATTTGTCGGATATGTCAGGATTTACCCGAAGACATGCTGCGCCGACCCCAAATGAATTGGGATAAGGGCAAGAGAATGATGATGATGATGATGATGTCAGGATTTACCCCGTTATTGGGTAAGTACGATTCCAAGACATCTCAACTCCGCCGCGACCAGACATTGACTGTCCCCCTCGCCTCGAGTTGAACATCAGGGCTCTGTACAAGCACGCTGTGTTGTGACTGTTAAGTAGGTTGCGGGATGTCACCACTGCACAAAGGCGCGCTTTCCAATTCATTTTATGTCCATACTAACGACCGGATCCGACATATTTAATCATTTATTTCGAACAACATGACTCATAGTCTTAGTAACAATGTACTTACAAACTATGTTAGTAATACACTTAAAAAAACAAAATCAGAAACAGATTGTTACATCACTGCTGCAAGGCTTAGCTGAAATCTTGCATCAGTGGTTCACAAATTCACGATCAAGCCTACTTGATGTCATAGACAGGATGCTGTTGGCGCTTAAAGAAGCAAGCAATCAATAACACAATTTCTGTTAAAGATAAAGATAAAGATATTTTATTTTGCAAATACGGGTACAAGTCAAGGTGTTACATAATTTAAATACAGAAACAGCCATATTTGTTGGACCATAGCACTGTTCTGTAAGTGCTGTGTCGAATTGTGTGACTTTAGTCAGGTTCACTCGGGGTCTGTCTGCGAGCAATGGAGCGCAGTATCCTTGGAGTTGAACTTACTAATAGTATAAGGAACTCGATACTGTGTTCCAAAACTCAAATTGCCGATGTAAGTCACACAGATGCCAAGCTCAAATGGAACTGGGCTGGCCACATCTGTCGCATGCCGGAGGAGCTATGAGCTAAAGTAACCACACAATGGGTCCCAAACAAAAGCAAACGGCAACGCGGCAGGCCCAGAAGGAGATAGCGGGATGAACTCGACTCTTTTCACAAGAATTGAAGAATAACAGCACTGGATAGGGATAAGTGGAAAGAGGGAAGGGAGGTCTTTGCCCTGCAGTGGGACACAAATGGCTGATAATAAAATACAGGGTGGAAGGGACACGCACTCGAAAACTGTTATCACGTATTCAGTAAATCATTCTGCGCCAGCCACACAGAAATTTTCCATCGGTTAAAAAAAAATAACAGCTATTCCACACACAGCTGATTTTTTTTTTTTAATTTGTATGAAAAGTAATTTTGATGTACTGAATACGTGGTAATCGTTTTCGCGTCGGTGTCCCTTCCATCGTGAATAGGATTTTCAAACATTCAGAAAATGTCTAAAAGGGGTTTTGTTTATAATTTTATGTGTCAGCCTCAAAATTGAAAAGAAACCCATGAACGGATAAGAAAACTGGACAAACAGACACCCTAATTTCTATATCAATAAAACCAGTTGTTTCTTCTAATGACACAATATACCAAATAATTGATGATGTCTTCCCGATTATATATAAGAGACATCTTATTCTCCCTATTTACTCCATATTAATGTACTACAATACACATTATGTCTCCGGAACATTTCTCATTATTACTCTTAAGTGAAACTATAATAATCTTGATACTTTTACTCATACACACGACGACATATCAATATAAACAGTTCCAGTATAAATTGACCTCATATTGTAGACTTTTCGTGTAATGAATTACTGAAACCTATAGCAGATATCTATACAAATAAATAAAATTGAAGTGTTTGTTTGTAATTTGAAAGTAACAGTTTTTTTACTGAATGCATATGAAAGTTTATACGACTACTGATAACAAAAATCTTTATTTTTGTCTTTCTGTCTGTCTGTTTGTTTCGCCTAATCTCTGAAACAGCTGGACCGATTTTGACGGGACTTTTACTGACATATATCTGATTTTATTTTAGAAAAATAATTAGGGTTTCGTGCAAAAAATTAAAACCTATGAAATTGTTAACAAAATCCGGTTAAAATAGGGAAGTTATATGTTTATAATCATTTCACGCCGACTAAAGTCGCAGGCAACAGCTAGTTTCAAATAAAACAGTTACAGAACACTTGAAATGTCAAGAAATCGGTCAGTCAAATACATACATTAGTTGCTAGAGTTCCTTTTGCAGCCATTTCACTCTCAAAAACCGACTCCATTGCAACGAAAATAAAGATCATTTTGACTGGCGAGTCAGTGGCAGCATCCCAACAACTAGGTACATCCCATATAGACTATAGTACCGAAAATAAATATCAATATGATTTTGACGGTAATGCAAAAACTGTGAGAGGACTGAGTTGCTCATTGATGATCTCTATGGAGAAGAACGGGCAAGAAACTCCATGGACACTTATTTAAGTCATAATGTTCAGAGGTCATCTTCTGCTGGAAAAGTAAAGCTTGATTTTCGTCACGCGCACGCACGACGGCCAATCAAGCTATACAAAACCAGTTTATGCGGATCTCTCATTGTATAGGAAATCTATACAAAGCGAGGCCAGGTTATACTGGAAATGTACAGCTTCATGTGCCGCCGTGTGTACCTATTCGATGAAACAAATAATTATTGTCTCCTTAAATAGTTTTGTTCTTTCATATTGGAATGACGTTCTCAGAAAAATATACCTACAATGTGTTTTTGTTGTTACTTGAGGAGATCTATTAAGGGTTTGTGATCTTCCCTGAATTGGGTATTTGTCGTTCGAGATTATAAATAATCACTGTGTCGGTAACAGCGTCCTTAGGATATAAAGGTTTGGTTATTACGAGCTAATTTAGACACTACAGGGTGTTTGGTTAAACGTGGGCAATTCTTTAAGAGAGCGAAATACTCATAAATATGAGCAACTCTTAACGGGCTAACTATGAAACATGATTTAAAAATCTGTTATTGCCTACTTTTTTTCTAGTTACGCGACCAGTAATGTGTGGAGCAGCTGATATTTTTTTCGCGATTTCATGGTCGGTCCCATAGTAAAAGTTGCTTATTTTCATGAGTACTACACGCCTCTAAAGTATTGCCCACGTTTAAAAAACACCCTGTATAAGTACACACGGCGACGCATTAAGGTATACATTTTTGGTATATCATGGCCTCGCTTTGTATAGGTTTTTCGTACAATGATAGATCCATATAAACTGGATTGTATAGCTTGAATGGTCGCATGCGTATACGAATGTCAAAATATATTGTCAAACACTTTACTGTTATGTTCTGTAGATCAATAAAAATGTTTGTGTTGAGGCACCAGTAATAATTGAGGTGCGTACAAAAGTACTGAGCTATATTAATGGCTGTTTTTTTAGAATAACCATCTTCGGGAGTCCACTATATTGGATTTAAAATTACGTCACTTAGCTATCCATGCATTGGCATTCAAACTAAACATGGGTACAAAATTTCAGCCCAATCGGAAACCGGAAAGTTGGTCAAATTAAACTTCTAAGATTGTTTTACATTACGTTACAGGTGAAGTTAATAAAAGTGTGTTGAAAATAAAGCACACATAAACCGCAAAGCTTTTATCCTGTTCTAAAGGTGGTGTTGTCAAACTTACTGTTATAACCGGAGCTGACTTGGCACTGATACAGTCCGTCGTCTTCTAGAGTCACATCCTTGATATCTAGAGAGTAGTCCCCTGAAACAAAACAAATAAACATTAGTTAGACATTCCTGTTAGTAAAAAACGCAACCCTCATGTCTGTCTGTCTGCCCATCCGTATGTCACAGTCACTTTATTCCGAAACTATTAGGACTACACAGTAGAATCTTTGTAGATAGATGTATTCTGTGAACCGCTTTACGATTTTAATTCAAAAATAAAAATGTTTCTAACGAATTACTTAAGATTACAACTTAATACAATAACACGGGGCACAATGAATCGGGTACAGTTCCAAGACGTCTCAACTCCGCCGTGATCAGACATTGACTGTCGCCGTCCTTTGTGTTGAACATCAGGGCTCTGTAGAAGCACGCTGTGTTGAGGGTAGACTGGTAAGTAGGTCGTGTGATGTCACCACTGCACACAGGCACGCTTTCTAATTTATTTTATGTCCGTACTAACGACCGGATCCGACATATACGTCTATACAAATAAATAAAATTAAAGTATCTGTTTGTAATTTAAAAATAACAGCTTTTTGCTGAATGCATAATCTGGTAATTTTATCAAAGAAACTGTTTGTGTGCTTGTTCCGGATAATCTCCGGAACGGCTGGACCGATTTCGACGGGACTTTAACTAGCACATAGCTGGTTTTATAAGGTAAAAGATAAGTAACTTCAGCAACTTTTATTTTAAGAAAAGGATCAGGGTTGCGTCCAAAATAATTAAAACCCTTGAAATTGTTAACAAATCCGATTCTAATAGGGAAGTTATATTTTATAATAATTTCACGAGGACGAATGTCGCGGGGAACAGCTAATCTTTCATATACCCGTAAGTTACAAGTTAATAATTGAGCATGCGGGTATGTCTATAAAACTACTTCGAAAGCTGAGGAATCCTAATTACCCAAAGCAAGGAAATGAGAAAAGTTTGATAAGAGGACGGTTAGGATCCTAATTAGTCACTCAGAATAGTTAATTTCCAACTCGCTTAGGTTTCTAGTAAGAAGGTACACATCACCTTGAGCTTGCGTAGTACGGAATTTCAATACAATAAGAGACCAACTTATACTCGTTTTCCACCATCATACTCAACCTAATTTAAGAGCGTTCACGACTTACGGCATTTTATACAAACAAACAAACTTTCTAGTCCTTTTTTTCCGAAATTACTGAACCGATTTCAATAAAACTTCATACGCATAAGCAGGATACATAGGTCTAAAATGTTATCGTTAAAGAAAACATTTTCGAAAAATAGTGTTACAGCTAAATTAGACCAATCTTAAATAATTTTCCAGAGAAACAGAAATTTTCTTTTTTTTAAAGCCATTTCACAAATGTTATCATTACTTTTTAGACCTATGTATCTTGCTTATGCGTATGAAGTTTCATTAAAATCTGTTCAGTCATTTCGAAAAAAAAGAACCTAAAAGGTTGCATGAAATGCCGTGAGTCGTTAACGCTCTTAATGAAAATGTAAAAATTTTTCATCACAAAAAAACTAGGATTCAATATCAGCACAAAAAAGATCTAATTAGTCCCAATATTCTCATTAAAAAATCCCCGTCCGAACAATATAAAAACTAATAAAATTATCATAAAAGGCGACGCAGCAGAACCATTTCAACGAGGGATTTCTATCAAATGAGCTGACAGTACCGTTTTGATCAGCGTCCGATAAAAATGGTTGGAGTACTGGGATTAACCATCTTCGTTCAAACAATTAAGAATCGGTGGATTATTCAGTCAGTTCTTTAAAAGGTTGGATTTAGTCTTTCAGCTGAACTGTCTGATATTTTAAATGGGGTTTAGGTATTTTGTCTGTGTCGAGATTTATACAGGGTGAAAACATACTCTTCACGAAGCCGTCAACCAAGCATTCTGAACATCAAGCTAAGTAACTTTACGCAAAAATTATCGCTGAGAAATGACTTTTTTTTTTGGAGTGAATTTTGATTTAACAGTAGGACTCGACGGAACCCACTCAAAGTATTGTGCTGATGGATGGATTAAATAGTACGGGGGTCGTAAAGGTGTTTAAAGTAAAAATCTTACATTAAAAACATGTATTTAAAAAAAAAAACTAGTGAAAAAGTTGGAACTTTGACCCCCAATATCTCCGTAACTAGAAGGTTCCCTGGTATGGACTAGAAGACAAAAAATATTGCAAAGACGGGAAAAAAAGTGCCTTTCGGCTTCGTTAAGGGTCTATTTACACTCTGTATATTGAGAGACTGACTATTTGTAAGTTATTAAACGTCGATAGTTAAAACAAAGGCAGCGAAGGCATTATAATCATGAACCATGACTACTTTCGGAAAGAAAAAATGTGGCCTGAACAAAATTGGGTAACGCAAATTCTTCTGCACTTGGATACGCTGCGATACACGCTAGATATACAGCAGCCACTGTATATCCAGCAACCAATACTAATAGGAAACTTTCAGGCGTCAAGAAGAAGGTGGTACTTACATAAGACTAATTATTATTGTTTGTTCAACCTAAAGGCTCAGGGTAACAATGATCAAAAAGTCATAAGCAGCAAGCATTTGTATAAATCCTACTAATATTACAAACGCGAAAGTTTGTGAGCATGGATGGACGGATCGATTGTTTGTTAGTCTTTAACGCAATAACTGCTGACTGGATTTAGTTGAAATTTGGCACATTGCTAGTTTATAACCTGAGTTAACACATAGAATACTTTTTATCCCGGTAGTACGATCCCGTGGAGCAATTATCAAACTTCACGCTTGCGAAGCCGCGGGCATAAGCTAAAAAATAAATAATAAAAATCGCTGATTGGTTTGAATGCGATTGGTCCCTTATCTGGATCAGAGAGATACTTGGGTAACTCCTGATCAGAGAGGTACTGAGATCAGGATTAATTTAGGTATGCAGTGTTTTTAAATCACTGTTTCTCGTCATTTGGGACTCAATGCTTTTATAAACTTATATAAACTGCCTTTTTGGTCTAGTGGCCGCAAGCGTGACTGCTGAGCATGCGGTTCTGGTTTCGGTTCCCAGGTCGGGCAAATCCTTATTGGGTTTTTTCATCAGAAATTTCACAGTAACAGCAACGGAGCCTGGATTTGCGCCTGGTTGATGGCAATAAGCTCGCTCTTTATTGTATGGGACTTAAACATACCTGGCAAAATTTGGTTGTAATATTGGGTACACCTCTGCCTATTCCTTCGGGGATTTCATGCGTGATGATGCTGTTTTGTTACTTTTATAAACCCGCTGAAAACCTTTTGTGAGTTTTAAACGCACAAATGAACATGAAATCCTCACATTTCATCGACAATGCTGGATTGTCAAGCTTTATCCGGAATTAAAGATAGGTATGCTACCGCAGATATTTCGTTTCGGCACAAGTCATTGGCTCAATTCACGTAGCTTTAAATAAAAAGAATTTTGCCCTTGTGCTGTGTGCTTTTTAAACCAGTATTTCAGCAGCAATTTATTTTTGGTTGATAATATTTTTATTTTCGAAGGTGGTGTGACGAGCTGATCTCGTTTGTGGGGTTACCTTGGCCAGATACCGCACAGGACAGAGAGGTTTGGAAGGAGAAAGGAGAGGCCTTTGCCCAGCAGTGGGACACTCAAACAGGCTAACAAAAAAAAAACCTTTTTTTGTTTCGAAACGACTTGGTATCCCAGAGGCATAGGCCCTTGCCCAGCAATATAATAGAAAAAGTAAGACAAAAAAAAATAACACTTTGATACCCCTGATCCCTGAGTCAAAAACGTTTTCTAAAAAAAACGCACCAAAATTTGGAAAAATGATACCTTTCCGAACATTAAATCTACCACAACTTTATTAATTACTGAAACTGTTAGCCTAAGTCATCCCACTGCTGGTTAAAGACCTCTCCCCATGACAACCAGGAGCTCTGCCGCGACCTCTGGAGCACAGCATTCTAGGCGTCAAACTAACCGACCATGTACGCAACACCACACTGCTCTCCAAAACACAAATTGCTCAAAAAGCCGCTAAGCGGAAGTGGGACAGGACTGGCCAAGTCTGCCGCATGCTCAATGAGTAACCACTTTCAGGAGCCCTGATATCATTGATTATTTTCTTCTAAAGACAAAACTTTCATAATAGTCTTAGATGAATACAAACCGCACGGTCGGAGAACTGACTCGAGTCGCATTAAAGAGAAGTGCAAAAATAGCTTACTATTTAAAACGCTTGTACACACTTGAACTGTGGAGCTCTGATTGCTCCCACGGGAGCTTGGACAAAGACTACGTTATATGCAACTATTTTATAAACATTTTTATCAGAACTGGCCAATGCATTTCTCCTACCACTTCAGCAGGCGATATTTATACTCTTCTGGACGGGAGCAATTCAGAATTCAAGAAAGCGTCCTAACTAAAGTGATCTGTCAAGTTCATACGTCACTGATTTGTATATAACACCGCGAGGCGATGAATTCATGTTCACTGAAAGTGAACGTGACGCTCCGCTTGTATTGGTTAGGACTCCGCGTTAGAAACACAGTGGAACAGTGCGCCTAATAAATATATAAATACTTGTATAAATAGCGAGTCCTTTAATAACTGAAAAAAACTTCATTTTTCTTGATTATACTTGCAACCCAGTATAATGGATTATTATAGCATTATTGCTTATATTTCTTCAACAGTACTTTTACAACTTATTACGTCAAATCTTTCTGTAACAAACAATCAACGTCTATGACTAACTTGAACGAAATATCCACTCAAAATGAACTCCAATTTCCTAACAAAAAGCTTTTATCTAAAACAAGTAAACTTTAAGGCTTACTCTATAATTAAAACAAAGAAATAATTAATAAGAACGAACTAACAAGTACTTCACAGGCAATTAAACTAAGAAGTATTTCAATCAAAAAGTCAAGTTACAATTTTTTGATTTACTAAGTCCGAGAGTGGAACAAACAGATTATAGTTCTTTCGCGATTGTGTTTCCAATCATGTAAACAAATACAGGATGGAAGGGACACCGCCGCTAAAACGGTTACCACGTATTCAGTACATCCTTCTGAACATATAAATTTTTGGTCGATTTTAAAAAAAGCAACTGTTTGCTACAAAATTGCAATATCTACTGCCGGTCAAAATTTATGGACCAGCAGATTTAAAAAAAAAATAATTATCCCTTTAATAATGTTGATATTCTTTCAAGCGGAAATAACACAAATTGGAAACAAGGATTTGAACCGACTTGACAGTTGTCATTTTAACAAGAAATGTGTTGTGATGTTTGTAAGTTGAGAAAGTTGTTTTATTTAAACTAGGCGGCTAGCTAGGTAGCAGATACATTCAACAGTGAAAGAAAGAAAAAGTATTTATTTGTCTCGCTCAGGACTAAACAAAATGATAAAATTAACAATAAAACAAAATTATATAAAAGTAAACATGAAAAAAATAAAAATAACACACATTAAACTAAAATTGGTCCCGTACGAGGTCAAAAGGCAAAAGGCAAAAACTGAGGTGATATTTATATGTAACACACTTCTAACCTTACGCTTGACTTGAGGCAATCGTTTTTCGATCAAAAGCTCGGGCAAATGATCTTAATACAATTGAACTTCGGGCTATTGTTATGGAGTGCATCGCAATAAGGCCAAAACAGCCTTTGTTTAAAAGGAACTTCAAGAACAAATTTTAAACAGAGAGGAGCTAAATCTGCCGTTGACATTTTACATAGCATGAAATCCATGAACTGGATTAATATAAACGACTGCAAACACTTTCTTCAGATTTTCTCCCACCAATCAGACTCAGTTAAGATTTAAACAGTAGCTCCAAAGTTCAACATTAAACACAGACTGACCTACATAAAATGAACACAGCAATAAAAATGTAAGTTAGCACAAAACTACATAGGAAAATGAAATATCTTTTCCTTCACCCGCCCTAGTCAGCAATATAAATATAACATGTCTACAAAAACGGACTGAAATACGGTAAAATTCGTATTTAACTCCGTGAAAAGTGGTCTGGTTGAGAAGCCCTCTTAAGAAGATCTTTCGTCGTGTCTTTAGAATGTTAAATATACATTTTTCATCGCCACGGTAAAAGGCATAGAGGTAATCGAGGTTATACATCTAAAAATTGTTTCTGGGCCATTCTGGATGGACGTGGGAATTGTCCGTCATGCTAGATTTGGATGGAGTGTTGAAAAAATATAATTTGTATCACTAATATTTTATGATGATTATTATATTCTATAGTTTCATTTAACCTTTTGACCGCCACTGTCACATATACGTGACAAGCAAGCGCGTGCCATGTACGCCAAACGACACAAATATGAGACAAAATGGAAGGTGAAATTGTGGCTTGGCGTGGACGGCACGCGCGTGCGTTTATGCTCTGGCGTTCAAAAGGTTAAAGTGTTGCGGAATTATTAATTGGGGTTGATGTTAATTAGATAACAACTTGGGCGATAATAAATATCGTTGATAGAATGTCACATTTTTAGGCCCTCGGAAAGTTTGGCAAATGGCATGGGCACTTCAAAATACACATTTTGACGAAGAAGGGGCAAAATGGGCACTAACTAATAATTTATTTCTTTATTTTATTTTATTGGTCCACCAACAATTGTCCACACTGGTTTATTATAAAAAAGAGTAGTATTAAAAGACTTCGACGTACGATTTGCAAACAAATGGCGAATCCGTAGTTGCTTATTAGAGATCTACTAACTTTAGGCATTACCTAACCAGGCGCTGTAGGCCTTATTGCGTTCCCTAAATAGTTTTTTTTATTATTGTTATAGTTTATACACTTGGGCAAACCGTAACGTAACGTAACGAAGAACAATAATTACAGAAAGACTACCCTTCTTGCGAATTTGATTTGATCTTTATCTATTTTTAGCAAAGGCTTCAAGCTGCGCTATTCGTCTTAATAACTAAACTAGCTGTGCACCACGACCTGCGTTCGCGTGAAATTATTATATTTGTTACCGGCCAAACCCGATTTCAGGCCAAACTAGTTTGTCCTAGGCCAAACCAGTTCACGTGAACACAAACAAAGCAATTACAAAGCGCCCAACTTTGCTGTGGGGTTCATCGGCCTTCTATGCGCCCTCGGCTCGCGCGTGGTGGGTCACAGTTCTAACCTAACCTAACCCATTTAGTCAGAGTGCCTAGTTTGGCCTGGTACAAACTAGTTTGGCCTGAAATCGGGTTTGGCCGGTAACATAAATATAATTGTCTATTTGAATCGGATTTTGTTAACAATTTCAAGGATTTTAATTTTTTTACACAGAACCCTAATCTTTTTTCAAAATTAAATGTAACTTAAGGTACTCCTTATAACAACAGTTATCTACCAGTAAAATTGAAAAATGAAAATCGGTACAGCCGTTTCGGAGATAACCCGGAAGAAACAGACAGGTAGATAAAAATTTAAAAAATAGTTTTTTTTTTAAATATAGGTACCTTCATGTTATTCGTTCAGTAAAAAGCTGTTATTTTGAAATCACAAACAGACACTTCAATTTTATCTATTTGTATAGATCACGGGTTTTTTCAAGTGCCATTCCTATTTTACTATTGTTTTCTACCTGCCAAATAAATCGTATATTACCTTGAATCTATTCCGCGTCCGTCAAATCATTGATGCTATTGCTAGCCAAGTTTTGAACGGTCGATGACTTTTGTTGCGTAAAAATTCTAATAATACGCCCTGATGCAAAGATTTCAAATGAAAAGTGAATGTTTTTTTTTCATATAAATATGATGCGAGCAGGTTCGGGAATCGGACTACTGCAAATTTCCTTGAAAATGTGACTTAAAAATAACTCAAAAGTCTAAGAAATATGTCAGCAGCAAGATCATTAGGGAACTGTTTAATAGACAACTTTCCTGCTGCAAGCAGTTACTGCCAATAGAACAACTCAAAGGTGATAAACCAGCCTTGGTTCAAGCCATGGTCCGGAGCGAGAGGGAATGGGAGGCCGTCACCTCCTTCTGCGAAGCAGTCATGCTAGTGAAGGAGGTGGCGGGACGTGAGAGGGAAAGAACCTCACGTCCCAGTCGCCGCGGGAGACGCCCTGGGCGTCGGGGGTCACGTGGTGGCTCCCGGCCACCGTAGGCGCGGGCCTGTGGACGGCGAGTTATGGGCCAGCTCGCCGTCCGGCCGTCTTATGACGACAGGCCGTGTCGACGGCGCGTTCGTGTTCCACGTGCGCCTCAAAGAGATGTCAGCAAATAAGTAGGGGTCCGCAAGGACCGATGCCTGCCAGGGCTGCGGGACTGTTCGAAAGAGATACCGTGGCCCTGGAACACAAAGGGCAAAGAAGGAACATGGATGGGTTTTAGTCAGTACAAGTCTGACACTCCCTTCCGCTCCGCCCAGAGTGGGGGGGGTCATTTGATGA
This sequence comes from Noctua janthe, assembly GCA_910589295.1. Lineage (NCBI taxonomy): Eukaryota > Metazoa > Arthropoda > Insecta > Lepidoptera > Noctuidae > Noctua > Noctua janthe. Next base: position 6,718,680 of record OU342578.1, read on the forward strand.
TTTCCCATCCGGAAAAAAAAAAAAAAAAAAAGGTGATAAACCAGTACCTATCAATCACATTCAAAGAGGAAAAGGAAGGCTATAAGAGTAGAGGAAGACCAAAGAAACGGTGAATGGACGGTGTGAAGCATGATATGGCTAGAAAGGAAGTGACTGCTGAGATGACGAGTAATAGAGAAGTATGGAAGAAGAAGACACGCTGCGCCGACCCCAAATGAATTGGGATAAGAGCAAGAGAATGATGATATTAGGCTCCATAGAACATTGTATCACATTGTTGTTTCCCAGGTCTCAAATTGATGAAATTCAGAACCGAGTACTTAAATCTAGACTTTACATAAAGTCAAGTCAATGTTGATTTTTCGTTCTTCTAATCTCAGATACGTGGTTAAAACAAGAATCGAATTTAAGAGTAGGCGGAAATGTGGGAAAAACTTTTTATGCCTCATCATAATCTTCATCAGCCAACAGCAGTCCACTGCTGGACAAAAGCTTCTCCAATCGCACGACATTCTCTATTCCCGGCAACTCGGCAACTCTCGTCCAGTTGCTACCAGCCACCCTGCGAAGATCGTCGCTCCAACTACCCTGAGGGCGTTCTACCTTACGCTCCGAATCCGAGATCTTCAACATTATTTTTAGTATATGCGAAACCTGAATATACTTAGTTCAGAATAATTTTTAAACCATGTTATATTTTGCCTCAAAAATATTTAAAAAAAGGTTACAAGTTGGACACCGAGCGACATTAAGTACCTATCGCAATTATTTAGGTAAATACTGCCAAATTATTATTATCAATGAGCTCAAGACGACTCTGGAAGCGCGCGCCGCGTGGTGACCACGTTTTGTAGGGACAACCAGGTAACAGAAAAAACTTATAACTTCGTGATTTTTCATGATACAGTTTTGAAATTTTGTGCATAGATTCTTTACATAAAAATACTAGATACGTGTTTCAGGTTTCGCATATACTAAAACGAATGTTGTATACTCTCAGGTTTTTATAAGGATAATAGATAGAATGGTTTATTTTTATTTGCTAGCTCCAATTCCTTTGGGTATTGATATTGTCTGTCAAGAAACTAATGTTTCAATGTTCATTGGGAAGGTTATTAGCTAATACGAAATAGATAGGTTCTGTTTACATGACTGTAATTAAATAAGTATTTTATAGGTATGTAGGTGTTTCATGGACTTTTTTATATGGTACGCGTCAGGGCTGCTTAGGGAAGATAAAAACATATTATTCTTCTAGGGTAGGTAAGAAATTGAGGATTTTTCGATACATTTTCCACATTGCTTATTATTTAGTCGAAAAATACGGGACATGGTAATCGATTGTTATGATAAAAGCTCAAATAATCGAACGTCCATTACTTTGAATGCTAAAAATATTCAGTTCTTGAAACAAAGAAACATCAAAAGATGGATCATTCAACAAATCGATTGGTTATTGATTGGTAATCAAAGGTTTTTAAACATCAAAAGGTTTTCAAGAGTAAATTCAATAAGTTATACAGTTGGCCGCAGTTTAATGGTAAGAGAACCAGTATAAGCAGGTCTCTTATTCTATTAAATTGCTGTATTATACATGGCCACATCAAGGTCGAAGTGCTAATCTTCGACGTGCCGTCTACTGTCATCAAATAAGATAGATTCTTTTAAAAATGTATCAATATTTATTTTCACGCCTTTAATCCCCGAAGGGTTAGGTGTACCTGATAGTACACCCATATTTCGCCGGTATGGTGCGGGCTTATTGTCATCAACCGGGCAAAAATCCTGGGTCCATTGCTGCTATTGAGAAATTCCTGATAGAAAGCGCTTGCGGCCGATAGACCTTTGACATTGGTGATGGTTTTTTTTTTTTCCAAAAACATATATTTGTTTACATGATGTGCAACACCTCGCTTGACCAACCTAGGCAAGGCGTATCCCCGCAACCTTCACCAGATCATCGGTCCACCTAGTGGGAGACCTTCCAACGAAACGTCTTCCGATTCGCGGTCGCCACTCCAGAACTTTTCGGTCTCATCGGCCATCCTTTCTGCGAGCATTGTGCCCTGCCCACTGCCACTTAAGTTTGGCAATTCTTCGGGCTACGTCGATAACCTTTGTTCTCTTGCGGATGTCTTAATTTCTGATTCGATCACGCAAGGAAACTCCGAGCATAGCCCTCTTCGTGACTTTAAGCCTTCTGATGAGACCCATTGTGAGCAAACGGAGCATTTACCGAGATCATCATCATCCATCATTTCAGCCGAAAGACGTCCACTGCTGGACATAGGCCTCCCCCAATGGGGGTTTTTGCCATAATCGCTTAGCAGGCGGGTTGGCGATCGCAGTACGGTTGTTAAAAAAGCACAGAGAACGCTGCTGCCCATTCTCTGGTAAGTCCCTTAGTCGCCTCTTACGACACCCACGAGAAGATATAGGATGGTGCTATTCTTTACGTCCGACACCATACAGTACGGGTTTACGGAGTTATTTTTATGATATTGTGTTTATAGAACAATAGTGCAACATCAAGATACAAGGTACTTAAGAGTAGGTTATCTGAAAGCTCATCTCCTTACAAACAGCATCCTATACCTACGCCGACCCCTGTGATAAAGCAAGGAAGTATGAAATCAATATCCTTTGTTATCTTTTCCTTTCTATCTTAATATAGAATTCCATAGTTTGTTGACTCTCATTATGGGAGCTTTGGAAAGTTTTAGTGGAGTATTTTGAGGAGAAGAAAATAACATATCATCACGCTTGTAATCCCCGAAGGGTTAGGCAGTGGTGCACCTAATAGTACACCCACATTTTGCCAGTTATGTTTAAGGCCCATGTAATAGGGGGCGAGCCTAGACTCCGTGGCTGCTATTGAGAAATTACTGATGGAAAAACCTAATAACACTTTACACCTTTTTGATCGAATGTAATCACCATGTAATCTCTGAATTTGTTTATCGATTATAAAACCCATTATTTTTCCCTGTCTCAGCTATTATTCTATCTTACCGCTTACCCTCGACCCTGTACCAAATACCACTATCCATCTAGACGCAGATGTGAGTTTAGCCTTTTTTCTAGACCAAATATATAGCTCGCCTAGCCATTTACGTAAATATCTCGGTGCGTTATATATTTCTGGGCGAGAACTCGTGTGCCAAATAATCACGTTTTTTTTTAATGATGTGTAGTGAGTCGTGGATTTGAGTGTGGGTTCTGTATGTTTGAAATTATTTTGAAATAGTAGGTGACGGAAGAAATTATAGCTGTAGTTTGGATTCATTTGCATTTGGTTTGGATCAAATGTAGGCGTACATAGATTAATAGAGAGAAGTTTCAACGCCTGATATTTTATGAACTTTAAAAAATACGTAGTTATTAAGTATATAACTTATATTGCACTAAAAATAACTATAATTTAGGTATTAATAATTTAACGTCACTAAAACATTGTAAACCTGCGCGAATATTTCGACGGGCTGTCAATTTTCTTACCTAGTTGAATTCTTTATAACATTGGTAATAATAACACTCTAATTTAAAGATTAGCAGGTGGCGTTCCGTAGTTTTTACTCTACTAATATTATGAAGAGGTAAAATTTGTTTGAAAGTTTGTAAGTAGGGGTAATCTCCGGAACTAATGATCCAATTCTAAAAATTCTTTCACTGGCAGAAAGCTACATTATTCGTGAGTGCTATTATACATTATATTTATATCATGCATATTAGCCGAGCTATCACATTTTATGCGGACAAAGTCGCTGGCGAAATGCTAGTTATATTATGATATGTATTATTAGAATAGGAGAGTAATTTTACTTTATCCATGCTTAAAATGTACTCAAAAATGTATTTCTTGATTTTGTATCTCATAGATAACAAATTAGCTTGTATTTAAACGTGTATGTTCATCTTCCTTTCAACTGAACCCTAAAAGATAAAATTGTTCTTGTGGATACACAATGTTTTTACTCTATTACTCAACATCCAACTCTATACAACACACAATAAAGCTTAAAATACGTTGTTTACATACGTTGCTAAGTTTTAAAAGTGCGTTTTTATTTACATGTGAGTCATGGCCAAAATGCGTAGCGATTACCGAAGAAAAATGTTTTCTTTTATTGCAATAAGGAACATTTCGTGCTAAATATTTCAGTTTTTGCGTATATTTTGAGGAAAATCTAAAAAGTTGCAAGCTTGTAAAAAAACTAGAAGCTAGCAGATATATTTTTCACTGCTAAACCAAACTATAGTGCTGTGTTTCTGTAGAGAATAGCTTTTATGTTTTATTTCTACCAGCTGGTTGACTTACTGGTCATGGTTAGTGGCCTAATAGAATAAACTAATATAATATTATAAAGAGTTTGTCTGTTTGTTTGTTTGTTTGTTTGAACGCGCTAATTTTAGGAACTAGTGGTTAGAAATGAAAAAATCTTTTAGTTTTGGATAGTCCATTTATCGAGGAAGGCTACAGGCCTTAAAAATTTTTCATCGGGTATTAAAAAAAAGCAGCAGTGTCCTACAAAACTGTACAAAAAAAATGTACGGAACATCTGTTTTTTTTTTTAATTATCAAAGAAAAAATTCTATGTGGCTGGGTTCAGAATGGTGTACTGAATACGTGGTAACCGTTTCAGCGTCGGTGTCCCACTGCTGGGCAAAGGCCTTCCCTTTCCCCTTCCAAACCTCTCTGTCCTGTGCGATATCTGGCCATGTTCGCCCCGCAAACGAGATCAACTATATATTTATTGTTAAATCTATAAAATTAAATAATAAATACCTTCTTCGTCGCTCCCAATCATAGCGTATCGGTCGTATCCGCTGAGGTTTCGGTTCATGCCGAGGCCGAAGTCGTCCTTCGTCCACTGGAGGTTCCCCACTTTGTTCTCGACGCGGCATGGCAGAGTCACTCGCGAGCCGACTATGGCACTCTGTGGAGGGAATAGAAGGGTTACAGTAGGAGAAAAGTAGATTACAGTAATAAACGAGTAAAACCAAGTGCGAGTCGGACTCGCGCATGAAGGGCTCCGTACCATTGTAGTAGGCCCCTTTGATTTTTAATTTATTTTTATTATTTGTTTAGTTTTCTCATAGGTTTTCCTGTAATTTATAAGCAAAGAACGTTTTTTTAATATTTTTTTTTAATTTCGGCCCTGTAATTTCGGAGTTAAGGGAACGGGGGGAGTGGCTAATTTTCGCATGTTTTCTTAAATAACTTCAAAACTATTTATCTTAAAATTATAAAAGATAAATATTTGAGATGCTCCCAAGAAGTCCGAGTCTTTTTTTTTAATTTACCCCTCAAAAGTAGCCCTCATGTTAAAATACAGTCATTTACGTTACACGTCCGTCTTTGTGTCACCGATTTACATATTATATTATATTTACCAAATTTCAATTTAATCGGTCCAATAGTTTCGAAGTAAATTGGCTGTTGACAGACGGACATACAGACACGCGAGTCCATTCTGTTTTTTCCTTTTGTGGTACAGAACCCTAAAAATGATTTTCTTTTGCATGAACAGATGTCAGAGGCTCATAGCTAAATAATAACAGTTACACGAGCCATCTTCAGGCCCTAACTGCACCGATGCAGAGCGGATCGAAGAAGAGATGTGCAAGAAGCGACTAATCACTGAAGAGACGAGTGACGCTATGTAGATTTTAATCAATGTGATTGGTCGGTTTCCGCGCGTCCTCCTTCCGCCCCGCTCGTCTCCGCTTTGGTTGAGTATCAACGCTTTCCGAGGTCCTTCCGTGGATGGGTGTCCAACCATTAGATATCAAGATCCATCCATATCTCGGAAAGTACGTCATGGTTTTGTTCCCGGCTGTGATTTTAAGATCTTTGACAGCTTAAAGCTTCTATGGGTAGTCCAAAGGCTGAAAAACAGACAACCAGTCCTACCGAGAGGTATTGTATTGCCTAGTTACTGGGCTATGGAGGTCAGATAGGCAGTTGCTCCATGTAATACGACTGGAAGCTGAGTTGCAATAAAATTGCGAAAAGGCTTGGCAGATGGTGTACTTAGGTACACCATCTGCCAAGCCTTGAATTAACCATAGCCTTGAATTAACCATAAACTACATTCGATACGAAGAAGGTAATTCGATTCTCTGTTAATAAGATCATACATGCGTAATCGATTTTAAAATCGATATACCGAGTTCAAGTTTTAAAAATACCCATCGTTGAACCCAAGGCCTTATTATCGAAACTGGACGTATTATCGTAAACGTAGTTATTACGAAAATTTACAAAATTGCATCCACTACTCAATTACGGGATTAAAATTAATAATTGTCCGTTCAGAATTGTGTGTAGTGGCATTATTATTGCTAAATCACGTGCAATTTGTGGATAATAACGTTATTATCAAATTGATTAACCTATGAGTTTATGATATATTTCGATGCATTGCAATACCTAATAGTTACGATTTATTTCGTGATGGTTTGTGAAAATCGATTACCTATACAGAACACCGAGATCTTAAAGAAAGAATTGTTGCAAATCATCTTTCTTTTGTTTTTTAATGATCCTGTGTGGTCTATTTACCCGACTACAGCGAAGCCAAAAGGAAGGGTTATGATTATTTTAAAATACAAAGTTGCTACCACTGGTAACTTGGAAAAAATATTTTTTATTCATTACTGCAAATGAAATTAATTTTAAAAAGCTAATCTACAAAAACATAGGTTAGTAAAAAACACAGAACCTCTTTTTGAATATGAATCAAATTTCAGGTTTATTGACCCTGAAATGAATTGCATTGTGTCCTAATTGCACCTAATTTTGGGTCTGAGTGCACACAGCATTTTCAAAGACATTTGAAAACGCTTAGTGGCCACTTCGCGTGACCCAAGGGCTGGCTTTTATCTTGGCCAAAGGCTTTGCTTTGCTTAGCGTTGCCATACAACGTAGCAACGCCGCTAGTCTCTTGGGTACATTACCAGTTGACAGCGTTGAGGAGGAGTTTTTTGGCGCCATTTTTTAAGTTTATTGTTAAGTTATTTATTTTAGGTTATTTTCGTTTATAAATGTATAAAGGGTGTAAATAGACCCTTAACAAAGCCGAAAGGCGCTTGTTCTCCTCGTCTTTGCAATATTTTTTTTGTTCTAGACCATACCTGGGAACCCCCTAGTTACGGAGATATTAGGGGTCAAAGTTCAAACTTTTTCTTTTTTTTCGTTCTTTTTTTATAAATACATGTTTTTAATGTAAGATTTTTACTTTAAACACCTCCACGACCCCCGTACTATTCAATCCATAGGTCAGCTCAATGCTTTGAGTGCGTTCCATCGAGTCCTACCGTAAAACGTGATATTTCACCCAAAAAAAAAAGTCGTTTCGCAGCAATAATTTTGGCGTAAAGTTACTTAGTTTGATGTACAGAATGCTTCGTTGACGGCTTTATGAAGGGTCTGTCTACACCCTGTATAATACTTCTACTGTGATAAATTGGATCTTAATACAGGCTCTGTATAATTTTAAATTATGTGTTCATCACACTTGTTATCGCCTTAAAGTTAGGTAGAATACACCCACATTTTAAAATAACCAGCATTATTACATTCTTTGCCTTACACAGAACACAATTGCGTCAGCATACAATTGCAGAACATATCTCTTACGACGCAAGGACACTCGTTGTTATATCCGCCGCCATATGTCATTACTTAAGCACACAAACGCAATCTCGTGAAAGCACCACGTTTAAGTGTGGTTTCTAAAGAACCCGGTTTTTTGCACCGAGCCCGGTTTTTATTTACCCGGCAGTGGGACTTTGAATCTAAACGTGTTTTTTTGGTATTGAATAGTTTTTTGTCCTTTTTTTGCGCATTACGAAGGCTGGTTCGAGGTAGCGCAGGAGAAGAGTACTTGGATGGATATGGGGGAGGCCTTTGTCCAGCAGTGGGACATACAAGGCCATTAAAAAAAAAAGTCTTTCTGCTGTTGCACCCTGTATAAATACGGTGGTACATCGTGACTCTAACTTCGACCAGAGATTGATTTTCTGGCCAAATCTGAATCGATGGTAAAATTTTGTTTCACATACATAGTATAAAACGCCTGTAATCCCCGAAGGGTTAGGCAGAGGTGTACCTAATTTAGTACACCCACATTTCGTCAGTTATGTTTTAAGTTCCATGTAATAGAGCGAGCCTATTGCCATCAATCGGGCACAAATTTTGTTTTACGTGTACCTTAAACCATCTATAATTCAATTGAAAATGTTTTTTTCAGGTTACAAATTACTAAAACAATTTGTAATTTTTTTTTATGTTTTTTACTTTCGCCGAATTAAAATATTCAATTTTTTTAAATTTTTTATTCTTATTATCAGGTATTGGTAAAACAGGCAAAGCTTTCAATACAGTATAGTTTTTTAAAAAGCCACTGTCATTATAGTTCTAATAGTGCCACAGAGTAGCAAATGCAGTCCGACAGTCGAAAGATGCCGTAAATCTAAATAACGTCCTACTCACACTGGTAGCAATTATTCAATGAATTTGCTGACCATGACAGTTTAAAAACTTATAATTTGCTGACCTTTCTTATGGTTCAGTCAAACCAACAAGAACAGACTGTGGACTGGACCAAATACCAGACTTTGACTTTAGTTCATTATCCGTCATAGTCGGGTGTCCGGAGACCTGGTCCGCAAAGTGTTCATACCGCAACTGCTGTTTGAAGAAAAATTCCACACATCATCATTCTCCTGTCGTTATCCCAATTTATTTGGGGTCGACGCAGCATGTCTTCTCTTTCCATACTTCTCTATTACTCATCACCTCAGCATTCACCGCCTTTCTAGCCATATAATCCTTTACACAGCACATATGTTACCGGCCAAACCCGATTTCAGGCCAAACTAGTTTGTCCTAGGCCAAACCAGTTCACGTGTTTACCGTGTCAGGATACACTAACACAAACAAAGCCCAACTTTGCTGTGGGGCTCATCGGCCCTGCTACGCGCCCTGGACTCGCGCGTGGTTGGTCACAGTTCTAACCTAACCTAACCCATTTAGTCAGAGTGCCTAGTTTGGCCTAGGACAAAATAGTTTGGCCTAAAATCGGGTTTAGCCGGTAACATATCCATCGTTTCTTTGGTCTTCCTCTACTCTTATAGCCAGCTACATTCATACTCAAAACGTGCCTCACGACATTTTCCTCATTAATACGTATAAAAAAACACACAAAGGTATTTAAAATACTTACCTATTAAAATATATATTGGCGCCTATATTGAATACCCGGGCGTTGCCGACGAAAACGCCAAGCATTCAAGAAATTAACAGATAACCTGATGAAAAGATTAGGCCATCACTAATCCAGCAATTTGTATTCATTTACCGATTTCTATGTATGTCGAACGAACTGTGTACAAACAGATATAGATTCTTTAAATACTGAATTTTGGCTTCCGATGTTAATAGGAAGATAAGCTGGTACAGGGCGACAGATCAAGCAATTCCAATACAACAAGGCCTCGCTTAGTATAGTTCTCCCGTAAAATGAGAGATCAGCTTATGCGGGTTTTCATACCTTGATTAGTCGTCGTGAGTACATCCACAGACTAAACAAAATACCAATGTAAATGAGTTTGACAATTATACATTTAAATTTATTCTGTGGTACTACACTCCAAGTTATATGGGAAAAGTGGGAAAAACAATGCCCCATAAAACCGGTATATGGTCTTGAGTTTTATAATTTGTGGACGTTATTTTAGTGTTGCCAAGTTTTTAATTATTTAAGTGCAAGTTATGGTAATGAGGAGTTATTTTTGTTCTCGTTTTTTTCTTTAATAACCTGGACTGACTCGTTAGTATTACGGCTGCCAGTAGTACTGCTGAGCATGATGTCCTAGGTTCTATTCACAGGTCGGGCAAAGTGGTTTTCATTTTTTGTCATCAGAAACTCGGTAGCATCTATGGAGTCTGGATTTGTACCCGTTTGACAGCAATAGGTTTGCCCCCAAATACATGGGACTTAAACAAAACTGGCGAAATGTGGGTACATCTCTACCCAACCCTTCGAGGATTACAGACGTGATGTTATGTTAGTTATGGTAATGTGAAACTATTTTCATTCTGGGTTTTTTTTTCTTTTTTCCCTATTTCGGCAGCCATTTTTATTTCGGGAACATTGCAGAAAGATAAGGGTTCTACACTTAATGTATTTATTTTAAGACACCACAATACCCCCGTAAAAGTCACCCTACGTTTTATGTTACCCTAGTCACGCGTGCTTGTGGCTATCTATTTTTAAATACGGCTGTCCCTTCCTTATCCGGTTTAGACAAATTATTTAGTACTAGCATCTGCTCAAAGCATTTATAGATCTTTGACAGTCGTTACAGGTAGTCAGTGGTCCAATAGTCTGACAACCAGTCGTATCAAAGTGTATCGTATTGCCCAGTACTAACTGGGTTGTATAGGTCAGATTATTCAGTCGCTCCATGTATTGGTATTCAGCTGCATCCGGTTAGACTGGAAGCCGACCTCAACATAGTTTGGAAAATGCTGGGCAGATTATGATCTGCTCAAGGCTTCGCTCTCATTGAGGTGAGAAATTATCCCACAGGAACATGGTACCCTTACCCAAGTCACCTTACCCGCACTGGCCTTGTGTGGAAGATTATAGCCCACTCCCTCTTACAGAGAGGAGGCCTGTGGCCCAGCTGTGGGCATGTTATAGGCGATATGGCCTACAGACAGTTGTTTCTGGTCTGGCCGTTTGTGTGAGTTTAAATGTTTGTAAACGCATCCACGATACAGGAGAAATTCCTAGTGTGTGGGCAACGTTTTTAAAAAAAAATTTCATATAAATTCTTTCAGCTGAGAGTAAATAGGTTATAGATAGCCAAAGTTACTTTTTCATTCTAATATTAGTATAGAAGTATTTTCTCTTATGATTGGAATAGAGATGGTTCCCAAGTGATACTTAAGTTATTATTTGCTCACTTTCTCTCCAATCGAGCGAGTAACTACCGTATAATGTGATGCTCAGTGATTACGAATATAAATCCAATGTAGTAGTTAGATTTCTACTCTTTAGACATGAAAGCGTTTCCTCTTATTACAAGAATCGTTATGATTAGAGAGTATAATATAATAACAAAGTGTTCGAGGAGATTTTTTTTTTAACAAAAGACAAGAATCGTTCCTATAGGTTCATAGATACAGAATACTACATGGGGCATGACAGGTATACACGACGACCAATCAAGCTATGCTAAACTAAATTAAGCTAATCTCTCATTGTAAGGGAAGCTTATACAAAGTGAGGTCAGGTTATACTGGATATATATAGCTTGATGTGTTGCCGTGTGTACGAGTTACTTTGCTCGGTATCTTCACAGAAAAACCTTTACTTTTAAATAAAATTGAACCTTCTGACTGATCCACCCCTTCAATTAAAGAAAAAAAAAAACAATATCCTGTAAAATTGTTTCGATATTGAGTCGACTATTAGGGTTCCGTACCTCAGTCGGCCTAAACGGAAACCTTATTTAATCACTTTGTTGTCCGTCTGTCAGTCAGTCTGTCATGACCCTTTTTCTCAGGAACGCGTGGAGGTATTAAACTGAAATTAATATCAAATACTCCTGCTGTCTGCTACCCCTTGGAGCAGAAAAAAAAATCAAAATCGTAAATAAATGCGATCAAAAGATATGACCGTTTATGTCGCATATTTTGCGATTTCACAAGGGAAATAAAACCTATAGGGTACTTTCTTTTGACCTAGAATCATGAAATTTGGCAAGAAGCAATGTCTTACATCATCTGCCTAGCCTTTTCCCAACTATATTGGGGTCGGCTTCCAGTCTAACCGGATGCAGCTGAATACCAGTATTTTACATGGAGCGACTGCCTATCTGACCTCCACAACCCAGTCAGTACTGGGAGAAGCAATGTCTTACAGCAGATGTAAAGAAAAAAAAATATATGAAAACCGTAAATATGTAGTTAAATAACAAAATATCAAATCAGTTTATACAGAACCATTATACGGTAAAACTCGCACTTGGCCGATTTTTTTTAATATCCTATTAATAAATCGCTTGCCTCTCATAGCTTAAATCACTATCAAAAATACCTTGTTTACTTATTCAAACTATTTAAAAACTGTCGCCTTTCCATGTTTACATCAGATCAAACCATATCGTATCAACATTATGTATGTAAGTTTGTGTATCAAGATTCTGCTAATCTACTGTATCAATATTCATGAAACGTTGATTTAGGAATAGGCGTTTGTATAAATTATAATAAAATATTTGATAGATTATTATCGCTTTATAATTTATGCGTGCTGATTTATTTTATCTGTAGTCTGATTAAATGGCACGTGAGAGCAATTTATTATTTTAGTTTTTCTTAAGTTTTGATTAAAAAAAATGGTTATGTTTTTTCTTGTTTTTAAGGTCACTATGGCTCCGCTGTCTGTTCATCTGTTTATCACAGGGCTGTATTTTTTTAATGTATTGGCATTTGATATTTTTTAACTGTATTAATATGAATGCTATAACAACAACATTATTATAAAATAAAGTTAAAAAAGAGAGTTCCCATAAAATTTAAGTGCTTATTTCCACATTTTTAAAAAAAAAATGTTTAAAACGCACGAAACGGTTCGTGTCCAACTTGCACTTGGCCGGTTTTTAATACAGAGACAGTTAAAAGATTCCCGTACGTCAGTATTTTTTTGGCTAATCTATACGAGTATTTGAACAGATATTTTCTTTGGTTAAGAAAATAATTGCCTACATAGTTGCATTTACATCTCGTTTGCGTAATATTATGTAAATGACAAAAAAAAAATCTTTCTTCAAATGCCATTTAGATCAATAACCTTATGACCATCATAAAAATAGAGTTGATAAATGAAAAGTCGTTAAACCGCCGTAAAACTCTCGTTAATGTGTTGCTGTGTTGTTTTAACTATTAATTAAATAAAAGTTATCTTTACGCACTGTATTATGGGGTAAGCAAAGCTTTTGGTAATGCCGCTTGCAAGGTATGTAGACTTGTAAAGCTATGGCATAATTATTGTAAAACTTTGGCTATGGTAAGTCTTGATTTTTCAAGAATAAAGAATTATAAGGGAAATGATCTGTCTCGTTGGTTTGGTGTTTGCAAACGTGACTGCTGAGCATGAGGCCCTGGGTTCGATTCCCGGGTCGCGCAAAGTGTTATTGGGTTTTTGCATCAGGAATTTCTCAGTAGCAGCCACGGAGCCTGGATTTGTGCCCGGTTAATGGCAATAGGCTCGCCTCCTATCACATGGGACTTAAACATAACTGGCGAAATTTGGGTGTACTATTAGGTACACCTCTGCCCAGCCCTGAGAAGGCCTAAACCTTAGGGCCACTCCTTAGTAAGACTTTAGGGCGTTAAGTCTTACCAAGGAGAATCGCTGCATACGGTTAGACTTTATATAATATACGGAATATAGTAAGGAGTTTTCATGCACGTCCTCTATCTATGCTTTGCTCTTGTATTTTGGGAGATCCCGATAACTCGTTTTGGATTCCAGCAGGATTATTCCAGATACAACAAAACACGTGCGTGTATGACCAGATGTATGAACGTTGATGAGGCGAAAGGAATATGTAACGATTCTAGGTTACATTCTATGGTTTCTGTCCACTGCCTCCACGGGAAAAAAGACATGTGTTTTTGTATGTATGTAACAAATCTTTAAATATAAGTTATTTGCTACTGACATAAAAATATCTTGAATTGCATAAAAAACAGATGCGACTTTCTAACATTTAATCTTTTACTTTAAGATTAGCACGGCAAGTCATAAAATTAATTAACCTAAGTTATCTGTCAGCAATGTTAACTTTTAATTAACTTTTAATGGCGTTATACATTTAACTTAAAAGCGTTTTTATTGCATTTTTTTTATGATTATTGAAAAAACTGGATATTTTACAGTTATGTCAATTTCTCATATGCTAGTCGAAATTATTTAGTAAATGGGACAATTTGTGTATCTTAACCCAAAATAAATATGTTGGACTTAGTTTAGTCAGCCTATAATGTTCCCACAGCTGGGACACAGGCCCCCTCTCTATGAGAGGGAATAAGCCATAATCCACCACGTGCGACCAGTGCGGGTTGGTGAATGTCACATTTTTGAACATACTACTTGGTAATTAATAGTGTCATCATCATCATCATCATTTCAGCCGAAAGCCGTCCACTGATGTACATAGGCCTCCCCCAAGTGTTGCCATATAATAATCGCCAAATAAATAGCCAATCCAATGTGTCGCCAATTAATAGCGTACTTAAAAAAAAAAGTTTTAAGTAATTTAAAAAAAATAACCTTTTAATGAAAAAAACACTAAAAGCCAGTATGCATGAATGCTGGACATAATTTTTTGCAAAACCCGGATTCGTCCTTCAACGAATTACGGTAAAACAAACTATCTAACAGTAGCTCCCAGAATCCTTCCAAGAAACATGTGTTTATAACACCATTTATTTATTTATCAACATTTAAAAACCATACCTGATCCTGTGGTTCCATGGCAAACCTCTGTTCTTGGTAACCATGGCAACCGACAATCAAGACGAAGAACGACAGGAAGCGAACGCCGACATCCGGCCGAGCCCATTTCCGGCGCCTTTCCGTTCTATATTTGAATTCGGAATCAGCCCTGCGCCCGCGCAGCCCTATAAATGGCGTTCCATTTTCAAATGTCTCTTTGTGTTGTGCCGCCATAGTTTATATGTGTGAAGCATATTGATGACTGATGTTAGTTTTTTGGTACATTTGTGTTGATTTTTCAGGAATTCTTTGTGAACATTTTATCTGTAACAAAAGGAAAGGTGAAAGTTAATAAAATAAAAATAAATATAATAGATGGAGGGTAGTATTTTTGGGATGTCTCTTAGACTGAGTTTATGACCTTCCTACGACCTTGGCTATGACTTTCTTACAATTTAAATCCCAACACAATTATTTTAAATAGTAATTAAGCATTTATGATTAATTAAATTATGTTTATTTCTGGTCATAGATCTTTTAAGACACTTTTACAAGTCAATATTTGAAAAACTAGATAGAGGAGCTCGTGGCTAAATAATAACAGCCGCTCGGGTCGATCGTTAGGTTAAACCGTGCTTGCCTAGGTTGGTCGGTGGATGGGTGACCACCCTTTACATACCGAGTTTGCTCCGTGCCTCGGAAAGCAAGTTAAGCCGTTGGTCTCGGTAGTCATTTGTAGATCTTTGACAGTCGTTAGGTAGTCAGTGGCTGAAAAAGTCTGACTACCAGTCTTACCAAGGGGTATCGTATTACCCAGTACTAACTGGGTTGTAGAGGTCTGATAGGCAGTCTCTCCATATAAAATACTAGTATTCAGCTGCATCCGGTTGGACTGGAAGCCGACCCCAACATAGTTGGGAAAAGGCTAGATAATAATGATTTAAAAAATTTGATGACGCGGAAATTTCCTATGTTCCTGTTTGTTCAATAGTCGTCTATGTAAAATAGACAATCTGCCAGAGACAAAAAAAAACTAAAGAACATCATCGTGACATCTTGTACTCTGCCTTAAACGTTTAAAAGCCTACTGGGTGGCTGACATCGTAAAACTATGTATAATTTAATGTGTATAATCTACTAATTATTTTTACATTCACATAATTATGCCCATCTTAGAGCTGATTTGCATAAGTTTCTAATAAATTAACGTGATCTTCCATGTTTGTCATTTTGTGCGTCCACGTTTGGGCAATGTGGTTTATTAATAGTTAGTGGTTTTAAAATGTAAGATTTTTTGAGCCGATGTCTGTAAATCTGAGCTTTACACACAAGTGAAAGAAAGAAAGAATAAAGTTTATTTGACGTCAGTTCATCAAGCACACAGAATAAAGAAGAAAGAAAGGAAAAATATTTATTTGTCGCATGGACATGACGTGCATACAATCAAAATAACTTAACTATTCTTATACTTTATTAAAAAGCGAAACTCCTGGACACGGCTCGTATTGTTAGGAGGTTCCTCTCTCTGGAGCCCTGACCGCCGGTAGCTTGGATCCTGTTCCCGATACCGGTGGGCTACAATTTTTTATATGTTTAAATGTTTTTTTTTTTTTGTTTTAACGAATATTTAAAAATGTAAATGATTTGTAAACATATAAATAAAGGAAATAATCATAAAATAACTTAACAATACAACGCATAACATCATCTGCCTAGCCTTTTCCCAACTATGTTGGGGTCGGCTTCCAGTCTAACCGGATGCAGCTGAATACCAGTATTTTACATGGAGCGACTGCCTATCTGACCTCCACAACCCAGTTAGTACTGGGTAATACGATACCCCTTGGTAAGACTGGTTGTCAGACTTTTTGGGCCACTGACTACCTATAACGACTGTCAAAGATCTACAAATGACACCCGGGACCAACGGCTTAACGTGCTTTCCGAGGCACGGAGGAAACTCGGTATGTAATGGGTGGTCACCCATCCACAGACCAACCTAGGCAAGCGCAGCTTAACCTAAATATCGATCCGAGCGGCTGTTATTACTTAGCCACGAGCTCCTCCAACAATACAACGCATAACAAATATTATAAATACAAACGGACAGAAACAATAAAAAAAAAAAACAAAAATACAAGTTAACAGCTTGCACGTCGTGACTGCGACAAGTAAGTCTCCACTCAGCATGCAATTGCTTTTCATAAGCGACGATGTACAGGTTGAAAAGGACACCGGCGAAATGTGAAAAAATCTGCTGTTGTAATGTTTTTTTTATTACCGATGTAAAATTTCTGTGAGGAACTTAGAATGATGTACTGAATACGTGGTAAGCGTTTATGCGTTGGTGTTCCTCCACCTTGTATAAACTAGTACGTCCAGCTCATCTTAGATAGTCCCGTGACGTCCTACTACCACCTTGGTGACAGGCAATTGTTTTCACCCGAAAATAAGCTATTCTTTTAAAGCTGTTGTTGATACACGAGAAAGTGTCGTCCAATCAAATTCTGCCTAGCCATTTCCCAAATAAGTTGGGGTCGGCTTCCAGTCTAACCCGATGCAGCTGAATACGAGCATTTTAAATGGAGCGATTGCTTACTGACCTCCACAACTCAGTTACTATTGGATAATATGATACCTCTTAAAAAGATTCGTTGTCAGACTTTCGGGTCACTGACTACCTGTGACGACTGTCAGAGATCTACAAATGACAGCCGGGACCAACGGCTATCCGAGGCACGAAGGAAACTCGATATGTAACGGTGGTCACCCATCCACGGATCAACCTAGGCAAGCGCGGCTTAACCTGACGATCGATCCGAACGTCTGTTAGTCCAATGTTGTCAAAAACATTGTAAGTCAGTCTCTAAACTACAGATACTTCTGTCACTGTTAGAATTGTAGTGAGTTGGAAAAGAAACTTTGACAAAAAATTCCATATTCCATTGAATAATGGAATATAGAAACTTTTTTTAAATAAATGTAAATAATCGAACAAAGCGCTTTCTTGATTGTCAAGGCTTTCATACAAAATACATACAAACTGGTCACTGTTCATGTCATGTATGTAAAGTTAAACATCGTTTAGAGGTGCCCCCTGGAGTGTTTTATTACATTTTAGACTATTCCTAATAAGTTATCGATATTTAATCGTCCATTTTGTTCATACTTTATTATTACTGTCAATTCCATTTTTTTGTTTTCTAAAGACATACAGTGACATAAATGGCTTCGGGAAAAAGGTATCGTAATTTTTGCGTCAAAAGTGACAAACAGTTTTTAGGGTTCCGTACCAGAAGGGTAACCAACGGGACCCTATTACTAAGCCTCCGCTGTCCGTCCGTCTGTCCGTCTGTCTGTCAGACAGTGGGCGTAATAGGTAGGCAGTTGAAATTCTCAAAGAATGTGTATTTCTGTTGCGGCTATAACAACAAATTAATGATCAAAAAATAATTATTATTAAAGCGGGCTCCCTTACTACGAAGGTACGGAACCCTTCATGCGCGAGTCCGATTCGCACTGGGCCGGTTTATTTTATTTTATTTTACAACATTAAATTAGTACCTTATTGCCAAAGAACGGTTCAAAACCCCATTCCAATCAAGAAATCAATAATTAAAGCTAAGTATGTCAATAATAATTGTAGTTGTATCAATAAGTGACAGTTGTCTTGCCCAATCAAGATCTTTGGCATAGCTGTGTCGAAGGTCAGCTTATCCTTTATATATTGCAGGTGTTTACACTCTACGATATCATCTATGCTCACCGTCTGCGGCGACAACTTCAGGTGAGGTACGGTGCGAGCTCTGAAAGAAACTCGCTTACAATTTCGATTCGCGAGTGATACGATGACCTTTCGGGAAACAGGCATGTCGATCGAAGTGTTCCCGATTACTTGTACCTGCAGTGGGTCGATTTCTCCTTTAGTGCCAACTTGTTTCATGTCTCTAGGACCAGCGGTTTGGGCTGTGTGTTGATATATCACCCAGTCAGTCAGTCAGTTAGTCTGTCAGTCAGTCAGTTTACCATTTTATATATATATAGATTATTCTAGCGGTATAGTATTGTTTGCTAAACAATCCTTTATTCATATAAAACATTAACAAAAACACAAAAGAAACTATAAGCAAAAGGATCACAAACAACTTGAACGAATTAAGGAAGTAGGTATTTTACGCCCTCGGCGTACGGTGGAAATTACAATAACATTTGCACTATTTAAAATACTGTTTCTAGACACTTGTCGCGAACAATAATAAATTACTTTTATTTAGTTAAAATAAAGATATAAATTATATATTAAAATCCTTCTAACATAACTGCTAATCTTCTGACATGTTTATCGTAAATAGGAAAACCGCTTTTTTATTACAAATTAATTTATTCCTAGCCTTTACTGGCGCTTCATATTTTATTAAACAAAATGTAATGTTTATGTTAGTCTTCGCCATTAGTTATTTAATTTCACCATTTTTAAGTTAGTTACTTCAGGCTATTTTAATTTATAAGTGTATTTATTATTGTTATGATTTGGCTTAATAAATTTTTTAGAGAAAAAAAAATTTAGAAACTAATTAGCCGTACGTAACGAGTAGAAAAAAAAAGAAAATATTACCTAATACACTTTTTCTTTCAAATCATTTGTCGGTGCGATGAGTGTGTAAATTGTAACAAATTTTATCAATGATCTTGGTAAGGACAATTACAAAGAATTGATAAAAATAACAAAACTAGGTACCTACCTACTTACTTTTCTACGCTAGTGTTACAAACATTGACGTATGGAAAATAAGTGACAATAGTGTCAGATTTTAACAATAAAACCTTCATTAATATAAAAGGAGGGAGAAATCTGATAAACCAGAGGAATGATACACACCTTTACTTAGAACATACCATTTTACAAGATTTTATTTTACTTGCCTTGTTAGTTGGTTAGTATGTATTGGTCAAATCTTGCAACTGAATTTCAAACCAGTTCCCCCCAACCGATTGAGCTGAAATTTAGCACACACCTTTGGTTTTGGTGACAATACATTTTTATGACAGACATGACTTGATCCTGCAGCCAGGGTCGTCTCCTCGCGAGTCATATCCTCAACGGTTAATAGCACGGATACGAAACTCTCTATTCACGTTCTATTTTGATGGTTAAACCTATTTTACTTATTTACTCTTTTTTTACACTTATTATTTTTTTTTACCTATTTTATTTTTCTTTTTTTTCTTTACTATTTAATGAAAGCTTGTTTTTTTTTTAGTTTTTATATTATTATTTCAACATCCTTCTATAAAATGTATTCACATAATCAGGGATTACACTAATCCTTATAAATATTTTGGTGGAGCTACTTATCATAAATTATATTTTGAAATCTGTTTGTCGATTCATGATCATGATAATCTTGTTAAATATTCATATTTGCCTTAAACGCACTGTTACGTTTCAACAACACATACTAAATTAGGTAGATAATCGATTATTTTGTGTATTAGAATTTATTTACGTGAATAATTAATTATTTGAATTTATTTGACATAATCATAGCGCCTATGTCTCGTGGCTTAATAATAATAGCCGCACGGGATGATCTCCGAGGTTAAGCCGCGCTTGTCCGTGGATGGGTGACCACCTATTTCTTCCGTGCCTCGGAAAGCACGTTAACCTGTTGGTCCTGGCTGTCATTTGTAGATCTTTGACAGTCGTTACAGGTAGTCAGGGATCTGAAAGTCTGACAACCAGTCATACCAAGGGGTATCGTGTTACCCAGTAGTCAGTCGATCCATGTAAAATACTGGTATTCAGCTGTATCAGGTTAGACTGGAAGCCGACCCCAACATAGTTGAGAAAAGGTTAGGCGGATGGTAACGGCTATGTCTAGATTAGACACTGCACACACACACCTTCACCCTGTGTTTTAAGTAAAACAGAAAACGTCTTACTTCGGAATTGCCAAACACTATGAACGCATCGATCACGTTTTCACGTGGCTATCGCTTTGGTAAAGCCAGGGCCCTTGTTAGAATGGTCAGTTTATAGTTTTGTAATTAGTGTAGCAGTGGCGAAGGGTCCATACAACTCGATTTCTACCGGATTCCCTTTGAAAAATCGCACAGTCAGTATTCTATAGACAAATAATATAATCACATTAAAGATAATATGTACTCCGGCTTACCTCTTGCAAAAATTGACCCTTCGCTACTGCAGTGCAGACGCCATCAATGTCTTTAAATTGAAATCTAGTTTCCCGGAGCCATTATTCTTTTACAATTTCATCATGATTATCAGCCCTGTTCCACCCTTTGCTGAGACTAAAGTACAGGCCTCCTTTTTGAAAACTAGATTGAACCCTCAGTCAATTGTAGGTCATCCATCTTTATTTTGGGCCTTGGTCTCCCAAGTCTTAGCTCTAATAAACAATAGTCAAAAAAATGATTCCATACTTAAACTGTAGTTCATTACCCTATCTTAAAGTATTTCATTCATCAAATAACAGTACATTCAAGTACAAAAATAAATTACATTATGACTATAGCGACAATCGAGACACATGGTTGGAACCGGCCATGTGCGGCAGTGTCAATTACACTGATATGACGTTATCTGGATGTGACAGTTTTGAGTGTGACTGTACGGTCAGGTGACGATTTGGAAATACGTTGTGGTTGATTGTCGTTTTTAGGAGTGATTCGATTATTGATTGAGGGTGTTGGAATGTAAGTGATATGTGGTTTAATTAGTTCATTGTGAAATAGTTCGAAAGAAGCGTCAATGTATGACAAATTATGGTTTTATAAGTAATAAAAAATTGGCGAAACTTTGGTGTACTTTGAGAAAAACGAATAGATTCCTAGTTAATTACTGTCTGTTTATTTTACAGTATGGTGACTTTTATCTCGATAACAGAGGTAAATCAACAGTGGAAGAACTGTACGTATCCAAAGTAAAGGATTTTTCATTATCATGGCGCAAATCTATGACTGTTCCAAAAAAATACTGATTATTTGAAGAATACACAGACTTTGGTTTTCTTTTCACGATCTTAACAGTCCCAACTCAAAAAGACCATTTAATTCAAAACATTAAACTCTTAACACAAATAATTACTAATAAGCATAACACACCCTTTGATCACAACACTTTTACGACCATCAAACTACACACATCTCCCTTCGAAATTAACACCCTTGTCGCATCCATTAACCCAACATCTTTGAACCACATGGTCCTCACAAATATTATTTCAACGCCTCCCTTTTTATAATTATGTGTACTTTACTTAATTATGATCTCCCACGAGAAACTCAAAAGCATTTTTGACGTTTTTTTTATGGACGCCATCTTGTATTTTTTTCATTTGTTTTATTTTTATTTGATGTAGTGTAGTTCAGTGTTAGTGTTATTTTATGTACGTAAAGGGCTGATGTTGTATGTTTATGTGTAAGTAAGAAATTACTCCTGTACTTTGTGTACTTTTGCAGTAAGTAATTGAATTTTTTCGTCCTTACCTTTGAAGGACTTATACTGATACTGTTAGCCTGCGTCATCCCACTGCTGGGGAAAAGCCTCTCCTCATAACTCCTAGTTGTTTCTATGCAGGTGTAATGTGGGCCACTGGTCGTTGGTTTTGTCCAGCTCGTCCCACCGTCTTCTACGAGGTCTGCCACAACCCCTTCTGGCTGTGTTAGTTCTCCAGAAAGTGGCTATTTTGGCCTACAGCACATTGGACATGCGTCAGACGCGGTCATGGACTTATATTGTAATAAATTAAACGTAACCAACAGTTCCGATAGGCTGTCAATTTTGTTAGTTGATTTTCGTGTTGTTCTTTCTAAAATCCTAAGTCTTTTACTGAACTACATAAGTTAGACTTCTTATCAGATGTCCAAAACATTAAATAAAATTTAGCTCTAGCAGCAATACTTATCTAAAATATAGTGATTAGTTAGGTGAGGTTAGGTTAACGTCCTATATGTGTGGGCATCGTGGGTGGTCTGCTGATCCTCTAAACAGATAGCGGATTCAATATACAAACTTATTTACTAAATGGATGCGTTTTTGTTGTATTGTAAACGAATTTTAAGGAATTTCAGTGCATTGGCTGGTCATTGTGTATTCATATAGCTGATCACTGAATCCTATGGACATTTGTAACACAAAAAAGCATCACAATTGTCTTGGTATCACAAACAATAAAATGCATTGTGTTACACCATCATCTGCCTAGCCTATGTTAAAGTCAGCTTACATTATTGCGTGACCTATCTGACCTCCACAGTCCAGTTAGTATTGGGTAATACGATACCCCTTGGTAAGACTGGTTGCCAGACTTTTGAACTTCTGACTGCCTGTAACGATTGTCAAAGATCTACAAATGACAGCCGAGACCTTTCCAAGATTTGGAGGAAACTAGTTATGTAATGAGTGGTCACTCATCCATGGACCAACCTAGGCAAGCAAGGCTAACTTAAAGATCGACCCGAGCGGCTGTTTTATTTAACCACGAGCTCCTGTCTAATATTAATGTATGTATTCACAAAATAAACATATTCCAAGATACATCTAAAAAACGCTCACATGACGAAGACGAATTCGTAGTACATTTAAAAATAAATAAAAGAGTAATGCTAAGATAAATGCTATTGTTGCGTATGTACGAGGCGCCACGGAAAACGTTGGATTTAGAACGTCTGGCATATGAGTACAACTGTTAAATAAATAGAGGGAGGGAGGGGTCATGAATACCCCGTCTACGATAATAATGCTTTAAAATACGTACAAAAAGGTGCATTTCTTATGTTCAGTTGGTGAGCCGATAATCTATCCATCTCCTCAAGTAAATTCTATATACATCTCTATATACACGGGTATAAGGGTCAGTCCAAACTGATGGGGTGAATTCAGTATATCCAAGATGACCGGTACAAGAAATGATTCAGGAATGTTATGGGAATCCAATAAATTTGATTTGTTTTATTTCCTTATACGCAATGTATCGTTACCGTGGCAAAACACATGTAGCGAACGGCAAGCGCGACGACGAGTTCGATGAACTCTGTAGCTAAGCAGGAAGTGACAGCTGATTTCACGCGTCGTTCGGTAGAGTAGTTATTTCAAGATCCATTGTTGGATTTTTTATTTTAGCCGTATTATTTACATAAATGGAGTGATGCGTACAGGGAATGTAATTTTACATTGAAATAAAGGAAGTCTTTCCTACATAATATCACGCCTTTTCAGACGAGTACCTAATACCTACACCCACATTTCGCCAGTTATGTTTTTAAGTCCCATGTAATAAGGGGCGATCCTATATCCATCAACCGGGCACAATACCCGACTTCGTGGCTGCTACTGAGAATTAGCCAATAACACTTTCCCAAACCTGGAAAACCGAAACCAGGACCTCATGCTCTCCTTGGCAAAGTCAAATCATGTCGAAAACTTCTAGCAAAATCAGCGACGATCCAGCAGATAATTATGTATAAGTCAAGCCAAGAAAACAAGGGGACGCAAAGTTCAACGATCGCCCCGATATAGATAGGAATGTTAAAACAAAAGCAGATAGACAGATGAACGGACGTAACAGCTTCTAATGATGTTCTAAGAGCGCTTTATGCACTCAAAGTTAGTGAGAAGTATGGAAGTTTTGGAGTTAATGTTGTGCATGACCCGTGCAATGGGATTTATAATATAAGTGGTTTGTTGCAAATCCTAATTGGAGTATTAAAAACCTAAAATCGGCCATACCTTACTACGGGTTTCCTACTTGAAATTGAATGACGTGAGATCGAACAACAATTGCTCAAAAACGTCAACTCGATAGTACTTGAAATCGATAAATTATGAGCTCGACAGTTCACTACCTCGATGCATCAAAATCTCGAATAACTATAAACCCGAAACATCGGCAGCGCAACGGCCCATTCTCTTGAAACATATTTCTCGATCTCAAGTAGGGAACCCAAGCCAGCTCAAGATCAAAATATTACCAATGACGTATGGCTATGACGATTTGACTTAGTAGCATTATTAGCTACACACCTAATAATGCTACCAAGTTAAATCGTCATCTGCCTAACCTTTTCCCAACTGTGTTGGAGTCGGCCTCCAGTCTAACCGGATGCAGCTGATTACCAGTATTTTACATGGAGCGACTGCCTATCTGACCTCCTCAACCAACTACCGAGTAATACGATACCCCTTGGTAAGACTGGTTGTCAGACTTTTAATAACTTAAACTGAAGTTAGTGAAGTTCTTCAGAAAGTTCAGGGACGTAGTACTCGCAACCGGCGTGCGTCTATGACCAGATGTTTGAATCTGGACAGGTCGGACGGAGTATGTAAGGACCGTAGCAGGTGGCGTTCTGTAGTGTCAGCCTACCCCGTTCGGAAACAGGCGTGAATTTATTTATAAACACAACCTCCTTGTGAAAGCCATTAGCGCGTACATTGTATACCCACAGTTGCACACCCCTGCCAATCCGGGGTTGACAACTTTTTGTTAACAAAAATCGACTTATTCGGAAGCAGAAAAAAAAGCGTAAATGAAGCGAAGCCAACTTAGCCATTAAGCCTTACAGCCCTCATTAGCATCACCTAAAAGTTGGAGGAAAGGTAAACAAATGGCCAACTTTCAGGTTTCAGCTGGAACAATGTTAAACAAACTTTGCTCCACAGCTTTTTGATGGAAGCTATCTTTTCAATTTAATTTAATAAATTATTTTGGGTTTTAACACGAGTTTCCAAACTTTTGGATACGTTTCGTGATTTTTGGATGCTTTAGTTTAGAGTGTGTATTTTATATTTAATTTGTGGTAGCTCTCTGTTCTCGAACTCGGATAATTTGGTATAATCATACTTATTTGCCGTAATTATGTCACCCGGATTCGGTCGCTGAGGTTTCGTGTTCATATTCATTTATTTGCGTTCCACAAGGCTTAGAGCTAAGAGCCGTTGTACACGCCACAAAGCACAGCAAAAGGAAGGTAAGGCGTATAATACACCGCTTGCAAAAAAATACGTGCCGTAAATTATTGATAGCAAGTAAAATGATGCCTTAAGGATCAGTTAATCTGCGGGACTGTTCGAAAGAGATACCGTGGCCCTGGAACACAAAGGGCAAAGAAGGAACATCGATGGGTTTTAGTCAGTACAAGTCTGACACTCCCTTCCACTCCGCCCAGAGTGGTTGTCATTTGATGATTTCCCATCCAAAAAAAAAAAAAAAGGATCAGTTAATCTGGAATATTGTGGATTGGCTGCGGACAACGGCCACTGGCAGATGCTTTAAGATTCAAGATTCTTTATTTGCATGAAATATGGTACATTTTGGTCTGACAAATAATATCTTAATCTGTATCCAGAGTCCGATTTGAAGTTTTTAACAGCATATGACGTAATTTCGTCCTGATATATTTAAATCAAATAAAGAACACAGCCGGGTTAATCACACCTCGTAAATTCGCCAAAGGATGTCACTACACTTAAAAGCTCAAGAGAAAGCTTCACAAAACACTTTGACATCAAAACTACAAAGCCCTTACATACAACTAAGCTTTTACATTTAAACGAGCACATAACTCGCTAGAACATGCCAGCAACCCCTTGCAATTAATTTAAGTCTCTGATAGTAACATGTCCTACTATGTCCAGTCTAAAAAGCTTATTATGTAACGCTGTTGCTTTTGGAATGACATTCTTTTTCTTTTCGAATGCGTATCTAATTTGGTTCAAAAAAGGAATGAAAAGTTTACCTTATAGTGTAGTGGATCTGTTGGCAAGTGACCAAAATTTGAACTGACGCCGCCATTTTGTTTTTAAATACAATTTCATGAAACAATTATTATTATTTAACCCAAAGGTTGACTGGTAGAGAATGCCTTGTGGCATGGCATTGGCAACAACGCCTCTCTTTCAATGTTTCTCAAGCTCCAAGAGTGTTTTGTTTGACTTTAAACTAACTAGCAATAACTGTGCCATTTATTTTGTTTGACAGTACCTCAACTCAAATCCATTGCTTCATCTTTGAACAATAAATCTCGACAGTAAAATAATTATAACGCAATTAATTTTGTTGGATTATCAATAAAAATATCAGTAAGACTGTTTGAAAGACATTCTATAAAAAAAAACCGTTCCTTAGACAACCCACTGACCAAAATTTACTCAGGTTGATGCTCCCAGCTGGATTGCCATGCCATTCTGAAAGCAACTGTGCTCCAGAATAAGTCTGAATTTTATCTAACAAGACAGTGAAGTAAATAGTAAATTCTTTAGTACAGTATCTAAGGTTTATGTGCTAGAATTATTTAGTGCCGAGGTTTTTGAATGTGGGTTAAGTGTGGACCTTTGTACTGTCGACAAAAGTGTAGTAAGTGCGTATTTATGCGCCAGCGAGCTGTATCTAGGCTTGTAGGCAAATACAATGCGTTTGCTAATAAGTACCATAATAGTACTAAAAAGTACCTAGTTATAAGTAGTATCAGAATTATCTTGAAATCAATCCTTTAATTAATATACCTTTGTTGGTCTAGTGGTCGCAATCGCAACTGCTGAGAGACTTTGGGTTGGATTCCCTGGTCGGGCAAATTGTTATTGAGTTTTTTCCATCCCAGTTGTGCCCAGTTGATGGGAATAGGCTCGCCGGTATTATTAATAAGGTAAAAGGAGATTGACCAACTCTTGTAAATCAAGATCTGTATCAAAAATCAGTTAGTAAAGGAAATAGTGGTTTTAAATTAGATAAAACACCACGATATCAAGAACTGGGCTAGTTTCAGATTATCTACGAACATTTATTTAAAATCATTGATCGTATTTTGTTTCTTAATAGGCAAATTAAACAAAATAATAGCGCCTTCTTGCATATATTTACGTTTTTGTCCTAAATTTTGACATCTATAAAAGTATGATTTTGTTCCATTTTTGGAATATGTCTAGGCTAAAAAATAACATGTTTACGAGTTGAATCTCTGCTTAAATATGTTTTTCTACCGCTACAGAAGTGAAATATTGATTTTATGTGTTTAGCTATTTATAGTCACAGTCTATTGTGGATATAAAAGGATTAAAGATAAAACAGAGGCCTTTTATAAAAAAACTATCTGGCTAAATTATAATAATCAAAAACAACGTAATAAATCGACCAACATCTAAGGACACTCTCGCTTAGCAGCTGGATCAATTTAATTCAGAAAGCAGTACTCCTGGACACGCCGCGTATTGTTAGGGAGTTCCTCTCGCAAGAGCCCTGACCACAGGTGGCTTCAGATCCTGTTCCCGACGCTGGTGGACTATTATTATTTTTAAATTTTATTTGTTTTCGAAATTTTAATATTTATATAATTAATAAAAATGTAATTAATATGGTTTATGATCATTTAAAAGGAATAAAGATTTTTAATGTGGAAACCAAATAAGTGTTTTGATTCAAGTGTGCTCCAATCTGGTTATATCATGGTTTCACATCAAGCGAGTTGCAACCAAACACCAGAGTATTTAGAATACAAAATACCACTGCTTTAGAATGACTGTCAAATTATATTCAACTTTACATTCGTTGCAATAAAGTTGCCGTTGAGTCACCGCTGTCAAAGGTATAAAACAAGATATGCATTTCACTAACAGCACAGCGTTCGAATTGAAAACAATGCCCCAATCAATAAAATAAAATAAATTGGAGATAGAAAAAAACAGTAAAAAAAACATCTACCTAAACCAAGTTTGAAACGGGATATAACAATAAAAACGTCAACGTTTTTTTAATTGAACATTTGCTAGCGGAAACGCCCATACGTTTTATTTTACGTAAAGTCATATAAAATATTATTTTATTGTCGGACAGGAACGCTTTTTTCATTATGTTTTGCCGTATTTTTTTACAAATATTATTATTTATTTAAAAAAAAAAAAATATTTTAACCAGTCTTTCCAAGGGGTATAGTATTACCTAGTACTAACTGGGTTGTGGAGGTCAGATAGGCAGTCGCTCCGTGTAAAATACTGGTTATCAGCTGCATCCGGTTAGACTGGAAGTCGACCCTAACATAGTTGAGAATTTTTTATTTATAACAAAGGCAGTAACCATATTTTCTCCTTCCACGGTCTTTGTTTCCGTTCCTTTTAAGACGAGGGCGTCTTCAAAGACGAGGCGAGAAGAAGCGCTGCAGTGGCGGTACTACAGGACCTGTGTATTATGATACGCGTGCGATATGATATTTAGCGACAGTTAGTATGGGTAGCGATAGCTATCGTTCACAATTGCGAGTTTTTTCGTTTTTTGAAGAAGCGCTGCAGTTATGGGCTAGCTCGCCGTCCAGCTGTCTTATGATGGTCGACGGCGCGTTCGTGTTCCACGCGCGCCTCAAAGAGATGTCAGCAACCAAGTAGGGGTCCGCAAGGGCCAATGCCTGCCAGGGCTGCGGAACTGTTTGAAAGAGATACCGTGGCCCTGGAACACAAAGGCCAAAGAAGGAACATGGATGGGTTTTAGTCAGTACAAGTCTGACACTCCCTTCCGCTCCGCCCAGAGTGGGGGGGGGGGGGTAATTTGATGATTTCTCGTCCGAAAAAAAAAAGAAGCCAATTTGAAGGCTCCCTTAATGTACCTGTAGTGTTTAACTAGCTAGTTAGCCTTTAACCCATTTAGTTCTGGGTAATATGATACCACTTGGTAAAGACTTATTATTCTAGCAGTAAAGCTGACGAAGATAAAAAAAAATGAAAAACAAAAAAAAAAAAAAAATTATATAAGGCTATAACAAACTTGTTAGAAAGTTGAAAGACGCTTTTTAAATACAGAGCACTTTGAAAGCGATTGATATTTGCCCAGGCTCTCTGTTTATTTCATAAATGAGCATGAGCAATGCTAGTTTCACAATTATAACGTCATATGGACACAATGTTATGAAATAATTACACCATCCTTATTATCTAGGCAGCCATCTTTTTACTATTGTGGGTACCGACAGTGTTATAGATATTAGTAGTGTTGTGGTCAGACTGGAAGCCGACCCCAACATAGTTGGAAAAAGGCTAGACAGGTGACGTTATCGTTAAACTATATAACTTTGTCTGGGATGTCAGATCTCTATAGATCGACCGCTTTAATGAGTCCTCGCGAAGGTATCAATTTAAACGGAATATTCTGATGGTTGATCACGTATTGGTTCAATTAGTGTCGTAATACCTACGTGGATTGTGGTTATTTTAAAGCAAATTACCTGTGGGATTTTTTTTAAACCTGTGAGACATTGTTAGGACTTTGTGGACGCTTAATGTGCCTTTGATAGGGCAAGGCGGAGGACTCATTAAAGCAGTCGGTGTATAGATAGAAGACCTCGTGGTTTATTACATTATAGGAAAATAGTTTAGAGCAAAAAAAATACAAATAATTATATAATCAAACCCCTATGTTTTCCTCTTTACTGGGTGATCTTTGCTGGTCCCAAGAAGTATTTGTCCTAACGTTACAAACATTTGTCCTAACGTTAATATTTATCTAACGTTCAGGGATCAAGCCTTTTAGTTAACTTAGGGTAAATAAGGATTGTCCACACGTACATTGAGCACTACTTGTATCTATATTTACAACAATAAAATGATTTTCACATTACAAGATTCTTTAGACTGAAATCGTAGGCCACTGAAAATGTGTAACTCTTTATAATAGTTTACCATATTTGGTTGACTAAGGGTGAGGCCAAACGAGCGTAATTTTTGAGCTGTGATTCGCGTAAAATGAGTCGCGGAAATTACGCTGCATTCGGTTTCATACTAAAGTTCTGTTTGTATCACACGGCGACGCAATTAAAACAGCAGCTTTATAGTATTAAAACTCCTAATAGTTAGAACCTTTTGCTGAACAGTCGTTCTTGAAACCTCTAAATAGTAAAAAAACAAAGAATTCTACACAAAAAGTCTTCCGTTGAAACTTCTACAGACTAAATAAATAAAACGATGTTAGGAGAGATCATGAAATCATCCGATATTCTCAGTCTAAGAGCACAGGAAGATCTACATCCGTTAAGATCTAATTCTGTTCTTGAAATTTGAAATCATAAGCAAAAATCTATTCAAACTTCATTGTTATGAAATCTGCCTTTCGCAGACTGACAAGGAGGAAAATTGAAACAATAGTTTAAAGTCCGTATTCTAGAGCGATACTTGCATTGATCTCAATTTGAATCGGACAGATTTCATAAATACTAATGTATTCTTCGAACTAGTTGTAAATTATTTAAAATATAACATAACATAACGACTGTTATCCCCGAAGGGTTAGGCAGAGGTGTACCCCGCCTTACTGTGGGTGTACACCCATATTTTAATAGTTATGTTTAAGTGTGATATGTTTAAGTGTGCAAGCCTATTATCATCAACCGAGCACACACCCCGACTCCGTAACTGCTACTGAGAAATTCCTGATGGAAAAGCCCAATGCTTTTTTTTTTCTGATGCGAAATCATCAAATGACCCCTCCCACTCTGGGCGGAGCAGAAGGGAGTGTCAGACTTGTACTGACTAAAACCCATCCATGTTCCTTCTTTGCCCTTTGTGTTCCAAGGCCACGGTATCTCTTTCGAACAGTCCCGCAGCCCTGGAAAGCCCAATGCATTAAAATATACAATCACATACAGACCCTTATATGAATAAAATAGGATGTATAAAGATAGGATGATGTAGGCTATGTTGGTAGTCAAGTACGTACAAAATAGAAAAGAACTAACCTAAAAAGATAATCTAGAACTTAAATAAAATGAAATAAAACTACAATTATCATAAACATGATAATATCTGCTGATGAATTTCCATATGTACCAGGACTTCAGTGTCATAATAGGTTAGGATTGGTGATTGCATTGTGATGTCGTCACCTTACAAGTGATTGAGCAACTATTCAGTCTAGCCTTTTTTTTTTTTTTGGATGGGAAATCATCAAATGACTCTGGGCGGAGCGGAAGGAAGTGTCAGACTTGTACTGACTAAAACCCATCCATATTCCTTCTTTGCCCTTTGTGTTCCAGGGCCACGGTATCTCTTTCGAACAGTCCCGCAGCCCTGGCAGGCATCGGCCCATGCGGACCCCTACGTGGTTGCTGACATCTCTTTGAGGCGCGCGTGGAACACGAACGCGCCGTCGACACGGCCTGTCGTCATAAGACGGCCGGAGTTCAGTCTAGCCTTACTTGCCTCTCAAGATACGAAGAAATGACAGGAGGTGGATTTCATCATCGTAACTATACAGGGTGTAAGGGACACCGACGCGAAAACTCTTACTACGTATTCAGTAAATCATACTGAACGATTTTTTTTACCGGTAATTAAAAAAAAATCAGCTATTCCATACATTTTGACCGTGTATCGATTGCAGGGAACAGATTTTTTTTTTTTTAATATCTAGCCTTTCCTCCAGAAATTGTGAAAACGTGAAAATTTTTTAGACACGTGCAATATAAATCGTCAAAAAGTTTCCTTACACACGACCTACCTTCGGGGTAACATGATCTACTAAGTTCATATATCCTTTCTTTGTTCAAAGTAACTTACAGTTTTTTATTACCGGAGTTTTTCATGAAAAAAATGCGTCCCGTAGACGCTAAAACGGCGCCAAATAAGCATTAAGTTTCCGAGATTCATATTTTATAGACGAGCATAAAAGCGAAAAATTCTATTGAAAGAGGAAGAAAAAAAACTATCGTTTTGCTAGAAAAATATTAAAGTCGAACTGAAAATGCGAAAGTATCTTTAGGTACTAAGAAATTGTTACACATAACTCTGAGAATAGTTTATTATTGTGCGTATTTAGAAATTAAAGAGGTCGGAGCCCGGTTTTTTCAACACAAATAACATCACTTTGGGCGTTGAAAAATTTAGGTTTGTTTACATTTTTACACGAAGTTTCACGTAAAATAAATATTGCGAATAATATTTTTTAAACACCCAATCTAAATAAAAAAAAACAGTACCTAGTTATTTTAATAAAACCTCACCTTTTTTGAACCCGAAAAAAAAAACAACACACGCACTTAAAACCAAAAATCAATTTTCGTAATTCGAACACTTAAGACCATGGTCGACGACACAAAAGAATTCGGGTTCGTTTTCGGGACTCGGACAACGGATTTCGGGACCGCGTATAGTGGTGAACGCGAAGTGACTAACCGAGAACGTTTTGCGTTTATAATTCTGTGTTATATTTTTAGAAAACGCCCCCTTGTTAGAAATGTGCGTGCGCGCAGGGTTACACGTGGTCGGTATCCGGTCGAAGGGTTTCCAGATATTTTGTTTGTTCTAGAGTATTGACATGCCGTTAAATTTTACTGTTTTGCTCTTAGCGCTTTCGGGTAAAAAAGGCAGATTTTTTCTAAGAAAAAAAAAAAATAGTTTGCTGTAGTCAATTTAAACAAAGTCAATTAAAACGTATGATGAATATAATTGTGACGATGATGAGATAAGATAAAGATTTATTTCTCACTACAGTACATTAGTACATTGTTAGGTTTCGTGAACAAATAAGCATTATTTAATCTTATTTTCAATTTAGTTAACAATTTCAATGTTTGCATGCCTAATTTATGGTAGATTGTACAAGGCTCACCCATTTTTTTGTTACATCCTATCTTATGTACCTGCAATCTAAGCAAATAAATTTTACTTTACTTTACTTTACTTTACATTATATTGTGGGAGACTGGTGCCTAAGTTAGACGAGAGGCCTGTATTTCAGGACATCAGGGCCAGACCCCTTGGAAGCATATTTAAACAGAATTATACACTCGTGCATGCGGTAAGTAATATTGAATAAAAAATACACAATACAAAGTGATTATTACTTATTCAGGGGTTGGTAGAGGTGATGAGGGAAATGCAATAGAAGATTGTAAAATATCTAGCATATTTGTTATTATAAGGATCTTGTTCCATTCACGCGCAAAATCTACTCTAATTCTCAATTTCAAATCTGACTTATAACTCGTCCATTCACAAGAAATATGTTCAAATCTAGAAACTAACATTACGTAATATAAAAAAATTAAACAGTTGTGAAAGTCGCTTTTCGTATGTTTAACGACCAATCAAGCTATGCATAACCAGTATAAATTAACCTCTCGTTATGCTGAAAGTCTATTCAAAGCGACGTCAAGTTATACTGGATTTGTATATATGTGAAAGTTAATTAGGAAAATAGGTTACTCTAACATTTAGACTCGTAAATAGACATGAATTGTGAAAACAGAACGACAATACACACAATAGTTGAAAATAAGGCCGAAAATCTGTCTATGAATAGAGGGTCCTTCCTGGAGCTAAAGGGTAGTTTCTTAACTTAACTTAATTATGATAAGAAAACATTAGGTATACCTATTACATAATGTAAGAAGATTGAGATCAAATTTACATTTTGAAGCATCTCTTTTATCAGAAATATGACATAAATAGTAAGTATTGCCTTCAAATGGCTAATGAAAACGGTAACATTTTCTAATTCGTCAAATTTAAGAATTTCACGATTAAATGAAACACTCAGTGGCCAAAACAACATTTTTAATTTCTTACATTATTCATTGCTGTAAAACTAAAAGTTCCACGCGCGCCTCTAAGAGATGTCAGCAACCGAGTAGGGGTCCGCATGGGCCGATGCCTGCCAAAGCTGCGGGACTGTTCGAAAGAGACACCGTGGCCCTGGAACACAAAGGGCAAAGAAGGAACATGGATGGGTTTTAGTCAGTACAAGTCTGACACTCCCTTCCGCTCCGCCCAGAGTGGGGGGGTCATTTGATGATTTCCCATTCAAAAAAAAAAAAAAAAAAAAGGTTCATTACTCATAACATTACACCACGCCTGTAATCCCCGAAAGGCTAGCCAGAGGTGTAACTAATTTAGTAAAACCCATGTTTCGCCACTTATGTTGAAGTCCCATGTAATAGAGGGCGAGCCTATTACCATCAACCGGGCACAAATCCAGACTGCGTTGTTGCTACTGAGAAACTTCTGATGGAAAAACCCAATAACACTTTGCTCGACTGTCGAATCTGAAGAATTTTACGATTAAATGAAACACTCAGTGACCGATACAAAATTTCTAATTTCTTGCATTATTCAACAGTAAAGTTTGATTACGATTACGCAATCCCTAATTTTATTTCTAATCAGTACAACTGAAACAAGCACAAACCTGAAACGATGAGCGAAAAACGTCTAGCGTCATAGAAATAATTTATTTCGCAATGTCTGTCAAAACAGTCCATATGGCTGATTATATTAAGTTCCCATTGAGTCATGATATCACAGTAAACATATTGTAGGTATTACAGTATGTCAACTTGGAACAAGTAGTCGAATTCGGCTCACACACAAGCAAAGCATTCACAAGAATTTCTAAGCATGCTTCAGGTAACACTTCCTCATAGGTCTAATGGTTATAAGCGCTACTGTTGAGCATAAGGTCCTGGATACGATTCCTAGGTCAGTCAAAATGATACTGCTTTTTCCCAAAAAAATCTCAGTATCAGCCACGGAGTCTGGATTTGTGCCCAGCTGATGGCAATAGGCTCTCCCTATTATAATTATGGGACTTAAACTTCTTAACTGGCAAAATGGCTGGCTATTAGTTTCACCTCTGCCCTACCGTCCGGTATTAAAGGTGTGTTATTATGTTATGTTACTCAAGAGTAAGTAAATGCAGTCACAGCGAGACAAATGGTTTCGTTTTTTGTGTGTAATGCAACATAAAAAAAGTTTGGTTGACATCCTTAAGACTCACGGTTAATTTCACAAAACGTACATCCTCTAAAAACTGTCATAACACAAAAATAACAGTTTTGAGTTAGACGCATTTAAAGTTTTCTGTGTGTTAACAATGTTTTGCGTTAAAAACTTCGCTTATGCCATTCGGTGACTTATTTTTGTATACTTATGGCGGTTTTTTTTTTCAATTATAGAACAAGGACAATGGAAGTCGAGTAGGGTATTATCTAAAAATCTACATATTTTGTGTTATGACAGTTTTTGAGAAGACCGGACGGCTGAAAAAGTTGGTTCACTGTTTTTTCTTTATACTGTGACGATAGTTATGCCCCACGTGGTGATCTTAACCAATTGTTACCGCATTAAATTATTCACGGTTATAATTAGTTTTGTTTTGGTGTCGTGGACATTGGCCTTTACCAGATGGTTTTGCAAATGTTTGGTTTATTGAGAATCTATTATTGGGTGTAATAAAAGGTCATGTAGGTTTAATGATCTTTCTAATTAAATAGATAATTAGGGAAAGAATACTCTGAATATGAGAAAATTCCTTTGAACTTCCTCATATGATATATTCACTGTTTTTCTTTAACGCAGAATTCGAAAAACTAAGGGAAATTGTCACTGAATTATCTTTTACGATACATGACAATTATAATTATATCGAACATAAAGTCAGGATATACAAGTTGTAAACGGATCTTCAACCAAGCCTTCTTCTAAGTAACTGTACGCAAAAATTATTGCTGGGAATCAAAATTTTTTTTGGGGTGCAAAATCACTTCTGACGGTAAAACTCAATTTAACTCACTCAAAACATTGTGCTGATAGATGCATTGAATAGCAAACGAGTCATGGAGGTACCTATTGAAAGTAAAGTTACAACCTTAAAAACTTGTAATAAAGTTGGAAATTTAACCTCCTTTATCTCCGTAACTAGAAGGTTCCCAGGTATATTCCAGAACAAAAAAAAAGTCACAATGATGTGGAGAACAAGTGCTTTTGGGCTTCGTTAAGGGTATTTATACACCCATTATTATATTATCGTTGTTTATCAAATTGATTACCAACTTAAATTGTTCATCATCATCTGCCTAGCCTTTTCCCAACTATGTTGGGGTCGGCTTCCAGTCTAACCGGATGCAGCTGAATACCAGTATTTTACATGGAGCGACTGCCTATCTGACCTCCACAACCCAGTTAGTACTGGGTAATATGATAGCCCTTGGTAAGACTGGTTGTCAGACTTGTGGGCCACTGACTACCTATAACAACTGTCAAAGTTCTACAAATGACACCCGGGACCAACGGCTTAACGTGTTTTCCGAGGCACGGAGGAAACTCGGTATGTAATGGGTGGTCACCCATCCACAGACCAATCTAGGCAAGCGCCCCTTAACCCAAAGATCGATCCGGGCGGCTGTTATTACTTAGCCACGAGCTCCTCCAACTTAGATTGTTCGTAAAACCAAAATCACAACCGTCATTCTATGACACCTGTATGAAATGGCTAAACGCAAATGGACGTAGTAAATCAATATGATAAAAAATAATTTCTCTGTCACGTTATGTAACTACTTGCTTGTACAGACGACAGCACCATCAAGCTACCCGAAACTGTCAATTTTTTCCAATCAACCTTGAACCTAATACTTTAGCGATAAAGTTGAAAGTGTATTAAAGAAATTTGACAGATTGTATTAGCTTGATTTGCTTGCGTCTGTATTTATTATTTGCTGTCCAAAGCTTGAATTCGCATATATTTCACACATGTTTCTTCTTTCCGTTCCCATCCGGACATCCACATTGTGGCTAAATGGAATGATTATGAAACAAATATAGACACCGAAAGTTCCGAGTCAGGACGTGTGACAACACTCATACTTGTAATTGCCATCAGTTGATAAAATGTTATTGAAGATACGAGTAATACTTGTCCCAGGGCTGCGGGACTGTTCGAAAGAGATACCGTGGCCCTGGAACACAAAGGGCAAAGAAGGAACATGGATGGGTTTTAGTCAGTACAAGTCTGACACTCCCCTCCGCTCCGCCCAGAGTAGGGGGGTCAATTGATGATTTCCCATGCGAAAAAAAAGAAGATAATACTTGTCTATCTATACTAATATTATAAAGCTGAACAGTTTGTTAGGTTGGTTGAATGCGCTAATCTCAAGAACTACTTATTACTATTATTACTGTTCGATTTGAAAAATTCTTTTAGTGTTGGATAGCCCATTTATCAAGGTAGGTTAAAGGCTAAAAAAATTCACGCGGGCAACAGCTAGTGTTATTATAACGAAATGATTTAGACTATATAGATGAAATTAATGTAAGTGATATTTATGTATTTTGCCATGGATCAAAAGACATAATGGGTGTAAAAATACCCTTAACGAAGCCGAAAGGTACTTGTTCTCCCGTCATTGTAATTTTTTTTTTTGTCAATGCGAAGCTTCTGGTTACGGAGCTACTGGGGGTCAAAGTTCCAACTTTTTCACAAGTTTTTTTTTTAATACAATTTTTATTGATATAACTTTACTTTGAATACCTCCACGGGACGAAACAGTAGCTACTGAATACTTGCTTCAGAATATAAATAATTTCCCAATCTTACCTGGCGTTCTTGCGTAACTCTCACAGTTTACACATCGCACTATTTCTTACATATTAATCATCGGCTTACAGATGCGCGTGGGCAGAGCAGAGCATAGTGCACACCCGCGTACAGCGTGTTTGATATTACTAAAGTGGAGCATGCAACACATCGATTTTGGGGGAAACAGAAGTATTATAACGCTCTGTGAGATGACGCTGTGCTCCAAAATCCATCGAAAATTCGCAACTCAAGTTCAGATTTTAGAAAGAATAAGAAAGAGACTGTTGATGCTTGAAGATAGGAAAATTTAATCATCATCTGGTTAGCCTTTTCCGAACTATGTTGGGGTACATGGAGCGACTGCCTATCTGCCGTCCGACCGTCTATCCCCCAACCCAGTTAGTACTGGGTAATACGGTATCCCTTGGTAATACTGGTTGTCAGACTTTCGGGCCACTGACCACTGACCACGGATTGTTTGGGCTAAAACACACCTAGCAAGTCGAATTGGACGACAAATTACGAAAAGGGTGCCAAATATTCGTCGATGATTTCCATAATAACGTCATTTGGCAGACTTTTGTTTAAGTCATCATTCTCATGCCCTTATCCCAATTCATTTGTGGTCTGCGCATCAGGTTTTCTTCTTCCATACTTCTCTATTACTCGTCATCTCACCAGAAACATTCTTTCTTGCCATATCATTCTTTATACAGTACCTATTATATACCTATTATACCCATCCACATTCATACTCAAAACTTTCCTCACAGACTTTTGTTTAAGTAATTAACAATTTTTTGAGGGCTCCAGTCTGGGAGGCCCTAGACAAATTGGCATTCTATTAGCCTTTGCGATGATCGAAACTGCAACTATGTATGAGATTGACAAAAGCGACAAAGGGACACCGTCACGGTTATCACGTATTCAGTACATATTTCGTACATAGAAATTTTTCGTCGGTAATTTAAAAAAAAATCAGCTGTCCTATACTTTTTGCAGGCGACAACATATTTTTTTTCCAGGTTTTACATATTTTAGTTTAGATTATTTAAATCGAGATCAGTAATATCACGCAATTATCTACCTACTCTAAAAATAAAACAAAATGTAAAACATAACGTAAAATTGACGAAAGCATGTCTAAAATTCAACTAATAACAAAATCATTTCCAGTTCCCTATTCCACCCAAAAACAAAAACGATTTAAGAAACGATAATCTATTTCTGTCTCTCTCTAGCCAAATAAATCTTTCACGCCAACCGACAGAGTCTACTTCTATTCTATTCTATTTTAAAATTAGAAACACTACATTCGATTGTTTCAACGTTTCATCTTATCTACTTTTCTACTACTGTGCCTAATTAACTAAAAGTAAATTAAAAATGCAGAGGAATTTAGCTTTTAGAGTGCGGAACACAGAGTTTATAGTAGCGTGCAGTGTGTTCGGAATAATTAATCTGTTTCCTCTGAACAACAACTCTCTTGAAATAATGATTAGCGATTATAAATTCCGTTTCAGTTATTTTTGATACATCAAAAGTTAGAAGGTTGGTAATTGGAAAAGACTTTTTTGAATGTTATTATTAAAATGAGGCTCAATGATGAGCTCGTGGCCAAATAATAACAGCCGCTCGGGTCGATCTTCAGGTTAAGCTGCACTTGCCTAGGTTGGTCCGTGGATTGGTGGCCGCCCATTACATACCGAGTTTCCTCCGTGCCTCGGAAAGCACGTTAAGCCGTTGGTCCCGGCTGTCATTTGTAGATCTTTGACAGTCGTTACAGCTAGTCAGTGGCCCCAAAGTTGGGGTCGGCTTCCAGTCTAATCGGATGCAGCTGAATACCAGTATTTTACATGAAGCGACTGCCTATCTGACCTCCACAACCCAGTTAGTACTGGGTAATACGATACCCAATGGTAAGACTGGTTGTCAGACTTTTAATATCGTACAAATTCTGTCCCATTTATCTGCCATTTATAGCCCATTATTCACTTGTTAGCCTTTTAGCTTACAATACCTAAATTCTGAAGAAAATAAATTTCGGAACTCCCAATTTTTTCCACAAAATGCCTAAAACAACATAGCCTAAGACCTATTGCTAAAATCCTTTGTTCAGAATAATATAAATCACGCCGAATGACCGCTGGCCTACAAATACATAATTTAAGAATATGATTTCACATATTTCAGAAATATTTATTTGTTTTAAGCCGCTCTATATGAAACGGTAAGTAATCCCCTTTTACAATAATATTCATGATTTAGGAGCTTACAATATTGTAATGGAAGAATGCTGTTTTGAATGTTTGTCTAGAATATCACGAGTGTGAGTAACTTTTGGGGAGTTATTAGTAATTCCAGTGTGGAAAAGAGATAGCGCTAGACGACCTGGGGCTGCAGTCTCGACATACATAGCGACAAAAATCGGTCGTTAAGTCATAACGATGTCAAATTTCTTTAATAGATTTTCAACTTTATTTCAAAACATAAGGTAAAAAATTAACGACCGATTTTTGACGCTATCTATGTCGAGACTGCAGCCCCTGTATAGCTATATCTCTTTCCCACACCTAAATTACTCATGCTTTTAGACGTCATAGTAAATATCCTATTCAAATGCTGCGGCCATAGAGTTATACTAGGTGTAAACGAACCCTTCAAGCCTTCAATCAAGCATTCTGTACATCAAACTAAGTAACTCAACGCAAAAATAATCAAAAAAATATTGAGACTTAAAGATCAGAAATTGTTAGGCTTGGTGATCAATACTCATTCCTACTTTTTGAGTTAGAATCAGAATCAGAAATATTTATTTGTAAGAATGTGGTTTTAAATAGTATGGTGTTATGGATTCGTTTAAGTCCTTACATCTGAGTTGTTGTGTGTTGTTGTTGTTGTGTTTTTGTGGTTGTTGTTTTGTGTTGTTGTGTTTTGTTGTTGTTGTGTTGTAGATGTTGTTGGGTTGTTGTTGTTGTGTTGTATTTTTGTTGTTGTTGACTCGTTCTTGTTGTTTCGTTATTTCACTAATGAGTAGCTAAATATATGGATAAATGTCTTTAGAAGTTGATTTCACAGTTTATTCAAAGATTCTTGAAAATTCTATCGCAACAATCTAAGAAAAAAATGATTCCACAAGCAAACCCGAGCGCGTCCTTAGTATAGATGTTTTGTTTATTTGTTTTCCCAAAAAGCATCCTGTGCCGAATGGTGATGGATAAATAAACGTTTCAAATTAGCAAGTTCAGTAACAAAAACAATCGGATGACGAATCAATATGGCGCGATGGTGGACTGAAATCCGTGTGCAACAGAAAAAGTAATTTCTTTTTTGGTTATTTATTTACCTATTTGTTTTTCTCAGCACTGATTTTTATAAGAATACTAGCTTTTGACCGCGGCTTCACTTGCGAGGATATTGGTAATAATTACATGAGAACGTCGCGATAAGTAGATGTAGAAAGCCAGCTTAATGGAACCACGAAATCGATACAACAAACACAGATTCAGTTTTTTTTTTTTTTTTGTTAGCCTGTACTGTCCCACTGCTGGGCAAAGGCCTCCCCCAATTCCTTCCATGTGCTCTTTTCCCGCGCCTCCTCGCCTCCTCAGATTCAGTTTACTTTTTGGATTTATAATATTAGGTAGTATGGATTATTAGTTATTCTTTTAACCGACTTTCTTCAAAAAGGA
Source organism: Noctua janthe (assembly GCA_910589295.1). Taxonomy (NCBI): domain Eukaryota; kingdom Metazoa; phylum Arthropoda; class Insecta; order Lepidoptera; family Noctuidae; genus Noctua; species Noctua janthe. The sequence goes on from OU342578.1 coordinate 6,760,239, forward strand.
GGAAGTTCTCAATTCGGTTGTTTTTTTTTCTAATGTTTGTTACCTCATAACTACGTCATTTCTAAACCGATTTAAAAAAAAATCTTTCGTATGAAAGGATATACTTTCCGATTGGTCCCATATAAATTTCATCAAAATCGGTTCAGTAATTTGGTTTTCTTCCTTACGTTAATTGCCACATCACGCGTCGTCGCGAAATAAAACCGACTTCCAAAAAACACTTAAGTCTAAAATTAGGTACTTTACTTTCGGAAGTCGGTGCCAAAAAAGTCAATGAAACAAACAAACTCACCGACTTCCGAAAGTAAAGTTATTTTAGACTTTTTTATTGTTTTTTGGAAGTCGGCTTTTTTCACAGAAAGTTTTCGTGTTTTTTAAGTATTTTTTAAAAGATTCCGTAACCGTTAAGTAAATAAGAAGAACAATGAATAGTTGGGCCAATAACATTGTTGTGACGAGACGAGAAAAGCGAGACAAGATTGGAACAACATCATCATCATCATCATTTCAGCCGAAAGACGTCCACTGCTGGACATAGGCCTCCCCCAAGTGTCGCCACATTGATTGGAACAACATGTGGAAAATTAAAAGGGCATGCCTAGAGCTAGCTTTATCTGTATTACAAAGGGACAATGCCTGTTGATTTATAATTAAAATAACGCTACAAGGACAGTTATAAAATAAGTAATTAAAGGTAGAAAAAATGTTGAGTAAATCTTTTTGTAACGAGTTACATTTTTTTTCTCAGAACGCTGCCTCTTTAAATAATACCGAAGCAATAATGATCAGTTAATAGTTTTATGCTCATTAACATAAACTAAAGTAAGAAGACAGTCGTTACAAATAGTCAGTGGCCCGAAATTCAGACAACCAATCTTACCATAGGGGTATCGTATTACTCAGTACTTACTGGGTTGTGGAGGTTAGATAGGCAGTCCCTCCATTTAAAATACTGGTATTCAGCGGCATCCGGTTAGACTGGAAGCCGACCTCAACATAGTTGGGAAAAGGCTAGGCAGATCTATCGTAAACTAAAGCCTGGGCATTTCGTTTGAAATATTTCAATGAACTAAATACCCCACATTATTTAACAAAAACTTTCTAGGCCAACAATCAGCAAACACACAGCCCCACTTCCATTTCCTTCAAAAAATAAAAACATTTCCCGAAAAATACTCGTGAAATACCTTCATACCTATTTTAATTCCTGATGTGCTCGGGAAATTTACCTTGAAAACGGGGTGCGAACGTCTGTGCAATACTTTTTGCACGCTTTTCGACGTCTCTCGCTAAATTTGTCCGCAGTGCACCGTTTCTTTTTTTTCCCCCGAGTCTCGACAGAATGCACCACTGTGTAATGCAAACGAAAACCCACTCTATAATTTCGGGGATATGCTCTAAATTAGAATTAGCGTCGGAATTATAAGACATTCTGATCCGTATTTGCATGGTGTAAAGTCGAATTTATTTCTAAGTCTAAATTAAGGATAACTGAATATCTGAAGCGTGTATTTTTTTAGTGTAGCTCTTTGGATACGATTTTGTTAAGTGTTTCGTTCTAAGTGGAAAGTTTATGAGGTATGTTTCATAGCCTTTTGTAATGCCCCGTTTTATTGCATTCGTCGACAGTGATAGTTGACCGGCGTAATAAGAAAGTTTTGTTTTTATTTTTGGCTACAAATTGCCCGTATTTGTACCAGTGTGCGTGGTATTTATAAACCAGACGACTTCTTTGATTTAGTTCATTCAGCTGCTTCCATATGTCTCTTGAAAATTCGAGCACAAAAATAAATTTAGCGCCGTTTGGAAGAATCTTATTTATGAATCGATTAACCGACGACCTAAGATTTAGGTTTATACTGAATACTTAACAGTCACATAACTGAATTTTCTGTGTAAAATTTTATCTAGATTAAAAATTATTTTGCAAATGGAAAGTAACACTATTTTTAAATGCCCTGGGATATGTTTTTTTAATGAAGACGTAGTCACGGGCGAAAGCTACTTTTCGTAAATTATGATGAAAAAATAATTTCTATGCTAAATACATTAAGGTTCTGACATCAAAAAGCTTACAAATTATGGCCTTTTATGTGTCCCAGTTTTCTATGTCTATAACTGGTGTCGTTTTATGGAGAAAACTGTTTGTAGTTGCTTTTGTATGACTGCATGTATGAAAGGTTGTAAAAGTTGTGAAATGTTGTTTGATTTTGTCGGTACTTCCTGCTTAAAAGTGCACACATTGTAATAGAAACATAGTACTGTTGTACAAACATATCTTTCGTTTTTGTAATTAGGTAAACTTATACTTGAATTAAGTACTTACCGTTAGTTTATAAATTTGTGAAGAGTTACCAAAATAAGTGTATAAAAAGAAAGATCAATCGAAAAAGAAACATTTTTTTTTTTTAAATTTACTTCGTAGGTATAACCAACAAAACTAATGTTGTTTGAAGCTGTTTAATTAACACTAACATTTTCTTTTTTTCCAATCAACATACATAGTTGTAAGTAAGTTATAAGCTAAATTACCTCCCGTTACTTACAAAACTAAAAAGATAACAAACTTCATTAACATACATATCAATTTATAATTAAAACTTCCTACAAAATGTATTTTAAATACAGATGACGTAATTTTGTCCAGATGTAATCTCTAAACACTGTGCATCGAATATTTTCACCTTTATCCAGAATCTTTAGCCTACTGTGCACCGAAAAATTTGAATTTTAGTCTGATTTAATCTTTTATTTTTTTGTGTATCGAGAATTTTGTCCCGAATCTTGCCCACTGTGCATCGGACATTTGAATGGTAACCTGATACTGTGATTCCTACGTATTGATAAGGCTACAACACTCTTTGGTAATTAAAACTAATTGGTGAGCCGACCGGTTAGAATTTATGTACCATTTTTACGATCCTCAAGATTTTTGGGTCACTTTATGTTAATAGGCGAAGCGATAAGCGGAATGAATGAATTCTGTTGAGAATCTGAACATGAATTAGACCAGAACAATTCATAAAAGAATGAAAATGACATGCACACAATCTGAAGAAATACTAAAAAGAAAATAGAAAAAGGAGTATTCCCTTCTCAAACATTTTATTTTCAATGTAAAATGATTTTTTTTTTTCAAGGAAGTCAATACATGAATTTTGAGAAAAACAACTGAAACTAATTCCTCAGGACAGATTTAATTTGTGAGCAGCAACTTTGGTGAAGCAATTCCTTCAGTGCACACAAAACAGCTTTTCAAAAAATTTGCTGTTCCATACATTTTGACCGTGTAGGTATTGCTGTAAAAATAAAAACGCTTGTAGGAAACAGGCGGTTTTTATTTTTTAATAACCGATGAAAAACCGAAGAATTTATATATGGGTGTTTCAGAATTATGTACTGAATACGTGGTAACCGTTTTAACGTCGGTGTCTCTTCCACCCTGTACAGCAAGAAGCAAGCGATTTTCTTAACCGCTACCGCTCAAGCACTAAGCCCACACCCCGCCCTGATTAATTAATATACAAATCAAACATGAGACAGTACAACTTCTGGATTACATGCCGGTTTGTTTGGAGTTTAATTATTATTGGGAAGCCATCTTCTCATAACGAGGATGTCATAAAATTATATCGATTGAGTACTCAAATGTACTGGTATTGGGTAACGGTTTCGATGAACCGATACATCCAAGAATCTGACTTTACTATCAGTTTAGTCGATGTCGGTTCGTCGAACCTGTTCTTAGTTTGATTTAGTATAAAACAAAGTCGCTCCCGCTGTCTGTACGCTTAGATCTTTTAAACTACGCAACGGATATTAGTGCAGTTTTCAGCAATAGACAGAGTGATTCAAGAGGAGGGTTTATATCTTTCTTTTCTTTTTTCTTTTTTTAAAAAACGTTGCCCCACACTAGGAATTTTTCCTGTATCGTGGGAGCGTTTACGAACATTTAAACTCATATGAGAGCAGCGGTGGCCCAGTGGTAGAGACCCCGACTTACGAGCAGTAAGTCGTGGGTTCGAACCCAGCCAGGCGCATTACTTTGAGTAAGTTATTTCATCACCACTGCTCTCAAAACGGTGAAGGAAAACATCGTGAGGAAACCGGCATGTCCTACAACCAAAAATTCGAAGACATGTGATATCTACCAACCCGCACTGGGCCCGCGTGGTGGATTATAGCCCATTCCCTCTCATAAAGAGGAGGCCTGCGTCCCAGCAGTGGGAACATTAATAGGCTGATTATGCTTATTATGCTATGCTAAACTCATATACACAAACAGCCCGCCCCGGAACAACTACTTGTTGGCCATACAAATATTTGTTCTGGCGGGGATCGAACCCGCGACACGTAGTGCAGCAGCCAATCGCTCAGCCACTGCGCAACCGTGCATTATAATTTTATCATTAGTACATTTATAAGGTGACTTTGCCAGACTGGGAGAAAGATGGAGGTCAGGGAGGTGTGGCGCAGTTTGTCAGAGTTCTATTTCCAGTAGTGGACTGCAGTAGGTTTTTTTTTATTTGATTTGAAACATTTGGTTCACCTGGATTGGACTTGCTGATGAATGGAAGACGATAATGTAAGAATATTTGCGGTTCTGTGAGAAGACCGAGTAAAAGAAGACCTTAATATAGTATTAATGGATTATGGTGTACTAAATGTAATAAATAATCGCTGTTCTGATTCGATTTCCTATGCTTAAGTTACTTTTTAACAGGCCCAACGACTGCGGCATACTTCAGTGCAACCAGATCTTATTCCAAAAAAAAAACTCAACGATTTCTTCACCGCAGGAACCGAACTTTATGCGTAGAACGTCACCAAACAACTTAGCCTATAGCAGTTGAATGCTGGACATGGCCTTATTCAAAGTGCACCACACCACTCTGGCCTTCTGTATCTAGTCTAATTTAGCCACGGTTTTGAGGTCCTCGGTTCATCTAGCTGAAGGTGTGCCACACTATAGGCTTGTTGATATACGGTCTCCACTCCAAGATTCGTTTGTAAAGAACGCATTTCTTAAGAATACTCTGCTCCCCCCTCCCCTTCTGCTTCTTCTTCTTAGCGTGTCGATGGCAATCTAAATTGAGTCAGCCCAGAACTGAGCTACTATTTTGGCGCTTTCGGTAGCGTCCATCAGTACCTGAAGTGAACAAACAACAGGACACACAGGACACGATATTAAGTGCACCATCGTTTGTGGAGCAGCACCACATTTACACTGCAGGGCAGAGTCATTAATGAATCTCCACCTGAGCAGGTTTTCTTTGCTGCGACCAACCTGGGTCCGGAGTCTATTTAAAGACTTCCAGGTCAGCCATGGCAACTCATGTCCAGGTGGGAGATTTTCAGCAGGTGGAACGAATGGGTTAGGTAAGGATGCACTACCTCGCCTCCCCTTCTGCTAACCCCATTATTCCCTCCCTTAAGATTCCGTACACTCAGTACAAATACAATTAATAATAGGCGTATAAATAACAACACGGTGTCATATACAAAGCAAGCAATTTGGGTAAACGCAAGGACAGGGCCCACCGTAATGTACGGTAGGTGTAAACGCATAGTTCTAGGGTTGTCACCCTGATTTTAAGACGCAGAATATTTAGGTACCTATTTTTTATATAGATGAGGAGCTCCTGGCTAAATAATAACAGCCGCTCGGGTCGATCTTTAGGTTAAGCCGTGCTTGCCTAGGTTGGTCTGTGGATGGGTGACCACCCATTACTTACCGAGTTTCCTCCGTGCCTCGGAAAGCTCGTTAAGCAGTCGTTAGGTAGTCAGTGGCCCGAAAAGTCTGACAACCAGTCTTTCAAAGGGGTATCGGATTACCAGTATTAACTGGGTTGTGGAGGTCAGATAGGCAGTATCGTCATGTAAAATACTGGTATTCAGCTGCATCCGGTTAGACTAGACGGCGACCCCAAGACCTCATAGTTGGGAAAAGGCTAGGCAGATGACATTTTTTATATAGATATAGAGATTACAGAAATATTACAAGAGAAAGCACAAGCAACTAATTTAATAAAATGCTTTAACTAAAATATTAAAAAACACGCTTTAGAGTGACGTCATTTTAGTTTTCATATTCTTCTCAGCAAACTCTTTCATTTGATACCCATTTCATGGGAATGCATAAGTCCGCCATCTTTGGGATTCCGCCATATTAGAATAAGAATAGAATAGAATAGAATTCTCTTTAATCGAGTATCCATGACTCAAAAACTGTTAGTAAAACTTACGACTATTTTAGTAAACACTGATGGACTGGCGACTGGCAATCATGTTTAAGAATGACGTCATTTAACTAACTATGCATTGTCATCCAAAGTAAACACGTATGCAATATTTTTACTCAATCGGAAACCGGAAAGTGGGTCCAACATAACTTCTAAAATTTTTTAATATAGTTACAGATGACAATTTAAAAAAAAAAACTAACAACACCATCGTAATGGGTATCATATGGATTACGTAAAATACTCTTAAAAACGAATGATAAAGATGAAGTGTTAGAAATATGGATCATAGAAGGTCTTTAGTTTTTGTGCATCCCATGAGAAAAAGGTGCGAGTTAATGTGTATTACTGTATACTATTCAAAAAACTACGATTTTACGAATTAAAAACATAAAGAATTTCTTGAATTTTGCGACGAAACATAAATGAAAGGAGCCATGCAGTCAGCAAACTGCAAACCCACAAACATTACACCAGGCATTGAAATCAATCAGCATTACTCGGTATTGGTTTTCTAGAAGAATCCCTAATAACATTCGTACTGCTGTTTTGACATGGAAAGAAAAATTCTAGTGCGAGCAGTGTTTGAACCTGCGACCTTCCGATTCAGTACATCGGACGTCTTCACCAATTAGCGTTATTTTTGAGAGTTGTGAGCAGGGTGCGATGGTCTAATTGGTGAAGACGGTGTATTAAATCGGAAGGTCGCAGGTTCAAACCCTGCTCGCACTAGAATTTTTCTTTCCATGTCAAAACAGCTGGAGTTCCCTACGCAGGGTTTGCGTATAAAAATATTAACATTCGTACTGCTTACGTCAAAACAATAATCACAAGGAGGCACAAAATTACTAGATTTTAGGGTCTTAAGTGACAACCCTGTTCACATTCGTGTTAAAAGCATTTGCCTAATTGCCGAGATTCGTCTGAGGTATGCCTACAATGCATCTCGAGGAACGTTTGAACTGACACCTTACTTGCTAGTCGACGAAATTAATTACAGGCGAGTGCTGAGTTTCATTAAATTTTATTATTATTTATGTACAGTTATTACGTTTTATGTTTCGAATAATTAGTTTTCTTGAAATCATTTTGGAATGAATTAATATTATTTTGTTTTATTTTTAAATGAAATATTGACGTTAATTATAAATAGAACCATTTCACTTGTCTCCCTCCATTTTTTGATTGACTTACTTACTTGTTTTGTTTTCAATAACACGTTCTAGTTGAATTAATATTTTACCTATAGGAATTAAAAGGAAACCTTTCACATCTATTTTACGCCGCAAAGTCTCACAAATATTTATCTTATCGCTGCATTACTCAGCTCTAAAACCGACTGATGATATGACGAGGACTTAAGTTGTCAAGCTTAATAAAATAATATGTTCCAACTGGAATTCTCATTCTATATTAATAGAAATGCTAACTTAGCGCCATCTAGCTCAAACTGGTTGAAGCAACCGGCTTAACATGTTTCTAAATTATTTTTATTGTAGTCAAGTAAGTAATAAAGAAGCAAAATCACAGTTTTATCACTAGTATATTGTCAAAACTTAATGACTGAGATACATTTTATTAATTCAAGAACTTTAAATCAAAACTCCTTTTATGATTTGTACATTCAGTATAATAAAATGTTTTTACTAAAACTTGATTTGGCTTTTATTATTTTTAGCCGTAATAATAGATTTTATGATTGGTAGACTTCACACGACGATTTTTTATTAAATACTCGTAACCGTCCAATCTATGTTTTTTTTTGCATATGGTATTAAAATGCTTTAGCATAATTGACATGCTACTAAATCGATTCTAAACTGTAAACAGCTGTCTTTAATCTAGTTACAAGCAATATCGATTCTTATTTATTGCAGTCCATTCAGAATGAATACACTATGATATTATACAGTGTTGTGTATATTATACACAACACATATTTAAATGAGAAATCAACCTAGTGAATGGTCTGCGGGACTGTTCGAAAGAGACACCGTGGCCCTGGAACACAAAGGGCAAAGAAGGAACATGGATGGGTTTTAGTCAGTACAAGTCTGACACTCCCTTCCACTCCGCCCAGAGTGGGGGGGGTCATTTGATGATTTCCCATCCAAAAAAAAAAAAAAAAACCTAGTGAATGGTAATCTTTTTGCTACTGCCATCAATAAAATATACAAGTCACTAGACTTGTATATTTTATTAATGGTACAAATTATTTTACATTTACAACACTTCGTAAAAATAAAATATTGACAAGACTGGATTGAAAAACCTGTCAAGCCTTTGGAGTGAATGACAACTATTAAAATATCTCTTGCATGTCTTTATCACGTTTTAATAATAGGTTTAAGTCGAGTGAAAATGATATCCAGGCGCTGTTCTGTGCGATCTTTATCGCGTTCCGAGAAATACATAATATTTTTAGCTTTGTAGTATATTGTATCTTTTTATTTTAGCTCAACAATAAACCTTTTATATTAAGATATTTTTTCGTTGTAAATCTTTTGTAGCTTGGCTTTATTTTTATGAGCCTAAGCTAACCAGACATCATTTTGTTGAGTATTTATGAGGTAAATTATATTACTAATATTTACAGAATAAATAAGAATGACAATATTTATTACCTTATACACAGGTCCTCGTAAAAACCTTGACTAAAAGGAATACATGATTAAAAACTAGGCTATATAGGCATCCCTCACGTTCTAGTAACTATCTCGCAAACTGTCCGGTCCAAACAGACCACGGAATTCGCAACAAGACGCAATGTATCGTTTGCTACATTACGCGCCACACAAGAAGGATCAGACAGCAGCAGTAGAGAGAGATAGACTATAAAGTGGGAGAGAGAAGGAGGTGTAAAGTGTTGCCATCAATTATATTAATTAGTATCTTATGGGAGGAGAGTAACGTGGGTAATTATGGTATTACTATAATTGCAATCCGTGAGTTTAATTCAAGTCTGAGATGATATCGATTGCGGAATCTGTGATTAAATGGACAATTTTAAGATTGCTGACTCATTTCAAGCTGTGAATGAGCTCAGTGGTAACTATTTATTTGAATAGGCGTTTACTTCGCTAAATGCCTATTCAAATAAATGCGATATTCGCTGCCACTGTTCAAATATTAACCTTTTGACCGTTAGAGCATAAACGCATACGCGTGCCCTCCACGCCAAGCACTTTGTCACATATTTGTGTCCTTTGTCACGTATATGTGACTATGGCGGTCAAAAGGTTAAGCGAAATATTACATGGTGTTTGTCGCTACCCGCACGGCTTCGGCAAGTATCACAGAGTAAGTTGTTTATCTGTCTCTTTGTGAGGAGGTTCCTCTCTCTGGAGCCCTGACCACCGGCAACCTGGACCTTGTTCCTGATGCCGATGGGCCATCTATTTTTTATATTTTTAAATATTTTGTTTACTTTGTAAAAATATTTAAAAATGTATTAGATAAGAGAAAGAATGAATAAAGGAAATTATAATATTCATTTTTCAAGCAAGGATTTGCACCGTGTTTTGGGAAATACCTTTTCATGTTCAAGATTCAAGATTCTTTATTTATCATGAAATATGTACATGATGGTCCTATAAAATAAAACTTTTCACACATTTCGCTGACTTCCTTCAGCATGCAAACCTAAAATTAAAATACCTAGCACAATGTACTCTTAGTTTAGGTACCTAGTACTAGTTAAAAATTTAACAAAATGTAATCAAATTAGAAAGAAAAATTAACAAATAAAAAAAAATAGGAACAAAAGTTACTTAACCATTACAAATGGGTTTATAAGTTAAAAACTTAATTGTATGGAACACGTTGTTAAAGAGCCATTTCTTAAGTTTCATTTTGAAATAATTAATTGGTTTTCCAATTTAAACGAAAACGAAAATTTTAACAGATTTTCTGCACAGTGCGCACAACCAATCATTTTCTATACCTGTCTTATACAATTACAGCATCTCCTCATAATCTATCAATTAACTGACACGACTGTGTGCATACAGACTGTAATCCAGATTAATATAATTGATCGCTGAGTACTGCATTGATGTTAATGTTCCAGACTACGTTAGTCTGTGTTTACAGTCTAGACCTGTATATTACCAAGGCTTGCTTGGCTTGGCCAAGTTACCTGGTGTTAGGCCAAACCGTTAAATGGACAGAATGATTAGAAGGTCGAGTACTTAGTACACTGTGCATGTTACATTTTGTGTGACATCTCATTGGACTAATGGTGTGTCTCATTGAAAATGTGACAAGGATGGCGTTTATAGTCCTAGATTTCAAATGCAGGTAGTCTAAAGAGTGATTTGATGTTTCTGTTCGAAACGCAAAAATACCAACAATTTTCAAAATGGTTGTTTTAAGTTTTAACTCGGCAGTGAACGAGTGATCTAACCCTAATTATTTTTCTGAAACAAAAGTAGCCTAAGTTAGACTTTATAACATCAGCTATCTGCCAGTAAAAGTTCCGTCAAAATCGGTCTAGCCGTTTCGGAGATTAGCTGGAACAAATACACAGGCAGACTGTCCAGAGAGACATAAATTGAAAAAAATGTGTTTTTGTTATAAGTGCCCTATATTATTTCATATGCATATAGTAAAAAGCTGTTATTTTGTATAGATTACTCAAACGATTGGAGGGATAATAAAAGAAAGAAAAAGGCATACTTATATTCTTCTTGAAAAAAATACGATTTTATTTCTGTCAGATAAACGTGACATTCCTTTTACGGAAATGACTTGGCTATAAAAAAAACATACACTTCAAAGAAATGATCGTTTCCATCAAAAATCCAAGTTCCGTTGACGTCAAAAACAAAGATGGTGGCTCGAAGTTGAACCATGGTTCCCTGGAATGGGTGGTCGTTGGGATAGGTTCATCTAAAAATAAATCAAAATTGGAGGAATGAGGAGTTTTGAGTACGATTGTGGACGGCTGTTAGAGTAGAGAAAGACCAAAGAAATGATGGATGGATATGTGAATGTTACAAAGGGCAACTAGGTAACTACTAAGATCTTTCATTTTCGTGTGGTTAGTGCCTAACCTGGTGTCAGAGCGTTTATACCACCCATGGACCTCTGACTTTTTTTACATAACATCACGCCTGTAATCTCCAAAGGGTTAGGCAGAGGTGTACCAACAGTACTCCCTCCTTTCGCCAGTTATATTTAAGTCCTATGTAATAGGAGGCGAGCCTATTGCTATTCAGACTCCGTGACTGATAGTGCTGCGCCTGCGCCGCGCCTTCACCTTACGCCGGTTCTGTATAATTCGCGTCTTAGGCTTATACGAGTAACAACTGATGAAATGTGGGAATGCGACCCCTACGGACAAACCCTTGGACGTATACAGGATTACGTGTACATATCATGAATGTGTCATATCAATCATCATAAAATTAACAATGTATAGGAGTGGGTTCACGTCAATTGCAAAGGGCGGGGTTCGAACTCATCATGTCCTTCGTCGCCTGTCTGACGCCCTAACCTTTGGGCTATTGGTATTTTATTGCAGTGTATGATTGATTTGATGGCTAAATAATAACAGCCGTACGGGTCGATTTTCAGGTTCCAAACTCCACGCAACTGAAGCCGGGGACCTATAGTAGGGAAAACATGTAACTAGAGAAGAACTTAAAATCACATTCACAATGCAATTAGAAATGTTCTACCATTTTGTAATTGCATTGTGGTGTACATTTGCACCCCAATTACTTACAATCAGCTTCATCATCTGCCTAGCCTTTTCCCAACTATATTGGGGTCGGCTTCCAGTCTAACCGGATGCAGCTGAATACCAGTATTTTACATAAAGCGACTGCCTATCTGACCTCCACAACCCAGTTAATACTGAGTAATACGATACCCCTTGGTAAGACTGGTTGTCAGACTTTTTGGGCCACTGACTACCTAACGACTGTCAAAGATCTACAAATGACACCCGGGACCAACGGCTTAACGTGCTTTCCGAGGCACGGAGGAAACTCGGTATGCAATGGGTGGTCACCCATCCACAGACCAACCTAGGCAAGCACGGCTTAACCTAAAGATCGATCCGAGCGGCTGTTATTATTTAGCCACGAGCTTCTCTCTTACAATCAGTTTAAAAGACATAAAACATACCCTTAACACCCAATTAGAAAGAAATAAAAAGCCCATACATATCATCCGTCCCTTTTCACTAGCAAAACATATTATTATTACCATCTCTGACCCTTATTACAGGGCATTAAAGTCTAATTTAAAGGACAGTAAAATATATCAGTATTTTGCACTTCATCCTGTCTGTTATTACTGTCATACGCGACAATAGTGATTACAGCATGACCAATAAATCTTGAGATTTTGTGGCGGCGCTGCTTGTCAAGGCAAATGTCAATAATTATGTCAAAAGCAGCACATTTTGAGTTTAGTTCCATATTCCGCCACGGGTCAGGTTTGACTGGTTATTTTACAAGTACAGCTTTCAGAATATCATTTGCAGGAATATTTTTCAATTTGTTTTTGAAGTTATTAAACTTCAGTATATAATTATTATTTCTGATCCATTGACAAGCCGTTCATATCAATTAGTAAAAGTTGTATAGAATGCTTTTATCATGGTTTATAATATTAAATATTGCGTTTTCAATACTATTGGTCATATCCAAGTTAACACAACGCGATATTTCAGTATTGATGAACACAAATAATCAATTATTAATGACTCTGAAAATCATTACATAGAGACTCATTTAAAAGGCGTGGGGGCCAAATAAAGGCTAAACATCACATTTAAAGCGCATAATATTTTTCTCACACTGAAATAAGATTAATAATAGGAACTGCTTTATTAGGTTACTATATTGGATCGGTCCGGGTCGAGGAGCTCGTGGCTAAATAATAACAGCCGCTCGGATCGATCTTTAGGTTAAGCCGTGCTTGCCTAGGTTGGTCTGTGGATGGGTGACCACCCATTACATACCGAGTTGCCTCCGTGCCTCGGAAAGCACGTTAAGCCGTTGGTCACGGGTGTCATTTGTAGATCTTTGACAGTCGTTAGGTAGTCACTGGCCCAAAAAGTCTGACAACCAGTCTTACCAAGGGGTATCGTATTACCCAGTACTAACTATCTTGTGGAGGTCAGATAGGCAGTCGCTCCATGTAAAATACTGGTATTCAGCTGCATCCGGTTAGACTGGAAGCCGACCCCAATATAGTTGGGAAAAGGCTAGGCAGATGATGATATTGGACCGGTCTAACAAGTAATCCCACAATAATAAATTGTGTTGCATGAGGTTCTGGGTTCGATTCTTACGTTGGGTAATGTGTTATTGGGCTTTTCCAGGAATTTCTCAGTAGCAGCCAAGGAGTTTGGATCTATGCCCGTTTGATGGCAATAGGCTCGCTCCCTATTACATGCGACTTAAAGTTGACTGGCGAAATGTGTACTATTAGGCACACGTCTGCCTAACCCTTCGGGGATTACAGGATTATTATGTAATATATTTTTAGAGAAGTAAATATATAAATGCTTGAAATAAAGCATTTTTTTCTTTCTGTCTTTCAATCCCTATTTTTTCTGCAAAACATGGTTGCTATGACAATTACACCTTTGAAATAACATTGTACAAAGCTGCTTAAGGGCAAATTTCACAATGAAACTAAAGAGGATCACACAATATCTCTATATACATATAATAAAATTGTAACAGACCGATGTCTGCACATTGATTATTTTAAAAAGGAAGTATATGGGGGACAGAAGCCAAAACAACAGTTTTTACACTTTTTGTCTGTCTGTCTGTATGTCTTTCTGTATGTATGTGTGTACGCGCATCACGCAAAAACTACTGCATGGATTTGAACGCAGTTTTCACCACTATACTGCTAGACGCTCGACTTAAAATATAGGCTACGTTGGATATCGTTTTGGACCCGATAGGTGGCGCTGTGCGAAGCAAGGCGGGTCACTAGTTTCATAATAATCATAAGTATTGACAGTTTTTGAACGCTGTTTATACCTATCGGTTCAAATTATTAATTGATGAAATATTTTATTACCTATGTTATGGTATTTTAGGCCTATGTGGCCTCCCCACCGAGGGTGTCTCCACGTTGTTGTCGTGGTGGGGCTTGCGTGTCTCAATGACCTTAGGGCTCTGCCGGTAGAGTTACTCATGCCGGAAAGGTCCAAGTGAGAGACCAGACTAAGCGGGACACCTGGCAGAGTCCTTTACATCGGACTTCTGCGGAGGGCGCACCGTCTGTTGACTTGAATTGTGCGCGATTCACTATCCGAACTTTTGGAGAGTGAATAGGGGGTTTTCTTCGGGTGTCGTGCGATGGCTCACTGAGCGGAGTTATCGGACGACACTTGATTTGTGATTCGGTCCTCAAAGTTTTGAGGAGCGAATCTGGGTTGGGGTTTTTCGCCAAGTACCGAACAATGACTCACGGAGCGGGTCGTTGGGCAGTACGTTATGAGATTGGAGTTCTGGAAACAGCATCGGCCGCGCATCGTCTCAAATAACGGTGTTTGGTTCACTGTACCCAGAATTTATTGAAGGTGCTAGTTGCATGTCATAACCTAAACAATCGCGCGAGAAGGGGAGATTCATTTCCAGTAAACGTCTGCTCATCAGACGTTACTGTCAGGTGAATCAGTAGCTCGCGGACAATATAGGAGTCCTTGGATGTCGAGTTGTCGCCCGAAATGACAGTGAAGAGAAGAGTTTGCTAGCCAGTCGCTGCTGCAAACTTTGGGGAGAAAACCCTTTTAAAAATCTTTTACCTGGGGACCCCACCCCATAAAAAAGGCAAAGCTGAGTTCAGCAATAATAATGGAAGCGAATCAATCAAAAGAACTACCCCAGGAGGGTACCTGTTGCTCCGCAGCAGGAGAATCCTTCACCGAGCAGAGCTCGGTCAGTCCCACGTATTCTGGGGGGGACAATGATCGCTTTAAACCCCAATCGCATTTTTATCCGTCCTTTAAGGGCGCATTGAGCCAGGGTGTTCTGGGTTCTATTCCTAATACATCCGTGACACCGGACCAAGAGCAGACTACCGCAAGCCTGCTTTCTGACAATTGGAGAGATTATAGCTCACAGGATTTAGCCAGCATAGGGTTGTCAAAGAATGTACCAGTGAAGAAGGCACAGAAAGTGCCAAAGGGGGTATCAACGCGTACACAATTTGTACGCCTACCTACCCCAATTGCCAAAGAGGTGGTAAGTGACACCTGCGAGTCTTCTTGCTCGCAAATGTCATACGCCTCTGAAACGTCGACGAGATCGTCTCGGTACCGCATGCGCAAGCGAACGCAGATGTCTGGGACCAAGAAGAAACCTGTTACGCCGCTGAGCCTTAGCAAGTCACCGACCAACAGCGGACAGGATTGTGAAAACACCGACCTTGCGAGTCCACCAGCTAAGCAGGCCAAAACTCGGGCAACGGCAAAGCAAAATATGCCAAAACCAGAAATGTTGGCCAAAACGATGCAGGCACAACAAACGACGGAACTTAACTCATGCATCAAAGACAATCTTAGAAAAATTGAGGAAGTTGCAAACGAATCGCGCAACCTCAAAGGGAGTTTTGTCAACAGTCTCAAGTTGGCGGTCGTGACAGTGCAAGCCGCAGTGGATGAGTTGGCCAAGCGATCAGCCGTTGAGGTCAACGTTGAGAGGTTGGAGACAGAAAACGCTGAGTTAAAGGCTCGGCTTACCAGTCTTTCAGCGCAGGTCGAGAAGTTGACAGCGCAGGTGACCCTCCTTAGTTGCCATAGTGAAAGAACGACGAGCCCTGCAGTGGCCACTCCTTCAATGAGACTTAGGCAGGCTGTTGCCACCGTACCTTTTGAATGTAACGAGTCAGAGGCACAGCTTCGGCGTTCTATAGCCTTAGAAATTGGGAGCATGGTTGACGCTAAACTGGCCGCTATAGAGAAGAGGTTGCCTCCAGAGAAGCCTTTGCGTCCGCCACTTGCCGCTGATACGAGGAGGGTTTTGCCAACGGCTGTCACTGCCGACCCGTGTCTGGTTCCTAATTCCGTAAAGAAAAACGGCAGGGGTAAAGGAAAAGGCAAAGGTAAAAGCAAGGCGGTAGCTCAAGTAGTGGAGTTGCCCGCTGTGCCTACGGCGTCCACCCAGGCTTCACAGGCTCTGCCGGATGCAACGGAGGCTTGGTCTACTGTAGTGGGAAGAAAGGCAAAGAAAGTACAGGCTGCCGCTTTAGCGTTGTCTACTCCTGCAAAGGGGAAAAATCAATCAGTGAAACTGCCTAGGGTTCCCGCCACGGCGGCTATAACAGTCTCATTAAGGGATGGATCAACTGCCACCCTCGGGGAGGTCATGTCCGCGGTGAGGCAGCGAATTCGCTTAGCTGATGTTGGCATTGACACCGTTGGTCAGAAAAGGGCAGCTGATGGCGGTATGGTCATTACCGTTCCTGGCGCCGATTCTTCCGCCAAGACAGACAATCTCGCCAGCCGTATGCGCGAAGTCCTCACTGAGTTTGATGTTAAAATTTCACGTCCAATAAAAAGAGCTGAGGCGAGAATAATGGATCTCGATGACGCTGTGACGCCTGAGGAAGTGGCAGCTGCTATTGCTGAAGTGGGCGACTGTTCCCCCGAAGACGTAAAGGTGGGTGAAATCCGTCGTCCACCTGCTTCTCTGGGACACGTCTGGGTCCGTGGCCCCTTGGCGGCAATAAGGAAGCTGGCATCCGATAAGCGCTTGCGCTTAGGATGGACGATTGTTCGTGTTCAGATTTTAGCGGCGCGTCGTATGATGTGCTTCCGTTGCTTCGAGCCCGGGCACGTCCGCCGTCGGTGCACAAGTGCGGTTGACCGCAGCACCCAATGCTATGCTTGCGGGGGAGCTCACAAAGCGAGAGAATGCACGTCGCTGACCATGCGGTGTCCGTTGTGCGCAGATCACGGTCTTCCAGCGGATCACCGACTGGGCGGAAAAAAATGCGCTCCGCGTAAAAATCTAGCTGCGCTTGTCCCCATTTCATTGCAAAGATCGGTACAGGTACCAATGGGTGCAGGCCCTGAGGAGGAAATGGACGCTTCACATTCTCAGCCTTAAATGTTCTCCAATGCAACCTGAACCACTGCCGCAACGCGCAAAATCTTTTTATGCAAACTATTGCGGAGTGGTCGGTCGCCTTGGCGGTAGTAGCTGAGCCCTATGGTCTTCAGGATCACCCTCGCTGGTTCCGGGACACCGCGAACTCTGTCGCAATTTATTGGGCTTCCGGGAGCGGTGGGCCTCACTGCTCTATTCTAGATAGAGGGCAAGGATTTGTTGCTGTGGAATGGGGACCTTTGGCAGTAGTGGGCTGCTACGTGTCTCTAAACATTTCTCTCACCGAATTCGAAGCATATCTAGATGGGGTTGCGAACTGCATCCGGTGTAAATGTGCACCCCGGCAGGTACTCGTCATGGGTGACTTCAATGCTCACTCCAGAGTTTGGGGCAACTCCCGGGACAGGCCCAGAGGACAAGCTGTACAAGACTGGGCGGCGTCACTTGACCTCCGACTTCTAAATCAGGGGTCTGTTGCCACATGCGTTCGTTGGCAGGGGGAGTCGATTGTAGATCTCTCATGGGCAACTCCTTCTGTTGCTCGCATGGTGTCGGAATGGAGAGTAGCGGAGGAAATGGTCACACTCTCTGACCATCGCCACATTGTCTTCAAGGTGACACTCCGGCCTTCTGGCGGCCCCACCCGGTCAAATTTAAACCCACCGGCGCGACGATGGGCCCTGAAGCAGCTCAATCGAGACATGCTCGTCGCAGCTGCAAATATAACAGCTTGGCCGGAAGATACTCCCTCCGAGGGAGCTGCGTCCGATCCAGATGAAGAGGCAGCCTGGTTTCGGGAAAAGATGGCATCCATTTGTGACGCTTCCATGCCCCGGGTCAGGAGCGGCCAGCGTTTTGGTGCAGTTTACTGGTGGTCGGAAGATATTGCGCTATTACGCGTGTCCTGCCTAAGGTCCCGATGCCAGTATCAGCGCACTCGACGCAGACGACAGCCAAGTGCCACGGAGGAAGAAATTGCCAGAGTTTATAGAGCATATCGAGAGGTGACAATGGAGCTCCAACGCGCCATCGCTGATGCTAGGTCAAGATCGTGGCGGGAACTTATTGATGGGTTGGACAGGGATCCATGGGGAAGGCCATATAGGTTGGTCATGGCTAAATTACGTCCATGGGTACCCCCGATCACAGAAACCATGGATCCAAATTTGCTGGAGAGAGTCGTTAACACGCTCTTTCCAGTAGTTAGAGACAGACCCTCGCCACTACTGTCATCGGCAGACTGGTTTGACGAGTTAGGGGTAACAGAAAGCGAGCTGGACAGAGCCGTTAGACGTTTGGGGGCTCGTAACACCGCACCAGGCCCGGATGGTATCCCTGGCCGGGCTTGGGTTCTAGCTTCGGCTGCTCTGGGGGACCGCCTAAGACGATTGTTCAACAGCTGCCTCCGTGCGGGCGTGTTCCCCTCCAGCTGGAAGGAAGCTAGATTGGTCTTGTTGAGGAAAGAAGGCAGGGACCTAGAGTGTCCCTCTGCATACCGACCAATTTGCCTGCTTGACGACGTCTCCAAACTATTCGAAAGAATAATTGCCGAAAGACTCGTTGAGCATCTATCACGTGATGGTCCAGACCTCGCCGATTGCCAGTATGGCTTCCGACAGAAGCGTTCTACAGTGGATGCGATCCAACGTGTCCGATCGCTGTCGGAACAGGTAGTATCCCGGGGTGGGGTGGCGTTGGCAGTAAGTTTGGATATCGTCAACGCCTTTAATTCTCTGCCCTGGCATGCGATCAGGGCGGCACTAGTACATCACAGAGTGCCACCTTACCTGCAGTGCATCATCGGGGCTTATCTTCGTGACCTACACATTTGTTATGTGGGTCGGGACGGTAGCGTTAATCGCAGGGAGATTACGTGTGGGGTTCCGCAGGGATCTGTCTTAGGGCCTCTCTTATGGAGCCTCGCTTACGATGTTGTCCTGCGTATTGATCTCCCCGTTGGCGTTAATGTCGTTTGCTATGCAGACGACACTCTAGTGTTAGCCGGCGGGGACACCACCGAAGAAACCACTCAACTTGCAGAACTCGGATTGGAAAAAGTCGTGGCATCAATCCGCGAGCTGGGTTTAGAGATAGCGCCTCATAAAACTGAAGCACTATGGTTCCATAAGCTGCCGAAGAGTAGAGAGCCGCCCAGCTCTTTAGTCAGAGTGGGAGATGCGCAAGTCCAGGTGGGACGATACATTAAGTATCTCGGCCTAACCTTGGACGGTCGGTGGGGCTTCGAAGAGCACTTTGAGCGCCTGGTTCCCCGAGTCGGGAAGGCAGTGGGTGCGTTGCACAGACTGTTACCCAATCTCGGAGGGCCTCGAGAAGAAGTTCGCCGCCTCTACGCGGGGGTCGTGCGATCGATGGTCCTCTATGGGGCGCCTGTTTGGTCAAATAGGTTGTCGGGCGTCCGGCGCTGCAGGACTAAAATCAACAGCCTGCAGCGAAAAATGGCTATTCGTATTGCACGAGGATACCGTACTGTGTCCTTTGAGGCGGCAACTCTCCTGGCTCGTTTTCCACCGCTGGATATCCTGGCAGATATGGACACGAGGGTTTATAGCCGAATCCGCGATATCCGCCAAAGTGGTAATAGTGTACCAGGAATCGCTATTGCAAGGCTGAGGCGGCAGGAACGGCGACACGCGCTTGAGCAGTGGCGTGAGCGGCTGCAACAGCTGCAATATTCGCGTAAGCGCGTTGTCGAAGCCGTCCTGCCGCACTTCGAAGCCTGGCTGAAAAGAGAGGAGCGTATCTCCTATAGACTTACTCAGGTACTTACCGGGCACGGTTGCTTCGGTGAGTACCTGAATAAAATTGGGCGAGAGGCCACAGCAAATTGCCATCATTGTGGAGGCAACCTGGACTCAGCACAGCACACGCTCGAGGAGTGCCCTGCATGGGACTCTGAACGACGGGTCTTGGTAGCCAAGATCGGGCAAGACCTGTCTCTGCCAGCCATAGTTGGGGCTATGCTGGCGGAGTCTGATAACTGGAAGGAGGTGACCTCGTTCTGCGAGACCGTGATGGTTCAAAAGGAGGCTGCCGAGCGGGATCGTGAGAGAGCCGATCCCAATAGGAGAAGAAGTCGTCGGGGAGGCAACCGCCTCGCCGCTTAACACGCCGAAACCCCGCCTGCATTAACTAAAGCAGGTGGGACACTGGGTCACGGGCGTCCAGAGTGGGGACTCTGTGCGCTCACCAAGTGACCTTGGATATGACCGACAGCACAGTGGTCACGTGCTGCCGTGCACACTTACACAGCGAGGCTCAGGGGAGATCTCTGCATAGTCGCCCCAGGGATGTGCCTTAACAGGCGTTGCACAGAGGGGGCTCTGGACAGGTCTTTTAAGAGGAAACGGTGCCTCCTCTCATGTGTGGATGGTGACCACCGGGGTGGTTTTAGTGCGGTAAAAATCCCACACTCCCCGGTCTTATCCCCAAAGACCGGTCGCCTTTTGAAGGTTTCCCCCCGAAAACAAAAAAAAAAAAAAAAAAAAAGGCCTATGTGGCCTACAGGGGCACTTATAAAGCGTTGAGGACAGGTGTACGGTTCGGGTTGGTCGTTTCCTATGGAGAAGAACCGGCAAGGAACTCGGTGGTTACTTTTTTAAAATGATTTAGCTTTATTTTTTACAATATTATCGTGTTGTTACGGTAGGACAGCGTGGTCCCGACAATAACTCGTTGCTTACTCCACAAAAAAACTTAAAACAAGGTTAACCTTTTGACCGCCATAGTCACATATACGTGACAAGCAACCGCGTGCCCTGTACGCCAAACGACACAAATATGTGACAAAATGGTAGGTGAAATTGTGGCTTGGCGTGGAGGGCACGCGCGTGCATTTATACTATGGCGGTCAAAAGGTTAAAAAAGTTCACAAGCATCTAGGAATCTACAAAGAATACAATGTTCACACATTCACAGACAATCGGTTAAAAACGATTCTATAAAAAAGGTGAGAAAATAATAAAAAATACTTAACTAAACATGCGACACTAATGTTATCATAAATGCTGTAACTATTCTGAGCAAAAGGTGTATAAATGATTTAAAATTCGCCTTTACTTACTTTAAAAGTTAGATTAGTAAGTACTTAGAATGTAGGTCACATATTACTAGTATTTCCTGCTAGTTAATCCTACCAACTAAGCTCAATATGCTCGCTCAACAGTTGAAGTTATGTTGAGCTCGAACTAATGACCTCTCGCTTACCAACTTCACGAAGTCCGTAATATTGACTGGATTAAGAAAACATGTGGATGTGGTATTTAGAATCAGAATCATTATTTTATTTGCTATGAAAGTAGGTACAGGTTAGGTGTTGTACATAAATTAATGAGATCGGCTACAGTCTACCTTACGGCGTGCAAATTATTACATAAGTTAAAATATTAATACAAAACAAATAATGTCAACAAAACAAAGAAATTAAAGTGAAGTCAATTAATAATATTATAGTCAGGTACATAAGTCTTACATGGTGGAGGAGCTCGTGGCTAAATAATAACAGCCGCTCGGGTCGATCTTTAGGTTAAGCCGTGCTTGCTTAGGTCTGTGGATGGGTGACCGCCCATTACATACCGAGTTTCCTCCGTGCCTCGGAAAGCACGTTATGCTGTTGGTCCCGGCTGTCATTTGTAGATCTTTGACAGTCGTTAGGCAGTCACTGGCCCAAAAAGTCTGACAACCAGTCTTACCAAGGGGTAAGTAGTATTACCCAGTACTAACTGGGTTGTGGAGGTCAGATAGGCAGTCGCTCCATGTAAAATACTGGTATTCGGCTGCATCCGGTTAGACTGGAAGCCGACCCCAATATAGTTGGGAAAAGGCTAGGCAGATGATGTACATAAGTCTTACATGGTCAAATTTGCAGTTAATTATAACAATCATAATCTGGATAAATTCGTATCATTTAGAAAGTCTATCACTGAGTAATAACATTTGCCTAACCAGTTACCATGTAACACCATGAAGTATTTTATTATAAACGACAGGTCCCATTGTCATAACACTTTTCCTTAACAGTGCTGTGTTGTTTTTACCGAAGGGGAAGGCGATGTGATAAATGCAGGCTTGATGATATGCACATAACCCTATAATTATTATTATAGTGGGCCCAAATTGTCCCACAGTTGGGCAAAGGCCTCCCTTCACTCCTTTCAAAGGTCACACTTCTGTGCTACTTCTTTCCAATTCTCAAGGAAGACAGACAGTTCTTCCCGCCATCTCCTTCGTGGTCTGGCGCGACCCCGTGTCACTGTTTCAGGGCACCAATCCTGAGCTTTACGGGCCCAGTTCGTTCGGCATGCGACTGCCATGTCCTGCCCAGTCCTATTTAAGTTGGGCAGCCTTTTGAGCCACGTCAACGATTTGCGTTTTGGAGTGCAGTGTAGTGTTTCGTACCTGCCCTATCATATAAGTTTTTATTTGTCTGCTCATAAACACCCACCCGCAATAACTTCAGTTTATCCGCGATCATGGTGTTTGCATCAGCGTCGAAATATTGGGAACTCAAAAATGGTGAATATCCCGCTTTTAGTGTTAATGATAGTTATGATCCTATAATGTTCCCACTGCTGGGATACAGGTCACACAGTCCTCCTCTCTATGAAAGGGGGTGAGCTGTAATCAACCACGTGGGCCCTGTGTGGGATGGTAGATGTCATGTCACATGTCTTCGAATTTTTACGATATGCCGGTTTCCTCACGATGTTTTCCTTCACCGTTTTGGTGATATGACGATGCATTATATGGATCGCAAGCGTTAGTGCTGAGCATGAGGTCTTGGGTTCGATTCCCGGGTCAGGTAAAGTGTGATTAGGTTTTTAAAACAGAAAATTCTTAGTGGCATCGTGGTGCCTGGATTGTGTCTGGTTGATGGCCATAGGCTCTCCCCTAACACAAGGGACTTAAAAATAACTAGCGAAATGTGGCCTTACTTCTTTGTAGTTTTCTCGTGATGTTATGTTATGTAATTAAATAATTCATTTATTACTGTATTCACGTAATTTGTTATCTTAATAACCAAACTGGCTGTCCTTGAATTAGCACTACCAAATCACAAAGTTTCGCGAACATATTTCCGGTATTAAGATAAAAATAACACATGACCCAATTTTAATTGAATATCTTTGATAACAGTATTTTCAAATATT
This sequence comes from Noctua janthe, assembly GCA_910589295.1. NCBI lineage: Eukaryota > Metazoa > Arthropoda > Insecta > Lepidoptera > Noctuidae > Noctua > Noctua janthe. The sequence continues at coordinate 6,783,735 of OU342578.1, forward strand.
GAAAAGATCATCATGTTTATTCAAATGGGCACCAAACATCAATATTTTAGTAATTACATATCATTACCCCTGAAATCCCCGAAAGGTTAGACAGAGTCTAATTGTACACCCATAATTCGTCAGTTATGTTTAATAGGGGCGAACCTATTGCCAGCACCCATGCATAAATCCATACTCCGTGACTACTATTGAGAAATTTCTGATGGAAAAACCCAATAACACTTTTTTTAAGTTATAGAAACTTATGTTTTATCCCTTCGAACTTCGGACATATCCCGAAAAAAAATCCACGAGAACAAGCTCATCAAAAGACAATGTAATGCTAATATTTCTTCACACAACACATTTGACAAAAGGCTCTAATTTGCCAGAACATTGGCGTCAATTTGTGAAAGTAATGATATAGAAAATTGCGTCAATTGCGACAAACGACGCGACTAAATGACGTCACTTAAGCTCGATGATGATTTTTAGTTGTGTTATCAGTCGTTGTGGAGCGTTGTTAAGCCGTTGGTCCCGGGTGTCATTTGTAGATCTTTGACAGTCGTTATAGGTAGTCAGTGGCCCAAAAAGTCTGACAACCAGTCTTACCAAGGGGTATCGTATTACCCAGTACTAACTGGGTTGTGGAGGTCAGATAGGCAGTCGCTCCATGTAAAATACTGGTATTCAGCTGCATCCGGTTAGACTGGAAGCCGACCCCAACATAGTTGGGAAAAGGCTAGGCAGATGATGATGATGATCAGTCGTTGTGGAGGTTACGGATTTTGATACGGTATAACCAGCTTTCGGAGTGCCTAAAGAAGCTGATTATACAAGGTGTAAATGAACTTATACTGTCACTTACGGGATATCTTCCGTGATTGTTCATTATTTTGAGCTCTCGATATTAAGGTGTAAATAGACCCTTCGCAAAGCCGTCAACCAAGCATGCTGTACATCAAACTAAGTAACTGTACGCAACAATTATTGCTGGGAAACGACTTTTAGGACTCAACGTAACGCCCTCAAAACATTGTGCTAATGAATGCATTGAATATATATTATATTATTGGGGTCATGAAGATATTTAAAGTAAAGTTATAACATTAAAAACTTGTGTTTAAACAAAAGTTGTGAAAAAATTGATATCTCCATTACTAGGTTCCCTAGTAAGGTCCAGAAAAACAGATCGCAATGATGGGGAGAACAAATGTCTTTCGGCTTCATTAAGGGCACCCATTATAGATGGATGTCATTGGTAAGTGCAGAGGTCGGATGATTATTTACTTATGATCATGTGGTTTCCGACATTATACTACTTTCACGACCTCAAATGATGCGACAAGCACGTGTGCGCCGTCGTGTGCCTAGTCGCGTCGCGTCGCGGTGTGTTGTAGCATGCTCAGAGTTATTCTTTTCATTTGTTTTGATTTTCATAATATGATAATTGTATTCTTTTAAGCTTTTTGGCTCCCATAAAAAATCTGTATCTATTTCTTATGCGACCTTGTTTAGACTAAAAAACCGCATTCTAGTTAAAAATTTAAAATCCTTTTGACATTCTTAAATTACAAAATACAGTATATCATTTCCCACGTCCTTACAAATATTTGTATGGTCCACAGGTATTTGTTCTGACACTGGGTGAAGTGGACGTGATTTGTGTGTGTAAAACACACACGAAAACACCACGAATTATTTTAGTTTGCAGAACCAGTTTTTTTATTGTGTATGAATTTGTAAATGTATTTTTTTTGAGCCATAATTTTTATGATTTACATGCAAATTTCGCAATTTCACGAAGGAGCTCATGGCTAAATAATAACAGCCGCTCGGGTCGATCTTTAGGTTAAGCCGTGTTGCCTAGGTTGGTCTGTGGATGGGTGACCGCCCATTTCATACCGAGTTTCCTCCGTGCCTCGGAAAGCACGTTAAGCCATTGGTCCCGGATGTCATTTGTAGATCTTTGACAGTCGTTAGGTAGTCAGTGGCCCAAAAGTCTGACAACCAGTCTTACCAAGGGGTATTGTATTACCCAGTACTAACTGAGTTGTGGAGGTCAGATAGGCAGTCACTCCATGTAAAATACTGGTATTCAGCTGTATCCGGTTAGACTGGAAACCGACCCCAAAATAGTTGGGTAAAGGCTAGGCAGATGATGAAGCAAATTTTGCAAATCTCTAGTCTGATGTGGACTTTTGGAAAACATTCTGACCGTACTTTAGTTTACAGTACCTCGACCATTGGAACAAAGATATACAAAAAGATACAATACCGTAACACATCACCGTAAAAAGTTATAATTTGAAGTATTATTTGCCCAAAAAAAAACACTTTTTTACTGTTGGCGACAATTCTGTTAATTGGTAGGTATTCAGAGTTATCATCGTATTTGTTTATAAGAGAGTACTCTTATATACATACATATATATCAAAGTCAGTCAACACATGCCACACTAAAAAGGACCAAATAAATATTGCTAACCTTTATATCAAGTTTAATTTTATTAGCAATATGATTTACAACATAGCAACGAATTTGTGAACTAATTAAGATGTTATTTTAAGCCATAAATAACTCATAAATACGTATATGGTCATGCCGTAAATTAACGGCAATTAAAAAACTTAAGATGCCAACACTAGGATGTGATTTTATAATTAAAAATGTCGATAAAATATTATGTTCATCGTTAAAAATTAGGAAAGGAATTAGCATCGAATTTATAGATAGTAAGTTTTTGATTAAGCCGTGTAACAGGATTATTGCTTTTTTATTTTATATATTTTTTTATCTGTGAAAATCTCTGGAACGACAGCCATTTGACCTATATACATCTTATTAGGAGATACTTACATAGACAACATTATTTTTTTAGTATATGCGAAACCTGAATTTAGTTTTTTTCAGAATAAGTAACTGAATCGATTCCAATAATTTTTAAACCATGTTTTACTGTCCCAAAAATATTTTAAAAAAGGCTTCAAGTTGGATACCGAGCGATACTAAGTACCTATCGCAATCATTTAGGTACCTACAGCTATATTATTATTATCAATGAGCTCAAGACGACGCTGCAGGCGAGCACGCGGGCGCTCCGCGTGGTGGCCATGATCTTGTGCGGACAGCCAGGTAACAGAACAAGCTTATAACTTTGTGTTTTTTCATGACACAGTTTTGAAATTTTTGTACATAGATTCTTTACATACAAATACTAGACACGTGTTTCAGGTTTCGCTTACACTAAAACTAATGTTTTATACAAAAAATAAAGCCGTTTTCCCATGGGTGTAGGCAGAAACCACCACCACCACCACCTGCTACGATCCTTAATAATCCTTTTGCCTCGTACACGTTCATCTGGTCATACACGCACGCCGGTAGCGAGTACTACGCACCTGACCTTTTTAAAGAATCTCACCAATTTTAGACACTCTTAAAAACCAACCACAAATGGTTTTGTTTGCTGACGATACTTCTTTAATATTCAAGATAAACAGACGTGCCACAAATCTCGACGGCGTAAATAACACCCTACTGCAAGTCCATAATTGGTTTACCGCTAATAATTTAGTATAAAATAGGGAAAAATCGAAGAGCTAAAGATTTGCTCTACCGAATGTCAAAAGCATTGATAGTGACATAGTATTGAAGCAAGAGAAACTAGAATTCGTTGAAAATACTGTTTTCCTGGGGATCACGCTCGACTCAAGGCTACAATGGGGTCCGCTTATAACATCGCTTGCAGGACGGCCAAGTTCAGCAGCATATGCTGTTAGAAAATACTTAAAATACTACTAAAACAGGCCCATCAGCTGTTGGACGTGGTACCTACCATACCACCAAAAACTTTGTCAATGGATTACCAACCTTAGTAACAAAATTGGAAAACAAAACAGTGCTGTGTTCTCTGTGGCTGCAAAAAACAGTTTAGTTAGCATTCCCTGGACAAGTCCTTCAAAATAACTAACCATTAGCATAATCAGCCTATAATATTCCCACTGCTGGGACACACGGCCTCATCTCTACGAGAAGGAATGGACTTTAATCCACCACGCGGGCCCAGTGCGGGTTGGTAACCATTATTTCTCGTATAAAAGTTGATTGTCGTGGTATGGTCATGTGATGCGGAGGAACGGGGAAAATATCGTAAGTTTTTGAGTATGAATGTGGATAGGTATAAGAGTAGAGGAAGACCAAAGAAACGATGGATGGACTGTGTAAAGGATGATATGGCAAGAAAGAAGGCACTGAACATTACATGTGCACATGTTACATACTTATAAAAAAACAATAAGGCTGATATGGTAAGAAAGGTGGTGTCTGATGAGATGACGTGTAATAGAGAAGTATGGAAGAAAAAGACATGCTGCGCCGACCCCAAATGAATTGGGATAAGGGCAAGAGAATGATGATGATATTTCTCGTACCAAACTTTAAAAAACTATGGTGAACTTCTCAGACAATCAAGGAAATTAAAAAACTTTAAAAAAAAAAACTAGTTTTTAAAACCATTTGTGTCTGCTTTACAATATATTTTCTGTAGGACCATACTGCTACTGAATGTCCAAATTCGTCGTCTATTTCTAAGCCGGTTAAATCTAGATTGCCATCGACACACTAAGAAGAAAGAAGGACCATAATATGGTGATATGATCCTATAAAACAATATAAACAAATCGTACAAAATTAATCGAATTTGTCAACTCTATCGATATCGTAATATCTCGTTGAGTTAACACGGGCTTAGATTACCGATAGCGATAGTTTTATGTTTTGTCGATCGCTTGTTTTTCTTCTTTTACCGTTTTAACGAGAGCTAATGATGTTAGATGGGTTATCTTAACATCGAATGGTGGGAAACATCACATTCTATTCTTTGTCTCTTTTTAGGATTTGTTATTTATTATAGTTTTATGTTTTTGCGACAGTTTTTTGCCGAAGACGTGAATGAAGTATGTTTCTTACTTTATTTTAATTGTAATTAAAATATTTTTGTAATACGTGAAGTAGTTCATTGTCTGTTCATCTTGTCATATGTTGAATATACACTGTTTCAGACCCAACTATCACATTTTGAATTCGAAAACAACGGTAATATGCACCACCCAGAATAGAGATGTGCAAAGGTATCATTGGGTATTATCGATAGTTCACAACTTTTGTCTATCGTCGGTATTCGGTCGTATAACCAGCATCACGAATCCATTTTAATGTTAACTAACTTTACACGGTATAAAATAAGTATTGATTAAATAAACATAACATCACGCCTGTAATCCCCGAAGGGTCAAAGTCAAAGTCAAAGCATTTATTTCAATTAGACCATCACAGGCACTTTTGAATGTCAAAAAAAAAACGAAAAAAGAAGCGAAGCTACAGTCACAGTCACAAGGCATTATAACTTGAGAAAGTACTGTAGTTGCACATTCCAAAGCGTAGATAAGGGTAATGCAGAGGTGTAGGTACTCAATTACCCCTTGGGAAAAAGACGTAAATTTATGTGTATTCATTATCATCGTAAAGTCAGACCACCATGTCAGATTATGGTCGTACGTGGATCATGTTTCGAAATTTGTCGAATAACAAAAGAAGCCGAAATTCATCCGAAGCTCAACCGAACCTTCGTCTTCAACACATTTAAAATCAAACATTCGGCATTCAGTCCATCACTATTGGACACCATAAGTACATTATTACAGTAGCAAGTTCAAAAACAAGTTTTAAATGCAGGGCAATCATATGCGGTAAACTTGCCCGCAAAATGGCGACGAGTCGGTTGCACTAATTATTTTAATAGATACATTTTGAACATGTTCCAAGTAGCTCTCAGTGCTCCCTGTTCTAGTTTTTTATGAAGTTTTTATAGACAGCTGGGTAAGGCAAATGTTGTCTATCAAGAATACTAACATTGTAGAAACAATATTTCTAATAGGTGTATTTATGGGAGACTTGAGTCATCTTTTGAAGTCATATTTTTATGAGTCACAATCATCATCTGCCTAGCCTTTTCCCAACTATGTTGGGGTCGGCTTCCAGTCTAACCGGATGCAGCTGAAAACCAGTATTTTACATGGAGCGACTGCCTATCTGACCTCCACAACCCAGTTAGTACTGGGTAATACGATACCCCTTGGTAAGACTGGTTGTCAGGTTTTTTGGGCCACTGACTAACGACTGTCAAAGATCTACAAATGACAGCCGGGACCAACGGCTTAACGTGCTTTCCGAGGCACGGAGGAAACTCGGTATGTAATGGGCGGTCACCCATCCACAGACCAACCTAGGCAAGCACAGCTTAACCTAAAGATCGACCCGAGCGGCTGTTATTATTTAGCCACGAGCTCCTGAGTCACAATATTTGAGATAAAATCCGCGTTTTATCACCGATTCTGACCACAAATTGGGGAAATGTATGACTCACAGTTTATCGCAGAAGATTGTTTTAATTTACTTCTAACCCTTGTGACATAGAAATCTTTCTGTGCTCTATCATTTTGTGTTCCGTTTTGACGATGTTCATTCTACTTGTGTAGTTGATACAGCTAAATAATACCTAGCCAGCCAGCCAGCCAGCCGTGCCTACCCAGCTGTGTAAAAAGCGGAATAGTGTCGAAAAAAGTTCGCGAGCAGACACAGTAAGTTTCGTGTGTCGGGAACAGAATCGAGTTGTGAGTGACAGTGGTAGCGGTACTGAGTGCAAAAAACGAACAAGAAAGAGGGTAGACCGATTTATCTGCTCATAAACACCCACCCGCAATAACTTCAGTTTATCCGTGATCATGGTGCTTGCAACAGCGCCGAAATATCGGGAACTCAAAGAAAACAATAAACATGGTAAATATCCCGTCTTCTAGTTATAATAATTTTAGTGACCATGAAAGTTTAAAATTTTAAATAATACCTACCTAATACTTATGTTTCCTCCTGATAGGTAATCTTTTTTTAGGGTTTCTTACCTCAAAAGGGAAAACGGAACACTTATAGGATCACTCGCTCGACTGTCCGTCAGTCACAGCCAATTTACTCCGAAACTACTGGTCTGACTGAGATGAAATTTGGTACACATTTGTAAATTGGTGACCCAAAGACGGACGTGTAACGTAAATTAATGAATTTTAAACATGGCGGTCACTTTTGGGGGCTAAATTAGAAAGAGAAAAAATAAATTTTTGCAAAATTTATAGTGTAAGATATCAAATGAAAGGGCTTATTGTGAGCATCTCAAATATATATATTTTTTTAATTTAAGTTTTTTTTTCATAATAATAATTGAGTGACTAAAAGTTACATGATCAAAACTCGATAATATCCCAACACTAGTTTCAGTTTAATCACATTTTTTTTTTAATTCTCTTTCTAGTGGTAAATATTTTATTCGTATTAAGCAAAGTGTTCCAAATGTAGCCATTTCTATTTACTTCGGCCAGCACGATACAAAGGTTGGTTTTTTCTCACTTTATTCTACAGCCTGGCATTCACGAAACTAGAAATAGAATTTTAGTACCGACTTTAATCCCAAATTCAATCTTTTAAAGTAGGTAGGTGCTTTTTAATTAGAAAGATTGGCTTTGGATAATTAAATTTACTTAATAACGGTAGCCCATCGCCAAAATATTTAAAAAGTAAGTAATATAATTTTATTTTTGACTAAAATTTATGATTTTGATATTTTTAATGGAACAGTAATGTACTGAATTTTATTTGAATCAAGTACGTACATTATTTACAAACTACAATTTATAGAAACATACTACACTACACAGACACACATACACACAACACACACACTTACACACAACAGACACACTTACATATTTAGGAAATAGGATAATAATATGAATTACGTAGCAATTCGTAAAATCGTCACTAAGTCACAATTCAAAATATAAACTATGTCTGTGGCCAATTTAAGAATTTTAACGTGGGTCATTATTATTATCCTATTATGATTCTACTACTGCGGCCATTTTAAGCCCCCTGGATATTATTTTTCACAAGAATAAAAAACAAAACATCTTTCTCCTGACCAACCAATAAACAACTCAGAAAACACAACAACCATACAAAAACAAAACAAGTCGAGCCAAGAAACGTAACACCGCTTACTCGAAGACATGCAAAGTTTAAACATGAAGAAATATTGATTACCGAAGCCTTAAGACCGTCAGTTATTCAGATAATACTGGCTATTACAGTGGCATTTGTGTTGGAACTAGACGTTTTCTTTTAAAAAGAAAAAAGGTGGAAAGAATGATAAATAGTGGATAGCAAACATGGCGGTGTTTAGCGATTGAGTATGATGTATTGAGGCATTTTAAAATATCAATTTCTTAGGTTGGTATTGCATTTTCGCACGAGGAGCTCGTGGCTAAATAATATCAGCTGTTCGGGTTGATCTTCAGGTTAAGCCGCGCTTGCCTAGGTTGGCCTGTGGATGGGTGAAGACCCATTACATACCGAGTTTACTACTTGCCTCGGAAAGCTCGTTAAACCGTTGGTCCCGGCTGTCAATTGTAGATCTTTGACAGTCGTTACAGGTAGTCAGTGGCCTGAAAGTCTGACAACCAGTTTTACCAAGGGGGATTGTATGTATTTAATTGTTTGTGAAGGTCAGATAGGCAGTCGCTCCATTTAAAGTACTGGTATTCAGTTCCATCCGGTTTGACTGGAAGCCGACCTCAACATAGTTGGGAAAAGGTTAGGCAGATGATGATGATGGTCTTGCATTTTTGTTCTGGTCGTCTTTTAATGAATAAAATCTTAGAGTAGCATTCAAATAATTTATCTGTATCAATTCTTCTCTAAGATCTATGTCGATTTATCATTATGGTTGTAGCTTTCATTGCATAATCCATTTATTATATGGAGTTACTTCGCCATACTGCCGAAAATAACAGAATTTTGGAGGTCAACGTAGTTGGCTGCTTGGTCTGAAACGTGAGACGATTTACTTACCAACGTTGGCATTTTAGTAATATCAAACTATAGAATGATAACCTCTTATGGCCAAGTCTGCATTCATACCTATGTCAGACCAGTGGCATTCCATCAGAAAACCATAAGAGAGTTTACCAAAACCTGTCAAAATTACGGTGTCAATGATCGGTTCATTCTGACTCAATTTTAGCAGTCTTGGGCTCCTATCATTCTAAAGACTTAAAAACACAAGGAAAACTGTTTTTAAAGTTCGAACAAACAAACGAACAATAAAAGCGTTCCACGTTTAAACACAAACTTGAAACAAAACAAAATCACAGAGAATGCATAATTCGGAATTGAGCCATTCACGAGAAACTAATAGATGAAACTGTTAGCACACCGATTTTTATTGGAAGCCAGTGAATTATGTAAAATATATCGGGCGTATGGATACGTGGGTACCATTTTACACATTCTACAAGAATAGGAATAGCCAATAACATGTCGTTCGTACTTTGAAAATATGCGGGAGTTCGTTCTGTTGCACCGCGCGGCGAGCAAATTGTCTGGTGGCATTTCGATTTTTTCTGCTGGTGTTTTAATATTTATTGTGTGATTTTGGTGAGTAACAAGTAAGAATATAACAAAAGCATGATAAAATAACCGATTGTCTAGCTTTTCTCGAATGTGTAAATGTGTAGAAATTGGTTTTTATACAAACAGTTGATACTAGTCATGACTCTCTGTCTATGCGGAGGCGAAACCAGTCCCTATCATTTTCCCAAATCATATCCTATAAATATAATTATGATAAACACAGTCTCAATTAACGAATCCATTGCAGTTTTCTATTGTTGTGGCTTAATTACCCAAGTCATAGGTGCAGAGACCTTTCCCATTACTTGTCTGCATCATCATGCAGCCAATGCAAATTCGTATGAGGGTCTTATAGTCGCCTTTTATAAAAAGGCGACTATAAGACCCTCATACGAATTTTAAAATAAAAAAAATAATTAAAAAAATAATTTAAAAAAAAAAATTAAAAAAAATAAAAAAAAATTTAGAAATAATTCTATGGCTAGAGAAGAAACACCAAAAATACGCCATCTTAGCGTAGTAACAAAACCCGGAAAAAAATAAAATTGTCGTGATGACACCCAACATGCTCACCACAATAGTTTCCCGTATAACCTCAATGTTTTTCTTGAACCACCAGTACTTGGCGTATCTATGCAAATTGCATAACAAACCCTGGTCGCACCAGTTGTTTTCGTGCAAACAATACAAAATAACTTTGGCGGGACTAACAAGGCTTTTTACGCGAAAAAATAGCGAATTTTACCGCGTCACTTACGTTTTAGTGCTGGAATTGTACCTATTTATCTGAGATGGGGTCGTTTTGTGTTTTGGGGTAAAAGTAGGTGATAGTTTGAATTGTGTCGTCGCGTATTCCAGAGAGCCTAAAGACTAAGGTCTTCAACCAGTGCGTACTGCCTGTTATGAGTTACGGGGCCGAAACGTGGATACTCACGATACGGCTGGTTCATAAAATCAAGGTCGCTCAGCGAGCTATGGAACGGGCTATGCTTGGAGTCTCTCTGAGGGATCGCATCCGGAATGAAGTGATCCGACAGAGAACCAGAGTTATCGACATAGCTCACAGAACAAGTAAGCTGAAGTGGCAATGGGTCGGCCATATTAGCCGTAGAACCAATGACCATAGGAGTGGAGCGGCGATCTTCGCAGGGTAGCTGCTGGATGAGAGTTGCTGAGAATCGAGTTGAGTCGCGTGCGATTGAGGAGGCCTATGTCCAGTAGTGGACTGCTGTAAGCTGATTATGATGAGTTTGAGTTGAAGAGATGAAGATAGAAATGAGTTGATGAGCAAGGCCAATATTCCTTTTAGGGACGTACGCACGGCGACCAATCAACATTTACATAGTATTTTGAAATTGCTTTTAAATTTAGGAAAGTGTTTTCATATTGGTGCTCGTGACTGTAGTACAGCTCACTGACTGTCGACCTATGCTACTTTTGTTTTAAAAGATATAAGGTTTGTGACAAATTGTAATGTGTTTATTCCGTAAATTTAACTTCGACCATATTCACCTACCTCAAAATAATAACTAAACTTTTAAAAATCTTATACTACCCGAAAAAAGACTCAAATTGCAAAATTTTTATTCCGTAAATTTAACTCCTACCATAGTCGGAATTATATTTACGGAATAAAAATGTTTACCTACCTATCTCAAAATAATAACTAAACGTTTTAAAAACCATACACTCTCCGAAAAAAGACTCAAATTGCATTTTTTTTAAATACTTACAAACAAGAAGATAGGCAAACATATAGTAAACACATTTTGATAGTTCAATCATGTGTTCACAGAATAACCGGTACACCGGAAATGAGCGCTGGATTTTTTGAACACTGTGAACAAAAAATAGTGGGTGTGTGTACGTATGTGGACTTTTTAACCGGTCTCTAGAAGTGTATGGTGAAATTGGAGGGCAGAAGAACCACTCTCAAAAACTTTTAGATTAATCTGGTTGGACTACTAAGTTAAAGGTCTCAAGTTCGATGCAAGACACGCACCTCTGATTTTCCGGATACATGTGCGTATTGTATAATTATCACTTGCTTCGGTGAAGGAAAACATTGCGAGGAAACCAGCGTGCATGAGAGATAATTCTCGACGGCATGTAAAGTCGGGTTAGAAGCCCATGGGCGTCATAAAACTCTGACACCAGATTAGGCACAAACCACACGATAAAAAAGAAGATATCATCATCTGCCTAGCCTTTTCCCAACTATGTTGGGGTCTGCTTGCCCATATTTTACGTGGAGCGACTGCCTATCGGATCTCCACAACCGAGTTAATACGATACCCATTGGCAAGACTGGTTGTCAGACTTTTGTGGCCACTGACTACCTAACGACTGTCAAAGATCTATAAATGACACCCGGGACCAACGGCTTAACGTGTTTCCCGAGGCACGGAGGAAACTCGGTATGTAATGTGTCAGAGTTTCGGGCCACTGCTGTGCTATCCGAGGTTATGTAATGATGGGCACCCATCCACACACCGTCCTTTTCAAGCATGGCTTAACCTTGAAAATCTACCTGTGCGGCTGTTATTATTTAGCCATGCACCAGCACTTACGTGGCATAATAAAATCGCAATTTTAAGTGGTGAATATAGACTAAAGTGGTACTTCTGAATATACTTTTTAGTATACAGTGGAAATGACGCAAAAAGGTTGGCTCCAAAATAAAGTACAGTTATGAAAGTGCACGCCTGTTTGTTTCGTGAGCAAATAAGGGTAAAATAAGTGGTTTAAATAACAGCGTGTTATGATTAATTGCAGTATTACCTTCAGAGAGAACCTCGGGTGAGGAACATGCTGTGATATGATTGGTTTGCAATCGTTAAAGCGATTGTAAGGAGGAGTTTATTCTTTCAACAATGAAGAATGTGGGAAGACGTTATTGGTTACAGTACCTACAGGGTGTAACAAGACCATTAACGAAGTCGTCAACCAAGCGTTATGGACATCAGACCAAGTGACTTTACGCAAAAATTATTGCTGGGAAACTACTTTTTTTTTGGGTGAAAAATCACGTTTTTCGGTAGGACTCAATGTAACGCACTCAAAACATTGTGCTGATGGATTGAATAGTCGTGAAGGTGTTTAAAGTAAAAATGTCACATTAAAAACATGTAAGTATTTAAAAATAAAAATAAAAACATTGTATTTAAATCGGGTAGCTTGATGTGCTGGCGTCTGTACAAGTAGGACTACACCACTCAGGTCCATAATAAATAATTCAATCATCAATTTCGAAAACAGTCCCAAACGTTATAACTTCAAAAATCTACCATAGTCAAAGAAACTCTAAGTAAATAAGTGATTACTATCCACACAAACTTCTAAAAGAGCTTGTTTCTCAAAGCCATAATAGGTAACATGCTAAGCCATGAAAAGAATCAAGAAAGACAAGATCAACGAGTTTGTAGACGAACTAGTTATGCCTCTGGTTCACTTATATGGTAACTAGTAATAAAACTATTAAGGGCTAATAAGAAACTAGATTGTATACTTGAGGCGTGTGGAATATGCGTGTGCGATGTTTTCTCTCACAGGCTTGGGATGCTGAAGTAAAAAGACGGATTTTTTTTGAGAATATCTCTGCATATTATACCTACATAGATGAAAAAGTTTTGATGTTTGAATTAATAAGTGTTCGTGCGCATTTTGAATATTGATTTCAGGGAAAAGAAAATCAACTTTTGCTACTGGACGGACTGGAGGTTTAAGGATGATTTCCACCAAACGGCTCGCATCACATCGGATCGGAAAGGAACACAGCATACGGCACGTGGCGGCCGACCTGTGGTGCGAGCCACGCGGGTGCTCTGCTACCCACTGTAGCACGGTACCATAGTAATGAGAAAGAACGGCGACACGCGGCTGTAACAGCTGATAGGTCACAGGCGCATGCGCGTATTTCATACGACTGTTGTGTTTTTTTTTTTTTTTTTCCCTCTCATAGAGAGGAGGCCTGCGTCCCAGCAGTGGGAACATTAATAGGCTGATTATGCTTATGCTTATGCTATGCTATGCTATGTTGTGTTATTGTGATTAAAGTGAATGAGTATAAAAAAAATGTTTCTTTGGGAAACTTGTTTTATTATCATGCGTACAATCACGTGTTTAAGTATCAGTCACTAATTACCAGTCACCCTATATGCAGATGAGGATTACATTGTAGATAACAATAAAAATTTCTACAACATGCAAATTTATACAGAAATCTTGGACTGGTTCATCAGTGACAAGAAACAATCATAAGTGCAGTTTATTAATTTCTCAAAACTCTGACGTAAGAAAAGATGATAGCACGAGACAATTACCTTAGCTTAATTGTCCATCTTAACAATGTCTATGAAATTGATAAACATCCCACACCTTCACACGGGCGTGAAATACTCGATTATCTCATACATACATAAACTCACGCTTTGTTTCCATGGAGGTAGGCCGAAACTATAGCATGCTACGATCCTAACATAATCAATATAGTTTAGTTTATTTATTAATTGTTATCAAAATTATGTCAGGTTTTAAAAAAAAATTAAAACATAAATTACACTTTAAGTTATTTTTGATTACATATTAAAAGGAGCATATAACACAAATTATATCATATGAAGAATTAACTGAGAATATACTATAAAATAATAGAAGTATAATTATAATAAAGGGTGTAAATAGACCCTTAACATAGCCGAAAGGTACTTGTTCTCCCCGTCTTTGCGATAATTTTTTTGTTCTAGACCATACCTGGGAACCTTCTAGTTACGGACATATTCGGACATTTCGGGGTCAAAGTTCCAACTTTTTCACAAGTTTTTTTTAAAAACATGTTTTTAATATAAGATTTTTACTTTACACACCTCCACGAACCCCGTACTATTCAATGCATCCACCAGCACAATGTTTTGAGTGTGTTACTTTGAGTTTTACCGTAAAACGTGATTTCTCACTCCAAAAAAAAAATCGATTCCCATCAATAATTTTTGCGTAAAGTTACTTAGTTTGATGTACAGAATGCTTGGTTGACGGATATGTGAATGGTCTGTTTACACCCTGTATATAATAATTATAATTATGATAATAGAATAGTCAGACGTTGCGCTTAAAATATCATTCGGTTGCCGATTCGGGTAGCTCCTTGCGTCTCGTCCACGTTCATACAGACACACGTGGATTGCGAGACTCATTGGTCTAGTAGTCGCAAGCGCGACTGTTAAGCATGAGCTTCTGGATTCGATTCCCAGGTCGGGAAAAGTGTTATTAAGTTTTTCCATCAGAAATTTCTCAGTAGCAGTCACGTAGTCTGGATTTGTGTTCAATTGATGGCAATTGGCTCGCCAACACTTGCAAGTCAAACATAACCGAGTGGGAGTACTATTAGGTACACCTTTGCAAAACCTTTCGCGAATCACAGGCGTGATGTTATGTTAAGTTAAATCGCCAATAAGGTCATCGATTATCTCGTTTCTAGATTATTCGATAAACGGTTGTCTCGACTCGGTTCCACGACTTGACTATGTAGATTACGATTTTACGAGTCGTTCTATTTATTCGATCACTGAAATGTTTATGGTATGCTCATTTGAATTAACTGCTTAAGCAGCTTGCAGGGCTGTTTGAATTTAAAGGGTTTCTAAGCCATTCGAATGGGCGGTGATAACCAAGGATTTGAAGTAGTGTAGGCAGTAAACTTGAATACGAGTTTAAATCTACATTTTATTTTATCTACAAATGTGATCAGTCGACCTGATAGTAAAAGGAGTTTTGTAACACAAAAAACGTTGTTTGTTTTGTAAATAATTAAGTTTGATTTTGTTTGGCTAACCTTAACTTACCTAATGTTATCAATTATTTGTTTTCATTTTTTTTATTTGTATTTTAAATCTTTTTTTTTATTTTTTATTAAGGTGCATAATACTTTGCATGTAGTGCTCTTCTTTAAGTAATGGGGCACTTAGACTTAAGTTTGTAATGTTTTACAATATAATATGTAATAGTGTAGGTACTCATTGTTGAAGAGCCAAAAAAAAAAAATGAGCAAAACTTGTACTGTCACTTACGGGATATCTTCCGTGATTGTTCATTATTTTAAGCTCCCGATATCCCTGTAAATGACCGTACAAGTTTAGTTGTAAACCGTGAAAGCTTAAAACAAATAAATAAACACCTAATAAATCTACAACAGTCACCAAGGAACTAGCAAAAACAATAAGTCACTAAGATTTTAGGGTTTATCTTACTGCAATGTCCGCCTTGAGTGTAAGGCCTACGTCCAGGGCAAGCAACTTACAAACTAAGCGACTACACGCTAAGGGCACCTCCTGAACCTCGGCTTTGAGCATTGCTGGGCGAGGACAGCATAGGGACAGGCTGGATCTGAATGGTGTCACTATTTAGAAGCTGATTTTGGACTACAGGCTCAGACACGCGGGCTGGCTCGAGCAAGGGTCAGGGAGGGCATGAATCGGGATGTCGCGACGGCCTCGATGGCGAGGACGGAATGACGGCTGTTTGTGTCTGTGCTTTTTGATCGTGCTAGTTTCCCTACTGCTCTCCTGGAGGAGGGTGATAGCGTCATCGGGAATGACGAGGGCATGCCTAGGTCGGCGAATCTTACTAAAATAATTACGTGAAAATGAGAAAGCAGTTTTATAAACGAAATGCCTTGAAGCCAAGTGGATAGATAGATATATCAGAAAATAACTTATATTCAAGAGTTTTTAGGCATTTGTAAGACATCTGTACGGCTAAGGTAATGAGATTTTCTCAACAGACATTTGAAAGACTTCCTTTTGGTAAATAGGTTTTGTAATAAAAGTGAATACTTAAGACATTTAAAGTAGCACGTCGAGTGATGTTACTTAAGCTGTGCAACATTTAGGTCAAGTTGTAAATTGTAGGAAAACTGAAGGAAAATATATTATGTTGTTAGGAATATTTAAACTACTAAACCCGCATATTTGTATTAACTTCGTCTGCGTGGAGATCGGTAGTTTTCCCACGAGATCGTGAATATCAGGATAAAGTATCCAGGTATTAAGTGATATGTGTGCCAAATTTTACCCAAATTCGTTCAGTAATTTTTGCTTGAAAGAGTAACAAACATCCTCACAAAGTTGCTCAAATTAGTAAGTAAGATTTTTCAATTTTCACAATTTTATAACCAATTTTGTTTTTTCAAATCTATTAGTAGAGAACAAGAAAGAAGTACTATAGGAGCTCATGGCTAAATAATAACAACCGCACGGGTCGATCTTCAAGGATAAGCCGCGCTTGCCAAGGTCAGTCTGTGGATGGGTGGCATCGTTACCTACCTAGTTCCGTCATGCCTCGGACAGCACGTTAAGCCGTTGGTCCCGGCTGTTTTTTGTAGATCTTTTAGACTGTCGTTACAGGTAGTCACTGTCCCGAAAGTCTGTCAACCAGTCTTACCAAGGCCTACCGTATTACCTAGTAGGCTAGGCAGATGGTGATGAGGAAAGAAGCATTGCGCCAACCATAAACAAATTCCACAAACGACAAAGATTGTTTACAAAATATTTCCGTGACACCTAAAACACAAAATAAAATTGATAAAACATGGCGGACATTAGAACATTCCTTTAATTTACATAATAAATTCTTATCATTCCTCTAAGGGACAACGTGCTAACTGATTTAACGTCAACGTTATGTGGAAACGTTTTAATAAACGTTAATTGTCTATTCCTGCGTGACGCATTGACATAATTTGTTGTAATGTGTCTTGTTTAGTGTGGCCGTCATTTTTTTTGATTATATTGTGTTGGTTCTTTTGAATTTTTGGTAGTCAGACGAGTTATCATACTACATAATAATACTAAGTAAGTCCGGGGTAAATTAGGGTGAGATCTAATAAGTACAAGCAAATAGTTACATATCATCATCTGCCTAGCCTTTTCCCAATTTTGTTGGGGTCGGTTTCCAGACCAACCAGCTATTCAGCTGCATCCGGTGCACCTGCCTATCTGACCTCCACAATTCAGGAGAAAAAAGGGCGAGATCTACAAAACAAAACATCACGCCTGTAGGATAAAATAGATGTGTACCGAATAGTACCAACACCCACATTTCGCCAGTTATGTTTAAGTCTCATTTAAATAGGGGGAGAGCCAATTGTCATCAACCGGGCACAAATCCTAAAATCCTCGGTCACAAAATCAATCAGTACTGATACCAATCTACTAATTTGACATATTTTTCCACCAAAAAGACTAGCATTGGATTTCTAGTACCACTACTGGGCCTAAGCATCCCCAGTTCACCACAATGCTCGATGCTGTGCTTCTCTTCTCGGTTATCGAACTGAAACATCATCATCATCTGCCCAGCCTCTTCCCAACTATGTTGGGGTCAGTTACCAGTCTAACCGGATGCAGCCGGATACCAGTATTTTACATGGAGCGACTACCTATCTGACCTCCACAACCCAGTAACTGGATAATACGATACCCCTTGGTAAGACTGGTTGTCAGACTTTTTGGGCCACTGACTACCTGTAACGACTGTCAAAGATCTACAAATGACAGCCGGGACCAACTTCTTAACGTGCTTTCCGAGGCACGGAGGAAACTCGGTAAGTAATGGGTGGTCACCCATCCACAGACCAACCTAGGCAAGCACTGCTTAACCTAAAGATCGATCCGAGCGGCTGTTATTATTTAGCCACGAGCTCCTCCTCCGGTTATCGAACCGAAACGATAGACTAAAATTATACGCAAGCTGTTGCACCAGAGACCAGGCAAATTGGAATGCGAGTTAGCGAAAACAGCTTAGATTTGAATTGGCCGAGTTATACTTAGTATGCTTGAAGTTGTTCTATGTAGTGAATTTCATCATTTGTTAGCAACAGAACATGACGCCTGTAATCACCGAAGTGTTAAGCAGAGTTGTACCTATAGTACTATAAAGTACACCCACATTTCGCCAGTTATGTTTAAGTCCCATGAATTAGGGGGCAAGCCTATTGCCATCAACAGGTCACGTATTAACACTCCGTTGCTGCTACTGAGAAATTCCTGATGGAATAACCCAATAACAATTTGCCCGACCCGGGAATCGAACTCATGCTCAGCAGTAACTATTCTGACCGCTAGACCAACGAGGCAGTGGTTTGGAAGTAAATAGCATTTAAAACCTTAGAGAACACTCATTTTAGGTGTGGTAGCACTTCGAAAGGGCCTGCTTGGTGATTGAGGCCTAGATATAGATACTAGAGAGCATAGACAAGTGGCAAATGCTGCCAAAGAGGGTTCGTCTTTCTACAACGACAAGACGGAGTAGACATAAAAATTCATTTTCCTTAATATGTCAATTCAATACATTTTTCTATTTTCTATCAAAATTGTCACTTATACATAGAATGCGCTCTGTCAAGCCCACTGTTTGTTAACTACCTCAGGCGATACGACATACATCAAGACGTGATATCCGCGCACATCAGTCGTCACTTTCAAAGTCGCATCGAGGCGCCTCGTGGCAAGCTTTAAACAAATTCCATGATTATTTGTATTCTCCGCCGTCACTGTCGCAAGACGCGTGTCGATTCAGAATGTAACTTGTAGGCAATACGTTAGGCTTAATTAATAGTCCTAATGAAGCTTGCACAATATGGAGAAATACAGATGTCATTGACATCCAACCATTACACAATCGTCACCGTATCGTGACAAAACAATAGAAGAAAGATTTTATCACACTTAAATCAGACGTGAACATCTATTTCGTATCTTTAATCATTCGTACAAATACGGTGACAAAACCTGATCAAACCACAAAACGGTTGTCACTTGTCAACTTATGAGTGCCTAGTACAAATTGACACTTCGCGGTGGCGCTACTTTCAAAGGAAAATGTCAACTTAAACGTCAAACTTATTGGTTTTTTATTTAGTACTTAAGTTTGTCGCATATCAAGATATGTTGGGTACGTGTATGAGGTGGAACAAGCACCAATTAACTGACTTTCTCTTTGCTCTTGTCTTTTGAATGTCATTTCCTGTCGGTGTTGACGTTTTGTGATAATAGATGGCGTTGTATTGAAGTTGAGTAGTAAGTAATTATTTTGCATTTTTATGTTTTTCATAAGACAATTTTGTGTTTATATTTTTCTCTGACTCTCAAAGCTACCTATGCTTTTATTTGTCTGTCATTCATTAAGTTTTTTTTTACAATTGGACTTGAAAATTATACCTATCATCAAAATTTATTAAAATAGGAAATTATGACACCTGAAGGTTTCAGAACAATACATTGAAAAATCCGATTAGTTTGCCATTTCAGTTATGTTGGGTTTACAACGTACCCAAAAAAGTTGGTGGTGGACCACTATTCACAGTATTCACCTCTATGAACTTAGTAATAAAGTTGAAAAGTGGTCAACCGCGAACTTTGCCGACTGTACCCACATAAAATATTATGTTACATGCAGGAGACATTTTCCCTCATAGATATTATTTAATTTATTGATTTTTTTTTTATTAAAAACACCCTAATCACACCAAGGAAACCGTATCCAAAACAAACAATAAAATATTTTAGCGGTAAACTTTATTTCCCTGACAGACCAAAAATATTTTTTTTAAAATCTAAAAGGGATGCTGAAACGTGCAAGCCTGTTAATAAAACCATCACCACCGTCTCTATGGGGACAATTCAATTAGCGGTCGTGCGTCGCAATGGTTGTTTTTTCAAAATTTTCATCTAACCCCGCCATCCAGCCTTTTGAGGCAAACGGACTGTATATTGCAACTATGATCTGGATGTGTTTCAATTCTAGAATTGTAGGTTTATGCTTGCCGACTGCAGTTTTGTTTTGTCGGATAGTTGGCGAGGCGAACAGGTGGTATTTGATGCTGGAGGTTTATCTTACCATAATTATGGTGTGGTGCAATTTATCACAGTTTCTTACGAAATGGCACGAGCGTTACTGCAGATGTGATGATGGAAAAGCTGGCAAATCTTTGTCGCCAGCTTTGGTTGATCGCTCATCCCCGTTGCTCCTGCACGACAGCGTTCATCCTCTTGACGACAGACGATCTCCAAGTTACAAGAGCTAGGTTGAAAGTTATCCGTCGTCCACCATATTCCAGATCTTGCGCCGACAATCTTCCACTTTTTCCAGAATTTGGACCAACTCCTCCAAAAAAAAAGGGGTCGGTAATCCCAAGCCTCTTATCATAAAGAAAATCCACTAAATTACACTCCTAAACTACCAAAATCTTACCAAAGACAAAATCTTAAGGAAATGTGACTTGGCTTGCGATGCCATCGACATGTAGGGTCTACATTCATGTATGCTAAGTCGTAAAAGCCAATGGCTTAATAACCAAGAGTCTGGACCTGAAGACCGACACCTGAAGGGGCTTTTCTTTAGGCAGTTCGATCAAAGGCTTATAGAGCGGTAATCCTGGATACAACGCGTATTGTTAGGAGGTTGAACCGTGATCGCCAGTAGCTTTGAGAGGGGACAGGGCCTGCGAGGTAGGTATTTGAAGAAACTATTGCCGTCGCGCTACAAAAATATTGACGTGGTCGACGTTTAGTATTCTCCTTTTTTTTCCTCGAAAAGTGAGCCGATTCAATAATATTTGACATTAAAATTTTAAGAAAGAGTGTGTCTAGATTCCTTTCAATTTCAATAATGTTAAAAACTTTTTGATTTTGTCTGGTAGTTCTCTAATCACAGTTATAAAAATTGGGCATTTTTTGTAATTATTGGAGGGTCATATTTTCTTTACTTATTAGTTTCTGAAAAAAGAAAACGAGAAAGGCGCGTCTACAGTAGGCCTTGATTTTATAAAAAAAATAAAAATTACTCTATAGGCATTATTTAGGAAGAATGAAAATGAATACATTTGTATGGAGATCGCAGCCTCTGCTCCCTCTTAATATTGTTCTTATTGCAGACGGAATAAGGTTCATGATAATATAATTTGAAGATAAAACAAAAAGCGACAAATTCATCAGTCACCACACTGACTATAACAGTATGAACGGTTTCATTAAAACATTTGCATGACGTACACCCAAAAATGTTGATTGAACGGAAAAGCTTGACTCAGCAGTTAATTGGTCCGTCTGCGTTTTAATTGTCATATGCATTCACAAAGGGTTTTACAACTGACTGATTTGTTTCATATTCCACGTATGATTTTCAAGGATCATTTACACGGATAAAGTTTCTCTTCTCAAAACGGCAATCTACACGGGGTAAAAAGATGACTCGTGTAAACAGTACGTACGATGCTCGCATGCCGTAAATTAACCGGTACATTCAAAGTGCTGCTCTGGACACCGGCCTCTTGCAGATGTACTGAAGTATTAGTTTGAGTACGGTGTCTATAGCCGCTCTGTTCCGATCTTATAGCCGATAATCGCTTCACATTTGCGTCCATCTGAACAAAAAATCACATTTCTAGTTTCGAATCACACTTCAAAAGCATTCACCAGATGAGTCTCTTAATTATGTCAAAAATGTATGCAAGTTTTTTGTTTCGCACGATTGTAAAGACATGAGTGCGATTATCGCTTACAAGAATCGCCGGATATTGTCGCATCGGTCGAGATCCTCTCTTCGTGTAAATGATCTTTTAAAATATTCCTGGTATGATTATGATCACGTTTTTGGTGTCATGTTCCATATTATTATGAAGAGATCAAAGGACGATATGACTAATGATAATCACTTTGACACTTCGCCAGAAACTGTCGCCTTGTTGAGTTTGGTGATATATGGTATTATTTGCGGCCAGCTTCATTCAATAAAGAGGATAATATTTACAGTTGCACATTCTAAGGAAAAAACAATTATTTTAACACTTCTAATGATTTGAGTAACCATTCTTATGCAATAAACAAAAATTTGTACGAAGTAAGAACCGTCAAAGAAAGCAAAGCTACGAATTCTTACTTTTGACATTTCTAACGTAGTTCTAACTTCAAGCAATTACTAAACCACAGAATAAAAATCTTTTACTTAAGTTATCACTTTGACTTGTTTATAGATACCTACGGGTGTAAGTCTTCATTATTATTTTTCAAGTTTCGAGTTCATAATTATGTCTTAATTTCAGAATATCTTTAGTATTGGATTCGAATTAAAAAACAATTCACAATTTATGTTTATTAACTATTTATGCAGACAAAAAATGTTATTATTCGAAAGAATGAGAGGCAACCGAGTCAACACAAGGTAAGGTAAGGCTTATAATTGCAAAAAGATAAGAGGGCATAACTGACTCTGGTTACAGACAAGTATAAATTAAAAGGCAAATGCCCAATTTCTTTGAACGAATTAATTTCACTAATGAACCTGAACGCTATCAGCTCATCTAAACTGCTTTCAAAAACTGTCAGTCTCAATATTCCATAGCAATTATGACACTGCTCTTGAACGCCATTTTGTTGTCCTGATTACGTGGTGAAATTGCCTTTAGAAGCAAAACCTTTGCGCATAAAACACGCGACTTTATGATTCCCGTTTTCTAGAAATACTTATACTCTGTTACACAACGTTATTACTACTAAACTACAATTATTTATATTCCAATAACAAGAAATTGATGTTATTTCTCCATCTTATTACTACGAAAACATCCTTATTAAAAGCAATGATCGAATTCGACCGTTACACATCCAATAACATAATAATTTATATAGTTTCTTAATACTTCGTACCGGAGGCCTCTCAGCTAACTTATTTCAAACTTTATCTTGATTGGAGAAGGTTTAATTTCCTGTGTGGTGTATAAAACAACCATAATAAAGTACACCTACGCACTGGCAAAGTTGTTTCTACAAGTAGTTGAAATGATAATAGAAATACTAACGTCCATTATAAGTTGACCTGTCACAGTTAGAACAATAAAGGTTATTTTTGTTTTTTCTGGGGCTCAAGTTAAAATGGTAACTCAAGGGTATTGTGGGGCATTATTAAGGCAAGAAATGTCTACTTTTTTGGAAAATGGTTTTAATATGTTAAAGGTCAGTAAGAAATCTATTGTGTGTATAGAATGCGTAGTATGTTATATTGTTTATTTTGTAGTTTGTCCGTGATGTTGGTAACTTCGCTTTGTTATGGTGAAGTAGGTCTAACAGGTAATAAGGCCGTTTACACTAACATTATCATTAATACTAGAAACAAGCAGCAAGTGGGATATATCGGGGGTCCAGCTGTGTGAAAAGCGAAAAAGTGCCGAAAAAAACTCGCGAGCGGACACAGTGAGTTTATTCATTTATTTAAACTTCATGTACAATAGTGGTACATAGGCGGTCTTAATGCCACAAGGCATTCTCTACCAGTCAACCTTTGGGTTAAATAAGAAAACATTGAGATAGGGTACAATATAAATATATGAAAAATAAAAAGTTAAGAGTATAATTATGAGTTTCGTGTGTCGGGAACAGAATCGAGTTGCGTGACAGTGGTAGCGGTACTGAGTGCAAAAAACGAACAAGAAAGAGGGTAGACCGATTTGTCTACTCATAAACACTCACCCGCAATAACTTCAGTTTATCCGTGATCATGGTGCTTGCAACAGCGCCGAAATATCGGGAACTCAAAACAATCAGTAAACATGGTAAATATACCGTTTCTAATGTTACTTACAAGAATGCCTAAACTCTTTGTTGAATTTTCAGCCTTCAGCTCAGCTTTGAGAGTAGAATTTCCAACAGTGTATAATAAGACTAGGTGTAGCTTAGTTATTGTGAAAACGGGGTCTGTTGTGGTCGATGTTACCCCACCTACGTAAGTTAGCGTCGATGTATTTATAATAATTATTCATGAATAGTTTGAAAAGGGATACTACCCTTTGTAAAATAAAGGTAGATACTTACCTATTTTATTGGAATGGAACTACACGATAATAGAGATCTAGTTTTTGGATAAAATAGAATAGTGTCTATCTTTTGTTATTTTTATCTTTTGTTGTATCAATCTGTCAGATTTTTTCTACCAATATTTTCTTGGGAGGAACTTTAAGAAATACTTTATTTTGAATAATTGACGACTGAACCAACGACCAATGTTCCACATTAGCCCTAGATCGAAAGATTTGGAGGTCATGGCGGAAGGCCTTTGCCCAGCAGTGGGATGACACAGGCTAGCAGCAACAGTAGTAATAACAATCATTAAGGCTATTTTCTTTTTTTTTTATCAGAACTTAAAATCGATGTCGTAAATACGTCAAATCAAAGCCTTAAGAACGTTAACGTCTCACGGCATTTCCTACAGACTCATAAAACTTGACAGAGAACAGTTCTCTGTCAAGTTTTTAGACTTATATATTTTGCTTATGCGTACGAAGTTTCATTAAAATCGGTTCAGTCATTTCGACAAAAATCACTTAAAAGTTTGTATAAATTACTGTAAGACGTTAACGCTCGTAACTTATTTGACTTTTAATTTTTATCGTTCAACTACAATAAGATATAGAAAATCCTCTCTCTATCCTCGAGAATCTAGCTACATATTCTACACCTACACACTTGACAAGTTTTTTATTCTGAAAAACCAGATACTGGACCAGTCCATCCTAGGAAAGGTCCAACAACCACGACCGGATACTTTGACGAGAATAAATTCTAAAACCACAGCTTAGGTACTACATAGAGTCTATCCGAATAGATTTTTTTACTAAATTCATGCGATCAATACATCCACGATCCATGATCCATGATCCATTCGATCCATGATCTTTGACAGTCGTTAGGTAGTCAGTGGCCCAAAAAGTCTGACAACCAGTCTTACCAAGGGTTATCGTATTACCCAGTACTAACTGGGTTGTGGAGTCGCTCCATGTAAAATACTGGTATTCAGCTGCATCCGGTTAGACTGGAAGACGACCCCAACAAAGTTGGGAAAAGGCTAGGCAGATGATGATGATTCATGCGATCAATATTGTTTATAGGCCGACCGCTGTAATGAGTCCTCGCGAAGGTATAAATTTAAATGGAATATTCTGAAGGTTGATCACGTATTGGTTCAATTACTATCGTTATACCTACAAGGATTATAGTTATTTTAAAGCAAATAACCTGTGGGATATTGTTATGACTTTGCGGACACTTAATGTGCCTTTGATGGGGCAAGGCGGAGGACTCATTAAAGCGGTTGGTCTATGAATTTTAAAAAGTCATAGAGTAAAAATAGTTCAGTTTCATGGTCTGTCACTACTTGCGGGGTCTTGCGATGACTTGAGACTTGAGGACTTGAGATGTCAGTAACAATGAAGTGGTCCGCAAAGGCCGATGCCTGCCAGGACTGAGGGACTGTTTGAAAGAGATACCGCGGCCCTGGAACACACGGGGCTAGAAAAGGAACATGGATTTTAGTCAGTAAAAGTCTGACACTCCCTTCCGCTCCGCCCAGAACGGGGAGAGGGGGATGGGGGGGCATTTGATGATATCCCATCCGAAAAAAAAAGAGGTCTTGCGTTAATTCTGTTACAGCCTGTACGTCTTATCTGATAGCAGCTTTCAACGCTTACTAAAGAATGCAAATTAATTCCACAAGTCAAAGCGATCCTGTTTTAAAATAGAATCCTACGCATAAAATGAAGACCTATCTTAACTTACAAATGAAGAACAAATTAATACAGATTCGAAGATATTGCTTATCTTAAGAACGAGTTGTAAAGTTAACTGAAACAAATGAGAAGTAAGTGGTATGATGGCGGGTTTTGATTGATGTCGTGGGTGATGAATGATGAATGACAGATGAAATAATTATAAGGAACATACACTGATGTTCTTAGGGCTTCTATGATCTGCATCTGGTTATACAAAATCGTGAATTTAGGGTTTTTTTTTTTTACAGTTGGGCATTATCGATAACATACAGGGTGTTAACAGACCCTTCACATAGCCGTCAACCAAGCATTCTGTACATCAAACTAAGTAATTTTAAGCAAAAATTATTGCTGGGAATCTACTTTTTTTTGGGTGAAAAATCACGTTTTACGGTAGGACACGATGGAAAGCACTCAAAGCATTGTGCTAAGGCAGGCAAAGACATGAACGCAAAAATGCACAGAAAATTCTCGCGAACAAAATAAAAATGTATGAAGATAGCTTTACATGCTGCATTGCGCAGGTCGATGCATTGTGTGTACCTGGCTTTAAGGCTTTAAGGCCTTCTGAAAACATACATGCATATAACATTGTAGATGGGCTATAAAAGTTTGTTGTGTAAATATTTTAACTTTGGTTATGTATTTGAAATAAAAATACTAGGACTGCATCAATTTACTGCATTGATGAAACATTTTTATAACATTTAATGTGATAATAATGTGGTTGGAGAGGGAAAGGAAGACCAAGGAAACGATGGATGGATGATGTCGGAAATGATATGAAAGATAAAGGAGTAAATTATAGCGAGACGGTTGACAGAGGAGAATGAAAGAAAAAAAAGTCTTGCACCGACCCCAAGTAACATGGGATAAGACAAGGGCAGGAAGATGATGAGTGTGTGTGTGTGTTGAGTGTGCGTGTGTTGTGTGTGTGTGTGTGTGGTGTGTGTGTGTTGAAAAGAAGATCACAGACACGATGGATGGCCTGTGTGAAAGATTCATGTTTCACAGGGTAAAAAGCGTCTGACTACTGAAATAACGACTAATAGAGCAGTATGGAAGAAGAAGATTTGCTGCGCCGACTCCAAATGAATTTGAAATTGGATAAGGAAAAGGCATGAGAAGAATGATAATAAAAGGTGTAAAAAGACCCTTAACGAAGACGAAAAGCACTTATTCTCCCCGTCTTTGCGATCATTTTTTTGTTCTAGACCACACTTGGGAACCTTCTAGTTACAGAGATATTGGGGGTCAAAGTTCCAACTTTTTCACAAGTTTTTCTGTTTAAATACATGTTTTTAATGAAATATTTTTACGTAAAACACCTCCACGACCCCTGTACTATTCAATCCATCCATCAGCACAATTCTCTGAGTGCGTTCCATCGAATCCTACCGAAAAACGTGGATTTTCATCCCAAAAAAAAGTCGTTTCGCCACATTATACATAACTAGGTTTTGCTCGCGGCATCGCTCCCGTTATGTAAGGAAATTAACCCACGGGAACGTTTTAAATGTAGCCTATGACACTTGGGGATAATGTAGCTTTCCGCTAGTCAAAGAATTATTATAACTAGAAGACGGGATATTTACCATGTTTATTGTTTTCTTTGAGTTCCCGATATGAAACGTTCCTGTTCTGTTGTTTTCTTTATGTTCATGGTGCTTGCAACAGCGCCGAAATATCGGGAACTCAAAGAAAACAATAAACATGGTAAATATCCCGTCTTCTAGTTATAATAATTTTAGTGACCATGAAAGTTTAAAGTCAAAGAATTTTCAGAATCGGATCAGTAGTTTTAAAGATAATCCCCGACCTACAAACTTACAAACAAATTTTACCTCTTAATATAGAATAGAATGTGACGTTTATCCAGGCCCTCAGTTGTGTAACAGGTTGCCTATCGCCTGTCTACGAAAAGGCTAGACCAGATAGAAACATTTTTCCTAGGCAAGTTTTAGGACCCGTGCGGAATAACAAACAAGTTGACATGAGGCATATTATTCTGAGCACAACGTAAAGCCTTGCTATTAAATAATGGTAAAAGAAGCTTTGCGGATTTTACTATGATAGGCCTAGCTCGTGGCTAAATAATAACAGCCGGTCGGGTCGATCTTTAGGCTAAGCCGTACTTGCCTAGGTTGGTTTGTGGATGGGTGACTGCCACATACCGAGTTTCCTCCGTGCCTCGGAAAGCACGTTAAGCAGTCGTTACGTAGTTTTTAAAAGAAATCAATGAAGCTTTTACTTTTGAATTTATTAATGTACTAGCTTATGCCTGCGGAGCTCGTGGCTAAATAATAACAGCCACGCGGATCGATATTCAGTTTAAGCAGCGCTTGCCTAGGTTGGTCCGTGGATGGGTGACCACCCATTACATACCGAGTTTCCTCCGTGCCTCGGAAAGCACGTTAAGCCGTTGGTCCCGGGTGTTATTTGTAGATCTTTGACAGTCGTTAGGTAGTCAGTGGCCCAAAAAGTCTGACAACCAGTCTTACCAAGCGGTATCGTATTACCCAGTACTTACTGAGTTTCTCCATGTAAAATACTGGTATTCCGCTGCGTTCGGTTAGACTGGAAGCCGAGCTCAACATAGTTGGGAAAAGGCTAGGCAGATGATGACTGTATAATAGGCTTTGGAGTATACAGGGT
Source organism: Noctua janthe (assembly GCA_910589295.1). Taxonomy (NCBI): domain Eukaryota; kingdom Metazoa; phylum Arthropoda; class Insecta; order Lepidoptera; family Noctuidae; genus Noctua; species Noctua janthe. The sequence continues at coordinate 6,812,486 of OU342578.1, forward strand.
GGAAGGAACACCGACGTACAGACGGTTACCACGTATTCAGTACATCATTCTGAACCCTCAGTTTCATCATTAATTAAAGAAGAAAACAGCTGTTTCCTACAAAAGTGAAAACCTACACGGTCAAAATGTATTATCATCGAAAGACGTCCTCTGCTGGACATAGGCCTCCCCCAAGTGTCGCCACATTGACTGGTCCCGTGCGTCTCGCATCCAGCCGATCCCTGCAACCTTTACCAGGTCATCGGTCCACCTAGTGGGAGGACTTCCAACGCAATGTCTTCCAGTTGGAAAATGTATAGAACAGTTGATTTTAAAAAAAATATACCGATATTCTTTATCGTTTGGTAAGTGCCCAACCAGGTGTCAGGGTTTTTATTTCGCCCAGGGGCCTCTTACTTGGTTAATATGCCGTTGAAAAATATATCTCAGGCATGCTGGTTTCCTCACGATGTTTTCCTTCACACCGAAGCAAGTAATAATTATACAATACGCACATGAATCACAAAAATCAGTGGTCTTGGGTTCGAACTTGAGACCTATGACTTGGCAGTCCGACAGTCACACCACTAGACTACCACTGCTTCTAATGATAAACATAATATACTGATAACCGAACGATACCTCTTGAAAAATTACTGTTTTCTTAATTTTGGCTTTTCTTTATGAGTTCTTATTAATGGAGCTACTTTTCCATGATTTTTTATAGGTAATCATTTAGGTACAGACAACACCACATCAATCCACTACAATCTTTCAAATGTCTTTAATAGATTTTCAACTTTATCGCTAATGTATTAGGTTCAAAGTTGAATGGGAAAATTTGTCAATTTAGGATACCCTGATGTGCTGGCGTCTGTAGAAGATCAGTGTAAAAAACTTAAATGGCTATAAATCATCACTCATCATCATCTGCCTAGTATTTTCGCACAATGTTGGTTCTGCTTCTAGTTTTAAGCAAAATACACGTTAAAATAATAACCCGAGCGATTAATTTCATCCACAATCACAGGTAGCCAAAAATCCCAAATAAAACTCTTTCTCGAAACAGCCTCCCAACCAGATCTTGCCACAAAAATAAGTAAAAATCAAACTAAACAACAAAAAATCCACCGCCATTGAACACCTGCCCTAATTACGATCCCTAACGAGTAAGTATCAAACCTGTTTATTAAAAAAAAATAAACCAACTTATCTTTGCCATCCCTAAAATGATTTATAAGTCTTAGCATCAGGAACTAAGGTCGAAAGTCGCTGTTGTTTTTTGTTTTTGACGTGTGATATTGTGTTGTATGAAGACTCATCTTGATTCTTGGGATGTCTTGTGTTTTTTGGACACCGACTACTTTATAATGTCTTTTTTATTGAAAGTGTACTGCGGTCTGTTTTAGGCTGAGGGCAGATACGCTGTAATCCAATTTTGGAGTCCATTGATAAAGATTTTGATTGTCTTTTCTGAGATTTTGGGTTGAAAGGCGTTTTTAGATAAGATTAGACAGGTATTTTAATTATTTTTTATGTTAAAACGGCATTATTATTCGATGTTTATTGTTTTCACAAAGGTTGGGTTGGTTACCCAGGTTTTAATAAAAACCTTAAGTCACGGTGGACATTAGATGACTATTTAAAAATGATCAACTGTTGAATGATTTAAATATTCAAATAAAAATATATTTTTTACTAAAATTGTCATTATAAATTAGAAAACAAAAAATTAATAACTCACTCAAAAATAATTACAAGAAAATGAATTAAATCTTACCTTTCATCCGAGAATGAATTCTGGCAGCTCTTGTTCAAAATCCAAAACAGAAAACAGTCACAAAGTCACTCACAAGTCAAACAACACTGTCAACAAAGTACACAAAATTCCGGTACACAATAAACAAAAATACACAATTCCAGAAAAAAAAGTTTTCATTCAAAACATTAAAAAAAAAACACAAAACGTCACACACGATTTCAGAACTGTCAAAAAGTATTTAATTAAAAAATGAAAACAATTCTACATTGTTCTCCGGACTTGTTCCATATTTAATTTAAACTTTTTCACACAAAAAAGTCAGTACTCGTCAGCAATTTATTTTTTTATTGAGAGTAAAAAGGTTGTATATCGAAAACGGCGCGAAGCCGCTGGGCGCGAAACGTCAAAACGACATGGGACGTCCGCGTTGGCGCCTAGCTGACACCACACTGTTGGGTCCATTACAATGGATGCAGCATAGTGTGGCTGTACCTTTGATAATATACATAATTGATAAACCTTTTCGGTGTTGTAGAGTCGTCTGGCACGGTTTTAACATAATATGTTCGTGAATCATGAAGGCATGTGTTTAGATATAATATGTATTTTGCAATGTAGAATTCCGAGGCATACATTTTTTGTTTTGCTGATAGTTTTTATAAAACTGATCTGTTTTACGACCCTGACAACAAATTCCCAAAATTAACTTACCAAATATTTTTATCTTCATAGATTTTTCCAATAATTCTGCGAAGAATTTTCGAAAACTTTTATAAACATGTTATCGTAACTTAATTGAAACTTCTTGACTTTTAATTTAACTTTGAGAACATCATGAAAATGTTCGTTACTCGTGGTCTAAATCAGTAATTTTACTGATTTAGACCACGAGTAACGAACATTTCCACACACACTTTTTTACATGTTAGTATGTATTGTAAATACAATACATACATGTAAAAAAGTGTGGGTGGAAATGTACATGTACATGTTATTTTGAAGAATTTTACCTATAATATTTTTATAATTCTTGTTGTAAATATGTTGCTTTTAACTGTGCAATAAATTGAACTTGTCTGTTATATTTATTTTAAATTATTTAGGCTAAATGGCCCAAATAGAATGGCCCGCGAGCCATTCGACCGTAACGAAAAGTTCTTGACGTTCCAATGGCCCGGTGATAAAATGATGTCAAAATAAATTTCAAGGGGCAGTCGCATACATTCTCATATAAATTAAATTAAATACAGAAACTACAGAAAGCTCTTTCACCTCGTCTACATTTTTACATCTGGCCATACACGCACGCCAGTTTGCTTGTACTGCGCACCTGACCTTTCTGAAGAAGTATGTCCTTCTAGCGCGTCCACTACCGCCGCCACCACTTAAAATGTATTTAAAAAAGTATTTAAGGTTTTTAGGATTTTTTTTTGTTTTATTTTATAATTGTTGTGTTATTGAGGTATAAGTTATGTATAGGCCAAAGTTGCCTGAAAATAAATGAATGTTATGTTAAAAGGTAACAATAAATCAGTAAGATAAAATAACCTACACAGATTGGCAACCCGTCAACGCATAGACCGATGTTATCGATTTTTAACCCTTTGAATGCATGCCAAACATGTTTGCTAAGTAGTGCTTTGACACAAATTGCACTGCTTTTACACCCATTACGTATTTTAAGTGTCATGGGTACAATATACCAAGCTGTAATGGCACCTAAGCTCGAATGAAGAGGTCAGCAACCGAGTAGGGGTCCGCATGGGCCGATGCCTGCCAGAGCTGCGGGACTGTTCGAAAGAGACACCGTGGCCCTGGAACACAAAGGGCAAAGAAGGAACATGGATGGGTTTTAGTCAGTACAAGTCTGACACTCCCTTCCGCTCCGCCCAGAGTGGAGGGGGTCATTTGATGATTTCCCATCCAAAAAAAAAAAAAAAAAAAAAGGGGTATGATTCCACATACAAATCACGTAGACAAACATTCAGACAGGACAAATATCTGTAGGCCGTACAAATGTTTGCTTCTACACGGATTTCGTGTTGGTTCCGAGGTTTATATAACTCGCTTCCTATCTAAAGGATTTTGGTTTACAACGTAAAATTTTTCAAAGAAATCAATGAAGCTTTTACTTTTTAATTTATTAATGTACTAGCTTATGCCTGCGGAGCTCGTGGCTAAATAATAACAGCCACGCGGATCGATATTCAGTTTAAGCAGCGCTTGCCTAGGTTGGTCCGTGGATGGGTGACCGCCCATTACATATCGAGTTTCCTCCGTGCCTCGGAAAGCACGTTAAGCCGTTGGTCCCGGCTGCCATCTGTAGATCTTTGACAGTCGTTACAGGTAGTCAGTGGCCCAAAAAGTCTGACAACCAGTCTTACCAAGGGGTATCGTATTACCCAGTACTAACTGGGTTGTGGAGGTCAGGCAGTCGCTCCCTGTAAAATACTGGTATTCAGCTGCATCCGGTTAGACTGGAAGCCGACCCCAACATAGTTGGAAAAGGCTAGGCTGATGATGACTAGCTTATGCCTTCGGCTTCGCCCGCGTGGAGTTCGGTTATTGCCCTACGGGATCGTACTACCGGGACAAAAAATATCTTATGTGTTAATCCGGGCTATAAACTAAGTGTGTGCTAAATTTCATCCAAATCCGTTCAGTAGTTCTTGCGTGAAAAAGTAACAAACATTCATCCATCTATCCTCACAAATTTTCCCATTTATAATATGTAGTAGTTAATAATTTAATAAAGCTTGAAAGAATTATAAGTAGATATTAGATTCTCAACAGATAAAAATATTGCATTTTTTTTTAAATGGCAAGCCGCCTTTGTTTCAATTCTCAGGTCGATTGTGTTACTGATCCATTAGGAATTTGTGCTAGATTTGTGCTAAGTGGATGACATTAATCTTGCTCGCTAATAATTATTACAAGACTAACCTAAACATGAGCATTGAGCTTGGCACAATCAAAAAAAGGGTAATGACCATAAGTGGGTGGAGTCAGTGGATGATGATGATGATAATGAGCCTGAAAATAACTGATGAAATGCAGATGCACTGTACAAGTGCACCCACGCCTGTATTTTGCGGTGGAGTGGGCAAGGGCGGACTGAACCGCAAAATACAGGCGTGATGTTATGTTCCTCATTTTAAAACCCTGCTCATTTACTAAGTTTAATAAACATTCAGAGAAACCCTGATTTCGCGTCTTCACTGAATCAATTGCCTTCACCTTACCTCTTTTCATGCGGAAAGAGGAATGAGCTGAGCATTGATCACTTCGCTTACTCACAGCGTTTAAACAAAAAAAAAAATCTTCAAATCGTGCCTGAAATAATGTTTCTTTTAATACTTGCATATTTTATTAGTGTCGTTTATTTATTTATTTGTGGTTATTTCCTGATGATTGTATTAATTATTAATGTTTTTGACTTGATTAATGGTGATTTGACATTAGCTATTGTGTCATACACACACACTTCTTACATTATTATTTAGCGCGCACACACTGAAAAACACAGACACTGAAAAACTTCTAGAAGTTGTGGTTTGATTATGTTATCGTATCTATTTGTACATATTTACTTAAGCTAGTTTTAGTGTTTTTCTTTTATACCAACTTGATGCATAGTTATAATTGTTAATAGATTAATTTAATTTTATCATTTTATTGTCCTTATTGAATTGTGCTAGGTAAAGTGATGGCCTGAAACACAGGTTTAAATAAACCTAGATCGGGCAGGTCGCTGACATCTAAATTGAACTATTGAATACTTGCTACTGTAGAATATATTTTAGTTATAGTTTACTTTTAAGTACCTACTTATAATTAGTATGAGAAATAATACTACTGCGCTTAAATGTACACTTTTTGTAATACTTTTTAAATAAATTATTCTTATTCTTATTCTTATTATTATTTCATTTATTTATATTTTTACAAATCATTTACATTTTTAAATATTCCTTAGAAGAAAAATATATATAAAAAACATTTAAAAATACAAAAAATTGTAGCCCACCGGTACCGGGAACAGGGTCCAAGCTACCGGCGGTCAGGGCTCCAGAGAGAGAAACGTCCTAACAATACGAGCCGTGTCCAGGAGTACCGCTTTCTTAATCAAGCCCTTGATCCAGCTACTTAACGAGAGCCTCCTCAGGTATTGGTCGAGGCTCTTCGAAATTAAGCCATGGGCTGATACAACTATCGGCACAATGATCGCTGAGTCCACATCCCACATGTCGACAACCTCGTGAGCCAAGTCAAGATACTTGATTTGCTTATCCTTCTCGGCTTTCACGAGGTTCTCATCATGCGGGACCGTTATGTCAACAATCATTGTGCGCCGCTCTGACCGATCCACCACCACTATATCAGGCTTATTGGCTACAATAGGCAGACATAATTATTTTGACATTACTAGTAACTATCCCCAAAATTTTCCAAATAAAATTATGTACTAACAGTAGTGTTTAAGATGTGTATGCATTATTACTGATACTGTTAGCCTGCGTCATCCCACTGCTGGACAAAAGCCTCTCCCCGTGACTTCCAGTTGCTACGATCCAGGGCTAATGTATTGTTTTTTTTTTATACATTATTATTTCTAAAAAATTGGATTGGAAGATCTGTTAATAAATGATTTGATTGATTAAATTCTTACAGGTTATTTCATCCAGGTTCTCTCACAGTCACAACGTTTTGTCGTGTTTTATCCAAACGTTACTTTGCACGTACTTTGGGCAAGCTTTATGTTCTGTCACTGTCGTACAGCTGTTAAATTATAAGAGCAAGAAAGAGAGGGGAACATGTCTAACACACTGTGCCACACCTTACCAACTACCACTTTACGAGATTTATATTATTTTGACAAATAAATGATAAAAGAACGTGCTAAATAACAGACTCTCCACCTTAGACTGCTTCACGTGTATTGAGTCTGTCACATTCCTTGGTAAAAGCTCGTGGCTAAATAAAAACAGCCGCACTGGTCGTTTTTCAAGGTTAAGCCGCGTTTGCTTAGGTTGGTCTGTGGATGGGTGACCATCATAACATACCCAGGTTTCCGCCGTGCCTCGGAAAGTACGTTAAGCCCTTGGTCCCGGCTGTCATTTGTAGATCTTTGAGAGTCGTTAGTCAGTGGCCGGAAAGTCAGACAACTAGTCTTAATAAGGGGTATCGTAGTACCCAGAACTAACTTTTCATGATCATCTAGCCCATGTCCCGTGTTACTAAGAGTCGGAGAAACACATATTTTTATTATTCTATTCTTCCCTGTCAATTGTCAAGTGAAGTGGCAATGTGTTATATTAGCCGTTGAACCGATGACCGTTGGGGAAGACGTGTTCTTGAGTGGAGACCGCAAATCGGCAAACGTAAGGTGGGACGCCCTCACACTCGGTGAAGTGACGATCTTCGCAGGGTGGCTAGTAGCAACTGGTGAGCTGCTGAGAATCGAGTTAAGAGGCGTGCGATTCAGAAGGCCTATGTCCAGCAGTGGACAGTGACTGCTATAGGCTGATGATGATGATGAATCGCCACGCTACCGTAGAGTACTCGTATAACTGTCGTAATTTGGGTATACTATACCAATCTTCCTTATTAAGCAAGCGTGATGTTATGTACGTATAATCATTCTCTTGACCTGATTCCAATTCATTTGGAGTCGCCGCAGCATGAGTTTTTCTACTACAGACTTCTCTATTACTCGTCATCTCATTAGACACCTCCTTTGTTCCCATATCATGCTTTACACAGTTCATCCATCGTTTCTTTGGTGTTCCTCTACTCTTATCATCTACATTCTTACTCAAAACTTTCCCCACGACATTTCCCTCATTCCTGCGGAATGCAGATGTACCTATGTGGAACCCATATACCTACCAGGTATTTATATTATAATGAGAACTGGATCATGTGCTTCCAAGTGACCTTGGTACAATACCTAGCGGTAATCTACTTCCTTACCGCGGCGTTTCTCGCGATCCTATTGTTTTATTCATTCGATCAACAAAGGAGGTTCTCAGTGTTTTTTTCTCATGCATCGTTTTGAGAACGTAACACCCTTTGTGACCCTTTTTTTAAGGTTCCGTAAGTGTAAATGGGTTATGGAATTGTTTGAGTTTTTAAATTGGGTTGTGGTCTCTTGATGGTAGGTGTTGACAGATACAACTATAGGCAATTACAAGACCCGAAGCCGAAAGGCACTTGTTCTCCCTGTCAGCACGATAATTTTTATTTACTAGACCATACCCGGGAACCTTCTAGTTACAGAGATATTGGAGGTCAAAGTTCTAACTTTTTTACAAGTTTAACTTTTTTTTAAATTGTTTTTAGGGTAAGATTTTTACTTTATACACGCAACCCGTACTATTTAATCCACCCATCAGCACAATGTTTTGAATGCGTTACATTGTGTCCTACCGTAAAACGTGATTTTTCATCCCAAAAAAAAAATCACTTCCCAGCAATACTTTTTACGTAAAGTTACTAGTTTGAATACAGAATGCTTGGTTGACGGCTTCGTGAAAGGTCCGTTTACACCTTGTAGATAGCTAATGTTGTAAATCAAGGCCTGGATTGCCTTTCCATTGTAGTAGTTGCGTAAGTACAAAAATTGCTCCATCTCCATCTGAAGAGCAATTTCTAAGAATCAAAAAATAAATTCAAATAATCTCGGTCTGAATCTGCCAAATATAACTTTAACTTTTAGAAGATTTTTGTAATTTTTAACTGACTTCTAAAAAAGGAGGTTATGTTTTTGACTGGCATCTTTTTTTGTTCATGTATGGTCACCGATTACATGATTCTTTTTTTTATTTGGTTAAAGAAGCCCGCGCTGTGGTCCCATATACATTGTAATAACTTTGTTTGGACAGTTTATGAGTTAGATTTCAATTCGTATTTTTTCTTCTTGATCTGCTGATGATCTCCTAATATCTTCTAATTTGTGAAGGAGGTGGCGGGACGTGAGAGGGAAAGAACCTCACGTCCCAGTCGCCGCGGGAGACGCCCTGGGCGTCGGGGGTCACGGGCCAGCTCGCCGTCCGGCCGTCTTATGACGACAGGCCGTGTTCGACGTGCGCCTCAAAGAGATGTCAGCAAATAAGTAGGGGTCCGCAAGGGCCGATGCCTGCTAGGGTTGCGGAACTGTTCGAAAGAGATACCGTGGCCCTGGAACACAAAGGGCAAAGAAGGAACATGGATGGGTTTTAGTCAGTACAAGTCTGAGACTCCCTTCCGCTCCGCCCAGAGTGGGGGGGTCATTCGATGATATCCAATCCGAAAAAAAAAAAAAAATATTTCTTCTAATTTGAAGAAGAACAGACAAGAATTTGTTTGGAATACAAAAACTAAAACGGGGAAAATAAACACCTGTCTTCCAATACACAACACAACAACAACACATAACGCTCAACACAAACAACAACACGACAACAACACACAACACAACACACGAACGCAACACACAACATTCTCCCTGCGACAAATAAATATTTTTTCTTTCTTGCAATAAAAAGGAACATATTAAAACATGGAAAATAACTTTACTTACGGAAGCCGGTAGTTGTTTTTTTTACATTGAATGTTGCTAAGAAAACATTGCAGTTCGATTTTTGTTTAGATAAGTATAGAATTTAGCTTTCTGATCATTAGATATGAGCTACCGCATTAATAATTTATCCTACTTCACCCCTAGTAAGATAAAATAAAAAAAACATGAAACAAAGCACCAACCATAGAGTTGTTTCACCCCTATAAAAATTATTCATGCATTCTGTTTCACAAAATATTATGTTTTCGGGTTGCACTTTTTACAAGCGAACCGACGAAGCAAAAAATATGGTTAATGTGCCAAAAAAAGATGAGAAGCAGGATGTACGAACCTTTTGTTAATTCATATTTATGTTAGTTTAATTAAAACTGTGTGCTTAATTTGTAAAATTATTTTGTACTTAATTAATTTTGATTTATTCAAAAATGCATTGTTTTTTTGCCGGATTGTGGTGAGCCCAAATTAATGGATAAAATAAGAAATGAGTATATAAGAGGAAGTCTGAAAGTGGCGCCGGTGACTGAAAAGTTGTGTGGTAATCGTTTGTCGTGGTATGGGCATGTGATGCGGAGGAATGAGGAAAATGTTGTGAGGAAAGATGAGTATGAATGTGGATGGGTATATGAGTAGAGGAAGACCAAAGAAACGATGGATGGACTGTGTAACGAATGATAAGGCAAGAAAGGAAGTGACTGCTGAGATGACGAGTAATAGAGAAGTATGGAAGAAGAAGACATGCTGCGCTGACCCCAAATGAATTGGCATGATGGGCAAGAAAATGATGATTGTGGTGAGTCAAAAACCACCGGTGAACACTTGTGAAATGTATTGAGAACAGAATGGCGACAAGAATTTTGTAAAGCTATCGTCAGTAGGATGAACACTGATGTCCATTCTTTTAACGTAACGGTACCCACCTTAACACAATAATATATAGGGTTATAGATACATTAATTTATAGATAATAATTACCTAACCTTGCTTAATTACAAGTCGAATATCGTAAACTAAACAAAATTAAATGGGATAGCTCCCGGGCCTATTCTACTGTTATTTATCAAACAAATTAACTGTCTATAAGTTATTAGTAGAGCGGCCTAGTCTTCTGACGTTATTTATAATAGATTACACTACAACTCGTTGTGTGACACTAAAGCCTGCATCAATAACCGCTCTCATTTGATGCTGAACATAAGCATAATTATGTTGCAAGAACCTTAAATGGAAGTGGGCTGGTCACATTGCACGTCAGGATCAGGATGAAAAGAAGTCATCATCATCATCTGCATAGCCTTTTCCCAACTATGTTGGGGTCGGCTTCCGGTCTAACCTGATGCAGCTGAATACCAGTATTTTACATGGAGCGACTGCCTATCTGACCTCCACAACTCAGTTAGTACTGGGTAATACGATACCCCTTGGTAAGACTGGATGTCACACTTTTTGGCCCATTGACTACCTAACGACTGTTAAAGATCTACAAATGACACCCGGGACCAACGGCTTAACGTGCTTTCTGAGGCACGAAGGAAACTCAGTATGTAATGGGTGGTCACCCATCCACAGACCAACGTAGGCAAGCACGGCTTAACCTAAAGATCGCGCAGAAGGAGGTGACTGATGAAATGACGAGTAATATAGAAGTATGGAAGAAGACATGCTGCGCCGACCCCAAATAAATTCGGATAAAGGAAAATGATGATGGATATATTGCCACCTCCTTATTTAAAAAAATATTTTGAACCGTTCTAAAAAACCTACGGAACTCGTTCACATTTTATCAACACTGATGTATTTAAACAATTTATATTGACGTCTATCTTGCTATCACTATCCAACGATCTCTATGGCTGTCGAATGTCTATAAACTTTTATTAAACGTTTCTTCCCGTTAACCTAATACAAAGGGATTATGTTCGTTTGTGTTTATCGATCTCGGGAATTACTGCACCGATTTAGATGTTGTTTACAGTGATGGAATTTGTTGTCTAAGGAATGGGTGTTTTGGTGGTATTTGTATGATGATTTTGGATCAAGATAAATGTAATTCAATGGTATAGTTTTGTATTTTTGTATGAAGACTATACGACTAAATGGACAACCGAGTATTTTAAGGATTATTTACAGTAGGATTTTTGTGCTCGAGCTCGTGGCTAAATGATAACAGCCGCTCGGGTCGATCTTTGGGTTAAGCCGTGCTTGCCTAGGTTGGTCTGTGGATGGGTGACCACCCATTACATACCGAGTTTCCTCCGTGCATCAGAAAGCACGTTAAGACGTTGGTCCCGTCATTTGTAGGTTTTTGAAAGGCGTTAGGTAGTCAGTGGCCCAAAAAAAAGTCTGACAACGAGTTTTACCAAGGGGTATCGTATTATCCAGTACTAACTGGGTTGTGGAGGTCAGATAGGCAGCCGCTCCATGTAAAATACTGATATCCAGCTGCATCCGGTTAGCTGGAAGCCGACCCCAATATAGTTCGGAAAAGGCTAGGCAGATGATGATGACAGCGGGATTTTTGGAATAACCATTATTGGAATCTAAAAAATATTGTTTTGTAAAATTGTAGGATTTACGCAAGCGAACGAATTTTACAAGGATCCTTCTGCATACCTCCTTTATCTGAATATATAAATACATACTGGAATGTAATGAAATAGCAGTATGTACCTATCACTGTTTATATACCGAAAATGATGAATAGTAACATAATATCACACCTGTAATCTTCGAAAGGTTAGGCAGAGGTGTACCTAATAGTTAATAACCCATAGTAGGTTACACTTTGCCCGATCTGGGAATCGAACCCAGGACCTCATGCTCAGCAGTCGCGCTTGCGATCACTAGACCAACGAGGCAGTCAGCAATGATGAATAAGTTGTTTGACTAATTAACTTACAAGAAGTAATCTCACAAAAATATCACAAACAAGTACCATGAAATATTTGAAACGTGTCTAACCAATTCTAAGGCACAAAGCGAAGCATTTAAAAGCCACATAATTAACTCTCATCCACTCTGTATCTCCCACAAATAAAACGAGCGTGATAATAACTTAAGCAAGTACATTAAGTCACGGCAAACACTTAGGAGTTGATTTAATTCTAATGACTTCTCTTCTAATGTAGTTTGAAGTAATTAATTTGTTGTTTATTATTTTGTATGGAGAGTACTAGTCTGAAGACTTCAGGTCGAATCGAGGTTATCAATTCCTTTACCAGGTCATCGGTCCACCTAGTGGGAGGCCTTCCAACGCGACGTCTTCCAGTTCGCGGTCGCCAGTCCAGAACTTTCCGGCCCCATCGGCCATCCGTTCTGCGAGCAATGTGCCCTGCCCACTGCCACTTAAGTTTGGCTATTCTTCGGGCTACGTCGGTAACCTTGGTTCTCTTACGGATTTCCTCATTTCTGATTTGATCACGCAAGGAAACTCCGAGCATAGCCCTCTCCATTGCCCTTTGGGTGACTTTAAGCCTTCTGATGAGGCCCATTGTGAGCGACCACGTTTCGGTCCCGTATGTAATCACTGGCAACACACACTGGTCATAGACTTTAGAGGTTATCAATTGGGTTTTTTGTTTTCAAAGGTCATCGTAACTCCAATCCGCAGCAGTAATCACTGTGACAGAACTCAGCGATACGACTGGCGCAATTACACTTGGTCGTTTGCCCGAATTCCATTCGCCAGTGCTCGCGTCAGTGCTGGAAGCAAGTGCTCGCGTCAGTGCTGGAAGCAAGTGCTCGCGCCAGTGCTGGAAGCAAGTGCTCGCGCCAGTCTTGTAAGCAAGTGCTCGCGCCAGTGCTGGAATCAAGTGCTCGCGCCAGTGCTGGAAGCACGTGCTCGCGCCAGTGCTCGCGTTAGTGTTCGCGCCATTGCTGGAACCAAGTGCTCGTGCAAGTACGCGCGTTAGTGCTCGCACTAGTTTTCGCGCCGGTGCTCACGCCAGTGCTCACGCCAGTGCTCACGCCAGTGCTGGAAGCAAGGGCTCGTGCAGCTGATGTAATTGCGGTGTGCTACTTATATTATAAAATGTTAGGATACCTATTCAAGTTATTCCTATGTTGTAAATTTTTATATTACCTACCACTAGCTGATGCCTGCGGCTTCGCCCGTGTGGAGTTTGTTAACAGGGATCCTATGTGTAAATCAACGTTATACATATAACTATCTGTGTGCCAAATTTCATCGAAATCCGTTCAGAAGTTTTTGCGTGAAAGAGTAACAAACATCCTCACAAACTTTCACAATTTATATTTTTAAGATAGATGATTTTTAAATTGTAATTTTTGGAAATTCCTGACGTTTCAGAATTCCCCCGCATTACGGACACTAAGCTTTATCATTCCGGTTTTGTTCGAAAAAATCCGGACTTAGGCAACCCTAGGTAAAAAGGATATCATCTGCATAAAGTCACTTATGGTCAAAAAAAAATCAGAAATGGTTTGCCAAGGACGGCTCCACACAAAGAGGTTTGATCCTACTGGGAAAACCTTTGCCTAACATGGAAACTGCGTCAATTTATAAAATAAAATAAGGTAAAATTCCATACCTTGAATGTAAAGCTGCTTGGCTGTGCCACGGTAGATACACAGGGTGTAAACGGACCCTTCACAAAGCCGTCAACCAAGCATTCTGTACATCAAACTAAGTAACTTTACGCAAAAATCTTAGCTGGGAAACAACTTTTTTTTGGGTTAAAAATCACGTTTTACAGTAGGACTAGATGGAGAGCACTCATTGTGCTGATGGATGCATTGAATAGTACGGGGGTCGTGGAGTACAAGTGCCTTTCGGCTTCGTTAAGGGTCTATTTACACCCTTTATGTATTAATATTCATCTTCTCAGCGTATTGATAGCAATCTAGATTCTAACAGGAACATGCGAAGAAAACGTAACGTAAATTCGAACGATGTTTGAATCGAAAGTACCACTAGGTAATCCTATTGTATTTTAGTCCGATTTTTTTTTTAAAAAGAACAAAAATTTGTTACCTCATCATCTGCCTAGCCTTTTTCCAACTATGTTGGGGTCGGCTTCCAGTCTAACCGGATGCAGCTGAATACCAGTATTTTACATGGAGCGACTGCCTATCTGACCTCCACAACCCAGTTAGTATTGGGTAATACGATACCCCTTGGTAAGACTGGTTGTCAGACTTTTTGAGCCAGTGACTACCTAACGATAGTCAAAGATCTACAAATGACACCCGGGACCAACGGCTTAACGTGCTTTCCGAGGCACGGAGGAAACTCGGTATGCAATGGGTGGTCACCCATCCACAGACCAACCTAGGCAAGCACGGCTTAACCTAAAGGTCGACCCGAGCGGCTGTTATTATTTAGCCACGACGCTCCTCTAGCGTCCATCAGTTCCTGCAACGAATAAACAACAGGACATGCAGGACACTATACAGGGTTATTTGTAAAACACCAACAACCTCGCAGGAGTAAATTACTAACATCATAAACAACAACATTTGTTCTACGACTTTTCCGAAAACAGACAAAAAAAATTCAACTCTACATACATTTATGTCTGAACAGCTGATCGAGTTTTGTATGAAAAGTCGTTTTTTTTTTTTGTCTGTTTTCGGAAAAGCCGTAGAACAAATGTTGTTGTTTATGATGTTAGTAATCTACTCCTGCGAGGTTGTTGGTGTTTTACAAATAACCCTGTATATATAAAGTGCCCCATAAAAAAAATTCTCACTATCAACTTCAGCTTTATAATATTAGTATATAATTTACTAGCGATCCGCCCCGGCTTCGCGCGGGTGCAATATATACATATAAACCTTCCTCTTGGATCACTTAACCTATTAAAAAAAACGGCGTCAAAATCCGTTGCGTAGTTTTAAAGATCTAAGCATACATAGGGACAGACAGACAGCGGGAAGCGACTTTATTTTATACTATGTAGTGATTTATGCTATGGTTGTACATCCCCCTTAGTTGGTTAGGTATTTTATATTTCGGTTGTTCGTTAACCGTAAGCTACAAACTAGTCGGTTAATTACTCGTGTAATTAGAGTACAAGCATGTATCTTCAAGCTGTGTTCATTAGGGGCTAAGCAGGTTAAAGCGAATCGCAGAGTTTTGTGTATCAAAGGTTTGATATTTTGTGAAGTGGTCTGATGTCTTAGTGGATAAAGTGATGTTAGTTACTTTCATTATTTTTATGACACTCCGTAGATCGGAATAGAAGCTTAACCAAGAGCTGTTAAAAACAAAACGTTTTTTTTTTTTTTTTAAGAATAACTTTTCCCTTACTACTTCTTTAAAATCTAACTGAATTTGAGAACTCTTTGAATGCTAAGACATGAGGGCCTAACATAAAGTTACTGAGAAAACGAAACGATTTTAAAATTGAAAATACTCGATTCACATGCAATATTTACCTATTTTTATATAAGATTTTAAACTGTCATGGTTACTAACATTATTATTAATACTAGAAACGGGATATTTACCATGTTTACTGACTTCACAACGCCGAAATATCGGGAATTCAAAGAAATCAGTAAACATGGTAAAAATCCCGCTTCTAGTGCTAATTATTTTTTATATAAATAGTTAACAAATTTTCGTGGCTAAGTAATAACAGCCGCCCGGATCGATCTTTAGGTTAAGCCGCGCTTGCCTAGGTTGGTCTGTGGATGGGTGACCACCCATTACATACCGAGTTTCCTCCGTGCCTCGGAAAGCACGTTAAGCCGTTGGTCCCGGGTGTCATTTGTAGATCTTTGACAGTCGTTATAGGTAGTCAGTGGCCCAAAAAGTCTGACAACCAGTCTTACCAAGGGGTATCGTATTACCCAGTACTAACTGGGTTGTGGAGGTCAGATAGGCAGTCGCTCCATGTAAAATACTGGTATTCAGCTGCATCCGGTTAGACTGGAAGCCGACCCCAACATAGTTGGGAAAAGGCTAGGCAGATGATGAGGTAACAAATTTTTGTTCTTTTTAAAAAAAAAAATCGGACTAAAATACAATAGGATTACCTAGTGGTACTTTCGATTCAAACATCGTTCGAATTTACGTTACGTTTTCTTCGCATGTTCCTGTTAGAATCTCTTGTTTAACGTAGCGTTTTCCACACGTCTGCACCTCGCTTTGTGTGAGAACACGCCGTGTATGTGCAGCAACTCAGCCATCGGGCTCAACTTGAAACTTGCTCAAATACTCGTCGCATACTTAACTCTCCGAGCGAAAGAAGACACGCTACGTATGTGTTTGAGATAAAACGCGCGTAAACTCTTTGTTTGATCCAGATAAATAGCTGTTTATCGAGTTTAATTACAGGATTTTTTTATTAAATACTTTTTTCAGGATACGTAAATTATTATTAGGCGCAGCCAACCTGAAAAAGAGAAAAAAGAATACATGTATGAATGCAAAAGTTTGGATTGATTGATGTTTGTTACTCAATCACGCCAGAACGGAATGTGTGTGAAGAAGTGTTTATTCTCACACACAAATCTCCACGCGAACGAAGTCGCAGGCAACAGATAGTATGCTATAAATCGGGCTAAAATCAAATTCATATACTTATAATATAGATTCAGTTCGTAGTTAAAGCTAGAACCATACCTAGATAAATAAAAATAAATACAATAGAGAGCGAAGCATAAAACAAGAATCGAAATTTTCACTAACATTATTATACTAATAACTTTAACATAGCCAAAAGTTTATGTTACAGTTCTAGCAATAAATGTATGCGTCAGTATGGCTGGTTGCCTGTATCGGCTTGCGTCAGGCTGGTGACCAAAAATTGCTACCTATTTGCTACCTTTTACTACCTATAGTCAATTAATTGCTACCTAACTTGGAAACAAAATAAAGGGACTTCAAAATGACCAGCCATTCTGATATCAGGATGGCTGGTCAACTCTCCGTTTGTGTGAACTATTCAAATTCGTGTTATTATTTTTACTTGAATAATTGCTACCCACACGTCTTTCAATTTCCACCTTGTATCTTTAACGAGTAAAAAGTTGTGATCATTTGATTTTTTTACAGAGAATGGATTAAGGTTATTAATTATAAAGAAAAGTATTTACTTGTCTCAAGTAAATACTTTTCTTTCTTTCAATATTTTCACAAACTCAACTCAAACTACACTTATATTTCTAAAACCACCATAAATTACTGCACACATTTTCATCCCACAAATAAACTCAACAAACTGCAAGAAAATAAAGATAAAACATCCTCCCCCGATCATTCACCTAACTTCAAGCTATTCCTGTGTTTATTAAGACAGTTATTTTCAGCCAGACTCAACGGCAAATGGCTAGAATTCAGTCTGCATCGAGGAGTTATAAGTTTGTAATGAAAATGTGTTAGAACGAGTGATATATTTGTGGGTAGTGGGTACTTTGAGGGAAATATCAGAAGCATTGCGAAGCTACATGGTCCGAGAGGTTTTTGATTAAAAAGATCTTTTAATTTAGGTGCAATACTGGCAATAAACACATGTAACTTGACACTTTTATAATCTTACATTAAAACCATGTATTAAAAAAAAAACTTGTGAAAAAGTTGGAACTTTGATCCCCAATATCTCCGTAACTAGAAGGTTCCCAGGTATGGTCTGGAACAAAAAAATGATCGCAAAGACGGGGAGAACAAGTGCCTTTCGGCTATGTTAAGGGTCTATTTACAACTTTTATTTAGTTGCAAGACAGTATAAACACATGTAACTTGACAGTTTTATAATTATATTTTTGTCTCTTTCTTGCTTGATCTTCTAGTGAAGGATGGCAGTAATTTATGTTAAGCTGTTTCGTCAAAGTAAAGTCGGTAAACTAAATAAAAACGTAAATTTTGGACACTGACCAGTTTCCACTATGCGATGAAAATATTTTAATTTAGTTAAGTTTAAAAAGCCTGAATTTAAGACCTGCATCGCCAATATCATCGAGCGTTGTGATCAGCACAGACCTTTACTTAT
Organism: Noctua janthe; assembly: GCA_910589295.1. NCBI lineage: Eukaryota > Metazoa > Arthropoda > Insecta > Lepidoptera > Noctuidae > Noctua > Noctua janthe. The sequence goes on from OU342578.1 coordinate 6,830,742, forward strand.
ATGAAATATGATGATTAACGCTCGATTTGTTTGAATATAAAAAATTATTTTTCCTCCAGAGTAGCCAAATTAGTTTAAAATCTAATATAATCTTGTCTTACAATACTATACTATCTTAATACTTCATATTATATAATGCGAAAGTTGGTGAGTATGGATGGATATAGTGATGAATGTTTGTTATTCTTTCACGGAAAAACTGATGAACGGATTTGGATGGAATTTGGCACACAGATAGTTTATAACCTAGATTAACACATAGAATACTATTTATCCCGATAAGACGATTCTGTGGGACAATAACAGAAACACACGCGGGTGAAGGCGCGGGCACCAGCTAGAGGTAAAATAAAAATTTACAACATAGGAATCATTACTTACATAGGTATCTAAACATTTTATAATGTAACCCACCAACCCACGAAGCCGCGGAGCCGCGGATATAAGCGAGTGATAACTAAAAGCAAAACAATACGACAAACACGACAAAGTAACATTCTATCAGCGACAGCGTTGATGGGAAAGTCAAAAATGAATGTTACTGTTCCATCCCACTTCTGGGCAAAGGCATGACTTCTAAATTCTTCGATTCAGGGCCAATGTGGACCACTGGTCGTTGGTTTTGGTCCAGCTCTTCCCGCCATCTCCTGCGAGGTTTACCGCGTCGCCTTCTGGCTGTGTCAGGGCCCCACATCGTGGTTATTGTGGCCCACAGCTCGTCGGGCATGCGGCAGACATGGCCAGCCCAGTCCCACTTTAGCTTAGCGGCTTTTTAAGCAACGTCAATAATTTGTATTTTGGACTGAAAACTGAATGTGCCTGACATAAAATGTCTATCATAAAAGCATTGCAGAAAACGGAAACATTCTGAAAGTACTGTGGACTTGCCCACAGGAATATATTTTTCTAAGATTAACAAAACTTAGTAAACAATGGTGAGGATAAATCAAACACTCTTGTTTTTTCTTAATATAAGTTAAAGCCTATGTCCTGTACGATAGTACGTTTCAAAAATAACAATAAACTATAGTTACTCGTACTATGCAAAAAAGAGCGCAGTTTCACACCAATATACCAATTCTTTGGCATTCTCATAAATCCAGCTAAAACGCAAAAAAAAAAAAGCAAATGACTACGCTACTCGTATTCACCTTAGTGTAACTTAACAACCCCGTATTACCAAGCCAGGTATTTCAGCCAGACTGTTTGGCTATAACTCAGTCTGCATCCAGACTATTTTTGTCTGTAATGCCCATTTGTTATTCTGTTACTCTAGTCCTATTTTACAGCTGAAATAGGTCGGAGTTTGTGATGGATTGATTGGGAGTATTCCATTTTTGGGCGGTGCTTAAATTGATGGAGTCTGTTGATTGATAGATTTGCCTTTAACTCTTTGAAAGTCTGGTTTAGTCTGAAAAACTGATAGAACCTGAGATAACTATTTTGATTTGCATAAGCATGATCAGTCATCAAGAGGAGCTCGTGGCTAAATAATAACAGCCGCTCGGATCAATCTTCAGGTTAAGCCGCACTTGCCTATGTATGGCATTTCGTCTGTGGATGGGTGACTACCCATTTTTTTTTTTTTTTTTTTGGATGGGAAATCATCAAATGACCCCCCCCACTCTGGGCGGAGCGGAAGGGAGTGTCAGACTTGTACTGACTAAAACCCATCCATGTTCCTTCTTTGCCCTTTGTGTTCCAGGGCCACGGTGTCTCTTTCGAACAGTCCCGCAGCTCTGGCAGGCATCGGCCCATGCGGACCCCTATTCGGTTGCTGACATCTCTTTGAGGCGCGCGTGGAACACGAACGCGCCGTCGACACGGCCTGTCGTCATAAGACGGCCGGACGGCGAGCTAGCCCATAACTCGCCGTCCACAGGCCCGCGCCTACGGTGGCCGGGAGCCACCACGTGACCCCCGACGCCCAGGGCGTCTCCCGCGGCGGCTGGGACGTGAGGTTCTTTCCCTCTCACGTCCCGCCACCTCCTTTTGGTGACCACCCATTACATACCGAGTTTCCTCCGTGCCTCGAAAAGCACGTTGAACCGTTGATCCCGGCTTTCATTTGTAGATATTTGACAGTGGTTACAGGTAGTCAGTGGCCCGAAAGTCTGACAACCAGTCTCAGCAATGGGTATCGTATTATCTAATACTAACTGGATTGTGGAGCTCAAATAGGCAATAGGTCGCTCTATTAAAAACACTGGTATTCAGCTGCATCTGGTATTACTGGAAGCCGACCTCAACATAGTTGAGAAAAGGCTAGGCAGGTGAGATGACACAGGCTTACTCTCTGCATGAGGGAATGGCCTTAATCGACCAGGCTTAAACAGGGTTGATGGTGTTACTGTCATTCCTCACAATTTTGCAAATAATAATCTTTATTGAAAAAATAAAGACAATACATATACTTGTATGTATTGTCACAAGTACAGTAAGTAATTATACAGATCTAAATGACCCCTAACGTCTAAATTAGACCGAGCCAGTATCTTAGACGTTAGTCACTTCCAATGTTGTTACAATCAGAGATGAGTATAGTGTGATTAAACATTACAAGGCAAATATTTTAAATTAATAAATAATTTATTTCCTCAGAATACAATGCGGGTAGATAAGTTAGTTACTATGGAGTATTATTAAAATCAACGTATGAGTGTTTAAAATAATTCCATGTAAAATCAACGTCTCAGTAAATCTGATAAATATTCCACAATGTTTCTCAGAATTCGAATAATTGGATCAAAGTCCATGACTAAAACCTTAGAAATTCTTAACACAGATTGAAAACTTTGCAATTTGCGAAGAATTCCATGCTTAGAAATGTATTTGCAACATCATTAAAAATAATGTATACAGCGTAAGAAGTAAATAGACAGGTTTTCGTTTAGTCATTGGCATATCAGCGTTAAATACACCGTGATGATGCATCAGAATTGTTACAAAGACATCGTGTTTTTATCCCGAGGTGATTAAGTAAAGCTTTTTTGTCATTTATCTACGTTAAATGGTAAATGCATAAGTTATTTTGTTAAGCGAGGTTTTTGCCATCCATTAAGAGCATTTACGACTTACAGCATTTCATACAAACTTTCAAGTCTTTTTTTTTTCGAAATCACTGTACCGATTTTAATGAAACTTTATACGCATTAGCAAGATACATAAGTATAAAAAGTTATCAGAGAACATTTTTGTTCAATTTTATTATTATATTAGATCTATGTAAATAATGTACCTACGTAGAAATATTATATAGGATTTATTGTTGAATGACTATTTAAATAAACTATCTATTGTTAGTATATGTATAAGACGAGAATTGGGATCCTTATCTTTAAGTGGCTAGCTATTATGTAAAGGCTCTTCTAATTCCTTCGAGGTCCCACAAAATCATGAAACCCAACTGATGAGTCATCTAAAGTTATCCCAGGCTATCACAGTTCGAAGCTGGACGCAGTCTAGTCCAAACCTACACTAAAGGGTGTAAATAGACTCTTAACACATCCGAAAGGCACTTGTTCTCCCCGTCTTTGCGATATTTTTTTTGTTCTAGACCATACCTGGGAACCTTCTAGTTACGGAGATATTGGGGGTCAAAGTTCCAACTTTTTCACAAGTTTTTTTTCTAAACACCTGTTTTTAATGTAAGATTTTTACTTGACACACCTCCACGACCCCCGTACTATTCAATCCATCCATGAGCACAATGCTTTGAGTGCTTTCCATCGAGAAAACGTGAATTTTCACCTCAAAAAAAGTCGATTCCCAGCAATAATTTTTGCGTAAAGTTACTTAGTTTGATGTACAGAATGCTTGGTTGACGGGTGTGTGAAGGATCTGTTTACACCCTGTATAAGAAGATTCCTAACCAAATTAAAGGATTTCTAATAGTCTGCTTCAGAATGGTTTTACACAGATGGTTAATTGATAATCCCTTCTAAAATATAAAAGTATTCCTTTAGTTAAAATCTAAATGATCTAATTGTACCTTTACAAAAATATTGCATGTTATGATTGACTATGTTAAGTTGCTATAGTACTATCATTGGAGGAATTTTTGTAACCATACCATCATCATCTACCTAGCCTTTTCCCAACTATATTGGGGTCGGCTTCCAATCTAACCGGATGCAGCTGAATACCAGTATTTTATATGGAGCTATCTGACCTCCACGACCCAGATAGTACTGGGTAATTTGGTAACCCTTGGTAAGGCTGGTTGTTAGACTTTTTGGGCCACTGACTACCTGTAACGACTGTCAAAGATCTACAAATGACAGCCGGGACCAACGGCTTAACGTGCTTTCCGAGGCACGGAGGAAACTCGGTATGTAATGGGTGGTCACCCATCCACAGATCAACCTAGGCAAGCACGGCTTAACCTAAAGATCGATCCGAGTGGCTGTTATTATTTAGCCACGAGTTTTGTAACCATATTTATCTGCAAATAAATCTTTGACTTTGTCAGATAGCCATTGAGTTTGTCCATGTCAGATGAGCACACACAGAAAGAACAAACAAGATCATCGGATTTTAAACTCTAAAGAAACCGCCGTATCTTCAAAAACCCATTCAAACCACCCATTCATTCAAATGTTAACACATTAGTGTCAATATCGTAACACAAAAGATTACAAGCTACTGTTTACAACACCAAATACGAAATACAATGAGAAATAAATCCCGCTAAAGATACACCAACACAAAGTTGCAAGTAACCATTTCAAATCGTTGCACCTTCGGAAGCCTTACAACCTTTCTTATTATAACTGGATTTATTAAATAAAACAAGCAAGGCAGGGTTATATTCCTATCCCTTTCCCCCGCCACGCGACCGCATACCTCACCTTGTCTAACTTGAGAAAAATTTCACAGTCTATCCCTCTCACACGGCACGCTTATATCTCCGTCTTTGTCTTTCTGGGTGAATGCACGATACATCCGTTGGAAACTGGTCTAAGAAGTGACAGGTGTAAAAACAAGTCGATCTCGAGTCTCGAAGAGAATTCCTTGACCAGTCCAGCCAAGCAACAGATGGTCACAGGTATCTATAAGTAGATATTGTCTGCAACATTTTTTTTTACTTGTAAAGAAGAAGCATTTGCATGCGTTTCTGCGAGCCTGGTAATTGAGTTGCCGTGGCTTTAATAATATTGCTTTTAGCTGAGAAGTTTCGTAATTTTATGTCTACATTTATTTTAGAAGTTAATATAACGAATGGGACTTTATTATGTATTATTTTGGTGTTATGAAGAATCACTTCCAGTGGTAACGATAAAAGGACAAAATGCAGAAGTTATTTTTAGAACATATTATTATAATAGGTCATTGAAATCGTGTCTGTCTGTTTAATCCCTTTTTCTTATAAACTGCACAACGGATTTTGATGCCACCATCACTTAAGTGGGAAGCGGCAGCTCGCGAAATTGAAATTTTCTTACGTTTTTTTTGGAATTTGCAGGTCATTATTATTGTGAGGCTGTGTGACTATTTCACGAAAAAACATTCAATGGCATTAAATGATTGAATTCGGAAGGTTGTATTGATAATTTCAATGATTATAATTCTATAAAGCCATATATTTTACGGCCGCGAATCATACTTTAATCATTACACAACCTCACATTGACCTGCAAATAGCAAAAAACCTAAGAAAATTTGAATTTCGCAGACTACCTTGGCGTTTCCACCAAGAACCATCATTAAGAGACTTTTTCCTATAATACATTCTTCTGTCAATATGAATAAATCTTTATGTTCTGTTAAGCTGTAAAAGTGAGAAGAAGGAGCAAGTCGCCAGTACACTATAGATTAAATTCTGTGTAAGTGCGCTCTTAACGCTAAGTTCAGGGGCAAAGCTAATAAGTCTTTTGAATAGAATTCAATTTTAATGCTGGAGGGGTTAATTTTAGAGCCAAAGACAATTATATTTTATACTAGCTGTTGCTCGTGACTTTTTTGCGTGGAAATTATGATGTGTAGGCATTTTTCTCAAAATCTATGACTGTCAACGTCAATATTATCCTAAGAATGTCCTCTTTATATCTGCTATCCACCACAAAAACTAAAAAATATATGCTTTATAATATTGATTATTGCTGTCGAAGATGGAATTGGGCTGCTAAATTTACCATTTACAAAAATAATCGTAATTATGACGTAATCGAAACGAAAAACAATATTTCTGTTTCTAATATTTTAGTTTGTTAAATAGAACGACAACGAATTCGATCAAAACTTACTGTTTTTACAATCCTCCGAGATCCGCCACCTACGCGAAACAAACAGGATAATCAAAATAATAAAACCACCATAAAACAGCACTAAAATATTTCAAATCTCATTTCTAATGTTAGTCACAAGATAACTTTCTGCATACAAAGCATTCCTCATATCTTAGAGTTATAATACCTTGGCGTCGCGTAAAAGAACAAACTATGTCATAATTACATTCTTTCTGGATCATGAAAACTATCTTTTCTAAGAATAATTTTCTAACATATTTAGATTGCCATTTTTTTCTTGTAAGATTTCTAGACTTGATGTAATAAAATAGAATACGCGTAGGAAGCCTGTCATAGATGTTATTTTATACCAAAGACAAATACAGATTTTTCTTGAAATATGTCTTCGTAAGGGCATTTATTTAACTAATTACTAATATACTCGTTCCTTCCAAGGCTGCGGGACTGTTCGAAAGAGATACCGTGGCCCTGGAACACAAAGGGCAAAGAAGGAACACGGCATTTATTTATACCTTTTTTTTTTTTTTCGGATGGGAAATCATCAAATGACGGGGGTCATTTGATGATTTCCACTCTGGGCGGAGCGGAAGGGAGTGTCAGACTTTTTGACTAAAACCCATCCATGTTCCTTCTATGCCCTTTGTGTTCCAGGGCCACGGTAACTCTTTCGAACAGTCCCGCAGCCCTGGCAGATTTATTTACACCTTCAACCTTGAAAATCAACTATCAAAATCAAAAGTCATTCGTGTTGTGTTTGTTACGGCTAATAGCCAAAGTGCGGCTACACCTAGTTTTAGCCGGCTAAACCTAGGTGTGGCCGGTTAAACTTAGATAATAATATATCCTACTTATCTTCGGTTAGAACATGCAACCCAATTTTCGGCGTGTCCTAGCAATAAAAAGGATACACAACTGTTACCGGCCGCACCTAGGTTTAGCCGGCTAGAACTAGGTGTAGCCGCACTTCGGCTTTTAGCCGTAACATATTCATTACTGTTACTGTTAGCCTGTGTCATCCCCCTACTGGGCAAGGCCTCTCCCCATGACAGTCAAATCCAGAGCAAATGTGGACTACTGGCTGTGTTAGGGTAGTACATCTTTACATCGTCTATAACAAAGTCGTTCCCGCTGTCTCTCGCGTAGATCTTTTAAACAATGCAACGGGTTTTAATGCAGTTTTCAGCAATAGATAAAGTGATTCAAGAGGAAGGTTTATACAGGGTGTAAACAGACCCTTCACATAGCCGTCAACCAAGCATTCTGTACATCAAACTAAGTAACTTTACGCAAAAATTATTGCTAGGAATCGACTTTTTTTTGGGGTGAAAAATCACGTTTTACGGTAGGACTCGATGGAAAGCACTCAAAGCATTGTGCTGATGGATGGATTGATTAGTACGGGGGTCGTGGATGTGTGTAAAGTAAAAACCTTAATTCAAAACATGTATTTAAAAAAAAACTTGTGTAAAAGTTGGAACTTTGACCCCCAATAACTCCGTAACTAGAAGGTTCCAAGGTATGGCCTAGAACAAAAAAAATATCGCAATGACGGGGAAAAGAAGTGCCTTTCGGCTATGTTAAGGGCCTATTTACACCCTCTATGTATATTGCACCCGTGTGGAGCCGAGGCGAGTTGCTAGTTACTTATAAACTACAAGAAAAAAAACTTCTAATCATGTTCTGTTTCAGAAGCTCAAGAATTATTTTTAATAGAAAATGCTTGCGTTAACGGCTTCCAGGTTACAAGTAAATTAGATTTACTAGTTAATCCGATACGTCGTTACCGGTAAACTATGATTACGTGCAGTTAACTTTGCGTTTTATCTCGACGTCATTAGCAGATTTCGAACCGGTATCAATATTGCGTGTCAATATTGCCTACAACCTATCATATAATAATCAGCCTAAGCTCGTTCAGTGATAAAGAAATCGTGTCTTTAGATACTGCTAACCCACATAATATTATGTAGATCAGCGGGGTAATTCCCCGACCACGGCGAATCAAAAAGGATGGGTTATGATTTTAGCAGTCTATGTATGTTCCTCCGTAGCGCCTAAACTATCCATCCGATTTTGATGAATAAGGTTTCAATCGATTCGTTATTATGGCCCGGGTAACATAGGCTACTATTTTAACCGACTTCAACAACAGGAAAAATCGATTTTACCTTGTAAACCCTGAATTTAGTTAAAGCGTGATTTTTCAGTAGTCGGGTTTTTTGTAGACACACAAATTCTTGTTTTACAACACACTTTTACAATTTTTATATTTCTCACTTTTACAAACGTCAAAAGTTCGCACTCGGGGTCTATCAGCGAACAATGGAACGAAGTTCACTAGGAGTTTTAATTACTGACTTTATAAGGAATTGTACACTTATATCGTGAGGCACTTAATATCGTGTCCTGCGTGTCCTGTTGTTTGTTCACTTCAGGAACTGATGGACGCTATCGAAAGCGCCAAACTGGTGGCTCAGTTCTGGGCTGACACAATTAAGATTGCCATCGACACGCTAAGAAGAAGGAACGGTACACTTCGATCCAAAACACAAATTGAAGGCGTAAGCAACACAGCCGACAAATCAAAATGGAACTGGGCAGGATAAATACGCCGCAAGTCGCATCAGAATTGGGCGAAAATATCTTCGGATTGGGGTCCGAACAACAGGAATCGGCGACGCGGCAGGCCCAGAAGGAGATGGTGTGATGAGCTGGACTACTACTTAAAAGATTGGGCTGAAATAGCTCTAGAGAGAGAAGAATGGAAAAAAGAAGGGAGGCCTTAGCCCTACAGTGGGACACAACAGGCGCACAATAATAAAACAATTACAATGTCTTTAATTTTAACAGTTCAACAACATTCAACGCAATTGAATAACATACAAGCAAACGATTAGTAATTTCTTTCAAAAATCTTCGGATTATAAATGATCGTCTTTTGTTCATAACTCCAGGGTGCGAATGGTTGCTTCGCCCATTTTCTTGTAACATATTTTTTTAGCAACGAAGACTTTTCAAATTAAAAGTAAAGTCCTAGGTTGTAGTGCTTGAATTACCGTATGTGTTTTTAGTTTTTGATATTTTATTCCTGTTAGTATCATAAATGCATCTCTCACTTAGCACTACACATAGTCTTTCTATTCTGATACCTCCCCTATTCTCTCCCTTCCAATTTAGTATGTAAATCTGACACACACAACAGTACTGACAGACATGCTCTCTCAAACACACACACACACACACACTTTATTTCGGCAATCAATACTTGCAAAGAGAAATCACAATTTCACGATTTCTTAAGACCTGTTCACACGATCATTTTTGCGAAGCAGAACGCGTGAAAAAAGATGACAAGTTGTTTTAAAGAAAAAAAAAATTAAAACTACATTTTTAGCATTGTTGTTATACTTAGGTACATTATTACCTATAAGTAATTTTATTTGTTACTTTCTAAATTACCAGTAAGGAGCGTTAATGTTAAGCATAAACAAATTATTTTCACACATTGCGGATGCATGTCACCTTTTTAAATAGAAATATTTATTTAAAAAAAAGAAATTGACGAAAAAAAATTAACGTGTAAGCAAAACTAAACCTTAAAGCACTAAGGATTATGATTATTCAGATGAACGGACCACAGTAGTAGATTATGCACAAAGTAGTCGCTCGCCCATATCGACTACAATTGCGACATGTGACAGTATCGCGATGAAGTTTGAGCTGTGAGCGCGCTTTATATCGATACTGTATCAACTCTATCGATGGTGCTTCCCGTCTCTGTTCATGTCACTGGAGAGCTGTAGAGACTATCGCGTAAAATTGTAAATTGCGTCAACTTTACGAGTGCAAAACTTAATGAATAACAATATTTTCTCTGGATCCAATTAACAGAGTAATTTTATCCTACCAGCGACTTGACATACAAAAAAATAAAATAAATAGATTTTTACAAGATCTGAACATGAGGGAGCGAACCGATGGCAATAGGCTCGCTCACTATCACTTGGGACTTAAAAACATAACTGGCGAAAAGTGGCTGTACACCGCTGCCTTACACTTCGGGGACTACAGGCGTGAAATTGTTATGTTATGTTTCATAATAGATTTAAACACTACAGAATAGGCTTTGGTTTGTAGCCACATAAAGTTTAACTGTCTCTATCAGCAATTAAAACACTTATACTTTAAGTGCTTCCTAGTTGAAGCCTGCCCTTATCCCAATCTATTTGGGGTCGGTGCAGCGTGACTTCTTTTTCTATAGTTTTCTATTTCACCTCATCTAAGCAGTCCAGCACCTTCTTTTTAGCCATTTCTAGTTGAACATAATACCCACAGAAATATTATGATAATTAAAAAAAACAACTGTCAACATTCACGAAAAAACGCGACGCAGTGCGCCAATAATCGCCCCAAATAAAACCGTGTATTCGGGTCTTAACTTTAACAGTGCTACCACAATCACACCTGCGATGCAGCGTGGAAGTTGTACATTGAAACAATAGAACACCGACTAGTAATAAATATTTGCTCTGCGCTCTTCCTAATCGATAGACTGTAAAGGACGATTTCCACCAAACGGCTCGCATCGCATCGGATCGGAAAAAACACGTCCGGCAAGATGTCGACGCATACGATCGACTCCGTGCAGTCGAAAGCGAACGTATCCATTTCTACTCCTAGTCAAATATGTAGTTACATTCCTACCGTATTGAGAGCCGAAAGGATCCGATCGGATACGATTATAGGCGAACGGGCCTTATCGCGCGTCGCAGCATACTTTTGGCTACGATTGCGTGTCGCGGAAGATGCCCGCGGTCAGGCTGCTGTGCGCGGCTTGGTAATATAGACTTTAATTACTGTGTACACGATTTAATATCGTTTAAAGATTGTAAAATCCGTTCCGTTCCGATCCGATGCGATGCGATCCGTTAGATGGAAATCATCCTTAAAACGTATTGAACAGGGCGGGGGTATTGTTTAGTGCAGATTATATGAAGAAGGAAGATTTATGGGGTAAGGTGAGGAATTGAGGATTAAGTAAATAAGTAAAATTGTCTTTACAGCAATTATGTTTTAATGTTTGCATGCGAGTCGCTCGGGACCGATCAATGTGCCGACACTTGGGGGACGTCTTTCGGCTGAAATGATGATGATGATGATGATGATGATGATGATGATGAATACGACTTTTCTCTTCTAAAGTAACAAAAAATCTGAACAAGAGATACTGGGTTCGGATTCCCAGATTGGGTAATGTGTTATTGGGTTATTCCATCAGTAACTTCTCAAGCTTAGGCCCTAGATTATCCCAGTTGATGGTGATAGGCAAACCTCCCTATTACATTGGACTTAAACATAAATGTGTGAACCATAGGTACACCTCTGCCTATGGCAGAGCCGGCGTAATGTTATAGAATCTGATTCAAAATTGAGCCCCTTTTTTTCGGATGGGAAATCATCAAATGACGCTATGGGTGGAGTGGAAGGGAGTGTCAGACTTGTACCGACTAAAACCCATCCATGTTTCTGATTTGCCCTTTGTGTTTCAGGGCCCTGGTATCTCCTTCGAACAGTCCCTCAGCCCCGGCAGGCATCGGCCCTTGCTGACATATCTTTGAGGCGCGTGTGGAACACGAACGTAAAATTGGGCCTCTTTAAAAATTAGACAAAATTTTACTAACACCTCTCTCTAACCTAGGTACGTTTTGTGTACCTTCTCTCAGACGCTATTTTCCACTCCAATAAAAATATAAAAAGGATGATGCCAACAAGAAGGCCACTTAATTTGATACAACCCCGTAACCCCCTCGCTACGTAACAGCTAATAATAAGCTTGATACAAAAATAAAATCTACCCACATTACATAAAAAAATCCCCGGCAAGGTAACAGGTAATTACTTCCCGTGTCGGGAACAAATGAGGACTTCCCACGCTTGGAGAGTACCTATGTATCATGTATCTATGTTTGTGCATATTTATGGTCGAGAAGCTGAGAATTGGGAGGGTTGTTATAGGCTATGAGTGCCTAGTCCTTTTTGATGCAAGGCAATGTGTAAACCGTGTAGGAAATAAACTCTTTACAATCATTATCTGCCTAGCCTTTTCTCCACTTTATTGGGGTTGTATCCAGTCTTATCGTACCTTATCTGAATACCAATATTTTATATTGAGCGACTTCCTATCTGACCTCCACAACCCAGTTAGTTGTGGGTATTACGGTACCCCTTGGTAAGACTGGTTGTCAGTCTTTTGGCCTGCCCTGTAAAGACTCAAAGATCTACAATTGGCCACCGGGACCAACGGCTTAACGTGCTTTCCGAGGTACAGAGGAGACTCGGTATGGTCAACTACAGACCGACGTTGGCAAGCGCGGCTTGACCTTAAAGATTAACCTGTGCGGTTGTTATTATTTAGTCACGAGCTCCCTAAATCATATATAATGTCTTACATAGAACTTAAATAAAAACGGAGAATAACTTTGGTTACCGATCGACGTTGCTTGCAGAATAAACCAACTGAAGTAACAGTGAGACAGCTGACCATGTTTGTCGAGGGATTGTAAATCAAACGTGTCTTGGAGTGGAGACCACCTATTGGCAAGCATAGCTAAGCTTAGGTGAGGTGTATGTCCAGCGTAGAGGACTGCGAAAGGCTAAGTTGATTGATGCAATTAAAATGCTGAACAAAAAACTTCACCACCATGGAGATTCCTGGCAACATATTAGCCACTCTCGTTTTCAAACTTTGGGTATTTTAGAAGATATTATCCTTTAGAAAAACCCTCCCCTAAAAAAAACTGAAATCTCATACTCGCCAGGCACACCTAAACTCAACTGAAACCCCCAATCATTTCATTCCAAGGCCGGTTCCTCCACCAAACTTAACCTTAGTTTAACGTCACCCAATATACCACTCTATGAACTATGACAGTAACCACAACCACGTCTGTAACTAAAGGATCTCTCCCGAACTTCGCTGTAAATATATTTAAGCCGTTCAAGCGCTTCGGCTTAGCTGAAATTACTACGGAGTCGTGGCACACTGGGAAATACAGGAAAGCAATGAAAGTGGAAATATTTTCTAAAGGTTTATAAATATTGCAGGTGAAGTGGAATGAATGTAAATGCGCTGTAGCGACTTTAAATTTGTTTGTTGGTGGGATCTGGCTTGCTGTGGAGTGTGGTTGACTTTTTGGGGGAGTTCAATTTTATATATCTTTATTTTTTTTTTTCGGATGGGAAATCATCAAATGACCACCCCCCCCCCACTCTGGGCGGAGCGGAAGGGAGTGTCAGACTTGTACTGACTAAAACCCATCCATGTTCCTTCTTTGCCCTTTGTGACTTATAGAAGTTACTCTTAAAATATTTCGTGTATGAAAAGATAGACCTTATATAAAAATAAACAAACCGACTTTTACGTAACATTTATTTAAATACTTAATCCGCCCCCGTAGTATCCCTTACATTCCACATGACCCGGCACTATCGACCAGCTTACAGCCACTAAATACGACACTACCAACAAATGTATGGAAATTATGCTGTACCGTAACCCATTCAGTTTGCATTTAATCCCAGATTATGTGGTCGCTGGCGCGACTGCTGAGCTTGAGGTCCTGGGTTCGATTCGCGAATCGGTCAAAGTGTTAATGAGTTTTTCTTTCAGAAATTAACAGGCGAAATGTGGGTGTACCTACTATTAGGTACACTTCTGCCTAACCCTTCGGGGATTACAGGCGTGATGTTATATTACGTTACCTGAACCAATTCACGACATGGAATAGGTTAAAGTACTATGCACACATGCCAGCACATGGGTAAGAACGACATAATTTGGACGTAGATACATTTGACAAAGTTGGCGGTTGACCACTTTTCGCTCTAGTAAGAAATCACCAACCACGAACATTACTGACTATACGCATGATCTTTTAGGACACAGACTACCCAATTTCCACGACGTTGGATACAAAGGAATCAACATAGAGGTGACCGGTGACGTCAGAACACCACCAGTCCGCCATAAATTCCACTCAATTTTACCCCACAGTACATTACCTACCTACCTGCCTACCTACATACAGCAGTAACCGGATAAAAGTAATTTAGTTAACAGGTAAAGTCGGGCGTTTATAAAGTTTCAACCGAACGTTAACCGGCGGCGTTGCGTGTGTTAATTACTTACAAGTGCCGTGTTCTACCGATTGCGATGAGGCAGTTTGAATTAAAGTTTAAATAAACATGTTTTTATTATGTAATGTATTACAGGAAACCAACTTTAAAAATTGTAAAATTGGAAAGCTTTGAAGTCTTCAGTATGTAGAAGACGAGATGGCGGAAGAAACACCGACGAGAAAACGGTTACGGTTATTCAGTACATCATTTTGAACTGGGGAGGAGCTCGTGGCTAAATAATAACAGCCGCTCGGGTCGATCTTTAGGTTAAGCCGTGTTTGCCTATGTTGGTCTGTGGATTGGTGACCACCCATTACATACCGAGTTTCCTCCGTGCCTCGGAAAGCACGTTAAGCCGTTGGTCCCGGCTGTCATTTGTAGATCTTTGACAGTCGTTAGGTAGTCAGTGGCCCAAAAAGTCTGACGGGGTATCGTATTACCCAGTACTAACTGGGTTGTGGAGGTCAGATAAGCAGTCGCTCCATGTAAAATACTGGTATTCAGCTGCATCCGGTTAGAATGGAAGCCAACCCCCAAATATTGTTGGGAAAAGGCTAGGCAGATGATAATTCTCGACCGGGGGCCACATATATAATTAGAAATTTTTCATCAGTAATTTGAAAAAAAAACAGCTCGTTTTTTTGTTTTTTTCGCTCTTGTTTTGTTGATGTTGATTGTGTTTTTTTTTTGATTTTCTGTTTTGTTTTCTGTTAATTTTGTAGGTATTGCATTTTTGTAGGAATCAGCATTTTTTTTTAAATTTTCGATGAAAAGTTTTGTACCTACATAACCCAACTTATTAACCAAACAATATTAACCATGCATATGTTAGAAAACTAGAAGACAGAACATGCAAAGTTTTGCACCATTCAATGTCAGTTACGGTTACCGCCATGCAACCAACTATTGCAGGAAGTAATTACGACGCGTGTTGCCTCTAAGCCTCTGACTGCAGTGTTATAATGAGGGATGTAATACTCGAAGATTAATTTGTGAAGTTTATTTGGGTTCTCGTAGATTAATATGTTCGAGTAAATTTCATTTAGGTACAATTCGCTCATACCTGAGGCTTCGCCAGTATGGAGTTCG
This sequence comes from Noctua janthe, assembly GCA_910589295.1. NCBI lineage: Eukaryota > Metazoa > Arthropoda > Insecta > Lepidoptera > Noctuidae > Noctua > Noctua janthe. Next base: position 6,846,257 of record OU342578.1, read on the forward strand.
ATAATTGTCCCACGGAATCATACTAACCGATTAAAAAGTATTCTCTCAGATTATAAACTACTCGCGCCAGTGCTCGCGCCAGTGCTCGCACCAGTGCTCGCGGCAGTGCACGTGCCAGTGCTGGCGCTAGTGCTCGCGCCAGTGCTCACGCCAGTGCTCACGCCAGTGCTCACGCCAGTGCTCACGCCAGTGCTAGCGCCAGTGCTTACGCCAGTGCTAGCGCCAGTGCTCTCGCCAGTGCTCGAACCAGTTCTCGTGCCTTTTCATTACAGTAAGCATACGTCATACATCAATGAAGTTGACTAACACAACTAATTAATGGAAAAAATTCTTCATTAAATACACATTCCGCCTGAAAAAGAACCAATTTTATGAAAAATACTTTTTAAAAAGTATGTCTATGATGAATGATTCCATGGATGATATCCATAGAATGTGAAACGAAATTCCGTGAAAATTATTTCAATATAGCAACCTTTTTTTTGTCCAAACAAATAAAATAACCAATCAAACGCCACTTTAACCGTGAAACAAAAGTATTACTTTTCCATTTTTTCCATTGAATACAAAAAACACACAAACATACAAAAAACATTTACTATTTATTTTACAGTACCTCCATTGTGTATTGCACTAAATTACATTTTTTAACTAAAGCCAACAATTTTATAATTTATTGTTTTACAAGTACAGTTTATATTTCAATATTTTTTAACACACTATGTAAAAACTACTAGAGGTGTGGTAAACTGATCGATATCTTGTTAATGCAGAGCCAAGTAAAGCTTAAATCGCACCTCTATCCGCCCACCTTGTAAATTTTCACCTGTATTAGAGCGGAATTATTTTTTATCGATAAAAAAGCGGGCTTATCGATAATTATTATGTGGGTGGCTCTAAAAATAGAATTTAAGGAAAGCAGGAAATGCGTAAGTATGTTTTCCTCTGAAAATAATGATGTCCCGCGGAAATTTCGTTTCTCCTTTTTTAATGTGGGTTCATGAATAAGAGATTATTTTACATTTTTTATCTATATAAGGTCTATCTTTTCATACACGAAATATTGTAAGAGTCACTTCTATAAGTCGTAAAGTCACCACAGCAACGAAAAAAAAAAATTCTGAGTGTTTTTTTTTTTACAAAATTATTATAATTCATATATTTATTAATTCACATATTCTAACAATGACAGTAGGTAAATACGACGTATTAAACTACCGTAATGGATGCTTAAAAATAAGGAGCCAGTATTTATTTTGTGGGTCAAGTAATTTTAAATTATTTATTTAAAAAAAATATATTTTCAGATAAAAAAAAAGTTCCTTGAAATGTCTTTGTTATAGCCGTTAGAAGATTCTCTGAAAATATTTCGTGTATGAATAGTTAGACCCTATATACATAATAATCCATAATTATAATAAAATTGTAACAGGCCGATTGAAGATATTGAAAAAAAGTAATATGGGGGTATTTATGGCGGACAAAATTGATGGGCCTTTCATTAGGCACTGGGCAGCTAGGCATGTGCGTACTGGCGTACATGTCGCCAATTAATTTAAGCTTTTTATGTACTAACAATAGGTTAAGATTTTACTAACACTATATGGATCAATGGTCTGAATTAAATAAATTCTTATTATTATTATTATTTATCAACAAGAACAACAGAAGCCAAAACAACAGTTTTTAGAATTTTTGTCTGTCTGTCTGTATGTTTGTACGCGCATCACGCAAAAACTATTGCATGGATTTGAGCGCAGTTTTCAGCGATATACTGCTAGATGATTAACTTAAAATAAAGGCTACATAAGATATAGTTTTGGACCCGATAGGTGGCGCTGTGCGAAGCAAGGGCGGGTCGCTATTTTATTACAGCAGGAGTAATTCCAGTGTGGGAAAGAGATGGCGCTAAACGACCTGTATCTGCATCCTGTGTCTATAGTAACCTTTGCATAAAAATATTTCCCTCTTTTTTTTCTGAATTGAAATCATCAAATGACCCCCACCCCCCCCGCTCTGGGCGAAGCGGAAGGTAGTGTCAGACTTCTACTGACTTAAAACCCATTCATGTTTCTTCTTTGCCCTTTGTGTTCCAGGGCCATGGTATCTCACGGTATATCTCTCTCTCTCTCTTTCGAACAGTCCCGCAGCCCTGGCAGGCATCGGCCCATGCGGACCCCTACATGGTTGCTGACATCTCTTCGAGGCGCACGTGGCCCCTTATTTCCGAAATCCACAAAAAATCTAATTTCCTCAAAGAATCCCCCGCAAGCGAAACGAATCAAAAATGGCCACGGACGCAAGAAAAGATTCTCAAATATTCTTCTCATTTTCACCGTATAAACGGTAGTTAAGTTCACACACGTAGGAGACGGCGCCGGCAGTGGCGACTCGTAAAATTTAACCGGAGTAAGAACTGATAACGTGTGATAAGTTAATTTGAATTTAAAAAATGAATCCGGCGAGAGACACCTCCGCATGATTCTTTTGAGGCTCCGAGAGCGGCGGGTTGGAGAAACTGTAAAATAAACTCAGCGGTCAACAAGGTAAGGCACATTATCATCTGAAATTGTATTTTGAGGAAAGAGGCACAATAATTGTGTGGACGGGGGACCTGTCTACTTAGTGCACGCATATGTCAGTAATCATAATAGCTCAAATCAATACTTCATCATCATATCATCAGTCTACAGCAATCCACTGCTGGATATAGGCCTCTTCAATCGTACTCCACTTAACTCAATTTTCGACAACTCACATCCAGCCACCCTTTTTTTTTTTTTTTTTTTTGTTGACGCTGGGAAAAAATGCATTACGCATACCCTCCCATCGGGGGATGGGGGGGCTATGTGGGACTCCCCGGTGTGACCCGGTATACCCACTAAAACGACCCAGCGGCACTCCCGCTTCGTCCGAGTGGCGGGGGACTGGGAAACCGGCACAGCCTTTACTTCCAGTCCACCGCCGACGAATTCCTTACAAGGCGGGCCCCTCACGTCCCCCCCGTGGGGAGGGACACGGGCCCGGGAATGACCGACGACGGTGGAGACGGGTGCAATGCGGGCGAAGGCACCCCCGCGCCTGTCGCCCGCCCGTCGCCACCATCAGGAGGGAGAGGACCTCGCCTTCTCAGACCCCTTCTTCGACTGCGGAGCGGCGCAGCGAGAGGGTCGTCCTCCCGCGCGCGCTCCGCCTCTCGGACCTCAAAGTCCGGGAGAGGGCGGTTTGGAGAGAAATAGACCCCCACCAGGGCCATGTCCCCCCACGCGGCGGCCACGTATCCCGGTCCCCTCTCTAAGAGCGAGAGGGGAGGGGAGTCTGTGGAAGGCCGCGACACCAACGCCACCAAGCCGTCCCGGTCGCCCAGCCAACGGCCAGGGACCGAGTAAGGCTCGGCGACCACCGCCAAGTCCATCAGTCGGACATCGCTCCCCTCTCCGCAGCCGCCGCAGGAACGACGGTGCTAGCGGCTACAGCAGGCCCGATCGGCGCCTGCGCTTTGCCTCGCTTAGGGGGAGGATTGCAGTTCCTCCCCCTCATAACGTGGCCCGCCAGGCGGCCACTAGCAGCACACACCGCGCAGTGCGGCGTGGCGGCCTTGCAGGCAGCGGCTTTGTGGCCTTCCTTGCCGCAGCGGAGGCACATGTCCGTCCTGTCTACCGCGGACGGACACAGGGGCCGGGTGTGTCCGATGCCGAAGCACCGGAAACACCGCAGAGGCTGGTCCTCGAGTGCCCGGACTGCACCCGAGCTGAACCCGACTATGAGCCGTCCCTTGGCAAGGACGGCTTTGGCAGAGGCGACCGGGCACTCGAGGCGAATGGTGCCCATGCCGCCGCGGCCGGGCCTTATGTCCCGGCCTTGGACTGCCGCCACGTCACAGCCCCCCATCGCTGCGACCGCCGCCACCACCTCCTCCTTGGTGACGGAGTCGTCGAGGCCCATCACCTCTATGGCCGCCGACTTGACCGGTCGGGCCACCTTGGCCGAATCCGCGATGACCTCCTGCAGCTTGGCTGCAAAGAGGTCCGCATGGGCACTCCCCTCTGCCCCCGGGAACTCGAATATTCGAGCCCCGGCTTGGGTCCGCCGGCAAGCCACACTGCCGATCCCAAGTTGGGTGGGATCGGCATTTGCACGCGCACGCACCAAAATGGACGCGTACGTCTCCCCTCGCCCCGCAGCCTCCGCGGTGAGCGTCACCACGACGGCCGCGGTTTTTGGGGGGACCAGTTGTCCCTTTCCCCTCCCTTTCCCCTTCCCCTTTCCCTTGCCGGTCGTCTGCGACCGGCTGGGAGCGGTGGTGGCGGGGACGACAGGGACCGTCGCCGTCTTTTTGGCTTTGCCCTTCCCCTCACGGACCACTTCCGTCCACTCGTTGGACGGGGTGGTGGAAGGGAGAAGGGCATCTTCCGCCTGAGACGAGGACGGCCCCGGCCCACACCGCCTCTTATCCGCCGCAAGCGGCGGTCGGAGGCGCTTCTCTGGCAAGAGCCGGTCCTCTATTCCTGCCAAGCAGGCTCTTGTGAAGGCCCTCTCCTCCATTACCACCTTGCGGATGATATCCTCAAGGTTGGAGGCGGGGCCCTCTGCCGCATGGCCCGTGTTGGTCTGTTGAGGCGGGGCCGTGGCTTCAGCCAGCTTCTGATGAAGCTGGCTGACCTCCGACTGCAGGCGATCTATCCTCGCCTGCAGTTGTTGCGTCTCGTCGGTGGTCTTACGCTGGACCAGCTCCGCGACGATACCGCGCATGCTCGCGGCCCTGCATTTGAGGGCCTTTTGCAAGGTCCCCTTCATGTTGGAGGACTTAGAGGCGACCTCCACAATCTCCTCCTCGTCCTCCTCCGCCATTTTCTCCAGCTCGGCCAGGGAGTGGTCCGAGTAAAGAACGCGGGACGCACCGTACCCGGACTTGGCCCGGGCAGCGTGCGCCCGCTTCTCCCTGGAAGCCACCCGCTCCTCCAGCTCTTGCTGAAGCTGCACCCGCCGAGCCAGGTCCAACCGGCGTTGGGCGTCCGCGAGCCCAACGACATGGGTGTCCGCGGCCACCGTCGGCTGTTTCGCCTTCGACAACCCCGTCGACCCCGAGGCCGAGGAGCCCCCGGACCCACCGCTCATGTGGACCCGCTTCCGCGACCGACAATCGTCCGCATCCGACACACAAATAAGTGAGTCGTTGTCGGACGACTCGTCCGCCCCTCCGAACAAGCTAGCCGCAGATGGCGCGCGGCTAGCCTCTGACGCCTGAGCGTCGGAGTGGCCCTGAGAAGGGCCTTTTGGTTGGCCCTGAGAAGGGCCTTTGGGTTGGCCCTGAGAAGGGCCTTTCGGGTGGCCCTGAGAAGGGCCTTTGGGTTGGCCCTGAGAAGGGCCTTTTTGTTTTAAAAACCGCCCGCAGGCGTCCCTCGTGGGTTTGGACATTCCGACAAATTCGTAGACACAAGACAATAAAATAAAATAGCTACGAAAGCACAGTGCACTTTGGCCAACCCAGTCTGCCACTCCGTTACGGTGGTCAGAACTGGGTCGTTTCCAGGGGACGCGACGTGGACGCAAGCACTGTGGGGTGGTCCCCCACATCCAGCCACCCTGCGAAGATCGTCGCTCCACCGAGCTTGAGGGCGTCCCACCTTACGCTTGCCGATGCTCGGTATCCGCTCAAGAACACGCCTATCCCAATGGTCCTCGGTTCTACGGCTAACATGGCCGGCCCATTTCCACTTCAGCTAACATTCTGTGAGCTATGTCGACAACTCTGGTTCTCTGTAGGACCACATCGTTCAAAGTAAAACTTATGGCCCTTTTTTATCTATTTCGTAAATATATAATTGATCGCAGACCCATAAAGTATTACTACTTCATCAGTAGCACATTTAGATCTCTACACAATTAAAACGCCGTCGATCGGCCTCGATCAGTCTTTATCGATTTGAATAATCAATTTTATCTTCGAGGTTACCAGATGATGGATCGATCGTCGTTGGCCACTTCGATTAACGTCGAGTAAAATTAATCTTAGTTAGGTGCAGACGCCAGCACATCAAGCTACCTGAAACTGTCAAACTTTCCCAATCAAACTTGAACCTAATGCTTTAGCGATAAAGTTGAAAATCTATTAAAAAATATTGAGATTGTTGTAGCTTGATTTGCTGGCGTCTGTACATATCTGCCAGTTAATAACTAAGGAGTATAATATATGCCTCATTGGTGGTAAATCCTGTGGAGTATGAGGTCTTGCCTATGATTCCCTGATCGGGCGAAGTGTTATTGAGTTCTTCCATCAGGAATTTCTCAGCAACCGGTCGAAGTCGTGGAGTTGTGCCCCTATTACCGAGATGTTGATGTAGACTTCTGCTCAATCTTCAGGATAAACAGACGTGGCCGATTGACGTGGTGGATTTGACCGTTAATACTGAGCTATTGTCTTAAATTAATGATTAATTTATCGAACAAAACCCATCTTATTTCTCAACTCCCGCTGATCTCACGGCCCCAACCGCAAGAATCACCCATTTAAATTGATACCCGCTCCCAGGCTCTTATTAGAGCAAGGAAAATAACCTGAAATGCAATCCTATTATGTATACTGTGGAGAATGATACCCAACGTACCCATATGAGGATGTTAATGACTTAATGTGGCTTCAAGCTGAGCAGTTTCGTAATCAACGAGGGAAATTGAGGAAAAACCTTTGTTTTAATGAGGTTAAGAGTTCATTTAGAATGTAATATGTGTTGAATTGCTCTCGATGCTTTCTCGAAACGCAGCGGTGGCCCAGTGGTGATAGCTCCGACTTACGAACAGTAAGTCATGGGATCGAACCCAGGCAGGCGCATTACTATGTGTAATTTATTTCATCACCACTGCTCTCAATACGGTAAAGGAAAACATCGTGAGGAAACCGGCATGTCCTAGATTCGAAGACATGTGACATCTACCAACCCGCACTGGGTCTGCGTGCTGGATTATAGCCCACTCCCTCTCATGGAGAGGAACGTTGTCCCAGCAGTAGGAACATTATAGGTTGATTTTGCTTATTAGTATAAGCAAGTGTGCTTTCTCGGATTGAATAGTAAGAATAGTTTAGAAGTTTGCAGCTGGATACCAGTATTTTACATGGAGTGACTCCTTTTAATACGACCTTCACTTCTCGTAACAGGTTCCGTCAAACCAAGCGGACTGAAGGGCGAATTGGACTTTGATTGATAACATAACACATAGCATCATGCTTATTTCTTAACATTTGCTTTACATTAGGTAGCAATCGGAGCCACGGGGTAATGAGAACTACCCTATTAACAGCACTTAACCTGTGTTTATCGATTTAAACGCTTCAGAAAGAGGGTCTTTAATGCAAAATTCAGGTCGATAATAAATACGAGCCTCCTAAAAAATAGAATACGATAGGCTGAACGAAAACTAGCGTTATTAAGACATCGTTGTCACATGAAAAATCGCGCCGACAACAGTTTCCGGTAGGTACGCCATCCAGGAAATTATGTCGACGTGAATTGGCGAGTTTGGTAGTTTAAGCGCACGTTTGCGACTCGTCTGTTAGTCGCATAGTCTGATACTGCAGAAGCGAAATGATTGTCTGACTGTTTTGTGATTTTAATAGATGTTGATATGAGGAGCTCGTAGCTAAATAATAACAGCAGCTCGGGGTCGATCTTTAGGTTAAGCCGTGCTTGCCTAGGTTGGTCTGTGGATGGGTGACCGCCTATTACATACCGAGTTTCCTCCGTGCCTCGGAAAGCACGTTAAGCCGTTGGTCCCGGCTGTCATTTGTAGATCTTTGACAGTCGTTTGGGCAGTGGCCCAAAAAACCTGACAAACAGTCTTACCAAGGGGTATCGTATTACACAGTACTAACTAGGTTGTGGAGGTCAGAGAGGCAGTCGCTCCATGTAAAATACTGGTATTCAGCTGCATCCGGTTAAACTGGAAGCCGACCCCAATATAGTTGGGAAAAGGCTAGGCAGATGATGATGATGAATAGGTGTTGATATTCGCAGCGTACCTTTAATTTGACAAAGTTTGCTTGTTTTTTAGAATAATCTTTAACCAATAAATTAATAATTAATCTGTGTGTGATGCTAACACATCCTCCAAACGTTATGGTCCCTTCTTATTTTGATCTAGCCTTGTACTTGTACCGTACTAAATCTTCGTGAAAAACAATTCATTCAAATTAACTGCGATGATAATCATCGACCTAGCCTTTTCCTAATTATGTTGGGGCCGGCTTCCAGTCTAACCGGATGCAGCTGAATACCAGTTTTTTACACAGAGCGACTGCCTATCCGACCTCCACAGCACAGTTAGTACTAGGTAATACGATACCCTCTGTTAAGAGTGGTTGTCAGACTTTCGGGCCACTGACTACCTGTGACGACTGCCAAAGATCTACAAATGACAGTCGGTATCAAAAGCTTAACATGCTTTCCGAGGCACGGAGGCAACTCGGTATGAAATGGGTGGTCACCCATCCACGGACCAACCTCGGAAGCGCAGCTTAACCTGAACATTGATCCGTATTATCTAGCCACGAGCTCGATGCTCGCTTTACTATAAATCTTACTAAGATTATAAATGCGAAAATTTGTGAAGATGGATTGATGGGTGGATGTTTGTTACACTTTCAAGCGAAAACTACTAAACGGATTTAGATGAAATTTGGCACACAGACAGTTTATAACCTGGATTAACACATAGGAAACTTTTAATCCCGGTAGTATGTTCCCGTGGGACAGTTACTGAACGTCATGCAGGCGAAGCCGCGAGCATAAGCTAGTGATGCAATAAATCGCAAACATGCAACCACCACTAATTTGTCGGCCATGAATAGCTCCAAGCTAACCATTGGTACTTCTGTTTGCTAATTACTCAACTTCGCTATTGTGTTGCCCATTCACTGGCTTACAATTTCATCGATAGCTTGCAAATAATGACGGCTATACTCCGGTCTAGATTCCGACGGTTGACTTAATTAGAATTGGCGGGTAAATTTTGGCGGGAATTCAAAATGGCGGCGCATTTTGCAAACAATATTATTTTGGTTATGGACGTTGGAGTTTTGATATTATGCAATACAACGGGTTGTTTTTTTGTTGCTTTTTCTGATTTCTCTTCTCTTTTGGTAAAAAGGTTGTTATTTCTGTTTCTGATTTGGTTTATCATCCACACTTTTGTTATAAATGGGAAACTCTGGCTGTAACGTTTTCACGCTTTGACGGCTGAACGGTTTTCGAGGATATTTGGCGCTCAGGTTGACCATGATCTAAGTTACGATATACCTAGGATTTTTCCTTATTTATTATTTTGTATTCGGATAATTTTAAACCGCCACGCAGGCAAAACTGCAATTATAAAGATACCATAATGTGCAGTCAATCAGACAAATCAGTATTCCTACTTATACTTATAGAAGGGGATGGCGGGGTCTTAGTGCGCTCACTTCGCTCAGTCACTAAACACTGCCAACCCCTTTTTTTTTTTTTTTTCCGGATGGGAAATCATCAAATGACCCCCCCCACTCTGGGCGGAGCGGAAGGGAGTGTCAGACTTGTACTGACTAAAACCCATCCATGTTCCTTCTTTGCCCTTTGTGTTCCAGGGCCACGGTATCTCTTTCGAACAGTCCCGCAGCCCTGGCAAGCATCGGCCCTTGCGGACCCCTACTTATTTGCTGACATCTCTTTGAGGCGCACGTGGAACACGAACGCGCCGTCGACACGGCCTGTCGTCATAAGACGGCTGGACGGCGAGCTGGCCCATAACTCGCCGTCCACAGGCCCGCGCCTACGGTGGCCGGGAGCCACCACGTGACCCCTCAGGTTGGGCAAGAGCCGCTTGAAGGCGGTCCCTGTCCGTTCCAGTTTTGGAGCCAAACGTCGGAAGTGCTCCACGAAGTTCCACCGGCTGTCGAGGACGAGTCCTAGGTACTTCAACGTTGACCCGACGCCGATGGAAACCCCTCACTGCCAACCCCTTCGTTGTCTTTTACATTTTATCAAGCGGTATTACTGTATTCTATTGTGACAACTAACAGCATCAGATTTCTTATACAGTTAAGGCTTCATGTATATTATGCCACATAACCCGCATACATCGTTCAATACACATAATATATTATGTATGTGTATACATAATGTGTGTACATAGTCATACGTATACATCATACCTACAGACCAAGCAGATCTTATACGACTATATAACTGCAATAAAATATAAAATAAAAATCAGTCAAGTATCGGTCGGTGGACAGTATTTTAATAAAAGGTTCCGTACAGTGAGCGTTTTGATGCAAATGAAAACTTGGTTGCATAATTTTCAAACTAAACTGGTGACAGGAAACCTGGTTGTGTAGTTGTGTAAGTTTATTTTGAGCTAAGCTGGTGTATTTTACTTTTTGCAAAAGGTACTCTAACTTGTTTACAGAAGCATAAAATTCTGATCTTATTATTGACTGGTAGTATGAATTGTTACATAGTTTTAAGCTGGGTTGAACACGTCTATCATGGACAGACGAATGCAATAAGGGTGTTAATTCTAGTATTTTTGAGAACGATTGCATTATTACCTCAGTTGTATTGTATTGTATAACAGGCTGGTGTCCGCAACTCGAAGTCAAAGCGCGTATTTTACGTGCAGTATTACCTCAGTTTTAACCTGTGTAACTCACTTCTGCCTAATGAATAATCAGCCTATGGTGTTCCCACTGCTGGGACACAGGCATCCTCTCTATGAGAGGGAATGGGCTATAATCCACCGCGCGGGCCCAGAGCGGTGTGGTAGATGTCACATGTCTTCCAATTTTTGGTCCTAGGACATGCCGGTTTCATCACGATGTTTTCCTTCACCGTTTTGAGAGCAGTGGTGATGAAATAAATTACACAAAGTAATGCGCCTGCCTGGGTTCGAACCCACAACTCGGTCGTAAGTAGGGGTCGCCAACTAGGCCACCGCTGCTCTCTCTGTTTGATGATTTTTGTCAATTTTAGACATTGACGGTCGCTATGATAAAACAGAATTGAATTTGAAAAGTGCGTAACGACTATTTAAGTCAGAATAAATAGCTCTCTCTCTATTAGAAGTCGAGTCATGGTAATTATTAGGTTTCTCGTTTTTAATTTGGGTATTTGTTAAAATATGTATTAGTTTATTTTATTTGTATATAAGTATTTAGTATCATTATAAGTGCCTATATAAATTTTCGATACCAAGAAGTTATTTTTATATATATTTATTTTGTACCCTATCACAATGTTTTCTTATTTAACCCAAAGGTTGACTGGTAGAGAATGCCTTGTGGCATTAAGTCCGCTAATGTACCACTATTTAAATTTTGATATATATTTATAGTATTTGATATATATTTATAGTATTTTATATATCCTTGTAGTTATCTTGTAGTTAATCTTATTATTATTTAAAATTATTTTCAGATTTACACCTACCACTGCTTGTCTTTGCATCACCCAAAGGTTGACTGGTAGAAAATGCCTATGGCATTAAGTCCGCCTCTGTACTTATGTGCTTGAAGTGTTAAATAAATAAATATTGTACATGAAGTTTAAATAAATAAATAATTTGAACATTCTTTTAAGTAGGTACGAGATAACGATTAAAAAGTTTCCCCATTTTCCTACGGATCCCCAAAAACCGTCCCTCACAAATAAAAAATACACAAACATACTTTTACTAACATCGTTTATTTTTATTAGTACATAAAGAGACAACATTACTTTGCCTTCTTAAATAAAACTATAAAACGGACCTATCAAATGTTCTGCTCTCTTAGATAATCTGAAAGACAGAATGCCTTAAACCATGATTATCTCCGGGATATAAACCCTTGGGGACCGAAAACTCCTGGGACGTATATATACCCCTAAGATCGAAAGCCCCCCAACCCTCCTTCCCCCGGGGAAAATTGAATTTATACTTCATTCCCCCATAAAATGCCTATGCCAAATTTATTTTAGACCATTAGCATATTAAAACGCTCTTACCTTTGTAGCGTTAGCATAAAAAGTTGTTAGAAATTGAGTTGGTGTTTCTGGAAGTTTTTTTCTTGGTTATGTGTTCTTTTTGTTGAAACGAAAATGCATATAGCATAGCATAGCAGCAGCCTATAATGTTCCCACTGCTGGGACACAGGCCTCCTCTCTATGAGAGGGAATGTGCTATAATCCACCACGCGGGCCCAGTGCGGATTGGTAGATGTCACATGTCTTCGAATTTTTAGGTTCTAGGACATGCCGGTTTCCTCACGATGTTTTTCTTCACCGTTTTGAGAGTAGTGGTGATGAAATAAATAACACAAATAATGCGCCTGCCTGGGTTCGAACCCACGACTTACTGCTCGTAAGTCGGGACCGCCACCACTGGGCCACCGCTGCTCTCAAACGAAAATGCATTAATTTGATTCTTAATCTTCTTTTCTTAATTGGTCCGGAGCGAGAGGGAATGGGAAGCCGTCACCTCCTTCTGCGAAGCAGTCATGCTAGCGAAGGAGGTGGCGGGACGTGAGAGGGAAAGAACCTCACGTCCCAGCCGCCGCGGGAGACGCCCTGGGCGTCGGGGGTCACGTGGTGGCTCCCGGCCACCGTAGGCGCGGGCCTGTGGACGGCGAGTTATGGGCTAGCTCGCCGTCCGGCCGTCTTATGACGACAGGCCGTGTCGACGGCGCGTTCGTGTTTCCCGTGCGCCTCAAAGAGATGTCAGCAACCACGTAGGGGTCCGCATGGGCCGATGCCTGCCAGGGCTGCGGGACTGTTCGAAAGAGATACCGTGGCCCTGGAACACAAAGGGCAAAGAAGGAACATGGATGGGTTTTAGTCAGTACAAGTCTGACACTCCCTTCCGCTCCGCCCAGAGTGGGGGGGTCATTTGATAATTTCACATCCGAAAAAAAAAAAAAAAAGTCGTACCCATTGCGCTTTGTGATGTCTGCTAAGTTCCTCGGGCATGAAACGTTGTTTAGTAAAATAAAGCAAAAATAACCTAAAGTTTGAAGAATAAAAGCTAGGTGGAGCCATTTCTGTCATCAGTATAATATATTTTAAAATAACTCTGCAGCAAAATAATGATCAAGTACCGCGCGCGCATTTATGTTATGCGGAATGATGAGTGTGATATGCTCCCTTAAAATTGTATTATAGGTGCCTACGACCCACTCTCTTATGTGATGCAGACTAAGTTGCGCGGGTCAGCTAGTAATATATTACGCCAAGCCGCCTGCCAAACGTGGCGATTTTGGCAAAAACCCCCTATTTTTTTAATTTTTTTTTTAATAAACGTTGCCCCACACTAGGAATTTCTCCTGTATCGTGGGTGCGTTTACAAACATTTAAGCTCACAGACACAAACAGCCAGACCCGGAACAACTATACCTGTAGGCCATACAAATATTTGTTCCGTGCGGGAATCGAACCCGCGACACGAAGCGCAGCAGTCAATCGCTCAGCCACTGCGCCAACCGTGCCGCCGCCTTTGGGGGAGGCCTATGTCCAGCAGTGGACGTCTATCGGCTGAAATGATGATGATGGTGATGATATTACTTCATTGATTGAAATGGAAAAAAAACAAGTAGTCTTTATATCTAAAACCATAAACTAACGGTTAGCAAAACCTCGAAATGAAAAATAAAATAACAATAATCTTACAACTTTTCTTTTTGCTGTCGTTACAATCGTCGTACTTTAAATAATAAGATCAGTACTTTTATACGAGGCATAAAAATCTAGATGTGTTCCAAAAGATCGCGCTTAGTACCGCTTGGTGTAAGTAGAAAGGACAGCAGTTGAGGACATTTTGTTAAGAAATTGGTTGGAAAAAAACTCAAATGGATGAGAAAGAACTTTTTTTGTCTTTTAAATTTGAATTGGAAATCATAGGCGGTACGTGGTACTTGATCTCGTAGCGAAATAAAAAGTGCTAATTTTTAGGTTTTTCCTCTTCCACTTCATCAATCAATGACAATTTGAATGCTCAAATCAAATCAAAATTCTTATTCGCCTGTTCAATATTACACACGCAATAATATCAAAATCCCTCAGTTTATTAATAGATCCAGAGAGACCTATAAATTCCTTTTGAAAAATATCCCTCTTCTGATAATAATTTACAATTTTCCCTCCGTCAACTGCCACTGAAGAAGTCCTACAGGTATAAAGTTATTAAAAGAAAATAGCAATGGTCGACTTTTGAACTGAATTCATTTTTAAAATGTCGTAGATTTCCTGCAAACAGAAAGTTTGAAAAGAGTATTGAATAAAAGTAAAAACTAACTCAGAGATGTACATACCTAATATTGCAGTCACATTTCACGAATTATGTTTAAGTCCCATGTAATAGCGGGCGAGCCTATTGCCATCAACCGGGCACAAATCCAAACTCCACGGCTTCTACTGAGACATTTCTGATGGGCAAAACCTAATAACACTTTTCCCGACATGGGAATCGAACTCAAGGCTTCAGAGTGGTCAGCAATCGCGCTTGCTACCACTGGACCAAAGGCAGTTTTCATCTTTGTTGGAAATGTTAAACAGAATTACTATTGCAGACATAGGTAATTAGCTGTCATCCACCAATACAAAGAGCAAAAGGAGGTCAAGAGCAAACCCATCATGTAAAAAAAGGCAATGGTGGATGACGGATCACAGGGGTAGTCTAGTCACCTAACATTTATTTATTTATTTAACACTTCAAGCACAGAAGTACAGAGGCGGACTTAATGCCATAGGCATTTTCTACCAGTCAACCTTTGGGTGATGCAAAGACAAGCAGTGGTAGGTGTAAATCTGAAAATAATTTTAAATAATAATAAGATTAACTACAAGGATATATAAAATACTATAAATATATATCAAATACTATAAATTTATATCAAAATTTAAATTAATGTAAATAAACATTTCCACGAATATACCAAAATAAAAACACAAACCATGGGGAAAACATTACCGTTGTGACCAAACTGCCAGCTTCTTCCGAATGTACTCACGAACTAAAATAGACATTATAAGAGTCTGATTGAAGAAACGATAATTTTAACAGACTACGAGGATTTAGTAACAGTAACATCAGTGCTATTCTCCACACTATAGCTGAGCAAGATTTTTATGCAAAACCGATTTCTGACGTCTTAAGAAGCAAAACCGTTAATCTATCTACATGCCACCAACACAGAACCACTATTCCAAAAGAAAATATAGTTTCCAGTTGCTTAGAAAACTTTAAACAAATTAAACCCCCTCCTTACCTGAAACTTTATCAAAATAACCTGCGATCAGAGAGGGTAGTTAGCAAAGGATCGGCAGGGAGCTCCGAACAAAGGCCACGGCGTCCGCTTTGAAAATGAGTGTTTTTTACTCACACACACCACTGTGTGAGGGGGAACTTCTTTACTAAGTAGGGGCAAAGACTATACAGGGTGTAAGGGACAGCCCTCCACAAAGTAATGGGGTGAATTTAGTATATCATATTAAGATGACCGGTACACGAAATTATGTCAGGAATGTTATGGGAATCCAATAAATTTGATTTGTTTTATTTCCTCATACGTAATGTATCTTTACCGTGGCAAAACGCACATTGCGAACGGCAAGCGCGACGACGAGTTCGATGAACTCTGTAGCTAGGCAAGAAGTGAACAGCTGATTTCACGCGTCGTTCGTTAGAGTATTTCAACATCCATTGTTGTTTTTTTTTATTTTAGCCCTATTATTTACATAAATGGAGTGCCACGTACAGGAAATGTAATTTTAAATTGAGATAATTTGCCGGTGGAATATGATTCAAAATAAGGAGCTGTATGCCCCCTGTCAGTTTGTGGAGGGCTGTCCCTTACACCTTGTATGTAGATAGATGGTCAACTTAATTGTGGGCGAGAAGGTTAATGCTGCATTACGTTGCACAACCCTGTTTTGCAAAGAACCACGACGAAGTTATAACACCCATTCCAAGACCTTTTGCATTTGCATTAGTTCATAGTCCAAGTGCGCACTAGGTCTTTGATTGATGCAACTTGAAGTTGTCAGTAATTCTCTACATCTAGTAAAGACAGTGCTACATTTTGTTCTTCTAAAATATTCTCGGAAGTAAAGTCAAAAGTCTGATCAAATTCGTCTCCAATCGACGGTTTCGGGTTCCCTAGTTATCACGTCGTCGTCGTTTCAACACACCTCTTCCAACGACTATTTAGAAAAGCCAACCAGTGTACATACCAAGATCTCTTCACAACATTTTTTTCTTTCCAAGACTTTGACAACCTCTATGATTTACGAATAGTATTTTAATACTTCAACTATAACGAGATCAACCCACGGTAAGGTCTCAAACCTCTTATTAGCGTGTCAATGGTATGCGAACTCCGCTCGATGATGCTGTTATAAGATCGTCAAGTGCGTAGGTGTCAGGGCATGCATGACTAAGAGACTAAGCCCCCTTTTCTAACTACAGATCTGTCATATCTCTCTGATATTTCGTAGTCTTTGTCCTAAACCGTGTTTCTATTTTGTGCACAATTTTAGTCTCGTTTGTTAACAGAAGTCTTTTGTGAAGCACAGTCAAGTTAGCACGTCTGGTATACAAATTGCATTTTACAGTGCGATCGCCCTTTTCTATACTGTTAGTAACTTGTCTGTATAATTCTTTTGGTTTGTAAGGTAGTTTGCTTTTGTTTTTTTTTTTAATATTATTCAGGGTCAGTGGTTAGCTACTCTTACCACATATTTCGTATTTTTTTCTTTAAATTCTTGCCATATAGCGATTATTTATTGAACTATCATAGAAATACACCTTACACTCGATTTAGTTTAGGCAGTAAGTGGCGCCGATAATCGTTTGTGTTTGTATTGTTCGTTTGAACAAAATTTGTTGACAATGTTTTTGTAACGTGCTCGGAAAAAAACATTCAAAAATAAGGTGAGTCTATTATTTTTATGACTATGATTGTTTTGTTAGACGTATTTAGACATATTTAGCATGTATTTGACAAACAATGTATGTAATTTTGCTTTCTAATGTAATTATGATACTAATAATTAGGTGGTTAGAGTAGCTAACCAGCGCGCAGATAGAATGTTTTATTTGTTCGTATAGATGTGACATTGTTTTTTTAGTATATCTTACGGAATGTTTCGTGTGTTAGCTGACGGGGATATTGAAAACTGTCTGGAGGAGATACCCTCCGATAACGACAGTTGCTGAAGTGCGGAATCGGACCAGGAAACTCATGATGCACAACTACCTACCATGCTATCGGGTGATGTCGCAGGGGAACGTCTGCAGACTTATAGTTTTGATGAAGAAGATAATGAACCCTTGTCAAGTTTCCGTTCAACTCTGCCTCCGGAGGTTGCCACTCCTGTAGCGGAAGAAAGCAGCTCCAGCAGTCTTCAAACAAGAGCGCCAAAGTGGAAGAAGAACTACTCACTTTTTCCATTTACTGGACTGATCTGTTGTCAATTCTTTTTAGGTGTACAAAGAATTACAATCCACTTCACGACCAGATCTTGAAACTCTGACATTGAAGGATTTTCGTCGTTCTGTCTACCAAGGTCTCTTAGCTCCAGCGTTTGTCAATCAGCGCAGGCATTGTTCGAAGGACAAACAGCCCCGCCATAATAAAACGGTATAAGCCAACAGCGGCCGACGAGATCCGCCTTGAAAGCAATCGCCCTCAGCCGGAGCGAAGCACATCAAGGAGATGCGCCAAATGCAGTACCAGTAATACTCTAGTACGTACGGTTTGGAAATGCAAAACCTGCAATCTTCCACTATGTTTGCGTAAAGGAAAGTATTGCTTCGAAGATTTTCATAAGATTAAAATAAAAATTTGGTCCTTTGGTTTTCATGTTTTTTCCTGTATTCATGATTAAAAATTTTACGATTTTTCATAGTGTTGTTTTGTTCTACAGCGGCGGTGGTTACCGTAGCTAACCATGTGATTCCTCAAAAGCCTTCACTCTGATATTTTTTTGAACCATGTGTTCAGTAATGTTTAGCCTAAATACAACTAGAAAAAATATAAAAACACGTATATTGTAACTTATATGAAACTGCCCCTGAAAGAGTTAAGAGCGTTAACGTCTTACTACATTTCATACAAACTTTTAAGTGATTTTTTTTAGAAATATAAAGATTTTTTGACTGAACCGATTCTAATGAAACTTCGTACGCATAAGCAGGATACAAAAGTCTAAAAACATGACAGAGAACTTTTCGAAATGTCTTTTTAAAAATAAAGATAATTGAAAAATCCAAAACCTGTCTAATTTAGCTGTAACACTATTTTTAGAATATTTTCTGTCGAGTTTTTAGACTTATGTATCCTGCTTATGCGTACGAAGTTTCATTAAAATCGATTCAGTCATTTCGAAAAAAAAACACTTGAAAGTTTGTATGTAATGCCGTAAGACGTTAACGCTCTTAACAACAACAGATTCATTAGTCTAGGCAAGTTTTTAATTTGTTTATATATTATAGAACAAAACAATGGTGGAGCAAAATAACTACCATCAAGGCAATCACTTTTTATCAGCCTAGTTGCTGTAAATGTCTTTAGTAATAACCAATTATAACCACAAAAAGTGTCACCTTGAAAAATTCTAAAAAGGCGTTTAATACATTTCAGTCGGTGACAGTTACTATGATACTGACAACTCGTGCGTGCAATAAAAAGAAAGGTGTATACAGCCGCCCCAATTTCACGTATTCTACTCCAAATTGACCAACTATGGAAAAAATACTTCAGTAAGTAGGTATTCGTAGCACCTTTTTAGTTTATGTCATCGGAATTAGGCAACTAAAAGAAATCGCAGTAACAAACATACCTTACTAACTATATAGGGTCTAACTATTCATACACGAAATATTTTCAGGGAATCATCTAACGGCTATAACAAACTAATTTCAAGGGATTTTTTTTTATCTGAGTATATTTTTTATAAAAATAAGTAATTTAAAATTACTTGACCCACAAAATAAATACTGGCTCGTTATTTTTAAGCATCCATTACACTAGTTTACTACGTCGTATTTACCTACTGTCATTGTTAGAATATGGGAGTAAAGGTTTTATGCACAAAAGTCTCAAAAAAATTTAGAATTATGATAATTTTGTAAAAAAAACACAAATGATTTTTTTTTGTTGCTATGGCGACTTTACGACTTATAGAAGTTACTCATTAAAATATTTCGTGATAGACCTTATATATTCACTAATGTGGCAACGAATTTATGGATTGGAAAAGCTGAACGTTAAAATATCTAGCTAGAAGATCCAATGTCTGACAATGCTCGTCATCATCATCTGCCTAGCCTTTTCCCAACTATATTGGGGTCGGCTTCCAGTCTAACCGGATGCAGCTGAATACCAGTATTTTACATGGAGCGACTGCCTATCTGACCTCCACAACCCAGTCTGTACTGGGTAATACGATACCCCTTGGTAAGACTGGTTGTCAGACTTTTTGGGCCACTGACTGCCTAACGACTGTCAAAGATCTACAAATGACACCCGGGACCAACGGCTTAACGCTCGACAATTTGACAATGCTCGTGATGAGAAAAAATAATTCGCACCTCCGGCGCAACACAGTCACATTTGCAATATTTTGAAAAAAAATTGTAACATAACATAACATCACGCCTGTTAACCCCGAGGGGTTAGGCAGAGATGTACCTAATAGTACACCCACATTTCGCCAGTTATGTTTTAGTCCCAACCGGGCACAAATCCTGGCTGCTACTGAGAAATTCTTAATGGAAAAACCCAATAACACTGTGCCCGACCTGGAAATCGAACCCAAGGCCCCATGCTCAGCAGTCGTGCTTGCAACCAGTAAACCAACGAGGCAGTCATTCTCTTATCATTTAGACTATTTCCCGTTTCAACTAACACTAGGAAGCACCTTAATGAATACCTAAAAATGCGATGGTAGAATTTCAACTTTCAGGGCTGAACCGAGCAATGAAAACCCAGAAGCACGCTTTGATTTAGGTCTTCATTCATCTAGTGTTAACAAAAATTGCAATAAGTCCTTTAAATTTCTCAACAAGGTAACAAGAAACCTCTAATAAATATAACGTCAAGTGCGACAAACCGTGGCTGTGTGGTTGCTGAAAAATATTTTCAGTAGAAAGTGGTAAAAAGCTCCGGGGCGAGCCAGATGTATGGCCGGCTTTGCGAAATAGGTGCGACCATTTTACAACAGTTTTCTGTTATTGAGACATAATTTTATAAGTTGAAATAAGTTTTTAAAATAACAGCCGCTTGGGTCGATCTTTAGGTTAAGCTATGCTTGCTTAGGTTGGTCTGTGGATGTGTGACCACCCATTACATACCGAGTTTCCGCCGTGCCTCGGAAAGAACGTTAAGCCGTTGGTCCCGGGTGTCATTTGTAGATCTTTGACAATCGTTAGGTAGTCAGTGGCCCAAAAAGTCTGACAACCAGTCTTACCGAGGGGTATCGTATTACCCAGTACTAACTTGGTTGTGGAGGTCAGATAGGCAGTCGCTCCAGGTAAAATACTGGTATTCAGCTGCATCCGGTTTGACTGGAAGCCGTCCCCAACATAGTTGGGAAAAGGCTAGGCAGATGATGACGTTATGAATTTGAATTAGTTTACGAGTTTATTAGGTTACGTTTTGAATTAGGTTAAAAACTAATTCAAAAGAGCTGCCTCGTCAGTCTAGTCTAGTTGTGTTTTTTCAGTGTCTAAGGTCTAGATTTGTGCCCAGTTGATTGCAATAGGCTCGCCCCTTATTACGTCACACATAAACATAACTGGCGAAAAGTGGATACTATAGTCACAATTCTGCTTAACCGATGATGTAATTTTATGTAACTCGTTGGTGTAGTGGTCGCAATTGCGACTGCTGAGCAGGAGATACTGGGTTCGATTCCCGGGTCGGTCAAAGTGATATGGAGTTTTTCCATCAGGAATTTTTCAATAGCAGCCACGGTCTCTGGATTTGTGCCCGGTTGATGGCAATAAGCTTGCCCCCTATTACATGGGACTTAAACATAACTGAGAGCAGCGGTGGCCCAATGGTGGAGACCCCGACTTACGTGCAGTAAGTCGTGGGTTCGAACCCAGCTAGGCGCATTTCTTTGTGTAAGTTATTTCATCACCACTGCTCTCAAAACGGTGAAGGAAAACATCGTGAGGAAACCGGCATGTCCTAGAACCAAAAATTTGAAGACATGTGACATCTACCAACCCGCACTGGGCTCGCGTGGTGGATTATAGCCCATTCCCTCTCATAGAGAGGAGGTCTGCGTCACAGCAGTGGGAAAATTATTAGGCAGATTATGCTATGCTTATGCTAAACATAACTGGTGAAATGTGGGTGTACTTGTTAAGTACACCTCTGCCTAATCCTTCAGGAACTACTGGCGTGATGTTATGTTGATTGAATTCGCTTTGAAAGGCTTCGTAAACGCGCCAAAAAGGCTCGTTGTTACTGCCGACTCTTTTCCTCTTCAAAAAATATTCCACATCCACTATTTTACCTTAAAACCAGACAATCAGATAAAAACATAATCCAAATAGCAATCACAAGTAATTGGGTGCCTACATCACGTGAAATTCCAAGGACTGTGCGACCATCAATTCTCTTAAACGGCGTGATTTAAATTTCAAATTTGTCCTCGTTCAAATCTAAGAGAGGAACAAATGGCAACTCTTGGTTTCCAGTACTTATTCCTCAATGTTTTCCAGATAGGATGGTTACAGTAATGGGTACTTTAGGTACGCATTAGTGTTGAGAATTGCTGCCTGAGGAAGGCTTTAATGCCGTTATCGTTATGGGTGTTCCATTGATAGGGATGGCTGTATTTACGTCATCATTATTAGGGATCCTCCCAGAAAGGTTAGGCAGAGGTGTACCTAATAGTGCACCCACATTTTGCCAGTTATGTTAAATTCCCATGTAATAAGGGGCGAGCCTATTGCCATTACATAACATCACACATGTACTCCCCGAAGGGTTAGGCAGAGATGTATCGAATAGTACACCCACATTTCGCCAGTTATGTTTAAGTCCCATGTATTAGAGGACGAGTCAATTGCCAACAACCGGGCACAAATCCATACTCTGTGACTGCTACTGAAAAATTCCTGTATAAACAAACGTGCGCCTAATATATTTACATATGTATATGAGCCGCACCTCTGTTATGTTTATGTGTACATCGGAAAGTCGTTCTAAAACCGGGGTATTCCTCAAAGCGCAACCAATTAAGCGCAACTAAAATATTCCTCGAAGCGCAACCTAGTAATGGTAATGGTTAATGGTGTGGTCTAAAAATGGTAGTTGCGCTTTGAGGAATACCCTTAAAAACCATCTCCAAGTAAAAAAACCTAAAAAAAGGTTTTCCAATTATATTTCCCAAGCCAAACACGCAGCAAATAAGAGTCGGGTATACTAAAGAAACCCTATAAGCAGCTTCGGTCCAATAGATTAATACCCCGTCAGACCCCCACGCCAAGATTAAGTAGAAAAACTTTAGGGTTAAGTTGCCGGCCGGGTTACGGGTTAACTAGTGTACTACCCAAGTTTGAGGGTGTAAATTTTAAGCGTCGTTAGGTTGTATAAGTGCTGTGTTGTCATTTTAGAGAAGTGATTATTTGTTTTGACTTATTTATTTATTTACCACTAATTATACAAACATTACAGACCAACTCCAATACGATGCTGTAAGAAAAAAAAAAAACAAATTAAAAAGTAAAGTTACACTCAGTAAAAATAATAATAGCTATAGTAAAAATATTAATAGTAATAAAACATGACCAATTTTATAGTTGGACTCTTTTTTCAATTATCATTTGTGCCCTTTGTCAAATGTCGGCAAAAACTTGGGGAATGTAGGTTACACTTTGACGAACTGTGTTAGTTTATTGATCAATTTTGGTTGTCTCCAAAATACGAGGTGGAAGGGAACACCGACGCACAAACGATTACCACGAATTCAGTATATCATTATAAACCGGCTTCATGGAAATTATTCACCGATTATTAAAAAAAAAATCAGCTGTTCCATACATTTTGACCGTGTAGGTATTGTACTTTTGTAGGAAACAGCTGTTTTTTTTTAAATAACCTCAGAATGACGACGACGACATTGATGACGTGGTAACCGTTTTCGCGTCGGTGTCCCTTCTACCCCGTATTAAAACAAAAATGGTTTTCTTTCTCCGAGACACTACCGTTATTTATATATACAAAATTAGTTTTAGTATATGCGAAACCTGAAACACGTGTTATGTTTATGTAAAGAGTCTATGTACAAAATTTCAAAACTGTATCATGAAAAATCACAAAGTTATAAGCTTCTTCTGTTACCTGGTTGTCCGCACAAAAACGTGGTCACCACGCAGCGCGCCCACGCGCGCCTCCTGCGTCATCTTGAGCTCATTGATAATAATAATTTGGCATTAGTAACTTAAATTATTGCGATAGGGACTTAATGTCGCTCGGTGTCCAACTTGTAACTTTTTAAAAATATTTTTGGAACAGTTACTTATTCTTAACAAACTATATTCAGGTTTCGCATATACTAAAAATAATGTTGTATACTTTAGAAACTTAATAAATAAGAACTTGTTAATTAAAGAAACGGAAGTCGTTGTGAATTGCAATGAATGTAAATATGTTATGATCAACTAGCTTATGCCCGCGGCTTCGCCTGCGTCGAGTTTAGTTATTGTCACACAGGAACATGCTACAGGATAAAAAATTAACCTATATGTTAATCCAGGTTAGGAGGAGGAGGAGGAGGAGGAGGAGGAGCTCGTGGCTAAATAATAACAGCCGCTCGGGTCGATCTTTAGGTTAAGCCGTGCTTGGCTAGGTTGGTCTGTGGATGGGTGACCGCCCATTACATACCGAGTTTCCTCCGTGCCTCGGAAAGCACTTTAAGCCGTTGGTCCCGGCTGTCATTAGTAGATCTTTGACAGTCGTTAGGCAGTCAGTGGCCCAAAAAGTCTGACAACCAGTCTTACCAAGGGGTATCGTATTACCCAGTACTAATTGGGTTGTGGAGGTCAGATAGGCAGTCGCTCTATGTAAAATACTGCTATTCAGCTACATCCGGTTAGACTGGAAGCCGACCCCAATATAGTTAAGAAAAGGCTAGGCAGATGATGATGATGATGATGTTAATCCAGGTTATAAACTATCTGTCTGCTAAATTTCATCTTAATCCGTTAAGTAGTTTTTGCGTAAAAGAGTAACAAACATCCATCCATCCTCATAAACTTTCGCATTTATAATATTAGTAGGATACTTCACACCTCTCATGTCATTTTCAGGGTATTTTTGGCCTCTTTCCTATTAGTTTGTCAATCTTCATGTTCTTCAGTAACTTCATTATGTTTCATGCTCTATCAGACCGATACAAATCTAATGGTTTCTGTCGTTTTACATAGCATAACATAGCATAGCATAATCAGCCTATAATGTTCCCACTGCTGGGACACAGGCCTCCTGTCTGTGAGAAGGAATGGGCTATAATTCACCACGCGGGCCCAGGGCGAGTGGGTAGATGTCACATGTCTTCGAATTTTTGGTTCTAGGACATGCCGTGTTTTCCTTCACCGTTTTGAGAGCAGTGGTGATGAAATAAATTACACAAAGTAATGCGCCTGGCTGGATTCGAACCTACGACTTACTGCTCGTAAGTCGGGGCCGCCACCACTGGGCCACCGCTGCTCTCACTGGTTTTTACGTAGGTATTCAATAGCTTTCCCTACACCTTGTAAATAAAATTAATCACCCCATAGAAACAGCCAAGTAACACAATTTCCTAATTACTAATTAGTAATGATACCCACGTAGTAATAATTAGCACCTGTGCCAGACGTAGCTCTCAGATTTATCGTCCCCTAGTGCGAGTCTTGGGACTTCACTAGAAATTGCACTGAGGTCCGATTTATGCGCTAGTTTAGGATGTGCTTACAATGTCGGTACTATAATAAGAAAACCGTATTTTATTAAAGTAGTTTCTACATTTATTTTGGACGTCGAAAGAAAGAAAGAAGTGAAGAAACTACATGACATCACTCTTGTAATCCCCGAAGGGTTAGGCAGTCCCGCAGCCCTGGCAGGCATCGGCAAAATGTGCGAAATGTGGGTGTACTTAATAGTACACCCACATTTCGCCAGTTATGTTTCAGTCCCGTGTAATAGGAGGCGAGCCTACTGCCATCAACCGAGTACTAATCCAGACTACGTGACTGCTACGGAGAAATTCCTGATAGAAAAACCCAATAAAACTTTGCCCGATCCAGGACCTGATGCTCAGCAGTCGTTCTTGCGACCACTACACCCAAGAAGCAGTAAGGAGGGAGTGAAGGATCATTAATGGACAGAAAACCTGGACTTATAGTTTAACATTATAATGTTAGTCTGAAATAGGCAATCCGCCTTCAGCAAGCGCGGTGATCGATGCTCATGACTGCTCGGTATAGAAGAGACCTTTTGTATGATCCCTTGCTAGACCATACATTACTTTTAGATGATGGGTGATAGGAATGAAAGAAGGTAAAGTACTTTAAACCACTACTGTATTGTCCGAAAGATACTAAAGGTAAAATGAGCTTAATGAACTGATGGTGTGGAAATGAAATGAGTGACGCGGCCCTTGTTGGCTGTAACGAGAACGCCTGGCTGACTTGATAGCTCAACGCGAACTGAACTAAACATTATGAATTGTAATGAATGTGAAGTAATCTGCTGAATTGCAGAATGTGCGTTTGCACCGTACACCTTTGTCTTGCTTTGGAATAGTATTAGGCTCACATTGTTATTATTATTTCACTGCTGGTCTCTTTTCATACAGGGAAAGAATGGATATTGATTGCACCTTCAGGTTGTCTGTTCAGTTAGTCCAGCTAGTTTCCAAAACGTTTTAATTGCAATTTCCATTTGTCAAGGCTCTCTGCTGAATTTCGATCGCTTACGTCTTCTTAATGCACGATTAGGTACATTTCTAGAAGACACTTGCATCTAATTCTCATTATCTGCCCCACGTTTCTCTTGCTTAAATAAAGATTATGAGGCTAATAATTACCATTTCAGTTCAACGTGGCAATGCTGCCAGTCCTTTGGACACGTTTCCGGATATCAGCGATGTTGAGGAGTACTTTGACGCCTAAGCGTCCTATTGCTTTTGTTATTTATACTTACTAGTTAGAATATTTCATTGAAAGTAGTCCTTTTTTGTAAATATTTATTATAAGCCTGTTGTGTCCCACTGTAGGGCAAACCCCCCCCACCCTTCACTTTTCCCCTTTGTGCTATTTGGGCCCAATCCTTTGGGTGGGGAGCCTAATTCACGCGCCATAAGACTGTTAAATATTATCTCAGATGAGGTAGATATATTTCACTGCAGTCTGATGAAGTTCACAGGAGTAGCACTGAAGTGCATTGAAAATATTTAGAGTTGTGCTTATTGTAGGTATTTTAATATTTTTCTTTTTTGATATGTATTCTGATTGTGTTTTAATTGTATTTTTGTTAGCTTATGTAAGTTATTGTATTTTGGTGGTGGTAACATCTCATTGGCGTTATAGCTGTAAAGGTGTTATTTCATAAT
This sequence comes from Noctua janthe, assembly GCA_910589295.1. Taxonomy (NCBI): domain Eukaryota; kingdom Metazoa; phylum Arthropoda; class Insecta; order Lepidoptera; family Noctuidae; genus Noctua; species Noctua janthe. Next base: position 6,872,866 of record OU342578.1, read on the forward strand.
TTTAAATAAATAAATAAATAAAATAAATTCGTCCTGCTATCTCCTTCTGGGCCTACCGCGTCGCCTAGTTCTGATGGTCGGAGCCCAATCTGTAGCTACTTTTGTCCAAATAAATTTAGTTTTAATTATTATAATATGAGGCTAAGAAGCAAAAAATCATCAACACACACTTCCCTGACTTATCTGCTCACACCCTTATACCCAAGGCGCACACAGGACGCTCAAGTTCCACCCAGCAACATAATAATGTTACCCGACGATTTCGAGCATATAGCCGTATACTCGGACCACGGAAATTGTGGCTAAACCGTTTTTTAAGCTGTTTTGACGCTGTGAACGGAAGTTATTGGAGGATTAAGTAGCTTTAACAGCTTTGCGACAGCTTTAAAGGGAGCTGCATAAAAATTGGGGAGGTAAGTTGATTATTTGAACCACTTTGCGCTGCGATAATTTAGTGACAGGATAAAAATGGCCTCCTAGCAGTGGCGAAGGTTCCATACAACCCAAATCCTGCCGGCTTCCCTTTGGAAAATGACACAGTCAGTATTCTATAGCCAATAATATTCTATACAGTAAAGATATGTACTCCGGGTTACGTCTTACAAAAATTGACCCTTCGCTACTGCCTCCTAGAGTGGTGATACATAGTATCCCAATATGTGTCCAACCCTTCTGAGCAGTCAGATCTTCCTCTTATTGTTAAGTAAAATAATGCTTTTCAAAGCTTATAGCCAAGTCTTCTACACGTGCAGCCTGTGGACCTATTATTATACTCAGCGAACCATCAGCGCCCGTGATAGGGCTGTCCCGTTTCAGCAGTGCATCTGGTATGTGCGCGCAGGCACACGTCGTTGACTCTCACTTGATCTTAACTCTCACAACCGATTCTCAAAAAATCCTCAAAAACCAATGTATTCCTGTTTTTTTTTTACTTGTAAAGCTCAGTCCGTGTCTAAATTAAGCCACAAACCCAATACTACCTAATACTAAGAAGTTATCTGAAGTTAGTTAACCAGGTCATAGTTAGCAACTAATAAAATATAATAATGTTGAGAACGAACTCCGGGAGTGGTACGTGGCACAGAAGCCGCACAAAACGCAAGTCGTACCGTCAGAACAGGGATGTGCTAAACTGTAGGTGGACATGGTGGATATGCTCAAATTAGAATGAAAAGGCCAATATCAAAGCTATCATTATTGCCTATTAATGAAAATCAATCAAAAGAGCAAGATCATCATAAATCCGGCTCGAAGGACCATTAAGATGTATGGTTAGGGACCTTACACCTTTAGTTTATGCTGATTGATACCCTGATTACTGATTGATTGATATTTATTGATAGAAGTATGATTGAATGATAAGTGAGTGCACGCGGTACGAATGCTATTCGTGTACTAAATTGGCCGGCTCAGCGCAGATAAAATGCTGACATATTTATATGAAAACTGTGCTTTACTTGCACTGTACAACAGTATCAATCAATCAATCAAACAATCAATAATTTTATTGTCAGGTAACTGAGGCCCATAGATAAAAATACACAAAATAATCTTATACATTAATAATCTAATACATATAAAAAACCTTATTTAACTATAACTAGACACATGTCGTTGACGGCGCGGACTCCTTTCGGTCAAAAGTCCTTTCATGAAAGGTCTGTAGATGGTGAGTTGGAACTCGTACCACGAAAGACTTAAAGTTGATGTTGTGGCGCTATTCCAACCTACCACTCCCCCCCCTATCCCCTATTCTTTCCTCGCTTATACCTACTTACTATGTTTCAAGAGATATTACAAGGCATGCATAAATCTGCCTATAAAGTTCCTACTACTGAAAAATAAGCAAGGACCGGTGAGAGGGGAGAATGCTGTAATCGGACGGCTGAGCAGTGGCTGAGCGATTGGTTGCTAAATATGTGTATGGCCTAAAGGTAGTTGTTCCGGGCCGGGCTGTTTGTGTATGTGAGTTTAATTGTTTGTAAACGCACCCACCGATACAGAAGAAGTTTCTAGGGGGCTACGTTTTTATTTAAAAAAAAATTGCCACTCGGGCCCAGCCCGAGTTCTGAATTTCCCGTTCTAAGACATACAAACACGTATTCAGTACATCATTCTGACCCCAATATAGCTTTTTCGGTAATTTAAAAAAAAATCTACTGTTTCCTACAAAAGTGCAATACCTACACGGTCAAAATGTATAGAACAGCTGTTAATTTTTTTATTATCGATGACAGTGGTGCGACCTTCGCACTCCCCAGTCATTTGTTTCGAGTTCGAAAAGACACGCACCTCTGATTTTTCGGATTTATAAGAACACAAATACTCTTCAAAATGCCTTCTCCAAAAATCCTTACACACAGTTCCGAGACAAAATTTTCTATTAAAGCAAAAATATGAGAGGTATTTACACTGGACGGTGCCCGAAGCCGGACAAATTAACCTTTGCGCCGGTGACCACCGGAATTTCATAGTTGCTACCCGTGCCGCAGATTTAATAATAAAAATGGTGACACGTGATTTTTTCAATTGGTCTTGAGGTTCTGTAGCTAGGCGTTTCTTTACAACATACATTTATCGTCTCATAATCTAGATGACGTGCTTTACCAAAAGTTGACTCACAAAATTGCGATGGAAGACAATTATCATGATATTGGTGAAACCAATCTTTTAATATACGGGTGGTAGGGACATCCTCTGTGCCTCGGAAAGCACGTTGAGCCGTTGGTCCCGGCTGTCATTTGTAGATCTTTGACAGTCGTTACAGGTAGTCAGTGGCCCGAATGTCTGACAACCAGTCTTACCAAGGGGTATCGTATTACCCAGTACTAACTGGGTTGTGGAGGTCAGATAGGTAGTCGCTCCATGTAAAATACTGGTATTCAGCTGCATCCGGTTAGACTTTAAGCCGACCCCAATATAGTTGGGAAAAGGCTAGGCAGATGATCGATCGACCGATGACCGTTGGGGTAGACGTGTTCTTGAGTGGAGACCGCGAATCGGCAAACGTAAGATGGGACGCCCTCAGGCTCGGTGGAGTGACGATCTTCGCAGGGTGGCTGGTAGCAACTGGATGAGAGTTGTTGAAAATCGAGTTGAATGGCGTGCGATTGAGGAGGCCTATGTCCAGCAGTGGACTGCTATAGGCTGATGATGATGATAGGCAGATGATGATGATGATGATGATGGTGGAAGGGACATCAACGCACAAACGGATATTATGATTTCAGCACAAGGATCAAGGCAACATTTTTCGTTGATTCTTAAAAAAAAATAACTGTTCCATACAATTTACCGTCTTTTGTAGGTAACAGCTGTGGCAGACAAAAATAGAGACTCGTGAGATGACGACTAAATGAGAAATATGGAAGACCTGCAGTTTCTTTCTTTCTTTCTTATAGAAGAAGAAGACCTGCAGTGCACTGAGATAGAGGAGGACAGGAGAATGATGACGCAGTCCTCGCCTTCAAAGTGACATAGTGATAATAACACGACTTCAAAACTATCCAACTATAGAACATCCCACACCATGTAGTTTACGGAACCCTAAAAAATAGTGTAACTAACACTAAACTGTGAGACAAAAGCTTTGAAATTCACTATTTGCCCCCGTTGTTATTTTTTCGACGTAAGGGGAAACATTTTCCTGAAATTTTTCGTTTATGATATCAGTTTGTAACTGGCCGTTTGCAGGACGAAGGCTTCTCATTGGAGAAGGAATATTTATTAAATTCTCGTGTATATTGAAAGGATATTAGAATTAATTAGTTACTAACAACAAACAAAAAAATAACACATCATGCAACAGTAATTGCGCTCTTCTTGAAGTTCCTGTGCGATATTGAAATTGCACGTTGGTTGTCATTTTGATAGCTTCATCATCATTTTCCGTCCCTCGTCCCATTATACTTGGGGCATACTTGGGGTCGGTACAACAAGTTTTCTTCTTCCATTCTCCCCTTTAGTCTTTTTACTTGGGCTGCGGGACTGTTTGAAAGAGATACCGCGGCCCTGAAACACAAAGGGCAAAGAAGGAACATAGATGGGTTTTAGTCAGTACAAATCTGACACTCCCTTCCACTCCACCCAGAGCGGGAGGGGGGGATGATTTACCATCCGAAAAAAAAAGCGTCTTTTACTTTAGAGACCCTTTTTACTTAAAACCGTTACTAATGCTGATGACCGACATAGCACAGCATCTTGTGTGTAATGTACCAGTCGCGAGCTTTGTTCTAGATACACACGCGTGCACATTAATGACCCATTACCAGCCCAGTGGTAACGGCCCCGATTTACGATCGACAAGTCGTGGGTTTGAACCCAAGCAGACGTTTTGCTTCTTGTAATTTATTTCATCACCAAATCTCTACAAACGGTGAAGGAAAAGATCGAGAGGAAACTGGCACGTCCTGAACCAAAAATTCTAAACATGTGAGATCTACCAACCCGTATTGGGCCAACATGGTGGCTTATAGCGCATTCCCTTTCAATGGGTGCAGCAGTGGGGATATTATAGGCTAAGTGTGCTGATTTTACATACATAAAGCCTCTACTAATGTCGATGATGTGCATAGCAAAGCATCTCGTGTGTAACTATTCGCGAGCTTTGTTTTAGATACACGTGCGAGCACATTAATGATCCACCTTTATTTGTCTTTTGAAAGGTTTGGCCTTCGTCATAAGTTTGGATAGGTAAGTATGACGTTTGGGAAAGTTGTGTTGATTTGCATGGAGTATATAATCTTTCTATAACGTGTGGTTAGTAACTAAACTGTTGTAAGAGTTTTTATACCGCCCATGGGCCTCTGACTTGGCTTTACATGCCGTCGAGAAATATCTCTCAGTCATGCTGGTCTCCTCACAATGTTTTCCTTCACCGAAGCAAGTGATCATTATACAATACGCAAATATGAATCAGAAAAATCATATAATGTTACATGTTATGACAGTGAGCAGAGCGGGGTCTGGACTTGTGCCCGGTTGATGGCAATAGGCTCGCCCCCTCTTAGATACATCTGCCTAGCCTTTTCCCAACTATGTTGGGGTCGGCTTCCAGCCTAACCGGATGCAGCTGGATACCAGTATTTTACATGGAGCGACTGCCTAAACGATACGATACCCATTAGTAAGACTGGTTATCAGACTACCTGTAACGACTGTCAAAGATCTACTTGACAACGGCTTAACGTGCTTTCCGAGGCACGGAGGAAACTCGGTTATAATAAGTAAGTCACCAATCCACGGACCAACTTAGGCAAGCTCGGCTTGACCTGATGATCGGCTGTTATTATTAAGCCACGAGCTCCTCCCATAATTAAAAAAAAACCTATAGAACACGTTGGTACACAATTATCACTTCAAATTCAGCTCACCTCAGAGAAAAAAAAATGACGAGAATGACCCCAAATTAATTTCGCCAAACAAGACCCCCGAGTATAATTGACACGATGCAAATAACGATACGGGCCAAATTCGGTACATAGCCCGAAAAACAAACACTCACTTTCGGGATCGGGAATTCGGGAAATTTCCCGAAACTGACCCTTAGGAAAGTTTTGACAAACCGTCTAACTGTTTTATTATTCAACGACGGTGTAATAAATTATTGAGTTGGTTTAGTTGTTTTATGTTACGTATAATCAGTTTATTAGGTTAGTTACAACTGACTATCGTAATAAACTTTCGGGAAAGGGTTATTTGAGGTTAGTTAGGACTACCTGATGGGATAATTCCGAACTTAATAGTGCTGGGGAAAAACATTGATATCGATAACAAAAATATGAAGCATTTTTCAGAAAGATAATTTTTTTTCTAACATGTTTTTTTAAATGGCAAATGGCCAGAATTAACACGGGATGGATGAAATGGCGGCAGGTCACGGGAACAATCTGCGACTCCCGCATTCCCCTTAAACTTAAGGGGAAGATTTATAAAACAATGGTTAGACCTGCTGTCTTGTATGGATCAGAATGTTGGGCCACATAAGGGATGAATGAAAGGCATTTGCATGTGGCGGAGATGAGAATGCTAAGGGGGATGTGTGGTGTTACGCGAATGGATAAAATAAGAAATGAGTATATGAGAGGAAGTTTGAAAGTGGCGCCGGTGACTGAAAAGTTGTGTGGTAATCGGTTGGCGTGGTATGGGCATGTGATGCGGAGGAATGAGGAAAATGTTGTGAGGAAAGTTTTGAGTATGAATGTGGATGGGTATATGAGTAGAGGAAGACCAAAGAAACGATGGATGGACTGTGTAAAGAATGATATGGCAAGAAAGGAGGTGTCTGGCGAGATGACTAGAGAAGTATGGAAGAAGAAGACATGCTGCGCCGACCCCAAATGAATTGGGATAAGGGCAAGAGAATGATGATGATGATGGCTCTTCTCCAACTTTTACTATAACCGTGATTTCACTTTGTGAAATTCTATGGATGTTGTTTTTTGAATTGAATGCTCTCAACGGAATGTCTCAAAAATATTGTTCTATTTCATAAATGGCTCATGTAAGTGCCATACTTTATACGTCCTAATTGTTTCAGACAAGATTTAAGCTTAATGGAAAATTTTAATCTTTTTTTTTTTTTTTAGAATTCCTAGTGTGGGGCAACCCACACTAGGAATTCTCCTGTATCGTGGGTGCGTTTACAAACATTTAAATTCACATACACAAACAGCCAGACCCGGAACAACTACCTGTAGGCCATACAAATATTTGTTCCGTGCGGGAATCGAACCCGCGACACGTCAATCACTCAGCCACTGCGCCAACCGTGCCGTCAAATTCTTTAAATCAACTGTAAAAACCTTTTCAATGAAATCAACAGAATGACTTGCATTCACATATTAAAATGTAAGTAGCTCAGTTGTATCTGATATATCGGCATAGACATACGACTTTACATAACCCCAGAGAAAATAATCTAATGGCGGCAAATCGCACGAGTTTATCTAGTCATGATTTTGTGCTTAATTCTCGTGTATTTTAATATTTATTAAAATATACGAGAATTAAGCACAAATCTTAAGTACTTAAATCTCGTGTATTTACACGAGATTTAAGGTATCTCGCGGTATCTCTTTCGAACAGTGCAACCATATTTTACGGTCTTTAATTTTATTATACTAACATATTACATACCGATAATATATAAAGGGTGTAAATAGACCCTTAACATAAACGAACGGCACTTGTTCTCCCCATCACTGCGATAATTTTTTTGTTCTAGACTATACCTGGGAACCTTCTAGTTACGGAGATATTGGGGGTCAAAGTTCCAGCTATTTCACAAGTTTTTTTTTTTAAATACATGTTTTTAATGTAAGATTTTTACTTTACACACCTCCACGACCCTCGTACTATTCAATCCATTCATCAGCACAATGCTATGAGTGCTTTCCATCGAGTCCTACCGTAAAATGTGATTTTTCACCCAAAAAAAAAGTCGATTCCCAGCAATAATTTTTGCGTAATGTTACTTAGTTTGATGTACAGAATGCTTGGTTGACGGATATGTGAAGGGTCTGTTTACACCCGATATTAACTAAAATCAATCCCCAACACATTTTGCTATACAACAATAACACCGACCAATTAATTACGCTCGCCAGTGTACTGCAGTCAATTTGTCGAGATTAGTACCGTAGTACACTGGCTGTCAATAGAACATAGTACACTGGAGTTATGAAGTGACACTGTGCCGTGACGTCATTTGTAAGCGTTATGACGTCATGTGGCTATTAAAATGATTGATACGGGCATTGCTAATTGATTAATGTGTCTTGTATGTTATTATGCGTTGATTTGGTGTTTCGTAATTTCAATTATCGATAAACGACTCATTCTGGCTTATTTTTTTGTGTTTTCTGGATTCAATGTAGATTTTGGATAATTATATTAAATTTTTTGGCAGTGAATTACCTAAAAAGCTTTATAAATTACCTTTTTTTACACGTTGCCCTACGCTTGGAATTTCTTCTGTATCGTGGGTGCATTTACAAACATTTAAACTCACATACACAAACAGCCAGACCCAGAACAACTACCATTATGGCAAATATTTGTTCCATGCTGGAATCGAGCCCGCAACACGTAGCGCTGCAGGCAATCGCTCAGCCACTGCACTAACGGTGCCGTCAAACACTAATTTCCAATATGGAAGATGTAGTAGAGATCCTACATCTACGTATAATCTACAAAATGACAGATCAACAAAAGAAATCTGTCATTTTGTCGATTCTTCCGTCGACAAAACCTTTTCTACGGTGGTCATGCTACGCGTGCTACTATAAAAGCCCAAGCCCTTCGGGGATTACACGAAGATATGTCATTCTTGAATCATCCAACTTTATGTCGAATGGCGATAGTAGTACAACCCAAAATTGGGGTATTCCTCAGAGCTCAACTATTTTTAAACGCAACTAACTAAGCGCAACTAAATTCACTAAACCATTACACTACATTAAACCATTAGTTGCGCTCACAAATTCAAATTAAAAATATTATATGTTAATTCCTCAAAGCGCACCCAGATTAAAAATAGAGAAGGGAATGATGGATTAATTTATTTGAATTTGTGAGCGCAACTAATGTTTGCGCTACGAGAATTAATTTAGTTACGCTTAAAAATAGTTGCGCTTAGAGGAATACCCCTCAAAATTAGATGGACACATCTCAATTTCCTTGTCAGGTAGAAATATGGCTGTTTTATTACCTTTCTTGGTAACATCTTCCCCAATCTTACTTCCTACTAATATTATAAAGTTTGCGACGGTAGATAGATGGATGGATGGATGTTTGTTGCTCTTTCACGCAAAAAATACTGTACGATTACGATTTGGATGAAATTCAGCACACAGATAGTTTATAACTTGGATTAACACATAGGATACTTTTTATCCCGGTAGTACGATCCCGTGAGAAAATTACCGAACTCCACACGGGCGAAGCCGCGGACATAAGCTAGTGACCGATGTGGCGTGTCTGTAAGTTAAACTTAGGAAGCTGGTGACTGTTCGCGATGGCCGCCTGACCCGGGTCAACTTGATTCCGCAGTCATAAGGGTACCCAGGATGAGGTAGAATGTGGATAAGTCCAGATATTTTCAAACCATTATGTGCAGTCGTCAGCACATCAAGTTACCACAAACTGTCAAATATCTCCAAATGATTTTAATTCTTATAGTGTTGATGGATAAGTTCAAAATCGAATGTGAAAATTTGACAGTTTGTAGTAACTTGATGCGCTGGCGACTGTACAACATCGAAAGGCCCTCATGTGACTTGTCCAATGTCTGGAAACACTAGTTTCATCTAGTTTTAAAACATGCTATGATGTGACGTGTAAGTGTTTTATAAAATCATTTTGTTTTGGGCAGTGCATATTGTGAGGATATTTCTGTATTAGAAATAATCATTTTTTATTTGGAAGAAGTGCAGAGAGAAAATGCCATTTCGGCATAAATACAAACAAAATACCCCTTAAAAATTATAATAACAAGACTTATTAAATGCTCAAAAGAGGCTTAGCTCTGCATATCAGCCGATGGAAATTATGAAAATCATGCTTGTGTGCAAGATTTTCACAATAGTTGAAGTGTCAAGGAGTCTTTAAAGATGTTATTGAAGAATTGAAACTCCAGGAAACTGTGGAGCATTAAAAATAAAAGAGAAATTAACTATAGCATAACAGCTTCTTAGGTCCCACAACTTAGTAATACCACATAACATCACGCCTGTAATATCCGAGGGGTTAGGCAGAGTACTTAATAGTACACCCACATTTCGCCAAAGTTACGTTTCTTAAGTCCCATGTAATAAGGGTCGAGCCTATTACCATCAATCGGGCACACAGACTGCTTGGCTGTTACTGAGAAATTTCTGATGAAAAAACACAATATCACATTGCCCGACCCGGCAATCGAACACGGAACCCGAGGCAGTCCTACCACACACAACCTGTACCATCAATTCTTATCCATCCTCTCCAAATCCAAGTAATGCGTCCATGAAAGTTATAGTTGGTCCAATAACATTAGAGTCGACTCGTTTGTTACTCGCGACACTAGCGCCACAAGTTGCAAAGTGTCGCAGTTTTCAGCTCGACAACCCAGAGGATGTTCTGAATGATAAGTGGATGGGTAACAGATTTAATTTTAATGATATTTCGTAGTATAGAAAGGAGAAGACGAAGGAAATGCTTTTTTTTTCGGATGGGAAATCATCAAATGACCCGCTCTGGGCGGAGCAGAAGCGAGTGTTAGACTTGTACTGACTAAAACCCATCCATGTTCCTCCTTAGCCCTTTGTGTTTAAGCGCCGCGGTATCTCTTTCGAACAGTCCCGCAGCCTTCGGCGAAGGAAATGCTTCTTGTATCATTTCTCAACCCAATGTTGTCGTATTATGAGACAACTAACACTTCGCTCGCGACTTTGTCCGCTAAAATTATGATAGCTCGGCTAATATGCATGACATAAATATAATTTATAGCCTCTAGCATTCACGAATAACGTAGCTTTCTGTTAGTGAAATAATTTTTAGAATAGGATCATTAGTTCCAAAAATTACTAACAAACAAATTTTACATCTTTATAATATTAGTATAGATAATATGGAGGTGCTATTGTTTGTGTTATAACTGCTTATGATGTCCTAGACGTTGATCTAGTGGTCGCAATTGCAACTGCTGAGCATGAGGTCCTGGGTTCGATTCCCGGGATGGGACAAATTGTTTGGTTTGTCCATCAGGAATTTCTCAGTAGCAGCCACGGAGTCTGTATTTGTGCCCAGTTGATGGCTAGGCTCGCCCCGTATTACATGAGACTTAAACATAACTGGCGAAATGTGGGTGTACTATTAAGGTTCGCGCACATTATGTCGGGCCGCTGCGGGGCGGAGCGGGCCGGAGCGCAGCGCAAAATGCTTACTTAGCACGTTAGTGACGGGCTGCGCCCCGGCATAGTGTGTGATAGTTCATTTAAAATATATACGAGCGATTTGAGTGGACTTTTGCGCTGCGACCCGACCCGCTGCGAACCGACCCGCTGCGACCCGACCCGCTGCGACCCGACCCGCTGCGTCCCGAAATAATGTGCGCGAACCTTTAGGCACACCTCTGCCTAACCCTTCATGGATTACAGGCGTGGTGTTATGTTATTATGATATTTTCATTGAGTAAGAACTTTGTTTATTATCCATTATTTCTTAACAATTTATGCACAAAGAACTTCCCAAAAAGAAAAAATAATAATACCTGGATTAACCGCAACAACTCAATCGTCCGTCAAGTGCAAAATAATTGAAAACTGTGACAGTGAGCATCATTAAAAATTTTACGAAGCTCACTAAAATTCGGAGAGCTTGAAATCAATTTGTGACACGTCTCTATTCCCATGTAATAAGGTTTTAATTTGCTTGGCAGTATTTCAAGAATTTGACCCCGACAAAATTATTTTTACAGTCCCAAAAGTGCGTGTCAAGCAAAAACAAGCTTTAGGTTTAAAATTATAAAGGTTAGGTCGAAAATTTGCGATGATGACACTTGGAAAATTGTGGTCAAGTTTTTTTCCAATGATTGTTTAACCATTGAAGCATATATAATTAGAAACTAAACGGTCAGAAGTGTTTAGTCAACGTTTTGCAACGCGAAATTGTATAAACTTTGTAAATAAATAGTGAATTTAGACCGTTAGGGTAGGCACTCATCGAATCGGTCCACAACGGTGTGCAACGAGCGCAGAATTGGTGTGTCAGTCCGTTATAATCAATCAATCAAAGCAACTAACAGTTTCTGGAAGCCTGATCTATAGTCCAGTAAATCTGCTGTGAAAATACCAATGTGGAAACATCTATTAATAACCGCAGTCATAATTGGCTGAGGACCGTTTCGATCCAAAACAGGGCTTGTTGGTCCTTCGACTGAATAATAAACCGACTTTAAAAAAAAAGACTTCTGAATTTATTTTTTTCTTTTCGAATTTAGTTTGTTGTTAGTGAAAGTCCAGTGGTACCGTCCGATTGCCAAGTCATAGGTCTCTAGTACGATCCCAAGACACGCACCTCTGATTTTTCGGATTCATGTGCGTATTGTATAATTATCACTTGCTTCGGTGAAGGAAAAATATCGTGAGGAAACCAGCATGCCTGAGAGATATTTCTCGACGGCATGTAAGGCCAAGTCAGAGGCCCGTGGACGGCATAAAAACTCTGACACCAGGTTAGACACTAAAAACACGAACAAGAAGAAGTTTTTTGATTCAGAATTTTTGGCCAGTTGTTTGCAAAATTCAGTTTTCGTTATAAAAAAAAATAGAAATAAGTTTATTGTCACAAAAACCTTTGCATACAATACATTTACATTCCACATAGGTACATTGAAATTTGGTAGAAGGCTAAAAAAAAAAAAAAAAAAATGTTAGTTTTGTTGTTTCTATGCTTGTAACAAAAACAAATTCATCTTCGTTGCAACTACGTACCTATTCTATTATTAATACAATTCCACATTCTGGTGAAAACAAGCCTCATTGCACGCGAAATTTCTCTGCTCCATCCTAAACACAACGAGCAAAGCAAATAGTTCATAAATTCATAAATATTAAATGCCTGACAAGAGAACGGTGGTCCGACACAATGTGTGCAGACCTTTATTTTGAAAAAAAAAACTGGTTGAGAAGAATTTAATCAGAAGTTCATGTATGCTTAATATGCATTACTTAAAGCTTAAGATTAGAAAGCGATGTATAATTGATATTTTTTTAAGGCAAGCTTTAAGAGTATTAGGAATGGTTATAAAATATTTCCAAGAAATTGATTTAGTCCATGTGTTATTAAGGTCATCATCATCTGCCTAGCCTTTTCCCAACTACGTTGAGGTCGGCTTCCAGTCTTACCGGAGGCAGCTGAATAGCAGTATTTTACTTTCAGCGACAACCTGTCTCGGAGGCAGGAAAAGAAAGAAATAAAAATAAAACTCCAACTATGTATTATAAAAAATCCGTTTCTCTCAGTATAGCTATTTCATAAATGACTTAATAAAATTGATCTTTTAATGATCTCCTATTGTTTCGATCATTCTTTACGATCCATAATGATTTATATTTCAAAACGTAACATCGCATTCATGTCTTCGTTACTTTTCTTATGTGATTGAGATTTCTTTGTTCCGTATTTTATAATCTATTAAATTGTAATTAGATTCCTGTTTTAGGATTTAATGGCCGCATAGCCAGATTTAAAATGATCTAAATAGTTTTAAAGACATTTTAAGACCAAGCGTGATGTGATCTGGAATCGAGAGGGAAGTTAAATGTTACGGAAAATATTTAGTGTTAATTCCGCGAAAAGATCCAGACTTGGATGCAGGACGTAGTCGCTCAAGAAAGTCAAAGTTCCGAATTTTCTTTAACTACATGGTGCTATTTAATGACCAGCAAACGAAGATGGCTGTGAATGATATCAACACACAAAAACCGTCCAAGTGCGATTCGGACCAGCGCATGAAGGGATCCGTACCATCGTAGCCTCCTTTATTTTTTTTATTGTTTGTTGTTATAGCAGCAAGAGAAATACAAATTCTGTGAAAATTTCAACTGTCCTGTACCTATTACGGATCATGAGACACAGCCCGCTGACAGACAGACGGACGGACGGACGGACAATGGAGGCTTAGTAATAGGGTCCCGTTGGTTACCCTACGGTTACGGAACCCTAAAAATGAGTTATGTCTCTATTAAATCCACCAGGAGAGAATTATGTATTCTACCAAACGCTAAAATAATTATCAAAAGCACTTAAAATTTAACGCAATTAATTCTAACACTAAGCAAAGTGATAGCTAATATAATGCTAAAACCTAACTAGATAGCTAACAGCTCACTTTGGTTCGAGCTACAGCTTTTAGCTTAGATAGTATTGCGATATTTTGGTAAGTGCGTGATTATATCGCTTATGATACAGAACGGTGAGTGGTTTTAGTGGTTTAAATGCTTTTACTAGCTTATACCCGCGGCTTTGGCCGCGTTGCGTTCGGTAATTGTCCTACTAGATCGTACTATCGGAATAAATAGATTAACCTATGATATCCTAGGACCCTGGGTCCTGAGAGCAGCGGTGGCCTAGTGGTGGAGACCCCGACTTACGAGCAGTAAGTCTTGGTTAAAACGGTGAAGGAAAACATCGTGAGGAAAACGGCATGTCCTAGAACCAAAAATTCGAAGACATGTGACATCTACCAACCCGCACTGTGCCCGCGTGGTGGATTATAACCCATTCCCTCTCATAGAAAGGAGGCCTGCGTCCCAGCAGTGGGAACATTAATAGGCTGATTATGCTATCCTAGGGCCACTGACTACCTGTACCGACTGTCAAAGATCTACAAATGACAGCTGAGAACAAAAGGCACGGAAAAACCCAGTATGTAAAGGGTGCTCCCATCCACAGACCGACTTTGGCAAGCGTGGCATAACCTTGAAGACCGAACTGTGCGGCTGTTATTATTTAGCCAAGAGCTCCTTCTACCTCTCAATATAGGGTGACTGGTAATTTAACTTTTGGGTATCTAGCTACCCAATGTACCTATTGGATGTTTATTTATTTATTTATTTATTTATTTATTATTAACTTACACACACTATCTTTACAGGATGACCCCAATACAATAGTGGTTACCAAATAAAATCAACTTACGGCTAATACTTAAAATCTAACAACAAAAATCTTAACACAGAATATTAATATCTAAATATAACTAACACAATTCAACAACACTTTTGCGAATTCACTCAGATTGCACGAAAATATGTCAATTCTCTCATGAACTTCGTTTAATACACATATTGTGCGGGTGAGGGGTGTTTTTGACAGCAGATTGGTTCTGGCAGCAGGCACGGCCAGCAGTGGCGGTCGCCGCCGCCTCCATACATACCGGTCTGGCACGCACAGCTTCAGGTGACGCAGCACACCCGGGTTATGAGCTGCTCCACGCAAGAGCTTTAGAGCATAAGCCGCAAGCGTAAATTCCCGGCGCACTCTGAGTTCGTTGTACCCCACCATACCCAGAACAAACAGTGTAGGATACATCAGCGGGTAAAATGGGTAAACCCCATGAAGTTTAAAATACAAGTGTCTTGTAAATTTGTTCTGTACTCGCTCCAGCATGACATTGTATTTCGCTTCATGAGGAGACCAAATCACCGCACTGTGTTCCAAGTGACTCCTTACCAAAGCGTCATACAGCACCCTAAGCGTGTTTAAGTTTGTGAATCCCTGCGACTGTCTCAGCACGAAACCAAGGTTTCTGTACGCCTTTTTGCAAATCTTAACTATATGATCCCGGAAAGTTAGATCCGGGGTAAGCAGTACTCCTAGATCTCGTACCTGAGACACTCGCTGCATCGGCGCTTCCTCTACTTTGTATTCGTAAGCTAAGGCAGTCTTTGCGCGCGTAAATGTCATCACTGAGCATTTCGTTGTGTTGAAATAGAGTTTATTTTTATGGCTCCACTCTACCACCCTATCTATGTCTTCCTGCAATCTCTCACAGTCCGACTCACCCTTGACCTCGAGCAGCAATTTGAGGTCGTCTGCAAACAATAAACATAAACTATGTTTGACTACGTCTGGTAAGTCATTTATCATTAAAATAAATTCGAGAGGACCCAAATTGCTGCCTTGGCTCACGCCTGACCTGGTGTAGTATGGCTCGGATTCGAACCCATTGTAGTCAACGTACTGCTGTCGGTCTTTCAAGTAACCGGCGAAGAACTGTAGTAGGTGCGGAGTGCAACCAATTTTTGCCAGCTTCAGTAGCAATACATCATTGTCGACGGTATCAAATGCCTTTTTAAAATCAAAATATGCCACGTCTACCTGCACACCAGCATCGACAGCCGGCACCACCCTCGCCATAAAGTTAAGCAAATTAGTGGCAGTGCTGCGCGCTGGCCGGAACCCGTGCTGCGCATCCGATAGCTGTGCGCTCACTTGAGCCTGCACGCAACGTTGGATGGCAGACTCGAACACTTTTGCAGGTGTCGACAACACTGCTACCGGTCTGTAGCCATTTACATCAGGGCCTGACTTGCCCTTGGGTACCGGAATCACTCGCGTGATTTTCCACCTAGGCGGAAACGTTGCTTGCTTTAAACAAGTATTAAAGATATGATGCAGGGGCTCAGCCAGCACCCTGCCACAGTCACGGAACAGAAAAGCTGGAATGCCATCGGGGCCAGATGAGCGTTTTGGCTTGAGCTTTATGAGCGCCTCCCTTACGTCTTGAAGACTGAGGGTCTCGATGTGAACCCGCGCACTGTTCGCTTTCGCCTCCGCCCCCGCCGCCCGCGCCTCCAGCCGCGGCCGCTCTTTACTATACACCGACTCAAAAAATGACGCAAATTCTCGAGCACCCTCCTCATCCGAAAGATGTTGACCATCCTTTATGATAATTTGCCTGTTTAACCTACTTCGTTTGGACCTAATATAATGCCAGAATGATTTTGGATCTTTTGAAAATTGATTTTGTATTTTAAACTTGTGTTCTTTGTGTGCAATTTCTACTGCTTTTTTAATACGAGCTCTGCACTTTGAAAATTCAGAATAATCGCTATCCAGCTTTGTTCTTTTGAAAGTTTTATGAAATCTAGCTTTATTCTTTATATCTCTTATAATTTCTGCGGAGTACCATTCGGGATAAACGTATCGAGAATCTTTCCTTTTAGGCTTTTTCGAGGGTACACATCTATCTAAAATATCACTCAGTATATCATAAAAAACATTCAACATTTCCTCCAAATCATGCATGTCGTAAAACATACTCCAATCAGTGGAAGTCAGCATAGAGTATAACAACTCGTAGTCGGCTCGATAGAAGTTCCACTGCGGCCTAAAACTACGAGCTGCGGGACTGCCGCCGGCAGAGGGCGAGGGCGGGGCGGACGCGGTGGGTGCGGGGAGCGCGCGCGCACAGTGTACGCTGACCGCGAGCGGCGGGTGATGCGCGTCGACGGGCACGAGCGCTTCGTCGGCCGCCACCACCGACACCTCGCTAAAACCTGTGCTCAGAATCAGATCCAACTGACGACCTAGACAGTTTGGTACTGTGTTACTCTGAGTGAATTCGCAATAGGACACAAAACATTCATAATAATTTTTAACATTTACAGGACACGAATACAAATTAAAATCACCAATAACAATTATTTCTCCATATCTATCAGATAATTTCTCTATTAATCTAAATAATGTGATTGTACTCATGATAACAAACAACTTTCCCGAAGAAACATTTTTTTTTAAAGCTAACAGCTGATAGGTCACAAGCGCGCACGTTCGAATTTCATACGGCTGTTGTGTTATTGTGATAAAAGTCTGTGTATAAAAAAAAATGTTTCTTTGTTAAAGTTGTTTGTTATCATGAGTACAATCACGTGTTTAAGTATCGGTCACTAATTACCTGTCACCATATATAATTATATCTCGACGTATCTAAAGAAAATACATCCAATAGGTACATTGGGTAGCTAGATACCCAAAAGTTAAAATGTAGCAACTTATGTAGCTGTGTGGGCAGACAGACCAAAGGCCACATAAACAGAGGAGTGTTGTGCCATCGCAAGTTAACTTAGTATAATAACATAGGTATCTCCTTCACTTGGACTTGCTTGAGTGGGTTAACTAGGTACTGTCTTATACAAGCTATTTATAGATGGTATAATTTTACGGTCACTTCTATTTGGTTGTAATTCATTGTGTTCCTGGGACATGCATTGCATGTAACATTATTTTGAGAATATACCTAATAATTTTAGTGATGACGTCAGATTTACATGATCCGACATTTTTGACGTCATATTGTTTTGTGGGATTTAGTCCGCCTATGTAACACTATTGTTTGAAAAGGCTGTGAGCATTTGGACCCCACGGTCCTAGAATTTCTACCCCAAACGGGTCGAAAATAAAGGGTGTCACAATACCCTGAACGAAGCCAAAAGGCACTTGTTCTCCCCGTCATTACGATCATTTTTTGTTCCAGAACATACCCTGTACCCTGTTGGTTACCCTTCGAGTACGGAACCCTAAAAAAATACCCCGATGAAAATTACATAATTAATTTTAATAATTTATTAATTTTCTGATGGAAAACTACAATGACTATTTGGCCAATCTAAATCATCAAACCCAAGTCCTAATACACAGCAGTAGCGTTTGCGACCGCTAGGCCAACGAGGTGTTCATGAAGCCAATTTTCTTGCCCCAACAAAGCCATATTAAACAAATTCTACGGATTAAAACGCCTATATTTCCTTTGCTCCAATCCAACAAAGACTCTCCAAAATCAAAACTAGTAACACAACCACACGCCTATAATCCCCGAAGGTATAGACAGAGAAGTACCCATTAGTACATTCACATTTCGCTAGTTATGTTAAAGTCCATGTAGTTTGGGCGAGCCCAACCGGGCACTAATCCAGACTCCGTGGCTGCTACTGAGAAATACCTGATGGAAAAATGCAATAACACTTTGCCCGTCCTGGGAATCGAACAAAGGACCTCATGCTCAGCAGTCGCGCTTGCGACCACTAGACCTAAGAGCTGTTGAACACCAAATATTTTATCATATTAGGCTCGAACATGATCTAGAATGTTCTCGTAAATCATCCGACGTAACAATAGAACAAAGACCGAAACAAAACAAATAAATCTAGACAATTACCTAGAACCAAGTAACTGAACACAGCTATGATGAAGTTCAGCAGAGAGTCTGACTGGCCGCCGAAACAGAAACGGGTTTTGTGGTAGATAGCTCCTGCACTAAGTCTACATTCAGACTAAAATTACGTACGTTTAAGGGGTATGCTTGACGGAAACAGGAGGTACAGGGAGGGCTAGTAAACCGGCGAGGAGAGAGTTTCACGCATTTGGGTTCAATGTCCAACCAGCCAGTCTGAATCGCTATTCTTTTAACCATGCTATACATGAGATAGGGATAAACAAAGTGTAAACGGACCCTTCACGACGCTGCCAACCAAGCATTCTGTACATCAAACTAAGTAACTCTACGCAAAAAATATTGCTGGGAAACTTACTACTGACTTTTTTTTTGGGGTGAAAAATTAAGTTTGTCGGTAGAACGCAATGCAACGCTCTCAAAGCATTGTGCTGACGGATGCATTGTATAGTACGGGGGTCGTGGAGGTAAAGTTATAACATTACAAAAAAAACTTGTGACAAAGTTGGAACTTTGACCCCGAAAAAAAGAAAGGCTCTGGTAAACGAGTTACACTGAGTCATTTTCGGACTTGATTACAAAAAACTTGTGACAAAGTTGGAACTTTGACCCCGAGAAAAAGAAAGACTCTGGTAAACGAGTTACACTGAGTCATTTTCGGACTTGATTTAAAAAAGCTATGTATGAATTATCAAATGTGGTAAGGCTCATTTAAAACCTACATTTTACACTATTACATCCAAATTCCATAATTAACTTCTAACTACTAAGAACCAATCTACCATTTATACGGTAATAATATATGCTGAATAAAACAGGAATTACTCATTTTGATGAATAACATAACATAACATCACGCCTGTAATCCCTGAAGGGATAGGCAGAGGTGTACCTCATAGTACCTTCACATTTCGCCAGTTATGTATAAGTTCCATGTAATACCGGGGGTTCCCTATCCATTCTCATACAATTTTAAAACCTAATAATATATAACTTGGCATTCTTTTGTTTATCCTAATTATTGTACCAACATAAATAGTATGCCAAAAAAAAAAGCAAAGTATTATTAGGTAAAAAAAAACAATATGCGAAAAAAAGGGATCCCAATAGGGGGCGAGCCTATTTACCATCAACTGGGCGCAAATCCAGACTCTGTGGCGGCTTCTAAGAAAGTCCTGATGGAAAAACCTAATAACAATTTGCCCGACCAGGAAATCGGACCCGGGACCTCATGCTCAGCAGCCGCGATTGCAACCGCAATACTACTACGTTAATCTTATCAACGTTAAACCGCGTCAATAAAACCACCTAACCTAAATGGGTCCTAAAATTAAACCCTGTCGAGACCTCGCTACTTTAACAGCCACACATAAAGTTTACTCAGTCACTATGTATGTAAGTCTGATTACGTTATCGAAGCGGAGTATTCCTCAAAGCGCAACTATTTTTAAGCGCAACCAACTAAGCGCAACTAAATTATTCCTCGAAGCGTAACCATTGCGCTCACAAATTCAAATTAAAAATATTATATGTTTATTCCTCAAAGCCATGATTGAAAAAAAATAAAGAATCCCCCTCTCTGTTTTTCACCATGGTTGCGCTTTGAGGAATAAACATAATATTTTTAATTTGAATTTGTGAACGCAACTAATGATTGCGCTTCGAGGAATAATTTAGTTGCGCTTAGTTGGTTGCGCTTAAAAATAGTTGCGGTTCGAGGAATACCCCATCGAAGCCAGTGGATTCTCAGACAAATAATACTAGACTGAATGTGTCTGCTGAACTAGATATTCTATTAAACTGATTCTCTCAAGTTTGTGAAGATCATCAGAACCATTGATAAAGCTAGCCTGCGTTAGGGTACAGATTCTTTTTCGTGTGGTTAGTGGCTAACTTGGTGTCAGTTTTTTTGCATAGATAAAATACACAAAATAATCTCAAACATTATTAACCGAAAACATACAAAAACCTTATTCTTCATATTAATTACGTTTGGTCGGCGATGTAGTGCGCTGAATCGCGTTTTCATGTAACCTTCCACGACAACGCCGAAACCTAATTCTCAACACTCCAAATTTATCCTCGTTTGTGTCTAATTTTATGACCACGAACCTACTAACTTTAAAGGAAGTAACAAACACAGTGTTTGTCATAGGAAAACGCAAAACTTCCCAGTCCCTTTCAGTTTTAAAACTATTTCGGTGTAATTGAGTTAGCCAGAATTTCGCGCTAGACAGAATTAGTAGTTCGGTCCAGAATGAAGGGGCGTACAGTTTAATCCACAATTTGTAAACTTGGAACACATAATAAATTGATTACAGAAAGACAGGTCTAAACGAACGAGAACGTACACCCACCGTTTTGTTTTTAATCCCCGTGTGCCGTACAGTCTTTTTACAGTGACAGTATTTTAAAAGTTGTATCTATATTGTAGGAGCCGACGTGTTACTCTCTATTATATATCGAGTTCCCTCCGTGTCTCAGAAAGCACGTTAAACTGCTGGTCATTTGTAGATCTTTGCTGTCAAAAATCTACAAATGACAGCGGGAACCAGCGGTAACTGTTCGTTACTTGAGTTAAAGTCTGACCACCAGTCTAACCAAGAGGTATCGTACTACCCACGCCCAGTAAATGGGTTGCGGAGGACAGATGGGCAGTCACTCTGTGTAGTACACTTGCATTCAGCTGCATCTAGTTGGACTGGAAGCCGACCGTTACAAGTTGGGAAAAGGCCAGGTATAATATGATGACGAGGATACGCTTTGCAGTGGCTGTGGTAGTGAATGCAAGCGCATTCACGACTGTTATCTGTTTGAGATCGCCGTACGTACGCGTCTAAGTGTGCGTGCCCCGTTTTCACTTGCAGCACAGATAATATAATACTCTCATAGTAACAAACCGTCCTTCTGTTTCTAACTATTCTGTGGTTAAAGCTTCAAGTTGGACTGAGTTCGGTATATAGTACGATGAAATGTTTTGACTAACGTAAGCTGATCTTGGTCGGTTCGTAGTATTTGTGTTGGAGCAATAGCTGACCAAGTTGTTATATTGATTGATTCAAAGGCAAGTAACAGGAGCTGGTTTACTAAGCCTGGTTTGAGAAACCATTTTCCAGTATCTGCTGGCTAGGAGTTTTTAGTTATTGGATCTTGCTGTATGACTTTATATTTCTTCTTTATTCTGTGGTTAGTGCCTAACGTGGTATAAGAGTTTTATGCCGCCCATGGGCCTCTGATTTGGCTTTACTAGCCATCAAGAAATATCTCTCGAGCATGCTGGTTTCGTCATGATGTTTTCCTTCACCGAAGTAAGTGATAATTACACAATACGCACATGAATCCGAAAGACCAGAGGTGCGTATCCTGGGTTCGAAGTGGGCCTAAGTGCTCGTCTCCTTTTTATGAAACTTTCTCGCCGACTGGTTGACACTTCGCGTGACCGAGGGCTGGCTCTTTCTTTGGCCAAAGAATTAGCATTGCCATAGTCTTCATGGCACGTTTTGTAATGAGCTATGTGGAGAAGTACTTAGACGCAACTTGTTGTTTATTTAGTTAGTTAGTCAGTTTATTTTGTATAAATGAGTCCCTCTTTTTTTGTAAATATTTAGTCCTAATTATTCTGAGTAGCTTTAATTCAATTATTACCTATTAAATTTATTTATTAAAATTTTTTGAACATAAAATCAGAATAAAAAAGTAGACGTGACGAATAAACAAAACACTTTTAGTAGACAGAATAAACACAATGAAATTACAATAAAAATGAACAAAACTCGTGTCAGCATAATACTATATTTATTAGGGATACAATTTGTTTATCCCGAGGAGATAGTACTGGGAGTGGCAATGGACTCCAGGTATCGAGAAACAGTGTTCGGGAGTCTCAGTTCAGTACTTGCAAAAATATCAATGAATTCGTCAAACATTAAAATGTTAGTAATTAATGGGGAAGAGCTAATCTAAATATGGGAAGTAGGTGATATCTTCTTTAGGTAAAGGTTATATTGAATAACCAAAACCCAAAAAGTAAAAACGCTACAGTAAGGCTTCTAGTACATAAAGCCCCTCCCCCCACTCTTCGCTTCCCTACAAAGACAGTGGTGCCGACTATCAATTAAAGCCTCTGAACCTATAATGTGATAGTTAAATCAATTGGACGCATTACCGTAATGGCAGCGTATCGCGATCTCGTACTACGAGCCAGATTAGTACTCCGGATTTTGTGGAGTGAGTTATAAGCGGCAGCGATTTGTATTGTAATTGATTGTTTAATAGAACCCGTTGTTTTTTTGTGTGTTGTAATGTTGCTGCTTGTTTTTATGATTTAACACTTATTTATTTGTATAGACGGCCAGCACTTCAAGCTACTAAAATCTGCCAAATTTCGATAATAGATTTTCAAGTTTATGGCTAAAGCATTAGGTTCAAGGTTGATTAAGAAAATTTTCATATTTAAGTCGTTTGGTGCGTTGAAAAAATCGAAACGAACTCCTTGCCTAATATCTTATTTTGTCAAAAAAAATTCGTCTTTTCACAAATGTTTACCAACAACTGCATACTGTAAATGTTATTCTTTAGGTTTAAGATTTTAACTCATTCATTGACACTTGAAAAACAACAGAATGAACCATCAGAGTGACTATAACGTCTTAAAGCAGTATTGTTTTAATAATGTCACTCCACTGTGGGAAAGAGATGGAGCTATAAAAGACTTCCTTTTAATTTTCTGGCCAAGAAAACTATAGTGCTAGGTATCGATTCTGATAAGAACCTCGGCAACTCAAATAAGATGAGTACCTACCTAATATCTGTATATATAAATTATAGCAATTCGAGAATATCTGGATGCATATTTCGACGATTTTAAGTTGTATACAAACTGTTCTCTAGAGATGACTGATAAGCAATCGTTATTTTTCTTTACTTATATTACTCTCAAACAACAACATTTTTTTTCCAAACTTCAAAAATTTAAACTCTTAACCGCTGCACCTCACCCCTTATACCACACACCAAGTCTGATTACACGCCTCGGGTACAATTCATGATAAATATTAGCTGTACCTTTAAGCAATACATTGCTGTTCGTAGGCAACACTAGCCAATAACCGTAGTAACGACTACGCAATGTAATCAAAAATTATTAACGATGGCTCAGAATTGATTCGCGAACGCTGTTTGCTTTTTTATTGTAGAAGGTTTTAATGTGCATGTGGTCATGGTATCGCATTTCTGCACGAAGTAAACTAGGTTGGGATGATTAAAATAATTTAGTTTTAACCTTACATTGGATATGTACGCTGAATTGGACCTTTTTTTTTTCCGGATGGGAAATCATCAAATGACCCCCCCACTCTGGGCGGAGCGGAAGGGAGTGTCAGACTTGTACTGACTAAAACCCATCCATGTTCCTTCTTTGCCCTTTGTGTTCCAGGGCCACGGTATCTCTTTCGAACAGTCCCGCAATGCTGAATTGGACCTTAGATCATAATTTTCCAATGTTCCCCCATTGCCAGAATCACTTAAATTGTTTCCATGGGAGTCCATCACGCTCCATTGTCTCGGCGCTTTTCTGGTGGTCACCACTGTTGACTCTGGCCTTCAGGAGTTGTAGTGGTTTGGCAATATTATAGTGGCGGGCTCTGCAATCCACCACGGGGGCTCAGCACGTGTTGGTAGATGTCACTTGTTTTTGATGTTATGGCATTCTGGGAGAATTGGGCTCTTTAATACACTTATACTGTCCTTTTAGTATTTATGTGTATCTGACTGCCTCTTTGGTCGAGTGGGCGCAAGTGTGACTGCTGAGCATGAGGTTATGAGTTCGATTCCCGGGTCGGGCAAAGTATCACGTAAAGGCTTTTTCCAACAGGAATTTCAAAAATATAAAAAAAAAGTATAATATTTAGTCTTTAAAAGAGAGATCATACTCTGAGTGAGTTTCGGCATTTCTTCTCAGTGATCAGCCGACTAGAAAAAGTCGCGCCATATAGTTACAAAAAGATGTATAAAATGTTGTAGTTTAGAAAATCTGCCTACAGAGATACTTGAACATTACCTATTTCAATAATCTCTTACAATATAGGTGCATATTTTGATTTTCACTTGAGATACAATTATTATTTAACATAATACATATACAGGGTGAAAACGGACCCTTCACGAAGTCGTCAACTAAGCATTCTGTACATCAAAAAAAGTAACTCCACGCAAAAAATATGGTGTATTAGGTTTTTAAAGTAAAGTTTAAGTCATTAAAAACAAGTATTTAAAAAAAAACTTGGAACTTAGACCCCCAATATCTCCGTCACTCGAAGTTCACCAGGAATGGTCAAGAACAAAAAAATGATCGCAATGACGGGGAGAACAAATGCCTTTCGGCTTCGTTAAGGATCTTGTTACACCCTTACGAGCTGGAAGAATACATGTTGCGCTGACCCCAAATGAAGTTGGATAAGGGCAGAAGAGTATGATGATGATAACATACATACGAGCTGGACAGAACCAATGGTCCACATTAGCCCTAGATCGAAGGATTTGATAGTCATGGGGCGAGGCCTTTGCCCAGCAGTAGGATGACACAGGCTAACAGTAACAGTAACATATATACGTCGGATATATCAGGATTTACTCCGTTAGGCTTGTACATCGTGCGGGCAGACGATGGGTTTCGTGCAATAAAAATACGCTGGGTGCGATACACTATTTCTAGCAAACTAGCAAATTACTTGAGATAACAACTTGACACAATAACACGGGGCACAATGATTCGGGTACATTACCAAGATATCTCAACTTCACTGCGATCAGACACTACATGTCGTCCTTGCGTCGAGCTGTAAACACCAGGCCTCTGTAGAAGCACGCTGTGGTGGTGTGGTTAGACTTGTGGGTAGGTCGCGTGACGTCACCACCAACGCACTTGCGATTCATTTTATGTCCGTACTAATGACCGGATCAAAAAAATCGGAAAATCTTTACAGCTCAGTTCCACATGACTCAGAATCTTCTTATAATAACATAGGTACTTATTTCAAACGGAAATTAGTCTAGAAATTCCCATTACAAATTAATAGGAGATCAAAATCATCAAACCACATCAAAATACCTACTTTATTTCATCGAGAGAAAAAAAAGACATAATTTCGAATTTCAATCAAATCGGTTCATTGCTTTCTGAGAAAATTGCTTTTACAAACATACCCACGAATATAACAGTCATTTCTTTTAAGTAGACGATGGAAAATATGACAGATAATTATGTGAAGTAATGATGTACGTATATTAAGTAATGAAAAAATGTCTTTTGATAAGATAATCAAAGGATGAGACTCATCTATGAAATTGATATAATTCTTTGCAATAAAAAAAATTGCTAAAAGTAAAAAAGACGCCCGTAGGTACCGTACAGTATGAAAGAATATAAAGTAATGAAATAGCTTCAATGTGTATTAAATTATTTTTAGGAGTCCAATTTAGTAAAGCTGGTACAAAACGGCATCTCTGGAAGTATCCATTTTTCTTGCAATTTGAAGCAAAAGAACATAATCATCGAAGATCGCAAGAGCACATATCAAGAAATACTTGATCGCATTTACTTTACTTGTTTATTTTTTTTGTTAGCCTGAACTGTCCCTCGAACTCATAGGCAAAGGCCACCCTCATTCCGTACAACACTCTCAGTGTTCTGCTTCTTTTCGCCAATTTGTGAGGAAACCCATCCAAGGCGTCCCGCCTACTTCACCTCAGTCGCGTTTATCGCGGTAATCCTACAAGAGTTTGAAAGACTTTACCTCTTTGTTGGTGAAAACTACATTTTAATAAGTTTTCTCCTGTCATTTCATAAAGTGTTTCAATATGAAAAGGGCACTCAATTTATAAAAGTTAAGAATTAAGATTAAGAAAAAGATTAAGTGTCTTCACAAGCACGTAGTTAAGCGAAAAGGATCCAATCCACTACATGGACAAAAATTATTTAAGTGCACAAAACTGATGCTAAATATTAATACTATCAGCCAGTAAAAAGGAGCCAAGCAAAAAAGAAAAGGTTATTATTTTTATCAACGACTTTGGAACCGACTCACAAGAACATGTGGCTGATAGTATCAATTTTTAGTATCAGTTTGGTGCACTTAAGTCATTTTTGGTCATGTTGTAGATTGGATCCTTTTTGCTTAACTATGTCCTCAAAACTAAGTGTAAACATGACGGTACCGCCATAGCGTTGTCAGCAGACTCACTAAACAATAGGTACCACTATAATAGTATGCCGCGCCGTCTGCGAGTCGAGACGTGGCAAAAATGTACAGGATGCAGATAAATACTACTGATTTATAGCTGTACAAGGATCTTTTGGCGCCTGGACAAAATATGAACTATTAGAAATGCGAAAGTTTGTGAGGACGTCTGCTACTGATTGTTGATTGAGTCCTACGTAATAGGGGATGATCCTATTGCCATCAACCGGGCACAAATCCAGACTCCGTGGCTGCTAACGAGAAATTCCTGAAAAACCGAATAACACTTTGCCCGACCCGGGAACGTACCTAAACCTTTATTTCACCCATTTTAATTTAGTTATTTTTGTCCCATGTAATAGGGCGCGTGCGTATTGCCAATCGTTGCCAATATCTACCTATATAGATGCTACTGAGAAATTCCCGATGAAAAACCCAGTAACAATTTGCCCTATCTGGAAATCGAACCTAGACCTCTTGGTTAGTCAGTCTCGCTTGCGACTACTAGATCAACGAATTCATTTTTGACAAAAAGCCAGACACAATATCCAATTCCAAGTAACATGCATCTGACAAGGGTTCAAAACGAAGATAAATACAAATTGCCTTGCTAACCGTACTTACAAAACAAAATAAAAAAAAGTAGTGCAAGGAAGAAAACTGCGCGTTTTCCTGTATTTTGTGCAAACTGCTTGAGAGCTTAATCATGCGCAAGATAAGCAGGTCAGGGTTGTCGCCTTATATTCACACGATTAATGGAAGACATGTTATAAGTTTGAAGTGTGTCTGTCTGCGGCGTAATAGCTCCTAAACGGATGAATCGATTTTGATTAAGTTTTTTTCTGTTTGGAAGGTGTCTTAATCGAGAGTGTTCTTAGCCGTGTTTCTTGAAAATCTGCTCAGCGTTTCAATTCATCACCTGCGACCGCTTAGTAAGGTAGTGGACCCCTGACCAGCATTGGGACATTAGAAGGTTAATTTAAAAAAAAATGTCTTTCACGACTCCAAAAGTTGGTACCAAAATTGGGCTGAGCCCGTGTTTTCTTGCCTTTTCCATATATTCTTCTAATTCTTTATACCTACTCGGTCTCTCAGTGCCCCCAGCACTGAGGACTCGCAACCCATCATGTTGATGTCCTGTCATAGCTTAGTGCCACATATGTCGGTCTTGGACCATCCTTTCTAATTTACCCCCCGAATAATCAGGTTACAGGCTGTTATATTTGTTTGTTGTTAAAAGACGCGTTATCTCTCAGAGACAGCGACATTTGTGATTTAGTATTTAGCCGTAAACTATATATCAGAAAGCATAAACACCATATCATCATGCTTATCATCTCCGAAGGGTTAGGCAGAGGTTTACCCAGTAGTACATCCATTTCGCCAGTTATGTTTAAATCCTATGTAATGGGGGGCGAGCCTATTGCCATCTACCGAGCACAAATCCAGACTTCCTGGCGGCTACTGAGAAATTCCTGATAGAAAAACCCAATAACACTTTGCCCGACCTGGGAATCGAACCCAAGACTTCATGCTCAGCAGTCGCGCTTGCGACAACTAATCACACCAAAAAAAATCCAATCATAAAACAGCAGCCAAGCAACCCTACAAAATTTTCGGGCAGGCCTTTTGTCCCGCACCAATTCAATTTAGCGATAAGGGACAGAAAGACTTGAGATAAACACTAAGACAAATAAAGTGGCCTTCGATTGAAAGACGAGGTCAGGGTGTTAAGGAAAAATGGGGGTCGTGAGGCGAATAGTAAGTACTTCATCTAGTGTTCCTTATTAATGACGGTAGGACCGGATAGGTATATAAATGTGTATAAAGAAGGCTGGGTTGTGTAAGTAATCTAGTAGTAGGTACAAAAGCCAGCACATCAAGCTACCGAAAGCAGTCAAATTTTCCCAATCAACCTTGAACTTAATGCTTTAGCGATAATGTTGAAAGTCTATTAAAGAAATTTGACTGATTAACTTGATGTGCTGGCCTGTTCTTTGCTAGTTGGATTTTTAGAAAAAGATTTTGCCCGAGACAGTACTGTCTCATTGGAAGAGTGTTTGCATATGTGAGATTACAGAGCGTGGGGTGCTGGATTAGTTGGACATTTTATTAGTTTGCAGTCTGAATTTAAACTCATACATACCTATAACGTTCCCATTGCTGGGACCTCCTCTCTTTGAGAGGGAATGGGCTGTAATCCACTACGCGGGCTCAGTGCAGGTTGGCGATGTAATTCTTTTGATTTTAGGACAGGCTGACGAATTTGACTCAAATTGATGATAATAGACCCGTTCCTTATGGCATCAGAGCTAAAGCTTCGCTGGCAAAATTGTATTGTGCTACACAGGTACATACCTCTTCTTACCCCTACAGGAACAGGCATGTTGATAATAAATCAGGTATCTTGACATGGCGCGCGAGGTTGTCGACATGGTGGGATGTGAACTCAGCGATCATTGTACCGATAGTCGTTTTAGCCAATGGCTTAATTGCCAAGAGCCTCAACCAATACCTGAGGAGGCTCTCGTTAGGTAGCTGGATCAAGGGCATGATTCAGAAACCGGTACTCCTGGACACGGCTCTTATCGTTAGGAGGTTCCTTTCTCTGGAGCCCTGTCCGTCGGTTCCCGATACTGGTGGGCTACTATTTTTTAACGTTTTTTTTTGTATGGTTTTTTAAAGAAATATTTAAAAATGTAAGAAGTAAGGAATAATCGAATTATGCTCATTCTCATAATTGCCATGGTATAATGATATTTGTTAGCTAAATACATTGTTATATTTTCTAAGAATAACCTCCCCAGACCAAGATACATTCGACTAAAACAAAGAAGGCTGCACGATACAAAATGGCGGACCTACGTGAACGGAATAGGAACTACTGCTTATTAGTGTGAGGAATTGAAGCCAGGGTGAGATTACAAAAGAAATGATTAATAACGATATACGGAGAGTATAACAAAACAAAATAAAACCTAGCAATTGGCTGGGTAAAGTTGTGAAGAACACCGTGTGGTTTTGAAAAGGAATAAATAGTATAAAAGTACCTCAAAGATCAAGATTATTTTTTTAGATTTATGTCAAAATCATCATCATCTGCCTAGCCTTTTCCCAACTATGTTGGAGTCGGCCTCAAGTCTAACTGAATGCGGCTGAATATCAGTATTTTAAATGCAGTGACTGCCTATCTGACATTCACAACCCAGTTAGTACTGGGTAATACGATACCCCTTGGTAAGACTGGTTGTCAGTCTTGCGGGCCACTCACTCCCTCTAAAGACTGCCAAAGATGTACAAATTACAGCCTAGACCAACGGATCAACGTGTGTTTATGACAAAATATAAGGTAAAATAAATCAGCATCAGTGATCACCAATTTCTAAATTATTTAACACAAAAATATTGATGATTTTTGTTAAGTTGTTTAAAGTGTAAGTCATCAATAGGATTTTTTATTATGTTGTAGTTTTAGTTAGGTTTAATGACTACCTTGTTCGTCTAGTGGTCGCAAGCGCGACTGCTGAGCAAGAGCTCCCGGGTTCGATTCCCGGGTCGGGCAAAGTGTTATTGGGTTTTTACATCAGGAATTTATCAGTAGCAGCCACGGAGTCTGGATCTGTGCCCAGTTGATGGCTAGTTTGACCCCTATTACATGGAACTTTAATATAACTGGCGAAATGTGGGTGGGTGTACTATTAAGTACACCTCTGCCTAACCCTTCGGGGATTACAGGCGTGATTTTATGTATAATATAATATAATATTTATTAAATCAAATAATAATGTTAACATTATATAGTAACATCTATAAGTGCACTTGACTTAATGCTAGTTAACAAAACAGGTAGGTGTTGCAACCAGCACCCTTACTAAGTTATGAAATAACTTGTATTAAGGGCAATGGTACAAGCCCATACATACTTCAGTTTTACAAAATAAATGCAGGCTAAAAGCGTTTTAAAAGTAAAGTTAACATAAAGCAACTATTTGCAGAATCAGAAAAAACGATCTTTTTTTTAAACGTATACTGTCACTTACGGGATATCTTCCGTGATTGTTCATTATTATGAGCCCGTAAGTGACAGTATAAGTTTAGTTGTAAACCGTGAAAGCTTAAAACAGTTTTTTTTTTTTATTATTTTATTTATTTGACATTTGGTATAGTTATTGTGACGTCTGGTATTCAGCTACATCCGCTTAGACTGGAAGCCAACCCCAACATACTTAGTAAAAGGCTAAGCAAATGATATTAGTAACAAATATAAGAGTAAACACAAAGAAAAAATAAAAAATAGCCTGAGATTGAAATAAAAGGACGGAGGCCACTATTCGTAACAACAGTCCGTGATACGAATAGTAAACTAGTCCATATTAATGTCCCAGTATCGGTTATATGACCTTTGAGAAATAATGTACTTATTATCTTTACGCTTACCTTCCTTTATGAAGCTAGCAGATAAATGATAGTATATGTGGGCGCAAAACCATAATTTGATTGTAATTCCAAGTTATTTTATAATTTAAGGGTAGTTACGTTTTTATTTTGACGTATGTAGGTTTGTTGAAATAATAGTTGTATTTTAGGATAGTTAGTTTTATATTTGACATGTGTTGATTTACTGAACTAAATTTGTATTTTCGTTTATTTAATTTAAAAGTAATTGTGATTTCCGTTTGTTTCATAATAAGGATTTATCTGTGATTTATGTAGAATATGGTAACTTCCGTTTGCTTTATTAGTAGTAATTTATTGTGATATGTCATAGAACTATTTAAAAGTCTAGTCTAAAGTTATGATTATTCAGTAGTTATTTTGATCTCTCCCGCCTTGCAAAACTATATATTGTTATTTTTATTCTACCTGTTGTTACCAACCTCTGTTTGAATTTCGGTGTATAAAAGTCGTACTGTGAAAGAAGGGGGATTCTTAGTTTGCTTATCATGGAATAAACACCTGAGCTGGAGTAAGGTATTTTAATTAAACTTGTGCTGATATTTCCTGCTGTTTCCTATTTGCTGAGTAATTGTGTATCTGTGCATATATATTGGTGCAAACCAATATGTTGTGTGACTCTGACGACGACGGCCATGAGCCGCCGACATATATCTAGATTACGCAATCATTTGTGCACTTGTTTGTGTATTTGTATGGTCATGTTTTTCCCATTGCACGATTTCGGCGAAGCTATAGAGTTGTGTTTCTGTTTGTGATTTATGGAGAAAAGAAACTGTTTGTATTATTAGGCAAGGTTCAAGAAAACATCCATTACAGCACTTGGTATTAAATGCCGACAGTAGAAACTAGAACTTTTTTATAATAACGGAGGCATAAAATCTATTGTTATCGTGTTATGATGTAACCAAGGTTTTGTTAAAGTATTCTGATTTAAAAGAGTGTCCATGGAGTTTCTTGCCCGTTCTTCTCCATAGAGATCTACGTTAGGGAATGGGCACCTACAGTACTTTCATAGTTTTTGTGCCTTGTGACTGGGACTGTAGCTATTTTTTTACTGTTGTCTTTGTTTCGATAATTCAAAAGTGCCTGTAACTGGCCTACTTGAAATAAATGCTTTGATTTTGATTTTGATTTTTGTGTAGAACATGATTACAGGGTATATCTAGATTAAGTCAATGATTCACGATACGATACCCCTGGGTAAGACTGGTTGTCAGACTTTTTGGGCCACTCACTCCCTAACGACTGCCAAAGATCTACAAAAATGACAGCCGGTACCAACGGCTTAACGTGCTTTCCGAGGCACGGAGGAAACTCGATATGTAATGGGCGGTCACCCATCCACAGACCAACCTAGGCAAGCAATTATGCACAATGGACAGAGGAAAATTGTTCAAAAGATTTTACACTTTCAAAAGTACACGTTAGTTTTGTTATAACAAGTGGTTCAAATATGGTTAATTTAATCATAAAACTTAATTAAAATACACTCCACTAAACAATAGAAGTCATAAACCATAATTGTGCACCGCTCATTAATTTAATACCGTTACAAAATTCAGAAACAAAACATAACTAAACGCACCCGATTAATATCGAGTTATCTCGACAAATGTGCGACAATCGGAATGATCGAATGACCCATTTAAATCGAGTAAATACCGATCCGATCCCGGCCAATAGTATCGAGTTTAATACCGATTGCTTATCGTAAACATGAATCGGTATTCTAGCCCACTCAACGATGAATAATGGGTTTCGCGTTCAGTTGATAGTCTAAAATCAGGATTTAATCGAATTATGAGATTAACGCAACGATTTCATTGTAAAAGGAATGTGCGTGTTAAAATTGGAGCGACGTGAATATATTGTTACTTGGCTCAATTTCGGTGGACGTATAAAACATAACATAACATCACGCATGTAATCCCCGAAGGGTTAGGCAGAGGTGTACCTAATAGTACTCCCAGATTTCGCCAGTTATATTTAAGTTCCATGGAATAGGGGACGGCCCTATTGCCATCAACCGGGCACAAAACCAGACGCCATAACAACTACACACTCTAGCAAACTTTTTTTTTTTTTTTGTTCCGTCCTGTTGAATTTATAGTTTATTTTTTGTAATTTTGTATGATGTACTGTAATTATGTCCCTGCGACAAATAAATATTTATTTTCTTTCTTTCTTCTTTCTTTCATATTGTGAAAAAATAAAAAAATAAAGTCGACAAATTATGTTAAGTGGGTATCATTGAATAGGTATCTGAAAATCATGTATAGGTTTCTCATTTTGCACTCTAATGAGTTTATGTTGGCACCAACTTAAAATGTATAAAATGTACGTGTACTATTGAATAAATAAATAAATTAAAAAAAAAAAAAAATTCATAACATTAATCTCTGCCACACACAGAGCACAGTTAGTGAACACAATTGCTGCGGTTACATGTTAGACCCACCCTGTATAACACAAGCATGTAGAGAGATAACCCACATATTTAAAAACCAATCTTTCACCACCAGGAGTCTCCATACAAATCCGTGTCTTAAAACTGGTGTAACGTTATTTATGTCCGCGACTGTCTGCTTTTTTTGTTCGCCTCGAAACCGATAGTTAACATCCGTGCTCGGCGGATAATCGCCGGATGTTCGGCCGAAAATCGCGTCGTTAGTGTGCGCTAAGACTTAAGCAAGAGTTAAAGAGAGTGGAGATGGATTTTAAATAATTTCTTTAAAATAAAACTAAGGAAAACAAAAGAAACTAACATCACAAAAAAATAAACTATGTCGTTGTGAAATTGTAATGTAGAGTAGCGGTATTGCTACGTTGTATGGCATTGCTTAGACTCTGGCTAAGATATAAGCCAGCCCTTTGGTCAGTAGAAGTGTCAACCTCATACAGATAACTAGAGTTAAATAGTTAATTAAGTATACATTGCTAGTTAGTCTAGAGAATTTGTTTTTTCGTCATCAGACTGTAGCAGTCTGTTGCGTGACTTTAACCTTGCAAGTCGAATACGATTTAAGACAATTCTTGGCTACTCTCATCCGACTGCTACCGGGTAACCCTTCGAAGATCGTTGCCGTAGTCACCAAACCTGGTGCCGTCCCAATCTAGAATAATCAACCGAATTTCCTCCGTGCCTCGGAAAGCACGGTAAGCCGTTCGTCCCGGCTGTCAGTTCAGTAGATCTTTGACAGTCGTTACAGCTAGTCAGTGACACGAAATTCTGACAACCAGTATTACCCAGTACTAACTGGGTTGTGGAGGTCAGATATACAGTCGCTCCATGGAAAATACTGGTATTCGGCTGCATCTGGTTAGACTGGAAGACGACCCCAACATAGTTGGGAAAAGGCTGATGTTTGTTTCATTCCTATCAATTCATCTTATCTTAACCTTCTCCACACAATCCAACCATAATTTATCAATATCTATGTACATAGAGCTACCATACGCATCTCTAAAACAGTAGAGCAACAAAAAATGTGACTCTACAATTTGAAATGAAAGGTCCCGTGTTTGATACACGCTCGGTAGTTACGTACAAATTATTGCTCTACCAAATTTGTAGAGCATGAGCGAGCTACGAACGGTAGAGTCCATATTTGTTTTCTTTTACTCACGGTAATATAGAGTCCAATTATGAATTGTTTTAAATGTATTTTTTAGTTTAATTGTGTTGTCCTTAGTAGAGTATGGTTAATATTTATTTCGGGTCTTTTCCCACGAGTGGGCATAAAAATTGGGCTATAAAATGATGAATGTAGAACATAAGTCTAATTATAAACTAATATAATTTATGGTCATGGGAAAACAATGCTTTAATCACCACCAAAAGCATAAATGGTATACATAATAATATAATATACAGGGTGGACATCGACACACAAACGATTACCACGTATCCAATACACAGCATTTACAGCTGGACCCAGCAAGGTCATCCTGTTTGATATTTGTTAGTTGAAATACTCGGTGGTGTCAGACGGCCAATTGATCTTCAAATCTGCTATCACCGGTAGAGGATTCCACTAATTTAAGTGTCATCTGCCACCAGTGGGGACAGAGGTACGAGCAAACGCGACTGACCAGACGACCACCACCAGTGGTGGCAGATGCGACAAATAATGTAACTACCACCAGTGGGGACATACCGGTGGGGGCAGATGGGAATAAACTATCATTCCGAACGGCAAAAATTGTTGTGTCCTACAAAACTGCAATACCTTCGCGGTCAAATGTATGAAACAGCTGATTTTTTTTTAATTTTGCCGATGTAAAATATAGAATTTTTACATTTTACGGTTCAGAATGATGAAATTGATACGTGGAATTCGTTTGTGCGAACCTGTGACCACAGGACCTACGTCATTCTAAACTTTGAAGCTTTTTCTGTAGAAGTTCCTTTTTACCCGATTGCGGCGAAGCCCAAAAGGAGGGTTATGTTTTTACTTTAAATTAAAAGTACGCTATGACGACGCTATAGCTACGCTACTCTACGTTATGGCTATGATGAAAAGTCGGTCGTGGTGGCTTTGGTGGGAATCCGGTAACAAAGATATGCTGAATAGCTGCCATTGTCTGCCATGTTCTGTCATACGAACTTGTTTCATAGTCATCATCTGCCTAGCCTTTTCCCAACTATTTTTTGGTCGACTTCCAGCCTCACCGGATGCAGCTGAGGAGTAGTATCATTTTACATGGAGCGACTGCCTATCTGACCTCCACAATCCATTTAGTACTGGGTAATACAATACGTAAGACTGGTTGTCAGACTTTTTGGGCCACTGACTACCTAACGACTGTCAAACATCTGCAAATGACACCCGGGACTAACAGCTTAACGTGCTTCCCGAGGCACGGAGGAAACTCGGTATGTAATGGGTGGTCACCCATCCACAGACCAACCCAGGCAAGCACAGCTTAACCTAAAGATCGACCCGAGCGGCTGTTATTATTTAACCACGAGCTCCTTGGTTCATAGTAAAAATAAGAAAAAAATAAAATTTAGAAATTCTAAAACTCGTAGCAGCTCCACAACACTAACAAAATTTGTGTCGACCGCGATGTTTTGGTACAACAGCCTCCATTCGGTTTAAATGGATCGCTTCTATTAGTTTTAATTTCAATGGAAAAGCCTTTTTGGAGTTTCGTATTGATTTCGGTATAAAAGCTAAATTCTATGTAGCTGAGCTGACTTTACCGGCGTGATCGTAACTACTATATTTTCCAGTATTATTGTTCAGAAGGTGAAGTTACAAAGTACATAGTAAAGTTGTAGAAATACGAAACTTGAAAGGTTAACTAGGTAGTCGCTTTCACACGTCTTGTATTATTAACCGACTTCTAAAAAATGGAGGAGATTATGAATTCCACCAGCATCTTTTTTTCCATGTATGTTCACCGATTTCTCTGTGATTCCTAATCCGATCATTGTGATTCTTTTTTTATTTTTTAGAGGAAGCTCGTGCGGTGGCCCCATATTAATTTTATTAACTTTACTTGGGTATTTTATGAGTTATCTTCTATAAGACATATTTTTTCTTATCGTTATAATAACTTCTCGATACAAAGTAAAATGTATATATATGACAAGAATTTTGTAGGATATCTCACAAAAGGGCAAAATAAAATCATTATGCCAAAAAAAAAATCACTTTACCAAAAAAATAATCTTTTTGCCAAAAAAAAAATAACCGAATGGTTTTTTACATCTTCTTTCAACAAAATTGATTTAATCTTTAGCAAAGTTTTGATTTTCCATCATCCGTAATGATGATAGAATGTCTCTTTGTCTAAGTATAAATAATAATACATTCGCAATTAACACGGAGAGTCACAACAATGAAGTATTTTTTGAGAAATTAATCACATAATATTGTTAAACTGCGGCGATAGAAACTGCAGTAGTAATAAACAAACAATCTGAAAAATGCGTAGCTAATAAACTGAATGATATGAGTAATTTTACTTAGTCTTTGTGAATAGAAACTATCGGAGCAAACAATAAAGTTGATGTCGAGGTTGAAAACAAAGACAGTAACAATTCGTCCCCTAAAGATAATAGCATACAGAGAATGTAAACACTTATGCACGCATATCCTAGATGGAAAGCCATTACATACCGAGTTTCCTTCGTGCCTCGGAAAGCACGTTAAGCCCGTTGGTCCCGGGTGTCATTTGTAGATCTTTGACAGTCGTTAGGTAGTCAGTGGCCCAAAAACTCTGACAACCAGTCTTACCAAGGGGTATCGTAATACCCAGTACTAACTGGGTTGTGGAGGTCAGATAGGCAGTCGCTCCATGTAAAATTCTGGTATTCAGCTGCATCCGGTTAGACTGGAAACCAACCCCAACATAGTTGCGAAAAGGCTAGGCAGATGATAATGAAGATCCTAGATGGAAAGCCTAATTCAAGAGAAGCATAGGCAGTGTTGGTGATCCATGGAGCAAGGCTTTGACCGATTGTTGGCCAAGGTTAGGAAAAAGAAACCAGGGCCAATCCTAAAGCTCGTTGGGTCGACGATATCGTCAAAGTCGCGGGAAATACCTGGATGAGGGACGCACAGAACCGGGAAGTGTGGCAGAAAAAAGCGGAAGCCTATACCCAGTAGGTGATTCCGGGCTGATATGATGATGATGATAGGCAGTGTTGTAGGGAAATTATTACCATGAATTCAGTACATGATTATACATTAAGATCCTCCAACGTTGTAGCAATTCGGTTATTTAAAAAACAGCGAAACAACCTATGAAAAAGGTCTACGTTGGTGGTGTAAAATCAAAATTCCGTGATATTCATGGCAATGATTTGCGCGTCACTCCTGTACATCGAAACTGTATAGAATATGAGGATTGTAGTTGATGACGAAATTCTGACCTTCCCTGAATATTAATATGTATAATAATTTGTGTAGCAAAAACTAATCATTAGTGTTATCAAATTAACTTTTATATTGATTTAATTAATGCTGTTATCAATGTATACTCATTTATTTTAAAGCAGTTCAAATGATAATTTTATTTATAACACACGTATTTGTATAAATTGAACACTATGTTATTTTGAATTTGTTCTTCAAACGTTTGACAGTGACAAAATCAGACTATCAGCAAAACCTGAAACAATTTCAAGAGTAAATAGTGATCACAGGAAAGAAAAAGTAAGAATCGACGTAGACGAAAAAATCAGCGGATTAAAGAAGTTAACAGCTAAAGAACCCTCTCTCAAAATGGCTGACGCAGATAATCTCAGCGTTTACAATTATTATGGGAGTAATATCACTCTGCCAGAAGACGTCGTTTTCATATTCCCGTGGAGCTTCGTAGCAGTCATCGTCTTCTTATCCACATTGATCGTGTACATTGGTATATGTTCAAAGATTCCTGACGAATTATACAGGCGTTTGGCTTTGCAGCATTTGGCAACAGGCTTCTTACAAGTGACATGTCTCACCATCTATAACTTAAAATTTAATCTAGAATTCGTTAACGAAGCAGCAGAAGATGCATACGGATCTTTGGATTTAGTTATAACATTTACTACTGCATGTTTGGCTTGGATTGTATTTTTAAGAATATTTTTGTTTAGAAATGGTGAAGAATTGTACAATATGAAACAGTTGACGATATTTTCAACTATGTCTTTAGCAGTTATTGAAGTGTATGAATTTTTGATGTCTCTGGCTGAGGCATCGTCTTCATTGCTTCCAGCTTTAAGACTAACATCTGTTTTGTTGATAATGTCTGTACCTGTAGTTGTATTTATTTTGTTAGTAAAATCTTTGTTATCATCTTCTTCAGAAGTACCAAAGTTTCAAGCATTATTTTTCATGGCTTTTCTATTATGGTTTATAATAAGTGATGTTTTGTTATTAAGGTTTAATTTACATAGTGATTCCAGTTTTATGTTACTTTGGAGTATTTTTCTATACCTTAGGTTAATGGTTGAAATTGTTTTGTATATGGTGTTTGATCGTTACCTGTCACACTTCTTTTTAAACTGATATTATGATAAATATTTAATGAGTTACTGAATAAATTTTGCTGTTTTATTTTTTTCTCAACAGAATTAGTAAAACTACGATAATGACACTTATAAAGATCATTCATGTGAGCACAAACCAAAATGTAAATCTATTAAATGTTCAAAATCATCGCAATACATGTCCAAACCTGCCTATACATAGTACCAAACAATAATCTTCTCTGTACTACAGAAGTAAACATACTCTTCGCATTTAAGCACAACAAAGATTCTTTGCCAACACTTAACAAACATGATGTCGTAAACGAAATACCGTAAGACACATATATCACGGAACAAAGGTTGAAATGTTAACAGTTAACGTACACACACAACACAGTAAGAATGTCGGGGTTGTAATTCTTCAGGGCACATTAACGATGCTGCTAAAAGTTCTACCACAAACGCAAACTCTATGGTGAAAGTTCCCGAGTCGGGTCCCGGGTGTCGGGGCTAACGATTTATCGATCTTGTTTAAAATGTTGAAATCGGGGTTTTCTAGAGATTGTTGGTTTTAGAGGATTTTATCGTTAAACTCTTTAGTTTTGATCCATAAAGTTTTGTCGTTTAAAGCTTGGCATAGTAAGATCTATCTTAAAGTGTACGTTAACACCTGATTATCATCGTTCTGTATGCAATCTGGAACTACCAACTAGAACTGCCAGCTGCTTAGTGATGTGAACTAGCATTGATAGCCTAGTGGTGTGACCGTCGGACTGCCAAGTCATAGGTCTCGAGTTCGAACCTAAGACACGCACTTCTGACTTTTCGGATCCATGTGCGTATTGTATAATTATCACTTGTTACGGTGACGGAAAACATCGTGAGGAAATCAGCATGCCTGAGAGATATTTCTTAACCGCAAGTAAAGCCAAGTCAGAGGCAAGAGGGTGGCTTAAAACTCTGACACCAGGTTAGCTCTAACCACACGATAAAAAAGAAGAGTAGAAGTGATGTAATTACAACCACATGTTGGGAAACCATACTGCTTTGTCTCTGAGGTGGTACCAGACCAGAAGACCTTTCTTATCTTTCGATGTCATTAGATGGCGAAAAACTACTGGCCATCAAGCGGACCGCCTGCTTGTTCACCACTAAATAACATTTAAAAAAGCTGTTCAGGAAAACCCTTTGGCTCCAGACCATCAAAATGATCACCAAACGTCAGTATTTTACGCAAAACAACTGGTATCTGAACCCCACACCAAATTCTATCAAATAAAAGCAAATCGAGTGATACAACAAAATTAACAATTGACTATCCTACCCAACAGTCAGAAATAATGAAATTCTGAACTGCCGGGCTCAATATTAATCTGCTAAAATGAATATGGCGTAATAATCGATCTCTCATTGTGAGTCTATGGCTATCGTGAAATTGTGGCTTTGCTTTTGCCATTGATGTTAATTTGATTATTAATTTATTTGTCGTACAGCGTTTCAATTGGATTACTTCTGGCGTGTTTTATCATTAAGGCTGGCTTTTGATATTTGTTGGTTTATTTGGGTGGTTATTTCTCATACTTTGAAAGCATTAGTTGTGCATAAAAAAGTATAAGCTGGGCTGGGCAGCATTTGGGAAGCTACGTCGGGTCTTCTCGTCGCGTATTCCACACAGCCTAAAGACTAAGGTCTTCAATCAGTGCGTCCTGCCTGTTATGACTTACGGGGCCGAAAAGTAGACACTCACGGTACGGCTGGTCCATAAATTCAAGGTCGCTCAGCGAGCTATGGAACGAGCTATGCTTGGAGTCTTTCTGAGGGATCGCATCCGGAATGAGGTAATCCGGCAGAGAACCAGAGTTGTCGACATAGCTCACAGAATAAGTAAGCTGATGCAGCAATGGGAAATCATACTAGCCGTAGAACCGATGACTGTTGGGGTAAACGTGTCCTTGAGTGGAGACCGCGAATCGGCAAGCGTAAGGTGGGACACCCTCA
This sequence comes from Noctua janthe, assembly GCA_910589295.1. NCBI lineage: Eukaryota > Metazoa > Arthropoda > Insecta > Lepidoptera > Noctuidae > Noctua > Noctua janthe. Next base: position 6,914,249 of record OU342578.1, read on the forward strand.
GGCTCGAAGGAGTGACGATCTTCGCAAGGTGACTGGAAGCAACTGGATGAGAGTTGCTGAGAATCGAGTTGAGTGGCGTGCGATTGAGGAGGCCATGTCCAGCAGTAAACTGCCGCAGGATGATGATGAAAACAGAATTTGGAAATTATGAATTGAAAACCATGTGGATGAAAAAAAAACAAGAATCAACGATTGCATGATAATTGACACATTAATGGAAGAAGAACTCGTGTAGCGCCGACCCCAAGTACCGTAGTAGAAGGGTAGGAAGATGATGATCATAGTGGATTGTCATAGAGGGTGTAAAATACCCTTAACGAAGCTGAAAGGCACTTGTTCTCCCCGTCATTGCGATATTTTTTTTTTCTAGACCATACCTGGGAGCCTTCTAGTTACGGAGATATTAAGTTACAAGTTTTCATTTCATATAATATATAAGTTTTTAATGTTATAACTTAGCTTTAAATACGCGCATACTTTTTTTTTTTGAGAGCGTTACATTGAGTCCTACCGTAAAACGTGATTTTTCACCGCAAAAAAAAAGTCGTTTCCCAGCAATAATTTTTGCATAGAGTTACTTAGTTTGATGTACAGAATGCATGGTTGACGGCTTCGTGAAGGGGCCGTTTACACCCTGTATATCATCATAATCATCATCTTCCTGACCTTGTTAATTTTGGTAGACACAAGTCTGATAACGTTCATGCATACCGTTCTTCTTTTGAAAGTCAAATCGAGACCCATATTCGCTGGTATTTTTATGACGATCATCTGTCACTTTCACTGTATTTATAAACATTGAGTTTTGAGTGATTTCACTACACTCACTTGTAAAGTAATACTGTGTTGTATGTACTCGTATATGTCTTGTTCGTCGCAAACGCTACTGCATACTGCAATAGGTTCTAGGTTCGATTTCTGGGTCAGGCAAAGTTTCATTGGGTTTTTCTTAGAGCCCCTTTGGTAATAATAGGCTTACCCCAGATTAGGTACATGGGACTTGTCAGTGTGTCTACTATAGGTACATCTCTGCCTAACCCTTTTTGATTTACAGCCATGAAGGATAGGCAGATGATGAAAGCGGTAGCATAATACTATAACTTAAAACAGACCTTTTACAAACAAAGTAGTTTCATAAATATTAATTGTCGAATATATCAACATAGTATGATTGTCGAAAATACCAACATAGATACATGATTGCGATTTCAAGTATGTAAGCATTTTTGTAATGATCGATTGAATCCGGAAAGCGAGGAAACCACCATTAAACAAAAGCTTTTGTGTTAATAATGGTGGGTTTCAATTTAATAATTTATTGGCAACATCGAAATTTCGCGTAAAGTTCTGAATTTAAAAATTATTGGTTGTTGAACGCATCAGATTAACAATAAAAGTTTTTTTTTTTTACCTGCCAGTAACATTCGATAGCGTTTAAAGAGTTTTTTATTACTAAAATTAAAGTTTTTATTGAGTGCGTCTAGAAGAAATTAACATTCACATATTTTAGACACTTAGTTGACCAGCTGCCTGAGTAGTCAGAAAGAGCTTATGAGCTCTTTTCTCCTTTGCCACACAAAAGAAACCAAAAACAAAAGTGTTTTCTAATGTTCTTTGAATAGTTTTCTAGAAACTTCTTGTATCGGAATTTAATTATATTTTTTGCAACAGTAGGTTGTCATTTAGCTTGTCAATCGATCAATCAACTATTTATTAAAAGTATAATCATGCACAAGGATACAAAATAATCAAGATAATAATTTTAGTGTATAGTACGAGTACATACACTACAACTTTAGTGTAAAGGACATTTCTGCCTATCCCTTTGGGAAAACAAAGGTACTTGTTCTCGTCATCATAGCGATTTTTTTTGGTTCTAGACCATACCCGGAAACCTTCTAGTTACGGAGATATTAAGTTCCAACATTTTCACAAGTTTTTTTTTTTTTTAAACATGTTTTTAATGTTATAATTTTAATTTAGATACCTCCACGACCCCCTTACTATTCAATTCGTCCATCAATGGACTACCAAAGTGTGGAAACCAAACCTGCTAAACATAATAACAACATAATAATTGTAGTGTTGAAATGAGAACTATTAAATCAGATATCTTCTCAAAATATTTCCGAACTTGTTTTACAAATCTTTAGTTTCTTTTACTAATTTCTAGTGACACATACTCCACCTAGAAATTAAATCTCACCACGTCAAATAAGGTAAAATAAACGCCAATCCAATTATCAATAATCGTTTCTCCATAATCCAGATATAGCCAGACTCTGAGCCCACGCATCAATTTAATCCAAATATTTCATTTGAAACAAATTAATTTAATTTAAATTAAATTGGCTTTTATGATAGCTAGCGCCATAGCGACAAAATTATCTATTATTAACCTAAATTATTGGCAAAGTTTAGGTTTTAATAATAGACTAGCTTTTGCCCGCGGCTTAGCCCGCGTGGATGTCGAAAAATGTCCGACGGGAACGTACCGAACAAACATAGTTACTTACCTTCATCCCCCTTTTTAACCCCTATAAATTAATTTTCAATCGTCAGCCTAAACACAAAATTTGAAGATCCTAACTTCAAAACTGACGGACTTTCATATAATAACTTCAAACTTCTATTTTACCCCTTTAGGGGTGGGTTTCCCTAAAATCCTTTCTTAGTAGCCACTTACTCTTCACAAAGAACAAGTTTCATGTCTCTAGGACCAGCGGTTTGGGCTGTGTGTTGATATATCACCCAGTCAGTCAGCCAGTCAGTCAGTTTACCATTATATATATATAGATTATTCGGCCACTAAGACATGGACATAACATCAATCTTGTTGATCTCGAAAGGATGGCAAAACAATTCTGTGGCTATGTATCTAGGTTTTCTATGGTAAAAATCTCATGTATGATTCAAATACATTCAAAACATTTTATTTCGCGTAATCCAATCTGAAACGTGAGAAGATGGGTGAACAATGGAGAAGAACCGACTAGAAATTCCGTTCATGATAATTACAAATCTCTCTTTATTAAAGGAGCCTAGAAAAATGGTAAAAAAGCGTAGACTGCATGGAAACTGGGGGAGGAAAGTGCTGGAGTGGAGACTGTAGACCACGGACGGGACCGAGGAATGTGGGAAAACAACCGACTAGGTGGACAGACGATCTTATTAAAGTGGAGAAACTGGATAGTCATGACACAAAACTGCCAAAAGAAGAGAGATTTGGAAGAGACCGACCACCGGCCTAAGTTTGAATAGGAGAGAGAAAAATCGTGCAAGTGCATAGACGGTCTACCCACCTCTCAGTCAAAAACAGTGGCGTAATGATATAATGTCAAGCTTTTTTCCACTAGTTCTTATAATGAAGAACCAGTAGGTAATTGACGTGTTCTGCTGACCTCACAACACTACAAACAGCGTTGTGTATATGACGGTTTGACTCGTAACAAAGATTTGGCCTTATTTGGAGACACCTACGCAAATTCTACTAGATTTTTTGTTAGTTATGCGCTGATGTTAATGTGGATGTGACGGTGTTAGGTTGTTGGACTTGTTTTTTTAGCTTATGGATAGAGGTCCGACTTTTCTGTCTATTGTTGTTTGTTGATAGGCGCGAGTTTTACTTGCAAAAATCGTTTAGAAAAGAATTGTCTTCTAATTTTTTTCATTAGACATTCTAAAGTGCAATTCACTATCTATTACAGACTACAACTTGAATACTTTAAATGGTTAAATGTTAGATTATCCTTCTTTTAGGAATATTATTGCCCGCAGTAAATTGCTCTTAGATATTTATTAATCGCCTGGCATTGGTGGATAACCAAACCTACACCTACTGTGGTGAATTATGGCGCACTCACAGAGAGGTAGCCTGGACTGATTATGTTATACTTATCACAAGCTAACATCCACAGGACCTGCCAAAAATGAACAGATAATTTCATAAGGAAATCTCACAAAATTTGCCTAAATCGGCAATCCACACTAAACCATCGTACCCGCTTGCGCTCGCGCTGCTTGGCGCCACAAAGTCGCGCCCAGATCGCAAACACACCGTTATACCTCGCGACAGACACGAGGCACAAGCGACAGCGGATATTGATTGCAGAGATATTGATCAAGGACAAGAGAATAAGAGAATAAACTGATTAATGTCTGTGGACTAGGTTTTTAGGCCCCGACTCAAAAAGAGAGGTGTTATAAGTTTGACCGCAATGTGTTTGTGCGTGTCTGTCTCAGGCACCGTAGCTCTTAAACGAGTGAACCGATTTGGTTGTAGTTATTTTTATTTGAAAGCTAATTTCTTGGCAATGGTTCTTAGATAGGTTTTATCAAAATCGGTGCAGCTATTTACTAGATATAGGCAATGAAAGTGGTGATGAATAATCGAATATATTCAAATATACCCAAGTGGGGTATCAAATGAAAGGGCACGATGTGTATATTAAAATTAGACATGTTTTATCAAAATTGGCTCAGCCATTTTATTGACTTTTCAAATGTTTGTTCGCTTTTCTTTGTTGGCTGCTACTGAGAAATTTTCTGTTGGAAAAAATCCTTTGCGTGATCAAAAAGGATTTTGTTGGTAGGTATAGAGTTAAACATAACATCACGCCTGTAATCCCCGAAGGATTAGGCTGAGGTGTACCTAATACTACACCCACATTTCGCCAGTTATGCTTTAAGTCCCATGTAATAGGGGGCGAGCCTATTGCCATCAACCTGTCACAAATACCGACTCCGTGGCTGCGACTGAGAAATTCCTGTGAATCGAAACCAGAACCTCATGCTCAACAGTCGCACTTGCCACCAATAGATTCAACGAGGCAGTCCCAACAGCGTTAACAAAAGATTCACTATAATTAACAATGCTTTCTTATACCTCATCTTTGTTCAAAGTTCCTCACTTGGTCCCTCGCCCCGTCCAAGCTTCTGGAGATGATTTGTTGAACAGTTTTACATAAGGCTGTCACTTCTGATGCAAGAATTTGAGATAATTGAATGACTGTATAAGAGATTTATTTGAAAATACGTTGAGGCGTTGAGGTTTTGTATAGGAATGTCCATTAGGTTTTGCTTAAACTTTGTATTTCTTACCACTTAGCAGTGGCGAAGGTTCCATACAACTCGATTCCTACCGGATTCCCTTTGAAAAATGGCACAGTCAGTATTCTGTAGACAATAATCTCATTAAAGATATGTACTCCGGTTTTCTGCTTACAAAATTTGACCCTTCGCTACTGCCACCTAGTCCAAATGTGAGAGAGGTAGTCAGTTCAAGTAAAATACTGGTATTTGGCTGCATCCGGTCAGACTGGAAGCCAACACAGTAATCAATATCAGTCCGTGTATAATGTCATACAATTGGCACTTATTAAAGTTTGAGAGCGGCGACTTACCAGCAGTAAGTCGTGGGTTCCAACCCAGGCAGGCGCATTACTTTGTGTAATTTATTTCATCACCACTGCTCTCAAAACGCAGAAGGAAAACATAGTGAGGAAACCGGTATGTCCTAGAACCAAAAATTCGAAGACATGTGACATCTACCAACCCGCACTGGGCCCGCATGTTGGATTATAGCCCATTCCCTCTCACAGAGAAGAGGCCTGTGTCCCAGCAGTGGGAATATTATACTCTGAATATGCTTATGCTGAGTATCACATGAAAGCGGTTATTGGGATGCAGGCTGTAGTGTCACACAACGAGTTGTAATGTAATATATTATAAATAACGTCAGAAGACTAGGCCGCTCTACTAATAACGTATAGAGGAAACATTATAGATTGATTAAGCTATGCTATGAAAGTTTTGTTCGAAATACAAAACCGGCCAAGTGCGAGTTGGACTCGCGCACCGAGGGTTCCGTATAAACTTAGGTATTTTGTTATTAAACTACATATTCAGAAAAGATCAGTTTTTTTTTCAGAATTTTTCTTTTACATGTGCTTTACATTGCTTCTTGCCAAATTTCATGATTCTAGGTCAACTGAGAGTACCCTATAAATTTTGATTCCCCGGAGAGTGGCGAAATATGTATATGTTTGGCATAAACGGCCGCATCTTTTTTTACGTTAACTTAAAAGTTTGATTTTTTCACAGCTTCAAGAGACTGTAGACTTGAGTATATGGTTTACAACTCAATACTTCCACGCGTTCCCGAGATAAAGGGTCTTGACAGACAGACGGACAACAAAGTGATCCTATAAGGGTTCCGTTCTTTCCTTTTGTGGTACGGAACCCTAAAAACATGGTATCTAAAAATAGAGAAACCGAAATGGTAATAACCGTTGAGTTGAGAATAAAGCAACATTATGAATTACTAAGAATTAACAGGACATCAACCATTGTTTTAAGATTGATAAGTATACTTTATCAAAAAGCTAAAACTAATCTTTTTGCATATTTCAATTTTAAGCATAGCTAATTACTGGTTTAAACTTTACTTAATAGGTCTTTAACTATGAAATTGCCGGTTTTTTCTCACATTTTATTCTGTTTGTAATTTTGACGTAAAGTTATATTTTTTCATAATTCGATTTTTTTTCCAATTAATTGTTAAATTACGTACCTTTTAAAGTTTAAAAACCGTACTAGTAGTTGCATATTACCTCATAGGGTAGTGTGTCAAAACACCTGTTTCAATGTTTTTTCAGATTTTTTCACTCTAACTATAGTTTTCAAATTGCATCATAAATAATCCTAAGAAAAATAAAATAAATGTTAGTATGAAACTATCACTTCTCGAAATCGCCCATACAAATCGGCAATTTCATACTTTAACCCCTAATATTTTAAGCTCTCAAACGCAAAAAAAATGGACGACCGTTTACTTTGACAACACATACTTGAGCACTTGACGAAAATAGTCTTCAAACGACTTACTTTTTAACTTTAAAAGTTTTAGCAAATATTTGAGACTTTGCACTACATTTGGAGCTGTTTGAAAAGATCTTTATTTGGAACAAAATGACACTTATTTTGTGTTCATATTTGTTTGACACTTTTCTAAGTGTATTACTAACACAGTTTGTAAGTACTTTGTTACTAACACGTCTTCTTGTTCGAATTAAATCATTACATAGCGTAAAACATAGCCGCTTCCCGCTGTCTGTCTGTCCCTATGTATGCTTAGATCTTTAAAAGTACGCAACGGATTTTGATGCGGTTTTTTTTTATAGATAGAGTGATTCAAGAGGAAGATTTATATGTATGTATTTATATAGCATAATCAGCCTATTAATGTTGCCACTGCTGGGACGCAAGCCTCCTCGCTATGAGAGGGAAGGGGCTACAATCCACCACGCGGGCCCAGTGCGGGTTGGTAGATGTCACATGTCTTCGAATTTTTGGTTCTAGAACATGCCGGTTTCCTCACGATGTTTTCCTTCACCGTTTTGAGAGCAGTGGTGCTGAAATAACTTACACAAAGTAATACACCTGGCTGGGTTCGAACCCACGACTTACTGCTCGTAAGTCGCGGTCTCCACCACTGGGCCACCGCTGCTCTCAAAACGGGGCGGGATGCTAGTTATTAAATACATTTTTTTTAAGTTTCTATTCATGAACAAGCCCATTTTAGAAACTATTGTTTCTCAGGCTTTGAAAGTTTGAATATCCGTTAATATTTAATTAAACAATATCATATTCATCCGCCAACGGCCTGGGTGGTCTAGTGGACACAATCGCGACTGCTGAACATGAAATCCTGGGTTCGATTCCCGGGTCGGATAAATTTTTATTGAGTTTTTCTATTAGGAATTTCTCAGTAAAAGCCTATTCAGGCTCGCCCCCTATTACATAGATCTTAAACATAATTGGCCGAATGTGAATGTTCTATTAGGTACACCTCTCACTGAACCTTTATGGATTACAGGCGTGATGTTATGTTATGTAATAACCTTAGTTTGCAAAAAGAGAGATGGACTAACAGTCACCAAAGCACTATAAAAAATACTAGAATAGAAAAGCAACAAAAGACTTGAATCGACAACTCGCAAAACTTAAAACCAATCTGAACGACAACCACAACCAAACTCCACCCCCAGTCCTTATAAAACTCACCCCCAGTCTTTAGAAAACTCAACCCCCTTTTTAAAAGTTGACGAATACATCCCCATACGCCCCCATTCATCCCATTTCCTGGCACATCGGAAACAAATCCGTTCTGCGCAAAGCAATTGAATACCCCAAGCCCCTAACAAATAAATAAAACTTATATTTTCCCATTCAAATTCTGCAATGCTGAAATCTAATCTAAACTTGTAGAATGTTCAAATAGTATTTTTCTATTTTGTTTCGTTCTTTGAATGAACGAAATCAGGTTGTAACGGAGTTTGGTTCGCGGATATTAAAATCGAATGATAGATATTTCTATTGAAAATATACGGTTATTGATAAAAGCGATTCGAGTATTATTAGCTTATTATTTTTTACAGTCAAGTTAACTAACACATAAGTTAGTTAGACAGAGGCTACCTAATAGGACACCCACATTTCGTGAGTAAATGTTAAAGTCCCATGTAATAGAGGGCGAGCCTATTGCCATCAACCGGGCACGAATTCAGACTCCGTGGCTGCTACTGAGAAATTCGCGATGGAAAAACCCAATAACATTGTGCCCGACCCGGGAATCAAACCCAGGAGCTCATGCTCAGCAGTCGCACTTGCGAGCACTAGACCAACGAGGTAATTTACTATTTTAATAATAAATAAATAAACTTGTTAAAATTACGCCTGTAATCCATGAAGCGATGGGCAGAGGTGTAAGTACCCTATAGCACCCATAGTATACCCACATTTCACCAGTTATGTTCAAGAAACAAGTAAATCCGTTTTTTTATAAATAAATCTGCTAATAACTTCCAGATTCTAGCTTCGTGTATCAAAATCTGGTTACTATTATATGTATCTTGAAATCTGATAAATTTAATGTAGCAATGTAATGAATGTTGTAATATTGTGTATGTAGAATTTGATAATGATTAATAATTATGTATTTTTTTTTATAAAGTGTGTGATTTTGTGCTATGGATAATTTTTAATCTGAAATAAACGTTTAATAATAATAATGTCTACTTTCTTTCTTTCTTTTTCTTTTTTTACTTTAAAACAATAATTTCTTAAGAGCTACGATACGATCTAAAAAATCATGCTTTACCATAGATTCGTGTCTCAATACTTCTATACTTAACCTGTCTGCGTCCAAGGCCGTTAATAATAAGCTAAGATCTGCGCCCACGCAGGATTAGCGATACATGTTGTATTGTTATTATTTTTCACTGTCAGTTCTCGAACTAAGTGGGTATTTGAAGTTGGGACTATGATTAAACTGTGTGTCTTGCTTGACGGACAGGAAAAAATCTCTTTGTTTTAGTGTGCTATATAAAAACTGACTGCCACGTTAGTCTAGTGATCGTAAGCGCGCCTGCTGAGCATGAGGTCCTGGTTTTAATTCCCAGGTCGGGCAAAGTGTTATTGGATTTTTCCATCAGGAATTTCTCAGTAGCAGCCACTACGTCTGGATTTACGACCGGTTCATGGCAATAAGCTCGAATCCTATTACACGGGACTTAAACATAACTGGCGAAATGTGGGTGGATTATTTGGTAGGTACACCTCTGCCTATAACTTCATGGATTACAGGCCTAATGTTATGTTATTTTATATATGCTTTTGGTGTTTAAGGCGCCAACGGGTGGAGACGAAGAAGTATTTAGTAATTGAAGTAATAGATTGTCCATAAAACAACAGCTATGAAGCTGTTTTCTTACCAGACATCGTCGCCAAGCTTACAGCAAGTGAGGTCTAAAGCAAAACCTTTCCCTTTTTTTCTCTTTCCAACTTGCCCGAGAATACCTACTTATGTGCAGAAGGCGGCACAGTCACCAGCACATCAAGTTACCACAAACTGTCAAACTTCTAAAAATGGTTTTAAACCATAAAATGTTGAGAGTTAAGTTTAAAATCGAAGGAGAAAATTTGACTGAAAATTTGACTGTATTATCCTTTACCCGACATCATACCTCTTTGTACTAAAACGGACAACTGTGTCAAAGGATTCTGACGTGTTATGGTGGTTTTTGTAAGCTTCACCTTAGGAATTTGAGGTTAAAAGGAAAATTCGGTGTGATTCGAGAGGAGCCCGTGGCTAAATAATAACAGCCGCTCGGATCGATCTTTAGGTAAAGCCGTGCTTGCCTAGGTTGGTCTGTAAATGGGTGACCACCCATTACATACCGAGTTTCCTCCGTGTCTCGGAAAGCACGTTAAGCCGTTGGTTTCGGGTGTCATTTGTAGATCTTTGACAGTCGTTAGGTAGTCAGTGGCCCAAAAAGTCTGACAACCAGTCTTATCAAGGGGTATCGTATTACCCAGTACTAACTGGGTTGTGGAGGTCAGATAGGCAGTCGCTCCATGCAAAATACTGTTATTCAGCTGCATCCGGTTAGACTGGAAGCCGACCCTAACATAGTTGGGAAAAGGCTAGGCAGATGATGAAGGAAAATTCGATGTCTTCAGGATATTAAGAGCGTTTATACAGAAAGTATAAACGCAGAAAGTTACAAAAAGTTAAGTTTATGCAGAAAGTATAAATGTAGTATTTTAGTTTAAATTAGGTATGACACATATACACCTTATTCTCTTCCGTTTCTACACACTATTGTCTACATTTCTTTTTTTCACTTCTCCTTTTGCAGGTCTGCTGGCAGAAATTTCTTAGGAAATAAGCAGTACCTATGTACTCAAGTATTAAAATGTAATTTTCCTGTGTTGCTTTGTGTGTACATAAACAGTAAAATAAATAAATAAATAAATAAAATGGGCAAGGTCGCAAATACCTGTCAAATATTTCGCTGTTTTGATTAATTTGACAATATTACTGTACGGAAATAAAAAATATGGCTAACTAGTGAACTAAAATATTGATTATGAAATGCAATAATGAATACCGTAACACCGAATATTTAGTTTTAGATCTAAAAAAAAGTATTTGGAAACTTTACAAATGCCTTTTTTACACCTAAATCGGTTACAACATCAAATTCAGTGTTTTAATTGCAATTCATTATTAATATTCTAGTTCACTAGTTAGCCATATTTCTTATTTCCATACAGTAATATTGCCAAATTAATTCTAACGTGGAAATATTTGACATCTATTTGCGACGTTGCCAACTTTTTGGATGAACGCTCTTAAATTGAATGACAGTTTTCTATAGAAAAAATACGATTATTGGAAAAAGTGATTTGTGTAGCCGTATTATAGCTTATTATCTTTATGTAGCTAAGTTGATTAACGTATTTGTAAGCAATATAAAGCAACTTTAAATAGGTGTATTCTCAGTTAGCACAGTTTGCTATATCATAACATCACGCCTTTTAATTGCCGAAGGGTTAGGCAGAGTACCTAACAAATCCACCCACATTTCGCCAGTTATGTTTAAGTCCCATGTAATAGGGGGCGAGCCTATTTCCATCAATCGGGCACGAATCTAGACAACGTGGCTACTACTGAGAAACTACTGATGGAAAAACCCGATAACACTTTGTCCGATCCGGGAATCGCACACAGGACCCCAAGCTCAGCAGTCGCGCTTTCGACCAACGAGGCAGTCATATATCAACTTATTACTTAGATTAAAAAGAACTTATTGATATAAATGTTGTTTTTCTTTCACTACAAATACTGTTTCAATATCAAAAGGCAATAAATTAACTTCATAACTTACTGAAACCCACACATGGCATACACAAAGAGCTTTGGAAACGTCTAGAATTTCTATTTAGAAACCAGGAAAGGTCAACTTTTGGACATAATTCTAAGATTTCACCAATCCTATTAGACCTGTCCAACCTTCAAGATTGTGTTCAAAACAAACTTCAAGTACTCCTGCAACGGTTCAAAATATACTAGCTCTTGTATTATAGACGCTCAATTTGCTCAGACGAATTTCAACCCTATTTTTAGGGAGCGAAGTCTGGTTTTTCTTTACCCAGCAGTGACATATGAATCGAGTTTCATTCATTACCTGCCGTGACATGGACTGATGAAAAATGATGTCTCCTAAACCGTACTTATATGATGAAAAGGACGGTTTATGCGGGGTGTAAGCATGAAATGAATGGGACGACATTTTTCTTTAAGAAGTGTTATAAGTTTTTGTCACATGGGAAATGTTTGATGATGGAAATTTTGGGTACGTCCCGTTTGGTAACTTTCCCGTTTCGCCAACTAAACAAAATACGTGCAAAACAAGTAAAAAAAGTCCCCTTTCGTAACTAATTGATTCCCGTTGCGTCAATCATAAATTTTAACTGTTTTTTCTACGGTACAGTCAGATCCTAAAGTTACAAGGGAACTTGTTGTTGATACACAAAACAATAATAAAAATAAAACGAATATTAAAATTCAAATTCAAATATTTTATTTGTAGAACACAGTTAAACAAAAGTACAGATGTCAATATTAATAAAATGAGTGCTATGTCTTGCCGTTAACGGCGTACAAATATTCTAACTATAATTTCATAGGGGTAATTATTAAAATAACAAAAATAATAATAACAATAACACAATCAAAATTAATAATGAAATATTTCCATATACTACTACATGACCATAATTACTACGTTATTAGTTATATTTATTTATTTACAATAATCACAATTATTTATTTATAACAACTAACGCAAGTAACAAACATATTTTTTTGCATGCTATAGTACTCTTCTTTCTTTTTCGTGTGGTTAGTGGCCTAACCTGGTGTTAGAGTTTAATGCCGCCTGGCCTCTGGCTTGGCTTTACATGCCGTCGAGAAATATCTGTCAGGCATGCTGATTTGGTTTCCTGACGATGTTTTCCTTTACCGAGGCAAGTGATAATTATACAATACGCACATCATCATCTGCCTAGCCTTTTCCCAATTATGTTGGGGTCGGCTTCCAGTCTAACTGAATGCAGCTGAATACCAGTATTTTACATGGAGCGACTGCCTATCTGACCTCCACAACCCAATTAGTACTGGGTAATACGATACCCCTTGGTAAGACTGGTTGTCAGACTTTTTGAGCCACTGACTACCTATAACGACTGTCAAAACTCTACAAATGACACCCGGGACCAACGGCTTAACGTGCTTTCCGAGGCATGGAGGAAACTCGGTATGTAATGGGTGGTCACCCATCCACAGACCAACCTAGGCAAGCGCGGCTTAACCTAAAGATCGATCCGAGCGGCTGTTATTACTTAGCCACGAGCTCCTCACTTAGCCAAGAGTTTCGCAATTATACAATACGCACATGAATCCGAAAAATCAGAGCTGCTAACTTACATCCTGAGACCTATGATTTGGGAGTCGGACGGTCACACCACCAGGCTATCACTGCTATATTTTTAACAAGATCTTAGAATATCTGAAAGTTATGATAGAGTGTAAGGAGATAATTATTTAAGACTATATACTGGATGCTAAATGGACGGGACCGGTCAATGTGGCGACACTTGGGGGAGGACTATGTCCAGCAGTGGACGTCTTTCGGCTGAAATGATGATGATGATGATATGTTGGTTTGGCCTTCGTTCACTTGAAATTATTAGTCAAGAAAATTTTACTTCCCTTTTTGAATACCAATTTCAAGGGTCTTATTTTTTTTGCACGGAACCCTAATTCTTATTATAAAATAAAGTAGCCTATTTTAGACCTTATAACATCAGCTATCTGCCAGTAAATGTCTAGTCAAAATCGGTCCGGAGTTTCGGAGATTAGCTGGAACAAACAGACAGACAGACGAACCGACAGACAGACAGACAAAAATTGAAAAAAATGTGTTTTGGTTATAAGTGCCAAATAAATTTTCATATGCAATCAATAAAAAGCTTTTATTTTAATATTACAGTCACTTCAATTTTTATTTATTTGCATAGATTTTCTAAAGTTAGGGCTTCATATCGATGAAACCGGACCTACCTAACAAATACATGATTAAACTTACTTTCTCATATCCAAGAGCGAGAGCAATCCATTTATCATAGGAATTTACGTCAACATTTCCATTAAAGTTATATCTAAATTGATGGGTTATTAGGTAGCGAAGTTAAAAAATTTGGGGGAGGCCTATGTCCAGCAGTGGACGTTTTTCGGCTGAAATGACGATGATGAAGTGAAAAAATTATCATCATCATCTGCCTAACCTTTTCCCAACTATGTTGTGGTCGGCTTCCAGTCTAACCGGATGCAGCTGAATACCGGTATTTTACATTGAGCGTCTGCCTATCTGACCTCCACAACCCAGTACTGGGTAATACGATATCCCTTGGTAAGACTGGTTGTCAGACTTTTTAGGCCACTGACTACCTAACGACTGTCAAAGATCTACAAATGACAGCCGGGACCAACAGCTTAACCGAGGCACGGATAAAACTCGGTATGTAATGGGTGGTCACCCATCCACAGACCAACCTAAGCAAGCACAGCTTAACCTAAAGATCGATCCGAGCGGCGGTTATTATTTAGCCTCGAGCTCCGATGAATTAAAAAAATATTGAGTGCAATTTATTCCTTTATAAGGCAAAGGGAATAAATTTTTCCACCAAATTTTTCAGCTCATTAATTAAATAATGAGTTCCAGGTAAGTATTCCATTTTTGTACATACAAAGGTTATTTAAAGACTCATAAATCACTCATTAAATATTCAAAGAACATAATTTTTTGTTGTATGGATCAGAATGTTGGGCCACAAAAGGGATGAACGAAAGGCATTTGGAGTGGCGGAGATGAGAATGCTAAGGGGGATGTGTGGTGTTACGCGAATGAATAAAATAAGAAATGAATATACATATAAGAGGAAGTCTGAAAGTGGCGCCGGTGACTGAAAAGTTGTGTGGTAATCGGTTGTCGTGGTATGGGCATGTGATGTGGAGGAATGAGGAAAATGTTGTGAGGAAAGTTTTGAGTATGAATGTGGATGGGTATATGAGTAGAGGAAGACCAAAGAAACGATGGATGGACTGTGTAAAGAATGATGTGCCAAGAAAGGAGGTGTCTGGCGAGATGACGAGTAATAGAGAAGTATGGAAGAAGAAGACATGCTGCGCCAAACCCAAATGAATTGGGATAAGGGCAAGAGAATGATGATAGTTTTTTGTTTAAAAAAGTGAAATTTGTTTTCTATCAATAATACCTATGCCTATTTGGAATTACTTTCCGATTTCCAGATCGTTATGCCCGTTAAAGGGTTCTACTGGGTGTAAACAGACCCTTCACATATCCGTCAACCAAGCATTATGTACATCAAACTAAGTAACTTTACGCAAAAATTATTGCTGGGAATCGACTTTTTTTTTTGGGGTGAAAAATCACGTTTTACGGTAGAACTCGATGGAAAGCACTCAAAGCATTGTGCTGATGAATGGATTGAATAGTACGAGGGTCGTGGAGGTGTGTAAACTAAAAATCTTACATTAAAAACATGTATTCAAAAAAAAACTTGTGAAAAAGTTGGAACTTTGACCCCTAATATCTCCGTAACTGGAAGATTCCCAGGTATGGTCTAGAACAAAAAAATGATCGCAGTGACGGGGAGAACAAGTGCCTTTCGTTTATGTTAAGGGTATATTTACACCCTTTATACATACAGACTAGAGTAGAGGAAGCCAAAGAAACAATGGGTGGACTGTGTGAAGGATGATATGGCTAGAAAGGAGGTGACTGCTGAGATGACGAGTAATAGAGAAGTATGGAAGAAGAAGACATGCTGCGCCGACCCCATAAATTGGGATAAGCGGAGGAGAACGCTGATGATAGGAGAAAACTAAGATCCTACATAATCTTTTGCAATCGATACTATTTAATTTTATGATGATAATGATACAATGGTTCTTTTTTGCACTTTAGCTAAAAAATAATTTTAACCAGAAACTCACCTTAGATTGTTGTTTATTAATCTTTTATTTACTTTCTGAGCCAACTGATTGTGTATAATTATATTGTATTGTATACTTATTCACGAAAAGAAGAATTCACGACGTGAGAAGGGTACTACACTCTTTTTCGCGTCAGGATAAAATATCAAAGCCGACCATCCAGGGCTGCGGGACTGTTCGAAAGAGATACCGTGGCCCTGGAACACAAAGCGCAAAGAAGGAACATGGATGGGTTTTAGTCAGGACAAGTCTGACACTCCCTTCGTGTTCCTTCCACCCTGTATAGTCTTTTTTTTTCCGGATGGGAAACAGCGTTAAGTCGCGTGGATAACTTTACTTGCGCGATGTAGGATTTAGATGTTTCGATGTTTAGTTCATCATCTGTGTCATAGATGGCGCTGTAGTACTTTTTGTTCTTTGTTGCTGTAGTACTTTTTGTAGTGCCGCTACAGGTCTGATACTTGTCAACCTTATTCCCTAAATAATAAGGTTGAAAAGTGGTCGACCGTCAGTGAACCCGGTAGTCCACAGGACGGCACATTTCCAGTATAACTTAGCCTCGCGTTGTATAGATTTTCTATACAATGAGAGATCCGCATAAACTGGTTTTGTATCGCTTGATTGGCCGTTGTGCGTACAATATATGTACTTAGCTAATAAGTTGTTATTATTTATGTTATCTAATAACTTACGACCCAGTTTCGCACGATTTAACAACTTGACAAAACATCAACAATTTCTATTAGTTTTGATATGAATGTTTGATAGACATAAGCCATCCGAACAAATTCTCTGGATTATTGTGAAAATCGCATCAAAATCTGTTGCGTAGTTTCGAAGAACAGCGCGCTTACACATAACATGTCTGTATGTGTGAGCGTGCTGTTCTTTCATTAACCGAATTTAATATACATATATAAAATGTACAGAACTGTACAGAATGTGCTGCCTCGTTGGTCCAGTGGTCGAAAGCGCGACTGCTGAGCATAAGGTCCTGGGTTCGATTCCCGGGTCGGGCGAATTGTTATTTGGTTTTTCCATCAGGACTTTCTCAGTAGTAGCTACGAAGTCTGAATTCGTGTCCGGTTGATGGCAATACGCTCGCCTCTATTACATAGGACTTAAAACATAACTAGCGTTTGAATGAACTATTAGGTATACCTCTGCCTAACCCTTCGGGGATTACAGGCGTGATGTTATAAATATGTTAAAATGTACAGACATAGAGCAGCGGTGGCCCAGTGGAGGAGACCCCGACTTATTAGCCGTAAGTTGTGGGTTCGAACCCAGCCAGGCGCATTACTTTGTGTAAGTTATTTCATCACCACTGCTCTCAAAACGGTGAAGGGAAACATCGTGAGGAAACCGGCATGTCCTAGAACCAACAATTCGAAGACATGTGACATCTACCAACCCGCACTGGGCCCGCGTGGTGGATTATAGCCCAAACCCTCTCATAGAGAGGAGGCCTGCGTCCCAGCAGTGGGAACATTAATAGGCTGATTATGTTTATGCTATGCTTATGTACAGGCATATAGATTTTATCGAACAACTACACAAATACACAACAAGAACCGTTACACTGAAAGTCACAATTAAAACATAGTATAATTTTCGCTTCTCGATGACAATAAACAAAATAAAAGGGGTATTCCTCAAAGCGCAACTAAATTATTCTTCGAAGCGCAACCAATTCGCTCACAAATTCTAATTAAAAATATTATTATGTTTATTCCTCAAAGCGCAACCATGATGAATAATAGAGCGGGGTATGTCCTTTTTTTTTTAACCATAATTGAAAAAAATTATAATTTAAAAATATTATATGTTTATTCCTCAAAGCGCAACAACAATTTTTTTTTAACTATAATTGAAAACAATTAATGAATACATCATACCCCTCTCTATGTTTCATCATGGTTGCGCTTTGAGGAATAATATAGTTGCGCTTAGTTGGTTGCGCATAAAAATAGTTGCGCTTTGAGGAATACTCCAAATAAAAAGAAACTCACGCATTTCCCTATTAGATCGAGTTAATGAGTAACGGCAAACTAATCAGTGAACAATGTTGTTTACTATTGTTTATGACAATGTTATTGTTTTAATATAAACGTTGTTGCAGTCAGAAAGATAATACGATATACTACACTTATATATAAAGTTACAGATAATTTTGTATTCAGTGTGCTGTGAGTTGTCTTGTGTTCCGTGAGAATCTGTGTTGTGAATCAGTTCGAATATTTCTGTGAAATAGAGGTACCTACTGGTTATTTTTTATTATTTTTTCTAATGGAACTAACCGTTTTCTACAAGGTGTAAACGGACCTATCACGAAGCCGTCACGAAGCAGTCTAACCAAGGGGTATCCGACCCCTTGGTTAGACTAGTTGTCAGACTTTTTGGGCCACTGAGTACGTGTAACGACTGTCAAAGATCTACAAATGACAGCCCGGATCAACGACTTAACGTGCTTTCCGAGGCACGGAGGAAACTCGGCATGTAATGGATGGTCACCCAATCACAGACCAAAAGGCAAGCAGGGCTTAACCTCAAGATCGATCCGAGCGGCTGTTATTATTTAGCCACGTGCTCCTTTTCTCCCTGTACCTTAATTAAAGAGCTACAGTGTCCCAGTTAATGTCAGGAATCACCGTAATACAGACAGACATACAAACTAAAAAAGTAAAATAGATATCGAAGGTAATCTTTAGGTTACCAGTGGCGAAGGTTCCATAGAACTCGATTCCTACCGGCTTCCCTTTGGAAAACGGCACAGTCAGGATTCTATGGACAAATAATATAATAACATTAAAGACATGTACTCCAGCTTACCTTCGCTACTGGTAGTTACCAAACTCTCTGCCAAGCAAAGTGGTGTCTCCTTTTGGCACAAGAAAATGTTTTACTTTCTGAAGGCCTTATAATTTATTTATTTTTGTGATATTTATAACACATTTTTGTTTCTATGATTGACTGTTGTTGGTGCTCGTGGCCTAAATAAGAGCCGCACGGGTCAGAATTTCGTTCCATGAAAATTTCGGCCCGTGGATTCCTCCGTGCCTCGAAAAAAATTAAAATCAAAATATTTTATTTCACATAGGCCTGTTTGGGCACTTATAAAACGTCGACAAAAAGGTGTATGGTTCGTGTTGGTCGTTTCCTATGGAGAAGAACCGGCAAGAAACTCCATGGTTACTCTTTTCAAATCATTTGGTATTACAATATTATCATGGTTACAGCATTTGTACTTAAGTAGGGGGACAGTGTAAGCAGGACAATAAGCCGTTGCTTATTACACAAAAGATGTAAAACAAAATAAAAAGTTAACAAGCAGCTGGGAATCTACAATGTGCACACATTCACAAACAATCGATAAAAAAGAATCTAAACAAAGGTAAGAAAATATTGTAAAATACTAAATTAAACAAATTACACAAATATTGTTATCAGTGCTGTAACTATTCTGAGAAAAAAACTAACTGAGAACTATCTGTGTAACTATTCTGAGAAAGCACGTTAACCCGGCTGTCACGTCAATGTCCCAAAAGTCTGACAACCAGTCTTAGCAAGGGGTATCGTATTAACCAGTACTAACAGGGATATGGAAGTCAGATAGGCAGTCACTCTATGTGAAATACTGGTGGCCATTTCAATCCAGTCAGACTGGAAGCCGACTACAATATAGTTGGGAAAAGGCTAGGCAGATGATGATGATCATTGCTGTTGTTTCATAAACCCATCACAAATTACTGCTAACATGATATTAGGACAGCAGACTGATATACATGTCAGAGAATTGATCAGGTTTGCTTGAGCTAGGAAAAATCTTGTCATTTTTTTTTTTGTTTAATTTTAAGTTTTATTTTGTTTTTCTTGTATTATGTTTGTTTTATATTGTGTGCACTTGTGGCATGTGCCAAATAAATGTATTTTCTTTATTTGTTTCTTTCTTGCCAAAATAACTTTCAGCTAGCAGTGTCTAACCACACTTATTGAGATCTGTTCAGCTTTTGTCCATAGCAAACAAACATTTTGTATAGAGATGCGTACGCATCCGTCAGCTTTCCGCGTCTATTCAGATGCCTACGCATGCAAAATCATTGTTTTCTATGGACAAAAGCTGAACAGAGCTGAATAAGTGTGGTGGGCAGAAGCCCCTTTTCTCCTGTGCCAATTTTAACTGATCTGCAAAGATTGCAAAAAAACCTATTAAAATTAAATTAAATCTTGATACGTAAGATACTTACGGAAAGAGAAGCTAGGGGAAAACATTATGGAAACAGTCAAGCGTGAAATTTTCACCGCGTAATCTTTCTACCGAGAAAATTAACAATGCATAGGTATAATTGAAATTGTATGGTTCTATCTCGGGTTTAACTTACGAGAATCACGACTGGTTATATTTATACAAATATTATAAAGCTGAAGAGTTTGTTTGTTTGGTTGAACGCGCTAATCTCAGGAACTTCTGGTTCGATTTGAAAAATTCTTGTAGTGTTGGATAGCCCATTTATCGAGGAAGGTTATAGGCTACAAAATTTTACGCGGACGAAGATCGCGGGCAACAGCTAGTTATGTATACGAAGCGGAAGGGACACCGACGCAAAAACGGTTAGCACATTCAGTACTTACATAATTCTCATGCGCTAGGCTGATCTTAATATTAGGGGTTAAAGTATGAAACTGCTACTTACCAACACTTTTTTTAATTTTTCTTGGAAACGTCTGAACCGATTATGTATGATGCAATTGCATTAGTCAGAGTGAAAAAAGCTGCGCTGTACTGTGTATCTTAAGATTTCAAAACACAGTCTACGACAAAAATATAGGCACCTACTTGTAGTAGTTTAGTGTGTAAGTAGTGAAACCGACGGCACATTGAAACAGGTGTTTTGACACACTACCCTATGAGGTAATATGCAACTACTAGTACGGCTTTCAAAGTCTAAAATCCAATACAATAAAAATGGAATTAGGAAAAATATACCTATAACGTCAAAGTTACAAACAGAACAAAATGCGAACCTATTAATGATATACATAAAATATGATATAGAACCACCGTCATTTGTACAGAACTTGTACCTGATCCCCAAAAAATCCATTAACATTACTTGGGTTAATTAGCTATGAAGACAATGTAGGCAACAAAACAGACGAATTCAGAGAATTAAAATGTTCAGCACAAACTGAAATCAATGAAGAGAAAGGCAAAACTTAGGGCTGTGCCCCCTCCTCGTAAAGCAGTGTGAGCGAAAGAGATGCTATACAGGACGTCTTGCTCACACCGAAGTAAGACTGAAACAATACTAGTATAAGATAAGAGTTCATGGTAGACCCCTCTACGTCAATAATAAACAAAAATATCTTGATCAATACTGAGAAAGTTGCCTTAAGTTGTTTTTCTGAATAGATTTTCCGGGAAATTGATACTTGTCTTTAATTATGTAAACAAGTCGTTATTGACAATTTATGTAAATCATTGATATTTTCTTGTTAGAAACCTTAGTAGGTACTTACGACTCTTCATGTGACTAGAGGGCTGGCCTTTTTTTTGGACCGAAGTTTTTGTCATCCAACATGGCAATGTTGCTAGCGTTCAGGGCACTTTTCCCATTGACAGCGATGAGAACGAATTTTTTTGACGCCCTGTAATTCTTTTCCCCTTTATTACCTACATATTTTTAGTCTGCTTATAGTTTCTTACGTGATTACAAAAATATTTCTGTTGATATTTTTGTCAGTAATACCTAAGTAATAGTACAAAAATAGACGAACCCGAAACTGATCCGTTGGCAGATTATGAAAATGAAATGGTACTCACTACCAAATTATCAAAATCTACCATTAAAAAAGTAATTATATTTACTGCTCCTTTACGACCTTTTGATACTCTTAATCTGTTAACTGCAAAATTAGACCTATAAATTTTTCAGTATAGTAACTGACTGCCTACATAACAAAATACCACTAAATACCAACAATTCATTTAATTTCAGATGGAGAAACAAATACTACTACTTCTGTCAATTGTGACAACGATCACCTCAAGCCCAGTGATGACCAGGCAAAGGCTCCTGCAGCAAAAATCCAGGGACACCTTCTGTGCCAACCTCTTCAGTTTCAACAACTTCCACTACTCTTTAGATGAAAAGAAGAATGTAACAGGGATACCAGCAGACATGAGCATCCATTGGAAGACCGACAAGGTCTTCTTTACTCTCATAAGTGACGAAATGAGGATGAGTCTCCAAGTCATGAACCCGAGCGGTGAACTCGAAATCATAAAAGTCGCTGGGCTCGGCCAGTCGACTTGCGTTGATAACCTAAACGACATCGTGTATTTAGCCACTGATAACGGTGTCTATAAGTACAAGGATGATAGTTCTATCGAATTGTACACAGCTTTGGGTGAAGATGTGATGTATATCACCGTGAACAGCGATGGAAGCGCAATGTACATTGCAACTTGGCCTCAAAATCGAGTCCATAAGATTACGAATGACGGGCAAAAGCAGGAATCTTTCCCGGCTGTTCCAAATGGGCATGGTTTGACTGTCGATCCGAGAAACAACTTATACTTCGTAGCTTCGAAGACTTCATATATTCTAAAAAGTGGAACTACAATTCCTATTAAAATAAAAGGGCTCCCCAATGATAAAATGACTGGAGTATTTGTCAGCCGCTCTGATGAAGTCTTTGCCATGGATGAAGATAGTAACTTGTACGTTGTTGACCCTGAAAACACAAGTGCAAAGATTCTTGGATCATTTAGCATCAGTGGAGTGAACTCCTTCGCAATGGATTCAGCCGATAATGTGCTTGTCGGAGTCAAGGGTGCCATTTTGAAATTCAATGCATACGAACAATCTCCTTGCACAGAATATGAAAAGTAAATTATGTGTTATGCGACTAACTGGACTGTTTAAATTTGTTGTTTGTAAATAAATCAATGTAGTGATTAATACTCAATGTACCTACTAGTTTTCTTGAGCTTAATTTTCTTCTTTATCCTCTACTAGTTACCCTATCGGTTTTTTTTCATTAGTCAGTATCAAGTTGTGTCTTACTTGATTTACTTTTATTCATTTTATTCTTCACTACCTGAAAATGCAACTTTTCTATTTCATCCTGTGTTATAAATGTCTCTTGAAGAATCTATTTGTATATCAAGACCTCCATTTTCTTTTTGATCAATATAGGGTGACTGGTAATTAGTGACCGAAATTTAAACACGTGATTGTACTCATGATAACAAACAACTTTCCCGAAGATTTTTTTTTAATAGTCATTCACTTTTATCACAATAACACAACAGCCGTTTGAAACGCGCGCGCGTACCTTTGGCCTATCAGCTGTTAGCCGCGTGACGCCGTTCTGTCTCATTAGTCATTACTATCGTACCGTGCAACAGTGGGAAGGCAGAGCACTCGCACGGCTAGCAAGGCTGCTCCGTAAGTTTTATTATGATAAAAGTGAATGAGTATAAAAAAATATTTCGTTGGGAAAAGTTGTTTGTTATCATAAGTACCAGTGGCGAAGGTTCCATAGAACTCGATTCCTACAGGCTTCCCTTTGAAAAATGGCACAGTCAGTATTCTATGGACAAATAATATAATCACATTAAAGATATGTACTCCAGCGAACCTCTTGCAAAAATTGACCCTTCAATTGACAATCACGTGTTTAAGTATCGGTCACTAATTAACAGTCACCCTATATTATTGACATGCCTCGGTCCAATCAACTCTCTTGTTCTTTAAATCTCTTCCTCCATGAACAATGGTTGTTTCTATCTTGACGCATGTATTGCAATGTATGCTTTTATTTTATCTACCCTCTTATGTCCCCTTTATTTCTTACATGCTTCTTCAATATCTACCTACTTCTTTTCCATGCTAAGGTGAGTTTTTTTATTTAGATTTTCAATTATTATAAAGTACCTACCTAACTATAGTTGAATGTCTTTCTAAGAATCAAGAGGTCCTGGGTTTGATTCCCAGGTCGGGTCAAGTGTTATTGGGTTTTTCCATCAGGATTTTCTCATTAGCAGCCACTCATCAGGAGTCTGGATTTGTGCCCGGTTGATGGGAATAGGCTCGCCTATTACATGGGACTTAAATATAATACTGGCGAGATGTGGGTGTACTATGGGTACACTTCTGCCTCACCCTTTGTGGATTACAGGTGTGATGTTATGTATGGTTAATATCTTGACCTACGATGGTGCAGGTAATTAAATAGTGGTGGTGACTGCCTGATTAATGCAAGAAAATGCTATCGGAATGATAATTAATATCATTATTCCGATAGCATTTGTTAGGTACTCTATGAAGTCTTTCTATTCCCTACTTAGATAAACAAACATACCTAAAAAATATATAAAAAAGTTGTTGTTTTTTTTTTACATTTAGGAATTGCACAAATTAATGAATATCCACACAATATTTTTGATATAACAGATTTTTTTTCTCCTGTAAAATGGGCAAAATTTTTTTTTTTTTTGGATGGGAAATCATCAAATGACCCCCCCACTCTGGGCGGAGCGGAAGGGAGTGTCAGACTTGTACTGACTAAAACCCATCCATGTTCCTTCTTTGCCCTTTGTGTTCCAGGGCCGCGGTATCTCTTTCGAACAGTCCCGCAGCCCGTGGGCATCATCATGTTTGGATTTTAGAATAGAATATTTATTTTTCATTACACTTTCTCGAAAACAAGTTCTTATCGCACTATGATTAGGTTCAACATGCAATGTATTTCACACCCGTGGATTTTTAATATTTTTCCGCACACGTGCGAAAATAAATAATTCCACAGATAACTAAACTTATAAGGTCAGTTCGGGCAAGTGCCTCTACGGGGCAAGTGCGGCGAACATCAATATCTCCTAAACCGATACAGTATTTAAAAAACGCGCCCTAGCCTGTCCTTCGAAACCAAAATTTAGTTTTGGCATTTTTTTTTTAATATTTTTATTATTCCTTTATTAATATTAATTATATTTACATTATATACAGACTACAAATAGAACTAAACTAATGATAATAATAAGACTAAAAGTAATAAAATATAAACATCTAAACAACGACGACAATAGGACACTTAGGCGTCAAAGTACTCCTCCGCATCGCTGTCATCTGGAAACGTGCCCAGAAGACTGGCAGCATTGCCACGCTGAATAGCAATGCTAATTCTTTGGCCAAAGAAAGAGCCAGCCCTCTGGTCACGCGAAGTGTCGACCAGTCGGCGTGAAGTTTCCTTAAAAAGGAGACGGGCCCCATGACCCGAGCGTTTCAACCCCAAACGGCTCAAAACTGTAGTTACTTATTAATTTTCTTTACATATAATTTACATTTTTAAATATATATATAAAAAAAAAAAACATTTAAAAATATAAAAATAGTAGCCCACCGGCATCGGAAACGGGGTCCGAGCAACCGGTGGTCAGGGCTCTTGAGAGAGGAACCTTATTATTATTATTAAATTATAGATGTCGTAACTGTTTTGTGGACACCAAGTTGGCAAGTGCTGTGCAAATCGCGTATGAAACGGCAGGAAAACCACTTCTGAGTGATTTTCACCAGATAATTCGCATTGTCTAAACATTATTCTTCATTTACCAGTAATTATTTTGTTTCTATCTCACAATTAATTAATTTTATCGATGCTTACATTTTTATAAACTAAAACATACGAAGTGAGGTAAGTGCGCCTACTAGTATTGGGGAAGTGCGGCAAAATGACGCACTTGCCCCAGACCAGAAGTTGAAAACATTTTAAGGATATAAAGTTTGAATGAATTTTCAACATATTATCAAATTAATAAATTCAATAATTCGTTTTAGATCACCAAAATGGTCCGCCAATATACACGAAAAAAATATGGGCCTAAATGGAGCAAAGAAAAACTAAAAGCGGCTGTTGACGCTGTGATAAATAAAAAGATGTTGGACTCACATTCCAAAGAGAATAAGATACCTATTGTATAGAATAAGTTAACTAAAATTGTTTTTAAAAAAGGTTTTTTTGATTATTTTTTGTTGTTATTGACAAATTAAGTAATAATGCCTTAAATTTTTTTTTTTTCTACTCTATTCACTAATGTCTTATAATAATCATAACATTGCAATTTAACGGAATACCATGCTCCTTAGAAATATAAAAATAAGGACTATTATAAAACCTCAAACTGGGGTAAATGCGGAATACATTTGTAATCAGAGGTATAACAATATCCCAATGTTCAACACCTGTGAAAACAAATGTATACCGCACTTACCCCAGTATTCATTTTTTTGCGATAATAGTCCTTATTTTAATAGTAGATACCATAACACCCTCGCTTGCAGCTCGGTTGTTAATTCCGCCTCGAATGCAATAACAAAATTTCCGCACTTATATCAAAATGTACTATATTGTTGTGATAGGTGGGTCACAAATAAAAGTGATAAAAATTACTAGTAATTTTACTAGGTCTCGTTCTAAAGCGCTGCTAAGGTACTATACATTAATTATATTGATTCAAATTATGTTTTATGTTTTCATTAGGACCAGCAAGAAAGGCAAGAGACATAGTCGCAAGAGGAAGGCTAAGAAAGGAACTACGACTACTACGTCTGAACCTGCTGAAGAAGAAGAGGATGAAGAATAAACTATTTTACTCATAAAATAACTATCTTTCACCCACTACGGTCAACTCTATGCCTAAAGTTAATGGACGCTATTTTAATTTAATATTATTGTCCCTATTAAAAAATACTCGAAATAAAATATTTCATGCAAAAACTGGTTTCAATGACATCTATGTTTTTATTGGTGAACTATCTGTGAAATGCATCTGTCCAGTAACGCCATCTGTTACAAAGTAAGAGAACTAAGTATAGGTTTTATAAGTTGTTTACCAGATGGCAGTACAAAATCAAGGCGTTTAGTTAATGTGTCCAGAAATGAATAAAACACATATACGGCATGTTTTTACTATTTAATTTGTTTAAATAAAGTTATGGTACCGTTATTTTAACTTAATTCATGAAAATTGGAAATATAATTAAGGGATTAAGACGTTATAATCGCAAGTATTATCAAAACGTGATAACCGTGATATTGCCAGGTTGAAAATGTATTGTGAAATTAAGGAAATTTGGCCTTACTGGAATAACATTTAATGAGTAGGTACATATAAGTCTGAAAGTGGCCCCGGTGACTGAAAAGTTTTGTTGTAATCGGTTGTCGTGGTATGGGTATGTGTGTGAGGAATAAGGAAAATGTCGTAAGGAAAGTTTTATGTATCAATGTGGATGGGTATAAGAGTTAAGGCAGACCAAAGAAACTATGGCTCGACTGTGTGAAGGATGATATGGCACGAAAGGAGGTGTCTGATGAGAATACGAGTAATAGAGAAGAATGAAAAAATTCATTGGGGAACTGAATTCATTCATTTCTCATATGATTTAGGCTTTGGGCAAGAGAATGATGAATACATGTTTACCCGAAAATTCAAACCGGACGACGTTTTGATGAGGTAAAATAATCTTTCAAATAGCAACACCAACTCGTCCTCCAAACCAACCTATTTTCTTTTCTGTCACTTTGTTCATTCATTCATTTATTTGTCAAATTGTCATACGCGTCCCCGATGTGTCAGTGGGTGATCGTTGTATAGCGTGTTATTTGTGTCGTAAATGTGGTTCGATTATGTGATAATGAGAAGACACGCGCTTTACAACATTATAATTAAGTGATGCATGTGTTTTGAGTTTAGTGTCGTGTTAAAAAACGTTGTTTTCATTTGTATGTCATCGGACTCTTCAATATGGCGGCCCCTCGTCACAAATCACAACAGAAAAATATATCTTCGATATTTTCGAAGTTGCACGGGGCGTTCTCGGACGCGGTATGCCCTACTAAACTTGCGACCGATAAAAGGACATTGGATAAGACTTGGAAATTGATGGATAAAGTGGTGAAACTGTGTCAACATCACAAGATGAATTTGAAAAACAGTCCGCCGTTTATCCTGGACATTTTACCGGATACGTATCAGCGTTTGCGTGTGATATACTCGAAGTACGAGGACAACATGCAGGCGTTGAATAGTAATGAACATTTTAACATATTCATAATTAATTTGATAAGAAAATGTAAGCAGGCTATCAAGTTGTTTAAAGAAGGTAAAGAGAAGATGTTTGATGAGAACTCTCACTACCGCCGCAACTTGACTAAGCTTAGTTTGGTGTTCAGTCACATGCTGAGTGAGCTGAAGGCGATGTTTCCGAACGGCACATTTGCCGGCGACCAGTTCCGTATTACGAAGAGTGATGCTGCCGAGTTTTGGAGGACCAACTTTGGAAACAGGTGAGTTTTACTATCTAAATAATTATAAATTTGACTGTTCTTGTGTGTTGTCGAACTACAGTTTTGTAGTTGTTAATGTTGTGATGAGGTAAAAGTTAATTATATATTATTATTTATATTACATTTAAACAGTGTACATTAACTCACAATTTCACCATTTATTACCTACCATATTCTTTGTTATTACTGAAACTATGTGGTTATGTACCAATTTACAAATTAATGTTTCAAAGCTATTCAATCACCTGTAATACAACCTTCTGACCAATTTTGCTCATCAAGTTTAAAATCTATGTGACATACAGAGCAGAGTATATCTGTTTAAAATAAATTACTGTGAATGTAGTCATTATAAAAATACTATGTTTTATGCATTACTGTGAATGTAGTCATTATAAAAATACTATGTTTTATGCATTATTAATTCCCAGGCTGAATACCCTAATTTATTATGTACAGTCACCAGCACATCAAGTTACCACAAACTGTCAAATTTCTCCAAATTATTTTAAACCATAAAATGTTGATGGTTACGTTCAAAATCGAATGAGAAAAATTGGGCAGTTTGTGGTAACTTGATGCGCTGGTTACTGTACGTCACCAAGTAACTAGACTTCAAAACATTTAAAATAGTAAAACACCTATTTTTGTCAAAGGGTTAGGCAGAGCATGTCTATACTACACGGTTATCACGTTTTGATAATAACGGGCCAGTCTTATCACAATTCTTCTCATTACAATTAACCAGGCACAAATCTAGTCTAATCTGCTACTGAGGAATTCCTGATGGCAAAACCAAATAATACTGCCTGACCTGGGTATCAAACCCAGTGATCCTCAACAGTAGCACAAGACTTGTAAATACTAGACCAACAATGCAGTAAGGTCTTTAAATTAGTCTACTTATCGTGGTATGGGTATGTAATGCGGAGGAATGAGGAAAATGTCATGAGGAAATATGAGTATGAATGTGGATGGGTATATGAGTAGAGGATGACCAAAGAAACGATGGATGGACTGTGTAAAGAATGATATGGCAAGAAAGGAGGTGTCTGATGAGATGACGAGTAATAGAGAAATATGGAAGAAGAACACATGCTGCACCGACCCCCCTTATTCAGTATTGAGTTTGTACTTGATTACTCTTCCTAACAAATGAAGGATTTATTTCATTCTCTGTTTGGTTTTACCAGTAAAAGTTTTACTGCAGATTATATCATTAAACCAAAAATATTCATCAGGATGTTTATGGTATATTATAATTATTCCACTTTCCTCGCCTGGTATTGACAATATAAGTAAATTATAATGACTTACACTGTGAAAACTGTGTAGAACATTACATCATAATTATCTGTAATCCCTAGGGTTAGGCAGATGTGTATCTAATAGTCCCACACACCCATATTTTGTTTGTTATGTTTCTTCTGCTAACACTGCTTTCAAACCGAGGAAACCGGCATGACCTTGAAGTTTGACATTCTACCAACCTGCACTGGGCCTGTATAGTGGATAATGGCCTAGTCCTTCTGACGGGGCAAAGAAGTGAAAATGTTATGGGCAGAACCTACAATACTATGCAATGTGCGAGGTATTGCGTGGAACCAACCACAATAACTAATTGATATGTTTATGTCATAAAATGGAACAAACATTATTCTTTATTTGTAATATGTAGGAAAATCAGGATTGAGGCCATGTTGGTTAACAGAATTAGAATGAATAAAAGTGATTCTACACCCAAAATAATTTAATTTGCTATAGTGTGCATAAATTTTTTAGAACTTAGTCTCCGAAAGTACCTAGGCAGAAATAACATTGAGCATTAGTAGTAGACATAGTAGTAAGGTTTTCCCAACACACAATCAATCAGATTTATTTTTATCTAAAATTCAATGTATTATACTATCTTTACGCCCTACTAAAAAAGAAAAACATTGTAAAAAGATGAAAAATAACCCTGCAACACAATATTTACAAATTGAAAAGCCAATGACATGTACCGAGGAAGAAAAACAATTTTCCTCAAAGTCTGTTTTCCTTCTCCATTGCAATTTTATATATGAGGAAAGTACTCCATTTTATGAGTTCACTACTTGTATTTTAGATGTTATTGTTTCCAAATTATAAATACATTGAATTGATGAACTAAAAAACTACCTAGTACTTATAATGTATTTAGGATTATCATTATTGGCACACTTCTGTTTAACCACATTTGTTACTGTGGTTTTTACTTTATTCATTAATTTTAAAGCATTTAGCTGCTTGTTACTTTTATAAGGATAACCCTTACAATTATGTCTACATGCATTGGTCCGGTTGAAGGAGTAAGTCTGGGAACAAACCCATTATATGCTGATACTTAATTCAAACAATAAAATTACAAAACAATTATTATACTCTTGATGAGGGTGACAACTGACAATTAACAGGGGAGAATCGAAGAAAACATTTATGTTGCATCAATCCAAAGTAAAATGGGACTAAGGCAGGAAAATGTTGATAATAAAAATACAGGGAAAATAAAGTCTTTTAGCTCCTAAAGAAACACATTAAACTTAACCATTAATTCATTCTGGGAGGCAACCAAACAAAAATGGGTGTTATTTGTTGTCTCTGAGGTCCTCAGTTGACCTCAAACTAATAAATAAAACTAAAAAGTAACACAGCTAATAATCCCTTCCTAGAGCTAAAAAAGAAATTACAACTCATTTAGCTGTCTATTCAACACTATTGTCAAAGAATCTCTCCTACAATTAAAACCGAGCCGCAACAAACAATGGGGTTTTAATTTCTTACATGTCATGCACTTCCTTGTTGAATGTCATAGCTTTCTCATGGGACAAATGAAGATTTTTTCTATGTTTAGTCTAGACTTGGAAACTAAAGTATCAAGTGATAATAGAATATCAAATAAAAAAATCAAATGGATTTGTCTTGTGACTTTTTGTTATTGTTAGAAATTATACTTAAATCACTTGAAGTTAATACCACAACTTTGATTATTACCCTTCTTTTAGGCTCCGCTGCAGCCGGGTAAAAAAAGTCCAATTTTTTTTTTTTAATATTGTGATATTGTCTTTGTGTGAGGGAAATATCGTGAGGAAAGTATTGAGTATGAATGTAGATATAAGAGTAGAGTAAGACAAAGAAACGATTGATGGACTGTGTAAAGAATGATATGACAAGAAAGGAGGTGTCTGGCGATATGATGAGTAATAGAGAAGTATAGAAGAAGACATGCTGCACCAACCCCAAAAAATTGGGATAAGGGCAGGAGAATGATTTTTGATTGGCTTCCATCTTACTTGTTAAGTCTTGTTATGACTAACTAATTGCACAATGCCATGTAAAAATGTTTTAGGCTTTATGTCATCACTGTGTGATGAGACATTGGTATTCAACCTACTTGCATCCCATTGCGCAAGGCATGAGATGCCTCACCCCTTTGAGTGATGTTGCATCCATGTTTTAAAATTACCCAACCAGTAGCTCAGTTAGTGATACCCAGGATACAGCTTTTGGGGAACAGAAACCGCAAGGAGTGGCAATCTTATGTCCAATTTGGCTAAAACTATGTGTCCTAAATATTATAGCACTGTTGGAATGTTAGCTCTCGATGCTAAGCCCAGCATTGGATATCCGATAGTGCACTTGTTTCTATTAAGTTTGCCCAAACGTTTCTATAGTCAGTCCTTTCCAAACCATTAAAAATATAAAAAAAACCCTAGATCTTATCTGATTCTTATTGACGCACTTAACTGAGTAATACCTAGATTCATTCATAAATAAAAAACCGAAAAGAAACATCGATTTCATGAATGGGCAGAGTTATCAGTATTTTTTATCGCACAAATCGACAAATAACATTATCAGCACCGATAAATCTATCGCCCTTTATTCAGAAATAATGTGCGCAAAAAAATATTGCGACTATGACAAGACAAATTCGTGAAAAAAAAAATGATAACGTTTTTATTTTTTCTAATCTATTCCTCCGGAAAAATTATCTTATCAAATATCAAATGCACCTACCTAATAATACCCATTTCGTTTTTATTGAATGGCGTTCTAAAATTATTTTTTGAACACCGGATGAACTTAATCGATAATTTAATCTCAACGCGATTCGATCAATATTTATATATGTCAATCCACACATACAACACACATGGAACAGGTATTGTGATTACAAAAAAAAGTCGTACTTTGGTACTTAGTAGGATCAAAATTAGAATTAATTTATTTGCAAGAATGTAGTTTAACTAGACTGCCTCGTAGCGCGACTGCGGAGTATGGGTTCGATTCCCGGGTCTGGCAAAGTGATATTGGGTTTTTCTATCATGCATTTCTCAGTAGCAGCCACGGAGTTTGGATTTGCGCCCGGAACAACAACCGTTAGGTCTGCTGTACATTAAGTAATGAACAATTAATGATTTTCAATTAATTGCAACAACTAGGTACAGTCTTCATCCTTCTTTATTTTTATTTTTTTTGGGATTGCCACTGCATGGTATTTTCCAGCTGTTCATATCGCCAGGTTGCAATTCTATCCAAAGCATATTTAATTTAATAAATTTTACCAATCGTGTCCCTGATTTGCTCCTAATCTTGTAGCCGTCGACATTTATGCTCATAGCTTTTGGCTATGGAAAACTCCCATTTAATAAAACATTTAACAATATCATATATTCAGGGATATCTGCTACAAAATATTCAGGTAGTGTCATATCTCTTAGTAATCCTATTGTCACTACGATTGATTGAAACTGCACCAAAACCTCAAAAATGTTACCCAAAATAAAAATAAAAGTAGTACTGTGGAAACGCCGGCACAAAAGCTTTTCGAACTGTAAATTCCACGATTTGGAAGCTTAAATTTGGCCGAAAACTGTTTGGTTTTCCAGTTGTGGTATTCGTAGTTGGAGTTAGTTGTTTGTTGGACTAGTAAGTCCTTTTAATATAGACCTGCATTTAGTTTTTGAACTTCATGAATTTAGTGAAAGCTCAGAATATTTAGTTTCACTCGTTATTTGTTTTTAAAGTTAGGAATTTAAATCATGTTAGGCTACTACTAATCGTTGATGATTTTTGGTGCATATGATGGGAACTTCCTTTGTTTCTCTTTTTCTGCCCACAAAATATCCACTTCTGGTCATAAACCTCTAAACTACCAAGCCACCCCCCCCCCTGCCGCCTCTTCCCTGTTTTCTAAGGTAATATTGCAGGTACTCTTTGGTAACGGAACGCACACAGTAGCAACATTTGTTTGTTTCTGCTTCATATTTCTTATCACATTACATAGTTCCTGGCCAGTCATCATCTTCATGCCCTTATCCTATGTTACTTGGGGTCGGCGCCGGCGCCACAAGCTTATCGCAGTACAGAAATAATCATAGAATAACCCCAAAATGAGTACATCTTTCAATCTTTGCAAAAGCAGTGTCATATGCTACATTTATCTCCGTAAAGTGGGTATTTAAGACCCACACAAATCTTCCCACTCCATTTTATAAATATACCAACAAATATTATTTGATCACGAATTATGTAACAGAAAATGAATTGATAAGATTTGCGAAGGGAAGGAAAAAGTGCGTAGGCATTTGCTACGTAGTTTTACAGTCGGGATCACAACATCAATAAAATAAAATGAAGTAAGACCACTTTGTTTTTTTTTTTTTTCACGCTTATCGTCTTTCTTCCATACTGCTAAAAATCTGAGAAATCCTAAGTCAAGATCAAAATATTATTGAAAAGGAGAGTATCACCTGGGCCAAAACCATTTGGGCAGTTGATATGCAGAGCCAGTCATGTGACAGTTGCCAATTGCGTCTGACGAGGTTCAAAATCACTTCAATTTTTGCCTAACATTGATCTGTTATCGTGTATGTTAACCCTGCAAAAGCTAGCAACAAGAGTTATCAAACCCATTGGAAACCGTCCTAAAAAGACCATAACTTGAAATTGCTACATGGACGAGACACTTTTCAATTTCCACATTCACCCTTCCACCTGCTCCATTACATGTTTCACATTAAGTACTGTCACATAATCCTACACAACGGAAACCAGTTGATACATTACTGTTGTTCGAGCTCATCCAACCGATTCGTTTCCAATCCAGTGACACAACTCCACACACGCTTTATGTTGGTTAGATACGATAGTACTTGGGACATGGGCTGAGCAACGTCCGATAAAGTATCTTTTGATACCAACTCCATGGTCGACAGATCATTTTGAGACGTATTCGATCGATGTAACGTATACTAGATCGTATCTTGCTCCAAAAATACAGACGATACATACCAGAAAATTTGATTTCTCTACTCGATTGTACTGTCCCTTATTAACTTTAAGTACCTGTAATAAAGGAAAGTAAATTATCTTTCTAATAAAATTAGCTGCTCCTTGTTCGATACTTCGTAGTATTCCGAGAAAATATTAAATTACTAACGACAGCACAGTTAAAAGAAACGAAACGCGAAAGATCGATGATGACCGAATTATTTCAGTAACATTCTGTATTCTTTGAAAATCTGATTGGGTATGGTTATAAAAAGTGGCGTTGAGCAAAACTCATTTGCACTTTTTCGCCGACTCCTTGTAGTCTTAATGATCCCGAAGAAAGCTTTGATGTAACGCAAAAACTCGGAAAATGATTAAGTGCCTGGTGTAAGGTTTCCATGCACGGTGCAGAGAAAACGAAGACCCATAGAAATATAATATACCTAGTACCCTTTTTTGTGTCAAAGTACTGCGTAATAAACTCGAGTGCAAATGCCTCTACGTTTATAAAATTACGCTGGAAGCAAATAATTCCCAACATTTCGTGTACATTTTCCTGACATGTCACCTAAAAGCTTATTTTACCTGAAATTTAATTTGGAAAGAGGACTTGCTTTTGAATGTATTTAATTATGCTCTCTGTGTGACAAGTAAGTACGTTCCTAACCTAAAACATGTACATGGCATACATTTTCCAACATTTCCAGAATGCGCAAGACATTGAAGCTGTCGAGTTGGAAACTGAGTTTGTACTTGTACAAGAACTCTGTAGACTCCGAATAAATAATTATAGGAGTTCCCCTGACTTATTCAATGAATTATAAATAAGGTCAACGCATTCGAAAGACAGTATAAAACTGCGTCATTTTATGAGACGAAACATTGTGTGTCAGAACACTCGGATCCAAACGGGTCAAAACAATTAAGCTGAAATAGGGAAATCCAAAGAAGTCTTGAACATTTTGCAATTTCTCGGCAACATATGCTTCAATTTTGTACGTTGTAAGGTCATTAACCAGTAGCAGCTCAAAGCATGACGGACCTACCGTTAATTTTTGCAAAAAGTCATTAAGGAAGTCTTAAACAGGACGACAGGTGTTCTGCGAACACCTTTGTAGTCATTAAGGGGAAAGTATAGCCACTTGAAAGTTTCTATCGATCTCAACGAGTTTGCAAATTAAAAAAAAAACAGCGAGTTTATATCCTTTTAAACTATTGAAGTTTTACGTATTCAAGACGTTGAGTGAATTAATGCGATTCTTTCATCGATAGCACGTGATTGTTGTGACAAACAGTGAAATCAATTCAGCAAACTTTTTGTACCGTTTTGGGGATGTCTTAGGGAAGATCCTTTCTGAATTGGTACTCCAAAAATATGGGTAGTGGAAGTCTGGGGATCCTTACGTAGGAAGGATGTTGTTGGAAATTGGTCGGATAAATATCTTATGCTAGGAATTTAGGATATAATCCTAAAAATAAAACGAAAATGGCGGGACCAGCTGGACAAAACCAACGACCAATGGTCTACATTAGCCCTGGATTTGAAAAACTGGCAGTCATGGGGAGAGGCCTTGTCCCAGCAGTGGGATAACGCAAGCTAACAGTATCAGTTACCTTAAAATTTAAGCGAATGATCGATGAACGATTGTTTGTCTCAAGTTCGTCAACACTAGATCTTAATCTTTCAACAAACTCGTGAAGAACGGATGATGGCAAAAAGGATGCTAAAGACGGACGGATACGCGGGCATTCCAAACATGTCTGTCGTTGGTGCCATGATTCTTATTCCGTGTTTCGCTGATTCTTGTGTTAAGTTATCGTCGGATATCATTTCCTTCAGCATTATCATTAGCTACCTTTTTCTGCTACTGAGTATCCTGTTTCTTTGCTGCAATTCCTTTATCAATTATTCAGTGTTTTCCTTAACTTCATTTAGTCATCAATGACTGTAAGAATTACACATTTTATGTCAATTTGACTAGCTACAATTTTTCTCGTTACATTTGTTATCAGAAGTGGGACATCTCTAAACACTTTCTGATCAGGCGTCTTCCTTATTTACAAATCGAAATAGGCGGTTCCGCTATCTCGTAATTCAAACTGTCAATGAATCTGACAACGTCCCTGTGACAAGACAAGCAATGGCTAGAACTAAAATACGTTCAAGCACTGATATTTTTTCGTGCTTATACAAACTTTCTTCGTTAAAGACTTTTAAGTATGTGTTTAGTTTGTTATTCTCATGTATGTGTCATGTCATGTTTGATGTAAATGCTACTTGTTTATGTTCTGATACGGGCTTTCCAAGCGTGGAGGATGAGTTCACACATATTGTGGTTAAAACTGTGGCTACAATATTTTATAAATGGTGTTTTTCCCTTGTTTACCAAAAGTAATAAGAAAGCTTGGCCTTCGATTGCTAGATCTCCATATTTTCGTTGCCGTTATCACACGCTTTGATCCGACAGTTTGTCCTTGATTATATCGTCGCAAACCGATACATTATGCTCTCTAAAAATAAAACTGCGAATATGTACACGTAATTGCACACAGCCATCTCCATCACCCGTTGACGGCGGATGGTATAATTAAAGGCCTGTGTATTGTCCTAAAAGGGCAAAAGCGGGGTACACGACGCCTCATTACACAATGCCACATCTCTATTTTAGGGCCGCATTTTTACTTTAATAAACAATGCGGCATCTCTATTTTGGGCCTGTATTTTTATTTCCCACCTTACGTTTTGCTTCATCATTATAATGACATACGAAAATTCGTTTTCGCACGCAAGGTTGACGCCTACATTAAATCTCGTAATACTATGATATTTTTATCAAGCACATTAAGGTAGCATTTTGTTTAAAATACATCACATTTGTCATAGAATAAAACCCATCCCCTTGGGGTAGTAGATTATAGGGATTACAGTAAGCTTTGTAATACGAATTGTGCTTCTCTTTTACCCACGTTCCTACGTTGATCAATGTGTCCTTGTATCATATTTGGTGCGCTTTTAATCGTTCTGACTATAATGCATTCGACGTTTTTTTTTTTTTTCGCTTGCGAAATCATCAAATGACCGGGGGGGTCATTCTGGGCGGCCCCACTCTGGGCGGAGCGGAAGGGAGCGTCAGACTTGTACTGACTAAATATCTAAACCCATCCATGTTCCTTCTTTGAACTTTGTGTTCCAAGGCCACGGTATCTCTTACGAACAGTCCCACAGTCCATGCATTTGACCTTAATGTTATTTAGGTCAGTCGGTCCTTCAGAATCAGAAGCTTAATCTAATCCAAGTTAAGTCCTCGACGAATTTTGGTGTTCTGTATTGTTCCATTAAGGATTTACGGAATATTATGATAAACTCGCTCTGGTGTATGTGTACTGAAATGAATGAAAAACCCAGTCCCGAGCACAAGGCTTATGACTCAATTCAAGGAAACATAATCTGGCGTAGGCGCTGAATTGTTCTGCTACAGTTTTGTGCAGTAATAAATGTATTTACTTATAGTATGGTGTTTTCAAGGGCGTCTTCATTTAGTCACATGCATTTATGAAAGCAGTAGATAGTTTTGTTTACGTTTCTAATTTTTACAAGAAGGGGACAGGAGCACTCAGGATCTAGACATTCTCTGAAGATTATCATTTGCTGTCCACGATACCGTCTCGTAAATATTGTATTCATAACACCACAAAAAAACCAGATATAGTACTATGCACTAAGTAGTCCACAATTGCAGGGTCAAATCAGAATTCTGACGTCACACTAACGATCGTCCGTCTGAATGGGCTCGTTAAGTCCGTCGGATGCACAGAGTAGAAAATAAATGGAGAGCACATTTGCGTGGAAATGCAAATACTTATTACCAGTCTGCAGACAATGTTTAGCAAAGAAGTACAGTGTTATGGTATCGATAGTTTTGTCCAGTAAAATAATACATAATCCTCCACACGGGCCTCCTCTCCGTGAGACATACCTACAAATGTCCACTAATGAATTGGATTTGCTCCTTAATAATCTTCACACCTGCCATGATTTGCTTGAAAGATAGTGTGTTCTCTGTACCTGTCTAGAAAAGAAGGTATCGCTGATTCTGTTACATCTGACGGCCTCAGAAATTGCGTTAGTTAATACGCACAAGAAAATGCGCATTAGAATTTCATTTGTTTTCTTCATCTGTGGCCGGATGTTTTGAGCGGATAACACCCGGACGGATTCCGTCAGGACGCCAGTTTTAGATAGCGTTTTATTTTTAGTGTTCCGCACCGTAATTGTATTAGCGGAACCGTTCTCGGCGTAAATAGCTGTCTTCTCTGACTTTTGTTAATGATTTTAGGGGATCTAAAATGATTAGAAATACGTACCTACTAAGAATTCCTTAAGTAAGGCAAGGTATATGATTTTGCACTTATAGCACATGTGAAAACTTTAAAAAAATGGGGACGTTGTTGGGACCAGGTCAGGGAAGGTCTGTCTATTTATTATTATGTCCCATTTCTGAGCAAAGGCCTCCCGAGAGGGGCCTCCCCTTTTCCACACGTCTATCCGGTTCTGTAGTAGGAAGTTACCATGTGATTTATTTTATTTAAAAAATATTGCAAATAAGTTTTTGGCCAATATATCTACCCGTAACTCCAGAGGACGAAAGGTCAAAGTTGTAGCTATCTATTCGGCCGTGGCAATAATTTGAAACGCGATATAGATTGATGCTCCTCTTGGTAAACAGTGTCAGAATTTTTGGCGAAGACTCGACTGACGGTAAATTGCCTGTCTACCTAAAGAATGTTTGTTTTTCTTAATTAGATTGATGTTTACTTTGCCATTAATCATATTATACTGGCGGGACTTAGTCGCTTCCGGGAGAATCAAAGGCTTCTGACGTTAAAATTTAAGATAGTTCTTCCGTTTCTCGTTTCGCTGTTACTTCTAAGATGGGCCCACAGTGACGTACTTAGGGTCCAACAATACGGTAAGCCCATAAGGCAAACAGACAGTTCAGACACCCTAACATCATGAGGAGTAGTAAGTTACTAATATTTTAAATGCAAAAGTTTGTAAGGATGGATGGATGAATGTTCGTTACTCTTTCACGCAAAAACTACTGACCGGATTTGGATGAAATTTGGCACGCAGATAGTATAACCTGGATTAACACGTAGGATACTTTTTAACCCTGTGGTAGGTACGATCCCGTGGAATAATTACGGAGTTCCACGTGGGCGATGCCGCGTGCATAAGCTAGTAAGTTATAAGAACAGGCCAAAGTTTTAGGTTTAACACCACTAGACCCATAAAAGCTTCTCCTTTTTTTCATCCATTTTTCTTCTAAGAGCTTTGTTACTATAAAGATCTTGAACTTGAACTTATCAATACACATCCCATGACCCATACTGTTCTGTACATATCCTCCCCATCGATCGATATTTTCTCATACCACTCTCCGCAATTTAATCCACCGCAATTCTCAGTAGCTACCCTACCTAGATTGAAATGACAATCGTTAGTACCCACCCAGATGCCATAATTTCTACAATTTCCCGGTCTCATCTAAAGCAAATATTAGATTCTAGAGCAATCAGCTGCAGGAAATGAAGCCCTTCAAAGTTATGATGTTATTTGAGCTTCATTGGCTCTGATTTCTTTTTCGGATCTAGGTTGCCACTTTTCTAGTTCATTGCACAGAAAAATATACCAGGTATAGGAGTCTGTTAGAGTCGATTGGGGTTAAACATTTTGGGGTAATATTTTGACTTCTTAAGTGTTTCTGTTTGGGTCTTGTCAATAATTCAATATAAGTTTCATCCAAAATTGTCATGTCTTGTATTTGTTTATTCTTATTACGTTTCAATATAGATTTGTCCACGAAAATTACTCAATGATTCTACCAAACGAATTCTCCGTAATGTTTTTCAACTTCGAAGTACGCACTCCTATAAAAGACTACATAATATCTTGAGTGGGCGTCCCTTACTGTTTCCTTTTATTCCAAGGCTTCAACTACGTAGCAAATATAACAAACGAAGTAATTTATCGTTAGGATATATATTGTTATCTTGTTTGTTCAGCTATATTTTTGTTAATACCGTAGGTATACGAAAAATGCCGTGTTTGCGTAACGCTGTCTACCGCTGGGATGTTGTCGAGAAAATTGGCTGTTCGCTGGCCCGAAATATTTCTGAATGGCTGTATTTTAAAAAGAAAATAGAAATTGTACAAATATACACAGCGGGGAATAAGAAAAGGGACCTTAATCCCATCGACCCTTGCGGATAAGTAAGTCAGTAAAGCGAATCCTTTTCTGGGTAGTGGAATCGTTGTTTTTGGCCACGATCGATGCGGCAATATGGTAAAAAAGAAAGCACACATAAAATACGAAAATACCTATTCACCACTTAATTTACAATACTGAAATCATCAGCACACTTATTTTGCCATACACGGTAGGAAGGCAATGACAGATAGCAAAACAACACAATTAACAAACCACAAAATCAAATAAACAACACGTCGTCTAAACTAACCAAAATTATCTTAAAATTACTATCAAACAAGTCGTTGCCTCTAGACCCCAGGATGCCTGCGGCTTCGCTCGGGTACAATACAACTTGTCAAAGTTTGACACTTGCCAACTTCAAACATGTTCTCACCGTGATTAGTTGGAGCTTTTGATGCCCAAATTTATGACAGCCTCGCCTTAAATGCTGCATTATTACTCTTTGTATCTGTTAATTATGGTTACGTCCTGTCATCTTTGACTCAGGGTTTATTAAAAGATCATTTTTCTCTTTGTTTTCAACGACCGGTTAGTCTCTCTTAAACCTTTGTGTAGTTTATTGATATTGTTGTGACCTCTGCAGGCTGTTAAACTTTATATGTATTAACAATTGAATGGGTACTTGAAAGAGGTTGTATATTTGCATTGATGACTTTCTGATTGCCAGTTCATATCCTGCTGTAGATTTATTTTACAAGATCCTTATGAACTTGACTTAAATAGGATTCGAATACATGAATCAACCACAGTATAACAATGTTTCTGTTAATTTTAAACTTTAGAAAGTTTTGCTGAAACTTCGCATGCTTAACGTTCATGATTTACGAGTTAGATTTCCGTAGTTTAAATTCGATCAAACGAAGCGGAACAGAAACCAAAACCCCATCAAGTTATTAAGTACGATATAACAATATTGATATTGATAAAAATATGAACCATCAACTTTAACGAGCTATATTTTATTGACTCCTCAAACGGTTAAGTTATGAAACGGTTACTTGCACGTCATAAGATATTATTGGAGCAGTTTTATATCGCTCTAAACATTAACGGCGCTCGTGATCGGGTAAATGTCAAGTTGTGTGCTGATGCTGACATTTGAGATCGTCCAGTCGCTTGGAAAATGTGAACATCGATATGGTTTAGTGTTCTCAAGGCTTTGTCTGCTGAGATGCTAGCGATGGCTTTATTAAGTGCCTCTTGTGTAGAATGTTACTTAGTTTCTTATGTTACACGTGTGGTGTTCCCTTTCTTCTTTTTCTGGAGCTGTGTCGCTAATGTGGCCATCTTTATCTTCTTTTTATATCGAGACTCGACACCGTGGTTATGGTTTTACTAAAGACTGCATTTTACACGGAACTTCATTAAGTTTATTGGAGTGGTTACAAGTAAAAGACTTGGACATTTCTTTTAAAGAAGTGTTATATAAATAAAATTAAAACTCTGCAGTAAATGTTCCTACATGTAAATCAATTGAGGTGGAATATCTGAACATTTTCATGTTCAACAATTTTACCTCAATTTTAATGAAACACATTTTCAGAAGACCTTTTATTTCAAAATTTTGCAAGATCAATCGCTGAGGAATATGTATTTACAGCATTAGTTTTATTACCCAATAGATTACCTGCTACGCAAAAATCTTTGTAAATGTTACAGAATGAGTTTCCCATAACATAGGTAACATACATTAAAACCCCTTTCATAAGAGGACCTTTCTCGACTCCGTAGGAGATTGGGACATAATCAGATTTGCTCCTAGACATGAATAGGTGGCGACATGACTGTAATAATAAAACGCGTGCTGTATTCAGTTCAGATAATTATTTACGTACGTAATTGAAAGGAAAACTACAGTTTAAGCGGATTACTACAAGTTAAAAGAAACTAGGTAAAATACTCTTTAATGGTGTTATTGGAGATAACCTTATTTTTTGTTGCGTCAAGAATAGATTGAAAAACTTATCTTACAATTTGTTTTTGTTAGCCTGCTCTATTCTACTCCTGGCTGAAGGCCTCGCTCCTTCCTTCCAGTTCTGACGGAACTTGTCCAGTTCGTCCCGCCATCTTCTTCATACTCCTCCGCCTCTTCCCCGCTGTCTCAGGGCACCAGTTTACTGTTATTTTGACCCACAGTTTGTCCGGCATGCGGCAGACATGTCCTAGCCAGTCCCATTTGAGTTGGAC
Source organism: Noctua janthe (assembly GCA_910589295.1). NCBI lineage: Eukaryota > Metazoa > Arthropoda > Insecta > Lepidoptera > Noctuidae > Noctua > Noctua janthe. Next base: position 6,957,284 of record OU342578.1, read on the forward strand.
AGTCTTTTGAGCCACGTCAGCTATAATTCTTTTTCAGCGCAGTATTGAGTTTCGAACACGATCTTTTAATTTAACACTTAATATACTGCACTCCACTGCTCGTTGGCAAACCTTGAGTTTGGACTTCTGGAGAAAAGTAGTTTAGTGTCTGCTTTAGTACCTACTTGAATTAAATAACTGAATGTAAAAAGAATTTCAATAAGTAGCTTTTCTTTAGTATTTATACTTTGAAAGTATCATCGAATTTGAATCCGCTTTACCTGCATCAGCATCTTTACACTTACTTACTTGTTTCATACAGAAGGACCAAAACATCACCAATTTTATTTCGAGAGCTCCAAAAATAACCAAGTCAAAACTTTTTAACGTATCGTCTAAATTGTTCATTCATAAAGCAGCCATTGATAAAATTCAAATGAAGTCCTTGATATTGGCATTCGACGGGGAGGGATTTAAACCGTTGGATAACTCTGTTATATCAATTGATTCTGGATGGAAAACAATTTTTGCTTCTTTATCCGTTTTGTTGATAGCTTTTATTTTGCGACGTTTGAATTTTGTCGTAGGATTATTGAAAACGATCTGTTTTTTAAATGAATACGTCATGTTGATTGAGCTCGCCAGTCTCCTTGTCTGTTTTTAGATAAGTCCTCTGTTCAGCAGTCTCCTGGTATGTATTCATACAGGGTGTAAGGGACGGCCCTCCACATACTGATGGGGTGAATTCAGTATATCATACTAAGATGACCGGTACAAGAAATTATTTCAGGAATGTTATGGGAATCCAATAAATTTGAATTGTTTTATTTCCTCATACGCAATGTATCGCCATCGTGGCAAAATACACGTAGCGAACGGCAAGCGCGACGACGAGTTCGATGAACTCTGTAGCTAGGCAGGAAGTGAACAGCTGATTTTACGCGTCGTTCGTTAGAGTATTTCAACATCCATAGTTAGATTTTTTATTTTAGCCGTATTATTTACATAAGGGGAGTGCTGCGTAAAGGGAATGTAATTTTACATTAAAATAAAGATAAACAGTAACTGAAGAAAAAAAAAATCCGTAGAAAAATTCCGGTGGAATATGATTCAAAATAAGGAGCTGAATGCACCCTGTCAGTTTTGGAGGGCTGTCCCCTAACATACTGTTCAGCAGTGTCCTGGTATGTATTCATATAAGATCTCAGCTTCAATATTTGTATTTTGGTCTTCATAATTCTCGATGGTCCATCGTTAATAGCTCCCAATTTTACACATTTTGGTGTATCCTCATCAACTGTAGGCAATAAACTTCGTATTATGTTGCGAACAACATAATAGCTTTTGACTCCTGCCTGTTTGTTATTAGCATTTTCATTATAGGCTCATGTTAATTCCGTATTAAACTCGATCTTTTAAGCACTTAGAATTAATTACTCCAATATCGCTATAATTAATTGCGTACCTTTGGCTGGAAATTGCGTTTCATTGTTTGATATGAAAATTGTATCCTCTCTTGTGTTATTGGGGTTGAGTCCTATATAGTGTAACTACAATTTAATATTGTTAATTGTTGTATCGAGGTTCAAGCAGCCATTGATGTAATAGAAGATGTTTACCACATATTTGTGGAGCGTGTCCGGAACGAAACCCTTAGAAGTTTGTCGAGGGAGGCCAGATTGCTATATATAGTATATAGGCTCGCTTTTTTTTCGGATGGGAAATCATCAAACGTCCCTCCCCCCCCCCTCCAGCTCTGGGCGGAGCGGAAGGCAGTGTCAGACTTCTACTGACTAAAACCCATCCATGTTCCTTATTTGCCCTTTGTGTTCCTGGGCCGCGATATCTCTTTCGAACAGTCCCGCAGCCCTGGTAGGCATCGGCCCTTGCGGACCCCTACATATACAGGCTCGCTCGAATGTGCGTTACAAATAGAATAACTTAAGTAAATCTACGGTATGATTGTATTTTGAAATATGTGTGTCGGATTTGCGAACAAGCCCCTTTAAATAAAAGAGAAAAAAAAGGCTGCCATTGATGTCATTTGCAATCCAATTGAGACAGATAAAGCACGATCGGTATGACAGACATACACTATTATAAGTAATCAGACTAAGTGTGTCCATTGTTAAGACCTTTGTCAAACCAATACTAATTTTGACGGTTGGCGCAGTGGCTGAGCGATTGACTGCTGCGCTTCGTCTCGCAAGTTGTTCCGGGTCTGGCTGTTTGTGTATGTGAATTTAAATGTTTGTAAACGCACCCACGAGACAGGAGAAACTCCTAGTGCGAGGAAAAAAGAAAAAAAAGAAAACCCTCCAATTGGCTTCCATTCAATTCATATTCCTTAATATTTATTTTCTTTAGCAGAAACGAATTGAAATAAATGTAAATATCTTCCAGTGACGTTATTACTTACGTCATACACCTTTACGGCGCAGTAAATTCTTTTTTGCCGTAATGTCTTAGAATGTGACAGAAAAGAATAAGGAATACCGCTCTTTTCGCTCCCATGGGTGTCGTATGAGCCGAGTAAGAGAAATGGTGATAGAATGTGCGATAAGAACAGTCCAATATACGATGCTATGTGGTGATGATGCCAATGTTTCATAATGAGCGATTGGTAGACACAATTTCATAGTAAGCTTGTACGTGTTCAAGTTTTTACATACCTACTCCATACCATGATTCCGTCCCCCATATCCCTCCATTGCAAAGCTCAATATAATGACCGCACTTCCATAGTTAAAAATATCATTGTCAAGTCCCGCTAAGCAATAAACCAATTGAGTTCGCCTCTGTGAACTTGACCCCTCGTAAAATTGTGACGATACGCTCTGCTTGCAATTTTTTGAACCATCCCATTGTCATTCGAATGTAGTCTTTGTCTCTAGAAGATTAAGTTCGATTTGGGATGAAGCTTATTTCGGGATTTCGGTCCAGAGTTCACGTTATGCTATTTTCTACCTTATTGGTAGTTGAATGGAAAACAGTTTCAGTCGTGCCAAGTTTGGCGTTCATTGATTCCTTTATTCCACCTTGCGTCTTGAATGGAATATTTTTGCTACCATTGTGGGTACTTCATGTGTCGAGCTGGACGCGTGCCAAGGGATTTCCGTTATCGAATACAAACGCCACTTTTATATTTTTTTAGTATTCGTTATTTATGTTTATTGTAGATACTCAATTCGGGATTTGGGTGTGCGAATGAATGTGAATATTTGGGAATAGAGGATTGACTGGGAGAAAGATCAATGAAAATGGTCTTACTTACGTCGAACATACGCTGTCATATACTTTGGCTAATCTGGTCTCAAGCTCGAACCCAAGACCTCGGATTTTTCGGAGTCATGTGCGTATTGTATAATTATCACTTGCTTTGGTGAAGGAAAACATCGTGAGGAAACCAGCATGCCTGAAAGGTATTTCTCGACGGCATGTAAAGCCAAGTCAGAGGCTCGTGAGCGGTATAAAAACTGACACCAGGTTAGGCACTAACCACACGATAAAGAAGAAGAATATGCCTTCGGATTATTAGGAGATAGAGCACATTTGAACAGCTTACGAAATTCCTTAGCTGCGAACATCCTCTTTTTTTTCAATCTTTTAATAATGCATCAGCTCCAGAACTTTCAAAAACCAATCTAAGTAAATCACATTTCTTAAAGACAACACTGACCAGAATTAATAACGAGATTTACAACCGATTTCAGTATCAGTTGATCGACATCAAATCAAGTAAAGCTTAAACCGCTATATGAACGTCTTGAATACAGGTTTATGGACAATAATCACTTAATGGAGCTACCCTAAGTAATAGTTCATTAGGTGAAATAGAGATTTAGTGAGGGCAGGTGAAAATTAAGTGGATATTTAGAGGTTAAGACTTGTACAAGTTCACCCAGTCACCAACTGGCCGAACTCCTCAGTCATTGAAGAGGATTTCATAAGATTAAGGATTAAGGATTTGACAATTAGTGATAATGTTATTTGAACAGGTTGATAATATTGTCCATCCATTCCACCAGTCTACCCAAGGGGTACCGTATTACCCAGTACTAACTAGGTTGAGGAGGTCAGATAGCTGCATCCGGTAAGACTGGAAGCCGACCCCAATAAATTTGAAAAAAAAATTAGGCAGATGATGATGATGATAATAAGTCCATCCATACGTCATAATCCCTTACTCGCCTCTCACCACACCCACAGGAATGTTATTCTTAGCCGAAAGCCAAAGATTTTTCTCAGATCTTTCTCAAACTTCAATCTACTAAGATATGCGGCGCAGACCATGTTTTCATCAATTTCTCTACGTCAAAACAACCAAAGGAAGCATTTATAACGTTGTTCCGGAGCAAACAAACTCAAAAATGATTTGAAGCCAATATCGACTCAGAATACGCATCTAAAAATACTCATGTTATATTGTGCTTATAGTAAATTGCTATCAATGTTTCAATTTTGTTACAGATCAGTATATATGCTCCAATATAACTAAACGTGACGTAATCGCTACGTAAACAAAACACAGAAAAATGCGCATATAAGATAACGGGGACGCAGGAAAATAAGATGTTTAAAGAATATTTGAGCCTGATCTATGTATGTATTAATAGCGGGAAACGTATGTCTATCGTAGTCGCCCTTGAATCGACTTTCGCGGTTTTGAACGCCGCTTGCTGATGAATGGTAGAAGCTCATTGATACTAGTGAATGGGCGTGTCTTGTGTATTAATATCGTTTATTCGACGCTCCCATATCACTTAATGTTTATCATTCATTCAGTTCGATTCTATTATGCAGTGTTGGTGTTCTGGACACGATATTTACTTTGATTTTTGAGTCAGTCTTTTCTAATTAATAAGTTTTGGGAATTGGATTGCCTTCTCTGTAATACTTTGAACGAATTTGTGTTAGAAAAATTTGTTTACTCTGAATCGTAATCATGTTTGTTTACGAGAAAATTTTATTTGGTCGTTTATTTCTGTAACACGGAATAAATCAATCATTGTAATGTATGCCGAGAAAGGGCTTCGTAAAACAGTAAGCAATCATACTAATATTATGAGAAGGAAAGTTTTGCATGCTGTTTCTTGGCCCGAAAACGGGTTAAAATTTCAACTTGCTATGAAAACTTCGGTGAAGGAAAACATCGTGAGGAAACCGGCATTTCCTAGAACCAAAAATTCTAAGACTTGTGACATCTACCAACCCGCACTGGGCCCTCTTGGTGGATAGCCCATTCCCTCTCATAGAGAGGAGGCCTCCCAGCAGTGGGAACATTAATAGGCTGAATATGTTATGCTATGCTATGCTATGAAAACTTCAAAGTTTGCGAATTTTTGGGGTTTGAGAACCCTGATGGACGAATCACTAAAATTAAAATTATCTCATCATTCTCCTGCCCTTGTCCCAATTAATTTGGGGTCGGCGCATCATGTCACCTTCTTCCATACTTCTCTATTACTCATTATCTCAGCATTGACCTCCTTTCTAGCCATATCATCCTTCACACAGTTCATCCATCGCTTCTTTGGTCTTCCTCTACTCTTATAGCCATCTACTCTACATACATCAACATTTTCCTCACTGGAATTCTCTACGATTTAAAAAAAAGCCCTTATCAACGATTGATCTCTATTAACATCAACACCAGGTTTTGTGATTGCCAGAATCATCTGCACGGATAGCTGGAGTACTTATTTCATTTAGCCGGGAACCAATAAATTATATTACATTCTGTTAGGTATGATTTTTATCGTTGACTCTCCGCCTAAAATAATCCACAGGATTATAGAATATCGCTATAGCATTCAAGTGCTTTCTGATAATGAGATAAGATTGCCCTTGACTTTCGAGTGCTTGACTCACTTCCGTTTAGTCAACTTTCCCATTGACAATGGGCTGATACAATATCCTGTGTACTTTTACGTTTACAGTCTAATAGGTGCCATTGTTGCGTTTATTATGCTTCATTTACTTTTGCAGTATCCAAATAGAAAGTCCAAGCTGTCAGTGCATATCTATGTCATGTCTATGTCATCCACCTGCACATACCCCCTTTTCAGTCTACTTTTTGAAATTCTGTAGAATAATCTTCGTTGATTTCATAAAAGTATCTGAAAATTGTGTTTCTATATTTGTATCTTCTTTAATATCTCTCTTTCCTTCTTTCTCATTCCTTTCATATTTCCTTATCTTCATTCTTTTTTAACTTTATTCCTTTTTATTTGTATAATCCTCTCAACTATTACTACAATGTACTAGTGCTTCTCTCTTTCTTTCCGGTTTGTTCCCTGACCACGTCAATCCATCTTTTTGGTCCTCCTTTTTAGGGTTCCGTACCAGAAGGCTAACCAACCCGCTGTTCGTCCGTCCGTCTGTGTCTCATGATCCGTAATAGATAGACAGTTGATATTTTTGCAGAATGTTTTTTTCTGTTACCGCTATAACAACAAATAATAAAAATAGGGGTCTCCCATACTACGATGGTATAAAACCCTTCATGCGCGAGTCCGCCTTGCACTTGGCCGGTATTTTCTCTTCTATTCGTGCTAACTGTGGGATGAAAAACAAGTGATGCATTGTTTTTTGTTATTGACTTCCGAAATACGGAAGTATTATTTACGAAACTGTACTACGCATATCATCTGTTTTATTTTTACAAACAAAACAACATGTTCCTTTGGCATTAAGTATCAAGGTTGATATAGTTTATCATAAATCAGAAGTAAATCGTAAATCCCTGTTTTTTAATGGATTTAACGAACTTTGCAATATTGTTTCTCGCGATTCCTTGTTTTTGTTTTATTTCTCAGTAGCAGCTATAAGTTTTTTTACAGAATTTCAATGTTTATGGAGTTACCCGCTGATGGATGACTTAAATTATTTTCTAGCGTGTCTTTTTTACATTATAATAGGTAATGTTGTTTTGTTGTTGCGGAGTGTTTATGGTGGATTAATGCAGCGGAAGTAGGTGTTTTAAATAATAATAAAAAAGGAATACTTAAATTGAATTTTGATGAAAGAATAAAGCACGGATGCAGTTGCTCATCCGTCAAAGATTTTATTTAAATAAGTCCTTCCTGCTCGATAAACTCATATTGAATATTGATTTATAAAATAATTAGTTGTCCAGCAACATTCTTAAGTCCGATACCGATTAAATTCAGTATTAATTATTGTGATAACATTTCATTAATAAAGTTAATTATACCTATATCGATCAGACTTTGTATCAATTATATCACGTATAGATAAGTATTTAAAATTTATGAATTGCAATCGTCTCTAGATTTACAAACCGATTAGTTAAATACTTTTGTCATCATCTCGATGTCACACATTATTAACGTCTACTATTAAATACAGGTAGAACAACACGCTGTTCTAATAATAGAACGTTCGAATACTTAGAACAATTATGACGCTGGAGGAAGTTCAAAGGAAGTATGTAGGTATATATATCCTCGGCCGTGACCTAATGAGAATAAAATATTGTGGAACTGATGCTGATAATAAAGCCTGACACGTCCTTGGCACATGACGATATAGGAACAATGCGACTTAACATAGGTCTTTGAAAAAAATCTACGCCGAAGTGCTGACTACTAAAGAGTGATTTTTAACTGTTTGACATTGAGAGTCGTTGATATTTCGGGATGACATACATAAGATAACGCCTGGAATCCACTAAGGGTTAGGTCGAGGTGTAGGTACCTTATAGTACACCCACTTTTCACCAGTTATGTTTAAGTCCCATGTAATACGGGGAGAGCCTATCCCATCAACCGGACACAAATCCAGACTCCATGGCTGCTACTGAGAAATTCCTAATGGAAAAACCCAATAACACTGCCGACCTGGGCGTCGAACCCAGGACTTCATGCTCAGCAGTCGCGGCAGTCGCACTTGCGAACACTTGACCAACGAGGCAGTCATTTCGGGATGAGTTCCCTTGGAAGAACCATCGTATACAGTCGGCACCTTGTAATAGCTCTAATCCACGCAGGTTTTATCGCCAGATTTGCCTACGCATCGAAAGCTGTCATAATCTCGAAACACTTTTAATATGTAAAACCATAAAACAACCACATAGTGTTGTGGTATCAATAAAATTTCGGATGTTTGGAATCAACCCACACTAGCTTATTACCAGTCCAGGATGTTACTATTTGATAAAACGCAACTACGCGCGTGGGATATCGGTTGATTGTTTACGTCCTTTCGCGGCGCCATCTTGGATTTTTGTTGTTTTTATTTTCACGAGTGAGTGAGCGATTTGGATGAATGAACGGGTGAGTCATCGTGGGAATTGTTTTCAGCCAATTGAAGCAATTGAGATGGATATTTTTTGCGCTGTTGCATTTTGACGTGACACGACTTTAAAAACTGTTTAATGGTAATGGAAATATAGCTATTATGACCATTTTGTGTGTCCATGTCTGTTACTTCCAAGACAGATCGATGGCCCATTTTCTTATTCATGAGCCACTCTTGAAAGAAGTAGAAAACAATTAAAACTCCTGGCTTTAGTCGAGCAAATGTTTAATTTGAAAAAACGCGAACTGTAATACTCCGAGCATTTCTCGTACAATCCAGGCTTAATAGAAAATGTTTGCATTTCAAGCTCGTTTACGAATGAAAAGAAAAACAAAACGATTCTTTTTTGTTTCCAAACCAGCGGAATTAATTTGGTCGCTCTAGTCTAGTGAGCAACAATAGAAAATCAATAGCCATGTTCCTTACAATTTACAAATAGTTTTTCTTCTTTTTAGTTTAATGGTTTCTGTAATACAGCTAATGTCTGTATTCGACTCAAAACCAGAGATATTTGTAAAATTAAATTTACATGGACAACATGTTGAAGAATCTCAGTGATCAGCGATTCCAATTTCCAATCACAAATACTAAAGTTCATCTATTTTCCATTGCATGCAAAACTAGTGGGCGTAAATTCTAGCAATACATCATTCCGAAAGGTGATTGATTACAATCATCACAGCAAAAAGCACGTGCTATCTAATAATATACCACCAGACAACCAGTATAAGTCTAGACCAAAATTCCTCCACCGTATGAATGGTCCTAAGCCACACATTCGTTATATTGTACGCACCTAACCTTGCACGAGAAACTTGCCAATCGGATGTTACTATTTTAGTTTAGTAGGTCATTAAACGAACGTGCAGACGGTTCTAGCACGTTTTTGGGATTGGTAAGTATTATTATGACTGTTGCTATTGGTAGGAGCAGATAACTCTTGAATGAATGGAGGTATTATTAGGGACGGGTCAGTAACGTGAGAGTGACGTCTGTTTTGCAAAAATATCTTCGACCTTCGGGAAGTTTACAGCAGTAGAGACTTACTGCCATTGATAATGATGAGCAAAGAAGCAGGGAAACGCAGAGCTGACCGAAGAAAAAATAATCCAGGTTGAGAAACATTGGCAAAAAGGTCCGCAGTCATTGGTGTTGCTGAGCTGTTTCACTCTTCTACTCAAAGGACAAGAAGAAGTATTAAGAGTCGGTCAATCTTCATTCTTCTAGAAAGAAGTTCGTAAGCTAACAGAGTGAGCAAGTCGCCAAAGCAGCTGAACATGTCTCTTTCTCCTGTCTATGTGAAGCAATGACTTGCAATTAATATTTGACGATGTACGCAGTAAGCACACAGTCGCTCGGGTCGATCTTTAGATTAAGCCGTGCTTGCCTGGGTTAGTCTGTGGATGGGTGACCACCCTTTACATACGGAGTTTCCTCCGTGTCTCGGAAAGCACGTTAAGCCGTTGGTCCCGGCTGTCATTTGTAGATCTTTGACAGTCGTTACTGGTAGTCAGTGGCCCTAAAAGTATGACAACCAGTCTTACCAAGGGGTATCGTATTACCCAGTACTGACTCGGTGGTGGAGTTCAGGTAGGCAGTAGCTCCATGTTAAAAACTGGTATTCAGCTGCACCCGCTTAGACTGGAAGCCGATCCCAACATAATTGGGAAAAGGCTAGGCAGATGATGATGATCATGTAAGCAATAAGCACGCCTTGGGAAAGGCATATTGACAGTTGAGCGAACCTGACTGGCGTTCTACTCAACTTTGTGTGTGGACAAGTAGGTTACACGCGCAAGAATCTGAGTTATGCCCACATTTCAAATACTTCCGTCTCCGGCATGTGTAATCTCTTCAATTAATATTATGATTTTATGCTAAACTCTTTGGCCATGACTTTCGAGTTAACATGCTAAAGCATGACTAATACTGGTTAACCTTACCGCGTGTGTACTTGAATTATTTGTCGTTAAAACTTCTGATAAGCATTTCACCATCTTACAAAATTTCCTGATTTGTTCCTTCACTCATTTCCGTTCTATCAATTGTACAACTTGGTAGGAGTATAGGTGTAGGGTATGAATTTGGCACCGACAAGGAGATGCCAACCGATCGAGCCAAACAACTGTCTTCCTGTTCCAAAGATTCGAAAAGGTTACAATGAGAAACGGATTCCCTTTGGAAAGGTCAGGTCTGTGAAATCACATTTTTGGGAAATTGAAAGTTCGATAAGGTGAAAATGAGGATCAATTTGATTCAGTTTATTGATAGAGCTTCGAATAGTATTTAAAATGGAAGAAAATACGAGCTTGAAAACTTAGCAATCAATGGTACTCTCAAATTAGTCGCTCACTGTTCAATAAAGCTTTGAACAGACTTAATTGAACCGAGAATTTATCCAGAACGAATGCAAAGAACTCGAAAGCGTAAATTGGCACTGCTTTTATATTTGACATGCGAAATCAAGACCGATTGATTCCCACAAGTCCATTCAATCGTTCCCAAACGAACCGCAAAGAGTAAAAAAGGACAATTGCTTGCAGCAATTTGTGTGTCGATGATAAACGCAGCGTATTTAAAAGGAAATAAAATGAACTGGCGTCCGTTTATGTTTGGTCTCACGCGACAAAACAGACACAGAACGCTTTCCAAATGAGAACACGGTGTCCCCGTTCATACAAAACGATGTGAGTTGAATGCTTTCCAATTGAAAACACAGTGTTATCTTTCGTAGTAAACTTGTCTGTTCGGAGATTCTGTTTGAACTTCGAAGTATTTGCTCTTGTAAATTGAATAAAAGCTGTAGGTACTATACTGCTTGCTAGTTACTTTGAGAGAGAGCTTTGCAATTCAAATGTACTGGGAGTTGTTGGGGTAAGGTAAGAAATTAAATCAATTATCCTGTGATTCTAGATATTCACAATTCTATTTGAACTTTAACACCCAGATTACGCTACTTTTAGAGCATCGAAGATATCCTGTCGTTCTTGTTGGATGCTTATGTTATGCTTTTGTTATGATTTGATTGGTGACTACAGACTAAAATTAAACGGGGAAAGCCGTCCGAGTTGGTTCGGTGTGACATTTGAGGTTTTTTTTTATTTTTTTGACCCTCCCTTTCTGTACGTCCGTTTCCTCATTTCCTAGTTTGGGTTATGCGTTCTTTACATACCTAAACTATTTTTAGTATTGTAACGGATATCTGTTTTTTGTCCCAAATAAATAAAATAAATCATTTAGCGTGTTCCCGTTTTCCGTATCTTCGTGTTTGTAACCTTCACCTACAATCCAATTCCGTATTTCACACACTCGACTGCTCTTAATTTAAACTAAACCTTCAAATAAACAACTAAAAAGTTCCTGCTACATTCATTCACAAGTTTCGACACCGAAAAAAAAGAAAACAAATACATACGCCGCACTCGAAATAAACACAGTGCAACCCATCGTAACGCAAAGGTCACGCACTGTTCAGCCTCCCGCCAAAAGAGCAAAAAGGCGCGACCGGTAATGGTCGCGTTCAGAGTCATCTGCTCGACGCTCGCTGTTTCCGCCGCGGCCATGTTGGATTTATGGTGGCTAAAAGTGTTAACATCCGTGTAGCCCTTGTAAGTTCTGATGATTGAATTGTTAGTCATTGAAAATAAACCAAAATATCCTTAATTTCGAAAGGATAAGTGAAAGGAGACTAACAAAAGTAGTAGTAGTATTTGAAAGGCAGATGTGAGTGGCAAAGCCGAAGGGGGGGCGCCCTAGAAGGACATAGGTACACTGACCTTATTGGTGAGGTTCCACAGAAGGGTCAGGTGCACGGTACTCGAAACCGGCGTACTTCTATGACCAGGTGTAAGAATGAGAACGAGTACGTTAGGATCGTAGCGTTAATCTGCAATCAAAAAGAATTAATACTGGTTTTTAAAATCTCCATCGTTTGCCGTCTTAATTAACAGATACACCAAATTGTAGTGATTTAACAGTAGCTTAATAACCCTCATAAAGAATCTCACACAAAAAGATCAAACACCTGTCAGTTCCGTTGCAGTTATCAAAATTAATGGTATGTTCCGTAATAAAATAAATTATCATCTTTTTATCCACACTAAATAAGTTGTTATTTTTGAAGAGTTAGTCATCGGCACATCGGTGCCTAATGACCCAGAGACTAAAAGGCTGAATGCACAGTTTCCCGCCAAAATAATAAAAAGATGACCGGTAATGGATGCGTTCAGCGTCATCTGTTCGGCGCTATGAACGCATACGTCCGGTTCCGTTGCAGCCGTATTGAGTTTATGGTATCTTCATGGCCGTTATCCTGTATCACGTCATCAGATCTGAGGGATAGCCACTTTATATTCACTTTTGGAACTGATTGCATTGAAAGCCATCTAGCCATTTGGAAGCAAGCGTGATTAAAATATTTATGCTCGTTTAAATGATTTTAGTTCAGTTCAACAGCGAATTTCCCAATTACCAGGAGATCTAGTTGCTTCTATTTTATCGTATATCTATGCCTCTTATGATACGTTTTTTAAATCATTTGCTTACGTTTCACGCCACCACAGCATTATGTCACATGATTACAATAGCAGAAACTATTGTAAATAGTCATTGTAAGTTTACTATTATTGTTAATGACGGAATATTGATAGTAAAGTCCTGACTAAAAACAAAAACACCAATGTCACCATTTTCGCCTTCAATCTCAAAATAATTCGATTCAAACATCGATTTCGTTAACTCATCATCATCTACCTAGCCGTTTCCCCACTAGGTTGGAGTCAATTCCAGTCTAACCGGATGCAGCTGAATACCAGTATTTTACATGGACTCACTGCCTATCTGAACTCCACAACCCAGTTAGTACTGAGTAATACGATACCCTTTGGTTAGACTGGTTATCAGACCTACGGGCCACTGGCTACCTGTAACGACTGTCAAAGATCTACAAATGACAGCCGACACCAACGGCTTAACGTGTTTTCCGAGGCATGGAGGAAACTCGGTACGTAATGGGTGGTCACCCATCTACAGACCAATCTTAGCAAGCGCGACTTAACCTGAAGATTGATCCGAGCGGCTGTCATTATTTAGCCACGAGCTCCTCGATCGATTTCGTTAACTATGTGAACTGAATCGCGTGTTGGATGTTCGCGAGACGATTCTCTGTTTGAATATTAAGTGTATAACTCTAATTAGAATCGTTTCGCCGACAATAGGTATGTTGCATGATTGTTCTGCGAACAACAAAGAGATGTTTATTTTTTTATACGTCATGCACGTCTTTGTGTTTTTCGGTTTGTATGCATGTTGTTGTAGGAATTTTCGTGAAGTGTAATTTTCGTTGTTGTGTGTGTGTAGAGCAATTTTATTATTGGTTGAATGCTTTTTTTTATTTTAGTGGGATAAATCGTTTGGCTCTCACGAAAATGTCTATCTCTGCAAAACACAGATCTTTGGTATTTATCTTTTTCCTGCCCTATTCCAAGTTATTTGTTTGCTACCATCTCGGTAATCACCACCAATATGAATAAACCATGTTCATCATGACTTTTAAATTCTGACAGTTAAGTCCCATTACTCCTATATTAGACAGGTATTACTAAGCATTATGTATGACATTTCAGTTTAATTCATACTGCAATAATGTGCAGAGCTCGGTAATTTATCGCTGACAAACATTTACTGTGTGAGTAATGCAAAAGCAATTCTCTTTCAAGATGATACAATTGACCTATATAACATTGCATGCTAATCAGCAAAATTTATTGATGGTAAGATTTCAAGTAAGAACGTTACGCCACCCTTTGTTTAGATGCCTGAAAAGTGACTAACAGAAAATGACAAGACAATGGACAGAGACCAATAAAAAATTGAGTTTGAAAGATCCACCTGTAATCAGCAACAACGATTTGGATGGTGAAATTCGCACCATTTCTTGTAACGTTATATTTGAAAACCCATTTTCAATAATCTTCGTGAAAAGTGGGGACGAGCAAGAAAACAGACCAATCTACTAGATTTGCATTTCCTCAGGGCTATTGGATAAGCGAAATCAGACTAAACAACAAATTAAATAATGCATCAACAGCAATCAGTCTGCTATGCATGCAACATGGCAACTCATCCAAGGTACAAGCAGCCTTTGTTACAAATACAGTTGCATCAACATCACACAAGGTTCTTGCGCAAGTGCTAAGTAATACTGCCTAATTAAATATACTTGCATTTTCTTGCGCAAGAATTTTGAGCATCCTAAGGATTAGGTTGAAAGTTGACCTTATCTTTGTATTGACTTCAAAACTCTCTTCTCCTCTGTCTTTTTCTCTCTCTTCTCTCTTTTCTCTTCTTCTTGCCTTTTAGCAGAAGCGTATGGGTTTGCACCCGTTTTATCAAATACGATAACTGTAATCCTTGTTGACATATCTTATTCTTCGAATTAAAAGTAATTCCAAATCGTTCTTGTACGATTTAGCACCCGCATCATCTACACGCATTCATTGTACCGGATGCTGAATTTTATGGAGTGTATAAAGCGCTGTCCTAGAAAAATCCTCTTAGTGCACAAGTGCTATAAAAATGTTTTATAGACATATCAAGCTTATAATAGCCAAGGCATTGCAGTAGCATCCCATCCCATTACTATTGCCATCCGTATCTTCATGCAAAGTAAACGCATCTCCAAGTGGTATACAAGGTCTTTTGGTACCTATAACTATTTGAAATTCCGTTTGTATACTATTGATTGGTCATACATCATTGAATTAGCAAATATTATCATGTTCATTAACTATTATTATATGTGCGTTGGTAAACGCATGAACGCATGGAGGTTGCGTGCTCGTTGCGCTTGTTAGTCTCGATTCTGCAATACTTAGGCATTATCTGTAATTTTGCCTTCATCATCTATCTTGTAAAAAATCTCTAAACCATGTCTAACGACTCAAAATGATTCAATTGACAATTGCGAATCTTTTCATACATTTTTCCTTTTGAAAATTTAAATACAGATTTTTTTTTTTTATAAAATTCCAGCGCTTGCGAATGAATTCAAAATAAGTAGACGTAAAACTTGAAAACGACAATGATAAATGTTCTCTCCATCCAATTGAGCTTAATAATTCTAAATATGAGGGTCTCAGTGACATATTTTATCTTACTCAAGTTTCAGAACAAGACGTAAAATTTTCTCTAATCTTTACTCAAAATGTTGGTTGTTTAAACAAAGATGATTTTCTAAGACAACGCTGAATAACGAATCAAAGGCTACTTGTTAATTAAGCAGACTCTCGAGGCTATGAGTGTACGCCTGTTATCTTTGTTACATTTCACGCCTGGATTTTATGAAATCTGAACTTTATCCAGTATCATAAAGAATTTCGTTTTGTTTGATGAATTTTCAGTTTTGAGAATATTACATTAATATTCCTTTCTTACACTTTGACATAATTCTAATAAAGGGCTTGGAAGAAGCTTCATATCACTCAGAAGCTTACTAAATTGAGTATTTGTAGTGTCCCGTTAAAAAGCATTCAGGTGTAGGTGTAGCCATTGCATTGTTTTTTTCTGGTCTTCAAATATCGAATTATATTTGAAATCTAGGAAAAAAATGCAATATCTACTGGCTAACAGTTCTCTCCCGAAATAAAATAGCCAAAACAAATTTGAACAAGACTTTCAGACCGTAAAAAATGTAACATCAGACTTAATTAAGAAAGGCAGGTGTCGAAAGTCAATACAAGGTGTAAACGAGGCTCCGTTTACAACGTTAATCACGAGTTGTAGGAGAAAATTTCTTTTAAAATTTGGTCTGTGTACACATTATTATTATATTAAAATCTCGTTACATTGGTATGGCGTCTTAAGGAATAAAATACTCTCATGTCATGTTTTCAATCGCATTATTTCACCAGCTTAATTTGATTATTTAGTAAATGCTCCAGAATGTTACCAGAATTGCAAATAAAAAAAAAACTGGTCTTTTGAGAATAATTGTGGTCCTAATTCCCAAATTGAAAACAAAACTCGATATTTATTCAATTATTCAAGCGTGACGAATGAGAATTGACTGATACAGCTTAATAGTGTTCGTGTCCAATTTATTCTGTTACCGTAAGAGTAATTTCTATGCCCCCAGGACGAGCATATTCCGAATGATTTCTCCAGAGGATCCAAAAAGCTGGGGGCAAGCGGCTGTGAAATTTATCTTTGTGATTTATTTAGCGATTGTGTTCAATATTTCTGCCGCTTTAAGCGCTGTTGGAGATTAAAAGGAATTTAATGCTGGTATTTTCGGGGCCTGGATGAGTTTTAACAAATGGTTATAATTATACAATGATAACTTATTAAACTTATGAGTAACTAGTGAATTGCGAAGAGCAGTATCTTTCAACTTATGTTTTATTTCGAATAATGTAATTTTTAACTGTTTTCTAAATCTACGTTTCTTTTTTGTTTCAGGTATGTACAAATTCGCATCAATTAAGAAAAAGACTGGCTTTCAGTTCGGGAATAAGTATATTAAGTGAGTAACAATTTAATACAAAATTAATTTTTATCAAAACCGCTTTGCGTCAAATCATTCTGTTTAATGAAAAACTCATGTGGAACAAATTGCAATCACTTTCAACCTGTTTCGTACTTTCTACATCGACTTTCAAAATGATTGGCATTGACATAAGCTTTTCGTTAGTTTCATCATCATCGTCCACAGCTCGACTTCACCTACTGCTGCGGCTATAGGCCTCTCTTTGCTCGTGCCAAGTTCTACGTTCGTTAGCTTACGTCAGTCGAACACATTTTTGAGTTACACGTCATCATTATCGCTAATAGAATGTCACTTTGTCTTGGCTCCAAGCATGTAGCTTTTTATCAATATTTAACCTATTTCAAACAAACCATAAACTTCCCTTTATAATTTCATGATTCAACTATCGCTGTTTGAACACAAGCTTCAAAGTTAAACGGTGTACAGCCAGCTAACTGTGTCATGTATTGTCGATACCAGGCTGAACCTCAACGTGTGAGTTACCCGACGAACTTTGTGATGTTGTTATACCAGTCTTGTCGGGTACATGGGAGATGTAGCAGCCAAGTTGGGTGTGCATGTGGAGTTTATGCGGAGCTTTATATTATGGGAATATAATATTTAAATTAGCTGGTGCGTCTATGGGCAATTTAGCTCCTAAAAGGAAAATTATGACAATGGGTTTAATTTATTGGTTTAGAATAGGATAGACCTCCTAAAACTATTTACCTATAATTAGTACAAAAACGTACTTCGGTATCATTATGTTTATTTAACGGATTGGCAGTTCCTAGCAGAATCTTTGTTAAGATAGTTTCTATCAAATGTCTATCTTAAGGCGAAAGGGTGGGTGACCCGCGAAATTCAAATTCTCTTGCGTTTTTTGCAATTTGCAGATCAGTGTCAGGTTGTATGTTCATGAAACATGAATTGCGCAAGTAACACGTATCTATATACATAATAACAATCATTAAAATCATCAATGTAACCCTCGTAAGTTCATTAAACCTCATTGAATGGCTTTTTCATGAAATAGTTACTTACTTACTTCCACCTAAGAAACGATTTATCTTGAAACACAACAAATCACAAACATTCGACCTACTTTACATCTATCAAACGTAGTTTCAAATCACTATTCCCTATTCTATTAACATTGTTACTGCCAAGTCTTGTGTTGTCGACAACATAAACTGATTTACGCCGTGCTGTGTTAAGATTACGCTCAAGTTCGGCGTCTATTGATACAGAATTGTGTACTCCTCCTTATTCATTAACGTCTTGTAAGTTGTTAACTATGTTGCTGTTATAATTTATGACATTATGTTGTTCTGTGTGTGGCGTATGAAGATTGGTTGAAGTCCTTTGTGTTGTGATAACTCTTTGATCATAATAATTGATATGATTCAAATTAGTTTTTAGTGTGAAATCTTTGACTTTATCAAGTCACATCACAACAGCTTTTGTTTACGGAATGAGGTGGTTCGTATTATGTAATATTACCATTACGGTTGTTTCTAAGATGATTTGTGTTTAAAGGTTGGACTGCTCATAATGAAGCCATTATAACTTGCCCTTGATCTAAAAAATAATTTGAGGAAAATTGTACCAAAGTCGTAAAATGTCTTCTAATTTCCTTTCTCCTACCGTTTTCAGTTTGCTACCCTGATCCTGTTTGTTAAATTAACTGTCTAACGACTTTAACCTCTCTTTAACCTATTTTCAAGGCTTTCTTTTTCCTTTGACTCATTAAACTCTCGTTATTACAGCCAACCTTTTGTTTAGCAGTAACATTATTAGGTTTGTTATATAAATGTCATATTTTCTTTTGTACCTTGTAATAATTTCTCTGAAACCCCAAATTGCTTCGGGGCTCGTTGGTACCACGGATTAGAGAATTACGTTCAGAAGGATCGTTTTTTTTGCAATGGCGTCTTCAATACAAATAACTATCGTTAAATGCATGCATGTTTATCACAATTACTCTGCGTGAACGATTTCATTGTGTAATATTTATCCATCAGATAATAATAGACATTTAAATCGCGTGAATGAGTATTTATCAAGACTTAGTGAGATAATATCTGATTAGGTCTAGATAATTAGCCATTCAATACTTACGTACTCTCAGCTAGTCACACAAACATAATAATTACAGTCTTTTGAGGATATAGTGTTTTTATCCTGTGGCTATATTTGTATTGCCCGTACGCGATTGTCATGCTCGATGTATCCTACTAGGTTGGCTACATCGCTGATTTCATCAAATCAAAGTACCAGTATCATAGTACCTTTAATTTTTATGG
Source organism: Noctua janthe (assembly GCA_910589295.1). Lineage (NCBI taxonomy): Eukaryota > Metazoa > Arthropoda > Insecta > Lepidoptera > Noctuidae > Noctua > Noctua janthe. The sequence continues at coordinate 6,976,415 of OU342578.1, forward strand.
TACGACCTAGTTACTTGTTATGTATAATATGGTATTTTGATTATTCCATCTCCATCCATCTACCATTCTTAAGTTCTCAAAAATGAATTTCAGTAATATCGAGCCGTTTACTCGGGCACTCTTGTATTCTCAAGGAGTCGTCAATGAGAAAGTTGAAGCCTTTAGGCCAAAGGCGACAAAACCTAGCATGTGTATGCAAACTAGGAAACATTTTTTAAATAACGTATAGTATCGCACCTGTTCACAAACCAACTAAGTCACGTCCACTCTTATGATTGTTATCATCTGTTGTTGCACCTTGTCCTTCTGAAACAATATACTCTTTGTTGTTTCTTTATACTGTGATAAACTCTTGTAATTCGTCTGAGTTTCCACAGGTACAACAATATTGTGCTTGGATATTATTTTATATAAGTATGTTGTTGTAATCATCAAGCTTACCTTAATCCTTTGTTGTAGGTGTTTACGATAAAAATAAAAAAGCTTGTTTTTAAAAATAAATTGTACGTAAATAGCTGTATCTTTATCTAGGATTCAATTTCCGTTCCACTTAACGTCTAACCTCGGAACTTTAAATTGTTTTTGTAGAACTTAGCTTTAGGTTATTCTTCGAAAAGACGAATTTCTACAGTCCTCATCTGCCTTTCCTTTTATCAACTTTTTTGGGGTCGCCTCCCAGACTATCGGGATGCAACTGAACACCCGTATTTTATATTGGGCGATCTCCTATCTGACCTCCACAACCCAGTTAGTACTGGGTAATACGTTATCCCTTGGAAAGACTGGTTGTCAGACTTTCTCGCCACTGACTACCTGTAACTACTGTTGAAGATCTACAAACGACAGCTGGGACCACCGGCTTAAAGCCCAGGCCACACCCTCAGCTGGCGAGCGAGGCGAACGAGGCATCGTTTCACTTCTTTGCATACTTTGGTTCACACCGCGAACTACCGAAAGAGCCGAAACGAAGTATTAAAAGAGGCTCGGTAGCTGGCGGTGTGCACTTTAACGTACATTCCGAGGCACGGAGAAAACTTTGTATTTAAGGTAGTCACCCATCCACGGACCAACCTAGGCAAGCGCGGCTTAACCTGAAGATCGACCCCCCGAGCAGCTGTTTTAATTTAGCCACGAGTTCTTCGCATTTCTACAGTTCCTACTCGAAACTAAGTCACTAGTAGTTCTAGGACTCGTAATCAATAAACACACTTCAAACCACATAGACTGTCTCAAACACAGCAATTGCAATATCGCGACACAATCCAACTGTCTCCTTTCTCTGACACTAGTGACACTTATTTACACTACAAGATAAGCTCCCGACACTCCCTTTTATCATTGTGGCTTCGGCACGGAAATTCGTGACTGTCGATTACCCCATTATACTCCCATAAAGCTATTATGGTGACGTAATGTTGGTACTAGTTTTCCGTGGAATGTTGACGAAGTAACCGCTGTAATGTCTTTATTAAAGTTATTGCTGTTCGGGGATGAAGCTTTTCGACTTGGTTATACCTGCAGCGCTTTTTGCCGCTACAGAGACTAAAGCAGAAGAGAATTATGCATATAAGTGATCAGTTATTTTAGTGAGGTTCTCTTGAGTTCGTCATGCTCGTGATCCCTTTCGTCGTAAGTGAGCCCCAACTAGCTTGGCTTATTTGGTATTGATAATTATAACTTTTAATGTAGTTGACGTAAAATATTATTATGGGCTGGATAAAGGCTACCCTTCATTCCTTCCATCGGTCATGATTCTACGAAATTTCTTTTCAATCCATAATGAAGACATCTAGGCCGTCGCTCTATCTCCTTCGTGATTTACCGCGGCCTCGTATCACTGATTCCAGGCACCAATCCTGCTATAATAACGTTCCAGAAATCATCTTCCTGCCCTTGTCCTATTCTATTTGGGGTCGGCGCAATACGTTTTTTTCTTCCATTCTCCCCTGTCAGACGTCACGGCATCATTTACTCCTTTCTCTTTCATATCAGTCTTTACACATTCATCCATCTTTTCTTTGGGTTTCGTTCCAGAAATAATGAGGGCAACGTTAGCGTATAAAATACAGGCCGTTATTACATTGACTTGTATAGAACATCTTGACCTGAACATGATCTCTGTAGTGCTCATTTTCCCTAGCTTACTTACGCAGGCTGCATCGTACACTCTTTTCCCGTTTTTACAGCTATATAAGTTCCATGACACAAGAACGGAACGTTAGCTTTTGTATTGTAAGTTATTCTCTATTTTATTGGTCGGCGTTCACAGGGTTTATATTTTTGCTTGTCGTGGAAGTGTGTGAAAAATAGAAACGGGTGTTTGAGAAATAATACTTGACTACGAATAGATTATCCTATTCTGAGTGGGTGTCAATGGCATCAAAGCGGGTTCGTAGCAGACAGTCGGATTCACCTTTACTTTTGATATAATAGGTACTGGCCAAAGAAAGGAGTGTTATGATTTCAGGGTTCATGTTTTTTATGGATTTTCCAAATATTTAGACTGAGCCATCACAAAATGTCACATGTCTTTGATTGTTTGGTTCTGTTAATAAATAGATGACTTTGCTGTTCACCATAGCGAAAATTAAAATCGTAACTGAATCCATTCCAATAATTTTTAAACCATGTTATTTTGTCCCAAAAATATTTAAAAAAGGTTACAAGTTGGATACCGAGCGACAAGTACCTATCGCAGTCATTTAGGTACCTACTGCCAAATTATTATTATCAATGAGCTCAAGACGACGCTGGAGGCGCGCGCGCGTCGGCGCCGCGTGGTGACCACATTTTTGTGCGGACAACGTAACAGAACAAGCTTATAACTTTGTATTTTTCATGAGACAGTTTTAAAATTTTGTACAAAGATTCTTTACATAAAAATACTAGACACGTGTTTCAGGTTTCGCATATACTAAAACTAATGTTGTATAAATAAATATTCTAGTAAACATCAAGAAAAACCTTGAAATCTTGTACCCAGGCAGTCAATCACTAAATTAAACAAAAGAAATCTCTTCTCGATTTCCTCTCCAACTTGTCTCGATGTGTCTTTACGACCACTATTACTAGTTTAGTGGGTTAGACACAATAGACAGTCTTCCTTGGTTGTCAATCCACCGAAATTGGTCCAAGTAATTACTTTCACTCCCCAGATTACGCTCTGTTTTGAAACAAATACTGCCGGATTGGTGTCCAAACTAATTTCTGAGTTACGGCTAAGTGGTCTTGGATTGATATGGGCAAAACATTTGTGAACAGGTTGGTTCCAGTTGAAAGATGGGATCGGAATTTGCAGTTACTAAATGTTTCTCCTCTGCTTTGTGCCTGGTTGATGGCAATAGGCTCGTCCCCTATTACATGGGACTTAAACATAACTGGTGAAATGTGGGTGTTTTAGGTACACCTCGGCCTAACCCTTAGAGGATACGTATACAGGGGTATTTTTTATGAAATGTTTTGCTCTTAATTGCGTGTAGAGATTTGACAAGACTTCATTATGAGGAAACATCATCATTATTTCAGCCGAACTACGTCCAATGTTGGACATATGTAGGTCTCTCCCAATTATCGCCACAACGTTCGGTCCTGCGCTGCTCTCAGGTTCCCCCAATCTTCACCGGGTCGTCGTTCCATCTTTCAGGTAGTCTGCCAACGCTGCGCGAGTAGTCATGGTCTACTTAATCTGGATGCCATTTGCTGTATGTAAAAAATCCATCTCGATTCATAAAAAAAAACCATCTCGATTTATAAAAAAACCGTCTCGACTTTGCGAAAACAGGGACATCAAATTGCCCACACGCCAACGGGAAAACCAACGAGTTAATTCTAGAATTGAGGTAAAAATATTTCAAAATTCAATTTTCAGCACGTAGTATTGTAGAATGTATGTTACAAAATACCCGGAAATTTTACATGCAGCGATTGTAGCGCTACAAAGCAATCATTTTACGCTGCATCAATATCAGTAATTTAATCGCTGAATTGAACGCCTCTCCATTGAAGCCTTGTGCCAGCCTTTTCAATATCGCACAGGTATGCTCGTGGAATTCGCTGCCAGTACCTACCGCAGACAGCTGAATTATTTTTTAATTTTCTTGAATGCTTCTCTATTGTATTGTTTCTGTCTATCTCTGGTTTTATTGGTATTTGTATCTGTGTTTTTATTCTTTGTCAAGATATTTGCAGCTATTTTTGTCATTTTTGGTATTTTATGTACCGACATGGATCTCTTTTTCTATTTTTGACTTACTATAGTTTGTATGTTCTCTAAAGTAGCTTTTATTGAGCCCAACAAATAGAGACTCATTTGCGATTCATAGAAACGATTTCATAGAAATCGGATATTTATTCTTAAACTTTGCTCTTTTGATCAGTTCCTCTAACACGTCTTCCTACTCCATTGCAGCAATCAGTTTCGTACGATTTTGTTAATTCTTTATTGAAATCGTATAAAGAACTTACAAAACCGTCATCATCATCTGCCTAACCTTTACCCAACTATGTTAGGGTCGGCTTCCAGTCTAACCGGATGCAGCTGAATACCAGTATTCTACATGGAACAACTGCCTCCACAACCCAGTTAGTACTAGGTAATACGATACTCCTTGGTAAGACTGGTTGTGACTGTCAAAGATCTACACATGACAGCCGGGACCAACGGCTTAACATGCTTTCCGAGGCACGGAGGAGACTCGGTATGTAATGGGCGGTCACCCATCCACAGACCAACCTAGTCAACCACGGCTTAACCTAAAGCTTGACCCGAGCGGCGGTTATTATTTAGCCACGAGCTTACAAATTCGTATGAAACCGATATCCTAGCTTCATCAAGTATTAGAAAAATAACTTTGTATTTTATTATTCTCCCTACAGTTGGATAATACCAACATATTTATGGAATCTTGCCTGAGGAAAGCATTTTATTTCGACCTCGCGTTCTTTTGCCCGTGTAAAATAACTTACCTTCCCACAGACTTTTGCCACTTAACATTACTTGAATTTTCGCAGCACGTGTAAGTTGTTCGAATAAATATTTTGTTTTTGACTTACTTCTAGTTTTACTCGAATTTGCCATAAAAGAGATTTATCGGTTGACTTTCGTTTTCTTTCATCCTTACACTTTTAAGTCTTCTTTAATTATTTATTTTACTTTGATTTGAATTTGTTGGAAAATATTTAAGATCTTACAGGACGTTACCCTCCACGTGCCTGTAATTGATTTTCTTTCCACACATCGCTATTGGCCATCAAGTCACACCATAAATAGGCGTATCATAGTTCTAAAAATCCATCCTTTTTTTTTGTTTTCATACTCTTATTATCAACCCCCTTTTTCCTCAAAGCTTCATTCTAAATTTAAATTGGGAACAAAAAACCCATGTTTAATAGTCTAGCTAGCATGTATGTACTTTGCATTGTTAGGAGCACATTATTGTCTATGATTGAAATTTTAAACATCATCGACAGCCAAGCCTGCACAGAAGCCCTGACCTATCTACTAGAGATAGAGAAAGGTTGAAGGTCAAATTTATCATCATTAGTATCTTCATTGAACAATTTGTCTTCAAAATTAAAGCCCATCAATTAAGATTTAATAACATTAACGTCTTCATTAAAATGACGTAATACCAAAAAAGAGTTTTAATATACCCTTTAATTCTTAATTTGACGACGGCATGTCAAGTTAACTAAAATTTATTGCGAGGAAGGCTCATTAAAAGTTATGGCTGCAGTAGTAAATCAAAACGTTACTGTGGTGAGGTGAGATGATAAGGAATAATGTGAAGAAAAACCAGCTTGTGACGCAACGAACAACGTAGAAAAAGATGCACAGGAATCGGAGGTAGACCTTATAAATAGAAATGTGATACATTCAGACCTGTATTGATAGAACAATCTCAACATAGGACCAGAGATTAGAATTAGACTTTCACAACAAGGATCTCGATCAGGTCTTCAATTTATTGGATGAGCTGTGATTGGTTGACCAAACGAAAGCCTAAGATAAGATTTTACAGCAGATCTGATCCAAAATACTTATAGAACGCTTACATTTATATTATTTCAAAAATGCTTATTCTCAGCGTCTACGCAAAGGAGAAATTTGAAATCCTTCTGTAGATTGTGGCCCTTCTCCACCAACACTCTTCGTGGTGAAATGTAATGAAATCTTATGTCACCATTTAAGAGTGTAATTGAAGTCATAGTCGCTTGGAGTGACCGTAAAAGTGTCGTTTCGGGTTGATTGCAGTGCATTCTGTTCTTTTATTAAAGTTTCACTTTGTCTATTATGATGCTTTTCTTGTTCTAGTTTATAGGACCTGTTTTTGCAATTCTTTCCATTGAAATTAGTTCTGGAACTAATCTTTTGGTTTCTGAAGACTACTCATGAATTTTATTTGTAGACTTGTGATTAAAAGTAATCCGAATCCTACCTATATCATTTTCAGTCTAGCCTAACACAGCTTTCACGAGTTTGAAATTTAAACAGTCTGCTAAAATGCAATAGCTAGCGAAGTTTTAAGTCTTTCATATCGCAGCATCAGTCATTAGCCATCAGGAATGCGACTTAATGCCAATAGCCGGTTTGATCAGTCGCTGACACCAAAAATGTTATAATAAAAAACTGAATTCTTAATGCCGTGCATTTAAAAAACAGTCGCAGTTTTTGTTCAGAATTATTATCTATATAAAGTGCCTAAAGCTCTAGTCACGTAGATTTTTTTTTATTTTTTTATACCCAAATAACGAGAAGAATCCTTGGTTGAAATAAGTTATTGTATTTGTTGTTCAACCTCAATTCTAGTTACAAATTATTTTTGGTCAAGTTGCCTCATGGTCGCAAAAAGCTACAAAGTTTGAATTTTTTTCGAAAATACGTAGCAAGCTTTTGATGCAAATTATGTCTCACTCAGCTTAAATCAGGAGACTCCCTATTACCAAGATGGAGGAACACATTGTTTAATGCTTGATCGTAAATCGTTTCATCTAAACGAACTCCAGCTTGATAGATTCGTCCTTTGCCAAAGACAATCAAATTGCTTGCCAGATCATGTCCAAAACGCCCGCATTTGAAACCATTTCAAAACCGCAAAACGACCAACTAAATTCAAAACTTCATAATACAATGAATTGGTAAACCTACTTACCTAATTGAACGTTGATGTTAGTAAGCCGTATTGAGGCGAGTATAGACTACAGCATTTCCATCTAATGTAACGTTCCTGCGAATTCTGGCCTCACTTTTCGAAGTAATAAGAAGAATTAAAAGTGGTACCGAAATCTGAGCATTCACAGGAACATAGCTTTCTATTTTGTGTTTACTCTTCGTTGAAATATCAAATGTGCAGGTCAGGGTGCGGTCGTGTGGTCGATGAAATATTACACAAATTCGCTTGTTTGTTTGCAAAATTGAGTTGGAACAAAGCGTCGAGACTCGTAATCATTGTTCGATTCGTGAAAGGGTGATGTGATACAGTACAGGGCTCAATGTTTTGTTACACTTAAATGCTCTAGCTAGTCTATACTCACCTTAAGCCAATGATATTACTGACATCCTCTTGACCGCAGACCGCGATATGGGCGGATCAATTTGAATTAATACTAATCTGAATATTTGTGGCGTAGGATTTGTTATGAGTGTTTTGTTTTTTAAATCAAACCCCTGTTTACAAGTCCGTCCCGTAAATTTCCTGTGAATGAATAACCATTTTAGTGAAGAAGTTTATTCATATTAACTCGCACTGTCTTGTCTCTAAAGAGCACTTTTTGACAAGAAGTCGTCAGTAGTGTCCACCCTATTGTTAATGGTGATTAACAGAGGATAGAAGCAAATCAGTTTCTTCACGTTGTGAGCTTATTCTTCATCAATGTCTCCTATTGTTCTCCTTATACTTCTGTTACCCTCTTATATGAACAGCACATTCGTCAGCTCTATCAATAACTACAGTACACTCAACCGCATACAAATATTGCTCGTTTGCTACGCCAACAGGATTCTCATCCATCATCACTTCATCCTTTACACCATTAAAAGCCTGCCAATTATCTTTAAATCATGTACTAGAACTGGTATCATCAAGTTGTTGACCGCCTGTATCTATTCCTGTCGCAGTTGCATCGATTGCCAACCACCCATCAGACCTACCTTGCAATACCAGTTTCCTTGCAAGTCTAACTGTGCCATCTTTACCGTTACCCACCACAATCCAATATGGGTTTTATTACTTACAATTTACGACAACAATTTGCGTACAACCGTATTGGCTATAAAATTCGCGGTCTACACGAAAGTAATTGAGTTTATGTTTTATTGAATCGGTCGGTTTCTTTTATTTTCGATTTAAAATGTACTGTCGTCTGTCTCTGATCCTTTGAAGGTTTTATAGAAAGTAGAATATTTATTTCTTTGGCTGTACAAAAGATATTATACCTAACAGAAGTCAGTCTTGCATGCTTCACGAATGTTTCGACTAAGCCTGAGCCTGAGCTAGGCTCATCTGCCCGTAATGCGGCTTCATCTGATCCTTCAGGGATTGCAGACATGATGCTTTCTTACTACGTATCTTCATATATTCCAGAATTTACACACAAGAAATGGGGATTTCGTCTTCCACAATAGTACTTTCTCAGCTATGTAATTCCTTCTCTATACTATTTATCTTTTGCCCTCTCTTGCTTTAAGAAGACAACACAATATTGTACCTGTTGGCAGGTTTACGAGAGTTTCATAGCTGGTACGATTACATGCGTTTTACGTCTACATGAGAGTTTTATTGTTTTTGTCTTGTAAAAGGGGTTTACTGCTCAATCTTATTTTTATTTTCATGCTGTTTCTCTTTATGTTCAAAGATAGAAAATGTTTTTTTTTCGGACAAGAAATACTTTCTACAAAACGTTATATTTGGATATAGTAAATTATGAATGGATATCCTATATGACCGATGACCTGGTGAAGGTTGCAGGGATCTGCTAGATGGGAGTAGCATGGGACCGGTCAATGTGGCGATACTTGGAGGAGGCCTATGTCCAGCAGTGGACGTCTTTCGGCTGAAATGATGATCCTATCCGCTTTAAGTGACTGTAAATTGTTGGTTGTTCATTCGATTTTTATGTATTTGGTCCCAACTAACCTTCTCTATTATCCTTGTTGATTGATTTTGGTGGAATTTGATAAATATTACTGTGCTTCAAGCCAAGTGATTTTAATATCAAATTCCAAACATACAGATTCTAATCCCGGATCTTCTTTAGTATAATTTCTCTATCTCGCACTTAAAAAACCACCTAACCCTTTCAACGTACTTAAACCGTATAAATTAACAATAATTCTTCTCGATACCGTCTTATTTGCATACCGTTAAGAAATTATCATACGATTAGTTAGGTCCGTGTTCGTTCCGTGTTCAGTTTTATCCATCGATTTCAATCACGTTACCGGTACTTTGGTGTATTGGGATCTTTAGTTACATAATAAAAGAGGTTTGTTTGTTTTAAATAATGGATGAGATTTTCGAAAAAGCCCCTTAGAGCTGTAGAATTTTTAAGTGATTCTTGTTTATTTCGCCTTTATGTATTATTTACCTGGTATCCAATCCTGGTAGTCAGTGGCTCAAAAAGTCTGACAACTAGTCTTACCAAGGGGTATCGTATTACCTAGTACTAACTGGGTAGTGGAGGTCAGATAGGCAGTCGCTCCATGTAAAATACGGGTATTCGGCTGTATCCGGTTAGACTGAAAGCCGACCCTAGCATAGTTGGGAAAAGGCTAGGCAGATGATGATCTGGTATTCATCTGCATTCGGTTAGACTGGAAGCCGATCCCAACATAGGTGGGATTAGGCTAGGCTGATGATAATGATCTTATTTTATATTTGTTTGCCGTGGAGTAAGCGTGCACAATTGCACATCCTTCTTCTAGTTTCATTAAATTCTCCAAAATTCCCGATGTTCTAGGGTACTAACTTGCAGTTTAAACATACCATCATCATCATCTGCCTAGCCTTTTCCCAACTATATTGGGGTCGGCTTCCAGTCTAACCGGAAGCAGCTGAATACCAGTATTTTACATGGAGCGACTGCCTATCTGACCTCCACAACCCAGTTAGTACTGGGTAATACGATACCCCTTGGTAAGACTGGTTGTCAGACTTTTTGGGCCACTGACTACCTAACGACTGTCAAAGATCTACAAATGACACCCGGGACCAACGGCTTAACGTGCTTTCCGAGGCACGGAGGAAACTCGGTATGTAATAGGTGGTCACCCATCCACAGACCAACCTAGGCAAGCACTGCTTAACCTAAAGATCGATCCGAGCGGCTGTTATTATTTAGCCACGAGCTCCTGTTTAAACATACCATAATCAATAAATATAGTCGTAGGACGTTTTTGATACGGAAAGAAAAAATCGAGTGCGAGCAGGGTGCGATGATCTAATTGGTTAAGACGTCCGGTGTACAGAAATCGGAAGGTCGCAGGTTCAAACCCTGCTCGCAATCGAATTTTTCTTTCCATATAAAAAACAGCTGTAGTTCCCTTCGCAGGGTTTGCGTATAAAAAATATGTAAAAATAGTCGTTGGACTAGATATAGGACAAATTGAAATTGTATTTTTTTTCTACCTTTTCGGTTCCGCTGCTGGGCAAAGGCATCCCTGTTTGCTTTCCAGTTTTTCCACCGACCAATACGCTTGCAATGAATCCAGAGCGTTTCTTGGGCCGCCTCGGACAGGTTAGGTTCGAAGGGGCCTTTGTGTTATGGGTATTTTAAACCCTGCAAACACAAATAGGAGCTCCGCGCAGTAGGGCTACGTTGACTACGCCTTATAAAAAAATTGTCAAAGAAGCTTTGGCGAAACAGTAGTGAACCGTTGCAGTAATTTTCAGTTCTTTCAATGAGTTATGTGAACTAGCAGTAATATGAAATCGAATACTGATATTTTCTTGCGCTATGGAAACGTGAAGATGTTACGTATTTACTGACCACCTGCAAATAATGAGTAGGTGTAAGTAACAGTAATCAGATTCACGTCTTAGTACAAAATTCTTCACTCATTAGTAAAATGCTTGTCACGAAAAATTCTCAACCTCCCGTTAATATTAACAGCTCAATTAAGCTGCTGAGTCATCCTTATAATTTCTTCGAGATAATTAAATGACTATTCAATTTTATTTTTGCTTGAATCTTCGAACATCCTACGTTCTGTTCAGTTGAAAAAAAAACCAAATAAATTATAAAATACTAGCTTATTTATGCCCACGGCTTCGCCCGCGTGTTGTTCGGTAATTGTCCCACGGGATCTTACTCATCATCATCATCATCATCATTTCAGCCGAAAGACGTCCACTGCTGGACATAGGCCTCCCCCAAGTGTCGCGACATTGACCGGTCCCGTGCTTCTCGCATCCAGCGGATCCCTGCAACCTTTACCAGGTCATCGGTCCACCTTGTGGGAGGCCTTCCAACGCAACGTCTTCCAGTGCGCGGTCGCCACTCCAGAACTTTCCGGCCCCATTGGCCATCCGTTCTGCGAGCAATGTGCCCTGCCCACTGCCATTTAAGTTTGACTATTCTTCGGGCTACGTCGGTAACCTTGGTTCTCTTACGGATTTCCTCATTTCTGATTTGATCACGCAAGGAAACTCCGAGCATAGCCCTCTCCATTGCCCTTTGGGTGACTTTAAGCCTTCTGATGAGGCCTATTGTGAGCGACCACGTTTCGGTCCCGTATGTAATCACTGGCAACACACACTTTCGTCTTGAGGCACTACGGTAAGTTGGACGAGAAGATACCACACAACTTCCCGAACGCGGGAACGGGATCTTACTACCGAGTAAAAAATATCCTATATGTTAATATAGGTTATAACGTATATGCGTGCCAAATTTCATCCAAATCCGGTCAGTAGTTTTTGAGTGAAATAGTTACAAACATCCGTCCTCACAAACTTTCGCATTTATAATATTAGTAGGAAAATCTATCGTTTATAAGTTAATTTGTACGCTCACCCTGCCCACGGATAACCTTGTCTGTACATGTGGGTGTCTCTAAAGGCAACTATGGAATCTTCTTGAAAGGTATCCCCTTATACTAAAATAACTTGTTTTCGAACAGTTGGCGTAGAATGGCGTAGAAAACAAAAATATTCTCAAGTATATTCTGGAGCACTAATATTCAAAACTTCGTCCTAAGAAGCACTTAATTCTTGTCTGCGTAATGAGTACTATAAATTGTGTAAATAGACGCTTAAGGAAGCCGAAAGGCACTTGTTCTCTTCTCCCCGTCTTTGCGATCATTTTTTTTTTACTCTAGACCATACCTGGGAACATTCTAGTTACGGAGATGTTCCAACTTTTTCACTAGTTTTTTAATGTTATATTTATTTACTTTAAATACCTCCACGACTCCCGTACTATTCAATTCATCCATCAGCACAATGGTTTGAGAGCATTACATCGAGTCCTACCGTAAAACGTGATTTTTCACCCAAAAAAAAAGTCGTTTCCCAGCAATAATTTTTGCGTAAAGTTACTTAGTTTAATGTACAGAATGCTTGGTTGACGGCTTCGTGAAGAGACTTTACACCCTGTATAAATATTTTTTATTGACTATTAAATTGGAGTAATATCGGTTCTGTCTGAGGACAGCCTTTAGTCTTGGTGAGTCAGTGGGATGTTCCTAGTGGTGTGGTCGGACTGCCAAGCACAGGTCTTGAGTTCGAACCCAAGATCTCTTATGTTTCGGATTCATGGACGTATTGTATAATTATCACTTTGTCGATGAAGGAAAACATCGTGAGGAAACGAAACCAGCGTGCCTGAGAGATATTTCTCGACGGCATATCAAAATAAATCAGAGGCCCATGAGCGGTATAAAAACACACCAGGTTAGGCACTAACCATACGAATTACTAAAGGGATGTGTCGGACTTCTGCTGATTAAGCTATGAGGTGGACATCTTTTACCATAACCGTTATATGTCAGGGTCGTCGACTCGTTCCTGGAACAAAAAATACTCCCATAACCCTTCGAGTGCATGACAACACGTGACCACACCCCGTTCGGTCGTCTTCCTTACGTGTTTTGGTTTCCTGGCAATGTATTTTGGGCCTGTCTCCTATCTTGGGGAGTAAGTGGGTTGTGCCGGATTTCTACCTAGTAAGACCACAAGATAGTCATCCTTAAGCCCTTAAGACTCATGATCTGCCTAGCCTTTTCCCAACTATATTGGAGTCGGCTTCCAGTCTAATCGGTTGCAGCTGAATACCTGTATTTTACATGGAGCGACTGCCTATCTGACCTCCACAACCCAGTCAGTACTGGGTAATACGATACCCCTTGGTAAGACTGGTTGTCAGACTTTTTGGGCCATTGACTGCCTAACGGCTGTCAAAGATCTACAAATGACAGCCGGGACCAATGGCTTAACGTGCTTTCCGAGGCACGGAGGAAACTCGGTATGTAATGGGTGGTCACCCATCCACAGACCAACCTAGGCAAGCACGGCTTAACCTAAAGATCGATCCGAGCGGCTGTTATTAATTTGCCACGAGCTCCTCAGTCCTTAAGACTCTGGAAAAAATAAAATTATTTTTATTCGTTTTTATTTATATCCCATCACCCTTCAACTTCATGACAACACGTGACCACACCGTGCTTCCGTCTTCCCCACGTGCTTTAGTCCCCCTGACAACGTGCTCCCCTTTTTCCACTGTTTTCCCCCCATCTGCGGATTGCCTAACAATGTAGTAGTAGGCATGCTCGAGTTTCCCCAAATGCTACATTAATGTTGATTGTTATCGTTCTCGATGATAAGCAAAAGCATTCGTGGAATACCACGGGTTGTGATCAAGAATACATGCGTGAATACATTCTTGCAATCTCGGTTAATTGCTGTTGTTTAAGGGATTTCTACCAAAATCAGCTGACGCTGAATTGAGAAATTCTTGAGAATTGTTCGACTTGAAAATCGTGTAGTTACCAAGCGTCTTGTAAGTTACCAAGTTGATGTTTATGACCTTCTGAAAAGTGGTAGGGAGAATTGTACTGAATGCACCTATATTTTATGTAGTAGCGATGTTTAGTGTTTTTTTAGGGGCAAGTGGTAAGATTATTTCATATCAAAAATACTCAAATGTTAACGAACGATAGACGGGACAAGACGAAGAAAACCGTAATCCAAAACTTTTCGCTATGTACTTTAGTAACAAGTCGGTCTGTTCAGTGTCATACGCCCGCTTGTCAAGTAGCATTTGTGAGACCAAATCGAAAATGTTCGGGATGAAAATGATTGTATGACAATATTCCCAATGACGGCTCTAAAACTTTTTCAAATCCCTTTGTTCCATATCGAGTAGAGGTCCGAACAGCAACGCTCATTTATAATTGCATACATAGCCCAGGAATGAACCCATTCTCATGTCATACAGGTAGATTTTGTGATGACTACGCCATGACCTGAGAATCCTGAGATATCGTTTGATCCAGCACATCCTAAGGACCAAAACAAGTTACTGTTACAATCGTTTTTATAGCGTATTTCCACTACTGTGTGAAGCCCCTACACAGGATATGCCACACCTTCTCTCCTGCCTGTCGTGCACAATTAATTGCACTCTCCAGGACTTGAATGAGGCAAACGACAGAGCTGTCCAGGTTGCTACGTACTGGTCGGACAAAATTTGAGTTACCGATTCGAGAAGAAAGAAATCCATTTTACAATGTCACTATCCAGGTCCTGTGGTCTCTGGGCAGATAATCCCGTTTCCAACTTCAACAGACTGTCTTATTTTAACTGCAGCCCGAACTGTTTACTTATCGCTCGTGCCGCCACTATACAGAAACAACTATAACCTCAGCGTGTTATCGACAAAATAATATCAGAAACAAGTTTCATCCTACGCATTAGTACAACTTATAGAGACGTTACAACTTACAAGTTATAGTACAGATTTGATGCGAAAATATACTCAGCTTACGCTACGCTGATCGCTGGAGGCGTGACGGAGACCTCGACTAATGAATTAAGTTCGGTCAGAATTTTCTTGTGTTGCATGTTTTTTGATAAAGGTATGCAGGTATTTGATGTAGGATAGGATGGTGTGTATTTCTAAAAGGACAATTATTCAATCAATATGTTAAGATGGAATGCAGGGAATAGTTCGAATGTTTGCCGTGCAAATTGCTAAATTTATTAGTCTCACAAGCCAAGCTTAGAGGGCCTAGACAAAGTCACAAATACATATGTTTTTCAAAATCAAAGCATTTATTTCAAGTAGGCCAGTTACAGGCACTTTTGAATTGTCGAAACAAAGACAACAGTGAAATATAGCTACAGTCCCAGTCACAAGGCACAAAAACTGTGAAAGTACAGTAGTTGCCCATTCCCTAACGTAGATCTCTATGGAGAAGAACGGGCAAGAAACTCTATGGACACTCTTTTAAATCAGAATACTTTAACAAAACGTTGGTTACATCATTCATGTTGAGATAGTACATTATGTGAGAACCATGCAGCAAGATGTGTACGTTAAAAGTGTCCATAGTAAAAACAATTCAAAAATAAAATAATTAATTCAAATAAGCCGTGACAAATAAGAGATGACCAGTCACAACTGACAGCGCCCGTTCACGAACATGACGCATGTATCAGCACCATTCAACTCAACCATTTTGAAGGGAACTAAATGATCCGACATACGTGCCACCATCAGCGAGACTATTTTTAAACTAAAGAAAAGTTATTGTCTAATCTTGTTGAAAAGTCATTGTTAAAACGTCTTGAAAGCGGTGGCCACTCATGTGTACTCATAAGTCAGACAATGATAATTAAAAAATATCACGAGAAAATTATCACAGAAAAATCCCAGACACACAGACTACAGCAGTCCGCTGCAGGACTTGACCCCCTCCTAATTGAGTTACAATATCTTCATCTGCCTAGCCTTTTCCCAACTATGTTGGGGCTTCCAGTCTCGGATGCAGCTGAGTACCAGTATTTTACACGGAGCGACTGCCTGTCTGACCTTCACAACCCAGTTAGTACTGGATAATGTATTTTTATTTTGTATTGTATTTTGTATTTGTAATAAGATAATAATATGCCAATATTAGTTATTATATATATATTTACCTAGAAAAACTATGACTAAAATAGAAATGTTTTAATTTGTATAATTGTAAAAGAAAAACCAAATTTGTAAACCTCACATGGTAAAACATGTACTGATCTACCCTACCCTACTCACTAAGATCTTGCCTGCTCAATTTGTGTGTAAACACATGTTTTTAACAAATAAATTATCTTTATCTTTTATAATAGGAAACCCCTTAGTAAGACTGGTTGTCAGACTTTCAGGCCAATGACTACCTGTAACGACTGTCAAAGATGTACAAATGACAGCCGGGACCAACGGCTTAACGTGCTTTCCACGGAGGAAAGTCGGTATGGAATGGGTGGTCACCCATCCACGAACCAACTTAGACAAACGCGACTTAACCTAAAGATCCCGAGTGGCTGTTATAATTTAGCCTCGAGCTCCTCTCCAAAGAGAATAACGAAATTATTACAAAATCAAGGAAACCTTTACAGTTCAGTACAAACGGTAACTCTCGATCAGGTAACGCCAGCTAAGTATACCGTTGTAGCCCAAGCGAGATGCGCGCATAACGGTGCCTAACATTAATTGATACCAGTAAACGGTGCTGTCGGGCGGGATCGCGCGCTAAGCTGTAATGCGCACTGTAATACGGTAATATCTGTAATGTTGCGTATTGTTTCTTGTGGTAACGGGGTTCGAGGAGTTTGTATTGTGCGGGAATGCCTTCTTTGTCTCGTTCCTTGGAAACTATTGTACTCTATTGCAGTGTATTTGGCTTGAATGAAACTGTATTTGTGCTCGGTAATTCTGTAACCTATGATTACGCTGTTTAAGTTCATCATCCACTGCCCAAACTTACCCACTGCTGGTTGTAGACCTCTATTTTCTTGTGCCAATCTCAACGGTCCTGTGCCTGTCTCATCCAGGTTTTCTCCCCGATGGCAACTACAGGAACACGGCAGTTCGGTTTAAATTACCATGACACAAACTATTACCATGCAAAACTTATACTGTCACTTACGGGATATCTTCCGTGATCGTTCATTATTATGAGCTCCCGATATTTTGGCGCTGTTGCAAGCGTTATGATCGCGGATTGACTGGAGACCATATTTTATTTTATTTATTTGGGTCAAAAAACAGTTATACGGTACAATATTAATGATTAGCTTAGGTATAATAGTAAACAAAGGCATAACCTCCACGGAATCATATAGATTTTAAAAGAAATAAGGAAACGGACGTATACAGACAAGGACAGTAAGAAAATAAAAATAAACCGGAAGGGTCACACTAACCAACTCTGGACAGCACTTCCCGTCCAGATTCAGTTTGTAGTCACCAAACAAATCACAATACAGCATCAGCAAGAAGCAGTCATCGTTAAGGATGACCGAAAAGTAAGTCATAAGCCAGTTTTCTAAATTTGCTCTGATTAAGAGCGAAAATATCTAAATTTAAAAAAATGTGAGTTGTACGTTTCTAATAGTCGGCGGAGAGGAGCTCTCTCCCCAGCATTAGTTCTACACTTCTCTGTGTAGAACAAGCGGGCTGCTCGCACTTCCCGCCGATTAACAGTCCTAGGTATATTACCATGCATCTGGTCCACGATCGACCCATTAGCATCGGAATTTTATTTTACTTCGGTAGTAGTTGCTACGACTCCAATCATGTACTGATTTCTTGTAAAAAAAAATTGTCCCAATATCACTTGCACCATGTATGTAAGGCAGGCACAGTCCACCAGTAATCCACCAGTAATGTAGGGAAACACGAGGTCAGTTACTCAAAGCCAAGATAGCAAGCTAGAAGCTCAGCCTACTATCCTGGCTTTCCACATGCTAGTGCTGTGTACATGATGCCCGATAACTTTAAGTGTTTGTGTGAGGTACAATGAATTGCATTTGTAAGAAAAACACCATTCGACTCAATAAATATACTACGCCGGCCACTTGAAGCTAGTACACAAACCAGGGTGGTGGAGCTAATCATTGGTGGGGGTGCTATAAGCTTTAAAAAAAAAACCCCTATTACACTATCCTAGCTTGAGACGCTAGCTAACTATCCCTTGAGAAACTAGCCTCGTGTATCCCAGGCATAAGACAGCTACGGGTTGTATTACTTACTTCATTTGTTTGCTAGCTGTACTTATAGAAAAAAACCCACACTTGTTAGAAATCCAGTTAAACTGCTTGAACTCACGTGCTGCTCTAAAACCAATTCATCAACGTCCTTTAGTTTATTAAAACTAATCGACACGATAAACAACTTAACACAACACTATGATTATAATTATAAAACACTCAAAAACTTTACTAGTTCAACTGAAACTTAAACATAACTTACCCGACAATTAATCTCTTAACACCCTGTACTTAAACAGACGTAGATATACGGGTGTAATATCTTTCTAACTATACAGTCCAACTAAGTTACTAATTATGAATGACGTGTAAATGAGTAAACTATTAGTGTTAGTGGTTCAACGGCTAGGTGGAACTTTCGCTTGGTCGGTCACTAGGATTCGACCTCATTGGTTTATTGTGAGGCGAAGTAGTACTTAAGTAAGTACTCTTTGTTGATATGGTTATTGAGGTTACTGTTTATATTATTTGACATTTGTTTTACCTACTTTGAGACGGTTGTATTTAAAAAGCCTCTTTATAGTTTTGTCCGGCGAATTTTGGGTAGTCTGTCCCGAACTAACTGATTTACAAATCGTTTTATCTGAGCTGTATACGAAGGGTAAAAACAAGTTGATATTATTATTATCTTCAGTCTAAAGTAACTACAAAGTATAAAAGGGCATCATAAAACTCCTCAACGCTGTCAGCTGGTACTGTGCTCAAGAGACTGGCGGCGTTGCCACGTTGTATGGCAACACTTAGCTTCTGGCCAAAGTAAATAATATATAATTATATGTATCTTTTATTGTTTGTTGTTAGTTTATTTATTTTAGGTTATTTAATAGTTTTTAATTAATAATGTATTTAGTTATTTTATGTCTAAAGTTAATCCATTATATTTGAATTGCTTGATGGCTGCAGCCGTTCTTTGAATTACTTCTGAGCTGAGCAATTTCTTTTTGTAGTTTCAAGACTTATTTTAATCATTGGTAAAGCATTTTGGTAGTTTTCTGCTCGTAAAACCAGGCTATTGAATTATTAAACTTGTCCAAAAACATTAAACAAACAATATCATATTGAGAAACAGTATCACGCGGTAAGTAAAGAAAGTTACATAACATAACATCACGCCTGAAATCCCTCAAGAGTTTGGGCAGAGGTGTACCCATACTAATATAGTACACCCACATTTTGCCAGTTATGTTGAAGTCCCGTGTAACAGAGGGCGAGTCTAATAATTGCCATCAACTGGGCACAAATCCGGCCTCCGTGGCTGCTACTGAGAAATTCCTGAAGGAAGCCCAATTACACTTTTGCCATACCTGGGAATCGAACCTGGTGCTCAGCAGTCGCTTGCTACTACGAGGCAAAGTTCTCACATTAATATACCAGATCCATCCACATACGGTCAAAACTAGCTTTTCTGCCTATCCAGACCATAACAGACGACTCATCATACAATAAACAAGCTAGGGTGTCCATTAATCATGCATAAGCATTTGAATAAAAAATGCAAAAACAACAAGTTTCACGTTTCTTGCGTATGTAGTGGGAAATCTAACCATAGTAGTTAAATATTCAAATGGTATGCACATTACAAATATGCATGACATTTTGTTTGTTAGCCATATAATGCGTGTTTTGCTGTGCTTAATTGGCTGAGGCAGAGCTTGTTAACTTTGTTTGTACCGTGGATTTTCTTGCATCTATTCAATTAAGGAGTTTCATTACAGGGGGGTTACTATGACGTCTTAGAGCAGGAGCAATTCCAGTGTGGGAAAGAGACAGAGCTAAACAGGTCGTGTAGCACCATCTCTTTCCCACACTGGAATTACTCCTGCTTTAAGACGTCATGGTAGGCCCCCAGTTCTGTCTGCACTATAGTTTTTGCTAAAAAGCGGTCGCAAGCGCGACTACTGAGCATGAGATCCCGGGTTCGATTTAGGTCGGGCAGTGTTATTATTGAGTTTTTCCAACAAGGATTTCCCAGTAGTAACCATGGAGTTTAGATTTGTGCCCGATTGATGGCATTCGACACGTCTCCTATTACAATGGGACTGAAACATAACTGGCGCAAAGTGGGTGAACTACCTCTGCCTAACCCTTCCGGGATTACAGGCGTGATGTTATATTACGTATGGAACATTTTAACCCATCGAAATATCTCATTTTTCGTTAAATAAATCATTGGAAAAGGCGCAATGATGACGAAAACTAAAAACATTACCATTAACACTCGAAACGGGATATTTACCATGTTTACTGATTGTTTTGAGTTCCCGATGTTTCGGCGCTGTTGCAAGCACCATGATCACGGATAAACTGAAGTTATTGGGGGTGGGTGTTTATGAGCAGACAAATCGGTCTACCTAACTATCTAACTTAATGTATTAAATAGTTTATTGGAATTTAATATTGGCATACATAATTTAATTTAACATTGTCTCAAGCTAGCCGATTTTTTATTCCAATTGTATTAAGTAGTTTTTTTTAATTTTTTATATCTTGAATGTACTTTACTGACTATTATTTTTAACTGTAAAGCATTATTTAATCTTATTTTCAATTTAGTTAACAATTTCGATGTTTGCATGCCTAATTTATGGTAGATTGTACAAGGCTCACCCATTTGTTTGTTACATCCTATCTTATGTACCTGCAATCTAAGCAAATAAATTTTACTTTACTTTACTTTACTTTACCGTCTTTCTTGTTCGTTTCTTGTGTTAATGATAATGTTAGTAAGCTTATAATTAAAAACATATCACTAAAATAGATAAAGTTGTAGGACGAGCACACAACTACGTAGATGCGCTTGCAGAGAGTTGGACGAATATCAGACAAGCAGTTCTGTAATAACAAATTGAAATACAGACGTTCCAATTTATAATAAGAGGCTAAGAGTTATTGCGGCCATCAATATTATTTATGCATTCGCTAGTTTAAACTAAGGTGTGGTGCAGATGCGAATACCAGGATGTTATTTAGAAGTCTCCGTTATTTATTGCGTATCTGACCCCAAAGGAGAAAATGCATGCATTAAACGGACATCTTTTTTTGTACTTCGGTATATTGTTATTTTAGGAGCTTGTGCTCAAATAACAGCCGCTCAGGTCGATCTTCAGGTTAAGCCGCGTTGGCCTAGGTCAGTCTGTGGATGGGTGACCACCCATCAGATACCGAGTTCCTTTATATCCGATATGCACGTTAAGCCGTTGGTCCGGACAGTCATTTGTTGAGCTTTGACTGTCGTAACAGGTAGTCAGTGGCCCGAAAGTCTGACAACCAGTCTTAGCAAGAAGTATCGTATTATTCAGTACTAATTGGGTTGTGGAGATCAGATAGGCAGTCGCACTATATAAAATACTGGTATTCAGCTGCATCGGTTTAGACTGGAAGCCGACCTCAACATAGTTGGGCTAGGCAGACGAAATATTTAACTTATTCGTCCTTTACAAAGAAAAGGTCAAGGATACGATGGAGGGCTTTAATCGGGTCATTGAGCAGCAAAATTCGCCTAAAAACGGGATTAAAATGTAATGTTGGGATCTTCAAATATGAGACCTTACCAGGCAAATATGACAGGTGTAACCAGGTGTGTTAGGTTTCTTTTAAAACCAGTAAATTACCTTGCATACTCATCGTCATGGTAATACGAGGGCGGGTCAATAAGTCCGTGACTTTTGGAATAAAACACAGATTTTTTGATAAAAAAATAATTTTATTTTTCAACGTAGTCTCCCTTGAGCTCTATACACTTTGTCCAACGCTTCTCCAATTTTTTTATCCCTTCCAAAAAAAATGATTTGTCGAGGTCCTCAAAATAGGCCTTTGTTTGCGAGATGACTTCATCATTGGAGTCAAATCTTTTTCCACCAAGCCATTTCTTCAGGTTTGGGAACAAGAAGTAGTCGCTCGGAGCCAAATCTGGAGAATAGGGCGGATGAGGGAGCAATTCATAGCCCAATTCATGGATTTTTGCCATGGCAACTGCACATGTGTGCACCCTTGCATTGTCTTGGTGGAAAAGAACTTTTTTCTTGGCCAAATGAGGTCGGTTTTTTTTCAAATCGTCATTGAATCGGTCCAATAAGTTGGCATAATATTCCCCATTGATTGTTCTTCCCTTTTGAAGGTAGTCAATGTGGATTATCCCGCGTGCATCCCAAAAAACAGTCGCCATAACTTTATTGGCTGAGAAACCCACCTTGGCCTTCTTTGGCGCCGATTCACCCTTAGAAACCCACTGTTTTGACTGTTGTTTGGTTTCTGGTGTGTTGTGATGGATCCATGTTTCGTCCACGGTTACAAAACGGCGCAAAAACTCCTCCATATTGCGATTAAACAACGCCAAAGCTTCCTGTGAAGTTGTTACACGATTGCGTTTGTGGTCGACTGTGAGCAAACGTGGCACCCATCTTGCGGAAAGCTTTCTCATGCCCAAGTGATCATTCAAAATTGAAACCACTGAGCCATGCGAGATCCCTACGGCTTCCACAATCTCTCGCACTTTCAATCTTCGGTCGGTCAACACCATATCGTGAATTTTTTCGATTGTTTCGGGTGTAGAGACCTCAACTGGGCGTCCAGGACGTTCGGCATCTTCAGTGCTTGTACGGCCACAACGAAATTCAGTAAACCACTTTTTTACCATTGAAATCGATGGTGCAGAGTCCCCATAGTATTTATCAAGCTTAGCCTTGGTCTCGGTAATGGTTTTTTTTCGCAAGAAATAATGCTTAATAAGCACACGAAATTCACTTTTTTCCATTTTCTCCTCAAATTAGTGAGTAGTCTGATAAAAATAGCTGTCAAACACAAACTAACTGACGCAGCAAGTTTAAATTTTGACAGGAGTCAACTGACAGATGCCTGTTGACAGGAGCAGTGTTGCTGTTTCAGTAAAGAGGTCAGAAATTCAAAAAGTCACGGACTTATTGACCCGCCCTCGTATTGTGACCTACTTGGATGATTGTATGTTAACATCAAACCTCAGTATATCTTTGCAAATCCCGGGCATTTACTAAAATAAATGCATAATAATATATCTACAATAATATTTGAATAGGACATACACTGACCTTCTCGGTGAGATTCTTCAGAAAGGTCAGGTGCGTAGTAGTCGCAACCGGCGTGCGTGTATGGCCAGATGTATGAACGTGGATGAGACAAAAGGTGTATGTAAGGACTGCAGCAGGTATCGTTCTGTGGTTCCTGTCTTCCCCCATGGGAAAAAGAAATAATTTTATGTATGTACAGACGCACATCAACCTACCCAAAACTGTCAAAATTTCCCAATCGACCTTGAACCTAATGCTTTAGCGATAAAGTTGAAAATCTATTAAAGGAATTTGCTTAGCTTGATGTGCTAGCGTCTGTACGTGTATACGTTGTTTTAGCTGCATCACATTCTCAGTTTCGATAGATCAACAGCTGTTGGTGTAGAGTTGGCCTAGAACAAATTCATGGTCAGAATCAGTGTATCAAGTCTTATCGCAACGTTGATTACAGACTACAAATTAACCACATGTAATACATGCCTGCTATCCTATTGTTACAGTCTGACGTGGACACATTGAAATAACATAACATTACGGCTGTAATCCCCGAAGGGATAGGTAGAGGTGTACCTAACAGTACATTCAAGTTTCGCTAGTCATGTTTAAGTCCCATGTAATAGGGGGGGCGAGCTTATTACCACCAACCGGCACAAATCCACACTCCGTGGCTGCTACTGAGAAATTTCTGCAGGAAAAACCTGAACCTGGACCTGGGAATCGTACCCAGGATCTCTTGCTCAACAGTCGCTCTACTATATCAACGAGGCAGTCACATGGTTTGGAAAGATTTGGTTCGCGAAAGACATAAAAGGCTATCATCATCATCCACAGCCCAAACTCATCCACTGCTGGGTATATGCTCCCTTTTCTCGCGCCAATCTCCGCGGTCCTGTGCCAGCCTCATGCAGGTTTTTCCCCCAATGGCAACTAAGTCGTCTGCCCTTCTCGCCGTCGGACGACCCACGTTTCTTTTGCCAATTCTCGGACGCCATTCGGTGACAGCCTTAGTCCACCTGTCATCACTGCGCCTTGCTAGGTGTCCTAAAAGGCTGTGTATACTGATTATTTTAACTTTTTGTAAAGTTTTGGAACCCCATAAATAAATGACGTAAAAGAATGCACGATGGCATGCTGATGATAAAGGTTTCTCAAAAAAAAAATACGACTGTTTCTTTCGTTTTAAGATGAAAATTAGATATCTTACTGAAAAGACACATATGGCCTCCTTATAATAACGAATCAAATTCGAGCATTATCCGTACACGAGTATGTTTGGCTCCGCTTGTTAAATTCCTGCCTTATGGGAGATCCTTTATGTACTAAATGTATGTACCTAATATATATTATTATGTAGACCTCGTGAATAACTGTGTGTAACTTTCCCCCATCCACGTGTAAAGAAATATTTCATGTTTACTTTTTTGTTTCAGGTAATTCGTGAATTTCACATTCTGCTACCCCGCGGGTATTGTGTTCGAGTCCCGGTGAGTTTTCGTTGAGGGTTGAGGGAACCCTTTGTTCTAGTAATTATTTTGTGTTTCCAGCAATATCACAGTATTATAATAGCGATATTTAATTTGTTAATTAAAAAGTTAAACCATAATTAAACAAACACTGTTTTAAGCTTTCACGGTTTACAACTAAACTTATACTGTCACTTACCCGCGATCATGGCATATGCAAGTGGCGGAGATGAGAATGGTAAGGGGGATGTGAGGTGTTACGCGAATGGATAACATAAGAAATGAGTATATAAGAAGAAGTCTGAAAGTGGCGCCGGTGACTGAAAAGTTGTGTGGTAATCGGTTGTCGTGGTATGGGCATGTGATGCGGAGGAATGAGGAAAATGTTGTGAGGAAAGTTTTGAGTTAGAATGTGGATGGGTATATGAGTAGAGGAAGACCAAAGAAATGATGGATGGACTGTGTAAAGAATGATATGGCAAGAAAGGAGGTGTCTGGCGAGATGACGAGTAATAGAGAAGTATGGAAGAAAAAGACATGCTGCGCCGACCACAAATGAATTGGGATAAGGGCAAGAGAATGATGATGATGACCCGTGATCGTGGGTGGCGCTTGCAACAGCGTCGAAATATCAAGAGCTCAAAATAATGAACCATCACAGAAGATATCCCGTAAGTGACACTATGAGCTTAATTAAACATTTGGTGGATTGTTCCCTTTGGGAGTCTTTCTTTGTGGTATTGTTAAAATGGAATATAAACAATCAGTCTTTTAGCCTTTTTCCTATTAATTAAGGTGAACGATTACATAGAGTAGACGTAGAAACACTATCGCCTTCCATCAAAATAGATAATGGTCAAACGCGACACGAATCTATCAATACTACGAGGGCGGGTCAATAAGTCCGTGACTTTTTGAATTTCTGACCTCTTTACTGAAACAGCAACACTGCTCCTGTCAACAGGCATCTGTCAGTTGACTCCTGTCAAAATTTAAACTTGCTGCGTCAGTTAGTTTGTGTTTGACAGCTATTTTTATCAGACTACTCACTAATTTGAGGAGAAAATGGAAAAAAGTGAATTTCGTGTACTTATTAAGCATTATTTCTTGCGAAAAAAAACCATTACCGAGACCAAGGCTAAGCTTGATAAATACTATGGGGACTCTGCACCATCGATTTCAATGGTAAAAAAGTGGTTTACTGAATTTCGTTGTGGCCGTACAAGCACTGAAGATGCCGAACGTCCTGGACGCCCAGTTGAGGTCTCTACACCCGAAACAATCGAAAAAATTCACGATATGGTGTTGACCGACCGAAGATTGAAAGTGCGAGAGATTGTGGAAGCCGTAGGGATCTCGCTTGGCTCAGTGGTTTCAATTTTGAATGATCACTTGGGCATGAGAAAGCTTTCCGCAAGATGGGTGCCGCGTTTGCTCACAGTCGACCACAAACGCAATCGTGTAACAACTTCACAGGAAGCTTTGGCGTTGTTTAATCGCAATATGGAGGAGTTTTTGCGCCGTTTTGTAACCGTGGACGAAACATGGATCCATCACAACACACCAGAAACCAAACAACAGTCAAAACAGTGGGTTTCTAAGGGTGAATCGGCGCCAAAGAAGGCCAAGGTGGGTTTGTCAGCCAATAAAGTTATGGCGACTGTTTTTTGGGATGCACGCGGGATAATCCACATTGACTACCTTCAAAAGGGAAGAACAATCAATGGGGAATATTATGCCAACTTATTGGACCGATTCAATGACGATTTGAAAAAAAACCGACCTCATTTGGCCAAGAAAAAAGTTCTTTTCCACCAAGACAATGCAAGGGTGCACACATGTGCAGTTGCCATGGCAAAAATCCATGAATTGGGCTATGAATTGCTCCCTCATCCGCCCTATTCTCCAGATTTGGCTCCGAGCGACTACTTCTTGTTCCCAAACCTGAAGAAATGGCTTGGTGGAAAAAGATTTGACTCCAATGATGAAGTCATCTCGCAAACAAAGGCCTATTTTGAGGACCTCGACAAATCATTTTTTTTGGAAGGGATAAAAAAATTGGAGAAGCGTTGGACAAAGTGTATAGAGCTCAAGGGAGACTACGTTGAAAAATAAAATTATTTTTTATCAAAAAATCTGTGTTTTATTCCAAAAGTCACGGACTTATTGACCCGCCCTCGTAATTAATAGATATATGTTTTGGTTTCCGTATGTATATTACTGTGTGTCCAAAAAGATGAAAATATCACATCACCCCTGTAATCCCTGCAGGTAAGCAGAGGCGTTCCTAATAGTACAACCACATTTCGCCAGTTATGTCCCATATAATAGGGGGCGAACCTATTGCCATCAACCGAGCAAAAATCCAGACTTCGTGGCTGCTACTGAGAAATCCCTTAGGGAAAAACCCAATAACACCGACCTGGTAATCGAGCCCAGGACCTCATGCTCAGCAGTTGCGCTTGCGAACCCTAAACCAACGCGGCATAGAAAATAAATAATTATTAAAAAGAGTCACTTCAGCAAGATTACTTGTCATTATCCCAATATACGAACCGTAAAATAGTACAAAAAGCCCAGTTTTAAAATACTAT
This sequence comes from Noctua janthe, assembly GCA_910589295.1. Taxonomy (NCBI): domain Eukaryota; kingdom Metazoa; phylum Arthropoda; class Insecta; order Lepidoptera; family Noctuidae; genus Noctua; species Noctua janthe. Next base: position 7,003,762 of record OU342578.1, read on the forward strand.
CAGAATTCAGAAGTACGTGCTTCCGTAACCATTCGACGGATTAAAAGGCCACTTAATTGTTATTGCGACAATCTGTTAAAATTCAGGCCGAGTTAACGCGTTCGTAAACTAATGTTTTCCCACCTTTTGTTTTGTTATCGCTACTGGTTAACCTTATTGCGTGTGTCGTAAAGCCACAGCATACAAAAAGGCAGTAAGACAAGGTTTATGAAAATGTGAACCCAGACAGACCTTCGCAAGGTGAACCGGCGAGATGTTACCTAATGGTATCGGGAATTGTGGTGTTGCTTGGGGGAGGCTTATGTCCAGCAGTTGACTTTTTTCGGGTGATAGGAAGAAACCATAGAACGCTGCCTGCTACAATCTTTACCAGTGGCGAAGCGTCACGAAGCCGAAGAAAAAAATGAGAATTTTAATGTTTTTGTTGTCATCTCCCTTTTCTGTTTTCATTTTGACTTCATTTTCGTTATCTGCGAGCCCAAAAACCATGGAAATGACACTCGTGACGAATAAACAGAATTTTCGCCGGCGCCATCTTGAATTTTAATTTTGTCAAGCAACACGACATGGTGTTGCTTGGGGGACACTCGCGACCAGCAGTTGACAATTTTCGGCTGATACTTGCATACATCCTTGGTAGTTCGTCTTCCCAAATAAATAGAGCAAACCTTCTGTAACATTCTCGGCATGACAAAATCAAATCAGTGTGGGAGGTTTTACTATTCTGACGGGTTTGACAGTATCCGGAAATTCATGCATGTCTTGTTTATCGATAACATCATGACATTTTCCGATAGAGGTGGGCTGACACTTATTCACTGTCCGTTGTATGATAAGCATCCCGATTCCAAGGCTTTTGATGGGTTCTGTTTCAACGTTGTCAATTTACTTTGTATTTCTAGTTAACCTATTGGTTTTCAAGCTTCTAACCTGTATACAAAATGAAAACTATACTGATACTGTTAGCCTGCGTCATCCCACTTCTGGGCAAAGGCCTCTCCCCAGGACTTCCAGTTGTTTCGATTCAGGGCCAATGTGGACCACTGGTGGCTGGTGTTGTCCAGCTCGTCCCGCCAGTCTTCTACGAGGTCTGCCGCGACGCCTTCTGGCTGTGTCAGGGCTCCGGACAGTGGCTATTTAATTAATGAAAACTATACAATTGCCTTTCTCTGTTTCAAAGAACAGTTTCAAATAAATGATCCAAACAGCATTTCCGTATACAAAACGATCGATAGCATTGTATACAAGCTTAATGTATCCCACTTCGGATGTGTGGCTGTTAATTTATTCATTGCGAAAGGCTTACCCCGGTCTGTTGTATAAAATGTGCCGGATAAACTGTTTGTTTTTACTCTGTCGTTATTTTTATTTTTGTTATGGTTGAAAGGCTTTTGGCAATATAGGTGATCGCTCGATCCACGCTTTGAGGGGAATTAACACGTGGAATATACTTTGAGATTCAATTTGAGGAAATCGTGGCTCAATAGTAACAGCCGCTCGGGTCGATCTCCAGGTTAAGTCGCACTTGCCTAGATTGGTCCGAAGTTGGGTGATCACCCATTACATACCGAGTTTCCTCCGTGCCTGGGAAACCACGTTAAGCCGATCTTTGACAGTCGTTAAGTAGTCAGTGGCTTGACAAGTCTGACAACCAGTCCTACCAAGGGGTGCCGTATTACTTAGTACTAACTTGATTGTGGAGGTCAAATAGGCAGTCGTACCATGTAAAATGCTGGTATTCAGCTGCATCCTGTAGACTGAAAGCCGACCCCAGCATAGTTAGGAGAAGGCTAGGCAAATGATGAATATACTTCGAGATTCATAGAGAAACATAACGTTGATCGACCCCGATTTTTTGTTAGGAACTCATAACCAATGTTCAAAATTGACAACAGATCTTTTCATGGGCTATTCTTGTTACGAGTGTGTCAGGTATGATCTTCATAACACCGTATGAACTTCAAACGTTCAATGAACTATAGAATCTAATGAAAAAGATACTGTAGGCTAAGAAAAAGGTGTAGAACTCCGTAGAAGTTTTTGTCAGGAAAACTAAGAAGCACATACAAAATTGAATGCTTACTCACCGACTAGTATTACCCTGAAGGAGTTTTCCCACTACACCGTACCATACCATGACCGTGCTATAAACGTATCATGCACGGAAAGACACATGACACGGACTACTATGCCCACTCGAACGTATCAACAGTGTCTCGTACTCGTTTATAACGGGTTTAAAACGGTCATCATACGCGGTTAAACCCTATTCTCTTTGTTATTACTACCCTATATTGCTTGTGTGTGTCAATAAATATAATAATTTTTTTTTTTTTTTTTTAGTATTACACCTACTATGCCCACTTCGTTTCGTTCAGTCACCGTTGCGTGCCATGCACGAAGCGTGAACAATTGTCGGTGAGAATATTTTACCGAGGCGAACGCTACGTGCATGGCACGCGACGGTGTTAATCTGTGACGGAACGGTCTAGTTGGCATAGTCTCATACATGTACTTTAACAATATATTTTGCCTGATACGTTCATAGTACCGTCATGGTATGGTACGGTGTAGCGGGCAAAACCTTTAATTCCTAATCATAATAGCAGAATAGGTCAATTAGATATTTAAACCAAATTCGAAAGATGTCATGTTATTAAGACCCTTATTCTTTACTGCAAACAAAAAATAAAAAACATATACACACAAAATTACAATATATGTTTAGCTTATGTACAAAGGCGAGCTTAACCCAGCACCCTACCCTTAAGTAGCTTATTGATGTTTTCTTTTCCACTCGAGTGTCTTCCAAAATATCATTTTATTTGAAATCCATGTAGCTAATTATTTCATCGCGCCATCTTCAGAAAATTTTCGAGAAACACCTACTCACTGCTACCTACAACCTCTTGGTACCGTAGATATTTTCATAATTATGAAGCACTTCTATGATATTTCCAGAGACCTAATTTAAAGGTAAGTGAGGTAGGTAATCTGATATTGGAAGGTACCTTTATAGTGTGCTATGTTTGTAATGCAGGGTACCGATGATAAGGTCATTAAATTCAAAAGTAAACGAATTAATATATTTTTGTATATTTTTTTAAAGAATATTGACATTTTTTTCGCCACTCCAAACTAATAACGTCAAATGAAGTGAATAGAAACGTAGGGGTGAATAGAGACGAAACTTTGAAAGGGATTTTAATTTATTTATTTAAACTTCATGTACAACAGTGGTACATAGGCGGACTTAATGCCACAAGGCATTCTCTGCCAGTCAACCTTTGGGTTAAATAAGAATACATTGTGATAGGGTACAAAATAAATATATAAAAATAACTTCTTGCTATCGAAAATTTATATAGGCACTTATAATGATACTAATACTAATATACAAATAAAATAAACTAATACATATTTTAACAAATACCAAAATTAAAAACGAGAAACCTAATAATAATTACCATGACTCGACTTCTAATAGAGAGAGAGCTATTTATTCTGACTTAAATAATTTTAACGTTGAATTAATTTGAATATGTTATCAAAAAGTACTCTGTTTTATTTACTTAGTTATACTTAATTATTTAGAGACCGTGCTAGCAACATAACATATTAATTCAACGTTAAAATCCCTTTCAAAAATTTTCTCTATTCACCCCTGCGGTCCTGTTCACCCCGTTTTACCCGGTACAGTTTCAAATATGAAATATTTGTGTGGAAACCCCAGTTTTTGTATTTCACTTAGGCTCTCAAGCTTCCCAGAGTTCCCAGCCTTATCACCGTTCAATATTCTAAGGCTCACTCCAAAAGCTAAATAAGGACCTGCCACTACCAAGTCCTCGACACAACATTTTTTTTTATTGCACAAATACTTTTAAAAAGTTTTGCAACAAAGTGGACGAGAATCGAGATTAAGTTGCTGGCACTTTGTGTTTTATTGAATGGACTTAGAGATAAAAGTGCAATGTCGAAGTACTTGTTGATATCAGCTTTCATTCGAATGGCGCCAAGCCAGACGAGGCATGTACACCATTTACATTTTAATGTCGACTTGGATTTAAAAAATACAGGTGCGCATTGTTTTACTAAATTTGGTTAGTTGTTTTGTTGCTTTTAGGCAGTGCATCTTAGTTGCAAAGAAAATGTGTGAGGAAAGTTTTGAGTATGAATGTGAATTGGTATAAGAGTAGAGAGTAAAGACCAAAGAAACGATGGATAGACTGTAAAAATGATGATCTGACAAGAAAGGAGGTGTGTGATGAGATGACGAGTAATAGAGAAGTATGGAAGAAGAAGACATGCTGCGCCGACCCCAAATGAAATGGTATAAGAGCAGGAGGATGATGAATGATCTTAGTTGCAAGGGCTGTTGCTTTTATGGACAGTCTGACATCATGTGAAGCTCATTTTGAGGGTTATAAAGGGCTATGTTGGCCCTGTTCTAATCTAGCGTTCCCCAGACACAAAAATTGTTTCTGTTTATAGAACACTAGCTTTTGGCCGCGGCTTTGCCCGCGTGCATGTCGAAAAATATCCGATTACTTATCCCCCTTTTTAAGCCTTTCGGGGTAGGATTATCATAAACGCTGAGACACGTATAAATTAATTTTCAATGGTCAGCCTAAACACAAAATTTGAAGATCCTAACTTCAGAACTGACGGACTTTCATATAAACTCCCACCCACATTTTACCCCTTTAGAGGTGGAATTCCCAAAAATTCTTTCTTAGTGGATACTTACTCTTCACAAAGAACACACCCTCCAAGTTTCATGTCTCTTGGACCAGCGGTTTGGGCTGTGTGTTGATATATCACCCAGTCAGTCAGTCAGTCAGTCAGTCAGTTTACCATTTTATATATATAGATTATCTGTCCACCAGCTATCCATATTTATGGCTTTTTCTGTATTTCTATAGTTACTAAAGAAAATAATTAAGTTTGTTTTACCCTCAAACATTTATCCATAGCCTCACATAAAAAAATAACTTAGTATCACATCAAACACTGTTTTAAGCTTTCACGGTTTACAACTAAACTTATACTTTCAATTACGGGATATCTTCATTATTCTGTTCATATATTCTTATTGTTCATTATTTTGAGCTCCCGACATTTCGACGCTGTTGCAAGCGCCATGACAACCCGCGATCATGGCGATGAACAATCACGGAAGACATCCCGTAAGTGACAGTATAAGTTTAGTATCACATCAGTTCCTAAAAAGTTGCGTAAATTGTGTCTTATCTCCCACCAATCACGTTCTACTTTTCTGCCACTCCTGTCTTTTTAAACAGCAACATAATACCTACACAAAATTACCATAATCGAACCTCTAATTACCTTAAACGATCCATAAAGCTAGGAGTGCCTATACTTAGCCGTCTACGCCCCAAGCTAAGGAAGATATAACCATAAATTACGATACATTTTCACCTAATTAGCTGGTAGGTAACATGGAGGAAATTTGCGTAGGTATTACACATGTTTTCCTTTGAAAACCTACGCATGCTTGGTTTGTGAGTGCTACACTGTGTAAATAGAACAGAAGGCCCATTTATGTGAACGGACGATGAGTTAAGGATGATTTCTACCAAACTACTCGCAACGCATCGGATCGGAGCGGATTTCACAATCTTTAAACGATATTGAATCGTATACACAGTATTTAAAGTCTTTTTTACCAAGCTGCGCACAGCAGCGTGATCGGCGTCTTCCGCGACACGCGATCGTAGCCGAAAATATGCTGTGACGCGCGATCGGCTCCGTTCGCCCGTCGTCGTATCCGACACGGTAGGTATGAAACTATTTGACTAGTTGCAGAAGCGGATACGTTGTCCGAACGACAGTACGGAGCCGATCGTATGCGTCAACATGTTGCCGGAGGGCATCGGCTGTCGCCGCATCCGTTCGTATCCTTTCCGATCCGAAGCGATGCGAGCCGTTTGGTGGAAATCATCCTTTACTGGCACAAGAGTAGAAATGAGAACCTGCATATCTGTTGAGTTGGTGCTCGTTATAGCCAGTTGACATCTACTCTCCCTGAGGTCTCTGCCACGTCCCTCTACAATGACTGTCACTGGCTCTTCTAGTCTAGTCTCTGGATCTTGTGATAAGGGAATCCTAGTACTAGAGCCAGACCTACACTGATGTTACTAACAATCACCTGTTAATAAAGATTTTTTTTTATTTACTGTTAGCCTGTATCATCTCACTGCTGGGCAGAGGCATCTCCCCATGACTTCCAAATCCTTCGATCCAGGGCCAATGTGGACCACTATGAATGAGCCTTATATTTTTCTCTTGTCAGTTAATTTTAGTTCATAAATTTTGAATGTGAATGGGAAAGTGGATGGCTATAAGACTAGAGGAAGACCAAAGAAACGATAGATGGACTGTGTGAAGGATGATATGGCCAGAAAGGAGGTGACTGCTGAGATGACGAGTAATAGAAAGGTGGAAGAATAAGATGCTGCGCCGACCCCAAATAAATTGGGGTAAGAGCAGGAGAAATATGATGATGAGCTTATTTCGTCTCTTGTCTGAAACCCACGTGATGAGGGAGAGAATCTTTCGCACCTATTATGGTAATTCAGGACTTTTACCCGCTACGCCTTTCAAAAGAATATTTTTACACTTATGTAAGGATTAAAGCAGTCACCTTTCAGCTGATATAAATATAGAAAGAAAAGATCTTCTATCCCTGTCTCCTGAATAACGCAATAAAATGTGACAAAAATCAAGCCCGCCCCAGTTGATTTTATGATATTTTTAGTATGTGGTTTCATTACTTCATCGATGGAGTGATGCGAGAATGTTGTTAAAGAGAACTCGTGCTGTGATTGTGTGGGTGTGCACTTAGGTGAACCTGTATACTGCCTTAGCTCACACTTATTTTATGAACATTGTTGGTTGTTGTAGGTATTTAAGAGCGTTAACGTCTTACGGCATTTCATACAAAGTTTCAAGTGATTTTATTTCGAAATGACTGAACCGATTTTCAATCAGAGAACTTTTCGAAAAATAGTGTTACAGCTAAATTAGACCGATTTTTTTCATTTTCCATAGAAACAAAGTTCCAATTATCTTTTTTTTAAAAAGACATTTGGAAAAGTTATCTGTGGGTGTGAAAAGTTTCATTAAAATCGATTTAGACATTTAAAAAAAAAAAACACTTGAAAGTTTGTATGAAATGCCGTAAGACGTTAACGCTCTTAAGGCTCTTCGCTCACGGCAAGTTTTTGTAGCTATGCTCGCGCGATAACATCGGTATTCTCGGTTAGTCGCCTTTGCAACGCGCGATAGAAGTGATGCAAACGCGCGGCTGTTGTTTCCACGGACCCTATCTTACATCTGTAGAGTTGACAGACATTTATGTATGGATTAATACTAAATTGCCTTTGCATCGCGACTAAAACGCGACATCCCGATAGTGATACAGAATCGTGATTACGTGGACGAAGGTACACAGTCAGCGAAAGCATCGCGACTTTATCGCTGCTGTTTTGCTTTTGCATTTCTACTCCATCGCTGCAAAGTTTGCAATGGACGAAGGCTCTAAGCTAGATTTAATACTTCAAGACTTGACAGAGCGGAGGTAATAAAGGATTTAGTAAGGGGATCTAAAGTTAGGTCCAAACCTTTGTGCTGTCTACTTCCGGAGATGTATCGTGATCTGAATGCACTCTGGTCTTTTTCCTTGTAAGACCTTCTTTACACAGAAACTCCGCGGTCATTATCGAATTATAGACAGAAAGTGTCATAAAGCGTGATAGTTTGACTGTGTCATCATTCATCATTCTCTTGCCCTTATCCCAATTCATTTGGGGTCGGCGCAGCATGTCTTCTTCTTCCATACTTCTCTATTACTCGTCATCTCCCCAGATACCTCCTTTCTTGCCATATCATTCTTTACACAGTCCATCCATCGTTTCTTTGGTCATAGTTTGACTGTGTAACTCATAAGAATTGTAGAGGAGACGCTCTTCAAAGCCAAGCTTTTTATATACATATAATTTTTTAATTTGAATGCTCCTAAAAGAAGAAAAATGAATTTAATACCTACTCGACCCTAATATATGGGGCAGCTGATAATTTTTTCGCATTTACTATATCGGACCCATGGAGAAAGTTGTTCAGTTTGATGGTCTGCAAGAATATCCTTTCATATGACTATACATATTCCCTTTCTGTTACACCCAGTATAACTAGTCCGCCATATTGAATTTAGACTGAGGTCACTTAGCTAACCATGCGTTGTCATTCAAACTAAACATATCCTCAATCGGTTGGGAATAACTGTTTTAAAATTCAGTTGCAAGATTTGACCTAAACAAATATACACACAAACATTGCGAGTTAAAATAAAAGCTTGTAAAATTCAAATGCTCTAGAGCGTCGTAAATTGTTCTTGTTGTACGAGTATTTTCTACAAAGGACAAAGTGGTTGAGAAAGGAAGTCAAAGCGCCTTTTAGTGCCTTTTTTTTTTAGTGTATTTTCTTTCTTCATATTTTCGAGTGAAAGCGTCCTCTATAAACAGGGTTTTCAGAGGTATGTTCCGTAAGACACCATTAATTAAGAAGTGCAACTATTCCTTTAACCTTTTGAACGCCTGCGCATAAACGTACGCGCGTGCCCTCACCGCAAAGCCTATAAGAATTCCAGAACAATTTAATAGTTTATTTCGTGTTATAGTGCAGTGTAATTTTTGTCACATATTTGTGTCGCGAGCCGCACGGGACCGGTCAATGTGGCGACACTTGGGGGAGGCCTATGTCTTACAGTGGACGTCTTTCGCCTGAAATGATGATGATGATGATTTGTGTCGTTTGTATATAGGGCACGTGCTTGCTTGTCACGTATATGTGACACTGGCGTTCAAAATACTAAGAACATAAGTGCAATATCAACACTAGGTTATTCCAAAGGTATCTCTTCCATTACAAAGTAGAGTTGTGCCTGAACTTTCAAATATATCGATAAAGTTCTAAGAGGAATAGTTCAATTTAATTAGTTTTGTTGTTTTCCAGTTTAAATACGGTTTCCTAGCTTTAATTAGTTTTTAGTTAAGAAATAAAATTGATTGGTATTATGCAAGCTGTAATTGTAGTTAGAAGTCATAAGGAAGTTCTAGTTAGTGTGAATTCACACAATGAGTAATTATGTCGTGAGATTTCTTGAATAGTAAAGTTTATAGATATTTAGCTTTGAAGTACCTAGGATGGGATATCTCTGTTCTCGTAAACAGTTTTAGTATTAACATATAAATGCAACTGCCTAGTTGGTCGAGTGGTCGCAGGCGCGACTGCTGAACATGTCCTGGGTTCGATACGGTCGGGCAAAGTGTTATTGGGTTTTTTCTATCAAGCATCTCTCAGTAGCAGAAAAGTGGGGGTATTAATAGGTCTGCCTAACCCTTTGTGGATTACATGCGTGATGTTATGTTATATGAATATAATAGCGACTTTCTTTGGTAGTCCCCAGAAATATTTTTACAATGTGTGTCGGTGCTTCTACACTATACAGGGTGGACCGAGACGTATTCAGTATGTCGGATATATCAGAACTTATTCCGTTATGCTCGTACATGATTTGGCCGACGATGGGTTTCGTGTAATGAAAATACACTGAGTGCGATACACTGTTTCTATTAAACTAACAAATTACTTGAAATTTCAACTTAACACAATAACACAGCACAATGAATCGGGTACAGTTCCAGGACGTCCTCGCCTCGAGCTGTAACATCAGGGCTCTGTAGAAGCACGCTGTGGTGTCGGTAGACTTGTAAGTAGGTCGCGTGATGTCACCACTGACGCGCTTGCGATTCATTTTATATCCGTACTAATGACCGGATCCGACAAGTACATCATTCTGAACGGGGCAACATCGAAATTTTTCATAGGTAATTTAAAAAAACAAATCAGCTGTTCCATACATTTTGACCGTGCAGGTATTGCAGATTTGTAGAAAATAACCGACGAAAAATTTCTATGTGGGATGTAATGAATATGTGGTAACCATTTTAACGACGGTGTCCGTACCATTCTGTATAGCCAGTTCATTTTGTCTAAGTACCTACTTTAAAACGGTTAAAATATTACTTTGTCCTTAACAACTTCGGTTAATAATGTAAAACAAACAAGTCGTTAACCTAATCCACATTTTGTTTATCCTTTGGCTACTGACTGCAACAACCAGATTATCCACAGCATTATCCTCGTTTGCTTTCGGTCTACTAACTTTCAAACGAGATTCTCCGTCAAGAGGCGATGAATCTTCATCTAGAATATTAAGAGAATTGAAAGCTTTTGAAACTGAACTGCACAATCGTTATTGATAGTATACTATGATGCTTCTATAGTCACCAAAAACTATTGTTTTGTTAATTCAGCTTGTAACTTCTCCATCATAGCGCGGCCATGAAAGCACCCGGATAGTTAGGCAAGATCGTCACTCACAGGACGCGTGACTGAGGAAATCACCGTCGATGTAGACCGTGGCGGATCTTGTTGGCGGGGCGAACATGGCCAGATATCGCACAAGATAGAGAGGTTTGGATGGAGAAGAGGGAGGCCCTTGCCCAGCAGTGGGACATTTGACAGGCTAAGGAAAGAAACTTCTGCACCTTAAAGCCTTATTGCATAGGCACCTTTTTTTTTCGGATGGGAAATCATCAAATGACCCCTCCCGCTCTGGTCGGAGAGGAAGGGAGTGTCAGACTTCTACTGACTAAAACCCATCCATGTTCCTTCTTTGACCTTGTGTTCCAGGGCCGCGGTATCTCTTTCGAACAGTCCCGTAGCCCTGGCAGAACAGCGCACCCTTCATGATAATTGCTTTCATTTTACAGTGTTCGATGTAAAATATTGGTATTTAGCTGCATCCGGTTAGACTGGAAGCCGACTACTACATAGTTGGGAAAAGTCTGATGATGACGACAAGTATCTTTTGTCGCGCAAATAACGTCAACCAAAAGGCGTTGTAGGTAAACATTTGTGAAATTGTTTTGAAGTAACAAAACGGCAATGTATATTCCAAATATGTCGAGATCCTTGTAGAATATAGCTACAGCTACATGCATTGTCAACAAACCAATTTTTCAAACAAATGAAGCAATGAATTTTGCATTTCATGCATGCTTGATTCCTTTAGCTAGTCACGCAATCCATAACTTTGAATACCTATATCAATACATCGTGAAACGTTTAGACACGACAATTTTCTTTGTCATAAGTTGGTAATAGTAATCTTGCCTCATTCATGTGGAAAATCATGCAAAACAGTTAAGACAACGTGTAGAGATGCAATTTACTTAATAAATTCCATTTACGTCCGTAAAGCGTACATTTATCTCATTTGGTATGAAAATCACGTCTAAATTGAATGGAACAAAGGAAGTAACACGGGTAAAATGAATAAAATATGTTGGATATTAATCAAGTATCAATTTGATGGAATGAATATTTCAATTCTGATCAATTTTCCTCTTCATTTCCAGTTTCGGAAAGGTATTTAATAAATTTTCAAGCCTTATCCCAAATTAATGATGATTGGTTGTCGTATTTTGATCCAACACATCATAATTAACCATACTTGATCAAGGTTTCAGGATTGGGTGAGTTTTAAAACCCACTGCCTGAAATAAGACATCCCAAATTGATAACTTAAGAAAGAAACATCTTCACCACCATTTTCTCGGTTATATCCACCTCCTAATGGACCCCTATCGTAATAAACATTTATCGACATGTCCCAACCCTCTTTGTGCCCGTGTCAGATGTCTAAAGACACGGTGTACAACATTAGACCTGTTGACCTATTTCGTACCGTCTTGATGTGCGATAGCGTTTTAGAAACTGATCCTGCTTCATACAGCTACGACGTCAGACTTGATTGCAACCTAGTTAAATGTTCTTTGAAATATGACTGTTCTGTCTTCTATATCTATTAGAATTCTTTGGAGATTATTTTGAGCCTCTTTGATAGACGAAGGGTCTGTCATGGTAGCTCAATTTTTGCATTTGTGAGCAACATGACACTTTGAAGTCTACTTAGTGGCTTTTTGTACTGTTTCAAGTTGAGCTGTAAATCTGCACCATTTAAACGTCAAAATTACATTATACAGCCTCCCTAAAAGTTCGCCCTTCGCCACTTGCTAGTGTTTTAGATGGAGTGAAGAAATGGCGGAACTAACTTCCTAGCAACGGCAATTTGCCTCCAACGAAGTTTGCGGGATCTCCAAGTCCATTAGAAAATTGTATGCCTAGTTACGTTCCTTATTTGAAACATCTCTAGACAATGGAAGTGACATCGATGCACAAACGATTACCATGTTTTCAGTATATCATTCCGAACCCCACATTACAATTTTTCATTGGTAATTTAAAACGAAAATTGCACTTTTGTAGGACTTCGTACTTTTTAAAAAAAATTTGATGAAAAATTGGAACGCTGTAACCGTTCGTGCGTTGATGTCCCATCAAAGTGTCTGAAAAGGCACCGTTCAGTACATTAGCCCTTTTAACCCATTTCGTCGGTTCTCGTAGTGCGAAACCCGATATTTTAGAGATAGTGGTTTCTTCCTCGAGTTTTCAGCTTTTGAGATTGCTGATCTTTGATGATTTTACTTCCTTCGCATTGGATTTTTTTTTAGAAACGAGTTTGGTAAGAGTTCTGAAAATAGATACAGTGGGCTTCCATTTTCCAAAAACATTTGTAGTTTCAAGATGATTTCTGGGACGACAAAAAGTGCTCTTTCCTTATCGATAATTCGCATCAAACCGCCAAAACCCCTGTAAAACTTTCGATTACTGAAATCCAAAACAATTGCACTTCCTTATCGATACTTCCCAAGACCCAATCCTTTAATCAGTGCCTTTTTCCATCAGTGTCAGGTGTCTTTCAACTAAGCGACACCGTGCCGCATATTAGACGTTCCGATCCACTTCTCCACTCAAGAAGCTGACGCTGTAGTTAATTAGAAAGCCAGGCTTCCTATTAAAAAAAGTTTAATATGGTTCGAGATAGTTTTCTGACAAGACAGAGTCCACTGGCTCCTGGTTTTTTTAGTTTTCACGGTAATCTGTCAAAACAGCCATACTATACCTTTCGATAATCATCTTCCTACCCTTGTCCCTACATGGGGTCGGCCCAACACGTTTTCTTCTTCCATTCTCCCCTGTCAGACGTCACGGCATCATTTACTCCTTTCTCTTTCATATCAGTCTTCACACAATCCTCTCGATAATCTGAACTCAAAATATATATTGCACTTTACCGATGCTTCTCAACCCTTTCATCAGTGTCGGGTGTCTTCCAACTAAGCTACACCGTGGCGCAGATTAGACGCTCTGACCCACTTCTCCGCTGAAGAAGCCGACACTGCAATTAATTAGCCAACCAATTTGTGTTCTGTTTTATTTTTATTGTTGTTAACTGAGAATGCTCTTGTTAGACTAACAAGGTCTTTCAAGTATGATAGTTATGCAAGGTGCGAATTAATCGTTGAATGTAACTTGTTGTGTAGTAAACTTATACTGTAGTAAACTTATACTGTTACTTCCGGGTTATCTTCCTTGATTGTTCATTATTTTGAGCTCCCGATATCCCGTAAGTGACAGTATAAGTTCAGTTGTAAACCATGAAAGCTTAAAACAGTGTTTGTTGTGTAGTTACGATATGTTTTATAAAATAGAAAATGGAGGACTTCTCTTTAGCGTTATTTTTCCAGAAGTAACTTCTGATTGCGGTACATAGCTAGACACCGCAAAAGGAAATTTTATATCACAAGCTAACTGTCCGAATTATTAATTATATATTGCAAAGTAATTACTAGTACCGCAGTTCCCAGTTTATGGAATATCCGGTATATTTGAAACCATCAAACAATTTTCCATCCGGGTAAAAGTTTTTACAAGCTTCATCAATGACAGTTTCAAAACTACCTTTATTTGATTAAAACCCTTTTCTCAACCAATCAAGGAACTCCCTAAAATCCTCCACCGCAATTTAAATTCAAAGGTACAACCCCAATTTCAGCTTGAATGGAAACTTTCCCAGTCTTATTCGCACCTAAGGAAATCTCGGACGAAACGTCTAAAAATTTATTCTAGAAATTCAAAAGGCTCGGAGTAAAGTCACTCGATAGTTTTGAAAGTGGGTCAGGCTCTCTATTCTGGTGTTGGATTTACTCTTAAGACCCTCAAAGTGGAAGTTCTGGACACGTTATTAGGTTTTTGTGTGTATCTTTAAGTCAATTTTGGACGTGGAAAGGAAATGTTTTCAGTGTCTCCGATTGATTTTACTTGAACGAAACACTTTCCCGGAACTTGGATTTCTAAAATCTTTTAACTCGCATCTATCTGTATTTATAGCAGTTGGAAATACGTCTGATATGACTATAACGATGTTCAAAATGAAGGCTAAAAAACTGACACTCAATAGAGAGAAAATGAAATCTTTCCTACTATTATAAATGCGAAAGTTTGGATAGAATTTTAATAAGTTACTCAATCACGCCAGAACGGCTGAACAGGTCTGGATGAAATTTGGCACAAAGATAGATTATGGTCTGGAACAGCACAAAGGCTATTTATCCCGGTAGTACGACCCCGTTTGACAATTATCGTACTCCACGTAGGTGAAGCCGCGAACATAAGCTAGTAGGTCATAAAATGAAGCAAATCAGTACCAATATTATTGTCATTAAGTAAGATCACAAGGTCGTATAATTAAGTCACTAAGTCACTGAACAACCTTGTAACAGTAGCAAAGTATTACAACGCTTATGAAGTTCTGAAGTGAAGACCGGTGCGGGCCTGTGGACGGCGAGTTATGTGCTAGCTCGCCGTCCGGCCGTCTAATGACGACAGGTCGTGTCGACGGCGCGTTCGTGTTCCACGTGCGCCTTAAAGAGATGTCAGCAAATAAGTAGGGGTCCGAATGGGCCGATGCCTGCCAGGGCTGCGGGACTGTTCGAAAGAGATACCGTGGCCCTGGAACACAAAGGGCAAAGAAGGAACATGGATGGGTTTGAGTCAGTACAAGTCTGACACTCCCTTCCGCTCCGCCCAGAGTGGGGGGACAATTGATGATTTCCCATCCGAAAAAAAAAAAAGATCTTTTCAAAACGGAACACCACCCTTCATTATAATATTCTCATATCCATACAAACTTGCCCTACATGCAGAATAAGGCACACTGACTGAACCACGTGATATGCAATACTTCAGTGCATTTCATGTAGTATGCTAATGCGGAATACATTATCTGACTTGCGTAACTTCGTCTCGTGTAGATTAATACCTTGCATTCGCTCCGACGTGGCCTGATTAATCTGCATTTCAATGATATGGTGCTGGAATTTGAAGTAATAGTTTTGGGATTATGTTTTGGACTGTTTCAACTGTTGTTGATTGCTAATGATATATAGCTTTTGCTTCTTGAGGTGGTTTATTTTCTTAAGTCCTCTTTGTTGTCTGCAATTCAGTCAAAATCAAAATCAAAGTATTTATTTCAAGTAGGCCAGTTACAGGCAGTTTTGAATTGTCGAAACAAAGACAATGAGAAAAGTAGCTACAGTCGCAGTCACAAGGCATAAAAACTGTGAAAGTACTGTAGTTGCCAATTCCTTAACGTAGATCTCTTTGGAGAAGAACAGGCAAGAATCTCCATGGACACTCTTTTAAATCAGAATACTTTTACAAAACCTTGGTTACATCATTCATGTTGAGATGGTACATTATGTGAGAACGATGTAGCAAGATGTGTACGTTAAAAGTGTCCACAGTAAAAACAATTCAAAAATAAAATAATTAATTCAAATCAGCCGTGGCAACCAAGAGATGTCCAATCACAACTGACAGCGCCCGTTCACGAACATGACGCATGTATCAGCACCATTCAACTCAACCATTTTGAAGGGAACTAAATGATCCGACACACGCGCCACCATCAGCGAGACATTTGAGCGAGAAAAGTATTTTTGAACCAATTATTATATCAATCCTTCTATCATGTCCATCAACAATAAGTTCTTAATCTAATACACGTCTATCAATGGACAAATACGTGATGACAACCTGTTAATGCTTTCCTTATCCTTAACCTAATCGAATCGGGGAGCTGTCAATATCGACGCAATATCAATTTGTGGTCCTGTCCCCAAATACCAATAAGCAAAAACCTTTGCATGATTCTGTGTAGCGACCCGTTTTCCTGTAGTTTTCCTCATACTAACTCCAATATTTTTATGTATTTTCATGTTACAAATTTCTTTTGATACTTCCTCGAACTGGGTCAAAACGCCCGGGAATATTGGAATAAAAAATATTGAGAGCATACCTAAGACAATGGTCGAAATATTTCTTTATCATTTGCAGGGGTTTTTGTGCGATGATATTTTATGGACTTCTGTCGTTTTTGTTTTCTCATCCTTTTTTAAATGTAGTGAAATTATTGTGCATTTTGCTGGTTGTGGAAAGCATAGAAACTATCGGTATGGCGACAATTGAGGGAGATCCATCCATGTCCAGCTGTAGACGTTTTTCGGCTGATATGATATGATTCTACCGGATGTCATTTGTAGATCTTTGACAGTCGTTATAGGTAGTCAGTGGCCCAAAAAGTCTGACAACCAGTCTTACCAAGGGGTATCGTATTACCCAGTACTAACTGGGTTGTGGAGGTCAGATGGGCAATCGCTCCATGTAAAATACTGGTATTCAGCTGCATCCGGTTAGACTGGAAGCCGACCTTAACATAGTTGGGAAAAGGCTAGGCAGATGATGATGATATGATTCTACTTACTTTTAGCATAGTTACCTAATTATTTACCTGGTCATCATAAAGCAATCTTTGGGCCAAACATAACCCCCTTAATGACACCTACATTAAACTATCTTAGCGATGAGGGAACATCCATAATCACGTCATTTTATATAGATTTGATCTATGGCGTCAGGATTTTGTAATACTTAACTTTATTGAAAAGAGCATCCATGGAGTTTCTTGCCCGTTCTTCTAAATTATTAGCTACGTTTTGCAAAATTACCAGTTTCTTGACAATTCAAGTGTCTGTAAATGGTTCAAATTGTAAAAAATACTTTGAGTTTGGACTGGCTCTAAAATTGAAATGTGTTTAATTGGCAAACAGATGATACTAGCCGTACCCAAACCCATCCCTTGTCAGTTATTATGCAAATCTTTCAGTTTCCACTAATTGAAGACCCAAAAACTGAGTTATTCAATCCACGCACCCAACTTGTCAGGTCATTTTAAGCTTACCCTACTTACATAAGGCAACTACTTAAAATTTTGCATAACTGTCGTATTTTCGAAACCTCTTGGCACATAGCCAAGGACGGATGGAAACTTGACGGGGTCACACTTATCGTCATAACATCCCCTTCAAACTTAGTTTCTAGCGATATTTGGGGATGTTTTGAATATTTTAAGGGCTTCTAGCTAAAACTTGGTCGCTTTTGCTGGTTCCTGCGTTTTCTTAAATATTTATACAGTGTCATAATAAGTACGTTAGTGAAATTTATTCTCTTTTTGGTTTTATCATTAGGAGTTTCACTAGCAAATTTAATTTGACCTTTTAGCCTAGACTCCTGGACAGTACGAAATAAATAAAAAATCGTGGTAACTTTTAAATGTATGTGGTTGCAGCAAGTCCCGCTATCTGCACCTTTATCTAATGTTGATCTGTGCATATCAATCTTAATCAACGGGAAAGTTAACTGGGACGTATTGCGATCACCGACCAGTTCCTAGCACGGTGGAATTTTTTTTAATGTCTTTTTATCTTACAAATTAGCTTGATCTAATTGGTCAGATTGGAACCTGGCTATGGACACGCCATCTAAAGTGAGCTTTGACCGAACATCTCCAAAATCCGATTTTGTTACATCGTGTTCCAGGACTGGGCCTGAGATACCGCGGCCCAGGAACACAAAGGGCATAGAAGCCATGGGTTTTAGTCAGTGGAAGTCTGACACTCCCTTCCGCTCCGCCCAGAGCAGGGGGGGAGGTCATTTGATAATTTCCCATCCGAAAAGTTAACCCCGCAAACATGATCAGATCGTCGCACCACAAAGTCCTGTTATACATCGTTTTTATTCGTAGCTACTGAAAGCAAAACATGAAAAGCAAATATCAAAACCGAGCATAACTCTAAAATATTGGCAGATACGAAGAACATTGTTTGGATAACACTTCGCATTCCTGCGTAGTGTGCGATGTGGCATCGACATTCATATTGACAATTGTCAAGTGTTTGACAACTGGACCTTTTCAATGGTTTTCGTAAAGTTGTTTATTTTATGTTTTTCCCGTATTTGCTTGTGCGCCGAAGGTACATACTTACCAGTGGCGAAGGTTCCATACAACTCGATTCCTACCGGATTCTCTTTGAAAAATGGAACAGTCAGTATTCTATAGACAAATAAAATTATCACATTAAACATATGTGCTCCGGTTTATCTCTAACAAAAATTTACCCTTCGCTACTGATACTTACTATTTATGTTTATTGAAAGAAAATAAAATTGATGATAAATCACAAAAATCTTGAATACAAATTCAAGATTTTTGTGATTTATCATCAAAATAAAAACCCCAGAAAATCCCCAGGAATTTCACACGCCACGGTGTCTGTATTAGTGCCCGGTTGATGGCAATAGGCTCGCCTCCTATTACATGGGACTTAAACATGACTGGCTAAATGTGGGTGTACAATTAGGTACAGCTCAGCCTAACCCTTCGAGGATTACATGCGTGATGTTATGTTATGTAAAAATCCCAGAATGGCAGGGAAAAACCTTATTATAATCAAAGTTTCATACATACCTATTTAATCGTGAAAATGATAACAGACTGACCTTTGTGATAAAACATCTATGAATGGGTGAATTGTTTATTTAAAATTCATTCATAAGCAATATGGGAAATCCTATTCTGGAAAAACTCGTTAATAAGATTACATTGTAAAATATTATAGCGCCGAGACTAATAAGCGTCAATCACAGAAATAAACAATGCTGAATGTACTGATAAATCATTCAAGGCAATTGATAATTTTCTCATCGAACGACTGTTTTCAACATCGAAGCAATATTCTCGGCTTCAAGCGCCATTTAGATATCTTAAAAACCCCATTGAGCTAAACGCCGATCTTTGAACTCCAATCTAAGCATTCTAAGACTTAGCACACACAATCAACGCAGCAGAACGAACGAAATGACCGATTCGTTCATGCGAAACACGTTCATACCTTCAATTTGTATAATCGTTCACTAAAATCACGTTTAGACGATTTGATTGGGATATTCACACGGCACACCGAAACTGATCAGATTATCTCCGCGATTTGTTATACTATGACACATCGGTTGCTGGGCCAATTCGTGCGTGACTAAGTGGTGGAAAAAGGTATGCAGGTAATGTAGTGTTGAGGGCATTCATCTTGCACCTGCAGGCTTGGTGGCTTGGTACCCAGTACCGTGACAAGTGTCACATGTTCATGTGCTTTGTCTGTGACATATGTCGTGTTGTGTGCAGTGGTTTCAACAGTTTCAGCTGCAGGCATTATTTTGAGAATTATTATTATGCATCTGACACTTTTTCCAGTGTTTTTCGCTGTTTTGCAAACAGGATGTAGTATGGTAGTAATTTACTTACTTTTATTGTTGGATTTTAACGATCGAAAGTGCAGAGCCCACCTGCTGTGCATAACCGGCATACCGACTTGACCTAAAACCTAATAACTGTAAAAACAAAGTTCTTTTTCCCAAGTACAAAATTACCTTCACATTTCTTATCGTTTTTCTCAAATGCCGAAGACGATTAGCGATCGTTACGCGTTTCTGCGACACGCTACGGTTCGTCGCGGTCCGCCATTAAGCTTCAGGCCTTACGTTCATTCACCTTCACGCTTTATCGCCTTGTAAACTGAATGGATTAGACCTAATCTAGACCATTGTGTTGTGATAAATTTGCAGAAGTACCAGGAGGACGTGCGTCTCCTCCTTCCTTTCTGATTTTAGTAACGACCATCTTGAATTGTTCGTCTATCTGTATTTTCTTGCGCCAGATTTTTTTCTGAAGCCTTGCCTTTCCCGAATTTGGAGCACCTTGCCGATATTCAAAATTTATTTATTTAAACTTCATGTACAATAGTGGTACATAGGCGGACTTAATGCCACAAGGTATTCTCTACCAGCCAACCTTAGGGTTAAATAAGAAAACATTGTGATAGGGTACAAAATATATATATATAAAATAACTTCTTGCTATCTAAAATTTATAGCCATAAAAAAAAACAAAAACAATTTCGCTATTTGGCAAATTTCGTGGCGCCATTGCTATTACCACACGAAAACTTCTTATGACCTGATGAAAAGGTGAATTTCAGAGAGGGTCCAGGTTGCACTACTACAAGATTGGAGACTTCTAATGCTGCTTGATCTACCTCAAATATATTAACGATGAGATCAGAGTAATTTTTTCAACTTTTACTTCCGCAAATCAGAACACAATAGTAATCTTTATGTTACAGTTCTAACATCTTAACTACAACTTTAACTGTCTACTTACCTAACGCCATATATTACTCGACCTTCTACCCTTATCTGTTCACTGATAAATACTTAATATCACCATTCATCTTCAGCTATCAATTCAGATATCGTATCTCTTTAATCTCTGTTACGTCCCTCACCTCAGCTGTTTTTTTATCTTTGCTTCTAAAACTCCATTCAGTTATATCGTTGGATTTCGATTCGATGTTGATAAAACACATCCTTTGTGATAGTGTTGTATGAATGAAAGTGACACTTTTGGAGATATTATTGTTGTTGCATAATAAATAATTACATTGTGTCAGACGGTTGTAGACACTCACGGAGGCGACGGCAGACCGCAAGCGTCGGCTTTGTAGCTGACAAAAACCGCATTCGTCGACGCTGCTGCTGTTTTAATTCCGAACACGGCGTCACAACGACGAAGACAGTTGTATTTCTTATTGCGAAATGTGGGTGTACTATTAAATACTCCTCTGTCTAACCCTTGGGGGATTATGGGAGACATGTCATGATATGTGATACTGATTAGTTTGCGGTCTGCTGTCGCTCGACCGCAACATCGGTCGGTAATGTCGCCAACTCATCAGTTGCCTAGCCTTTTCCCAACTATGTTGGGGTCGGCTTCCAGTCTAACCGGATGCAGCTGAATACCAGTATTTTACATGGAGCGACTGCCTATCTGACCTCCACAACCCAGTTAGTACTGGGTAATACGATACCCCTTGATAAGACTGGTTGTCAGACTTTTTGGGCCACTGACTACCTATAACGACTGTCAAAGATCTACAAATGACACCCGGGACCAACGGCTTAACGTGCTTTCCGAGGCACGGAGGAAACTCGGCATGTAATGGGTGGTCACCCATCCACAGACCAACCTAGGCAAACGCGGCTTAACCTAAAGATCGATCCGGGTGGCTGTTATTACTTAGCCACGAGCTCCTGGGCTCCAGGTAATGTCGCCATCTATGGAAGCGTTTTCATAGAGCTGCAAAGAAACCAGTGGTGTTGCTGCAGATTGTCAAAGCAATTGGGCCGGCTTCTGTAGTTAGTAGTCGCCTTTAAGGAGAGTACCTTGAAGAGTCCTATATTACTATATACTTATGTGGCCCTTATAATAAGCTCTATAGACACCGTCATCCTGCTCTTACTGAGTGGAAATGATATCGTCTATCGAAATATCACCTCTACTTTGTGACCCCTCTTTTGTGCAAGAAATGTGCAATCCATCGGAACGTCATTCGATTCATCACTCACCAAGACTTTTCTATTGTAGAAAGTTACCTTCGTTTATGGACAGTTGTTTATATTCACAGAAACTTATTTCAACAACGGTTATATACTAATGCTATCTTCTTTATGAATCCTACACAAGACAAGTGGCATTGTAAAAGCGACAAGATTTGAATAAGTCCTTTCGATTGCAGTCACCCCACTGAATGTGAGGTATTTACATTTTCGAATCGTATAAACAACAGATTTCTCTTTTCTGGTGTTACTGCGTTTTCCCATCAGGATTTTTTCAGTATCAGCTCGGAGTTCAGATGTGCGCCCAATGATGGCTATAGGCTCGCGCCAATTAAAAACAAAACTGGCAATTTGTTGGTTCTAAAGGTCGCTTTTGCCTAATCCTTCGGGGCAATAGGTGTGATGTTATGTTATGTCTTTCTCATAAAAAACATATTTTTTCAAGAATTCGATTTCCAATCCAAAAATTCAAGCTCCAACCGTGAACAGAACTATTAACAAATATTAATTGGCTCCGAACATTTCACACTACATGAGTCACGGCTTTGCAATACGATTCTATGTCACGTTGTTTCTCTATAAGGTGCTCTGCATTAGGAATTCATACAATACTCCTTGACTGGCCACGGAGTAGTACCCAAATGGAGTGAGTAGTGAGTATGCACAGTTCTGGTGTGGCACATTTGAAGAAGTTTGCTATATTGTGGTGCATAGTATGCAAGAATGTTCGGAAGAAGCCCTCTCATTCTTTAGTTTCATAAATTATATAGTTCATGTTTGGACACGGTCTCTCTCCACCTCCGACTTGTCAAATGAAATTTCCGCAGTGCTAGTAACAGATAACATTATGAGCTACGCTGTGGTCGAAAGTCTTCCTAAAAATTTATCCTTTTCTTCTTCTTGGGAAAACTTTCTTGCTCTAAAACTCTAGATATATTTATCTGCGAAGCCTTCGCTTCTAGTACTATTACCCCGTAGCCACGAGCTACACGCGTATTGGGACAGCGATTGCGAAGAAAACTCGCGTTACACGTCGCGCCACCGAGACCGCAGACGGAGCCTACTAGTTGTAGCGTCACTTTCGCCGTCTTTAACACTCCATTTTTCATCCTTCTCCATGCTTACCCATATACAGTCAGAGTGGGTTTCTTGTGCAACAATAGTCGTCGGATTAATACAACGCAGCTCACAATGCGATATTATACATGCAAACTGATAAGCCTGCTTGTAATGTATAGTATTTCTATTCGTTTCGCGTGTTACAATAATGTGTGAATTGTGAATGCAATTGACGGGATGTTGCTATAGCATGGTAAATGCTAATGGTAATGGATGTTATGGGAAAGTTGAGAAATATTGACGGTTTGTTTGGATGGTGTAATATTGGTAGCAAGTATTGATGATGCCTCCCTCTCATAGAGAGGAGGCCTGTGTCCCAGCAGTGGGAACATTATAAGCTGCTGCTATGCTATGCTATTGGTGATGCCCTGTTGGTATGGTTGTCACAGGCGCAGGCCACACAGCCAGCTAGCGGACGGGCGAGCGAGGCGAACGAGGCATCGTTTCACCTCTTGTTACTTTGGTTCACACCGCGAACTACCGAAAGAGCCCGACGGAGTATGAAAAGAGCCTCGTTCGCACGCCCGCCCGCTAGCTGGCGGTGTGGCCTGCGCTTTAGTTCCCGAGTTGGATTCCCAGGTTGCGCAAAATGTTATTAGTTCATGGCCTCCTATTACATGGGACATTACTGGCAAAATATGGGTGCTATTAGGTACGCTTCTGCCTAACCCTTTGGGGATTACAAGGCGTTATGTACTGTATTGGTGATATTCTTCAAAAATGTCTGTAGCGTTCGTACGCGTTGTACTACTAGATATTGTATGAACGTGAACGAAACAAAAATATGTAAGGATCGTAGCAGGTCGCGTTCTGTGGCTTTCTACTTCCTCGGTGGAAAAGAATGCATGTGTTTGTGTAGCCAATTCGTACGTTTAATTTCTTAGTTCGCCTAATTAATGAATCTAATGATGAGATATTAATAAAACCAGCAACTTCAAGATATAATGCGATTCAATCCCAACTCACTCAATGCCAAACATTTTTATCACGAAAGATTAACTGAATCAGATTACGACTAGTTTATGGAAATTGATTATAATTTTACAACCAAAAACTATCTTAACTTTGAATCCAATTTAACAGTTAAATACAATATCACTATCCTCCTTTGAAACTGTGCCAGTATTATTGTCAGGAAATTGATTATAATATTACCAACTAAAATCTATATTTTGAATCCAACGTTATATTTGAAAACAATATCACAATTCGCCTTCGAAATGAAGCTGTACCAATATTATCAATCAATACCAATCTACCATTTCACGACAATATTAATAAATTGAAATACGTAGAACTGTCCCCGAGTGAAAGCGTTCAGGAAACCGCAAATAAAGTTAGGGGAACAATAACTTTGGTTCAGAAAACATTGCTATGCGGTGGAATTGTTAGGACGTTGGCAATATTGTATTCTACCTTTTAATTTAATATTTTGTTGATTGGTACAATGAATTGGTTTTAACTATAGGAGTTTTGGATTATAGCTTTTGTTTTTATATGTGGGTCATACTATTATTATTATTTTTTCGTTTAGTTAGTTTCACGATTGTCTGGCAGTTTGAGTACTATATGCGGCCTACCCAAATGTCCTTTCTTTGGTATTGTTCGTTGTGTCGTTGAGCTCCTTGGATTATGAGTCGAGCTACACGATCACTGACAAATGCTTGCACTGTCTGGACAGGTCCACTCAAATCTGTGTGGTTATTTCTTCAAAATACCATCTCAGACATTAATCTACATGGTCCTCATATGACTTAAGCAATGTCTGGACTTTAAAGAAGACGGTGACCTCTGAGTTTGTTTCGGATGTTTCTTCTCAGTGTAGTCAGGTACGAAACACCGGCCCCATCTAGTTTTAAAACATAACATGTTGACATGTAAAAGAGTTTTGTAAACCAATTTACAGAAATAAATATGATTTATTTATGATTTATAAGACTAAGAGCAGCCCTAGAAGGACATACACTGATCTTATTGGCGAGGTTCTTCAGAAAGATCAGGTGCGTAGTACTCGCAACCGGCGTGCGTGTATGACCAGATGTATGAACGTGAATGAGGCAAAAGATGTATGTAAGGATCGTGGCAGGCCTTCTGTAGTTTCTGACTACCTGTGGGAAAAAGGCGTGAGTTTATGTATGTGTGTAAAAGCGGAGCGGTAGTTCCGAGTTTCCTCCGTGCCTCGGAAAGCACTTTAAGCCGTTGGTCCCGGGGTTGGTCAGTGGCCACAAAAATCTGACAACCAGTCTTACCAAGGGGTGTCGTATTACCCAGTACTAACTGGGTTGTGGAGGTCAGATAGGCAATCGCTCCATGTAAAATACTGGTATTCAGCTGCATCCGGTTAGACTGGAAGCCGACCCCAATATAGTTGGGAAAAGGCTAGGCAGATGATGATGTGTAAAAGCGGATTCCACCAAAAAAGTTACACGCGGTACGAGCATCTGAAGGGTGTTCAAAGCTCTGTATCAATATTCCATAGCAATTATGACACTGACGGCTTTTGAACGTGGTTAAGGTTTGTTAATCGCGTTCAGTGTTCGCCCTTAAACTATGTATTAAAGACATTATTGTCAGGATTTTAGATTTAGATTGATTTTCACCAGGAACTAAGTGTATCTTATTCCTTAAGGTTTACTAGACCAAGAGTTGTGTCTGTTTTACTAGACTGTAAAATAGAGCCACTCCAGAACTTTCCGGCCCCATCGGCCATCCGTTCTGCGAACAATGTGCCCTGCCCACTGCCACTTAAGTTTGGCTATTCTTCGGGCTACGTCGGTAACCTTGGTTCTCTTACGGATTTCCTCATTTCTGTTTTTTTTCCGCGAAGTGGAAGACGTTGCGTTGGAAAGCCTCCCACTAGGTGGACCGATGACCTGATAAAGGTTGCGGGGATCCGCTGGATGCGAGACGCACGGGACCGGTCAATGTGGCGACGCTTGTGGGAGGCCTATGCCCAGCAGTGGACGTCTTTCGGCTGAAATGATGATGAAAATAGAGAATTTTTGTTAGCTAAAAGTATCAATGAACCAACAATAGTATTGTTGGAGCTGCTGAAGATTGTATAACTATCTTTGCATTGTATAAATTCAATCTCTTTTGTATTATATAGCCGCCTAGCCCATATTGTGTGAGTACTATGTACTAGAAAGCTGTCATTCGCTGGAAACCTGCGTTTTTTCCTGACTTGAATGTGCCCTGGCGGTTAGGAGTATGTCATGCTCACTCAAATGTCTCGCTGATGGTGGCACGTGTGTCGGATCATTTAGTTCCCTTCAAAATGGTTGAGTTGAATGGTGCTGATACATGCGTCATGTTCGTGAACGGGCGCTGTCAGTTGTGACTGGTCATCTCTTATTTGCCACGGCTTATTTGAATTAATTATTTTTATTTTTGAATTGTTTTTACTATGGACACTTTTAACGTACACATCTTGCTGCATCGTTCTCACATAATGTACCATCTCAAAATGAATGATGTAACCAAGGTTTTGTTAAAGTATTCTGATTTAAAAGAGTGTCCATGGAGTTTCTTGCCCGTTCTTCTCCATAGAGATCTACGTTAGGGAATGGGCAACTACAGTACTTTCACAGTTTTTGTGCCTTGTGACTGGGACTGTAGCTATTTTTTACTGTTGTCTTTGTTTCGACAATTCAAAAGTGCCTGTAACTGGCCTACTTGAAATAAATGCTTTGATTTTGATTTTCAACTTTCGTAACAGACCCTACATTCTCTATACTTTTTACATTTATTTTCATCCACTACGTTCACGTAGATAGAAGTACCTACAGTACTTCTAGTGTTCTATTTTGAGGTTCCATTCAGTATGAAGTTTCATCCTTCGCACGTGCCGAGCTGCTGACGGAATACTAAAAATTCGAGTGCAATTTTTATCTTTGATTCAGTTGATGGATGCAAATGTAGATTGGAGTGGGCGGGAAGCCTTCACCTCTACTTTCGACCAATGCGTCGACACGACGTACGAAATGTACCTGTGAGCTGTGTACAGTCACGAGCACAAATATGTATACACTTTCCTAAATTTAAAAGCAATTTTTGCGAGAAATAACGATTGTAACTTGGAGATTGGATCTTTTTCATAAAAATATGAGTCCCAGAATACAATGTTCGTAACAACATCAAATTTTAATCAGAACAGTAGGTGAAAAACACTTTTAAAAGTTGTTAAGTCTTTATATCATCGGCGTATGTTTTTTTTTTTTTTTTTTGTAATGTGCATAAATGTAAATTATAGTGGTCGCAAGCCAACTGCCTCGATGGTCTAGTCGTCGCAAGCGCGACTGTTGAGCATGAAGATGAAGTCCAGGATTGGAGTCCCGGGTCGGTCAAAATGTTACTGGGTTTTTCTATCAGGAATTTCTCAGTAGCACACACGGAGTCTCGATTTGTGCCCGGTTGATGGCAACCACCTATTACATTGGACTTAAATAACTGGGGAAATATGGGGGTACTGTTAGGTACACCTCTGCCTGACCCTCGGGTATTACAGGCGAGATTTTATGTTATGTAAATCATAGATGTACACTCACCGTACCTAGATCGCATGAAAAAGTGAAATGAGCTATCACAATCCGCATGAAACAAAAGATATGATGTACTGTATGAGTAAGCGAGACAATACTATTCAACTATCATTGTCAACGAAACGAAAATTTGGTCATTTTTTGACTAGGTACGGCGAACCTATGATTTAAATCCATGCTAAAATGTATGTTTGTACGTCGTTTCCTCTGTAAAAGTCTTTTTGTCCGTCATATCTGACGTGTGAAGGTAATGTAGTAAATATCAAACAGTACCTATGTGTGCGAAAGCAGTAGCTCGTAGCTAAATAATAACAGCCGCTCGGATCAATCTTTAGGTTAAGCCGTGCTTGCCTAGGATGGTCTGTGGATGGGTGACCACCCATTACATACCGAGTTTCCTCCGTGCCTCGGAAAGCACGTTAAGCCGTTGGTCCCGGCTGTCATATGTAGATCTTTGACAGTCGTTAAAGGTAGTCAGTGGCTCAAAAAGTCTGACAACCAGTCTTACCAAGGTTTATCGTATTACCTAGTACTAACTGGGTTGTGGAGGCAGTCGCTCCGTATAAAATACGGATATTCAGCTGCATCTGGTTAGACTGGAAGCAGACCCCAACATAGTTGGGAAAAGGCTAGGCAGATGATGACCTATGTGTGCGAAAGCTTCGATTTTTCATTGCTTTTCGGACAGTTGTGTTAATTGATGCATCGTGCAAACACAGCACGTAAAGAAGGGTTTCGATTAACAATTCCGATGAACGTACCTAGCCAGTTATTATGCTTGTCAAGGTCTGAGTAATGTTATACTGACATTCTGAATTCCATTTTAAATAATTTAGGGTTGAAATGAGATGTATTTACATGGCTTCCAGTGGCGAAGGTTCCATAGAACTCGATTCCTACCGGCTTGCCTTTGAAAAATAGCAGTCAGTATTCTATAGCATTGAAGATATGTACTCCAGCTTACCACGTAACATAAATTGACCCTTCGCTACTGATGGCTTCAAAGGGATGTTGTGGTGGTCCAGTGGTATCAGCCTCGGACTTATGAGTTAACGAGAATTGAGCCTAGCTACCTATCAATAATACGTTGTTGAATTATCCACAGAGAATCCTAGATATACAAGTGAGATAAACAGGTATCTTCGCCGCCTTTCTCAGAAAAATATTGAGGTAGACCCATTCGTGGACTAAATCACACGTCGGAATAACGATGTGACTAGAATATTTTAATATTTTGTCGGATTAACCTGGATCGTGTCAGTGAAGCGCGGTTCAGAACGGCACGTAGCTCCCAGGTACCTATCAGTTTTTCTGCAAAGTCAACGTTGATGACATTTGTGGATATTTTATTTTATTTCTTTATATTTTCTTTTTTTTATTAATCCTATAGCCAGTCAAATGTTTCAAGTAGGTACTTTTATGGAAACGTCTTTCGATCATCACTCACCCTGACGTAGCTACGCACGACGAACAATCAAGCTATACAAAACCAGTATAAGCGGGTGTCTCATTTTATAGGATATCAATATAAAGCGAGACCATGTTATATTGGAAATGTATAGCTTGATGTGTCGCCGTGTGTACTTCTGATGATCACATAAATCGCTTTATACTAGAAGAACGTCTTAAAGCAGGAGTAATTCCAGCGTGGGAAAGAGATGGTGTTAGACGCCCTGTGTAACTCTGTCTCTTTCCCCCACTGGAATTACTCCTACCTTAAGACATCCTAGTAACCCCCCTGGTATAGCAATCCATTGATTGACACAGGCCCCAGCAAACAGTATGCTCGATTTACGACAGCATACTCGATTTACTACCTAAAGTACCTAATGTCGTCATCATCAACCTACAGCAGTTCACAGCTGGACCTAGGCCTCTTCAATTGCACGCGACCTAGGTCGATTCTTTACCTTATGCTTGCCGATTCGCGGTCCCTACTCAAGAAACAAGCTAACATACACAATGTAAATTGTTACTTTAATTTCTGATGTTTTTTATCGTACAGAGAAATATGTTGCATGTCGCTAATGTGCCTGCGTTCTAAATATGCCTAGATCCTAAATATTGTTAATGTTATGCCGTGATTTCCACCATTTCGTTCACCTCTAAGTCCTTGGTCAAATCGTTTTGGACATGTTTTGGCCGTCGCGTAACACCATTGTTTTATTTTAATCTATACAAATACCTAAATAAAATTGAAGTGTCTGTTTGTAATTTCAAAATATCAGCTTTTTACTGAATGCATATGAAAGTAACAGTAAGATACGGTACCAATAAAAAAAAAACATTTCTTTTTTAATTTTTGTCTGTCTGTCAATCTGTACCGGCTAATCTCCGAAACGGCTGAACAGTTTTGAACGAGACTTATACTGGCGGATAGCTAAAGTTAAAAATGTTATAAGGAGTAACTTAGGCTTCGTTTATTTTGAAAAAAAAAACGAATAATCAAACATTTTTTTTTTAAATTCCACGCAGATGAAGTCGCGGGTAACGGCTAGTTTTATAACGTTGGTCAGAATAATTGTATGCAAATTAAAAAGGGCGTAGCCATGCATAAACAGCACCGAACGTAATTGAATTGAACAATGAATGCCGCAATCGTCGTAAATATTTTTTTATTATCAAATAATTAATTGTTTTCCTTATTCAATGCGACTACTTACCAAAGTATTGTGAAGTTTAATGTTGTGAATTACTTAAGCATATAAATATTATGAAAACTGTTGGGTTATTTGAAATGAGTCAAGAAAAGTAAATAATTAGTAGACGTGTGTGTTAATAGCTTTACTATACGGGGTTCTCACCCGTGTAGTAGTTGGTATAGCTGGGTGACCATACCTATCACCATAAATTATTTCCATTGCCGTTTTTTCCAGTTCTCAACCCATGTATTGTCACAATTTGTTCGACAGTACCTAACTATAGCCGTTTCCGTAAAAAAATATATAGAATACATTATAAGCAAACCTCCTATTTTGTGCTCCGCTAAAAAGTAACATTTTCGTGTGGTATTTTACAAATGGTGGAAGAAATGTCCATTATTATGTGTATTCAACAGTACAACTTTATTAAATTGTTTAGTTAGTAACATTTTGAAATAATTTACCTGAAAACTATCCTCATTTCATGAAAACATTGTCTATAAATAGCTCTATTGACAAACAATAGATACAATTAATTGTTACCTGCACTTAATGCAGGAAAATTACCCACATAGTTATTATGTAGCCACAAGGATAATAGCTAATTGTTTTTACAGTACAATTGTTTCTAATCTAAGCTTTTAACACAATTTACCGCTGATTTATTATTATTTACGCATTTTTATTTAAATTAAAAAAAAAAATGTTCTGTTGTAAAAGACTCATGGTCACCCTACAAACCCAACATGATCCCAGAAGTCTGTGAAACGGATCTTGATGCACATAAAAGAGTTTTTAGATTTAAATCAACACTAATAATATAAAGAAGTCGATCTGGAGTAGATCTTTGACAGTCGTTAGGCAGTCAGTGGCCCAAAAAGTCAGACAACCAGTCTTACAGTCTTACCAAGGGGTATCGTATTACCCAGTACTGACTGGGTTGTGGAGGTCAGATAGGCAGTCGCTCCATGTAAAATACTGGTATTCAGCTGCATCCGGTTAGACTGGAAGCCGACCCCAATATAGTTGGGAAAAGGCTAGGCAGATGATGACTAATAATATAAAGAAGTAAAGTTTGTATGTAGGGGGTAATCTTTGAAACTACTCTACCGATTCAGAAAATTCATTCGCTAACGGAAAGCTACATTATCTCCGAGTGTTATAAGCTACATTTAAAAGTTTCCCCTGGGTTAATTAGACGAAGAAAAACCGGCCAAGTGCGAGTCGTACTCACACGCACACAGTTCCGTAGCACCATACAATGTAATAAAAATATTTTAAAGGGTCATCCATTATGTTGCATTGTTACGTTCAACACCAAAACTAAATTTGTTTTACATAGTATTTTAATGAAAAACAAAGTTACTGCTGCAGTTTGATGAAAAAGTCCTATATCTCAAAAACTAAACATCAAACCTTATTCAAACCAATTTACGTTGAAAGGTTTTTTTACGTTCTACAATCCTACATTTTTTCAGAATTTTCCTCTAACTGTAGAAATTAGAGGGAGGGGACGCAAATTTTACCACTTTGGAAGTGTTTGTCTTTCAAACGATTGACTTTGAGAAATAATGGTTTTAGGAGCCTCAATGTAATTTTTAAAGACCTATCTATAGACACTCCGCACGTATAGGTTTGATGCCCTTTTTTTTAGTTTCAGTTCCATGTATGGGGAGACCTCCCTTAATCTTTTAATTTTTTTAAAAATCGTAAAGCGATTCACAAAATACATCTACCTACCAAGTTTCAACTGTGTAGTCCCAATAGTTTCGAAATAAAGTGGCTGTGATATACAGACGGACAGACACATGACGAATCTATAAGGGTTCCGTTTTTTGCCATTTGGCTACGAAACCCTAAAAAAGCTAGTTGTAAAATATAATAAAACCTTTTCACCTAAAACAATAAAGCAAGAACAAACAGTGTTGTAATGAGTAGTTTTGTAACCGTCTACCGCAGTCCAATTTAATCTCCACCGCGATAAAGTGACTTTAAATAAGTTATTATGTTCTATTTTAAAATCCTCTACCTCGAACAAGGGAGAACCGTTTCTCAATTAGATTTAAACCCTGTACCCAGAAAGCGCTAGGGGTAATTAAATATTTAGTGGACATAAAGAACTATACACCGTGTTCCGGACGATATACATAAACCACGGAAATAAGCATTTTTCATTATGGACACATTAATGAATTCTTATTATTTTTTTTTACTCTCGGGTTCCTCTCGTACGTGCAAATGAAATGCAAATAGCAATTGATAATTTAATTGCACTAAGCGGCAACATAGGCCAAATAAAGACCCTTTCTCACCGCATAGCTCAAATAAATTTCATTAAATGAAATTACAAATATCTTTGTAACGAAGCCTTTTTAAGTACTACTTCCTTTGTAAGATTTGATTTGTAAAAGCTATAAAGGGTGTAAATAGACCCTTTTTTTTTTTTTTTTTTTTCCGGATGGGAAATCATCAAATGACCCCCCCCACTCTGAGCGGAGCGGAGGGGAGTGTCAGACTTTTACTGACTAAAACCCATCCATGTTCCTTCTCTGCCCTTTGTGTTCCAGGGCCACGGTATCTCTTTCGAACAGTCCCGCAGCCCTGGCAGGCGTCGGCCCATGCGGACCCCTACTTGATTGCTGACATCTCTTTGAGGCGCGCGTGGAACACGAACGCGCCGTCGACACAGCCTGTCGTCATAAGACGGCCGGACGGCGAGCTAGCCCATAACTCGCCGTCCACAGGCCAGCGCCTACGGTGGTCGGAAGCCACCACGTGACCCCCGACGCCCAGGGCGTCTCCCGCGGCGGCTGGGACGTGAGGTTCTTTCCCTCTCACGTCCTGCCACCTCCTTCACTAGCATGACTGCTTCGCAGAAGGAGGTGACGGCTTCCCATTCTCTCTCGCTCCGGACCATGGCTTGAACCAAGGCCGGACGCGAGAGATTGCCGCCGCCAATCGCCGCTATGAGGACACGGCGGTGCTCCGCCCAAGCGGGGCAGACCTCCACGGTGTGTTCCACCGTGTCCTCCGGACGATCCTCGCAGTGGAAACACCCGGGCGTTTCCTCCCGCCCGATTCGGTGCAGGAACCTCCCGAAACAACCGTGTCCGGTGAGGACCTGCGTCAGACGGTAGGTGAGGGCGCCGTGGCGCCTCTCTAGCCACTCCTCAAAGAGGGGACTTATCGCCACTATGGTGGCGTGCCCTGCACGGGGTTGCGACAGTCGCTCTCTCCATGTCGCCATGAGATCACGCCGGAGGTCTGTCCGCTGAGCGGTAATTTGTCGCGGCAGCGGAGTTTCCCCCCTATATAGTGCTTCCGCGCGCCATTCATGCAGGCGCGCGAGGACTATCGCCTCCAGATCCCATGGCGGCGTAAATAGACCCTTAACATATCCGTAAGACACTTGTTCTCCCCGTCTTTGCGATCATTTTTTTGTTCTAGACCATACCTGGGAACCTTCTAGTTACGGAGATATTGGGGGTCAAAGTTCCAGATTTTTCACAAGTTTTTTTTTTTAAATACATGTTTTAATGCAAGATTTTTACTTTACACACCTCCACGACCCCCGTACTATTCAATCCATCCATCAGCACAATGCTTTGAGTGCTCTCCATCGAGTCCTACCGTAAAACGTGATTTTTACCTCAAAAAAAAAGTCGATTCCCAGCAATAATTTTTGCGTAAAGTTACTTAGTTTGATGTACAGAATGCTTGGTTGACGGATATGTGAATGGTCTGTTTACATCCTGTAGAAGCGTTTGCCAAAGTTTATGGATAACGTGAACAACACGGTGTATAACAGTAATTAACCACCAAGGGTAGAGCTATTTGTGGCCAAAAAAAGTCTTGCCTGTTGTTGGCAACTTTTATTTAGTAGGTAATGCTGACAAATTAGGACTGGGGTGTTTAATTTAAGTTTGTGCCAAAAAGGTTTTACTTTATTTAAATGTTGTTCTATATTTAAATCTTTGACGAAACCAAAATGAAAGGTTATGATTTTAGCAGTGCATGTGTGCATGTATGTTTGTATTTACGTATGTTCCTCCGTAGCGCCTAAACTATTTATCCGATTTTGATGAACAAGGTGTCAATCGATTCGTTATTATGGCCCGGGTAACATAGAACCGACTTCAACAATAGGGGTAGTCGATTTTACATTGTAAACACCGAATTTAATTTTAGCGTCATTTTTTAGTTGTTTTTTTTTACCACACAAATTTTCGGTGGAAAATCAGCAACAAAAGCAGTGTTGGCTATCGAAAGGAACTGGGGCTGAACTCACTCCTATCACAAGCATAGTTAGCAGTAGCGAAGGGTCAATTTTTATAAGAGGTAAGCCGGAGTACATATCTTTAATGTGATTTATATTATTTGCTATAAAATACTAACTGTACTATTTTTCAAAAAGAAGCCGGTAGGAATCGAGTTCTACTCGTATATAACCTTCGCCACTGATAGTTAGCTTGGTTAGCAAAAGTAGATACTAGAAAAAATGTAGCCAACGACAAAATAAAAAAAAAATACTTTTCAATGCATTTCCGCGTCAGAAAACCGTGTGTACCGCCAGCATACACCGTCCGCTCTAAATCAATACACCCCGATGCATATTCAATGAAAACTGCAACAGCCTCGCTGCTCCATTGAATATGCAAGCTGAGCAAAAGTTCACGCTGCCGTGAGCCCGTAAAATGTTTTTCCATGGTGTGATGTTTTTTCTAGGGTTGTATCTTAAGCTGGTGAGCATGGTAATTTCGGTATAATACTACTAAAGAAAGAAAGAAAAAAAAAAAAAAAAAGTCGCAGGGACATGCCGTGCATCATACAAAATTACAAAAAATAAACAAAAAACCATAAATTCAACAGGACGGAACAAAAAACAAGAAATAAGTTACAGCTTGCACGTCGTGACTGGGACAAGCAGGTTACCGCTCAGCATGATGCTGTGCTATGGGGGGCCCACAACACAGCGCTGGTTTTCAGTGGTCACCCGTGAAAAAACGTACGGAAGCCAAGACAGCATAAATATACACCACCACTACTACTAGTTACCCTTGTACCAGGGGCATATGATGCGGAGGAATGAGGAAAATGTCGTGAGGAAAGTTTTGAGTATGAACGTGGATGGGTATAGGAGTAGAGGGAGACCAAAGAAACTATGGTTGGACTGTGTGAAGAATGATATGGCATGAGAGGAGGTGTCTGATGAGATGACGAGTAATAGAGAAGTATGGAAGAAGAAGACATGCTGCGCCGACCCCAAATGAATTGGGACTAGGGCAAGAGAATAATGATGATGACTTGGAATTTTATTTTATTTTATTGTGTTTGGGTGGCTTACAGCTAGCAATACAAAAATTTTCGTGGAAGCGTTAGAAATAATACGTGGATAAAAATGGAGGAGGCTCAAAGCAGTAGGTTTTCAAACCTAAGAAAAATATATTTATTTATTTAAACTTCATGTACAGAATATTGCATGCATAGTGGTACAGACGCCAGCACATCAAGTTACTACAATCTGTCAAATTTCTTTGATAGATTTTTAACTTTATCGCTAAAGCATTAGGTTCAAGGTTGATTGGGAAAATTTGATGAATGAACATAGGCGGACTTCATGCCACAAGGCATTCTCTACCAGTCAACAATTTTACGTATTGAAAAGGTTTGATACATGATGGTTGGTCGCTAAGTTGTATATTCGATGTTGGTCCTAAATTAAAGTTATTTATATTCATCAGTACTTAAACCCAGGGAAAGATTCCCATTAAATTCAAAGTTAACCTGTAAATGAAGTATTAAAACGTTTTATTTATTCGGTATCATCTAGTCAATAAAATGCACTTCTAAAGAAGATGCAAGTGTTACGACTTTATTGAGCTTTCTCTAGAGAAAGTAATCTCAATTCAAAGAGTTTATTTACCGTAAACAAAGAAAGCAAAGAACGAGAAACCTCTTTTCTGTAGGTATCGGTAGTTTCATGTACCCTTCAACTAAATGTCCCGTATTAACTTTCTTTACAGTAAACTTATACTGTCACTTACGGGATATCTTCCGTGATTGTTCATTATTTTGAGGTCCCGATATTTCGACGCTGTTGCAAGCGCCATGATCGCGCGTTGACTGGCAAATGCGGGTGGATGGAAAATAAGTTGTTAAGATCAGACAAATCTATCTACCCTCTTTCTTTGTCGTTTGCTACGCGAACTACTGGAACTCGACACTAAGTCACGGCAAAACACACTCACAGTATCACCAGGTTTTGTGGAGTCCTTATTACGATGCCGCCTGCTACTTTTGAGCTTACTCAATACTGAATTCCACGTACTTGACAATTTGAAGTCATCCTCTCGATTGAAATTTTTGTCATAATCACGGAAGATATCCCGTAAGTGACTGTACAAGTTTAGTTGTAAACCGTGAAAGCTTAGTCCTATACAGTAGTAAAGTGTCGTTCGCAGCCCCCATCATCATCGCTCCTAATAAAACTCCTGTCCCTAATACTAACGCCCACAACATCAATACAAACAAGCCCATTACATCTCGAATACATACATAAAATAATCCCCCCTCACAGCGAGGGGATGCACAAATAATCGTTACGTCTGCCCACTGTCAATGCCAACCGCTCCCCCTCAATCGAATATAGGAAATTAATTCGGCTAATTGGAAAACACGCGCCGTCCCACTCCTATTAACATTTTGTATGGGAACCGTTGAATATATGGGTTCAGAAGTTCTGCTTCATTTAATCCAAGACACAAAAACTCTGAATAGATGTAGGTAATGTTTATGAATAAATATCGCTGTACTTCATGAAGAAATGCCTAGATTTTGTCTTTCGGTCCACTCTCCCTCTCACAGAAGCCTGAGCCGCATAAATGGGATGAAACGTTGCTATTACACACATATTGATCACAGTTTGGTTGCCTCGTCGGTCGAGTGGTCGCGCCACTGCTGAGCATGAGGTTCTGGGTTCGATTACCGTGTCGGACAGTGTTATTGGGTCTTCCTATCAGGAATTTTCTCAGTAGCAGCCACGGAGTCTGAATTTGTATCCGGTTGATGGCAATAGGCTCGTCCCCTATTACATGGGACACCTAACAACATAACTGGCGAAATGTGAGTGTAAGTACCATTAATTGGGTACACCTCTGCCAAACCCTTCGGGCATTACAGGCGTGATGTTATGTTTGATGTCCTATTGACCCTTAGCAGTCGCAAGCCGACGTAGATCCAGGACTTGACCTTCTCCTCCATCTGCCTGTACACCAATATCAGCAAAGCGCGGTCACGTTCAGACTTATCGATCACCACTTATTCAGACCTATCGTGCTGTTTGACTTTGTAATTGTCGCGGCTCCCATTATGGACTCAATATCTGCATAATATTATGCTAATGTATGTTGTACCCTAGAGTAGACTTCATGAGAACAAGAGATGTTAGTAATTGTGATGAAAGAATGGTTGTCAAGATGTTTCTAATTCATCTAATCTTATGGTACCCATTCCGAGGTACCTACCTACTGGATTGGAAATAATACCAGCCTATTACTGCCCCACTGCTGGGCTCATACATAGAAGGCACGAGCATTTATCACCACGCTTGCTCAAGATGGGTTGGCGATTTCAGGCTTATATTCATTACAATTCCAGGTTTCCTTCACTGACGTCTGTGATGTCAAGGATAAACTTAGAAAATACGTCATGTGAATTGAAAAAGTCACGGTACTTGCCCGTATTTGTATCCACAACCTCGTACATGAGAGGCGAGGTAAAGAGTTTCGATTGGAGTTTACCTCCAATCGATTCTAATTCTCGCTGCACTTGTTCATAATCGTTATACTGCACTGACATTGGTCGACACATGTGCATTTGCCGACACGAGTCGTACATCAGTGGCATTTGTAATGCCAACCAAACAAGATGGACAATCTAATTAAAGTTTGAAATCCGATTCTGACACTTGAAAAACGTGTTTCAGCTTCTAAGGCCTACTCGCAAAAGACATGCGTCTAGGATCATATTTTATGTGTTTTGTCAGCTTCTTGGTATTGGGAGAAATTAGAACTTAAGAACTAACCTTTAGAAGCCCAGTCCACTAGAGAGGTAACTCGTAGAGCAGGATTAGTTTGCCTCGTGTACGATGCAACGAGATTACTCAAGCTTTGCGGACTAAGCCCTCGTAGATTATTCTCGCGAGTTCGCTAGCTCTTTGGTTATTTCGTGGAGAATACTTTCTCACTTTAGATTTTGTTCTCCGCTGCATCATATTTTATCAAACCTTTTGACGCGAAAACATCTGGTAGAATATCGTATCAATGGCTGGGGAGTGGAAGTCTTATAGACAGCTGGCCCATTTAAAACAGTATTCAGCGGTATCCGGTAAGACTGGAAGCCGACGCATGTATAATTGGGAAGCATTAGGCAGAAAATTACATCTCTAAACGAAAACGATCACCAATAAAAATTTAGTTTCTGAAAGGCCAAATGGCAAAATCGGGACCCTTGGAATTTCTTCTTCGCTTCATCCAATTTCAAAATATAACTAACCTGAGCTTTTCTTCTGCCCACAGTACCCTGGTCCCATGGAAAATCTTCCGAGAGGAGCTGAACAACGTACACCCCATATCATCAGGCTTGGAGACGATGGCGCTGAAGACCACAATAGATCTCACGTGTAACGACTTCATATCCAACTTTGAGTTTGATGTGTTTACGAGGTGAGTGTTACTGCATTCCTAGGTGATAGCCAAGAGTTTCTTCAAACCTTGAAAGACTCGAGTTTTAGACCATTACTAAATTGTCTATCTTCGGCAAACTAATAAGTATGTAAAAATAAAAAATTCTCGATTCCCCGCGTCAGTGTTGTCAATTTCGCGAAATTCCCCGCTTTTTTTTATTCATTCCCCACAAAGTCCCCAAAATGATATTTTTGGAAAAAAAACGCTGTTAAAACAGCGTTTAAAAGCGTTGTAATCGGAAGGTCGCAGGTTCAAACCCTGCTCGCACTGGAATTTTTCTTTCCATGTCAAAAACAGCGTTGTAAAGTTTTAGTAAAAACTATTACAAAATACTAGAACAAGGGTGGCTCTCAAGGAAACCGTATTGCACACCTCGACAAACTCAAATTCTGGGTTCCGGTTAACTTATGCTGAACATGTAACTTACCTGTTTTTTAACAGTAGCAGCACTTTTTAACGACTTTTTCATAATTTTATTGAAAATTTCAACCGTTCGCACCAAAGTTAATGATGTAGAAATGGATGCGTTCAGAAATACAAAATCGTGTTCAAATGACAGTTGAGCAGGCATTTGATTGGTGTTGCAATTTAAAATTGTTAGTAATGACGAGCTGTTTCTGCCAAGTCCAAACGTGATTTTTTAGGTGTAAGCAATACGGGACATAAAATAGTTTTACACCCACTGAAAAAAATGGCCTGAATTCCCCGTAATTCCCCGATTTTTGTCATTCCCCGCGCTCTCCCCGCGCCAACCCTTAATTCCCCGCAAATCGGGGATTTTCCCCGCGATTGGCAGCACTGCTCATCAGCTACTTCCTTTCTTGCCATATCATCCTTCACACAGTCCATCCATCGTTTCTTTGGTCTTCCTCTACTCTTATACCCATCCACGTTCATACTCAAAACTTTCCACACGACATTTTCCTCATTCCTCCGCATCATATGCCCCTGGTAATACCACAATGGTAACTAAAATATAAAATCCTCTTGCTCTACTCACTCATATCCTTTATTCCAGGTTATTCCAACCCTGGAGCACGTTACTCCGCAACTGGCAACTGCTGGCGGTCACGCATCCAGGTTATGTGGCATTCCTCACGTACGACGAGGTCAAGGCGAGGCTCCAGAAGTATATCCATAAGGCTGGCAGTTATGTGTTTAGGTAAGGTCCCTAAGTTCTTATGGTAATATGGCGTAAATTCTTCGTCCAAAGCCGTCGGGTCTGACCAATATACCGTGTATAAACGTCACGTTGAGGGCAATTACTACTTGAAGCAGAATAAATGGAGACTACGCAGCATTTAGGGACTTCGCGCGCTATGACCACAGCTTTTGGCCGCAGAAGCTTCGACCAGGAAAAAAGTTTGTTCGCACAACCGGGCGTCCGACCAGTTTTGTTCAGGATAGCGGCTGGTCATGCGACAAGTCGTAGTCGCGTAGGCGAGGGCCCTTACTTTTCCTAACCTATGCACGGTGTAATGGACATTAACACGCAAACTGTTCCCACGAATACAGCACTTGATTGTAGATACCACCTACTAAAAAAAATTTTTGAATAGCTATTTTTTTTTACAACTGACGAAAAACGTCCAAGCATTTTCCTGAAATCGAATAGTCCCCATGCATCGCAGTGCCCTCGACATTCCGCACACGAAGCTGAAATATCTCATGTGTTTGTAAATGCAAAGGCAATACAGCATAAGCAATACCCTCAAATTTATTTATTATTACTGAAAGCTTTAGCTCGATTAGCTTAACCGAATTCTCCAGAATCCAGACCCCGCATAGACAAACACTGCTCGGGTAGCCTACTACCCAGAATTGGATGAATAAACCTTTATCAACAACATCCATTTATTTTCAGTTTACTTTGGCCCATAGATATATACCTTACAGACTAACATACATACTGATAAAATACAACTTGTGTTAGTAAATAGAACCTTAAAACTATGTTAGTAACACTTCACTTGTGCACTATGTCACTGTGCGTTCATGTGGCACTTGCCCATAGAAGCGAGGGAACACCACTCCCTACGGCCAAAGTCCTCCAAGACTAGGCGATACAACTAGAGACACGTGCGTGCACGCGGGATATAGCTAGCGATAGAATTCCCAAGGATAAACCTCAAAAAACGTTCGAGG
Source organism: Noctua janthe (assembly GCA_910589295.1). Lineage (NCBI taxonomy): Eukaryota > Metazoa > Arthropoda > Insecta > Lepidoptera > Noctuidae > Noctua > Noctua janthe. The sequence continues at coordinate 7,044,790 of OU342578.1, forward strand.
AATTTCTTTGCAGTTTACTCTTCCGTAATCGGAATAATATTGTGAAACTAACCCCACTAACTAACGTTCAGCCGTTGGTCCCGGCTGTCATTTGTAGATCTTTGACAGTCGTTACAGGTAGTCAGTGGCCCAAAAAGTCTGACAACCAGTCTTACCAAGGGGTATCGTATTACCCAGTACTGGGTTGTGGAGGTCAGATAGGCAGTCAACCATGTAAAATACTGGTATTCAGCTGCATCCGGTTAGACTGGAAGCCGACCCCAACATAGTTAGGAAAAGGCTAAAGGCAGATGATGATGATGATTGTCAGACTAACCCCATTGTGTCATAGAAAACAGTAGCTTAGATTGAACTTTTTAATTTAAATGTCAGATGTTTGAAACAGATACCTATTATCAAGGATCTTAATGTTTTATTAAATAACAGCAGAATTATTGGGTTTTAAAAGCTCTGTTCAGCGCCGAGAGCTGAAAATCCAGCAGTAGAAAGTATTTCAGGTGTTTCTTGTTGTTTTTGAGATCGGGCGTTAGGTTAACATTTAATATTCGGATCAAACAACAATAAACATGACATTTAAATTACTTTGAAATCTCTTTGATGGAACGTTTAAAATCGGCTTTTCGTCCCAAAGTATTAATCATTGCCGTCATAATTTTGTCGAAACATGAATAATTTCAGTTTCCGAATATAGTCCATTCACTGAAAACGTTATCAAACAAAGTGACACCTATCATTAGTTATGTATCAACACATTGTGTCTTAAATCCCACAGAATTGTATATCCCCATGAAAATTGTAACCTCTCTGCCTCAAAATAGGGTTCAAATTGAATTAAAGTTACCGTTTCATATACGCCAATTTTCCGACCCACTGAAATGCAACGGCTATACCAAAAAGGTTGGGGTCGGTTTGACCTTTGCCCGCGTTTTGTCAATAGATAAAAACAGCATGTGAGCATCAGTCTAGTTACACTTCTATTACGTGAGATTATGATTATATGTATAGGGTGTAAGGGACAGCCCTCAACAAATAGTCATAGGGAGGATTCAGCTCCTTATTTTGAATCATATTCCACCGGAATTTTTCTACGGATTGTATTATTTTTTTCAGGTACTATTCCTTTATTTCAATGTAAAATTACATTCCCTGTACACAGCACTCCATTTATGTAAATAATACGGCTAAAATCAAAAATCCAACAAAGGATGTTGAAATAATCTAACGAAATCAGCTGTTCACTTTCTGGCTAGCTACAGTGTTCATCGAACTCGCCGTCGCGCTTGCCGTTCGCTACGTGCGTTTTGCCACGGTAACGACACATTGCGTATGAGGAAATAAAACAAATCAAATTTATTGGATGCCCATAACATTCCTGAAACAATTTCTTGTACCGGTCATCTTAGTACGATATATTGAATTCACCCCATCAGTTTGTGGAGGGCTGTCTCGTACACCCTGTATTTTACACCTACGATGTATTGGTTAGAACTTGAACGGCCCACCTACGCAGTTCAAGTTGTGCTTCTATCTATACATAATACGTTGTAATATTAATTAACTTAAATTGGTTTCATGAAAATTCCGATATGAAAATCTTAATATATAAAAATCACATAGAATCACGCCTGTAATCCCCGAAGGGTTAGGCAGAGGTGTACCTAATAGTACACCCACATTTCGCCAGTTATGTTTAAGTCTCATGAATAGGGGGCGAGCCTATTGCTACCGGGCACTAATCCAAACTCCATCTGCTGAGAAATTCTTTTGCCCGACCTGGGGATCGAATCCAGGACCTCATGGTCGGCAGTCGCGCTTGCGACCACTAGATATAGAAATCGCGTGTCACTATATTTGTACACGATAATCACCGAAACCACTCAACCGTTTTCAAAGAAACGTGGTGAAAGATTATGGTTGGTTTCAGCTTGAAGGATAGTTTTGGACCCGGTAGGTGGCGCCATGCAAAGCAGGGGCGGGTTACTAGTAGTTTAAAAAATATTGAAATTGCACATAATATCCCCGAAGGGTTAGTTAGAGGTTTGTACACCCACATTTCGCCAGTTATGTTTAAGTCCTGTTAAGAACCATGTGTGTTCAAAATACGCTCACCAAAATCTAAGTTCAAAAAATTAGTTACCCATTACCTAACTAGATGGCGTTGACGTCGAATTAGAAGTCGGTGTTAAGATTCTCCGCCGTTTAGTTGGGGTCCTGTCGATAGAGTTCAATATATGGATAAAATTAGATCAGTATATAGTACTCGGTTGTTTTATTTTACACTCAACCTCGTATAAACACAATAAGATCAAACCTACTGTTGACTGACCATCCGCCGCATCCGGAACTCAACAGGGATTGTAATAGGGGGTGAGCCTATTACCATCAGCCGGGCACAAATCCTCACTCCGTGGCTGCTACTGAGAAATTCCAATCACCAGAACCAGTACACCAACGACGCAGTGAAATTGCACGTGCCAAACCTATGTTCTGCTTTTGTGGCGACACTAGCGATACTAAAATAACTCATGTCATGAGTCAAAGATTAGCCATTAAATGCAATGGACGCATTCTAACATATCTGCCCCCGTAGCATGACCACCGTAGACAAGGATTTCTTTGACGGAAGAATCGACAAAATGACAGATTGTGTCGACACAATGACAGATGTCTTTGCACTATCTTCATCCTTGTCTACGGTGGTCATGCTACAGGGGCTGGAACCTTGGGTTTCTTCTATTATGATGGAAATTCTTAGTATCAGCGAGGATGATAGATTAACGAGTAAATGCGTAACAAAGAAGTTAAACATAAATGGTTAAATGTGGGTGTATTAGGGGTGTGTACTACATTTCACCAGAATGTGAAATGTCTTTTGCTTACTCTTTCGTGGAGTACAGGCGTAATGTTATGTTCTCAATCTAATGGACTAATTATACGTGGTCGTTAGCCCGCATTCGAATGCTCGAAAGCCCTTGAATTAGTCACACTGGAATACGGGCTAACGACTACCAGTAGCTTAAATCAAGTACATGCACCCGCGTGCACTGATAGAAGTAAAAGGAAGGATAGATACGACGCAACTAGCGAATTCGGTTAACCGAAACGATGAAGCTGGACTTAGATTGTCCGAAGACGGGTGTGCTCGACCGCCTTCGTTTTACGACGCTTGGTCGTTTGCCCGAATTCCATAGGTCGGTAGGATCGAACAAGTGTAACTGTGCTATAATAGCCAGTCAATCAGTTGCCCTATCGTTATTAGAACCAATCACCTTCTATTTCAGGTTATCATGTACACGACTCGGCCAATGGGCGATCGGGTACGTCACAGTGGACGGTGAGATTCTACAGACGATACCGCAGAACAAGAGCTTGGTGCAAGCGTTGTTAGATGGATATCGAGAAGGATTGTAAGTTTATACTAATTGTTGAACATTTCTTACTTTTATGGACAATTTTATTTATAAACACGAGATTTCCCCATTTTCCATTTTTAAACGAAAAGCCAGGAGCTGTACTATAAAGTGTAAAAACTGTTTCAGTATGAAACAGAGAAAGATTCGATTATAAGTAGGTGTTAAATATCGATTTAAAGATGATTTCCACCAAACGGCTCGCAGCGCGTCGGATCGGAACTGATTTTACAATCTTTAAACGTTATTAAATCGTGTACACAGTATTTAAAGTCTATATTACCAAGCCGCACAAAGCAGCTTGGTCGCGGGCGTCTTCCGCGACACGCGATCGTAGCAGAAAATATGCTGCGATGCGCGATCGGCGTCGTTCGCCTGCCGTCGTATGCGACATGGTAGGAATGAAGCTATTTGACAAGGCGCAGAAACGGAAATGTTCGCAAGCGACGGTACGGAGCCGATCACATGCGTCGACATCCTGCGGGATGCAATCGGCTGTCGCCGCATCCGTTTGTAACCTCTCCGATCCGATGTGATGCGAGCCATTTGGTGAAAATCATCCTTTAAGCGACATTTATCTTCTACTGATAATCCAATCTAACAGCATCCCTTACTCTCACAAAAATACTCTAGTCATTCTAGGTCCCCATTGAAGCTCCAAAAAGCTAAGTTCCCCAACCCAATCAGGATTAACCCAGCAATTAAAAAAGCCCATACTATGCTTTCAGCTACCTATATCCCGACGGGAGGGACGTGAACCCGGATTTAAGTAGCGCCATCATTTCACCTGCCGAAGACCATATCACCGTGACGCAGGAACAGTACGAGTTGTATTGTGAAATGGGTCAGTAAACCTTTTTAGGCTTATGGTTGGTGATTCCAGTTTTACCAAATTCTGAAAAAGCAATATGAAAAAAAAAATATTATCCACCTTTGCAATAGTGAAATAATTTTCGGAATCGTATTAGTAATTTTATGCTTGGAGTCGTTCTGAGGGATCGCATCCGGAACGAGGTGATCCGAAAGAGAACCAGAGCTGTCGACATAGCTCACATAATAAGCTGAAGTGGCAATGGGCCGGCTATATTAGCCGTAGAACCGACGACTGTTGGGGTAGACGTGTTCTTAAGTGGAGACCCCGAATCGGCAAACGTAAGGTGGGACGCCATCAGGCTCGGTGGAGTGACGATCTTCGCAGGGTGGCTGGTAGCAACTGGATGAGAGTTGCTTAGAATCGAGTTGAGTGGCGTGCGATTGAGGAGGCCTATGTCCAGCAGTGGACTGCTTTAGGCTGATGATGATGAATTTAAAGATATCCTACATACGAACTTAACCTTATTATAATATTTATATAGATAACTTCATCCCACGTCTAAGAGCGGTCTTCAAGTTTAATAATAACAGGCGCACGAGTGGATCTTCAAGGTTCAGCAACAATTGCCACGGTCTTTTCTGAGACTTGTGCCTCGGACAGCATGTTGGCTGTCATTGACGACAGTCTTTAGGGGTTGTCAGAAACCTTAAAGGCTGATGACCAGTCTTGCCAAGGACTATTAAGTTACCCAGTAACTACATTCGCTCTACGTCAAAATATTGGTATTCAGCTGCATTCGCTTAGACTGGAAGACCACTCCGTAGGAAGTTTTTTTTTTTTTTAAACCTTGCCCCAGACTAGGAATTTCTCCTGTATCGTGGGTGCGTTTACAAACATTTTAATTCACACACACAAACAGCTAGACCCGGAATAACTACCTGTAGGCCATACAAATATTTGTTCCGTGCGGGGATCGAACTCGCGACACGCAACGCAGCAGTCAATCGCTCAGCCACTGCGCCAACCGTGCCGTCAGATGGTGATAACCGCGCACTATGGCTTTTTTTGTCACAGAAAAATATGAACCCCACTCATCCTCAACTCCTAACATTTCAGGTAGCACGTTCCAGTTATGTAAGATATGCGCGGAGAACGACAAGGACATCAGGATAGAACCCTGTGGTCATCTGCTATGTACACCCTGCCTAACTGCGTGGCAAATTGTGAGTAGCATTCTTATCTTTAACTGGCTGTTGCCCGCAGCTTCCTTTGCGTGAAATTATTAATAAAAAAAAATTACCTTCCGATTTTTAATCGGATTTTGTTACCAAATTTTTTTGCACGGAACCCCAATTCTTATTTTAAAATAAAAGTAGCCTAAGTTATTCCCTATAACATCAGCTATCTGCCAGTAAAAGTCACGAAAAATCGGTGTAGCCGTTTCGGAGATTAACCGGAACAAACAGACGAAAAGACAGACAGACAAAAATTGAATAAAATGTGTTTTTGTTATAAGTGTAAGTGTGTGTACCGTATATACATATTTTCATAAGCATTCAGAAAAAAACCTGTTGTTTTAATATTACAAACAGACTTTTAATTTTATTTATTTGTATATAGATAATATGCATCCATTTAAACAGTTGGACCTTCTGAGATGAATGGAATAGAAAGACATGCTTTACGGATCCCATGTAAAGGGCAGAAAGATGATGAAATCGGAAGACCACAGTTCATCTAATTTTAATTTGATACTCAAAAATCAACACTATTGCAACGGAATTTGAATTGAAATAACAATGTTCTTTCTTCATGTTTCAGGACTCGGAAGGTCAAGGCTGTCCGTTCTGTCGGGCGGAGATCAAGGGGACTGAGCAGGTCGTGGTGGATGCGTTTGTGCCGCCGCGTCCGCCCACTACGTCAGACAAGTTAGTTTTACTCATAATTTCCCTCAATAATAATAATCATTAATATTGTTGTCAATACGGTCCCGCATGATGAGAACCTCGTGAAAGCCGAGAAAGATAAGCAAATCAAGTATCTTGACTTGGCTCACGAGGTTGTCGACATGTGGGATGTGGACTCAGCGATCATTGTGCCGATAGTTGTATCAGCCCAAGGCTTAATTGCCAAGAGCCTCGACCAATACCTGAGGAGGCTCTCGTTAGGCAGCTGGATCATGGGCTTGATTCAGAAAGCCGTACTCCTGGACACGGCTCGTATTGTTAGGAGGTTCCTCTCTCTGGAGCCCTGACCGCCGGTAGCTTAGACCCTGTTCCCGATACCGGTGGGCTACAATTTTTTTTATATTTTTAAATGTTTTTTTTCTAAGGAGTATTTAAAAATGTAAATGATTTGTAAAAATATAAATAAAGGAAATAATAATTAATAACTAATTTCTCTCTGCCCGATGGCATGGCACATACGCTTCCACATTTAGTGTGCGAACCGGGTTCGATTCCCGCACGGAACAAATATTTGTATGGCCTACAGGTTTTGTTCCGAGTCTGGCTGTTTGTGTGTGTGCGAGTTTAAATGTTTGTAAACGCACCCACGACACAAGAGACATTCCTAGGGCGGGGCAAAGTTAAAAAAATAATATTATTTTATGTTCAATGAAAATTATTACAGAAACACAAAGACTGCTGTGAAACCTGTGTCATCAAACTCGTCCGGTTCCTCCGGTTCATCTGGTTGTAATGGATCTAGTAAGTTGGTTCCCATTTATTAGTTACCTTCTTGATCTGTAATCTTAAACATCACATAAAGCTCTTGTTGTTCATTATTTTGGTCAATAAATCCCAACAGCTAATATGAGATATTATTGCTAATTAATTAGTTGCTCGTTACCTCGCTGATTTAGTGGTCGCAGACGCGACTGCTGCGCATGATGTCCTGGGCTCGGTTGCCGGGACGGGGAAAGTGTTATTGGGTTTTTCCATCAGGAATTTCTCAGTAGCAGCCACAGAGTCTGAATTCATGCCCGGTTATGGCAACAGGCACGCTCCCTATTACATGCGACTAAAACATAACTGGCGAATTAATGTGGTTGTACAATTAGGTACACATCTAACTGCCTAACCCTTCAGGGATTACGGGCGTGATGTTCTGTTAATTAGTTTGATCAGGCTTGCAGATAACATGAGGCCGTCAAGTATATTCTGCTACCTATTTCCTCACATTTCTGGGCACCAACGAGGTGCTTCTCTAGAAGTTTACACCAGTTTACACAGAGACGTGACGAGACTCGACGCGGCGCGCACTCAAGCTATTTTATGCTTCATCTCCATTAAGACATGCATAGTATCGTTTAAAACTATACTATGCATTTCCTAATGGAGATAAAGCATGAAATGGCTTGACAGTGACACTGCGCTGCCGACCGCTGCCAGTTCGTTGTGAATTGACCCTTAGTAACATTGGCAAATTGTGTTCCAGGTCTGGACGTGACGATATCGGGCAGCGCGAACGGCTGGGCGCACAGAAACACTACCTTCAACGGGCTCACAGATGACATTGATGATGCTGAGGTAAACTATGCTCCTTTTACTTGAAATTAATTGATGTACAGACGAAAGGATTAGTTGGATTAGACAATAAGATCTTTATTATACTAGAATAGGATTAACTAGAAACGGGATAATTACCATGTTTACTGTTTTCTTTGAGTTCCCGATATTTCGGCGCTGTTGCAAGCACTATGGTCACGGATAAACTGAAGTTATTGCGGGTGGGTGTTTATGAGCAAACAAATCGGTCTACCCTCTTTCTTGTTCGTTTTTTTTTTTAACTCAGTACCGCTACCACTGTCACGCAACTCGATTCTGTTCCCGACACACGAAACTCACTGTGTCTGTCTTACTGCGTGCTGTGTCTGTGTGTTTCTAGTTATAATAATGTTAGTGACCATTATAGTTTAAAATCTTATATAATAAAATCTTTAGTAAACAAGAAAGTTGTTACAAAATTATGTGAAGTCCCCGACTCCTGTGCTAGGTAGACCTGTGTTACAAGAGCCAGTGCCCTCTTCCAGCACGCGAAGCATAACTGCCGTAGACAAGGGTTTTGTTGACGAAAGAAACGACAAAATGACAGATGGTGCAAAGAAACCTGTCATTGTGTCGACACAATCTGTCATTTTGTCGATTCTTCCGTCAACAAAATCCTTGTCTACGGTGTTCATGCTACGTGTGCTAGAGATGACAATACAAAGAATAATTGAGGTACGGGGAAATGCGTTTACCTAACAGTAAGTCAATAAAAGACAAAAAAAAAACAAATCAGACTACGAAAAAAAGGTGAATATTTTGAATCATAAAGGTGTGACAACCAGTCTTACCAATGGGCATCGTATTACCCAGTACTAACTGGGTTGTGGAGGTCAGATATGCAGTTATTCCACGTAAAATACTGGTATTCAGCTGCATCCAGTTAGGCTGGAAGCCGACCCCAACGTAGTTGGGAAAAAGCTAGGCAGAGGATGATGAGTTTGAAACATAAAATTTTTCTTATCTGCCATAGTCGTAGTCACGACTTACCTAGGGCTGATTTTCCAACAGTGAGATGACTTTCACCTAAGGAATAATATGACGGCTTTCTTAAATAAAATGTTTGTCAAAGCGATTTATTCCTAAGATACTATGCCATATTTACGGCCGTGAACCATGCATGCGGCCAATACGTGAATATGTCTAGTACTTTGTCTATAATTCATGCCTGTGTCACTGTACCTATATAAAGATGTGGCATATTTAAGTTGACATGATAACATACCCTCAGGGCATCACAGGATGCAATCGCGGCTTTTTAAAAAAAAATATTCAGTAAATCAGCAAGATCGAGTGCATAAGATTAAACTGCAGTATTTTTATCGATCAATATCATTCATTTTTGTTATAAATGTCACAATACTGCATAAAATATAATCTAAGTTATCAGAGCGATACGTTATCAATGAAGCTTACTTCTCCTGATAAGGCAGTATGAATGAAAACCTTTATCTGATTGTAATATCTTTTTGACTTTTATGAATGACCTGATTTTGTCCTTTTGTCTGTATGTCAATTAAGGCTTAAACACTTAGATTTTTAAAGGACTTCCCCGAAATGAAATTAAATAAACAAAGATGGTAGTAGTATAAAAAACATCGTGAGGAGACCGGCATGTCCTAGAACCAAAAGTTCGAAGAAATGTGACATCTACCAACCCGCACTGGGCCCGCGTGGTGGATTGTAGCCCATTCCCTCTCATAGAGAGGAGGCCGTGTGTCCCAGCAGTGGGAACATTATAGGCTGATTATTCTATGTTATGGTAGTAGTATAGTAGTGAGGAGCTCGTGGCTAAATAATAACAGCCGCTCGGATCGATCTTTAGGTTAAGCCGTGCTTGTCTGGGTTGGTCTGTGGATGGGTGACCACCCATTACATACAGAGTTTCCTCCGTGCCTCGGAAAGCACGTTAAGCCGTTGGTCCCGGGTGTCATTTGTAGATCTTTGACAGTCGTTAGGTAATCAGTGGCCCAAAAAGTCTGACAACCAGTCTTACCAAGGGGTATCGTATTACCCAGTACTAACTGGGTTGTGGAGGTCAGATAGGCAGTCGCTCCATGTAAAATATTGGTATTCAGCTGCATCCGGTTAGACTGGAAGCCGACCCCAATATAGTTGGGAAAAGGCTAGGCAGATGATGATGGTATGGTAGTAGTATACAGGCTGAAAGATAACCGACGCACAAATAGTTATCACGTATTCAGTATATCATTCTGAACCCCACATAAAAAAAAATCTGCTGTTCCATACATTTTGACCGTTGCGTAAAGTATTACACTTTTGTATAATACATCAGATTTTTTTTTATTCATTGCTTTTGGGAAATGTGGGGGAAGCGGGGAGGTTTCTTAATGATGTACTGAATACGTGGTATTCGTATGTATGTTGGTGTATAATATACAGGGTGTAAACAGACCCTTCACATAGCCGTCAACCAAGCATTCTGTACATCAAACTAAGTAACTTTACGCAAAAATTATTGCTGGGAAACCGACTTTTTTTTGGGGGTGAAAAATCACGTTTTACGGTAGGACTCGATGGAAAGCACTCAAAGCATTGTGCTGATGGATGGATTGAATAGTAAGAGGGTCGTGGAGGTGTGTAAAGTAAAAATCATACATTAAAAACATGTATTTAAAAAAAATAATGTGAGAAAGTTAGAACTTTGACCCCCAATATCTCCGTAACTAGAAGGTTCCCAGATATGGTCTAGAACAAAAAAATGATCGCAAAGACGGGTAGAACAAGTACCTTTCAGATATGTTATCGCCCAAAAAATCTGACAACCAGTCTTACCAAGGGGTATCGTATTACCCAGTACTAACTGGGTTGTGGAGGTCAGATAGGCAATCGCTCCATGTAAACTACTGGTATTCAGCTGCATCCGGTTAGACTGGAAGCCGACCCCAACATAGTTGGGAAAAGGCTATGTGGCGATTATAACAATCATCATCATCATCTATGATGATGATTGTTATAATCGCCACATGCGCCAAAAGGATTGGTGATCGCAGTACATTTATAATTTGAATTTGTTAAACCCTGATAGCTCCTAACCGCGGTTTAAGTGGACTGATCGCTCTCAGTTTAATTGGTGAAATTTGGCCTCACTGAATCAAAGTGTTTCGCGTAAAAACCCTGGTTTCGTTTCTCGTATAAAAAATAAATATGTTCCCGTGAAGTTGGAAAGCTTTTGAATTTTTAAATGGCTTTTTGCCGTTGTCCTTTCAAACCATATAAGTCGGCCTTTGTTACTTATACTTAAATTAAGGGAACTAGAACTGTGTAAACATCTCCTTTAACAAGTAGTAAGTAGAGTAGTTATTTCAGTACATCTCACAATATTTTCAATATCATTAGACCATGTGGTCGAAATAGGAATGAGATTGACTTTGAAGTTTGCTCTGAAGACTTTCAATGACAGTCTTTTGCTTATTTAGACTTCATATGCCCGTTTTCACGTATACTAGGCTACACCCAAATACGTTGTGGTGATTACCAACTGTTATGGGTGGAAGAGACATCGACGTACAAACGGTTACCACGTGTTTAGTGCAACATTCTGAATCGGGGACCTCACTCAAGTGTTTCATCTCTAATTTTAAAAAAAAACCTGCTGTTCCATACATTTTGACTGTAGGTATTGCACTTTTGTAATGATGTACTTGTTCAGTACATCATTTTGAACTCCCCCACCCAGTCTTTTTGTCAATCTCTATGCAAAAAAAAAACAGCTGTTTCCTACAAAAGTGCAATACCTACGGTCAAAATGTATGGAACAACTGTTTTTTTTTTTTTAAATTAGAGATAAAATACTTTTTTGAGTGATAACAGTTTGTGCGTCGATGACCGTTCCACCCCATTTTAAAAAACTTTGCCAATAAAACTCATATCCAATTCTCGAAAAGAAAAAAAGAAACATGAAATCCCCATACGATAGTAGATAGAATATTTTGATGCATGTTTAAAATGCATTTTTTTTCTACGAATCGGTTATGATTTTCTTTGGGAAAGTTGTTTAATAACAAGGGTAGTTTCACCTCCTTGAAGGACGCAGCTGAATACATCGCCACCATGTACAACGATGGCGCCGTGTCTCCTAATATAAGTGAAAACGTGTGATACTCTAATAATCATAACTACAGCATGGTGTGCATTTTGTTTGTTTGTTTGTTTGGCCGTGTGGCATGTTTGTCGTCGTTTGAGCTTTTATTTATTCGTTTTTTCTCATTTATCTGTTATTTATTTCGTTTATTCTAAATGGTTATGGTATCTGTGACATTTTATGCAATAAATATATTGAAAAATAAACCAGCTTTCCTGCCAATTTAAATATTGTCGGAGTTTTGAGACTCAGCTATTGTTACATAAGAGCAACAGTAAATTTATAGAAACAAGAAATATGCAATTTAAGATCGGAGTTGCTTGTCTACAGCTCAAAAACGGTATTTCGCAACAGCAAATATTTGTATAATATAGCTTGTCTTGCGTCTGTCGAAGCCTCTCTTCGACACCACTGTCTAAGAGTTCACACGTGATGTTCGTGTCGTTATGGCTCGGCTTATCTCGAATTGTGCCGAGACTATCCGATTCGATGAGCGATGGAGGAGACGTCAAACATAACATAACATCACGCCTGTAATCCCCGAAGGGTTAGGCAGAGGTGTGCCTAATAGTACACCCACATTTCGCCAGTTAAGTTTAAGTCCCATGTAATTGGGGGCGAGCCTATTGCTTTCAACCGTTCACAAATCGAACTCCGTGGCTGCTACTGAGAATTTCCAGATGGAAAAACCCAATAACATTTTGCCTGACCCGGGAATCGAACCCAGTACCTCGTGCTCAGGAGTCTTACTAGCGACCACTATACAATGTGTAGTAAAATTACTGCCGAATAAAAAGTGTCGAACAAAGCAAGTATAGCACCACTATTTGGTCAAGGTTCACAAAAGTATAAATAAAAAAAATGTCACAGATAACCATTTACCGATGCATGCGTTTCTCATAAAAACATAATGTATGTTTGTTTTGCAGAGGCTGCGGCGGAAATCCCCGCATGCTTAGCTTGCTCGGGTAGTTGTGTATGCTTGACGAATGACGAATGACGACGGCACCGCCACGGATCACACATTTCATCATTTTGTTTTTTTGTATTGTTCTGTCTAAAGCCATACACGCTAGATTATGCATTACAATTTAATAAGTGCATGCACAACAGAGTTCCCAAGGATAACTGTACAGTTCTCTCCTACACACGTTCAGTTTGACTGGTACAGGCAAAACTGCACATGCGTAACCTATCGTCTGTGTCTTGCTTAAGTGTCTGAAAGAAAACGGGGAACGGTTGTTTGAGGGACCTTGTAGATAACATGCTAACTGAGGCTTAAAAAAAACATGAGCAGTGTTAACTTTTAAAACAGACTTGTAGTTGAGCAAGAATCTTTTGACTAGAATCGGAACTTAAACGTCCATTTTTTTTTTTCAATACTGTTTCACGAAAGAATTTTTAAATAACTACCAGCAACGCCCCTACGTCATTATGTCATACGCCAAAAGATCAAAGAGCAAATTCACCGCAGATATACAACCTTAGTTTTAGTATATGCGAAACCTGAAACACGGGTCTAGTATTTTTATGTGAAGAATCTATGTACAAAATTTTAAAACCGTATCATGAAAAATAATAAAGTTATAAGCTTGTTTTGTTCCTTGGTTGTCCGCACAAAAACGTGGACACCACGCGGTGCAGCCGCGCGCTCGCCTTCGGCGTCGTCTTGAGCTCATTGATAAAAATAATATAGCAGTAGGTACCTAAATGATTGCGATAGGTACTTAGCGTCCAACTTGTAACCTTTTTTAAATATTTTTAGGGACAAAATAGAACATAGTTTAAAAATTATTGGAATCGATTCAGTTACTTCTTCTGAACAAACTATATTCAAGTGTCGCATATACTAAAAATAATGCTGTAGATATACCTAGATAATACAAGAGCACCTACTCTGCGTACCCGGCTTAAGCATTTTATGCTTAACGTGGCTACTGTCATAACAAGATAATTTGTTTAAAACTCAAGAACTTAATTCTAGATATTTAAAGAACAAAAACGTAGTATATTTTATATAGTAACTAAATAGTGCTTATGACGTCATACTATAGTAGGTAGTCAAAAAAAAAAACACGCTTGGTTTTCATACGGTTCGTGATACTTGCGTTATCTAAGTACAGACGCCAGCACATCAACAAACAGTCAACTACAATCTGTCAAATTTCTTTAATAGATTTTCAACCTTATCGCTAAAGCATCAAGTTCAAGGTTGATTGGGAAAATTTGAAAGTATCGGGTAGCTTGACGTGCAAGCGTCTGTACATCTATATCTGTGGAAATCACACTCGTACTTCATTTATTTAAAAAACATTAGTATAGACAATCGTTTTCCCCCCATTTTCTTTTTGACACCTACGCGCTTTAGTTTGTGAAGCATGTTTTTTTTATGAATGTTATAATTTGGCTGAGAAATGTAAGTTTTTTTTACAGTGCTGCATGTTTTTTTGGCGCGTAACCACCAGTTCGGCGGCCATCTTATTTTTAAAAACAGACCTTCATCCTTAAATATTTTCACAAATGTTTACTGACAATGTCATTCAAGTATCAAATGATTCCATGCAGCACTGTAGACGTTTGTCGCCTGTGATTGTAGGATAGAATTGTGATGACGGAACAGCATCTCAACGTCTCTTAAAACTTTCGAAACAAAACTATTATCTGAAATGAAAGAGATATTAATTTTATCAATTAAATAAACCAACTCCATCTTCCAAAAAAATCACGAACCCGGCTCCCTCGGCAAAGTAGGATGCTATAGATAGGCTCATAATACAGGGCGCAAGAGACATCGACGCACAAACTATGTATAAATCATAAATTCAGCACAATAAGTTTCTAGACCCTATAGATCTTTTCTTTTCTTATAAAAACTATTCCCTTTTAAAGACTGAAAAAATAACTGCTTATTCAAAAATGCGGTCAAAATTTATGGAACTGCTGCAAGAAGTGAATTGAAAATAATAATAATTTATTTATTGGCATAAATAAATAATTTACATGGTTGTGAATCACTGGTGCCTGTAATAGGTACTGAAACACCTGTATTACAGGTATATATGTTGATGTTATCAGTACCTTTTTTTTTCGTATGGGAAATCACCAAATTACCACAACACCACCACCCACTCTGGGCGGGGCGGAAAAGAGTGTCAGACTTGTCCTGACTAAAACTCATCCATGTTCCTTCTTTACCCTTTGTGTTCCAGGGCCGCGGTATCTCTTTCGAACAGTCCCGCAATGTTATCAGTCCCTTCACCCCTGTTGAAGACGATATATTGAAAAATATGTGGTTTTTCTATTTCGTGTAACTTGTTAAGTATGTGGAATAGGGATTTAAAATTTTGGTACACGTTTTTTGACTCTTTGTTCTAGTATCATGTAAAAGGAATACACGATTCAATAAATTTTTCTCGAGACTAAAATATTTCAAAGTTATATCTATTTTTTTTACTCTTTTCTACATCACAGCGTAACGCTTAAGAGTTCTTTAATGGAATTTACTTTAAAACATAGAGAATTATCATATCAAAGTTTACTCAAAGTAGTTTTAAATTTAATTCATTTATTTTGTTAAAAAAGCAGTAAATTCGATTTGTCACATACGTCGTTTTATTCCGAGCGCACGCACATTATAGCCATCTCTTCTTTTGCGTTTCAAAAGTAATTGCATCACTTTCGCTCGCTTAGTGGATCAGTCGACCTACGATTTATTTTCGAGATAGCGCCTTTAGTCTAAAAGATATGCCTTATGACGTCACGAGTCTCATAGAGTTTCCGCCATCACAATTCTATCCCTGCTTGTAGTCTATTACGGTTGTAAAAAAGTTTATTTGTCTGTATATTGTGAATAACTCAGAAATTATGTTACAGCTTACTAGTGATTGTGTTTGTCTTAGGGCGAATTTCACCAGTATTAGCCACCCAACCAAGAGCTGTCAGTGTCATCAATGCTATGGGATATTGAAACTGACAGGTGATGAACGCGGTTTAGTTTTGTTGATCGCGTTTAGTTGCAATGGTGAAATTGGCTCTTTATATTTAGTGACTTTTCGCGTTGGGACTTGCACGTTCTTTCAGATCATGTAAGCTGTTGTTTTACTGTTAAGATATTCGCTGATAATTGATAGTGCACAAAACGTAGGTAATTTAAAAAAAAGTTGACTTGGGTCATGAATGTTTAAACAAGTTCAATGAAGTTTCAACTAAATAACATTATAGCAAGCACAGCTATAGCATTTGATGACTAAAAAATCAATTCAAGTTCGAATATGTTGAGCACAAACGTGAAAGGACGTGTTTTTTTTTCGACGATGTAAAAAAACGCATAAAAGTTACTTATAAATTGGTGCAATTGTACTGAATATAATTTATTGGCATTTACACGCTTGTTGCAAAAGTGGTATAGAACACACTTTTTCACAATTAATTTATTTATAAATGTTTTACTTATGCAGTCACACCTCATTTGTGAATGCCATGATCACAGATCTTATCATCAGAAATCGGCGATGTTTTTTTCTTTTTTAATTATACCACTTTTGCAGCCAACAACAATTATTTATTTTTATTATTTAAGTCACTTTACATTATTTGTATGATAGGAAATATTCTCCTAAGCAAAATATTCGCCATTTTGTTTTCTCTTGTTGCCGAAACTCGTGCTATTAATGCAATCGTAATAATTTAATTAATTATTTATGTTAATACCCGTGACTTTGTCCGTTACAAATTTTGGAATAGTATATAAAATTAATTGAAGTCCTTTGACAATATTTGATGTAATTCTATTGTTTGTTTACGGAAATATTTTTCAACATTATTTAGGGTAAAAAAAGACTGCATCAATGTGTATTCTACACTGCAAGCTTTTATTGTCCATTTTAATATGATGAAAAGTAAAAGATCTGAATACAAATGACTTAATTCTACTCTTTTACAAATATAAGGCCGCGTTCTAACCAAAGCAAACGCCGCGCGAACACACGCACGACCTTTCCGTTCATTTTGTTCGGCGAACTCGAACGCGTGGTCTCTCCGACAGAGGTTGCATTTTAAGAACCAAAGTAAATTCATACTTGACTAGACGTAACAAAATACAGATTCCAATGTTTAGATATCGACCCCAAGGCGTCAAAGAAGATTTCCCTTCACGGCATTGAATATTGGAAACTGTATCTAGTAACTATAGTAGCTACCAGTAGCGAAGGGTCAATTTTTGTAAGAGGTAAGCCGGAGTCTATAATCTTTAATGTGATTATATATTTGTCTATAGAGTACCGACTGTGTCATTTTTCAAATCGAGTTGTATGGAACCTTCGCCACTGGTAGCTACATATGAATTTACGTTGGCTAAAAATAAATGCTCTGGCCGTACCCGGTGCGCGCTGGCCAATAATTTCCAGACAAAATGAGTAACATAATTATGAATGTCACAATCGCGTCCTTGAGCAACCGATAGCTTTGGTCGGGACGCGGGGTCCACTGAATAAAATATTTTTTTAAATGAATTTAGTCCTTTTTGTTTTTCAATTTTCGGCCTGTATTACTAAAATTAATATTATTATGAAATAAGTAAGTTAATTTTCCGCATATTTTGTTATGTTTACGCTTAGCTCGTATTAGACGTATTATTTGACGTTAAGCAATAATTTAATTTTTATTATTTTTCGTATTATTATGACGATTTAATGATTTATTTATTTTTAAGTGTATTTTTTATGTTGAAAATATACGCTTGGTGATATGTGCTTTTGTGTTTTTGTTTCCTATGCCTGTTTGGTTTTTTTTTTTGCTTTTTTGTAAGTCCACACTCACACACACATACTTTATATTGACAGCATGTAAAAAAGTGCATGCATATGATTTCTTTTGGAATTCCATATTTTTGCATGATTGCATTTACCAATCATTTGACGAAACTCTTTACCCAGGACTGTACTGCTGGGTCTACTTCTAATACCCCCCCTCCCCCCCCCCCCCCCCCTTCTATACCTGTTTTTGAGTTTTTAAGTGTAACTAAGGTTTTTCATATCACAAAACAAGTTTTTTTGATATCATAAAAATAATATAAGGAAGACATTGTTGAGGATGACCGCTCGTCATAACTGTCACTATGCCAGTGGCGTAGTAGTAGCTGATACTTGTTAAATTATACGTAACTATCTTTTGCTTGCGGCTTCACCCGCGTGGATGTCGAAAAATATCCCACCCGAACAATAATAGATACTTACATTCATCCCCCTTCTTAACCCTTCGGGGGTTGAGTTATCAAAAACGCTGAGACACGTATAAATTAATTTTCAATCGTCAGCCTAAATACAAAATTTGAAGATCCTAACTTCAAAACTGACGGACTTTCATATAAACTTCCATCCCCTATTTTACCCCTTTAGGGGTTGAATTCCCAAAAATCCTTTCTTAGTGGATACTTACCCTGCACAAAGAACACATCCTCCAAGTTTCATGTCTCTAGGACCAGCGGTTTGGGCTGAGTTTTGATAATCACCCAGTCAGTCAAGTCAGTTTATCATTAAATATATATAGATGTCGGATTGTGAGGTCTTTTCCATTAGACCCAAAATCATGTGAGCAGGAGATTGGTTTCGTGCAACGAACATACAATAGGTGCGATACACTGCGTTCATTAAACTAACTATTTACTTGGGTTACAATTTCAATAACACTGGGCATAATGAATCGGGTACCGTTCCGGGACGTCTTAGTTCCGCTGCGATCAGACACTGTCTGTCGTCCTCGCTGCGAGCTCAAACATCACGACTCTGTAGCGCGCTGTTTATGTGTGGGTAGACTTGTAAGTAGGTCGCCTGATGCCGAATCATTTTATGTCCGTACTAATGACCGTATCCGACATATAAAATAGCATTCACTAATCTCGTACTTATACTAAACAAAACAAAAATAAAGTTATGTCAAAATTCTGAGAGTTGGTAAGAAATAGATATAACACGAACATAGCGCAGGCGGGGCATAACGCGTGAATTGCACAGAAGCGGGGTCGGCTCGTGTCTGTAGCGTGAGACGCGTTGTTCATTGCCTTCGAAATCCACGAATCTGCATTTTGCAGCTGTTGAACTGCATGTTTTCAGTTTTTGTAACTAGGCTCGTACAAACAAAGTATGTTTACGAGCACATTATATAATTTTACGTTAAGATCCATGGAACTGTTTTTTTTTAATATTCATAAAATCAAAAGAGACAAGCGCCATGCCCGTCCCGCACACGCTTCTATGTAAAGGCTTATCGAGAAATACATGTATTACAACGAAATGCAACGCCGCTACACAAAATCTTGACCCGGTCGTGCTGTTTGTGGCGGCGGCGAGGGGTTCACGACACGAGCGACACCCGACGCGCCGATCCCTTGCGCCCTCTATGTGTGATATTGTCCATATAAATACATAAAATGACACCCACCGTTCCGCGGCCGCTCCCTGTGTGTGTTGCGCTTAGTTATTAAGGAATATTGATTCACCCGATGCCGTCCTCTCCCGCCAGGACTGGGCCGAGTTCAACGCGGCCACGTCCAGCATCGCGGCGCTGCGGCCGCGCGTGCGCTCGCCGGGCGCGTCCCCGCGGCAGTCCCCGCTGGCGCCGCGCCGCGCGCCCGCGCCCGCCGAGAACGCGTACGGCGAGCTGCGCGCGCCGCCGCTGCCGCCGCGCAAGAGTCTGTCGCCCGCAGAGAATGTCATAGTAGCTGCCTCCAGTGTGCAGGATATAGCTGCTGCCAGCAGTGCGCATGGTGAGTTTCTACGTGAAGAGACCAATAGAAACAAAAACAATTTTACCTAATGAAAACGCGGTACGGAAACTGTTAACCAAAGTTATAACTATGTCTGCCAGGGCTGCGGGACTGTTCGAAAGAGACACCGTGGCCCTGGAACACAAAGGGCAAAGAAGGAACATGGATGGGTTTTAGTCAGTACAAGACTGACACTCCCCTCCACTCCGCCCAGAGTGGGAGGGGGTCATTTGATGATTTCCGATCCGGAAAAAAAAAAAAAAAAAGTTATAACTATGTCTTCAGGAGTTTTCCGAAAGATTGTTCCCGAATCTAGATCGGAGTGCGTTAACTGGCCCCTCTATGACCGATCATAAATGTAAGTAATTTGTCGCTATATACAGGGTATAACAGAAAGGGTATAGTCATATGAAAGGATATGCTGCGGACCATCAAACTGAACAACTTTCTCCTTGGGTCCAATATCGAAAATGCAAAAAAATTATCAGCTCACCGATTCATTTGGGTCGAGTAGGTATTGAAATTTGCGTCTTCGTCATCAGCCAATCAAAAGTCATTTATTCAAACTAGACTTCGAATCAACGCTTTATGAACTTCTAAAATGTTATAACTTATATCATTTACACATAAGACATTCCGCCAAGAAAGCCGCCCTTAACTACTTCCTAGTGATTTTTTACCGGGGAGAACTCCGTTTCACTTGAGACTATGTGTTCTTCAATAAATTTGTCGGTATCTTGACGAGTGGACTGTATTGATTTGTTTGTATTGATGTTTTGGCGCTGGCAGTAGGTTGTGTGGCGACTGGAAAGCAAGCTCTTGAATCTTCGAAAATAATATTTGCTGATAGACACGATCAACTCGCGTGTGACAATCTTGAGAGCAAAATTCAATGTTGCTAGACTAAAAAAAAATGTTTCTATATTTTAATGTAGGTACTCTGTTGGTGTTGCCAGCAACATTTTATAAAGTACTTTTTTATCTATTTAATAGAAGCAACATATCCGTCCTATCTATTTATTCTATCACATTCACGAACAACACGTTGTTACCTCTTTTAAGCCGCGTTGACACGATCAGAGTATGCTCGGATCGAGTTGACTCGGATGGCAACCCATAATCCGAGCGTACTCGGATGGGTGGGTATGGGTTTGAGCACTCGGTCTGAGCATACTCTGATCGTGTCAAATCGGCTTTTTAGCACTTATGGAGCACATAACACAGCTAGGTTATCAAAAAAAAAACACTAACAAAGGTTCACAGCGAAACAATCTTCAAAATGCTTTCCTTATTACGTCATTAATCTATCAATTGTTTCTTTATCTTTGCAGCAGAACCTAGAAGACGGTCGTCATTGGAACCGGAGCCCGACTCGCGGCACCGACTGACGTCTATCATCACAGGATCCACGGAGACCATCACCGGCCTCATTGACACTAGGCACGAGGTATGTTATATAACATTATTGTTATGAGTAATATCTGAAGACGTTCGTCATTAGAACCGGAGCCGACTCGCGGCACCGCCTGCCGTCCATCATCACAGGATCCATGGAGACCATCACCGGGGCTCATTGACACTAGGAATGAGGTAAATACCTATTTCAAACCTCTTAATTCCTATACTATTCAGCTGAAGCTTTAACTGTTTTATTTGGTGTCGAAACGAATTAATTGGTCCAAGATCTGCTAATGATGTAAAAAAACCGGCCTACCTGACGCTGGTACAATTTCTTTACTTTATTTGTTTTCGGAATTTGTGACATAAGCCAGGTTTTTAATTAAGTAGGTGCTCGTGGGATGTAATTATTACTTCAATAATCATCAAAATCTTAGCATTGAAAACGCTTCTCTCTACTTTCAGATACCACCCGACCCTCGAGCCTTCGAAAAGCCTCGTCGCGCTTGCACCCCACAATCTAACAGCCGCCCCCTCCCCGCGCCCCCTCCCGAACGACCCCACACCCCCACCCCCACAGAACCGAAACCAGAACCGCGACACATACCCGACAACAGATACAACCCCGACAGGCAAGAGCGGCCGGATCCAGTCCCGAACAGACAAGACAAACCGCAAGAAAACAGACACAACATGCCAGAAAACAGGCAAAACGACAGGCACGTCCCAGAACGGCACATGCCAGAAAGAATAACGCAAGACCGACACGTCCAAACTACGCAAGAAAGGCCAGAACGAGTCGAAATTCGACCGGAACGTCGCATTCCTACCCCAGACAGACAAGAGAGGCATATACAGACAGACAATAGACACGAAATTAGAGTAATGGACAATAGGCAAGATAATAGGCACCTCCCTGAAAAAACAGAGAGGCATTTACCGTTATCAGAAACTCGGCATACAGATTTCCGGCTTCCACCTGAAAGGCCGCCGGACAAACCAGAGAGAATAATAGAATCTAGGTGTAGTTTTGACCGGGAGACCAGGCTAGAGAGTAGGGCGCCCCCTAGGCAACGGTCTTTGCCTGCGACGACCAGTGGGAGTGTAGACCACCCTACCAAGTCCACGACTATGCCTAAGTTTCCCTCTGAGGATAATAAAGACCCACCGTATGAGAATGTGGCTGTGGAGAAGAATGAGCTGGCTGTTCTACGTGAGTATTGTAATAATAATAATATTGTTTTTGTAACATAACAGCCTGTAATCCTGGAAGGGTAAGACAGAGGTGTACCTAATAGTACACCCACATTTCGCCAGTTATGTATAAGTCACATGAAATAGAGGGCAAGTCTATTGCCATCAACCGGGCACAAATCCAGACTCCGTGGCTGCTACTGATAAATTCCTGATGGAAAAACCCAATAGCATTTTGCCCGCCCTGAGAATCAAACTCAGGACCTCACGCTCAGCAGTTGCGCTTGCGACTACTAGACTAACGAGGCAGTGTAGATATTGTTTTTTTTTGTCTTATAATTCAGTTAAATCTACTAGTGCACCGGTTTATTTATTCTTATTTATGATATCGTTTTATTATTGCAAAATGCAAGCCGCATTTAGCGAAATAACAAAATTTATACAACATTATTTTTAGTATATGCGAAACCTGAATATAGTTTGTTTAGAATAAGTAACTGAATCGATTCCAATAATTTTTTAATGTTATAACTTTACTTTTAATACCTTCACGACCCCTGTACTATTCAATGAACCCATCAATCAGCACAATGTTTTGAGTACGTTACTTTGAGCCCGACCCAAAAAAATAAAAATCGTTTCCCAGCAATCATTATTGTCTAGAGTTACTTAGTTTGATGTACAAAAAGCTTGGTTGACGGCTTCGTGAAGGGTTCGTTTACACCTTATATACTACATAATATCGTATTATCGTATAACTCAAAGCAGAATTTATTTCACTTTTGGGAGTAAGCCAAATCTGCTCTAATAGATTTGAATAGAGCAAAACAACAATCTTGATATCGCATCCGATTTTTCTGCGTCTGTAGTATATTATGTTCTAAGTTCCAACATGAAGGCCTGTCATGATTTTTATTTTACTGACAAATTCTTTTTTTTTCATTTTTCAGCTAAAAAAATCAACCCACTAACCCACGACAAGCATGGCCGGAAGTACGGAGACAACGTATCATACGAGAACATAAACTTAGACTACATCGCGCGCTTGGTCGGCGAAGGTTACCCGAAAGACATTGTCGTACGCGCATTGGGGATCACGCGAAATGACCTCGAGATGGCGTGCGATATACTGCACGAGTTTGGATCTAAAGTAACTAATAAGTGTTAATCGTAGGTAGTTTGTTCTTTAAATTATTCGTTTGGTGGGGTCAGTGGACGTTTTAAAACCTTTAATGAACTTATTTAAATTTGTTACTTGATATTCTCCTTTAGAAGAATGAATTTTGCTAGGTTTTTATCAGTCTTTTGACACCTAAGTCCAATTTGACCAACGAAACTAGCATCAGCACATCAAAACCGCATTCGAGAGCTGTCAATGTCAAAACTGCCAATAGAATATTGAAACTACGAGCTTTTGAACGCCGTTTAGATGTGCTAATTGCGGTTAGTTTCATTGGTGAATTATCGGCAGTTATAGTATTTGCGATTTCAATGAAAAATATATTTAAAAAAAAAACAAATATTTCATCGGATTAGAAAAAAAAACAGCTGTTTCCTAGGAAACTGCGATACCTACACTGTCAAAAAGTATGGAGCAGCAGTTTTTTTTTTAAACGACCGATGAAAAATTTCTATGTGAACGGGGTTCAAAAAAATGTACCTACCGTTTACGTATTAACCGTTTTAGCGTCGGTGTATTCCACCTTGTATGTGAACAATTCTTCTATTAAACATTAAAAAAAATATGAAATGACCACTCACTTCACCAAATCGTCACTAAAGGTTTAGAATTCGTACCTTATGAACTAAATATAAGTCTGATTTTAACGTGTAAATATTTCAGTGTCATCGTTTGTTTATTTGACATAGAAAAATAGAACTTAATCACGCTTAACATAACCACTATTTTAATTTGAACAATAGCAGCGAGTATAATCCTATAGTCAGTAACGAATACTACGGGTTTTACATTTTTGAGCAGAATTTGGCAGATTTTTTAGAATTATTACTTTATTTTATTTCTGATCATTTGAGATTTGTTCACTGTAGTATCAGCCTATAATGTTCCCACTGCTGGGACACAGACCTCTCTATGAGAGGGTGTGGGCTGTAATCCACAGCGCAGTGATTGGTTTGGCAAAATAACAACAGCCAACCAAATTGACGAAAGGAAAATTTATGAAAGGAGTGTGCGTTTATTATTTGTCGCACAAATTCCACGCACAAGACTTTGCGCAAAATATTTATAACTTCAAAATTATAAAAATAAAATTATTTTAGCAAACAATCATTAGAATAGGTAAAAAAATATCACTAAGGTTGAATTTGTTAAAAACAAGCATCATACTATTAACTTGTAAGTGAAAAATTAGAGTTCTATAATGTAAAATTAATTTTTAATAGTTAATTAATTACTAAAATAAAATTGATTCTTTAGAATACCTTCGGAACACCAAAAGTGTTGCATTATTTTTATTGGTAATATTCGCAGAGTGGGCAAAGTGTCCATTTTCCGGGCAATGTCGATAATGCCTGAACATTCTGGGAATTAATGATAGGTTACAAATGAGGAATAGAATCTGCGATGTTCACTTTGCCCGTATAAAATAATTATACAACTTTTATGACTCTCATATACCAATGGATGCAAAATACAGTATCCGAAAGATCCTTGTGTATACAAGAGCTTGGTAAAATGACAGATTGACAGGCTGTCAATACGGATAGGTAGAGTTCAAATAAATTGTCCTTAATCGACTACTGATCGAACCTGTCGTTTTAAAAACTAAAATCGTGTGATAGTATTATAAATTAATAAATAAATAAACTTAATATTAAGGCACGTGTAATGTATTTATTTCGCATCATTTAGTGACAGTAAAACATTTATTCCAGTGGTTTTTATTTTAATCAGTATTCATTTTAACTCAATCTAATTTTCATTAAATAATAAAAATGCTTTGTAAATAGTTACTTGTACGAATAAATATCGTCTATATTTTCATATAAAATCGCTGTCTCATGTTTACTTAATAGTGGTTCATATAGAATATATTTTTTCATATTTATGTCATATTTATGTATGGAAATAATACAAATTTTGACACTTCGACTTATGACACTTGCAATATTTAATGTCTAGTATATAACACTTAATATTGTTGATGTAAATAATAATTCATATTTATATTTTTTTTTTATAAAAAATAAACTCGTACGTGTTGCATTGATCTTCCTTATTGGTATAATATTAGAAAAAAAAGATGTAGCTAGTTCGATAAGTTTTTACTAAAAATAAAAACAAATTCTTTTGAAACTCGAAGAAAGAGCTTAATTATGGCACCAACGTTTCCTGATATTGTTCTTCGTATTTTTCTATAAGAAATTTTGTAAAAGTGCAAATTTTCGAATTGCTCGCCTTTTCTTTTTATATTGCTTATACACTTGTAAGAAAACTGCTTCAAATCATAATAAATATGCGTTTTTTTTTAATTCAACTGTTAATATTTTGTTTGGCCTTATCTCAGTTGATTTTCAACTGAATTACGATGCAGTTTTTGCAAGACAATTAATGTGCTTAGTGAATGACTTGACTGAATTTTTAGGTTTAAATCTATCTAGTCTTAATATTTCACTTTTTTGCTAATTTCATCGGTTCGTTTGTAATAGGTAATTAAATGAGGATGATATAGGTACATTGTAATTAATGCCAGTAATTCTTAATATTACATCTGTAATGAATAAATATAGTTCGTAGTTCCCACTGAAGTTTTAGGTACCTGTACAGGGTGGAAGTGACACCGACCCTAAACCGGTTACCACGTAATCAGTTCATCATTCTGAACCCCCCACACACAAAAATTTTCGTCGGGTATTAAAAAAACAACAGATGTTTCATACAAAAACTGCAATACCTACTACACGGGCAAAATGTATGGAACAGCTGAATTTAAATTAGCGATGAATTTCTTTGTGGGAGGGTTCAGAATTATACAGGGTGTAAACAGACCCTTCACATAGCCGTCAACCAAGCATTCTGTACATCAAACTAAGTACTTTACGCAAAAATTATTGCTGAGAATCGACTTTTTTTTTGGGGTGAAAAATCACGTTTTACGGTAGCACTCGATGGAAAGCACTCAAAGCATTGTGCTGATGGATGGATTGAATAGTACGGGGGTCGTGGATGAGTGTAAAGTAAAAAACTTACATGAAAAACATTGAAACTTGCTAAAAAGTTGGAACATTGACCCCCAATATCTCCGTAACTAGAAGGTTCCCAGGTATGGTCTAGAACAAAAAAAAGATCGCAAAGACGGGGAGAACAAGTGCCTTTCGGCTATGTTAAGGGTCTATTTACAACCTTTATACCTAGTGAATACGTGGTAACCGTTTTAGCGAACGTGTTTCTTCCACCTTGTAGATGAATTATGAGTGAATACATATCCACCACACTACTAGTCAGATTCCACTTTTTACATAAAAAGGTTTTACAGTTTTTGTATTACTCATTTTTATTTAAAAAGATGTAATGTTAGTATTTTGTGATTTACAAGTTGTGTGTACATTTTAATGATTTCAAGTCCGAACACAACGCCGTTTTATAAAAATATTAATTTATATGACACATGAACCCATAACGTAAATCAATTAATGAAGCAGGGATATCGCATATTTCATATAAAAATAAGTAAGTACCAAAATAAATAAGAACACGAAATATATTCGCCAAAACACAGAAGCACATCACTATGCCACTGCGCATTAATTCATCGAACATTTAAATCATCAAGTGTACACCAACTTAAATAAATTGTATTTCCCATAAAACTTAAATTATCGAATACGCAAGCTATAATAATTATAATTTCATTTAAAAGCGCGTATTGCTTCTTATTATTATTAGTTATACTACGAAATATTAGTAATTATTTATATTTAGTAAAAATAATTGTTTATAATCTCACGGACATCACAAAACATTATTTCTATCGAGTAGATTTAAATAAATAAATGAATTACGTATTTAAAAATCGATTTTCGAACTCCTCAAATGTTTTTCATCAAGAATACCAAGTTAGCTGTACCCAATGTCAACAGTAACTGGTCAATATACGAAACCCATAGTTGGCCAAAGTAAGAAATTGTTATTAAAATGACAGTGTTAACTAATACATTCTTTTTAACCAGAGAGAGACAGAAATAGTTGAATTTCATATCATGGCACAATATTGCCACAGAACCTTGATGTACAATGCACTTTTACCAGTGTTACTTGTTACTGTCTAATGTTGTTATTATTATGCGATCTGGAGAAAGTGCGTAGCGGGAATGGTATGTAATTTGACATTGTGGGATTATTTTCAGATAAGTCTGGGTGAATTACAAAAATAATTGTTATGAATTGTTTTTTTTTTTCGTTTTTTTTTTCTCAAATTTCGTTATTTAAAAAAATCTAATTTTCGTCACGTTATTCATAAAAGTAAATGTTTTTGTTACATACAGTGAATTATTTTATGTACTAATTTTGACATAAAATTATAATCACATTGTTATCATTATGTTCATTTGTGTTACTCATTGGAGTTTCATTTGGTCGATTGTATGAATTGTAAAGAAATGTAAAATAAAGAATAAATTCAGTAATGCATTGCTGATAAAATTGTAAAATATTATTTTTGAAAACAACGCCATCTATCGAATAAATTGTCAACGGAATGTTTAGGAGAAGGCTACGTTTTGTTTTACGCTTTAGTAAAAATACGTTGCTAAATATATTTAAGTAAAATTATATTTTTTGTTTTAATTGAAACCGCTTAAAAGACTCAGTAGTGTCGAAAACTCACATTAAAAATATACTTTTCGATTTCATTCTTGAAATTCAAAGGGTATTTAGCACACACATTTTGTCAGTTCTGTTTGAGAGGCAGCTATGCTATACTATCAACCGGGCTTACATCCAGACCCTGAACTGCTGCTGAAAAATTCTCATCATAATCAGCCTACAGCAGTTCACTGCTGGACATAGGCCTCCACCATTCAATTCGGTTAGAAAAATCCTAATGGATAGTAATCCAATAATACTGCCATACCCATTGATTGAACCCAGACCCGAGACACCACGGTCTAGTCTGTTCTCCACATCTCCTTATTTACAAGGAGTTGACGACTTTTAGGCTGTTTAATTACACATACCCTATAGACCGACCGCTTTAATGAGTCCTCCGCCTTGCCCCATCAAGGCACATTAAGCGTCCACAAAGTCCTAACAATATCCCACAGGTTATTTGCTTTAAAATAACCCTAATCCACGCAGGTATTGCGATACTAATTGAACCAACATGTGATGAACCTGCAGAATATTCCATTTAAATTGATACCTTCGCGAGGGATCATTAAAGCGGTCAGTCTATAATTATAAATCGCCGTTATACAGCGAAAACCAATTATCTCGAGTCATAATTATATCTGGTTACTTCTTTCTGCATGAGAAAGACTCTCGGAAGTGTTCGAAATAATTGGTCTTCCTATGGACTATCTCACAAAGTATGCGACATACCTCTTAATGGGTTTTCGCAGACGAAAGAGCACGTCAAATAGGGTAGGATTGTACTGTTAAGTTATTTTTTACAAAATCTCGAGATAATTGGTTTTCGCTGTATAACGGCGAAATTATACTAAAAAATATGTATGCAAATGTATCAAAAGTAGAAAAGGCACCCTGCCTTACCAAGTGGCAGTCGCTCCAGTTAGCTGTATCCAGTTAGACTGGAAGCCAACCCCAACATAGTGTTGGGAAAAGTCTAGGTAGATGATGATGATGATGAAAGTAGAAAAGAATAGGACGTTAAAAAATTTGTCCGCTTCGCTGTCAAGGTAAAGTGCTCAGAAGGCGGGCTTGAATGGCAATGCTGTTTTTTGGCTGCAACATGACTGTCTTGTGCTGGGCGGCTGCTCCAGGTGCTGTAAACATCACAAACGGCGCAATAACCTTATTGGTAATTATTCGTTAAGCCATTTGGGGTCATGAGGTCGCAGTGCCCACCTAGTCTCGGGACATCGCGAAGCGGTTGGTCGACTTCTCCAGAGGGCTGGCCTATTTTCTGACCGAAGAATCATATTTCTTGTTAAAAAATCAAAAAATCATTATTTGATAATAATCACTTTATTACTGTTTCCGGTCATTCGTTATTAAATGGCATAAAATTATTTGACTATAACCAACCCCACATGGAATTATTCATTTTCAAGAAATGTACGTAATCTTATTCGGATTTATTATTTTAAAGGTAACTTTCATAAAATTACTTGGTTTTTTCCCGCGACTGCGCCCGCGCATGTTGTGTAAAATTGTGCTTAGGGGACCGTACTAGAACAATAAACATCGGTATTTATTTAAAAAAATCGTATAACCTTACTGAGGTACGATAAAAGAGGCAAACTACCACATTTTCTTCTAAAATTTCTCTTATATAACGATCTGCAGTCAGACTCCATCCATCGATTACCACCAAGTCTGTACGAGTTCCCAATCATATACCCACCCAAACCATTATTGACGCTCCACCATATGCCACTGTAGTTTCAAAATTCCCTCCTTCCTCTCCACACTACTAAGCCGCGCTACTGGTAGTGTCGTGGGTATTTTTTTTTCCCTTCAAATCAAAACAAATAATTTATTCGCATAATATGGGTCTACATAGATGGTAAATAAATGTTACAATACACAATATAACATTAAGGATCCTCATAATAACCATTTCTGGTATACGAAAAATAAAATAAAAGCTTATAATATAATATAATATCAATAAAACGGAATGGGTGACATATTTATACATATAGGTACTCTTTTTAATTTTCGTTGTGTAATAACTTAACTAGGTATTATTCCACT
The DNA here is from genome assembly GCA_910589295.1 of Noctua janthe. Classification (NCBI taxonomy): domain Eukaryota; kingdom Metazoa; phylum Arthropoda; class Insecta; order Lepidoptera; family Noctuidae; genus Noctua; species Noctua janthe. Next base: position 7,074,918 of record OU342578.1, read on the forward strand.
AGAATAACAACATAGTGAGGTTTTATAATAATTTTCTATTCTTATAACTAAGGTATTCCTGGGTCGTGTTAAAACATTTATTGACAAACCAGGCGTACAATTTTTTTCGGAATATAGTAATGGGTAGGTCTTTCAGTTCACTAGGTAATTTGTTAAATAACTTAATTGACATGGGGTAACAGTTTCTTCTATAAAGATCAGTTTTTATGTTTGGCAAGGGAAAGCTATTAGGATACCGGGTATTAAAATTACAATAGTCACCAAAGGATTTGTATAGGTACTGATTTTGATGAAAATACAAGACTCAAATATATATATGGACGGTGCTGTTAGTAGATTTAACTTTTGGAACAATGGTTTGCATGAAGTTAAAGAATCAACGTTATAAAGTGCGCGAATGCACTGTTCTGCACTTCTGGTCCAGTGGTATCGTAGGTATTTGTAAAATACATGTACAGGGTTGTTTGTAAAACACCAACAACCTCGCAGGAGTAAATTACTAACATCATAAACAACAACATTTGTTCTACGGCTTTTCCGAAAACAGACAAAAAAAATTCAACTCTCCATACATATGTCCGAACAGCTGATCGAGTTTTGTATGAATAGTCGTGTTTTTTTGTCTGTTTTCGGAAAAGCCGTAGAACAAATATTGTTTTTTATGATGTTAGTAATCTGCTCCTGCGAGGTTGTTGGTATTTTACAAATAACCCTGTATATTCGTTCCCTATTACACTACCTAATTTATTTTTGCAACTAGATACAGGTACCATAAGTAAAAAACACAATTCCTATGAGTTTATCTAACATAGATCCAAAGTATTTCATCGCCATCATCATCATTTCAGCCGAAAGACGCCCACTGCTGGACATAGATCTCCCCCAAGTGTCGCTACATTGACCGGTCCCGTGCGTCTCGCATCCAGCGGATCCCTGCAACATTTAACAGGTCATCGGTCCACCTAGTGGGAGGCCTTCCAACGCAACATCTTCCAGTTCGCGGTCGCCACTCCAGAACTTTCCGGCCCCATCGTCCATCCGTTCTGCGAGCAATGTGCCCTGCCCACTGCCACTTAAGTTTGGCTATTCTTTAGGCTTCGTCGGTAACCTTGGTTCTCTTGCGGATTTCCTCATTTCTGATTTGATCACGCAAGGAAACTCCGAGCATAGCCCTCTCCATTGTCCTTTGGGTGACTTTAAGCCTTCTGATGAGGCCTATTGTGAGCGACCACGTTTAAAGTATTTATATAAAACCTATTCAGTTAATTCTCCTTATAAATAGTACCTTTTTTTTTGGTCATTTGATGATTTCCCATCCGAAAATTAACTGGGGAAGGAGTTGTATCGTCCTCTTTTGCGTTTATTATCATGCTGTATAAAGTATTATCCCCTGCGTGCCTCAGCCACACACCACACAACACAATCATATGTCTTTGCTAACGAGTCGTACAGTGTTTAACTTTCACGTGGAGCTGCAGATAAAGGTCCTATTATATCCCTGTCTCTACATTCAGCATTGGGCTGGATTGAATACCTGGAAAAACCCAATAACCCTTTGACTATGGTCAGTCAAAGGGTTAACTGGTTTTTCCATCAAGAGTTCCACAGTTTCTGCACATACTTAATTTATAAGCCGGCCAGTGATCTAATGAGAAGGGGTGTAAATAGACCTACTGTGTGTGATAAGGATGCATAGCCTAGAGAGGAACCTCCTTACAATACGAGCCGTGTCCAGAAGTACCGCTTTCTGAATCAAACCCTTGATCCAGCTGCCTAACGAGAGCCTCCTCAGGTATTGGTCGAGGCTCTTGGCAATTAAGCCATGGGCTGATACAACTATCGGCAGAATGATCGCTGAGTCCACATCCCCCATGTCGACAACCTCGTGAGCCAAGTCAAGATACTTGATTTGCTTATCTTTCTCGGCGTTCACGAGGTTCTCATCATGCGGGACCGTTATGTCAACAATCATTGCGCGCCGCTCTGACCGATCCACCACCACTATATCAGGCTTATTGGCTACTATTGTAGCCAATCACCACTGACAGGACTATTGTCCTGTCAGTGATGATGGATCGATCCCAGTACAATGTGATACTGCCATTTTCGAGAACTGGGTCGGGCACATACTTATAGTACGGTACTTCCGATTCCACAAGGTTGTATTTTAGAGCAAGTTGCTGATGGATTATCCTGGCTACAAGGTTGTGTCTATGCAAGTACTCTCCGTTAGCCAGACGAGTACACCCGGAGATAATGTGACGAATTGATTCGCCAGGACGGTGGCATGCCCGACATATGTCAACCGTACCGTCCTTCACAATAAATCTCCGGTAGTTATTCGTCATCATAACTTCATCCATAATTGCACAGACAAAACCTTCGGTTTCTCCGAAGAGGTCCTCGGAACGTAGCCAGGCTACGGACGCTGATAGGTCTACATCGGGCCCAAGCAGGGCCCGAAAAAAGCGTCCGTGAAGCTTCTTACTCTGCCATACCTCCATGCGCTCGTTAGTGTCAAGCACTACAGGTTTGCGCCAGTTCTCTTTAGCCAAGGCGAGCGGGGTGAGCCCCTTGTCCACCGTGACCACATCTCGATGCATCCCCACGTCGGTTTCAAGGAAATATTCCCTGAGGCTCATGCATTGATGAATGCATGACCCAACCGTTGAAGGCACGTACCTTATTGCCGCCTGATAAAAGACTATTAAATACTTTTTTCAGACGGCCAAAGAAGCGCTCCTTCAACGATTGCTTCATGTCAGCAACATTGATGCCCAGCGCTTCCGACATACCCAAATACTCATAGGTTTCGGTTGCTGAGATCTAAGATTTATGGAATCCGAGAGCTGGGTTCCCACAGATTCCACAATCTCTCCTCGCTTTACATGCATGACCGCACATTTGTCCACACCAAATTCCATCCTGATGGCGCTACTTAAAGTTTCAGTTACTACCAGTAGCTCCATTAGTTGCAAATCGTTGGGGGCAAAGAGTTTCAGGTCATCCATGTAAAGGAGGTGAGATATAACTTGACCACCTCTCCTCAACCGATAGCCTAGACCTGAATCCTCCAGCAGCGTGCTAAGAGGATTCAATGCTAAGCAGAACTAAATTGGACTCAAACTATCGCCTTGAAATATACCTCGCTCTATCCTTATCGGCTCGCTATTCATCTGGATTTGCCGACATCCTGGATAGCGAAGGACTGTCCTCCATTGCCCCATACATGACATCAGGAAGGTGCGCAGAGTTGCATCAACTTTATACAACTCTAGCACCCTCATAACCCATGTATGTGGCACCGAGTCATGGGCCTTCTTATAGTCTATCCAACATGTCGACAGATCCCTTCGGGACCGGCGAACCTGTTGACTAATGGCCATATCAATGAGGAGTAGCTAGTACCGCGGGACCCGTTCCTACATCCATTTTGAGAATCGGACATGACAGAATTGTCATTTATGTGTTTGTTAATTTTAGCCATCTTAATGGATGTAAGAACTTTATAGACCGTCGGAAGACAGGTAATCGGTCTATAATTTTTGGGCTCTGCAGTACTACCCGATTTATGGAGCAGGTGGGTTATACCTGTTGTCAGGAACTCTGGCAGTGACCCTGACTCTAAGGCTGACTGGAACAGGATCGCCAGGCGAGCGTGCGACCTTGTAAACCATTTAATCCAGAAGTTGTACAGCCCATCCGACCCTGGAAATTTCCAGTTAGGCAACGGACGGATTGCACGAACTACGTTTTGGGGGCTTATAGTGATTGCCCCCATTTCTGGTACTAGATCGCACGCTCGCTCGACTTCCCGAGTCTATTCACCTTCGGTATGACTAACAGGCACCGAGCAGATGCTGCGCCAGAACGAACACATGGTATCATCTTCCGACAGGCGCATGTCAGCCACACCTTGGTCCGGTCGCTCCCAAGCCCTATAAACCCACCTTTCATCTCTTTGGAACGTGCGATTCGGAGTGTATCGGTCCACCCGCCGCTTATACCTACGAATACGGTTTGCCCATGCATACACTTTCTGCCTTAGAAAGTCGATGCGCTCTGTGACACGGGACATGTAGTCTCGAGGACTGATATCAGTCCCCGAGAACGCCCGCTTCACAAAACGCATCACTCTAGGGCGAGTATTGCCCTCCCTGAAGCAGATCAGTTTGCCGATGAGTGCTCTGGCCCCACCAATACGTCGTTCAATCCTGTACTGCCATGGCGGTACGGCTGGTTTAGGGCGTTTAGCTCTGTCATCAGAAAATTTGACATGAGCTACACGACACAGCTACACTACAGCCGCACAATACAGGATTGAGTGAGCATCGGTGAGGTCTTCGCAGTTTGACAACTGCGAATCCAGAACAGCCACCAGCACCCTATTTTTGTTATGCATGGGCAAACGAGGTATGCGTGGTCTAAGATCGGGTTGCATGAACCGATATTCTCGAATCGCACACTCCAAAGCACTCCTCATTTCCTCATTGCACTGGGTACTTACATTAGAAACCGTGTCATTACTCACGTCGTTATCGCGATTTGGTATTATGGTAGACTGTGGTAGAACCACAGCCTGCGGCGGCGTGGCAATGACATGGCTACTCTGCATTTCAGTCCGCAAGCGATCAAGTACGGTGTCATCCAGCATACCATTACGCTGGATGACTCGCACCTGATCCGACAGTCGTTGTGCCGACACGTTGACAGCTGGCTCAAGCACCTGAAAGAGAGAGAGCATCCGAACACGGTACGTGGTCAGGTTGTTACCCCCTTCTGTAGCCCCATAGTATGCGCGCATGACATTTGCATTAATGGATTGCGTCTATCGCATGCGCGGCACACTCCCGCCGGGAGCTGGGACCCTATCAGAGGCCGGTGGGCCTCGAGGTCCTAAACCGTCCGGCGGTTATTATTTATTATTATTAAGCGACTTGTTTTAAAAATACTCAGGAACTTTTTAAAGCTGATAGGCACGCACAAAATGTTTCTCTGAATAGCAGGTTACAAAAATATCCACGAATGACAACCTCTGTGTCTCAAATGTCTAACTTTTTAAATTACTCTTCGAAATTCTAATTTGGCAAATAAAATGAAAACATAAGGTTGTGAGGTTCCATGCATAGAAATGCAGGAAGACACTGCAATAGGTATCTAATTACTTTTTACAGTTATATCCATAGTTTTGTTACTAATAATAAATTGCATTATTCTTATTTTCAGTTGCAAATATCAGTTTCAGATTCACAATTTCCACGTCATATCGATTTTCAAAAAGTTGGTGAAGTAATATTTAATAATACAAAATTCAATATTCTTAAGACTACCGCTCACCTTGTCACAAACCATTCCGAAGATTTTATATTAAGGCAGGGAAGTGTTCATCCTGGTGTCAGAGTTGTTACCGATAAAAATGGATTTAGACATGCTTGGTCTGGTTTTGGTGCCAAAACGAAAAGTTTGAGAAAGACTGATTTAAAATCTAAATTACAACATATAAGTGGAAGTTTCGAGAACGTTTCAGAAAAAACTCCTGAATCCGGCAATATTTCAACAGATGGTAATGATAATGACAATACGACTGCTACAGTTGACGATAGCAACGAAAATGAAAATAAGAATCAAGAAGAAGAAAACAATGCTTCAGGCAATAACGTAACAGGCCAAAATTTAACCGAACACACACAAAGTGCAACACTCACACACGGAATGAACTCAACCGAAATCACTATTGAAAAAATAAGATCAAATCAAAATAAAACTGAGAACGAAGTTGGTGGTAGACAAGGTAAAAAAAAAAAGGAAACAAAAAAAGAAGAAAAAAAGAAAAACACTACTACAGCCACAAAAAATAAAACCACAAAAAAAGCAGCTGCTAAAACCACAAAAAAAGCAGCTGCTAAAACCACAAAAAAACCAGCTGCTAAAACCACAAAAAAACCAGCCGCTAAAACCACAAAAAAACCAGCTGCTAAATCCACAAAAAAACCAGCTGCTAAATCCACAAAAAAACCAGCTGCTAAAACCACAAAAAAACCAGCTGCTAAAAAGACAAAAAAACCAGCTGCTAAAACCACAAAAAAACCGGCTGCTAAAACCACAAAAAAACCAGCTGCTAAAACCACAAAAAAACCGGCTGCTAAAACCACAAAAAAACCGGCTGCTAAAACCACAAAAAAACCGGCTGCTAAAACCACAAAAAAAAAATCACCAACAAAAAAAACTACTACAACAACAAAAACTAAAAAACCTGCTAAAGACGATGTCAAAAGTACACAAACGCCAGAAGCCAGTTCAGCAAAACCTAACGAAAAAAAACCAATTTTGAAAGAGAGGACTGTTGCCACAGCTACCTTCTTTTGTCCCTTCTTTGGAGTTATAACAATGTCAGCTTTTATTGATTGACCTTATTTTTTCTAAGTTGCTAAACATTTTATTATGAAGTGTCGTTGTTTTGTTTGTTTTGGCACACATAGTGCTGTACCTACTGTTTCGTCTTTGCGGTTTTTAGATAAATACGTAAAGGAACGATTCTTTTTATGGAGATACAGTTTTTAGGCACCTACATTATAATCTGTATCTATCAAAGTTCAAGTAAATCCGTTTCTTGTAGGCAAGCGTGCTGCACCCTCTACCGCATCTTCGTTTCAAATCACGCGACTGGCGGGAAAATGCAAGACAATTTATTAAAAAAAAAAAAACATGATTATGTGAGTACCAGCTGGAGAACTGATACTAAAAAATAACGAGACACAAAGTATGGATAATATTATCCATTCATTTCAGACAGATTTTGAGCCGACCGACCGTGCCCAAAACTAGCACGACGGGTTAGACACGGGTTGCTTTTGTGTATACTACTTAAAATATGTGAAAGATGATGCGACGGTCTCTAAAGTCCTGGTGTTATAGCACTAGATGGCGCCTTTCTTCCTGTCTGCTCCGGCTTTCGGTATCTCGGTTCACTCGGGCAAAACGATGGTGAAATAGATCGTAGTGACACAGAATTAACACTAGATGGATGAAATGGTGTCAGGTCATAGGAACAATCTGCAACTCCCGCATTCTCCTTAAATTTAAAGGGAAGATTAAAAAAAACAATGTTAAGACCTGCTGTCTTGTATGGATCAAAATGCTGGGCCACAAAAGGTGTGAATGAAACACAGATATAGTTAGACTTATACCTGTGGAATGAAAGGAATTTGCGTGTGATTACGCGGATGGATAAAATAATAATAATAAATAAATCGTTTATTGGACTCAGTACAATATAGCCTAATACAATTTCATATAATAGGGTCTATACAAAAAAAAGGCTGCAATAAACTAAATAGATGCCTGACTTCCAAACTAGGTAAGGAACCTATATCTTGGAAAATAATAAAAAAGAAATGGGTGCATAAGATGAAGTCTGAAAGTAGCGGCGGTGACTGAAAAGTTGTGTGGTAATCGGTTGTCAAGGTATGCGCAAGTGATACGGAGGAATAAGGATAATGTCGCGAGGAAAGTTATGAGTATAAATGTGTATGGGTATAAGAGTAGAGAAGAAACAAAGTAACGATGGATGGACTGGTTGAAGAATGATATGGCAAGAAAGGAGGTGTCTGCTCAGATGACGAGTAATAGAGAAGTAGCGAAGAAAAAGACTGCTGGGCATGAGGTCCAGGGTTCGATTCCCAGGTTGGGCAAAGTGTTATTGGTTTTTTTCCATCAGGAATTTCTCAGCAGTAGCTACGGAATCTGGATTTGTGCCTGTTTGATAAAAACAGGCACGCCCCCTACGTTACAATCGATTTAAACATAACTGGAGAAATGTGGGTGTACTCCTCTGCCTAACCCTTCGGTGATTAAAGGCACGGTGTTACGCATGTTATGTTTAGAAAAATAAAAACGAAAAAATTCGAAAAAAAAACAATTTAATTAAACCTCTGCAAGTTCTGGATTTCTTCCACCTTGATTTTGGTCATGATTATCGTTCATAAATCTTCTGTTGAACCGTCTTGTCATGTACGGATCAAATTCCTCTGCTACTTTATACTTGTCAAAAGTCCTAAGAAAAGTATTAATTGCTGTATGAAAAGCTCTTCTGTAACTGGTCACTGGCATCCTCTGTTTTAACATAACTATTGGTTCAAATGGTATTATTAACCCTGCTGCAGAGGCAAGTAGGGGCATAAAATAGGCTGGTAGATAGAAAGAGAACAATTCCATAGCACCGTTGACAACACATGTTCCAATGTTTCTTAGTACTTCGTTGACTTTAGGTGTGTTTACAACTTTAATTATTGGTTCTGAAATGAGCTTATAAACCCTTACTGAGAAACCGGTTTCTGGTATTGCTACTCTTGTATCTTTTTCTTTGTTTGTAGTTTCAAGTGCTCGTTCTTTGCTTGGTTCAGGAATAATAATTGATTCTGGTTGTACTAATTCTTGTTGAGCCGCTTGGATTGGCAGTACAGCCGGCACTGGTTTTTGTGTTCCTTGGTCAGTTATTTGAATTTCGTTATTTACTTCTGTCTGTTGAGGCTAAGGTAAAGAAATCGAAATTAATTTCATGACTAATGTAACATGACGATAAGGAAACATAATATTGACACATTTCGGGGAATCAACTTTCATCTGCTAAAACAGTCGATGTGAAAGAGGAGTGACCTAGTGTCACACTACTGCATTGCTGTAAATAATATTTCTTTATAGATTTTAATGGCCAGTTTATTGCTTAGACCGATGTTATTAAAACTACGCTGAAATGCATCATCATCTGCCTAGCATTTTCCTAACTATGTTTGGGGGTCAGCCTCCAGTCTAACCGGATGCAGCTGAAAACCAGTATTGTACATGAATCGACTGCCTATCTGACATGCATACCCCAATTAGTACTGGGCAATACGTACCCCTTGGTAAGACTGGTTGTCAGACTTTCAGGACACTGACTGCCTGTAACGACTCTTAAAGATCTAAAAATGATAGCCGAGACCAACGGCTGAACGTGCTTTCCGTGCATGGAAGAAACAAAAAAGTGGTATGTAATGTGGAGAAGAATGGGGTGACAGAACATCATGACATGACATCTAGCCACCCAAATCAAACCTCACCTGCACGAGTGCACGTGGTACCCCTGCGGACAGACGAACGAGGATATGACGAAAATTCGCCAAGACCCACTGGCCAGCCTGATGTTTTAAGGCCAACCACCCCCTTTCAAATATGAACACTGCCAAAAAGCCCCGGCCCTCAGTTCCCAGCAGCCCCGCTATCTGAAGTTCTGACCGTGGCTCTGGTAACGGCGGGGCAGAGGGTGTTAAGAATCTCTGGATGTCGCCCAGCTGGCACACTCCGACGTCTCTGACCCTGGCATGTTACAACACCAGGACGCTAAGAACGGACGAACGACTATTGGAGTTTCAGGTTGAGACCGAATCTATCAAGTGGGATCTCATAGGCTATTCAGAAGTACGCCGAAACGGTGAACAGCTTCTTCTTCATAGGTCACTAAGATTACTCATACGGTGGCATAGGATTTCTTATTAATGAAACGAGTCTCATTAGTTCAAAATATCAAAAACATCTCGCCAAAAGTTTGTTTTACTATCTTGAAACTGAATGATCGATACTCCCTTAAAATTGTTCAAGTCTACGCCCCCACATCTACATCCAGGTGTTGGATGAAGAGGTAGCCACCTTCTACGAAGACATCGAAAAATCCCTTGCCGATACACCATTACATTTTTATACCATTATGGGCGACAATGCAAGAGTTTGTCAGTCGCTCACGAACGAAAGTTCTATCGGTAGGTAGATTTGTCTTGGTCTGCGTAACAAAAGAAAGCAAACACTAGTAAATTTTCTTCAGCAAAAGAACATGTACGCTATGAATACATTCTTTAAAAAATTACTTTCGAGAAAATAGACATGGGCGAGCCCAGACGGAAAGATCAAATGCGAGGTCGACTTCTTAACTACCTCACACAAACATGTAGTCACAGATGTCTTTGTCCTCACTCGATTTAAGACCGGAAGCGATCATCGTCTAGTCAGTAGTAGTTAGATCAAACCTATACCTCCGCCATACATCACAGTACCCTACATCACAAATTCTACTCTGAATATTGGCCAAACAGAATAGCACACGATAGAATTACAGATGCATCCAGTATGCATGAATATAATCCTATTCCCACATGTAGTCAATATGTTAATCGGTTATGTCTACTGGGAATTGGTATCATGGTCTAATGATATGCAATAATATGCAATACTGGAAATTCTTTTCAGATTAATTGGCATCAGCGTTTCTTTTAATTAAGAAGCAGCATTAGGTCTGTTGATGGAATATCTAGGTACACTGTACCTTGTACAGTCATAAATAAATGACACCAGAATTTGAGAATTTGCTTTTAGCTTAGCCGAAAACTTCTCAAAATGTCATTGCATTTCTCGATTCAAGATTTTTTGATTATGATAATTCTCGTATCGTTCGTATCGTTTCTTATATAAATAATATTGTTTATAACAAACTCACTGCTGCAAATGATGTACAAAATAATGTAACAATAATGGCAGTAGGAAATGATGCCATTGTATAAAACTACGTAGTTTCTTGACACTCACATTAGTTTAATAATATAAATATGAAAAGGAACGGAAATATATTTTGACTGAATTCTAGAAACAAATAACTATAAACAAGTAAGTTATAAATCTTTTTTTTAATAAAATCTGCGCTGATATCGACGAAGTCAATTATACTGTGGTATGTACTGGAATTGAAATATTTGTTCAAATTATGTATAACCATGAAATTTAAACTAAAATAAGTATTAATTCATCTGATGATATAGTACAAGACACTGAAGATCTTCAAAGTCTAACTAAAGATAAAGAAATAGAATTTATAAAAACGCTAGAGGGTAAAACAAACAAACATAGACAAACAAAAAACAAAAACTAAATAGATCAATGGTCATATTTTGATCATACATGAAAAACTATTAGTCATCATGGTTTACTTGCAGTTTAGGCTAAAATGAAACATGAGAAATCCTTGATAGAAAAGGCATGACAATAAAAAAGAAATATTACGTAGGAAAAGCAATAAAATATTGCGGTAAAATCGTTGGTGGTATTTTAATTAAAGGCAAGTCACAAGCCGTGACGAGAGCATACGCCACGCTGTTGAACGATCGATCATGGAATTGTTATATTTGATTTTGAGTTGTGTTTTATTATTAGTTACTGTGGATTCTGCACCACAGGTAATTTTAGCTTTATATTCATTATTAGGGTGACGTTTTTCTGTCTGTTGGTCTATACTGTGACAGTAACTAATATTTGTTTTCTACTTTTTAACTTCTTGCCCAAAATGCATAAGTTGGTACTTCAACAGAAATCATCATCATGATTCTCCTGTCCTTATCCCAGTTTATTTGGGGTCGGCGCAGCATGTCTTCTTGTACTTGAGCAGATACTTGAGACCAGCCCCGGATCTATGGGTGGGCAGGCCGGGGCCCGTGCACCGGGCGGCAAATTTAGAGGGCGGCAAATTCAAGCTTGGTAGACAAATGCACTACTTCATTATGGCAACTTTGTGATTAGTAACGGGCAGTATAATAAAATAAACAATTAATTATACTCCGCGGGGCGCGTAGGCATAGATCGCGATATTTCGCGCAGCAGCCGGTGCAGTGACACGTGGCAGTGTGCAAGTGAAACGCACTCACATTTGACGGCGGCGCCGGGCGGCGGTTAGCGTTCGTGCGAAAGACATGCGTAGCTATATTTGAACACTTTTTATTCTCAGACCATATCTTGTCCTATCCTAATTAAAATATGTCCATTTATTTTAAAATATAGGCTTAACAGAAAAAGAGCAGCGCTTGACCGGTCGTTGTGGCGTTCTTTGGAGGAGGGCTATGTCCATCAGTGAGCGTGTTATGACTGAAATGATGATGATGCTAAAAGTAAAAATATTGTCAGGCGGGGGTGGCATTTTTCAGTTTTTGCCACGCCTCGAAATAATCAAGATACTGGGCTGCTTGAGACTAGAGACTTGAGATTCTAGGAGAGTTTTCGTTTCGACCCTTGGTTTTATACTTGATTATAATGAATAGAGGGCTCAAGTTAAGTAAATTCGTTAAATGTGTTTGCTTTCAAACTGACAAGCACTTGACCAATCTAAGTTTTATAGTCAATCAATTTTATTTTGTTAACTGATCGTTAATTGAACTCTTATGTAGCTCGTGTATGAGGAGCTCGTGGCTAAGTAATCTCAGCCGCTCGGATCAATCTTCAGGTTAAGCCGCGCTTGCCTAGATTAGTCTGTGGATGGGTGACCACCCATTACATACCGAGTTTCCTTCGGGCCTCGGAAAGCACGTTAAGCCGTTGGTTGTTCCCGGCGTCATTTGTAGATCTTTGACAATTGTTACAGGAAGTCAGTGGCCCGAAAGTCTGACAATCAGTCTCAGTATTACCCAGTAGTAACTAGGCTTTGGAGATCAGAGAGGCAGTCGCTGCATGTAATATACTAGTATTCAGCTGCATCTGGTTAGACTGGAAGCCGACCCCAACATAGTTGGGGAAAGACTAGGCAGATAATGATATTGTAGAACTCTTTGGTATGTTGAAATGTCCCGTCTGCGGGAAATATCCTGAAATCTTTTCTGCAGTTTTCAGAATTCAGACGCTTTTTATTCTCGAACTACTCAAGTATGGTAAGGCAATCGACGGCACACCAAATCAGTAGTGAGTGTACAGCTTCGATCAGTCATTTTAGTTCGGCGGTACTGCCATTGCAATCTGCCATTTACGGTCGCAGCAGAATTGTACTCATCGCACGCGGCACCATCGACCATGCGTTCGGCAAATGACGTGACTATGACGTCTTAAAGCAGGAGTACCTAATGCCAGTGTGGAAACGACATAGCTATACAGGTCCTCTAGCCCCATCTCTTTCCTCCACTGGAATTAATCCTGCTTTAAGACGTTATGCTAGGCCACCTGTTCCTCGCTCTAGCAAATGCCGGTTCTGAGCAACAGAAAAAAAGTAGGAGCATGGAAAAGTGATTCCGTGCTGCTAAATGAGAATCAACCCTTAGCCTAATCAAATGTTATCTTCTTCAGGTACCCTACGACTACGTTCCATACGGTCGTAGCGCTCGTCGCGACGCCGCGGCCGGCCACCCCCATGACGTCAACTTGAACTATGAGCGTCTGTTCCCGGCCAGACGCAAGTACATCGATTCACCAGCTGTTCACATAGAGCCTGATTTCGACTCGTTTAAGAAATGATAAAATTGATGGATGGAAATTATTAGTATAAAGGGCAAGGATATGGTTCGTGTGGTTTTTTTTGGCTACCTTATATTTTACCACTCTTACCAAGGGGTACACGTTTACCCTGTAATCGGGTTGTGGTGGAGGTCAGATTGGCAGTCGTGCAAGTCGATCCTATACAGGATGGACGGGACACCGACGCTGAAACGGTTACCTCGTATTCAGTACATCTCTCTGAAACCCCCCCACCCCCAAACCAAAAAAAATCAGCTGTTTCCTAAAAAAAAGTGCAATTGACGTACACTGTCAAAATATTATGTTTATGGTATAGCAGATTTTTTTTTTAAATTACTGATGATATGTCCCTTCCACCTATTTGGGATAAGGCGAGACCAACGATGATTCCTAATATTTTGTAACAACTTTAGTATATGGTTGGTATATATGGTTGACGATGTCATAGTGTTGAGTCTCTCAAAGAGATGTCAGCAAATAACTAGGGGTCCGCAAGGGCCGATGCCTGCCAGGGCTGCGGGACTGTTCGAAAGAGATACCGTGGCCCTGGAACACAAAGGGCAAAGAAGGAACATGGATGGGTTTGAGTCAGTACAAGTCTGACACTCCCTTCCGCTCAGCCCAGAGTGGTCATATGATGATACGAAAAAAAAACATACGAAAAAAAAAAAATATGGTTGAGTCTGCTCCGTTCATAACGCTGATGCATTGCTGCTGTTTTACCTCTCCAATAAGATTGACAGGGTGCAGTTTGTAAACTTCACATGGAATTATTTGTCGATATTGTACCTACTTCTTTCTGGTGTCAGAATTTTTATGCCTGCCATGGGCCACTGACTTGGTTTTACATGCCGTCGAGAAATATCTCTCAAGCATGCTGGTTTCCTCACGATGTTTTCCTTCACCGAACAAAGTGATAACTTTGCAATACGCACATGAATCCGAAAAATCAGAGGTATGTCTTGGGTTCGAACTTGAGACGTATGACTTGGCAGTCCCACGGTTACTCCACTATCTATCCTCTTTTTTATCACTCCTTTTTGTTACCGATACTGTACTGGGAAAACAACATGGCGGCGTTAGTTCCAAAGTCTATGGCCACGCGCAAAAATGTACTACTACAGAACTATCGTTACAATTTACTTAAAACGATACTGTTTATCGAATTACCTCTTATCTGCCGGTTAATCCTAGTTTTGTTCTCTGAACATAATTTCCAAATTCCATGTTAAAAATCTTGCTGAAATACGAAATTTCGACATTGCACAAGCCCGTTAAGTCTCTACAGGAGTTTTGCAATGTTGATATTTCATCCCGAAAACAGTACTCGGTATTCTCCAGGCCAAATGATTCATTAACTGCAATCAGACAATGAAAACTATGTAAAAACAAACGACGCCTACTTCCAGCGAAAATAACTTGGAAGGCATAATGGCATGATATATCCATGAATACAACGTGAGAAAATTAAAGAAAAACAAAAAGACGAGCGAACTTATACTTTAATATACAAATACATAAAGATTCAGAAGCGTCCCACACTTTTGATCAAAGATACACATTTTAAAAAATACGATAAACTATAAAAATTATAAAAAATACAGAGTAATTTCAATGACAAGCTTGCATTAGTGGGTTATACACCAATTAAATGACCACATTAAAAAACTAAAAGTTAAATGCGTTAATTCTTCTAAAAATCGATTAAATAAATATTTAAACATTTCAAATCTCGAACATAAGGATAAGTTTTTTTTTGGTTTTAAAAAATTGTGTGGTCGAAACAAAACGAGTTTAAAGGAACATAATGTCGAATGAGTGGTTTAAGGTGTTGACAGATCTAGGTCCCAGGTATCCTAGTGGTGGTAGCCGGCTAGGGAAGCTAGTAGTTCGTGAACGTTGACGTGCGCAGGTAGTGGAGACGCTAGCTCAGCATATCTGCTGGTATAATCGGCTAGACCTAATCGAGATTCGTCATCGTCAGCCTGTGGAAGAGAACATGTTTAAATATTTGTAGGAAGGTTAATAAATAAAAAAAATAAATTGTGTTAATTCAGGCATAATACCCATATACAACAAAAAATAATAAGAATAATAATAAGTAATAAATTGAGATTGAATAAAAACAGTAAAGTAGAAAATCATTACATTACAAAAATCAATAAAAGTCATTTAATAAAAAATATCAATAAAATTACTCAAAAATAAAAACATGGAGGTAAGAGTATGTATAGGTACCCATAGTCTCCAAAAAGTAACATAGGTCCATACTCTCGTCATTTTTTATTCCCGTTTAGGTGAACAGAAATCCAGTGCACAAGTATAGGGCTTGCTAGGTTGCACGAGACAACCCTCAAAATGCTGTTACTGGAGCGTCTCAAACTTTGCCAGAAGGACGCAACCCTCGACCTCATGATGGCGTAAAAATCCGGAACCCTCGCTTCTGCAAACATGCTCGAAGCACTGCAGTACCTAGGCAGTTTCATTAGGGTTCTGTACGCGTCATTGTACTGAACCCTTAATGAGCTGTACATCTTTTTTGTGAAGTTGCACCATAGTTGGCAGGTGTACATTGACAGACAATAAGCTCTAAATAGTGTTCTTAAAGTGTGTGTGTGTGTTAGAGTATTCTTGTGTTTGTAATAGGACCTGGTAAAAGGAAGACGAGACATAGCCACGTAAGGATCATCAGGATGTGATGTGTTCACATTTGCTGGGATTACTTAAGATGTCAAATACAGCCCATTAAAACTTTGTCTACTCTTCCAAGGCATCAAATCTTTTAACTACATATTACAGTAGGTTAAATAATAACCGCCGCTAGGGGTCGATCTTTAGGTTAAGCAGCGCTTGCCCAGGTTGGTCCATGGATGGGTGACCACACATTATATGACGAGTCTTCTCCGTGCCTCGGAAAGCACGTTAGGCCGTAGCCGCCGGCTGTTATTTGTAGATCTATGACAGTCGTCACAGGTTCTCAGTCAACTGGGTTGTGGAGGTCAGATAGGCAGTCGCTCCACGCTAGGCAGATGATGATCAACTGGCCAACACTAGTCTTCTTCTAGTGTAACATGTCTAAATTATACATGATGATTAGATGGTAGTTCCCTACGCAGGGTTTGCGTATAAAAATATTAAAAATGTCTAAATTAGATCTGATTGAATTCGGACACGCGACTGCTGAGCATGAGGTCCTGGGTTCGATTCCCAGGTTGGGCAAATTGTTATTGGGTTTTTTCCATCAGGAATTTCTCAGTAGCAGCCACGAAGTCTGCATTTGTGCCCGGTTGATGGCAATAGGCTCGTCCACTAATTACATGGGACTTAAACATAACTGGCGTAATGTGATTGTACTTTAGGTACACCTCTACCTAACTCTTCGGGGATTACAGGCGTGATGTTATGTTACATGAGAGCACATTTTTTCAATGAAATTTCTTCTGTCACGTAGATAATAAGTCTCTTTTATCTTCAAAAGGTTAATTTAATTTAATTGTTATGCACTTTAATTCTTGGTAAAATATCAAAGAATAAGTTTGCGAGAGCAGCGGTGGCCCAGTGGTGGCGACCCCGACTTACGAGCAGTAAGTCGTGGGTTCGAACCCAGGCAGGCGCATTACTTTGTGTAAGTTATTTCATCACCACTGCTCTCAAAACGGTGAAGGAAACCGGCATGTCCTAGAACCAAAAATTCGAAGACATGTGACATCTACCAACCCGCACTGGGCCCGTGGTGGATTATAGCCCATTCCCTCTCATAGAAAGGAGGCCTGCGTCCCAGCAGTGGGAACATTAATAGGCTGATTGCAATTACGATACGAAGTTTGCGAAGACTTGGACTTACCATTGCGACTGACAGCAAGCCGAACATCAGAGACAGGAACGCGAACCACTTCATCGTGCAACCGAACCACCTCGTTCGCTTACTACCACGTCGGCACCCCGTTATATACCACTTCAGAACTATTCTACAATTTAATTACGCCTTAATATCAAAGGGAAACAGATCAATTTGATATGGCGTATGGTTGTTGATTACTTTGTATGATTTGTGATTTTATTTTGACTACTTTGTGTGGTGCAGTTACTTCAAGTACTTTGGGGCTAGTAAGTTGTAATGGGGGCTGTTGCGTATGGTTGTTGAAGGATGATTTCCACCAAACGGCTCGCATCGCATAGGATCGGAAAGGATACGAACGGATGCATCCTGCAGGATTTCGACGCATATGGTGGTCTCCGTACCATCGCTTGAGAACGTATCCATTGCAGCGCCTAGTCAATTAGTTTCATACCTACCGTGTTGACGTGACGACAGCCGAAAGGCTCCGATCGGATACGACGACAGCAGACGCGTCACAGCATACTTTCGGCTATGGTCGCGTGTCGCGGAAGACGCCCGCGGTCAAGCTGCTGTGCGCGGCTTGGTAATATAGACTTTAAATACTGTATACACAATTTAATATCGTTTAAGGATTGTAAAATCCGTTTTCTGAAAATGTTGGCGTGTGGAACTGAAAATCCTAAGTTTGATACATAGATCGCGAAAAATGTTTCGAGTGTTTTGAATTTTTGCGTAGCAACCTTGAGTCTAGATTTTTGTCCTGTTTATAGCAATAAGTATGCTCTCTATTATTCAGGTACTTACATGAGTGATGAGTGAGGAAATCGTGGCTAAACAATAACAGGCGCTCGGGTCAATCTTTAGGTAAAGCCGTGCTTGCTTAGGTTGGACCTTGGATAGCTGACCACCCATTACTTACCGAGCCGTGCCTCAGATAGCAAGTTAAGTCTTAGCGGCTGTCATTCATAGATCTATGACAGTCGTTACCGGTAGTCAGTGGCCCGAAAGTCTGACAACCAGTCCTACCAAAAGGTATCGTATTACCCAGTACTATCTGGGTTGTGGAGGGCAGATAGGCAGACGCTCCATGTGAAATACTGGTATTCATCTGCATCTGGTTAGACTGGAAGCTGATTCCAACACAGTTGGGAAAAGGCTAGGCATGATATGAGTGATTACCGGAGGTCGGAATTAGGTAGAGTTATTTGTGTAATTACACTGATTTCATACAGTGAAAGAATAAAGTGGATATGCCTCAAATCCCGAGATTAATTTTAAAGAGCAGAAAAATCCTAAGATTTATTAAAAAAAAAAAGTTATTTACTTACACAATTTAAACCATCCCACATCGGACATCATGCGCACGCAGCGCAGCAGTTAATAAAAAAATATCGCGGGTTCGATTCCCGCACGGAACAAATATTTGTATGATCTACAAGTAGTTGTTCCGGGTCTGGTTATTTGAGTATGTGTGAGTTTAAATCTTTGTAAACGCATCCACGTTACAGGAAAAAATCCTAGCGTAGTGGGGCAACGTAAATAAAAAAATGTATTGTGAATTAATGTAAATACTAATAAAAATTGCATGTTAAATATCTTTGTTTTATTTGTCTTATCTATCTCCGAGGTTTTTATAATTATTTATTTGTAATATTGTTGGCCACGCGGGTTTGTATTATAAATCCCGGGAAATCCCGGGAAGATCCATATTATGAACGTTTCGATGCAAGTACTTAAATAACTCTACCTAATTCCGACCTCTGGTGATTAGACTAAACTAAATTAGTGAAACGTGGGTGAACAGACCTACTTTCTACCTGTAGTACCAAGTAACTACTTATGTTATTGTTATTTGATTATCTTTAATTTTCAATTACGAAAGTGTGTCAAATCCATTATTATGTATGTGCTTATCGACATAATATCCTTTCCTTTGATGTACTACAATAATAAAATACTCCAATTTTCACGGATTTATTACGGTTTAAATTAAAATTGATTCATAGATTCTTGAAACATTTAAAATGAGTTATTCTGATATCAGAAAATGAACAAAAGAGCCGTTTGTTTTACTACGAAAATATTTTTTTTTAAATCTTTGCCGCGCACTAGGAACTTCTCCTGTATCGTGGGTGTTTTTACAAACACTTAAACTCACATACACAAACAACCAGACACAACTTGTTCCGTGCGGGGATCGAACCCGCACACGTAGCGCAGCAACTAATCGCTCAGCCACTGCGACAACCGTGCCGTGAATTATTTCTAAAAGAAATCTTTTATTTTTATTATTTACTACTGTAATGGGATTGGTACATAAGATCAACAATCATAATATCAACACCAGCATTTTTTTTTTTTTTTCGGATGGGAAATCATCAAATGACCCACCCACTCTGGGCGGAGCAGAAGAGTGTCAGACTTGTACTGACTAAAACCCATCCATGTTCCTTCTTTGCCCTTTGTGTTCCAGGGCCACGGTATCTCTTTCGAACAGTCCCGCTGCCCTGGCAGGCATCGGCCCTTGCGGACCCCTACTTATTTGCTGACATCTCTTTGAGGCGCACGTGGAACACGAACGCACCGTCGACACGGCCTGTCGTCATAAGACGGCCGGACGGTGAGCTGGCCCATAACTCGCCGTCCACAGGCCCGCGCCTACGGTGGCCGGGAGCCACCACGTGACCCCCGACGCCCAGGGCGTCTTTCGCGGCGACTGGGACGTGAGGTTCTTTCCCTCTCACGTCTCGCCACCTCCTTTACTAGCATGACTGCTTCGCAGAAGGAGGTGACGGCTTCCCATTCCCTCTCGCTCCGGGCCATGGCTTGAACCAAGGCCGGACGCGAGAGATCGCCGCCGCCAATCGCCGCTACGAGGACACGGCGGTGCTCCGCCCAAGCGGGGCAGACCTCCACGGATCAAAACCAGCTCAAATTAACAATCAATTGACAACACCACACACCACATCGCACCACATCAGTGTGACACGTTCGATATTTTAAAGGGCTCTGCTAATCTGCCTAGCCCTTTCCCATGTTAGTGTCGGCTTCCAGTCTAACCGGATGCAGCTGAATACCAGTATTTTACATGGAGCGACTGCCTATCTGACCTCCACAACCCAGTTAGTACTGGGTAATACGATACCCCTTGGTGAGACTGGCTGACTGGCTGACTTTCGGGCCACTGACTGCTTGTAACGACAGTCAAATATCTACAAATGAAAGCCAGCTTAACGTGCGTTCCGAGGCATGGAGGAAACTCGGTTTGTAATGGTTGGTCACCCATCCACAGACCAACCTAGGCAAGCGCGGCTTAAACTAAAGATTGATCCGAGTGACTGTTATTATTTAGCCACGACCTCCTCCAAATAGAATAGATGTGACCACAGCTTTCAAATTATGATATTCCTATCCTTTCCAACTGTCTTTTTTTATTTTTTTGCATGAGACATCAACATCCGCTTTGGGCGGACTGGAAGGGAGTGTCAGACTTCTACTGACTAAAACCCATCCTTATTCCTTCTTTGGCCTTTGTGTTCCAGGGCCGCGGTGTCTCTTTCGAACAGTCCCGCAGCCCCGGTAGGCATACCAACACAGTCCAACAACAAAAACAACAACCACAACAGCAACAACAGCAAAAACAACAGCAACAACAACAACAGCAACAACTGCAACAACAACATTAGCTACAACAATTCCAATATTGTCATTACTTTACTAAGAATGTCTACACCACATACTCATACATGAAACTTCATACTCACAACCATTTTATTAGCTTCTGCGAAGTCAGTTGAAAAGCAATAGAGCCCAGAGATAGCTCTGCGGTTTTGGATGTCAAACGGAACGCCGATATCTATCGAAATGTTTCAAGAATTCAGTCGCATCGCTACGGAATGAACTTGTTGGAATACGGTTTATTTGAAATTTTAGATATTCTGAACTCTGGAAGGAGGAATCTTGTATTGAAAGGGAATTTTGGAGGGGATCGAGGCCGTTGACTTTAGTAACATAACATAATATCACGACTGTTATCCCGAAGGGTTAGGCAGAGGTGTACCTAATAGTAAACCCACATTTCGCCAGTTATGTTTAAGTCCCATGAATAGGGGGCGAGCCTAATGCCATCAACCGGGCGTAAATTCAGACTTCGTGTCTGCTACTAAGAAATTCCTAGATAGAAAAACCCAACAACACTTTGCCCGTAATCACATGTATTGTATGGACATTACAAGAACTGCATGAAAGTAGTAAGGCATGGTTTATTAAAATAAAATTACCCCTTACACACAATTTAGCATGAGAAGGCAAAACATCTACGTATTATATACAACATTAGTTTTAGTATATTCGAAACCTGAAACACAAAACCTAAAACATTTTTATGTAAAGAATCTATGTACAAAAATTTAAAAACTGTGTTATAAAAAATTACAACGTTATAAGCTTGCCTGTTACCTGGCTGTCCGCACAAAAACTTGGTCACCACGCGGCACGCCCGCAACCTCGCCTCCAGCGTCGTCTTGAGCTTATTGATAATAGTAATTTGGCAGTAGGTACCTAAATGATTGCGATAGGTACATAGTGTGTCTCGGTATCCAACTTGTAGCATACTTAAAATATTTTTGGGACGAAATATAACATGGTTTAAAAAAATTTGGAATCGATTCAGTTACTTATTCTGAACAAACTATATTCAGGTTTCGCATATACTAAAACTAATGTTGTATACTACACCACATTGCACGCAGCCAATCGCTCAAGTCATTGAATATTTCATGATGATGCCTTCACGAAGGATCGATAGTACCTACTGCAATAATGTTTTCTTTATAAGTGTGAGAAACGCTGCATTTTATAGCGATAAAAACTTGGGAAACGAGACACCTTGTGAGAAGTTAGACGTAAGAAATAAAATGCAAGTTATTAGGTGTTTCACATAAATTCAAATCGATTTCTTTCTATTGTATAATTAAATGATATTCTATTGTATAAAGGCCTGATGGACATAGGCCTCCCCCAAGTGTCAACACATTGACCGGTCCCGTGCGACTCGCATCCAGCAGATCCCTGCAACCTTCATCAGGTCATCGGTCCACCTAGTTTAGGCATTCCAACGCAACGTCTTCCGGTTCGCGGTCGCCACTCCAGAACTTTTCGGCCCCATCGACCATCCGTTCTGCGAGTAATGTGCCCTGCCCACTGCCACTTAAGTTTGGTTATTGCTTCGGGCTACGTCGGTAACCTTGGTTCTCTTGCGGATGTCCTCATTTCTGATTTGATCACGAAAGGAAACTCCTAGCATAGCCCTCTGGATTGCCGTTTGGGTGACTTTAATCCTTCTGATGAGGCCCATTGTGAGAATGAATAGATATGTCGTTCGTTTTCGAAGGTCCAAATACAAGGTGTAAACGGACCCTTCACCAAACATTCTGTACATCAAACTAAGTAACTCTACTCAAAAATTATTGTTGGAAAACGACCTTTTTTTATGAAAAATCGTATTTTACGGTAGGACTTAAAAAATTGGAAAAGGCTAGGCAGATTAAGATTAATGAATAAATAGTTAAATGTGTATCTGATTGGCTTTATCAATTAGAAAGAATTCTGCCCACTACGCCGTACCATACCATGACCGTGCTATGAACGTTTCTGGCAAAAAAATATTCTTTGTATTAAAAAGTATTAGACTTTGCCACTAGAGCGTTCCGTCACCGATCAACACCGTCGCGTGCCATGCACGTAGCGTATCGGCACCGACAAAATATCCTCGTTGACAATTATTGACGCTCCGTGAATGGCACGCGATGGTGACGGAACTAAATACGGACGGAATAAAAAGAAATGACAGTTTCATACCCGTTATAGACGGCTGTTGATACGTTTTAGTGGGCATAGTAGTCCGTGTCATGTTTCTTTCCATGCCTGATACGTTCATAGAACGGTGTAGTGGGCAGAGTCCTTTAAAGTAAAGCCACGGTGTATAAAGACAAGGAAGATGGCTCTTGGTTGGCTGTTGGTTGTTAACATGACCCATTTTTTTTGGTCTATTACCATTAACCGACCATAAATTAAAACTGCGATCTGTTGTTGAAAAATGGCCTTTTTTTTTTTTTTTTGGATGGGAAATCATCAAATGACCCCCCCCACTCTGGGCGGAGCGGAAGGGAGTGTCAGACTTGTACTGACTAAAACCCATCCATGTTCCTTCTTTGCCCTTTGTGTTCCAGGGCCACGGTGTCTCTTTCGAACAGTCCCGCAGCTCTGGCAGGCATCGGCCCATGCGGACCCCTACTCGGTTGCTGACATCTCTTTGAGGCGCGCGTGGAACACAAACGCGCCGTCGACACGGCCTGTCGTCATAAGACGGCCGGACGGCGAGCTAGCCCATAACTCGCCGTCCACAGGCCCGCGCCTACGGTGGCCGGGAGCCACCACGTGACCCCCGCCCAGAGCGTCTCCCGCGGCGGCTGGGACGTGAGGTTCTTTCCCTCTCACGTCCTGCCACCTCCTTCACTAGCATGACTGCTTCACAGAAGGTGGTAACGGCTTCCCATTCCCTCTCGCTCCGGACCATGGCTTGAACCAGGGCCGGACGCGAGAGATCGCCGCCGCCAATCGCCGCTACAAGGACACGGCGGTGCTCCGCCCAAGCGGGGCAGACCTCTACGGTGTGCTCCACCATGTCCTCCGGACGATCCTCGCAGTGGAAACACCCGGGCGTTTCCTCCCGCCCGATTCGGTGCAAGAACCTCCCGAAACAACCGTGTCCGGTGAGGATCTGCGTCAGGCGGTAGGTGAGGGCGCCGTGGCGCCTCTCTAGCCACTCCTCAAAGAGGGGACTTATCGCCACTATGGTAGCGTGCCCTGCACGGGGTTGCAACAGTCGCTCTCTCCATGTCGCCATGATATCACGCCGGAGGTCTGTCCGCTGAGCGGCAATTTGCCGCGGCAGCGGAGTTTCCCCCCGACGTAGTGCCTCCGCGCGCCATTCA
Organism: Noctua janthe; assembly: GCA_910589295.1. Classification (NCBI taxonomy): domain Eukaryota; kingdom Metazoa; phylum Arthropoda; class Insecta; order Lepidoptera; family Noctuidae; genus Noctua; species Noctua janthe. The sequence goes on from OU342578.1 coordinate 7,099,047, forward strand.
TGCAGGCGCGCGAGGACTATCGCCTCCAGATCCCATGGCGGCAATCCGGCAAGGAGGAATATTGAAAAATGGCCTTGCTCTTCTTCTTGACTTAATTCTATAGTCACCTATGCGGAGACCTGCGGGGAATGTATTGCTTGCTAAACAACAACACATACAACAACAAACAACATACAACACATAACAACAACAAAACAAACAACAACATACATAAAACAACAACAGCAATAACATAACACACAACAACAACAGCAATAACATAACACACAACAACAACATAACATAACAATAACAACACAACAAACAAAATAACACGACAACATAACATAACATTAATTAAACATAACATACACACATAGACATAACATATTTTAATTGTTTTTTATAACATTTTATTCAAGCAACAGTATAAAACTCAACTAGATACAGTATAATCTCAACTATCGCTCCGACAGCGAGGGCAATACAAGTTGCCACGCGACTATAGAGCTTAAGACTGTGTGATACGGTTGTTGCTGGTGACGGCGGCAATAAATCAGCAACGACTTCTGCATCGCGCCTCTGTCGCCCCAGTGGGAACACGGCACGCCATGGAGCATCCTGAAAAAACTAACTGTTTATAGGAAAATCAACCTATATAGTTCCCAATGCTGGAACACAGCCCCCATCCCTGTGTGAGGGTATGTGAATTCAGCAGTAGCGAAGGGTCAATGGTCAAAAATTTTTTAAGAGGTTAGCCGGAGTACATATCTTTAATGTTGTTATATTATTTGTCTATAGAATACTGACTGTGCCATTTTTCAAAGGGAAGACGGTAGGAATCGAGTTGTTTGGAACCTTCGCCACTGGTATACAGTACCAACAGAAAGGGGCAGGTCAATTTTTATCCTTACTCGACCCAAATGTATGGAACAGCTAATTATTTTTTCGGGATTAAGATGATGGTTCCTAGGAGTAAGTTGTTTAGTTTGATGTTCCGTAGCACACTCTTAAATACTGGGTGTAAAAGTACCCTTAACGAAGCTGTTAAGGAACTTGTTCTCCCCGTCAATGCGATTTTTATTTTGTTCTAGACCGTACCTGGGAACCTTCTAGTTACAGAGATAATGGGGGTCAAAGCTCTGATTTTCACAATTTTTTTTTTAGTATAAATTTTTATAAAAGTTACGAAATCAGCACAAAGTTTCGAGTGCGTGACATTGAGTTTTACCGCAAAAAGTAAATTTTTCACCCAAATAAAAAGTCGTTTCCCACCAATAATTTTTGCGTAGAGTTATTTATACATAAAACTTGTTTTCCGGCTTCGTGTAGGGTCCGCTTACACCTTATATGTATATGCTGCTAACATAATATTAAAAATGCCATAAATATTCTACGGGTACCTTATCAAAAGAGATGGCTGGATTCAGCTCCTGAGGCATTAACGCTGACTGGAGATCTGCATCGCTCAGTATTTTGTTCTAGAATCATTTAAAAAGTAAATTATCATTAAAAAGAGTTAACCGGGGGTTTAGTTAACAGGCGTGTAAATGGAGAGGTAGATATTCCATTTTATAGGTACATTATTTATTTTGACGGCACGGTTGGCGCAGTGGCTGAGCGATTGACTGCTGCGCTTCGTGTCACGGGTTCGATTCCCGCACGGAACAAATATTTGTATGGCCTACAGGTAGTTGTTCCGGGTCTGGCTGTTTGTGTATGTGAGCTTAAATGTTTGTAAACGCACCCACGATACAGGAGAAATTCCTAGTGTGGGGCAACGTTTTATTAAAAAAAAAAAACGTTTTTTTTTAATAATAAATAAAAAATAATAAAAATTTATTCAAAAATATAAGGTACAACGTTTACAGTTTTCCTTAAATCTATGTCAAATTCAGCCATGATTTGTGCCTGAACTAGGTTATCCTGTGTTTCAGGCGAATGGAGGTAACATTAATTGATTAAATAAACACATTAACATATTAATCTTATTGGTACCTATTTAAAAAGGTATATAAAAATGTATAGTATCTAAACTTAGCTAACTAATTAAAAAGTATCAATAATAGCTTGGACCCTGTTCCCGAAACCGGTGGGCTACATTTTTTTATATTTTTAAATGTTTTTTATATTGTTTTTAGTTTATGAAATATTTAAAAATGTAGAAGATTTGTATAAAAATAAATAAAGGAAATGTTGTATACGAACAATATTTACTTTAGCACAAGTAATAACTTCTCTGTATCTTCATAGGACATATTTTGAAGGGCTTCTTTAAGGATTTTCTTTCAGTTAATAAGAGCTCGTTACACCTTCTTTATATCTCTTGCCATCACAATGAAACACTCTAAATAAAACCTTGTAGTAACCTTCAATTAAACTTCATTGCCATTCAAAAACAAACAAAAGTACATAATTTTCCGTTTTATCAATATTTGTGCTCATTTTTCATAACTAAATGGGGTATATTTATCATGTTTGTGACTCTGTGACAGTGTGATGTTGAGTGATGGATTGAATCGACCTTCAAAGGAAACTAGTGCACCAATTATGGCCGACGGGTATCGATTAGCTTATACATTATTAAATACCAAGGTTGTAGTTGCATCGCCTTGTAGCGTGTTTATGCCGTTGTAAAATGAGTTTTGAATTAATGTTGGAAGGTTTATAAGGATATGAAGAACAGGGGGTAAAGTTCTTCACCCCCATTAGAAAAGGGAGGATCCTCCGACCAGACGGGTGTTGTGTGGTGGGCTACTGCCCGACAGTAGCCGTCGGGTGATTTCATATGTCGCGGATAACTTTCGAATGATTTTACGAACAGGATAACATCGAATTCGTCATATTTCTTTAATAGATTTTTCACTTTATCGCAAAAGCATTAGGTTCAAAGTTGATTGGAAAAATTTGACAGTTCGGGTAACTTGATGTGCTGGCGTCTGTACATTTAGCATGACTACCAACTATAACATAAAAATAAAACAACACGATGCACAAAGACACGCCATTTCGCAAGTGAATAAATGATAACTAGACGTGTGCATACGGTCACTTGAAAACTTTTTCATAAAGTATTCAAATGTGAATACACACTCGTTTCTTTCACACTTGTTTGCGAAACTGAACGTTGTTCTGGCAAAATGTACCATCCCACATCAAAATATCTACCATATTACGAAGTACTCCACCAATTTACACCTTTGAGGGTAAGCAGAAACAACCGCACAGAACGCCACTTGCTACTACAATCCTTTTTTTTTTCTGATGGGAAATCATCAAATGACCCCCCCACTCTGGGCGGAGCGGAAGGGAGTGTCAGACTTGTACTGACTAAAACCCATCCATGTTCCTACTTTGCCCTTTGTGTTCCAGGGCCACGGTATCTCTTTCGAACAGTCCCGCAGCCCTGGCAGGCATCGGCCCATGTGGACCCCTACTTGGTTGCTGACATCTCTTTGAGGCGCGCGTGGAACACGAACGCGCTGTCGTCACGGCCCGTCGTCATAAGACGGCCGGACGGCGAGCTAGCCCATAACTCGCCGTCCACAGGCTCGACCTGCTACAATCGCCTCGTCCACGTTCATACATCTGGTCATACACGCACTCTGGTTGCGAGTACTACTCACCTGATCTTCTGAAGAAGCTCACCGATATGGAGTACTTCATTGTAATAATTTTAGATAGTAATCACCGATTAACTTTAAATCTGTTCAAAGCACACGTTTTGAATGTATATGAGACTGATTTGATAGTAATATGACACATTTAGACTGCTTTGTTGGTCGAGTAAGCACGACTTCTGAGCATGAGGTCCTTGGTTCGACTCCCAGGTCGGGCAAAGGGTTGTTGAGTTTTTCCTTCTGTAATTTCTCAGTAGCAGCCACGAAGTCTGAATTTGTGCCCGGTTGATGACAAAGGCTCGCCCTCTCTTACATGGCCCTTAAACATAACTGGCGAAATGTGGTTGTGGGTGTAATATTAGATACACCTTTCTCTAACCCTTCGGACAATGGTCATTTTGTATAACGGGATTCTCAATGAGCTTTTCAATAGCTCACGTCAATAAAAAAAAAATACAAACTTTTATTTAACTTGCAATGTTTGTACATATGTTTGTTTAGGTCAAACATTGCAACAGAATTTTAAAGCATTTATCCATAACCGACTGAGCTGAAATTTTGCAAACACGCTTTGTTTTGTTTATGGGACCAGCCCGCCACACTATTCCCAAACCACTGCGACTCCTGAAAGCCAGAATCAATAGTGGTGACGCCCGACGCCCTGAGAAACAATTTAACGCAATAAATCAGAAAAGAATGGCGGAGGAGTAGGAAATACATAATTTCCAGTTAACACAAGCTTGGTTTGGATGACAATCCATGGTAAGATCGTTATTTTTAATTCAAGAATAGAATAGAATAGAATAGAATAGAGTAGAATAGAGTAGAATAGAGTAGAACAGAGTAGAACAGAGTAGAATAGAGTAGAATAGAGTAGAATAGTGTAGAATAGAGTAGAATAGAGTAGAATAGAGTAGAATAGAGTAGACTAGAGTAGAGTAGAGTAGAGTAGAGTAGAGTAGAGTAGTGTAGAGTAGTGTAGTGTAGAGTAGAGTAGAGTAGAGTAGAGTAGAGTAGAGTAGAGTAGAGTAGAGTAGAGTAGAGTAGAGTAGAGTAGAGTAGAGTAGAGTAGAGTAGAGTAGAGTAGAGTAGAGTAGAGTAGAGTACAGTAGAGTAGAGTAGAGTAGAGTAGAGTAGAGTAGAGTAGAGTAGAGTAGAGTAGAGTAGAATAGGGTAGAATAGAGTAGAATAGAGTAGAATAGAGTAGAATAGAGTAGAATAGAGTAGAATAGAGTAGAATAGGGTAGAATAGAGTAGAATAGAATTATTTGTGTAAAAACATGGTAAATTAAGGTCTTATAAATAGGTTTGTGTACTTAAATGATTCGCCATAAAATGACATACAAATATTAAAATATCTTAAACATAGAGTTTTATTACAACAACAATATTAATAATTACACATCTAGTGTAATTATTAATAATTACACATCTAGTGTAATTATTAATATTATTATATGTCTAGGTAATAAAAATATCAATATGGCGGACTCCCAAAGACGGCGGATAAGTTATTTTTTATACACCAGCATGGAATCAATTATTAGGGTTTGTTGAGAAGAATACGAAAAACAAAGCTTGTTTAAAAATGTTTTTTTTTACTATACGATTGTTGACATTTTCTATTATCGATACCGTTGATAGATGTAACATTATCTAGAGTGTAAAGTGTGTGTTAAACCAAAACGCCATTGGTTGTATTTCATCGCAGCTATAAATATCGCGGTTACCACCTCTCTAAACCCGGCCTCACTATTATAAGCCTACTGCCCACTGATTTCCCGGGGGGACTTTAAATTTACCGGGACACGAGTAGGTACCTGACCACGCCTCTTTATCTCCCGCACGCGTAGATCATCATAGGTTGTATGTTTGTTTTTAGCTGACGTCGGACAGTTAACAAGAATTTGTGTGCAACTAAAAAACCCGAAAACAGAAAACTCACGCTCTAATTAAATTCGGAGTTTACAAGGTAAAATGTAGCCTATGTTACCCGGGCCATACTGACGAATCGATTGACACCTTATTCATCAAAAGCTGGAAGCAGGCCTTCCATTTTTATAATTTCGTATTCATATGGGCCCCGCCTGCTTCCAGCTTCTATTTAATTTAAAATGTGCTTGTTTTATGCTTTTCAGTTTTTTCAGTCGACTACTTTTTTTGTTTCATACTTAAATTAAAAAAACATTCTTGAATATTCAAAGTTCATTTGTTTCAACATTTTCTTGAATGTGGATAGATCTACGTAAGCTACCTAGAGGCACTTTAGTTTTCACCATAAACTTTTATAATTTAAAATTAGACCTAAGTTTGTTACAGGCAGATATACATCGCGATTAAGTTTAACGTTTACAGTAACTGTTATCTACACATTAAACAGACGAAATTAAGTTGGTGAGAATAAAATGCTTTGGAATCTATATTGCAGACAAACCTGGGCAAAACAACTTGCAAATTCGGTTTTTAGTCTTCCAGATAGGTGTGTATGGTGAATACTGGTGTAGATAGGCTACACATTTCTTCCAAGACTACTATCAAAATCAAAATCAAAGCATTTATTTCAAGTAGGCTAGTTACAGGCACTTTTGAATTGTCGAAACAAAGACAACAATGAAATGTAGCTACAGTCCCAGTCACAAAGCATAAGAACTGTGAAATTACTGTAGTTGCCAATTCCCTAACGTAGATCTCTATGGAGAAGAACAGGCAAGAAACTTCATGGACACTCTTTTAAATCAGAATTCTTTTACAAAACTTTGGTTACGATGCAGTCTACTTTAGCGAGTCTGAGGCCTGGCAAATATGTACGAGTCATTTATAAGCTTCTTTTATGGTGTCTGTTCACTCTCGCCGAGACATTCCGAGTCAAGGTAAGTACAGGTGGTTGTTCCGGGTTTGGCTTTTTGTGTATGTGAGTTTAATTTTTGTAAACGCACCCACGATACAGGAGAAATTCCTAATGTGGGGCAAAGTTTAAAAAAAAAGATGATTTTGAACTTTGTTTAGTATTATAAGTTGATTTGTAACAATTAGGGTGGCGTAATCTGTCTAGATTAAAATCCTCTCCAAATAAACAAAGAAAAAAAAAACTCACGTGTTAAGTCATCATCATCATCATCATCTGCCTAGCCTTTTTCCCAACTATGTTGGAGTCGGTTTCCAGTCTAACCGGATGTAGCTGAATACCAATATTTTACGTGGAGCGACTGCCTATCTGATCTCCACAACCCAGTTAGTACTAGGTAATACGATACCCCTTGGTAAAACTGGTTGTCAGACTTTTTGAGCCACTGACTACCGGTACCGACTGTCAAAGATCTACAAATGACAGCTGGGACCTACGGCTTAACATGCTTTCCGAGGCATGGAGGAAACTCGGTATGTTATGGGTCCCATCCACAGACCAACCTAGGCAAGCACAGCTTAACCTAAAGATCGATCCGAGCGGCTGTTATTAATTAGCACGAGCTCAATAATAAGTAACAGGCAATTCTGTCCACTCATCCTTTTTTTTTTTTTTTATTGGGATGGGAAATCATCAAATGAACCACTCTGGGCGGAGCGGAAGGGAGTGTCAGACTTGTACTGACTAAAACCCATCCATGTTCCTTCTTTGCCCTTTGTGTTCCAGGGCCACGGTATCTTTTTCGAACAGTCCCGCAGCCCTGGCAGGCATCGGCCCTTGCGGACCCCTACTTATTTGCTGACATCTCTTTGAGGCGCACATGGAACACGAACGCGCCGTCGACACGGCCTGTCGTCATAAGACGGCCGGGTCCACTCATCCTTAACGTCCTATGTAGCCTCGGATTGATTTTGTAATGTTAATTATCTAGTTATTTATTAAGGTTTTACTTACTCCAAAATTGTGTCCACAGGCGTATCCTAAAATTGCAAAAAGCAGGAAAAGAGATATTAGTTTAAACATGGTAGTAAAGCGAAAAATTTTGTCACTGAGTCTATAATCCAAAATAAAATCCAAAATCAATTGACTTATAAAAACCCAGGAAGCAAAAGGTGTTAAATAAATTGTTCTATAATAAAAGAAATGTCTTGATAACAACATGGTAAAATAAAATTTTATGTTTGACGTAAAAAATCAGAACGGTTTTCTAAAAATCGAACAAAATAATGGCGTTGGGTCTTATTTTATTCTTCATTTTCTCATCTGTTTTTGGACATATTGATGTGGATGACCAGGTAAGAGTTAAAAGAATTATTCACCATATAAAACATTAACCTGTATAATATTAACCTTATATACTGAACAATCTACACTCCGTACTCTGGACTGTTCGCCGGTCTAGTGGTCGCACGCGCTACTGCTAAGTATGAGGTCCCGGGTTTTGTTCCCGAAGTTGGGCCTAGTCTTATTGGGATATTGTGCTGCTGAGAAATTCCTGATTTAAAACCCAATAACACTTTGCCCGACTCAGTAATCGAACCCAGGACCTCATGCTCAGCATCGAGGCGGTCACTAATTATAGTTAGTTTTAATAGATCATCTTGTGGTCTCCCACACCAAAAAGTCAACCTTATGAGGTTACAAGATTTGAAACAGCTCAAAAAAAAATAATGACTGCATAAGGACATTGTGAGCGACCACGTTTCGGTCCCGTATGTAGTCACTGGCAACATACACTGGTCATAGACTTTCGTCTTGAGACACTGCGGTAAGTTGGACGAGAAGATACCACGCAACTTCCCGAACGCTGCCCAGCCGAGTCGGGTTCGACGATTAACCTCTTTCTCGAAGTTAGACCTACCTAACCGGATCGTTTGTCCCAGGTAGACATAATCGTCTACAACTTCGAGTGTAGAGTCTCCGATCTTGATAGGAGTGGGGAATGGGCCTCATCAGAAGGCTTAAAGTCACCCAAAGGGCAATGGAGAGGGCTATGCTCGGAGTTTCCTTCCGTGATCAAATCAGAAATGAGGAAATCCGTAAGAGAACCAAGGTTACCGACGTAGCCCAAAGAATAGCCAAACTTAAGTGGCAGTGGGCAGGGCACATTGCTCGCAGAACGGATGGCCGATGGGGCCAGAAAGTTCTGGAGTGGCGACCGCGAACTGGAAGACGTTGCGTTGGAAGGCCTCCCACTAGGTGGTCCGATGACCTGGTAAAGGTTGCAGGGATCCGCTGGATGCGAGACACACGGGACCGGTCAATGTGGCGACACTTGGGGGAGGGCTATGTCCAGCAGTGGACGTCTTTTGGCAGAAATGATGATAAGGACATTTAAAATAATAAAAATCCTGGTCTTTTTCAACGCTTATTCCAGCCCCGGTTGAAAAGAGGAGCATCAGGTGCACTAAGCATAGTCACAAATCATGCGCAGCCGATACACGCCGACGTCAAATCTGAATCTACCAATGACGACGCTGGGAAAACAATCAATGAACGGGTAAATCATTTTACAATTCAGAATTAGTCATAAGAACGGTATTGTAGATGTAATGAATGAAAAGAGGCAGAATGATAACGAGACAGCATGAAGTATGAAAGAGAAAAAAATAGACTCGACCCCTTGTAAAATGGGACAATTGCAAACCAAAGAACCATATTTACTGTATAATAAATGAAGTGTGAGGAGAACAAAGGAGACAATATTGAGCAGGCTAAGCTGTACGATGATAATGATTTGGTTGGAACAGCAGTCTAAAAAGCAGGTGTTGGAAGCATATCGGCTTTATCTCTGTCTCTCAGCTCTGATACTTGTGTGACAGTCTCTTTCTAAATCTCGATGTTTTATAGACGTTGCTTGATGAAACATTAAAAAGTATAGTTGAAAACTAAAACCTAAGTAAGACAAAAACGGCAACTAAAAATATATAAACAAGACATTGATGTGATTTTTTTACAATTTTCGCATAACCGGAGTTACACGTCATTAGTAAATATGTCATTACAGATACGTGTTACTATGTCTCCCGGACTGTAATAAAGAATCGATTGAAACCTCATTCATCAAAATCAGCACAATAGTGTAGGAGCTACGGTGGAAAAAAAAAGTTTCAAACAATAATACGTACATAGACTGCTAAAATCATAACCCCTCCTTTTAGCTTTGCCGTAGTCGAGTTAGAAAGAAAAAAAAATAAGTACTTAATGTGATATGGCACAGATATAGCAGTCACAAAAAGTAATGACGACACTTGTATAGCATTTGATCATTTTTAAATATGTTTTTTACGCAAACCCTGCGTAGGTAATTACAGCTTTGATATGGAAAGAAAAATTCGAGTGCGAGCAGGGTTTGAACCTGCGACCTTCCGATTCTGCACACCGGACGTCTTAACCAATTAGACCATCGCACCCTGCTCACAGCTCTCGAAAGATTTTCGTTCCACTAAAAATCCAACTTGTTCCTTTATTTGATCATTTCCAGCCATGCCCTAAAAGTAGTGGCCCAGCACACATTGAGCCTGGCGTAGGATTTAAGGTAATAAAAATAGTCTTAGGGACATCGTATTACTCAGTACTAATTGGGTTGTGGAGGTCAGATAGGCAGTCACTCCATTTAAAATACTGGTACTCAGCTGCATCCGGTTTGAAGGGAAACCAACATCCAACATAGTTGGGAAAAGGCTAGGCAGATGATGATGATAAATATAGACTTAGGTTCTTTCGCTATTTACTAGTAAGTAATCCAAAAATGAGCAGCGGTGGCCCAGTGGTGGAGACCCCGACTTACGAGCAGTAAGTCGTGGTGGTGTTCGAACCCAGCCAGGAGCATTACTTTGTGTAAGTTATTTCATCACGACTGCTCGTAAGTCGGTGAAGGAAAACATCGTGAGGAAACCGGCATGTCCTAGAACCAAAAATTCTAAGACATGCAACATCTACCAACCCGCACTGGGCCCGCGTGGTAGATTATAGCCCATTCCCTCTCATAGAGAGGAGGCCTGCGTCCCAGCAGTGGGAACATTAATAGGCTGATTATGCTATGCTTATGCTTAATCCCTAAATTGTTTAGGTTTTTAATCTAATTACTATTTTTTAACATGCAATGTTGATTTGCTGATTCTAAACGAGCAGGCGTTGGGCTCGAACAGCATGGAATCCAACAAAATTAATGCTTGCTCCCAGGGCTGCGGGACTGTTCGAAAGAGATACCGTGGCCATGGAACACAAAGGGAAAAGAAAGAACATGGATGGGTTTTAGTCAGTACAAGTGTGACACTACCTTCCACTCCGCCCAGAGTGGGGGTCATTTGATGATTTCCCATCCCAAAAAAAAAAAAAAAATGCATGCTCTAAGGTTACCCAGAAGACGTAGAAAGGTGGAAATCGCTTTCAAAACGTTTCGCATTTCTATAACAACTTTGAACAGGATTCAGAATAGTTTGTCGTTAGCTTATGTCAAATCCAATACAGTCGAGAAGTTGCTCGTGGCTAAATAAAAACAGCCGCTCGGTTCTATGTTCAGGTAAAACCGTGATTTCCCAGATTGTTCCGTGGATGAGTGACTACCCATTACATACCAAGTTTTCTCCATGCCTCGGTCATTTGTAGATTTTCGACAGTCGTTACAGGCGACAGTGGCAATAAAAAATAATAAACCAGTCTTACCAAGGGATATCGTATTACCTACCCTAGTACTAACTGGGTTGTGGAGGTCAGATAGGCAGTTGCTCCATGAAAAATACTGGTATTCCGCTACATCCGGTTAGACTGGAAGCCGTTCCTAAAGTAGTGGAAAAGGCTAGGCAGATGATGATGATGTCAAGCCATTGCATTATGACTTTGTCAATCATCATCTTTGCTGATAGAATATCAGTCGGTCTCGACCCTTGTACAACTAATATAAACTTGTATATTATACTCTAGAGCTAGACCTATTGCATTCTTTATTTTATGATAAATCCTTCCAACATTTCAGGTAACACCGCCCGAAGATGCAGTAACATTTGAGCCGAAATCTTTAAGAAGATCTTTCGCGACGCCTTCAATCATTAATTTAATCCGAAGTATCAGCAGAGCGGTCACCCTCGTTGTGTTGTTTATATCAGCAATATTGGAATTCTACCCGACCTTCCATAATTTGATTTGTAAAATTGTTAGTTTTATGAGTTCGAAATAAAAATTAAAGTTTCTTTAGTTACTGTGTTTTTATTTTAGCTTTTGCCCGCGGCTTTGCTCGTATTATGGTCGGAAAATATTCCACGGGAACATTTTAAATGTAGCCTATGACACTTGGGAATAATGTAACTTCCCATTTGTGAGAGATTTTTATAATCAGATCAGTAGTTCCGAAGATTAAGCAGTACATCCACACTTACAAATATAAAAAAAACTTACAAACCTTACCTCTTTATGATATTAGTACTGATTTTCTAGATACTCTTATCGTGCAAGGAGATTGGTGATTGCCATGAGATCATCACCGTTCTACTGCTCTTATGCTATGTGAATCTGATATTGATTATATTCAACTGCGATCAAGTAAGCTGTTAATAAGTCAAACAAAGTCTGCTCTTTTTCAAGACTTTGGTTAGGACAAAGGTCTCAACACGACCCTGCCAGAGCTGCGGGACTGTTCGAAAGAGATACCGTGGCTCTGGAACACAAAGGTCTCAATACTACGGGTGCCTGAGGATGGACAGCGTCGCCGAGGCCGGCCCAGAAAACGGTAGCGAGATGATTTAGACGCGCATCACGAAGGCTGGTTCGAGGTGGTGCAGGAGAAGAGTACCTGGAAGGATATGGGGGAGGCCTTTGCCCAGCAGTGGGACATACAAAGCTACTAAAAAAAATAATAGATAATTAGCCAAAGAAGACAATCATTATTTTTGTTGATGAAATAATTTGTTAGATCATATTCTACCGACTTTAATGTAGGTAGAATCACAACTTCTGATATAAATCAGGGACCGATTAATTGGGTTAAACGGTTAACTGGTCGAACCTATAACCTGTTCGACTAACCAGTATCGGGTTAACTCTTACAATATATGGGTTAACCATTTAAATATTGCTTGTTAACCAGAATGAAAGAGACAACGCACTGAGCGCGGGCTAACTCCGTCTCGTTCTTACATATTTTTACGTACAACAAGAATTTGTGTGGTATACTACAACTTGAAAATCCGAATACAGAAAACTCACGCTCTAATTAAATTCGGGGTTTACAAGGAAAAATGTACCCTATGTTACACGGGTCATAATAACGAATCGATTAACACCTTATTATCAAAATCGGATGAATATTTTAGGCGCTACGGAGGAACATACGTAAATACAAACATACATACATACATGGACTGCTAAAATCATAAAATGATATCTGTGCATGAACTGGTTCCTAAAGGTTAATTAATTCTATAATATGGGTTAACCTTTACTGTAGGGGTGTTATCCTAAAGAATAACCCGAATAAAATCCCTGTACGAATAACTTTTTCAGTGTCTGATATGAATTGATTCAATATTAAAACGCACTCACATGTCACGTAAAATGATTATAATATGACCGTGAAGAATCGATTAATGATGTTTTTGAAAATTAGTAAAAACATAAGATTAGTATTGACCGTCATTGTTCTTTATTAGCTGCGATGGAACGATCTCCTGTACGTTATATTGTAAAAGTTTTATTGAAAAGATCATGAAAATCATGACGAAGATTGTGGTTCCTGTGTGTTTGATTTTAATGTCAACTTGTTTAGGTCTGGAGAATAGAACAGCTGTAAGCCATGTCCTTAATAAATATTTTTAGTTGTGCAGCACGTCTAGCTACTACAATTTGTCAAATTTCTTTAATTTCAACTTTATCGCTAAAGCAAAAAAGGTTCAAGGTTGATTGGGAGATTTTTGTATGAAGCGTGGCCGGCGTAACTTCCACCATTTTTTTTTTTTGTAAGTTGCGGCCTCGTATCTAACCTATATTAATCGATAGCTGGTTGATACCAGCTATCGATATACAAACAGCTGTATTGATATACAAACACGTTTTGTATGAGACAAAATGTTCTGAAGTGTCATTTTTCCGAGATATGAGCTATCAAAGCTAAAGTCCAATCACTAATGGCATCATCAGAACAACTTTGATTTGATCAGCCACGCATAAAACCGAAAAATACACGATTCATTCTTTTATTTTTATTCCTAAGTCTAGTCATTGTCGTAATTGTGGTCGCTACCAGCCCAACTTTGATAGCTTAAATCTCGGAAACGTGACACTTTAGAACATTTTGTCTCATACAAAACTTGTTCGTATTGATGCCAGCTATCGATTGATACTTTTTATGCATGTCTGATCAAAACAAAGTTATGCTGAAGATCCATCAGGGAATGGGCTTTAAAGACAGCAAATAATTTCGAAAACGTGAGTGACTTTAGAACATTTTGTCTCATACAAAACTTGTTCGTATTGATACTAGCTATCGATTAATATATTTTTTATGCGTGAACGCAACTTTGAAAAAAAATGGCGGAATTTAGACCGGCCATTTAATTCAAACCCGTTTGACTGTATCGGGTAGCTTGATATGCTGGTGTGCGTATGATCATTTAAATTGAGTCGGTTATCAATTTCATAATAATAATTAAAAAAAAATATCATTATTATTTCTCATAGTCTCTTCCCAAATGTACTGGGGATCGTCGTATCATGACCATAATTTGCTTAAATTCAAAACTTTCTGTGTAAAATTCGGTTTGGTTTGATCTGTTAGTATAAATATTGAATTGGGATGGTAAAACTATGATCTTTCATTATAAAAGTTCTTAAGAAGCGTGTCATATTTAAAAATATATTTTATCAAATCTTGACACACATGACTTCATTTAATATAAATATTATAATAAATATTTGAGTTCATAAATTAAATAAAAGACACGCTTTAATTTTAATATTTGGCGTTAAAATAAACACATAAAATATGACCTCGTCATTCAATATTGATCAATGTTATGTACTTTTTTTCTATAAAACATTAACAGAGATTTCAAGTATGTCACAAGTCTCGAACACTCCATGGTAGGAACTACTTCTTGCATTATTATTTATATGTCGGAACCGGTTATTAGTACGGACTTAAAATGAATTCCAAGTCCGCTGGTGGTGACGTCACGCGACGTACTTACAAGTCTACCCCCACCACAGCGTGGCTTCTACAGAGCCCTGATGTTACAGCTCGAGGCGAGGAGAACATTGAATGTCTGATCGCGGAGGAGTTGAGACGTCTTGGAACTGTACCCGATTCATTGTGCCCCGTGTTATTGTGTTAAATTGTAATGTCAAGTAATTTGTTAGTTTACTATTATCACACCTAGTGTATTTTCAGTGCACGAAACCCATAGTCTGCCCACATGATGTTCGACCCAACGGAATAAATCCTGAAAAATCCGACATATATAAGTCTACATATTTAAGAGCGTTTTCTTATCTTTGATTTCAGTCACAATTAGAACAACAATTAAAAATACAGAAGAGAGAAAAGCAGTACCTAATAGAAGATGACCCTAACGAAGGCCCTGAACAAAAAAGAGATGAACGTCAAAGTACTCTATTTAATAAAGATAACAATCTAGACGCGAATGGAAACTCAAGAATAATAAACATACGCCTTCAACCACCTCCTAACATTCTGACAGTTCCCAAGCAAGTCATAAAACCTGAAGTTTTGCCAAAACGAATTGATACAAAACCACAAAGAATACCAACAAAAATTCCAGTTGTTCTTAAAACTGTGAAGGTCGTACCAGGACCAGCGCATGCCATACGAATGAAGATGTTAGAAAATAAAATGAACCAGTCAATATCAAACGCGAATAAAGAAAAGGCTTTGTATCAAAATAACGTTGCCCCACCAACTTCGGTGAAAGACGTTATACCAAATTTTATCATAGAAGATAAAATGTCTCGTAGGACAGAAAGTGGCTTAAGTCCTAACAATGATGAAAATTCGAATCCTAAAAGTAATGGAACTTCAAATAAAGATGGTACAGAAACTTCAGGTATTGTTGGAAAAACTCCTGAACTTAAGGATAGTAATAATTCTCTAAACGAAGGTGAAGATGACCAAGTTACTTTAAATTTAGATAAAAAATCAACTGAGATTAAACCAATTCATTTCTTCGTAGACGAACCTGAACCGTTACCACCATCATTCAGAAGACAGCAAAAGTTTGAAGACACAGCTCTTCAAAGTAAAGAAGTAACTATAAATAAACTGAAAGAAATTCCAATAGTTAAAAATGGGGCTAATAAATCTAAGAAAGACGATTTTAGAAAACAATTAAATGTCAATGATGATAAAGACCCAGACATTGTACGGATATCAAATGGAACACATCTCATAAGTATTAAAAAGATTCAAAATCCTGACAAGTTTCAAACTGAACGTTTCTTATCCCTTAAAGGAGAAGAACTCACTGTTCCAACTGAAGAAAGAATCGTGAATTATGAACCACCTAAACCAAAACCTGTAGTAGATAAACCAGAGAAACATACGTTTACCATTACTGAGAAATTCAACACAGGCAAAGACAAAACTGTGGGGTTAACAGGGCTTCTGTTTAAAGATAATAAGAGTAAGGAGGAAAAAGGTAAGTGAAACTTAACTTTCTATGATAAAGGAATTCAGCATTCTAGCCCAATGCCCACCTGATGGTAAGTAAGTGATCCTCGCTAGTTTATGAGTAATATTTATAATAGAGGCGTCGCAAGTGCGTCCCAGGAATAAACCTAAAATGTTCTTCTCAGTGACCTGAGTTGTCCGCAACAGCAACTGCCAATCTAAGCTGGAGGTCATTAGTTAAGACTGGAAGCTGACCCTACACCGGTACCAACACCCTTCAAATCGAAAGATACTGACAACTAGTCTTACCAACGAGTATCGTATTACCCAGTACATATTGGGTTGTGGAGGTCAGATAAGCAGTTGCTCCAAGTAAAATCCGGTTAGACTGGAAGCCGACCCCAACATAGCTGGGAATAGGCTAGGCTGATGATGATGGCTGTAGAAATAAGAATGATAGAAGTGCTTGCCTAGATCAGGTGGTTTTAAAAGAGCTCCTATTAATACTGAAAATGAAACTAGTCTTTGATTGTTTCGCTATTTATATACTTGTCCTATAATTTCAGGACATGGCCGCTGTCAGTGCTTGCATACAGCCATCCTGTGATGAAGATCTTAAGTAGCGTAATTTTTCAATAAGACTAGTTTCATTTCGGTAAGTTCCTCTTTCCTCATCTTCCTGCGGTGCAACACGTATTTTTCTTCCATTCTCCTCTGTCAACCGTCACGCTATCATTTACTCTTTTTTCTTTCGTAGCATTCCTGACACAATCCATCCATCGTTTCCTTGATCTTCCTCTACCGCTCCATTCATCAACATTTTTATATTCATCACTCTTTTAGTCCCATGCGATTCGTACCTCCTCATAACGTGGTTGAAAAGTTGTAAGGGAATCGACTGTCTTGGTATGGACCATAGACAGTCGAGTCCCTTTCAACTTTTCTGTAACAGGCACAACTTTCAAACTGCTAACTAATATACTAGTTCCTTAGTTCTTCTTTTATGGCTTAATTTTCAACGTTGTTAAG
Organism: Noctua janthe; assembly: GCA_910589295.1. NCBI lineage: Eukaryota > Metazoa > Arthropoda > Insecta > Lepidoptera > Noctuidae > Noctua > Noctua janthe. Next base: position 7,116,199 of record OU342578.1, read on the forward strand.
TTTTATTGCATTACCAAGTGCATAATCAGCCTAAAATGTTCCCACTGCTGGGGCACAGGCCTCCTCTCTATGAGAGGGAATGGGCTATTAATGGACTATTACCAAGTGACAGAAGTAAAAATGTCAGTAATATAAAAATACGTGACAGCGTCTGAGCTAAAATTGTAAATCTTCGCAAACTACTTTGCACTGGTTAATCATTTATTTATGGTTGATGATGAATTTCATAAGCAAATCAAAGGTTTCAATATTTTTATCATCTTAGGTAACAAATTTCATGTGTTCAGTTATTATTTAATGTTTCAGACAAAAACGATTGCATTACAATAACAAATCATAATTATGAAGAAATTTCTCCAATTTCACCTCCACTGACTTTCCAACCGACATTTAACGACGGAAATCAAGAAACTTGGAACTACTTTCAAAATCCGTACTACAGTGCCAATTACCAAAACCTCTATGACCAAAATCGTCAGAACCATGGACTAGCCCAAACCACGCCAAATATTCATAGACAAGCAATTATAGACCCAAGAAACTATGGTGCAATACAAATCAGTCCGTATATTTATGACCAGCAAAACATCGAACCAACTGAATCTAAAATCATTCTGCCGTACTATCCCAACGGAAAGCCACCAACTGACGCAGATTTAAATGAATATCCTTACGCCCTAAAAGCTTATGAACCTCAACCAGAAATTGACGAAGTTCCTTGTCTAGTTGGTTCAGAAATTCATCCAGAAAATACCTCTGACAGGATTTGGCAAGATATAGAAGTAAAGAGTAAGAATGACCAGGCTAATGATGCTTACGGGCCGTTGGATATAGATATTAGAAGAAGTTTTGATGACGTCATAGGAGATGGGAATAAAGTTGATGTGATCAGTAAAGCAGCGAACCCTTTTGCAACTTCGTCTTTGCCAATAAGTGTCAATGGTGCGTTAATCTATCCATATGTTAATCCTGGTTATCGATATATACGTTGATAGAATAATAGTTTGGTATAAGGGTGTAAATAGACCCTTAACATATCTGAAAGGTACTTGTTCTCCCCGTCTTTGCGATCATTTTTTTGTTCTAGACCATATCTGGGAACCTTCTAGTTACGGAGATATTGGGGGTCAAATTTCCAACTTTTTCAGAAGTTTTTTTTTAAATACATGTTTTTAATGTAAGATTTTTACTTTAAACACCTCCACGACCCCCGTACTATTAAATCCATCCATCAGCACAATGCTTTGAGTGCTTTCTATCGAGTCCTACCGTAAAACGTGATTTTTCACCCCAAAAAAAAAGTCGATTCACAGCAATATTTTTTGCGTAAAGTTACTTAGTTTGATGTACAGAATGCGGTTGACGGCTATGTGAAGGGTCTGTTTACACCCTGTATACAGGGTGGAAGGGACACACGCGAAAACTGTTAACACAGTAATTTAAAAAAAAAATCAGTCGTTCCATACATTTTGATCGTTTAGCTATTGCACGACGAAAAATTTATAAATGTGAAAAATTTCTCAGAATGATATACTGAATACTTGTTACCGTTTTCGCGTCGGTGTCCCTTCCACTCTGTATAGCTTAATAAAAAAGCTTACTTAGTTAACTAGCTTAGCTTTTTCAATTGTATTAGTTTCAATTATAATTGTTTAATGTTTGTTTAGTCTTAGAGTTTTTATTTTATTTCTCACTACGGCGGCTGCGACTTGGCTCGCGTTATAGCCGGAAATTATATCACGGGAACTTATTTAATATAGCCTATGACACTCGGGGATAATGTAGCTTCGAATTAAAATAAATAAAAATAAAATTAGTTTAATTCAAGTAACAAGACTCATAACAAACAGATACATAAAAGGATACAGACTGGATACCAAGCACAGACAAAAACGAACACTCACAAGGTAACAATATGTCTGCTACAGCATTGCCGGATATAAGGGCAATCCAGTCAGTTAGCGATCATTACCAGAACGGTGTTGGCGCTGCCCCGCACTCTGCGCACCAGAGACGCGCATCGTCGCGTGAAAGCAGTCGGTGCGCGTCTCCGCGAACATGCCCGAGGTGCTGCAGCGGGGCAGCCTCAACACCGCGCACTGCCCCTGAACTCGTTGTTGAACTGGACCCGGAGAGCGCTGTATGCCGCACGAATTTTCGTTTCTTGAAAGAATTTTCAATATTACCTCCTGCATGATCCAAACTTACAAACTTTAACTCTTTATAATATTTTAGATAGATTGTGTAAGACGTGAATGAATTATTTATTAAAAAAAAAAACTAAATAAAAAAATCCCTGCCGAGTGCCTGTAGGACTAAAACTTTTTTCTTACAGAAATAAAGTTATTTCTACCGTGTCTATGAAAGAAAAGAGAAAAGACTTACCAATCTTATTTCAATTTCAAGACAGTGCTTTAACTGTGTTGAAAGAAAGCTTCAACACCCTAAACATTTGTACATAAAGTTCTTGGTACTGTCCACAAGGCATTACTTAAGAAATAAAATAATTGTTGTACAAAGTACGATAGATGGCAGCACAGGAAAAATTCAAAGTCGCTATGGTTTCGTTACCGCGCGGAGTATAAGTACCCCCTGCTCGCCAATCTGATATACAAATAGGATTTATCTTCAACGTTAGCTGATTGGAGCCATCCAATCAGCAACAACAACAACAAGCAATACAACAATTCCAGCGTGGACATACGAGTCTTAGTGATACATCTCGTAAAGGACGTCCAAAATCCACCTTTACTGAACATAACATCGTTGCTGTGAGACAACTAATCTTCTAAGATAGTCACGTGACATATCGGGAGATAGAGGCGTTATTAGGTTTGTCATCGACAACCATTCAAAAGATTTTTCATGAGGCGCTTGGTGTAAGAAAGCTAGTTTCCGGTTGGAACCCGCATTTGCTTTCTGACGATCTTTAGGCGACCCGCGTCAGTTGGTGTAAGAAAACTCTTTAAAGGTTTAACCGAGAAAAGTCAAATCACGTCTACGACATCATAAATGGTAACGAATCTTAGATCTATGCCTACGATCCTGATTCTAAACAACAATCCACAATCTGGGCCCTCCAAGACGAGCCTAAGCCAATTAAAGTTGTTCGCTCTCGAAGCGCTTCAAAGAAGATGGTGGCTACGTTCGTGGCCAAACCGGTCATGTTGCGACGAGTGTACTTGAAGATCGTAGAACGGTTAATGCAGAGTAGTATTCCACAGTTTGTTTACCACAAGTCATCGCCGAACTTCGGAAATCTAACCCATAGCGACGCATCACCAATGTCAAGCTTACACAGCGATCGTCAAACGATTGAGTATTTGAAGCAGGAAAACTTAGAAATTCTTGACCATCCTCCATACAGTCCTGACCTATGATACCATACCTAGACCTACCACCAATCCCCAATGATTTCTTAACATTTCCTAAACTTAAGAATACTCTTCGTGGTCAAAGGTTCCCGTCCGGTGAAGAAGCAGTCGACGCTTTCAAATCAGTGTACTGAACACCTCTACTATGGAGTGGAATAAATGTTTTTATAACTGGTTCGAGCGAATGGAAAAGTGTTTTAAACTACGTGGTGAATACTTTTAAAAACAATAAAAGTACTATAAGGTTCTAATTGTTTTTTTTTTTTTTGTTCAAACGACAAAACTTAAAAGGCACGCCACGTACAATAGTTAAATAAAATACATTAAAAATCCTTTATTACATTACAAATGATTAAGTTATTAAAAATTTCACAGAGCATATAATAGAGAGAAAAGTAAATACATACATACACATTAGAAGGCTACTGAACGCATCATGACTGAGGGAGAGTGTATTGGAGCAGTGATTTGTCTGATAGGAAGTCTTTTATAGAATTGTAGCATTTGTGTAACAGGTCAACTTACTTATTAAAAACGAGACTAAAGAAACTTTTTGACTAAGCTCCTAAGTTAACGGCCAGGCGCAATGGAGGCGGCACCAAACAAAAAAGCAAATTAATTGTGCAAAATTTAGAAATCTTTGTGGTAACTATATTTTCGGGCTTTTGACAGCGAGTTTGGAGTTGAAACTCGGGGGTCGTGGGATCCGAGTGCTCATAGCCTATTTATGGAAATTTCGAAACGCCTAGTAGACGGTTCCCGTGACCCAAGGGCTGGCTTTTACTTTGGCCAGAGGCTAAGTGTTGCCATACAAAGTGGCAACGCCGCCAGTCTCTTGGGCACATTACCAGCTGACAGCGTTGAGGAGTTTTTTGATGCCCTTTTATAGTTCGTTGTTAGTTTAGTTTATTTATTTTAGATTATTTAATAGTTTTTAATTAATAATGTATTTAGTTAGTTTACTCTACTTAATTAAATAATATAATATTGTGCAAAGCATAAAATGATTGTATTTTAATGGACCTTCGTTGTTTGTTTGTTATTTTGTCAGAGACTAACTTTTGCTCGCGGCTTAGCTCCCGTTCAACATCTGCCTAGCTCCTGGCTAAATAATAACAGCCGCTCAGATCGATCTTTAGGTTAAGCCGTGCTGGCCTAGGTTGGTCTGAGGATGGGTGGGATTGTTTGTGAATGTGTGAACATTGTACGCTTTGTAGATTCCCAGCTGCTTGTTAACTTTTTATTACCATATAAAAAGTTAACAAGCAGCTGGCTTTTTATACCCATACTTAAGTACAAATGCTGTATCCATGATAATATTGTAATACCAAATGATTTGAAAAGAGTAACCATGGAGTTTCTTGCCGGTTCTTCTCCATAGGAAACGACCAACCCGAACCGTGCACCTTTTTGTCGACGTTTTATAAGTGCCCATCGAGGCCTATGTGAAATAAAATATTTTGATTTTGATTTTTGGTGACCACCCATTACATACCGAGTTCCCTCCGTGCCTTGGAAAGCACGTTAAGACGTTGGTCCCGGCTGTCATTTGTAGATTTTTGTCAGTCGTTACAGGTAGTCAGTGGCCCGAAGTCTGACAACCAGTCTCACTAAGGGGTGTCGTGTTACCTAGTACTAACTGGGTTGTGGAGATCAGATAGGCAGTCGCCCCATGTAAAATACTGCTATTTAGCTGCATCCGGTTAGACTGGAAGCCGACCCTAACATAGTTGGGAAAAAACGCTAGGCAGATGATGACGATAATGACCGTTATGTAGTTCATCTCCTACATCATTCATACTAGTAGGTATGAAATGCTTGAAAACGTGAAATTATTTTTATTTATTTTTAATTACTCTAGCGTGGAACACTAATGAAATATGAGCACATAAAACAATGCCTTTTCATATTCAAACAAAAGTACTACCAATTGGTTGCTATAATTAAAAATTTGCTTACATTTATTGAATGTGAATCATTCACGCAATTCTCAGCTCTATATTTTACCATGTTAGTGAGAGAATCGTTTGAGGTTTTCGTTTCAATTAGTCGAAAATAATGCAAACATTCAATTGGAGAACTGACATTGATATGGGTGGAAAATCCACCCTTTGGTAAACGATGTTAAGCACATAATGTTCATGGCAGATATTATTATTTTATGAGAGTTCAATTATTCGTGTTGTTTATTTTATTAGACTTCTATTAGATATAATATTACCATTTTCAAGCCAAACCAAAATAAAAAAAATAATCTAACCAATCAATAATCTATCAATTTTTTGCATAATATCACGCCTGTAATCCCCGACGGGTTAGGCAGAGGTATACTTAATAGTATACTCACATTTCAGGTGGTGGCGGAGGGTGGCTGGGGGGGTGGTGGTGGGTTTTCATTTGAGTTTTAATTTATTTTATTTTAGTGCCTGTATGTCGATTTATATCTGGTAAATAAATATTTCATTTCATTTCTCCAGTTATAATTTTTTTTTTTTTAATCGTTGCACCAGGAATTTCCCCTGTATCGTGGGTGCGTTTACAAACAATTAAATTCACATACACAAACAGCCAGACCCGGAACAACTATCTGTAGGCCATACAAATATTTGTTCCGTGCGGGGATCGAACCCGCGACACGCATCAGTCAATCGCTCAGCCATTGCGCCAACCGTGCCGTCAAAATTATGTGTAAGTACCATGTACCAGGCGGCAAGCCTATTGTCATCAACCGAGCAAAAATCCAATCCCCGTGGCTGCTACCGAGAAATTTCTGATAGAAAAACCCTTGGCCGGGCTCGGGAATCGAACCCGAGACCTCATGTAACAGTTGCGCATGTGACCAATAAACTCATACAACACTAAAAAGATCACTGCTTACAATCCTAGGAATAATTGCTGTAACAAAACTTTACTTGAATCTAAAAACGTGGTGATTACCATGTTTTGATGTTTTGGGGATGGTGATACAGCTCATCAGATGATGTTTATTCCCTTGATGTAGAATCTAAGACATTCACATATACTTACGATGATGGAACAACACGAACAAAATCGTAAATTGTTTGCTAGAAGTGTAAAGTGTGACTTGTAATTATGACGTCTATCTTTAGAGCCAGTCGCCTGTGCCAGTCAGTAGTCAGTGGCCCAAAACTCTGACAACCAGTCTTACCGAGGGGGTACCTCGGAAAGCATGTTAAGCCGTTGGTCCCGGCTGTCATTCATAGATCTATAGCAGTCATTACAGGTAGTCAGTAGGTCGAAAGTCTGACAACCAGCCTTACTAAAGAGTATATCTTATTACCCAGTACTAACTGGGTTGTGGAGGTCAGATAAGCAGTCGTTCCATGTAAAATACTGGTATTCAGCTGCATCTGGTTACACTGGAAGTCGACCCTAACAAAATTGGGAAAAGGCTAGGCAGATGATGCTTTGGAACCCAGTGGCTCCAAAGAAATATGATCCTAGTCTCAGTAGACGAAGGATCATATTTCTTTATTTCATTTCTTTCGATTGTTGTATCTCCGCGAGGTATGTTGCGGAGATTTTTTTTTTTTTAAATTTTACCACCTTTATTATGTTATCCACTATTCCTACGTCGACGTAAGAGGTTACGACGGCTACAACAACTTAAAGGTACTAACCAAAATGTTCTTGTCTTGACCATAAATAAAACGAACGTGTAATATAGGCGAATATTAAATATTTTATTTAATATAAACCCTAAATTTACCAGCAATTTACAGGAATCCAGCGAAATTGTGTAATAATAAACAAACAAATATTATATTTTTATAAACGAATAAATTACTTGAAAGTTATCGTGATTTTAACAAAATAAATTATTAAAACAATACATTTAAAACGAAGCTTTTTGGTATGCTACTAAAACTATGTAATCTTAAAACTACATTAATCTAAATTAAAATATTAATTTTTCAACAAACATTGAAAGAAGATGGAATGTTATTTAAATAATTAAATAATAAAAAAAATGCCCATATTTTACTTAAATAGGTACACGAAGTAGTGTGATCAAAATTTATAATAGAAAAAACGGGATAGATATCTATTATGTTATAAATAGTTCAATTCACTCCTTTCAGTATTTTCTACTCTTTGGTATTCATGAGACACGTCAATCCAATGCCAAATACATTGTTAGGAAAAAGATATAATGAATACTTTTTGCAAAAAAGATAAAAAAAGTAAAAATATTTTTGTCACGGAAACCATTTTACATAAATCAAACTGTTGCTTAATTTTTAAGGAAAACCTTTATCAAAAAACAAAAAAAAAAAGAACATTAATTTACATACATTTTCAACAATAAAACGATTTCTTTTTTTGGAAAAACAACACAACACTTTGGATATTTAACAACAATAAGTACGAGACATAAATTGACAATATTGTACAGTAGAGAATTGACATACTCTACACGATTACTCACTTTACTTTACTAGTAAACATTTCAAGTGCTACTGACTTCGCAAACACGAAATCGTAATTGGAAAAACAAAATATATATTCATAATTCTTCACTCACCATAGACTAAAAAGCACATCACTATTATGCTAGAGATGTACCATTTATTGACTAAACATTTACCAAAGATATTCGTACCTATACACTCGAAAGAACAGCAATAATTGGTAACACTTTGTCAGATGACAAATGAATAGGTGGACGATCAACCCATCTATCCGTAGACAATGTGTTAGCAATCGTTAACGGTTCAATCACACATCGATAATATACATAGTTAACAATTTACACACCCGAAATATTCTAAGATGTTTCCTCAAATTTTTCATTGCTAATTTTGTGGGATTTTTGCCATTTGACACGCTAAGAAAAAGGCGTAAATCTTCAAATATCTCGAAGACAGTTGAATCCTGACAAAAAGTTGACAGTCAATTACATAGCTTTTACAAGAAGTTTTTTTTTTTTTTGAGGAAACGACTTAGAAACTGCTCATAGTCGAAAATAAAAAATCAGTGGAGAAGTCCAATACATATTTCTTTAAGCATCATTAAGAAGAGGGATTTTATTTATTAATATCGTGTTTGCAAAGCCATAGACGGTCCTGCCCTGTGTAGACCGTATGGTCACCTTATTTGACGTCCTTGCGCACTTTGTGACCACGGAAGGAGGCCTGGATCTTAGTCGCAGCCTTGTTGAGATTAGGATCGGAGAGGTCAATCTTTTCGATGTCTTCCTGTAAAGATAAAAAAGACAATGTGAGATTCTTCATTTAGATTTTAAGTTGGGGAAGGCCACCCACCCTCCGACCTGTCGCTACTGGCCGTCGATCGTTCGATGATCGGGAGCGCAGAGTCGTGGGATGCTGGTGGTCTCCTTCTGTGAAACCGTCATCTCACAGAAGGAGGCTGCGGAAAGGATGAGGGAGGTCGAGACCACTCTACCGACCCGCAGCAGACATACCGGGCGTCGGCGGAGGGCGGACAATGCCCTCTTCCAGCCCCCCTAAACGGGTGAAGAGGGATGGCGGACTTGGGGATGTTTGCTGCCCCGCCATAGAACTGGACCCGAGGCGGTGGCGCGTACTGTTCCACGCGCGCCACTATTGAAAGTCGCGGGGGATATGCACCTCACTCCCCCCGATTTGAGGAGGCCCTCAGACGCGGGTTGGCACTAGCTGAGGATCGTGGAAGGCGCACTACTTCCCATGATCCTCGGTGCAAGTGTGGGAAGGGAACACCGGGGTGGTTTTTAGTCAGTTTGAGTCTGACAGACCCCTCCGCCTACCCCAGGGCGGAGGACATCCGTGAGGATTTTCCACCCCTAAACAAAATAAAAAAGGCTACCCACCCTATCACCAGATATAAACAAAACTAGCTGTGCCCCGCAGTTTCACCCGCTACTTCTGGCTTGTTTTCTTTATGCTCAGCTCCTATTGGTGTAATTTTATATAGCCTTTAGCCTTCCTCGATAATTGGAATAACCAACACTACAATATTTTTTCAATTCGAACCAGTAGTTCCTGAGGTTTGCGCGTTCAACCAAACAAACAAACTTTTCAGCTTTATAATATTAGTATACAGGGTGTTTTTTAAAACGTGGGCAATACATTAGGGGCGTGTAGTTCTCATGAAAATTAGCAACTATTACTAAGGGACCGACCATGAAATAACATATCAGCTGCTCCAAACATTATTGGTCGCGTAACTCGAAAAAATGTAGGCAACAGCAGTTTTTAAATCATATTTCATAGTTAGCCCCATAGTTGCCCATATGTATGAGTACTTCACTACCTTCAAGTTTTGCCCACGTTTAACCAAACACCCTGTAGATATACCAGTCTTATACAACACTTCATTTGAATAACAAAGTTTTTATCAGAATTGCTTTCATACTATAAGCAATTAGAAAAACTCTAGTCCTTTGCGTAGTTGTTGAAACGAAGAGTAAAATTATGAAGAAATGGGTTTCCTTAAAAAAACTCATTATTAAAAGAGTGTTCGTAATTAGGGTACTAGATTTTGAATAACACTAAATCAGTAAGTAGATTATCACTTTCAGTTACACTATGTTTTTCCACAAAATACCCTAAATATATAATTACGACTGTAAGAACCTGAGGGGTTAGACAGAGGTAAACCTAATAGGACACCCACATGTAATATGGGGCAAGCTTATTGTCATCAACCGGGCACAAATCCAGACTTCTTGACTGAGAAATTCTTGATGGAAAAACTCAATAATACTTTGCTCGTCCCTGGTATCGAACCCAGGGCGTCATGCTCAGCAGTCGCACTTGTAACCGCTAAACTAACGAAAGAGAAACAAGACCTCTTAACTTCGAAGATAAAATCTATTTGCCAATAAATGGGCAACGATTATGTCACTCTCTCTTGTGATTAATGAAAGTTTTGTCTAAGTTTTAAGAGGCCTACGTCTAGCAGATGTCTAGCTAACCGCGATAGGCTTAATTGATTGATTGCTAAGAGTCAAGATTGTTCTAGAAACTTCGAATTAAACTTGGTCTAGTTTTTGTTCAACATACCAACAGCAATTTACAGGGAAATCCAGTTTCAGTCTAGCTGGTTATTTGAATACGAATTGTATTGCACGAAAATATATTATATCAGTTGTACCAATTTAGTGCATACGTGATTTTATTTTCATTTAAAAAGAAAACATTTTTCTACTATTTGCTGGGAGCCAGCAAGCGCAGCATGACCAGCGTAGAAATGAATTATGTCGTCGGAAGAATCGACAAAATGACAGATGAACAAAAAAAAATCTCTCATTTTGTCGATTCTTCCGTCTACGGTGGTCATGCTACGGGGGCTGGTCCTGGGTTCGATTCCCAGGTCGGGCAAAGTGTCATTTGGTTTTTCCTACAGGATTTTCTCAGTAGCTGCCACGGAGTCTGGATTTGCGCTCAGTTAATGGCAAGAGGCCAGCCCCCTATTACATGGGTGTTAAACATAACTGGCGTAATGTGTGTGTACTATTTTAGTTACACCTCTGTCTAATTCTTTGGGGATTACGGGCGTGATGTTATGTTATGTGTTGCACGAGCCTTGCATTTGTTACCGACAGCGCAAGAAATTCAAACATGTTTTCTCGTTAGTTGGCTGTACGAGTGTCTTGACACTCGTACGACAAGCACTCTAATACGTATACAATTAGCAACTTTTCAAAGCCTTCTTGTACTGTTGTTCCAAACATGCAATTTTATAATCTATATTATTGTGAATTAGGTCTTATGTCAAAGTTATAATAATTATCCACGAGAAAATTGCGATAAATGATTATAACGTTGAAAGTTCTTTGAGTAAATGACTGTTCCTAAGATGCACGCGCATCTTAGGAACAGGCCGAAGTGCGGCTACACTAGGTGTAGCCGCACTTCGGCTATTAGCCGTAACACATACACTTGTAGCCAAACTTAAGTGGCAGTGGGCAGGGCACATTGCTCGCAGAACGGATGGCCGATGGGGCCGGAAAGTTCTGGAGTGGCGACCACAAACTGGAAGTCGTTGCGTTGGAAGGCCTCCCACTAGGTGGACCGATGACCTGGTAAAGGTTGCAGGGTTGTCTCGCTGGACGCGAGACGCACGGGACCGGTCAATGTGGCGACACTTGGGGGAGGCCTATGTCCAGCAGTGGACGTCTTTCGGCTGAAATGATGATGATGATAATGATACACTTGTATGCTCAAAGCATAGCATAGTCGAAGTTCGTACGAAAAAGCGTATACACCTTTTAAACTTCTCTCTCCGTCTCTCAAAGGTCAAATACTTTAACGAACCTTATCCTGCAGCTCTTGATCCTTAACAGCCTGCTCGGCGTCGGCCTCGGCCTGCTCCTTCTCCTTGCGAGCCTGATGGCCTCGGAACGACGCCTGGATCTTAGTCGCAGCGCTGCAGAGCTCTGTGGGCAAGAGAAAATGATGCTGTTAGAACTATGCTTGGAGCTGATGTGTTTCTTACAGAGGAGGTAGGATTTGGAAGTTTGGTTAGATCTGAAAATAAAAACATTTTGATTTTGTTTGTTTCATTGACTTTTTTCCCACTGACTTCCGAAAGTATAGTTATTTTTCAAATTTTAGTGTTTTTTGGAAATGGGTTATTTTACCCTTTTTAGTTGAGATATCCTACACAAATTCTTGTCATATATAAATTTTACTGAAGTTTTGCTTATACGTTGTCAGGAGTACAGAAATAGAGATAGCGTACCTTTCATCCTGAAAAAAAAGTACTATTACCGAGGAAAACAACAATAGCGCTCTTATGATAATAGATGGCGCCACGTGTCTTTTGAATCATGATTGAATTATATTATTACAAGAAGAGTACAACCCGAATTGATTGTCAAATTCTAAATAAAAGCTAGCGAAGTCGCACCAAAAGCTAGTCATTCATATTTGAAACATAACATAATATAAGTTTCTCACTTTAAAAAGTTACGCAATTTAAAACCTTATTACCGCCTTAGTTCATAATAAACAGTGAAACTAACAGTATCATCTCCGAGTGTTTACCGACAATATCAAACATTTCGGACGGACGCGAGCTCTCGCGGAATTTCATCAGAGCCCGCTAATCCGCGCTGACAGCGGATAGATTGCGGCTACAGGGTTGTCAGGAAATATTGCTGATTTATAAACTGACATTTGCTACTATGGTATAAAGCTGAGGTTCCATTGAGTAAGTATACTCAAGATATTTTTCCATATACTCGTATGTAATAAGCAAGTCATCATTCCTCTGCACTTATTGTAATTCATTTGGAGACGACGCAGTATGCCTTCTTCTTCTATAGTTCTCTGTTATTACTATTATTTTATAGCCATATTAACCTTTATATACAAGATGTAAAATCAAAAATCCGACAATGGATGTTGACATACTCTAACGAACGATGCGTGAAATCAGCTGTTCACTTCCTGCCTAGCCACAGAGTTCGTCGAACTCGTCGTCGCTCTTGCCGTTCGCTACGTTCGTTTTACCACGGTAACGAACGATACATTGCGTATGAGGAAAAAAAAACAAATCAAATTTATTGGATTGCCATCACATTCCTGAAATAATTTCTTGTAACGGTCATCTCAGTATGATATACTGAATTCACACCATCAGTTTGTGGAGGGCAGCTGTCCCTTACACCCTGTATGTTCGATGCTTTACACAAAATAAACGAGACCATTTCTAAAATTGAGTGAGAGCATTCAATTTTATCCCATTCCTCGGAAACTGCAGTCATTTGTTTTCGAGGAGACTTGGCATGCAAGGCATGCACGTCGCACAATGTTTTACTACCAACTTGGCAGCTTTATAAGGCTGAATGGAGGTTTTCTTGATTGCCAGGATTCTCGTTTCAAATAAAGAATTGTTTGAACAGTTTTTAATTGTCTGTTCAAAATATTAAACAGGCTTTGAAAATCGCGGAGTGCCTCAACTGATTCGTTGGCCTGGTGGTCGCAAGCGCGACTGCTGAGCATAAGGTCTTGGTTTTGATTTCCGAGTCGGGCAATGTGATATTGGGTTTTTCCATCAGAAATTTCTCAGTACCAGCCACGGAGTTTGAATTCGTGACCGGTAGATGGAATTAGGCTCGCCCCCTATTAAACATAACCGCATAAATGTCGGTGTACTATTATACACCTCTGCCCAACCCTTCGGGGATTACAAAGCGTGATCATTCGTGTGAAATGAAATTCCCATTACATACTCTAATCGCATTCTAAAAATCGTCACTAAATTTTGGAACTTCTAATATGTCCGTATTCAGAAGATTCTCATTCTCAATTATGGTCGAGAACGAAACAAGAAACTAACAATGACGAAAAGAACAATTGACTCTCGTCTTCGATAAGCGTCTTTTTTCACCAATTATGTTTTTCAATCTTATAATTACTTACAAATATGATTACAGTCAGTAATTATGATCAACCAGCTAACAAGTTTGCCAACCAATTCATGACCAAACACAAGAAGCTGAAGGTAGATAGGAATCACATTTCGTCGAGGATAGTGCAAATCCGCGGAACTAGCATTGGATAATTCCACGTATCTGACAAATGTAGCCAATTTCAATTACGCATTGTCGTAGCGACTAAATAATGACTTTAATAGATTTCTACTGTTAACAATACATATAACACATGTATTGTTACTATTCATGTAAAAATGAGGTCAAAAATCAAAGAAAAAAAAAGAAAACTTATAATCTTCCCCTGTAAACCTACTCATAGTGCAGATACGCGCACTTAACGTACCGTACGTTTCGCAGTATCGCGGATTTGCACTATCCCCGAAGATATTACATCGTACAATTTTCTCTAACATGAAAACACATGAAACATGCGATGTTTCCTTCCACCATTTGTGGAACTGGAAAACAAAATTGAACACACGTATGGAATACATATCGTTGCTCATCTTCTAACTGGGGCAATTGAATGGCGTGATGTGGCAGTTTTCTTGAACGTGTCAAAACTTCATGTGTCATCGTCTGTCGATCGATTCTTCGAGGAATAGGAGTGCTTATGAATAACTTGTGAAGTTACCTATAGCTTATCGATAATTGATTGTAATTTTTGTGAAGATCACACAGACCAGACTAGACTAGACCACCAGACTAGACCAGACCAGACCAGACCAGATCTATCAAAGACCTCTCCAAATCATACTGTCACAACCACAACCACATAAGGTCCTATTAAAATAGATGGACAAATTTTAAAACAGCGTTCAGTAGGTCTAACCAAAGATATCCAAGCAAAAAAAACACTGACTACAGTGATTTTATTTTGACCTAAAATAATAAATTGAGGCACTCTAGAATAAGTACATCCATTATGGGTAGGTACTAGCACTCGCACATTTTGTAGTATCAGAATTATGAGATAACAAAGACATGGATGTGTTTATGCATTGGGTAACCAACATTTTTAGTGTATTTTCGTTTGCAGATTTTTTTTTGTAAGTATCTAATGCGTTTTTCTTATTATTTTTTTTACTATTGTCCTTACTTTGGTGCTCTGAATGATTTCTAAAAGTTTGTCTATCCATTTTAATGTGACCTTATATTATTCAAATGACTTTAAATTTTTTACTCTTTTAGTGTAGAAACCTGAAGAACAATATCTATTTTTACAATCTTTACTTAACACTAAATAAGTTTAAACATAAGCAATCAGTTAACGCTACCATTTTTGCAGTTAAATAAAATATACATTTTCAGCTTGACACCTAAAAAGGAGTCCTAATTTTGTATCCTAAAATACTAACGTGACCTGTCAACCCTAACTCTGCAATACCTTCGTTATCGAACGTAGGTCAGAGAGGGTAGTACCCAACGTCCCCCTGTTATTTATTCATAGATACCGACTGCGGCTACCGAGACTTATCGTCCGTTCGTCGACTGTTTTTGTGTAATTGTGCCTAGATTACCCTGTGGCGCTATTCTTTCTTTTTCATGTGGTTAGTGCATTACCTGGTGTCAGAGTTTTTATCCCGCTTTGGGCATCTGACTTGTCTTCACAGGCCATCGAGAAATATCTCTCAGGCATGCTGGTTTCCTCACGATGTTTTCCTTCACCGAAGCAAGTAATAATTATACAATACGCACATGAACCCGAAAAATCAAAAGAGCGTGTCTTGAGTTAGAACTCGAGACCTATGACTTGGCTCTCCGACGGTCACACCTCTAAGCTATCACTGCTGTGATTCAACGACAGCGACTGCGGAGGAATCAAATGAAAGAAGTATTTTACCACGACTTGCTGCGAAGCGACTAGCCGAGTGACGGTAAGCGCGTGCGTTTCCAAAAACGCAAGTCGCGTTGAGTTCGTAAACCGGGCGTAAGGAGTTTGGGTAATTGCTGCTCTTAGGTTAGTCCGTGTTATAAATAGAGATTGGTTTTAGATAAGGCTTGATTAAGAGGCTGGAGGTTAGATTGTTGATATGGTGATTGCTGTAAGTAATTTCGTGAGATCGGTGAAATGTTTTGTTTTCTGAACTCTGATCTTGAGAAAATGTAATAGTTGTAATCCGATCTATCATCCTACCATCACTTCTTTTAGCAGTATTATTGTCATCTTACTTAACTGTCTTTCTCACACAGACATCCCAGGCCTTACAAATGAAGGCTGCTCTGTTTAAAAATGTTTTAAAAAACCTCTATCGTTCCATTACTAGCCAAAACTGACAAACTGTAGACTTCCATTATCTTTCTCTTTTCCCTCCTGTGGCTGATTCATCACGAATTCACGAACGAGTCCAATATGATTAATAACTAACCTTAAATAAATAACGTTACGAACGGCTTTCTATATCGTAGGTGTTTTACTAAACACAGATAGGAAAAACAACATTGTTTTGTTTTTTTATTTATAACCACACCATACTATAAACAAAACACTGTCAACACAACACGCCAATCGAAACAAAACACAGCCACAGGCAGACACTGTTTCAACCCTCTGTGTTATTTGTAAAAATCTGCAATTTTCGCTCTATTTATTCGATTCGCCCCTACAGGCTCGTGTTACAGAAAATTTAGTTACAGAAGGTCGGCTCCATACAATGACCAAAAACATGCGCACGTACACATAGACACTTGTGTCGCGTGAAAATTTCGAACAAAATATGACAGTCGCGAGTGCGCTTGCACTCACTGTATGTGAAGAGTGTCTATGTGTGCGTGAAGATCTCAAACAAATATCAGTCGCGAGTGCAACATGTCTGTGTGTGCGAGGAGATCTCAACAAATGTCAGTTGCGAGTGCTCTTGCACTCGCTGTACGTGAAGCGTGTCTATGTGTGCGTGCGTTTTCGATTGTTGTATATAATATAATATACTTTATTGATACAATTCCTTACATTATGCTTACTATCTAGCTAAACTTCACAATATTTAAAGGCGCACAGAAGTTGAAACCCTGACTCCTAAAGTAGGAATACCTGTGACTTAGGCGTCAGGATGGAGCTGAGGGCGTAGAAAAGTGACAAATGCTTACGAAGCGTTTCGTGTTCGACTCTCAAAATCTGAAATTGACATAAAAATTTCGGAGGTTCAAGTCAGTTCCAGACGTGTTTTGATTTTTGCGTCATCATCATCTTCCTGCCCTTGTCCCATGTTACTTGGGGTCGGCGCAACACGTTTTTTTCTTCCAATCTCCTCTATCAACCGTCATGCTATCATTTACTCCTTTCACCTGCATATCATTCCTCACACAATCCATCCATCGTTTCTTTGGTCTTCCTCTCCCTCTCCATCCATCCACGTTTATATTCATCACTCTTTTAGTCACATGCGATTCGTCCCTCCTCATCACATGCCCATACCAAGACAGTCGATTCCCTTTTAGCTTTTCTGTAACTGGCGCAACTTTTAAGCTTCCTCTAATATACTCGTTCCTTACCTTATCCATTCTAGTCACACCACACATCCACCTCAACATTCTCATCTCGGCTACATGCAATCTTTTTTCATCCATCTTCTTCACAGCCCAGCATTCCGATCCATACAGTACAACAGATTTTGATTTTTGCGTCATCGTTATAGTTAATTGAATGTAACTTTGTCTAGACTTTAGTTCCTCTGGCCTTCTGTGCCTATCTTGTGCTTGCGATAACGTAGTTTGGTTCTGTTTAGTGTACACAGTTAAACGGAAACCTGGATGAAGTATATATGTGTAGCTATATCACTGCGTGGTTGGTAGTAAATGTTTACCTACAGTTCAGGGGATGGAATTAGAAATATTTAAGTGTTTGTCAACATTTTAAAGAATATTTTGTTTTTATTAATGTAATAACGAGCAATAGAGAAGTATGGAAGAAGAAGACATGCTCCGTCGACCCCAAATAAACTGGGATAAGAGCAGGAGAATGATGAATGATGATGTTCTTCTTTTCTCATTGAACTTGGAGTTTAACTGGATTAAACAAATTGATAGCTTGTTAATTTTATCTTTTCCGAGGGCCTACATCAGTAATAAAGTTTTTTCTTCAAACTTGAGCATTCGCAATTAAGTGGTTTTATTACCCAAGGCACGGTTTTGTAAGTTACCTTGGAAAATATAAAACAAAGTAATTTTGGTAAAAAACTCAAAGAAGCACCGTTATTTTTAAAACTACTAATAAACGGCTATAAAACTAAAATACCATACCTAAAAATTACTCTAATTAGGTACTAAAGAACCTTTTAAATGCTAATTACTACATATAACTTATACTTTAATAATGAACATAAAATGATTCCATGAAAATAAAATGTAATTCGGTCAAATACTTTTGAAACTCTGTAAGTATAGTTAATAAATTACCCTTGTTTTGGGCGTTTATTGCTTCATCAATAAACTTGGGGTAAGGGATATAGGCCAGGGTAGGGTAAGGGCGAACATCGGGGTACACGAGATAAAACAATTAAATAGGCCGCCATAAACAGAACATGTATTGATTCGCGCCAATAAAATGACATCGTAAAGCATTATCATCTGTTTGAAAAATGGATGAATTTTTATTCTGGTTTTCTATTGGATGTAAAGCTATATAAATCCAAGCCTGAAGTGGTTACAACTTAAGCATGAGGTACAAATAACTTTAGAGGCTCTGTGCGGTCACAATTCTACATTCAAGAAATATACTATTTCTGAAACTGAAGAAATAAATACATCCTACTTTCTTACTAATATTATAAATGCGAAAGTTTGCGAGGAAGAATGGATGGATGTTTATTACACTTTCACGCAAAAACTACTGAAAGGATTTTGATGGAATTTAGCATACAGATAGTTTATAACCTGGATTAATGTATAAGATATTTTTTATTGATCCCGTGGGACAGTACCGAACATAAGCGGTCATAAGCTAGTTTTAAAATAAAAGTCATCGATGAGTTACTTGTAAACAATAATGGAGTTGAGCGGTTATTCTGATATAAAATGGAAAACTTTTCTGCGACGATGTATTTTGTAAAATACCACAAATTGGCGGCTATTTATCAAAATCAATATTATTCCTACCTTGTATCAAAAATAAACAGAAAGGGAAGAAATAAATCGTCAACAATTTATACAATTCTATGTAAATGGGTATTTACATAAATATCGCGGCCGAAATACTTCTGAACACCTGTTTGTTCGCGTTTTTTATTTATTTATTTGATTAATTCGCGATAGGGAATTGAAAGGATGGTGTATTGTGATACCCACTAACCCTCTGAGAATCGATCCGGATATGTGTGACCATTCATTCCATAACGAGTGCACTCCATGCTTTGGAAAGCCCGTTAAACAGTTGATACCGGCTGTCATTTTTAGATCATTAACAGTAGCTATGAGAGCGGTGGTCCAGTGGTGACGCTCCTGACTTACGAGCAGTAAGTCGTGGGTTTGAACCCAGGCAGGCGCCATTACTTTGTGTAATTTATTTCAACACCACTGCTCTCAAAACGGTAAAGAAAAACATCGCGAGGAAACCGGCATGTCCTAGAACCAAAAATTTGAAGACATTTGACATCTACCAACCCGCACCGGGCCCGTGTGGTGGATTATAGCCCATTCCCTCTCTTAGAGAGAAGGCCTGTGTCCAAACAGTGGGAACATTATAGGTTGATTATGCCAACAATCGCTATGAGGGTAGTCAGTAGCCTGAAAGTCTGACAACCAGTCAAACTGTGGCGTATTGTGCTTCCAAGTGACTGGGTTATGGAGGTGAGACTCGAGGCGCCATGTGAAATTCTGGTAAGCAGCTGCACCCAATTAGAGTGAAAACTGATGTCAACATAGTTGAGAAAAGGCTAGTCAGATGATAATGCCTACTTGGTTACAGAATATAGCGATAACAGTCACAGCAGGCTTATATGAAGTTTTCTTCTTTCTGTATCAGCTTTCTTCCGTAATTTTAGTGAAAACTTAGTTTTATCTTCTTCAATCGGTCTCTGATTACTGAGGATCGTGGTCACTGGACTCCTTTAAACGAGAAATCTGCCTCCAACGACTCCTGTCCAAAGTTGACATCACCACCTGCTGAAATTTGCTTGAGGACGTAGCTTTTTTTATTTGGTCGGACCATCTTGTTGGCGACCGGCCTCGTACTCTCTTGCCTTCTGTGTTGATAACAATGACTAGTTTTTTAAGGCTGCTATCTCCCCTTCGCATTATGTGGCCGGAATACGCTGAAGGCAAACTGTAGACAATAGAGTCTTGACATTATCTTAGTGTTATAAGCGCCTTCAAAACAAGCTGTTCTATCAAATGTCCAAAACTACGATTTGAAGGAGTTAATAGTTCTGAGTGTCTTATCTGACACAACGTAGTACTAAAATTAAGCCTCCGAGGTCACTGTTTAAACTCTTGATAGTTCAAATAACAGGCATAGGCACGAAATGGTACTAGTCTGTTGTTAAAATTCGAAGCTCATCCATCAATAATATTCCACAAAATATTAAACATACCGTTGGTAAATTACTTGTCAGCGCAAGTATAATAAATGTGTCACTATTTGATGAATGTATCTCTGAAAATTATGCTGGAGGTTGAGTTAATGATAATGTTTAATCAATAATTTCTTGAGAATATAATTTTTTAGTTACTCATTGGCCACGGCCTACGCGATTTCAGAGCGGGTGTGACTGGCGAACGCGGTTTGATAAGTCACCGCAGCTATTGACAGGTCGTGCCGTGGCATAACATAAAGTCGTGGACGGGAACTTAGTTGTTCTTCAGTCGGTGAAAAACGATGTTTTAAAACTAGTCTTAAACGAGTCTTTTAGCTGGCTTCTTGAAAGTCCCAAAAATGCCTCAATTTCCACAAATAAAATACTTAAAGAACGCGAAATAAAAGTAATACAACAAAATGGCCGTGCACAATACTATCGATCTACTCAATATCGACAAAGTACTCATTTTTACCGACAGCCTTTTGTTCCCACGCCACGAAAGTAACATAATAGCTAGCTAGCCTGAAATGGCTTGGTGTACACACGGTTGACACAGAATAAATATGTACAGAAGGTCGGATCAACATACAACGAGCAAAACAAGCGCACACACATAATAGTCACGTACGAACACTCGAGTAAACTTCTTGATATGCAAGCCAAAATATTCAACTTACAGAAAACATGTCCCAGAACACATGTGACATCTACAAATCCGCGCTGAGCCCTGGCAGTGGATTATTGCCCACTCCCTCTCATATAGAGGAGACCTGTGTCCCAGCAGTGGACACTTTATTAGCTGATTATGTTTATATGCTTTTGCACTTCACTGCCAATCATAATCTGCGTGGCCTTTTCCCGAGTATATTGAGATGAGCTGATCCAACAGTAAAAATTAATTTTAAAATGTGCGCAATATATTTTAAGCTTGCCATACATAATGTATGCCAAAAAATATTGCGCACCAGATGTATGATATATATGCAAATGATGTAAAAGAATAAAATTGAATGAAACGTGTCTATGTGTGTGACTCAAACAAATGACAGTAGCGAGTGCGCTTGCTCTCGCTGTAAGTAAAGCGTGTCTATGTGTGCGTGGAAATCTCAAACAAATGACAGTCGCGAGTGCGCTTGCACTCGCTGTACGCGAAGCGTGTCTATGTGTACGTGCGTATTCGCTCGCTGTGTGGAGCTGTCCTTCTGTACCCAGCTATTCTGTGCTATCAATCAACTAAGTCCGCTGAAAATGATAGCATTTTTCGCGAGGGGTATTTAAGAATATTTTTAATAGAATTTTTGTTATTTCAGCTGAAAGGCTCTTGTTTTCTTTTTGAATGTAAATATTTTTGTGAGGTAAGCTGATTGAAAAATTAAAAGAAATTGAAAATGTTATCAAGCTTAGGTTACTGATGGGTTTTTCCTTCCACAGCCAATGTAATGGGGAATGTTAACAAATATGAACAGATCTGATTGGCCCCGTTGCGTTGGTCTCGTGGTCGCAATCGCGACTGCTGGACATCCTGGGTTTGATTCCCGGGTTGGGTAAATTGTTATTGGGTTTTTCCATCAGGAACATCACGTTTGTATTGCCATCAACCGGGCGCAAATCGAGACTCCTTGGCTGCTACTGAGAAATTCGCGATGGAAAGACCCAATAGCATTTTGCCTGACCCGGGAATAAGACCCAGGACTTCGTACTCAGCAGTCGCACTTAGTCGCAAGTACTAGACCAACGAAGGAGTCTCTGAGTTTTTTAAAAACAACTCGCTATAATTACTAATTAATCAGACAAGCATCACGGCAATTTCCCCTTAAACAGTTAATTTGTGAAAGCAATTTTCAACAGTGAAAATTAACTGGGGTATTCCTCAAAGCGCAACTATTTTTAAGTGCAACCAACTAAGCGCAACTAAATTATTCCTCGAAGCGCAACTATAAGTTGCGCTTAGAAATTCAAATTAAAAATATTATCTGTTTATTAATAAAAGCGCAACCATGATGAAAAATAGGGACGGGTGCGATGGATTCATTAATTTTTTTCTATCATGGTTGCGCTTCGAGGAATAATTTAGTTGGGCTTAGTTGGTTGCTCTTAAAAATAGTTGCACTTTGAGGAATACCCCAATTAACTGTGTGGCTTCACGTTATAATAATATTTTAACATATCAATTTAATTTTCCCTGACGGATTAAACATGGCAACATGTAATGCCAAACCAAATTTGGCAAGAGTACAAAAATGAAATGTAATATTTATTGCTGAAACCACATAGCGTGTAAAATTTTGAACAGTATATTAAATTTGGTTTTAATATTCTTTGTAAAAGGTTTTATGGAACATAGATTTGATTCGGTTATTTAAATGTTTGGTAGTTTTTCTGCCAAAACATTAATCAATTTGATTATAATTTATGGTTTGCGTGTTAGTCAAACCTGTAGGTCGGTGACGGTAGTTTTTTTTAATGGTGCTTGAATTCAGCGATCATAATAGTATAGATTTTTTAGTTCCAGGCTCTTTCGACGTCCAGGGCTGCGGGACTGTTCGAAAGAGATACCATGGCCCTGGAACACAAAAGGCAAAGAAGAAACATGGATGGGTTTTAGTCAGTACAAGTCTGACACTCCCTTCCACTCCGCCCAGAGTGGGGGGGGGGGGGAGTCATTTGATGATTTCACATCCGAAAAAAAAAAATTAAAAAGGCTCTTTCGACGTCATCATCATCAGCCTACAACAGTGCACTTGTGGACATAGGCCTCTGTTCGGGCGCCGTTGGTTATCTCCGTCAGACAGGGGTACGAGAGCGGCCGCAGACCGAGCTCACTTGTCTAACGAGAACAACCGACGAAACACACGCGGGGGGCTGGGTTTTTCTTATACTGTACAATAATTTTGGATATACGTTGTCGGTTTTTACAGTCCACTGCTTTTATTTATAGTCCAAGTTAAGACCCTAACAGCCTCTTTAATCGCACGCCGCTTAACTTGATTCTTGGCAACTCTCATCCAGTTGCTACCAGCCACGCTGCAAAGATCGTCGCTTCACCGAGACTGAGGACGTCCCACCTTACTCTTGCCGATGCACGGTCTCCACTCAAGAACATGTCTACCCCAATGGCCATCGGTCCTACGGCTAATATGACCGGCTCATTGCCATTTCAGGTTACTTATTCTGTGAGCTATGTCGACAACTCTGGTCCTCTGTCGAATCACCTCGTTTTGGATGCGATCCCTCAGAGAGACTCCAAGCATAGCGCGTTCCATAGCTAGCTGAGTGACCTTCAATTTATGGACCAGCCGTACCGTGAGTGTCCACGTTTCGGCCCGTAAGTTATAACAGGCAGGACGCACTGGTTGAAGACCTTAGTCTTTAGGCTCTGTGGAATACGCGACGAGAAGACCCAGCAAAGCTTCCCAAATGCTGCCCAGCCCAGCTGTACTGATACTTCTGTTAGCCTCCCTCTCAAGGTTCATCATCATCATCATCATCATTTCAGCCAAAAGACGTCCACTGCTGGACATAAGCCTCCCCCAAGTGTCGCCACATTGACCGGTCCCGTGCGTCTCGCATCCAGCGTATCCCTGCAACCTTTACCAGATCATCGGTCTACCTAGTGGGAGGCCTTCCAATGCAACGTCTTCCAGTTCACGGTCGCCACTCTAGAACTTTCCGGCCCCATCGGCCATCCGTTCATGAAGATATCCTCCAGTGCAGCGGTGAACAGTTTCGGAGTTATGACGTCTCCCTGTCTCACACCTCGCTGCAGAAGGATAGATTCTGAGGTCTGGTCCTGAAGTCGGACTGACATGGTGGCATAAGCATAAAGCATAATCAGCCTATTAATGTTCCCACTGCTGGGATGCAGGCCTCCTCTCTATGAGAGGGAGCAGGTGGCGTTTTTGTACAAACACTTCAACACCTCGATGTACCGATAGTCAATTTGGCACCGTTGGAGAGACTGCAGTACAGCCCAAGTCTCGATCGAATCGAAGGTCCCCTCTCAAGGTTGTTCTTACCAAACTGCAGAGTTTGCCCGAGGTAAACATATTCTCGAACAACCTCGAGAGGACCGCCATTGACAACAATAGGTCCTGGGGTGACGTGTTCGTTGAACATAACCTGGGTTTTGTCCAAGTTCACCCTGAGACCAATGCCTTTCCACGTAAATAAAATTAACTAAATACCATTTCATTCATTCGTTCCTATTATTTCCTTTATTTATTTTTCTTTCTTTCTTTCTTAAAAGAAGACATCGTGTCCTGTTGTTTGCTTATTACGGGTAATGATGGAGGCTACTGAGAAATACTGTACCGAAAATATTAGACTGACATCCTCACACTTAAGACACACTAAGAACAACAAGTCGTTTCTACAACTACAAATACATTATACCTCACATAATTATTCTTTTACTAGCTTTTGCCCGCGGGTTTGCCCGCGTGGATGTCGAAAAATATCCGATTACTTACCTTCATCCCCCTTTTTAACCCTTCAGGGGTAAAATTATCAAAAACGCTGAGACACGTATAAATCAATGTTCAATAGTCAGCTTAAACACAAAATTTGAAGATCCTAACTTCAAAACTGATGGACTTTCAAACAAACTTCCATGCCCTATTTTACCACTTTAGGGGTGGAATTCTCAAAAATACTTTCTTAGTGGATACTTACTCTACACAAAGAACACACACTCCAAGTTCCATGTCTCTAGGACCAGCGGTTTGGGCTGTGTGTTGATATATCACCCAGTCAGTCAGTCAGTCAGTTTACCATTTTTTATATATAGATTCAATAAACCTCTCACTGCAGCTTAAAAATTCAAAAAGAGATGCAAAAAAACTTGCCAACTAAGTCATCATCCAGAGCATTATGATTTATTTATCCGAAAACTCGAGAACATCGGCTCTTCAGCAGATTAAATGAAAATTTAATAAAGCTCACAATTCGAGCCTGCCCGCTATGCCCCTGCCCGGCTTTTACCCGCGTTGCCTAACTTGGGGTTGCCCGGGCAACCTTTGATACCATTTTATAAGTTTAGTTTGTGCTTTTTTTGTTAAGCCATTTTTAGATTCCCGAGAAGTTTTTTGAATAATGTGAATGGAATTTTATATTCTTTAGTTAAAGTGGGTCGGCCATTGACGTCTTAGATTACGTTCAAACTTAACAATATAATTATGGTTGGAAAATTTCCAATTATAGGCTTCTTTTTTAATCTTTTAGATACGTATCAAGTCAAGACTCAGTCTGATGAAAATCAATAGTTACTAACGGTTTTGCAAATTGTAAAATCGATTGGATTTACAGTTGCCGACTTTCGAGTCTGAAAAGAGTTATATTCCTAAGAATTATCCAATATCTAATATTCTACAAACAAGGCCACTAATTATGCAACTAGATTCGCGTGATGACAAGACGATAGGGTACTATATCTAGGAATACTAGAACAGGGCTTAAGTTTTCCTCAAAATCATTGGTATGACTCCTTGGAAACCTCTGTAGTCCTCATTATCGTCATCAGCCTTGCTTCACACAGCAGCTGTAGTCCCCGTTATATCAAAACTAAGCCCACACCAAAATCTCATTCTGTATGTGACAATGTACGGCTCGCGTTTCGCGATACAGATATAAAGGGTGTAAATAGACCCTTAACAGAGCCGAAAGGTACTTGTACTCCCCGTCTTTGTGATCATTTTTTTGTTCTAGACCATACCTGGGAACCTTCTAGTTACGGAGATATTGGGGGTCAAAGTTCCAAGTTTTTCACAAGTTTTTTTTAAATACATGTTTTTAATGTAAGATTTTTACACACCTCCACGACCCCCGTACTATCCAATCCATCCATCAGCACAATGCTATGAGTGCTTTCCATCGAGTCCTACCATAAAACGTAATTTTTCACCTCAAAAAAAAAAGTCGATTCCCAGCAATAATTTTTGCATAAAGTTACTTGGTTTGATGTACAGAATGCTTGGTTGACGGCTATGTGAAGGGTCTGTTAACACCCTGTATAGGAATTACAAGTACCTCAGTCCTATTTATGTATGGACGAATACTAATCCAAAGTTCTCATCAATCCAAACTCAGCATATATGACTGGAG
Organism: Noctua janthe; assembly: GCA_910589295.1. NCBI lineage: Eukaryota > Metazoa > Arthropoda > Insecta > Lepidoptera > Noctuidae > Noctua > Noctua janthe. The sequence continues at coordinate 7,142,592 of OU342578.1, forward strand.
AGACGGACGGCGTCACAATCCAATTTCCTCCCGAAAGCTGTCCATGCGTTAAATATTACCAAGTTTGTTCTTTGTTTCAAGGGAATTTCGTTCAGTTCCCCATGGTTTTAATGGGAAAAGCGAATTTGAATCCATTTTACGATCAACATTCTTGCTGCGTATTCTGGAACAGATTAAATTCTAATCTATATTCAAATCTAATTCTGAATCGAGTTTAATGAGTGATCATCTCTCTAGAATTGGTACATTTAGATTGAGATAAACGGATGAATGTTAATTACTCTGATTGTTTGACGTTAAGAGCGGCCAACCCGTCATACTTTTCATACAAAAGCTCGTATGTGATTATTCCGTTGTAATCTTTGATTTTATTCAACTAATAGGTATTTTGTGCAGTATGTATACGTTTATTTATTTAAACTTCATGTACAAGAGTGGTACATAGGCGGACTTAATACCACAAGGCATTCTCTACCAGTCAACCTTTGGGTCAAATAGATGGGCATTGCGATAGAGTACAAAAAAATTAATAAGAAAAATACCAATAAAATCGGTTAATAGGTTTCTTTCAAAACAAAAATAAAAATTTGTAGAAACAAATTCAGTATAAGCCTACATAAAACTGCTGTTATGCACAAATTTTACCTGAACTTTGGCCGTTCATAATGTACTCATAAATTGAAAAAGTAATGAATAAGAATAAGAATAAGAATAATATTTATTTGCTTAAAAACATGGTATAAAAGATGGTAAAAACAAAAAAGAAAGAGCATACATCTTTTTGCTTAATAGTAATAAGCGTGCAAAAATTTCACGAGAATATTTAACATTTATTGTCAAAGAAGTCTTTGACACTATAAAAACTATGACTACACAACCATTCATGCAATTTATTTTTAAATAATCTCATATTTAGATTCTTGAGATTACTTGGTATCTTATTATAAACACGTACACACATAGATGTACAACATTTTTGTTATATTTAGCTAGTCTTGGAAGGACATTCAATACTAGCCTGTGGGTGTGGGGGTCTCGTCGGTTACGAGGATATAAATCATTTGCATTATTAAACAATTCCTTATACTTCCTCACAAACATACATGTTTCGTATATGTAGAGAGACGGTAGTGGTAACAAGCCAAGCTTTTTAAATATCGGTCTACAGGATTCGTCAGGTCGAAGTCCGTAAATTGCTCTAATGCATTTTTTTTGTGAAAACATCTTGATAGAGAAATCTTGCACATGTAATGGAGATTCTAAATGATAAATACTTATTTTACAAACTTCTAAGGTTTATTCAAAAACACGTATTTCCTGGAACAAGTTTTAAGAAATTTTCAAACACTATTTTTCGTTCAATGTTTCGCGGTATGAGGTACGTGGGTGACGGGGCGGGGTGAGACTTAGCAAGCTTTTCGACCATGCTCGCGTTGACGATAGACGGACCAGGAAGGGCCCTCTTAAGGCGTTGGTCCCGTCTGTCTATCTTTGATAGTTATTATAGGTAACCAGTCTTAGCAAGGGATATCGTGGACCCATAGACTGAGTTGTGTAGCTCGGATAGACAGTCGCTTTATACACAATATTGCAAAACCTACTGAAAGGATTTGGATGAAAATTGGCACACAGATAGATTTCCAAAAAAAAAACAACGTACAACGTTGCAACAACGCTACAACGTTTGTTTGTTTTGTTTGATATTGTTTTTTTAGTTAGTTTGTTTGTTTGTGTGTTAGTTTGTTTGTTTGTTTTTGTTTAATAGTTTAATTAGTTTGTTTTTGTGGGATAAATTTTTATCCCGGTTTACGATCCTGTGGGACAATTACCGAACTCCACGCAGGCGAAGCCACAGGCATAAACTAGTAGTCAATTAAGGAATACGTCTGTTATATCTACGGCCCAGAAATCAAATTATCCTCTCCGTTTATTAGCCCCACTACCGATAAGTTTCGCTACTTGATTACTCGCTGACTCATGACAAATAGAGTGTGGTGCTTCCCACTTTGTTTTCCTACCAATGATAAATGATGTACCGGAATGAGAGAAAAGAACCAATGTTGAAATGGAGTCTCGTTTAGTCGGTTTTGCACTTAAGGATAATTGAGATAGAGTTGAAAATAGTAATGTATTGGGTGTAAAAACTGAAGACGTATTTATTTTTATTTCTTCCGCGAAAAATAATTGGCCTAGAGTTTCACGGTTGTTTTTAATAAAAATCCGTTTTTAACATTAAGTAATTGAATACTTTCTAAGTTTAATATAAATCAGAGTTATGGATTTTCAATCACGGAACCATTTTGAGGAAACCGGTAATCATGGACAGGCACTGAGCGAACGTCATAGATGAATTTCTTTCTTTGCCCTCAAACAATTTTTCGATTTAAGTAAATACATAGATCTGCCTTACTGGTTCCTAATTCGATGCCCAGTTCGGGCAAAGTGTTATTGTTATATTTCCGACAGGAATTTCAATATTAAGTAGTAGCCACGGAGTCTGGGTTTGTGCCCGGTTGACGGCAATAGGTTCGCCTCCTGTTACATGGGACTTAAACATAACTGGCGAAATGTGAGTGTACTTGTTAGGTACACCTCTGCCTAACCCTTCGGGGATTACAAGGCGTGATGTTATGTTATGTTATGTTATGTAAATACATAAATCCGAGTGCAGTCACCCCTTACACAAATCGAAGCCAATAATTCAATTAAACAAACTTCTTCATTATACAAAAAAAAAAACTGTACGATCTACTAATTTAAATGATTTTTTTTTAAACCTTTCCCCACACTAGGTATTTCTCCTGTATCGTGGGTGCGTTTACAAACATTTAAACTCACATACACAAACAGCCAGACCCGGAACAACTACCTTTACGCCATACAAATATTTGTTCCGTGCGGGAATCGAACCCGCGACACGAAACGCAGCAGTCAATCGCTCAGAAATTCCATTCCAACATACAAATAAAACTCAACGCCACTTCATAAAACCGATTGGAAAGCTACAAAAAACCATTAGATTAACCATTGAGATTGTAATTTTACCGATTCAATTAGCTTCCACGCCATCGATTATGTGGAGGCAGCGGTTACTCGGTTAGCTATCTAATCAATAAGATCGCATCGGTAGGAGTCGGCCGCGCGATACGATTCTGGGAGGTAACGATAAATAAGCTGGCTTCGAAAATAAGAGGTTGGTTGTGGGCTTTGATTAATTTTGAATTTGGAATGGATACGTTGATAGATAATTATGTATTTACTGAAATTGAAATCGATTGTTTTACGTTTGCTCAATGCTTGTGGACGATTCTAGATTATTCACTTTTGCAATCTTTTTGACATTCTATTCTTTTGTTCTTTTTAATAGCTATTGTTGAAAAGAACAAAAGAAGAGAAGAATCGAAAAACACTGTATTTCGATTAGAGAATACAGAACAGTAAGTAAAAAATTTACGTAAATAGATAACTATGTACAATCCTTTTGACAGGATTTCATTGGATTGGCCTATCTAGATATTTTCGCATATATTGATGTTCGTAGTCTGTAAAATTCATTATGAACACATGATAGTCTTTTATTGTAGAAAAAACATGCCTATAACAGACCAATGAATTGTCAGTAGCACGCCATCTCAAAATAACAATGAAGACCATCTGAAAACCAGCCTTAAGAAGCTAACCAAAGCTCTCAAAATCAACAATTGCATCGCTAATGCTCGGCCATTTTAGCACAATTTTATTAGGAGACTTGGCGTCCCTGTATTCCATACAAAAACGGTACATCAGTACAGAAATCACCACTCGAGGAGCTCGTGGCTAAATATAGCTAAATAGCAGCCGCTAGGATCGATCTTTAGGTTAAGCCGTGTTTGCCTAGGTTGGTCTGTGGATGGGTGACTACCCATTACATACCGAGTTTCCTCCGTGCCTCGGAAAGCACGTTAAGCCGTTGGTCCCGGCTGACATTTTTAGATCTTTGACAGCCGTTACAAGTAGTCAGTGGCCTAAAAAGTCTGACAACCAGTCAGGTATTAAGTAGTACTAACTAGGTTGTGGAGGTCAGACAGGCAGTCGCTCCATGTAAAATACTGGTATTCAGCTGCATCCGGTTAGACTGGAAGCCGACCCTAACATAGTTGGGAAAAGGCCAGGCAGATGATGAGTAGTGTTCTTAACATACAAGACCCACAGAGATGCCAACCAATCTATTATGACAGATATTAGATATATCAACTCTGGCGGCGTGCCAGACAAGTGAACCATCTCTCTGTATGTTTTTATCAACGCTGAAGTAGCTGTATTCTAAACTACGAGAGTTGGTAAATTTCCTTGAGCTAACCATTTTAATTTAAGTTACTGTAGTGTGAAATACAGTGTACAACATTGAGAACAAAAGAGATTTTTTGTTGATGTAAAAAGTTTTTAGTTCGCAGTTTCTAGTGAGAAGTATTTGCTTATATTTACACTAGCTGACTCGCGCAACTTCGTCTGCGTCACATAAGAAAGAGAGAGAGAGGGTTTATTAATGTGATCGAAGCGTGATGTTACATAGCGTATAGCCATTCAACGATAAATGGGGCTATCCAACACTAAATATTTTATTTTTAACTAATTCGAACCTGTAGTTTTTGAGATTAGCGCGTTCAACCAAACAAACAAACTCTTCAGCTACCAATGATTTTGAGGAAAACTTAAACCTTGTTCTGGTATTCCTAGATATACAGGGTGTAAACAGACCCTTCACATAGCCGTCAACCAAGCATTCTGTACATCAAATTAAGTAACTTTACGCAAAAATTATTGCTGGGAATCGACTTTTTTTTTGGGGTTAAAAATCACGTTTTACGGTAGGAATCGATGGAAAGCACTCAAAGCATTGTGCTGATGGATGGATTGAATAGTATGGGGGTCGTGGAGGTGAGTAAAGTAAAAATCTAACATTAAAAAAAAAATGTGAAAAAGTTGGAACTTTGACCCCCAATACCTCCGTAACTAAAAAGTTCCCAGGTATGGTCTAGAACAAAAACAATATTGCAAAGACGTGGAGAACAAGTGCCTTTCGGCTATGTTAAGGGAATATTTACACCTTTTTTTTTTTTTTTTTTGGATGGGAAATCATCAAATGACCCCCCCCCCCCCCCATTCTGGGCGGAGCGGAAGGGAGTGTCAGACTTGTACTGACTAAAACCCATCCATGTTCCTTCTTTGCCCTTTGTGTTCCAGGGCCACGGTATCTCTTTCGAACAGTCCCGCAGCCCTGGCAGGCATCGGCCCATGCGGACCCCTACGTGGTTGCTGACATCTCTTTGAGGCGCACGTGGATTACGAACGCGCCGTCGACACGGCCTGTCGACATAAGACGGCCGGACGGCGAGCTAGCCCATAACTTGCCGACCACAGGCCCGCGCCTACGGTGGCCGGGAGCCACCACGTGACCCCCGACGCCCCGGGCGTCTCCCGCGGTGGCTGGGACGTGAGGTTCTTCCCCTCTCACGTCCCGCCACCTCCTTCTCTAGCATGACTGCTTCGCAGAAGGTGGTGACGGCTTCCAATTCCCTCTCGCTCCGGACCATGGCTTGAACCAGGGCCGGACGCGAGAGATCGCCGCCGCCAATCGCCGCTACAAGGACACGGCGGTGCTCCGCCCAAGCGGGGCAGACCTCTACGGTGTGCTCCACCGCGTCCTCCGGACGATCCTCGCAGTGGAAACACCCAGGCGTTTCCTCCCGCCCGATTCGGTGCAGGAACCTCCCGAAACAACCGTGTCCGGTGAGGACCTGCGTCAGGCGGTATATTTACACCCTTTAGATAAACTCACGCCTTTTTCCCTGGGCCAGGTAGAAACCACAGAACGCCACCTGCTACTTCAGTCCTTAGATACTCCTTATTCCTGTCCACGTTCATTCATCTGGTCATATACGTAGTCGCCTTTCACTCATTGTTGAATATCAAGCTCCAGGTGTGCTGCTGGTGGTCTTGACTAAATAAAAACTATTTCTAATATTTTATACGCAAACCGTGCGTAGGGAACTACAGCTGTTTTTGACAAGGAAAGAAAAATTCTAGAGCGAGCAGGATTTGAACCTGTGACCTTCTGATTCAGTACACCGGACGTCTTAACCAATTAGACCATCGCACCCTGCTCACAGTTCTCGAAATTTATTATTCAATAATAATAAAATAAAACGAAAATTTCGAGAACTGTGAGCAGGGTGCGATGGTCTAATTACACCGGACGTCTTAACCAATTAGACCATCGCACCCTGCTCACAGTTCTCGAAATTTATTATTCAATAATAATAAAATAAAACGAAAATTTCGAGAACTGTGAGCAGGGTGCGATGGTCTAATTAGACCGGACGTCTTAACCAATTAGACCATCGCACCCTGCTCACAGTTCTCGAAATTTATTATTCAATAATAATAAAATAAAACGAAAATTTTGAGAACTGTGAGCAGGGTGCGATGGTCTAATTGGTTAAGACGTCCGGTGTACTGAATCGGAAGGTCGCAGGTTCAAACTCTGCTCGCACTAGAATTTTTCTTTCCATGTCATTTAAAATTGACTGTATTTCTTGGGTTGTGGTAAGAAACGATCGATATGTGCGCACGCTCAAGGTGACGGCGAGCAAGCGACTGGTTGGTGGGGGAAGTTCGCGCTCGCTGTGTGGTGTATGGCCCGATCTGACGTCAGGAACATATTCCTCGTGTTGAAGCGAAGTCTTCAACATGGTGTTGAAGAGACAGGAAGCGGGAATATGTTGCTGTATGCACGTATTATGACGCCCTTCTTTGTCAGGATATCGGTGACTCGACAATGCCCGTCAGAGCCAGACTTCACTGCGACCACTCATCCTCTCCACATGACCGTCATCAAAGCTTAATGGTAAACTTTGACGTTTTCGATCACTAAAACATCAAAGTTTCCCATTAAAATCTATCATAAACACTTTACTTTGATTTCTGCTTACCCTCAAGAACACACGAGTTTATACAGCCGTTAACGAGCTCGTAACTAAAATACGGCGGTTACAGAAACGGGAGCACCCTGTATACAAAGTGGAAAGTTCCAAACTTTCGTAAATAATGAAGGTAGCTGGAGTCTTGCAGACCGGAACGGTTTAATTGTTTGTGATTTAATTATTTATTTGAAGAAGGAATTAGAGAGAATTTATAGTAAAACCAAAAGCTTATTTACCTTTAAAGATTTTCAGAGATGTTTTTTGTTTGTTTGATGAAAATCAAAATCAAAATATTTTATTTGACATAGGCCTAGATGGGCACTTATAAAACGTCGACAAAAGGTACACGGTTAGGGTTGGTCGTTTCCTATGGAGAAGAACCGGCAAGAAACTCCATGGTTACTCTTTTCAAATCATTTGGTAATACAATATTATCATGGTTACAGCATTTGTACTTAAGTAGGGGTTTTACATCTTTTGTGTAGTCCCCCTACACAAAAGATGTAAAACAAAATATAAACTTAACAAAAGTTAACAAGGAGCTGGGAATCTACAAAGCCTACAATGTTCACACATTCACAAATAATCTTTCAAAAAATTATTAAGACACGTGTACCTAACACGTGTCTTGATAACTCAAGTGAAACTAATGCGACACAATTTGTTAATTGTGTCGTATTAGCCCACCACTGACAAACGACTGTAGCCTATATGTACAGTCTGTTGACTGTACATATAGACTACATGTCGTTTGTCAGTGGTGGGCTTACTTACGAATTGTTGGTCGCGGGTTGGCACTTTACGTATCATAGCACCACGCCTGTAATCCTCAAAGGGTAACGCAGAGGTGTACCTAATAGTACACCCACTTTTCACCAGTTATGTTAAAGTCCCATGTAATAGGAGGCGAGCCTGGCTGCTACTGAGAAATTTCTGATTGCAAAACCCAATAACACTTTGCCCGACCCGGGACTCAAACCGAGGATCTCTTGCTGAGTAGTCGCGCTTGCGACCACTAGAAGAACGAGGCATTTTACATAATGTAATAAAATTTTCTAGAAACAAAAAATCGAACACATGATGTGACATCTAGCAAACATTGCGCAGACGTCGTGTATAACAACCTTCTTCCTTCTCAAAGAGAGGCGTCTTGTGTCGTTTTGTGCAATAATTGAGCTATAAACGAATTTTATTATACGGAAATAAATTTCAGGTTTTCTATATTTTTAAAATAACCGCACAGTAGTTTTTTCTGTAATTTATTGATCTGTGACTCTGGTTTGTAGGTACATCAAAATTCTGTGAAGAGCGCTTCCGCACGGCTGACGTATAATAGCCAAGAAAGTCAAGCAAAGGAATTAGCATCACGAAATCGATTTCCTCCTGTAATTGGGTTTCGAAAGTCAGATGGCTCGATTTCCGTGATGACAAGAAGATATTCAATCGTATTTATGAGTGCTATTCTGTATAGTTCACTTGGAATCTCACCCTAGTGTCCGCACACAATTCGACCTCGAACTCATTTGTTTTTAAAGTCAATCGGGTACATCCCGTTTGGTAACTTTCTCGTTTCGCCCACTAAACAAAAGACGTGCAAAACAAGTGAAAATAAGTCCCCTTTCGTAACTATTTTAATCTTCATACATTGACTCCCGTTTCGTCAACCATAAATTTCAAATGTTTTTTCTACGGCACAGTCAGCTCCCAAAGTTACAAGGAAATCTCTTGTTGATTTTGCTATTTTTTGTTTCTCTCTGGCACACTAAGGTTTGCTACGAGAGAACTCAATTCAGAATTCGAACAGAAAGTACTAGGAGAACAGAATCAAGAAGGAGATGTTGGTGCCGCTGAAATCGTCTTTTTAGTGAATACCCAACAAAAAATACTAGGAGATGAAGGGGGCACCAAGATTTGTTACGAAAGAACTCAATTTGGACGCAGATTCACACTTACGACAAATGACAATAGTTTTCAAACCATTGTGTATTCTTATAACGACTTTCCACTGTATTGACAGAAGCTTTCCGATAGCTTACGTCAATGTCATATATTTTATACCATCGTTATATATACCTAATATTATAAAGAGGTAAAATTTGTTTGTAAGTTTGTATGTAGGGGATAATCTTCTGAATTACTGATTCGATTCCGAAAATTCTTTTAATAACGGGAAGCTAGATTATTCCCGAGTGTCATAAGCTACATTTAAAACGTTTCCGTGGGTTAATTTCCATACATAACGGGGAGTGAAGCCACCGAGCAAAAGCTAGTTGCTAATAAAATGTCACTGCCTAGGCGATCTTGATACCGTTCTTATATATTTTTTACTATTCGGGAAACTTACAGCTAATATAAACACTTCAAACACTCGAAACAAATAAGACAACAAAAAAAAGTTAGGTATAAATACTACAATAATAAAAACAAACAAATACAACAAACAAAATAATACAAAAAAAAAACAAAATTCATCACTTTTCCATAGAAAAGGTTTTCACTAACAAATGCTTAAGCCGAGAAACACTGGTATTGAAAATGTTCAAATAATGTTCACCAGTAAGTTTGTTAAAACTCTTGCTCGCAATCTTATGTCAAAGAGTGATTGCTTAGAGAATACTACAGTTTTGTTCTGGAACCTCGCGGGTCTAGTTCAATTCAATCCATTTATTGCAGACAGATTTCATACAGACAAAATCAAAATCACTTAAAAACATGACTGATCGTAAGCGCGACTGCTGAGCATGAGGTCCTAGGTTCGATTCCCGGGCCGGGCAAAGTCATCATTTTCATTTCAGCCGAAAGACGTCCATTGTTGGACATAGGCCTTTTCCAAGTGTCGCCACATTGACCGGTCCCGTGCATCTCGCATCCAGCGGATCCCAGCAACCTTCACCAGGTCATCGGGCCACCCAGTGGGAGGCCTTACAACGCAACGTTTTCCGGTTCACGGTCGCCGCTCCAGAATTTTTCGGCCCCATCGGCCATCCGTTCAAAGCGGCAAAGTGTTATTGGGTTTTTCCATCAGAAATATCTTGATTTGTGCCCGGTTGACGGCAATATGCTCGCCCCCTTACATTAAAAAAAAAACATAACTGGTGAAATGTGGGTGTACTATTCCGTACTCCTCTGCCTAACCCTTCGGGGATAACAAGCTTGATGTTATGTAGAAGATTTACTAGCAGAAGTAAAAATTTCATTTCATCGCTAAAACAATTTTTTTACCCCATTATTTAACTTTAACTTATCAAGAGGTGTTGAAATAAGTAATTAGTTCGAGAAAATAACGTCTGACCGCAAGCGCCTTTAGAATTCAAACGAGCAAAAACCTGTGAGGGACTCATAATTCATTTAAAGTGGTTGGTAGAAAGGTTGCGTGGTGGAAACCATTACACAAATAGCTGCGACCAACCCTAACTTAAATGAGGAGGTAACAGTAATAGGAAAACTTGGGCGGATCAACGAAACTTACGATTGAATAAAAACTTCATGGTGATTTACGTTTCTTTATCGTGAACTAGCTTATGGCCGCGACTTCACCCGCGTGGGGTTCGATAATTGTCCCAATAGAGCATACTGTCGAGATAAAAAAAATCCTATGTTTTAATCCGGGTTTTAAGCTATCTGTATGTCAGGACGACTCAACTCCGCTGCGATCAGACACTGACTGTTGCCCTCGCCTTGAGCTAAACATCAGGGCTCTGTAGAAGCACGCTATGGTGTGCGTAGACTTGTAAGTAGGTCGCGTGACGTCACCACCAGCGGACTTGCGACTCATTTTATGTCAATACTAACGACCGGATCCGACATACTAATAAACGTAGTGTGAGCTTTAAGGTTCCGTCTCGACTGGTCCTTACTTATTCCGCGCAGCGAGTGCACGTACCCTTAAAGTAGTTCATCTACTTACTGATAATTTGGTGGTTTTATTCTAAACCCTAACTAGTGTTTCTAGTGAACACCACTAGTCCCCAATACCGCAGTTAAAATAATCTCATAAGTTTTACGAGCTCAAACATTTTGACGAAACACAATCCTTTTGGCACAGCAGTAGCACGCGAATAAATCATAAGAGTAATTTAGATTTTTATCGTTCGTAAAGAAGTTGTATGACCTTTGTATGGTTATAGCTCATTTGTTTTGAGTATTTGGTGAAGGTGGTTAAGGTTATATTTGTGGTTTGGAACTTTTTGCAGTTGTCGAAATAAGGCGTTACTGCCGGGTATAATATTTTAGTGTAAAAACTTTTTTTACAACGAAATATTATGAGCTATACGGGGTGGTAGGGACACCGATGCGAAAACTGTTACCACGCATTCAGTACATCATTCTGAGAATCCTACAAAAGTGCAATACCTACGTGGTCAAAATGTATGAAACAGCTGCTTTTTTTTAAATAACCGATGAAAAATTTCTATATGGCCATCTATAAAGATATTTTTGAAAAAGGCCAAATATAAAGAGTGTAAATAGACCCTTAACATAAACGAAAGGAACTTGTTCTCCCCGTCACTGCGATCATTTTTTTGTTCTAGACCAAACCTTCTAGTTACGGAGATATTCGGGGTCAAAGTTCCAACTTTTTCACAAGTTCTTTTTTAAATACATGTTTTCAATGTAAGATTTTTACCTTACACACCTCCACGACCCTCGTACAATTCAATCCATTCATCAGCACAATGCTATGAGTGCTTTCCATCGAGTCCTACCGTAAAACGTGATTTTTCACCCCAAAAAAAAAGTCGATTCCCAGCAATAACTTTTAGGTAAAGTTACTTAGTTTGATGTATAGAATGCTTGGTTGACGGATATGTGAAGGGTCTGTTTACACCAGGTATTTGCTTGTATATTTGGCCTTTTTTAGTAGATATTTACATCGTCATATTTATTGTCGAATGAATAATCTTTACATAAAACGATATTAAAACAGGCGTACGTGTTTGAGAGGACGTGTGAACTTTGATAAAACCGGTTGCCAGGCTCATTTGAATTTTCATACGTAGCTGTTTTCACCATTATGTAAAGAAAAAGTTGTTGTGATGGAAATTAACACCTATAATAGAAATTCCCCTAGGTGTTTTTAACACTATTCGTGTGAATTGATTTTAACAATATTTGTGTGGATTGTTTTTAACACTATTTTTGTGGATTGTTTTTAACACTATTCGTGTGGATTGTTTTTAACAATGTTTGTGTGGATTGTTTTTAACACTATTTTTGTGGATTGTTTTTAACACTATTTCAAATTGACAAGAATAAAAGCTGTATTTTCACCCAGGGGAAATCTTACCTTTTCCCCTTTACATTTACCTTTTTGTAACAAAAAAGTTAACGGCTTCGTATATATTATACTAGCTGTTGCCCGCGACCTTCGTTCACGTGAAATATTATAATAAATATTACCTACTTCCCTTTTTGTTACCAATTTCAAGGGATTTTTTTTTCAAGGAACCCTAATTCTAATTCTAAAATAAAAGTAGCCTTATAACGCCAGCTATCTAACAGTAAAATTCCCGTCAAAAATAGTCAAGTCGTTTTGGAGATTAGCCGAACAGACAAAAATGTGTTTTTGTTACAATTGCTGTATATATTTTTATATGCATTCAGTAAAAAGCTGTTATTTTGATATTAGAAACAGACACTTCAATTTTATTTATTTTTATAGATGAACAGATAAGGCATTTCCCTGATTTATCTTTTGGCTGTTTTATACCTTTAGGGACCACCACTGTTTTCTGGTAAAAAAAACCGGCCAAGTGCGTCTTTTTAGTCGTAGCGTAGTGTAGCGGTTCATAGAGGACCTGCTCTCCAAATTTCAACTGTGTGGTGCCAATAGTTTCAGAGTAAAATGGCTGTGACACACAGATGGACAGGACGAATCTATAGGGGGTTCCTTTTTTGGCATTTGGTACCGGAACTCTAAAAACATGATTCAGTCATACCGACCTTCTCGAAATTCGACATTTCGACATTCTCATATCTCATTTAATCCTTATGGTTACATGAACTTAGAGGGTTGTATTGATGGTTTTAATGATTATAATTATGTAACTATATACAGAATTATAATCATAATTCTGTAACTACATACATCTTTGACGGTCGTTAGGTAGTCAGTGGCCCACAAAGTCTGACAATCAGTCTTACCAAGGGGTATCGTATTACCCAGTACTAACTGGGTTGTAGAGGTCCATGTAAAATACTGGTATTCAGCTGCATCTGGTTAGACTGGAAGCCGACCCCAATATAGTTGGGAAAAGGCTAGGCAGATGATGAATTCTGTAACTACATACGTGTTACTGGCGCGAATCATATTTGCATCAACATACAACCTGACAATGACCTGCAAATTGGAAAAATTTAAGAAAATTTGAATTTCGCGAGCTACCCTGGCGCTTCCACCTGAGACATCGGTGTCACGTTGTTGCGAATACGCGATGATTAACTTTAAAAGATTTATTTATGAATTGACTTTCAAATTATGTGCGCTCGAGTGAGATTCGAAGTGAACTTTACAGAATAGCCCTACATTTACCTTTTTAACTTGGATAATTTCATGCAAAGTAGAAATATAAAAACTTACTTTTCTCACGACCCAATTTCCTGAGAATTCTTTTTATATGCATTGAAAAAAAGCCAGCTGTTGCCCCATTTTCAGTCTCGATATTACCATAGAAACTTTAATAAGATTACTGTGAATGGAGAAATTAGGTCAGAATCCTTTATGAAAGGGGATTGCGGTGGTTCTAAATATTTAAGACTAAGGTCTATTATGATTATAATTAGGTTTAGTTTACTTCTTTAGAGCACCTATTTTATATCTACAAAACTATTCAAATCAAATCAAATCATATGTTTTATTTGTGAAACATGGGTTACATGCAGGTGTTTATTACATCATCATCATCATCATCATTTCAGCCGAAAGACGTCCACTGCTGGACATAGGCCTCCCCCAAGCGTCGCCACATTGACCGGTCCCGTGCTTCTCGCATCCAGCGGATCCCTGCAACCTTTACCAGGTCATCGGTCTACCTAATGGGAGGCCTTCTAACGCAACGTCTTCCAGTTCGCGGTCGCCACTCCAGAACTTTCCGGCCCCATCGGCAATCCGTTCTGCGACCAATATGCCCTGTTCACTGCCACTTAAGTTTGGCTATTCTTCGGGCTACGTCGGTAACCTTGGTTCTCTTACGGATTATCATTACATAATTATATTATAATAATGTTCATTCCACGATCAGCCACTTGAGCATACAAATTAATAAATAAGATAATGAAAATTTGAGTCTAAAATTCCAATGATTTGATAAAATTCCATTTCAGATTAAATATAAATTAACATAACAAACAACAACAATAAACTGTTGCAGTTTTCAAAAGAAGAGTGAAAGAACATTATCTTTCCATTTCGTCATAGTTGCATAAGTATTTATTATTAGTTATTTTATTGTATTTACAGTATTGTTATGTTTTGTCTTTGTTTTATACGTATGTTAGTATATTCTTATATTATTATGTTTAAATAGTTCTGCTTTACGTTTTATGTATCCCATTTTCTCTTCTTCTTTTACACACTATGTCTACATCTCTTTTTTAGTATCTCCTTTCGCAGGTATGCTGGAAGAGATTTCATTAGAAATAAGCATCACCTTTGTACTATCTTCTGTTCCTTTCTTCTTTCCTGTATTTAGTGTGTACATAAATTGTTAAAAAAATTAATTAATTAATTAAAGTCAAGCGGACATGAAACATTTAAAAAGTTCTAGTAGCTAAAAATTCAGCAAATAACAATAAGAAATTGGAACAATTTCTTTTTAAAAACCTTAATATTACTACATTCTTTTATATCAATAGTAATCTTATTGTACATCTTTGCGGCCATAGCATACGCATTTTTCTCAAAGAGGGTAGTTCTATATTGACTGGCTAGGTTTATTATACAAATGACTTCTATTTCGCGATCTGAGGGGTTTTTTACGTCTTAAAACAGGAGTAATTCCAGTGTGGGAAAGAGACAGAGCTATACAGGTCGACTAGCGCCATCTCTTTTTCACACTGGTATTACTCCTGCTTTCAGACGTCATGGTAGCCCCCCTGAGCTCTAATGTAAATAGTGATGGATGTTCTCTAATAAACAAGGCTATTTTGTGAGTCGAACTATTTCGGATCTAGGTTGTGCAAAGTTCAGGCTTATAATACCCGGGGTAAAGACTCTGCTAACTCTTCAGTATTAATTAAGTTTCACTAGATGAGAGGATATAGATTAAACCTTTTACTTAAGTAAGTTAATTTAGTAAGTTTTCTTGTCGTTTAAATCAGTTTGGAAGATTTTATCTTAAATACATTCTTAGTGCTTATTAACTTTTCGTGCGATTTAATTAATTCAAGGTTGTTTCTTAGGAGGAGCTCGTGGCTAAATAATAACAGCCGCTCCGGTCGATCTTTAGGTTAAGCCGTGCTTGCCTAGGTTGGTCTGTGGATGGGTGACTGCCCATTACATACCGAGTTACCTCCGTGCCTCGGAAATCACGTTAAGCCGTTGGTCCCGGGTGTCATTTGTAGATCTTTGACAGTCGTTAGGAAGTCAGTGGCCCAAAAAGTTTGACAACCAGTCTTACCAAGGGGTTTCGTATTACCCGGTACTAACTGGGTTGTGGAGGTCAGATAGGCAGTCGCTCCATGTAAAATACTGGTATTCAGCTGCATCCGGTTAGACTGGAAGCCGACCCCAATATAGTTGGGAAAAGGCTTGGCAGATGATGATGCTGTTTCTTACGCCCGATTGTTTTTAATCGGTAGATTGAATTTTCGTTGTGCGGTTTTTTAAGGCAATAACTGTTTAAAATTAAATAAATATTCAAAATATCCTCGGATAAAGTTGTATAGATAAGTTTAAAAATCTTATTGCGCCCTCGATAACCTTTTTAGGGCCAAAATTGTATTCTATCATAGAGGCTGTTAACGGACCCTTCACCAAGCATTATGTACATCAAACTAAGTAACTTTAAGCATAAAAATATTGCTGGGTAACGACTGTTTTTTTGGGGTGAAAATTCACGTTTTACGGTAGAACTCAATGTAATGTACTCAAAACATTATGCTTATGGATGGATTGAATAGTACGGGGGTCCTGGAGTTGTTTAAAGTACAGTTTTTTACATTAAAAACATGTATTTATAAAAGAACTTTTGAAAAAGTTGCAACTTTGACCCCCAATATCTCCATAACTAGAAGGTTCCCAGATATGGTCTAGAACAAAAAAATGATCGCAATGACGAGGAAAACAAGTATCTTTCGGCTTTGTTAAGGGTCTTGTTACACCATGTATAATATATGTGTTATCTATCGATTTGTCAGTCTCCAACTAACGATTGATAGATTTACAGCTGAAACTTTAAAGTAAAGAATTTACCCGAATGTAAAGATCGTTTATATATAATCTTCAGTGAGCTAGCAACGCAAATTATATCTTCAGTGGCTTCTTGCCGTATTAAATAAATAATTGTCTTAGAATATTAATAGCCCTTTGTGATAAGGGCTCAGACTGATTGTTTAGGATTTCCGTGGTCGTGTTGTGTTAGTAACGTTTAGATGGAGGCGTCTGTTGTTTTGGGAGAGCGTTTCCTCCTGTGTATACAGGAATATTGTTATTTCGTACAAGCCGTGCGGCCTTCCACGAAAAGACAATCTTTCTTACAAACTGCCATCCAACGTGGCAATGTTGCCAGCCTTCTGGGCACTTTTCCTGTTGACAGCGATGTGGACGAACTTTTTGACGCTCTGTAACCCTTTTGATACTTGTACATATTTTTATTATTTTAACGTGGCAACGCCGCCAGTCTCTTGGGCACATTACCAGCTGACAGCGTTGAGGAGGAGTTTTTTGATGCCCTTTTGTAGTTTGTTGCTAGTTTATTTATTTTAGGTTATTTAATAGTTTTTAATTAATAATGTATTTAGTTAGTTTATTCTTATTTTTATTACTATTATAGATTGGGAAATTATTAATCGGGCGAATAAAAATTTAATTGGCGACCAATATACTGAAGGGGCGACTATTGTATCAAGTAAGTAACTATTTATCCGGTCATTGCGGCAAGGAGAATATAGGAAGCAAGAGCGAGCGAAGGCTGAGAGAGCCTTGTGGCACCCCGACACGGACAGGTTAGGTTCGAATTGGATGGCGGGGTCTAGTGAGCGAGCGAAGTGACCGAACAAAGACCCCGGAATCCCCTTCGATAGGAGCCCCGCGCAGGGGGGCTACGTTGACTATGCCTTATGTACAATCTAGTGGTTAATAACCTTATTTTAGGTTTTCTTCAGTCTTTGAATTATTACATTGAACGTATTGAACAACTAGTAAATCAAATTTGTATTTTCAAGTCGCTGTTTTAAACATTTGTATTCGCCCACTGTTTGTCACTCACTTAGTATTTCAGTAGCCCATTTTCAATATTTTTGACACCTTTAATTTGAACTTATTTTCGCTTGTTTAAATACTACCCTAATAGATTTTGTAGTTTGTAAATCTACTATTAAATATTATAATTTCTGCCAATCTATGAAACAATTTGATTCCTTTCTAAGTTTTATAAGTTCATACACTAATACTCTTTGACTTTGCGGCCAATACGAGTAAACTTCATATAAAGCTCTTTTCGCCACAAACCATCGGGAAAGGCTCAAAGATTCACAAACTAGCTAGAACTAAGATTGATAGAGCGAGAGTAACCTTTTGAACGTTTATATGAACGCCTATGAGAAGCGAATACGATCTATCATCATTGTTAAAGTTTGCTATTATATTAGGTTTTTGGCTTGCTTTCCAGAACAACATTTATGTATATAAAATCACGCTTGTAATCCTGTGTACATAATAGTACACCCACATAACGCCAGTTAAGTTTAAGTCCTATACAACATAATTTGTTCAGAATGAGTAACTGAATCGATTCCAATAATTTTTAAACCATGTTAAATTTTGTCCCAAAAATATTTAATAAAAGTTATAAGTTGGACACCGAGCGACATTAATTACCTATCGCAATAATTTAGCTACTGCCAAATTATGTTTATCAATGAGCTCAAGGCGACGCTGGAGGCCTGCGCGCGGGCGCGTTGCGTGGTGACCACGTTTTAGTGCGGATAACCAGGTAACAGAATAAGCTTATAACTTTGTGATTTTTTATGATAACAGTTTTGAGATTTTGTACAAAGATTATTTAAATAAAAATACTCGACACGTGTTAAGGATTCGCATATGCTAAAACTAATGTTGTATAATAGGGGGCGAGATATTGCCATCAACCTGGCATAAATATAACCTCCGTGGCAGCTACTGAGAAATTCGTAATCAAGCATGTTTGGTTGGTCGTAAAATAAAAAAACATACACAATGACAATATTTCTAAAGAAAGGCTACTCCTTCCCTTTCTATCTTCCTTCCCTTTCTATCTAAAGTGCTTGAGGCCTGTGTGCACAAGCAATTCTCCTATTTTGTCCATCGGAACTCGCTTATCAGCCCACTTCAATCTGGGTTCAGGCCTGGGCACAGCACTGTTTCCGCCCTTCTTAAATAAAAATTATTGTAATATGTGTTTGTTTATGGACTTATGGTCTGAAATAAATTTTTATTATTTCCTTTATTCATTTCTATACATATAATTTACATTTTTAAATATTTCTATACAAAGTAATATAAAAAAAAACATTTAAAAATATAAAAAATAGTAGCCCACTGGTATCGGGAACAGGGTCCGAAATACCGGTGGTCAGGGCTCTTGAGAGAGGAACCTCCTAACAATACGCGCCGTGTCCAGAAGTACTGCTTTCTGAATCAAGCCCTTGATCCAGCTGCCAAGCGAGAGCCTCCTCAGATGTTTGTCGAGGCTATTGGCTATTAAGCCATTGGCCGACACGACTATCGGCACAATGACTGCTGTACTCACGTCCCACATGTCGACAACCTCGCGAGCCAGATCTAGATATTTGAATTGTTTATCTTTCTCTGCTTTCACGAGGTTCTCGTCATGCGGAACCGTTATATCAACAATCATTGCGCGACGCTCCAATCGATCTATCACCACAATGTCAGGTTTATTGGCAACAATAGTCCTGTCAGTGATGATAGATCGATCCCAATACAACGTGATATTACCATTATCGAGAACTGGGTCGGGCGCATACTTATAGTATGGTACTTCTGATTCCACAAGGTTGTACTTCAAAGCAAGTTGCTGGTGGATAATCCTGGCAACGAGGTTGTGTCTATGCAAGTATTCTCCGTTAGCCAGACGAGAACACCCAGAAATAATGTGTCGGATCGATTCTCCCGGACGGTGGCATGCCCGACATATGTCAACCGTGCCATCCTTCACAATGTATTTCCGGTAGTTATTCGTCATCATAACTTCGTCCATTATTGCACAGACAAAACCTTCGGTTTCCCCGAATAGGTCACCGAAACGCAGCCAAGATACGGACGCTAAGAAGTCTACATCGGGTCCATGTAGGGCCCGGTAAAAGCGTCCGTGAAGCTCCTTGCCCTGCCATACCTCCTTGCGATCATTAGTATCTAATACTCTAGGTTTGCGCCAGTTCTCGTTAGCCAGAGAGAGCGGGGTGAGGCCCTTGTCCACTGAGACCACATCTCGGTGCATCCCCTCGTCGACTTCTAGGAAGTATTCCCTGAGGCTGCATATCTCACGGTTGTGCAGGGTCTTAGCATTTAAGAAGCCACGACCCCCGCACTTCCGCGGGATATACAGTCTCATCACCGACGACCGCGGGTGATGCATTCGATTTGCGGTCAGCAGTGCGCGGACCCTCCTATCCAGGGCATCAAGTTCCGTCTGAGTCCATTTGAGTATGCCGAAAGAATACATCAAAACCGGCATGACCCAACCATTGAAGGCGCGCACCTTGTTTCCACCTGACAAAAGACTGCTTAGTACTTTGTTCAGGCGGCCAAAGAAGCGGTCCCTCAATGATTGTTTCATGTCGGCAGTATTGATACCTAATGCTTCCGACATACCCAAATACTTGTAGGTTTCTGTTGAGGAGAGGGATCTAAGGTGTATGGAATCCGAGAGTTGAGTTCCCACGGATTCCATAATCTCCCCTCGCTTCACATGCATGACTGCACATTTGTCCACACCAAATTCCATCCTGATGGCGCTACTGAAAGTTTCCGTTACCTTCAGTAGCTTCATCAGTTGCAAGTTGTTGGGGGCAAAGAGTTTCAGATCATCCATGTAAAGAAGGTGAGATATGACCTGACCACCTCTCCTCAACCGATAGCCTAGACCTGAACCCTCCAACAGTGTGCTGAGAGGGTTCAAGGCTAAACAAAACCACAATGGACTCAGACTATCACCCTGGAATATACCACGCTCAATCTTTATCGGTTCGCTGTTCCCCTGGATCTGTCGACATCCTGGATAGCGAAGGACCGTTCTCCAGTGCCCCATACATGACATCAGGAAGGTACGCAGAGTTGCATCAACTTTATACAACTCCAGCACCTTCATGAGCCATGTATGAGGCACAGAATCATAGGCCTTCTTGTAATCTATCCAACATGTAGACAGATCCCTTCGCGAGCGGCGAACCTGTTGGCTAATGGCCATATCAATAAGGAGCAGCTCCTTAGTACCGCGGGACCCATTCCTACATCCATTCTGAGAGGCAGACATGATAGAATTACTATCAATATGATGATTGATTTTAGCTCTCAAAATGGATGTAAGAACTTTATAGACCGTTGGTAAACAAGTGATTGGTCTATAATTTTTGGGTTCCGCAGTACCACAGTGATTTATGGAGCAGGTGGGTAATTCCTGTCGTCAAGAACTGGGGCAGCGACCCTGACTCTAAGGCTGACTGAAACTGGGATGCTAAGCGAACATGTGATCTCTGGAACCATTTAATCCAGAAGTTGTGCAGTCCATCCGGCCCTGGAGATTTCCAGTTAGGCAACGGACGGACTGCACGAGCTACATCTTGGGGGCTGATGATAATTGCCCCCATTTCAGGTATCGAATCACACGCTCGTTCAACCTCCCGGGTCCAATCACCCTCAGTGTGACTGACAGGCACCGACCAGATGTTGCGCCAGAACGAACACATGGCGTCATCATCTGGTAGACGCGTATCAGTCACACCTTGGTCCGGTCGTTCCCAAGCCCTATATACCCACCTTTCATCACTTCGGAATGTGCGATTCTGAGTGTAACGCTCCACTCGCCGCTTGTACCGACGAATACGAATTTTTATTATTATTATTATATTATTATTATTAAAGTGACTGGCGATATTAGGGCAGGACTAGAAGACACCAAGGTAACGGTACTGGTGCTGGTCGATTTCTCAAATGCCTTCAATACCGTTAGTCACGACATCCTTTTAGCCATTTTATCCCATGTCATGGTCTCTCCCGGAGCACTGGAATGGTTCTCCTCTTACCTTCAGGAACGCCAGCAGTCAGTTCATGTTGGGAATTCCTCATCATGTTGGTGTGATTTGGAGACTGGTGTTCCTCAAGGCGGTATTCTTTCTCCTCTTCTGTTTTCTATTTTTATTAATCTCCTTACTTCTGAGCTTCAGTGTGCGTATCATCTGTATGCCGATGACTTGCAGTTGTACTGTCAGGGGAGGGTTGACGAAATTCGAGATCTGATCGACAATTTAAATCGGGACCTGATAGCAATAAATACCTGGTCCGATAAATTTGGTGTGGCAGTAAATCCTAATAAATGTCAGGCGATCATCATTGGCAGCTCTCGCAGTCTATGCAAGTTGAATGGTACAACCTTGCCACCAGTTCTTTTCGACGGTACGGTCGTTCCTTTTAGTACTGAGGTCAAGGATCTTGGCTTGCATATCGATAGCTCTATGAAATGGCATACTCAAGTTGCTCGTGTCAGTCAGAAGGTTACTGGTTCGTTGCGGGCTTTGTACCGCTTGAGAAACTTTTTACCCTCAAATACGAAAACAATGCTTGTACAGTCCTTAATTTTTCCTATCATCGATTACGGTGACGTGTGCTACTTTGACCTGAATGCGGATCTCCTCGACAAACTTGACCGTCTTCTAAATAACTGCATTCGATTCGTTTTCAATTTGCGTAAATATGATCATGTCTCCGAACACCGGACTCTTCTTAAGTGGTTGCCCATACGTCAGCGTAGGGAGCAAAGGGCGCTTACCACCTTGTTTTCTTTTCTTGTTTCTCCCACTTCCCCTAGTTACCTTGCTCCCCACTTTCAGTATATTTGTGCCAACCATAATAGGAGCCTGCGATCATCGCAAAACCGTATGCTTCAATGTCCCTCTCACCGCACTGATTTCATTCACCGATCTTTCTTTGTCCAGTCTATTTCTCTGTGGAATGCGCTTCCCCAGAAAATCAGGATGGCAACCAATCGCTTATCTTTTAAAATTAAAGTTCGTGAGTACATTCGGAAGAAGCTGGCAGTTTCGTCACAACGGTAATGTTTTCCCCATGGTTTGTGTTTTTATTTTGGTATATTCGTGGAAATGTTTATTTACATTAATTTAAATTTTGATATATATTTATAGTATTTGATATATATTTATAGTATTTTATATATCCTTGTAGTTAATCTTATTATTATTTAAAATTATTTTCAGATTTACACCTACCACTGCTTGTCTTTGCATCACCCAAAGGTTGACTGGTAGAAAATGCCTATGGCATTAAGTCGGCCTCTGTACTTATGTGCTTGAAGTGTTAAATAAATAAATAAATAAAGGCTAAGATCAAAAGAATACATTTTCCACAATAGGGATTTAATCAAAGCCGATCCTAAATATGTGATTATAACGTTCAAACGAAATAATGCTCACTTCGAAACGAATCATCATCATCATTATCATTTCAGCCGAAAGACGTCCACTGCTGGACATAGGCCTCCCCCAAGTGTCGCCACATTGACCGGTCCCGTGCGACTCGCATCCAGCGGATCCCTGCAACCTTTATCAGGTCATCGGTCCATCTAGTGGGAGGCCTTCCAACACAACGACTTCCGGTTCACGGTCGCCACTCCAGAACTTTTCGGCCCCATCGGCCATCCGTTCTGCGAGCAATGTGCCCTGCCCACTGCCACTTAAGTTTGGCTATTCTTCGGGCTACGTCGGTAACCTTGGTTTTCTTGCGGATGTCCTCATTTCTGATTTGAAACTCCGAGCATAGCCCTCTCCATTGCTCTATGGGTGATTTTAAACCGAATCGAAACGAAATAAGTACAAAATGAAACTAACAAAGTTAGAACTTTCCTCCCCTTAATAAAGCCTAATTATAACAAAGTATGCTCCACATTTTTATTTCATTTTCTTGTATAACTAAAACCCGACGTAATTTTAACGGGTCCTGAAATATTACACGAGTCTTTGCAAGAATTTCAGGCTGAAATATTCGCAGAAACTTTATTCTACGGGCATATTTTTCGTGATATAATTGGCACACTGAAATACGTAGAATCGTTCGCGTCGTCGCGTCGACTGTATTTCACCTGAAAAAGATTAGCTTCTTCGTTTATTTTTGGCTTTCGAAGAAAAGAGACGAAAATATCAAAAAATGTTAAAGAGCCTCTAGGAGTAAAGATATCTTTTGTCCATACTGCCACCGTAGTTAGGACCAGTTTTTACCAATAAGGCAGAGTAGGTCAGTTTTTTTACCAATTTTGCTGATTGGCTTATCTTATCATAATGACATGAGTTATTCCTAGTGCCTACACCTGAGAAGAATTAAAAGACTGATGTCAACTGTTAACTGTGTGTGTCAAAGTAGGAATATACCTATTTATTATACTACACACACTACTTTTACGCTATGTAGCTAATAAATGAAGAAAAATAAAAGCAGTACCTACCACAACTATATTGGATTCAAGGGGATTATTGGTTTTTTGGGGATTTTGGTTGGGGTCTGGGTTCGCTTCCAGGGTTGGAAAAAGTGTTATTGGGTTTTTCCATCAGGAATGACTCAGCAACAGTTACAGAGTATGGATTTGTGCCCGGTTGAAGGCCATAGGCTCGCCCCCTAGTATATAGGACTTCAAAACATAACTGGCGAAATGTGGGTGTACTATTAGGTACACCTCTGCCTAAACCTTCAGAAATTACAGGCGTGATGTTATGTGTATTAGTTTCAAAGGATAACTTTAAAAATAGTGTATGTAAGTAAGAAAAACTTCGATATTACGAAAGCTATCGGGTTCCTCACGAAATGCCAGTATGTGGAGGTCAAATAGGCAGTCACTCCATGTGAAATACTGGAAGACTGGGAGTCGACCTCCGTAATGCTGAAGTGGCCCAGAAAACTTGATGAATGCCTTGCCAGCGGCACAAAGAAGTAGAAGATGATGCGAGAAAAAGCAAAGCAGATGATGATGTAATCTGTGCACTTATTTCATGTCATTTTGTTACCGCATTTCTACCGCAGTAGGTCAAATATAAAATAAATAAGAGACGCATAAAAATGTGCCTTTCTATGCCATCAATAATACGACCTTTTCCCTGAGATATAGAATGAGAAAGGATCTGCTTGTTATTCGAAGCACGGCGTCGAAGTCAATAAAAGTCTGGTCGACAATCGATCTTGGCTGTACCAATGTAATTTGTAGGTCGTTTGCTTTGATCGGTCGTGTAACCTCTTGGACACGACTTAGGCCCTTAACGTACGGCGACTTTCTGGAGGTATCCTGTCACGCGTTTCTGAATCGATACAAACACGCGACTATTTCTGACTACATCATCATCTGAGGCAAGACTGATTCGCGTTTGGGTATAGCGACAGCATTGCGACTGAAGCGCGACAGAATCGTGAAAGTAGTGATACAGAATCGTGGTTAGGTAGGCGAGGGTACAAAGCCAGCGAGAGTATAGTGGTTGGATCGATCGTTGCAAAAACTCGCCGTGGACGACGTCCCGTACACGCTCAAGCATCACGCGCCTGAGAACGATTGTGGAAAAAAACAAATGAAATTAGTTGTTCAGAGTAACACGATGATTCTTGAAGTCCACCACCATAAAAAATATTAATAAGTTGTGTCTCTGCCCGCCATTTTTGGACAAAGAGAATACTTTTGTTAAAAATTTTGTCGCTGTTCACCACTGATGGACATCGGGAATCATCGTGAGTCATCGTGACGCGCCTTGCGAAGACCTGTGACGTCAAGGCTTGGTGCTGCCTATGTAATTTGTAGGTCGTTTCGTTTGGTCGATCGTGTGAGGTTATAGCGATGTAGGTCAGGTGGCAGATGTTACCTGACCTATATTTTGGTGAGAGAAGGCAGAGAATAGTGATAACAAAATGATTACCTAATAACTTCTACTCACGAATTCGCCCACAAAAACACACTCTATGGCACTCGGTAATAGAATAGCTTTCCATATGTGAACGAATTTTAAAAATCTGATAAGGAGTTTTATGGATTAAAAAGATTATGATTAATGAGGCTTGAATGAAGTAACACCCAAAATTAAAAACTTTACCTCTTTATACTTTAAGTATAAATCTATGTGTCTTAGGCTCAGGCCACATAAAAAACAGACAGCGCTGCTGACCATACAGTAAAGCATGCACGCAAAACTACGCCTCGCTCTGTGCATACACTCTCACACGCACACATTTACATCAAATTACGCTCAAAACTACGCTCAAAAAGTGCACACATGTTTACGAAACCGGTTTCACGTCACTGTTGATAGCACTGTGTCTTGGTTTTTTATTTGGTCTGAGGTTCTAGATTATTAGTACATTATTCGCCAATTTATTTAGTGGGAATTGAATGATAATTATACAATACGCACATAAATCCGAAAAATCAGAGGTGCGTGTCTTGTCCACTAGGTAGACCGATGACCGACTCGCATCCAGCGGATCTCTGCAACCTTCACCAGGTGTGAAGGTTGCAGAGATCCGCTGGATGCGAGACGCACGGGACCGGTCAATGGTCACTTGGGGGAGGCCCTTGTCCAGCAGTGGACGTCTTTCGGCTGAAATGATGATGATGATGATGTGTCTTGGGTTCGAACTTGAGACCTTGAGACTTGGTAGTCCGACGGCCACACCATGAGGTTCTCACTGTTTCATAAACATAACCAATATAAGACTACGACCAAATAGTCAGCAAAAAAGCAAAGAAAAAAGCCCCTACTGATTGATTTCCTTCCCAAACTAAAGCTCATTTAACCAAAGCTAATAATTGTTAAAGTTTATTCCTCTTTTACGAGATTCCCTCATTGAAATAAAATGTTACTGCTCCGTATTGATTGCTTTCGTTTAACGGAACACTTTTACTCCAACGATGTTTGGGCGCTTAGGGCAAAGATTCGCAGATTGCACTTTGAAAGAAGGCGGTTAACGAAAAATGAACCTTATCCTCGTGCTTTTAATGTAGTAATTACTGTACCCAGTCATAACTTAAAACAAATAAATAATGTTTTATTTCTTGGAGCGAATTTTCATAAAAAAAGGAATATTAATACGGTAATCAGCCTATAATGTTCCCACTGCTGGGACGCAGGCCTCCTCTCTATGAGAGGGAATGGGCTATATATCCACCACGCGGGCCCAGTGCGGGTTGGTAGATGTCACATATCACAGATTTTTGGTTCTAGGACATGCCGGTTTGCTCACGATGTTTTTCTGTATCGTATTGAGGGCAGTGTTAATAAAACAGGCAAAGTAATGCGCCTGTCTGGGATCGAACCCAGGACCTGTGTACTCTTAAGTCGGGGCCGTTATCACGGAGCCACCATTGATCAGTGATGTAAGCGTTTCATACGAAGACAATTCTTTGTTTTTCTTTGTGTCTTTTTTGAAAAGAAAGAAAGAAACTAATTTATTAGACTTGCACAGGACAAAACAAAAATGAAATAAAAAGAGACACAAATAAAAATACATACATTAAAATAAATAGGTCCTGTTCGTGGCCAGAATACCCGATTATAGCATGGTTATGTAACATTTAAAAAAAAAGACAACAGTGTTTTTGATGCCATAATTTTAAATAAATTAATTAATGTTCAGCGAATGTGAGCAAGCGTTGCATTCGAAAATGAATACTAAACTTCTACAGATACGGTTCATATTTGTATGAGATGCTTACTTAGGAATGTTCAGTCAAAGAGCGGTTTGAAAACGTTAGCCTTAGTCCGTTCGTGGTTGAGAATTAATCTCCAGGATAAATGGAATGACGGATCTGTTTATATTAGACTAGCGGCCCGCCCCGGATTCATACGGGTGCAATATACAGGATGTAAGGGACAGCCCTCCACAAACTGACAGGGTGCATTCAGCTCCTTATTTTGAATCATATTCCACCGGAATTTTTCTCCGGAAAATTATTTTTTTTTAAATTATTTTTTTCACTTGCTGTTCCTTTATTTCAATGTGAAATTACATTCCCTGTACGCAAGCACTCCATTTATGTAAATAATGCGGCTAAAATAAAAAAAATCCAACAATGGATGTTGAAATACTGTAACGAACGCCGCGTGAAATCTGTTCACGTTCTGCCTAGCTACGCAGAGTTCATCGAACTCGTCGTCGCACTTGCCGTTCGCTACGTGCGTTTTGCCACGGTAACGATACATTGCGTATGAGGAAATAAAACAAATCAAATTTATTGGAATCCCATGACATTCCTGAAATAATTTCTTGTACCGGCCATCTTAGTATGATATACTGAATTCACCCTATCAGTTTTAGAAGGGCTGTCCCTTACACCTTGTATATATACCTTCCTCTTGAATCACTCTATCTATTATCGCAAACCGCATCAAAATTCGTTGCGCTCTTTTAAAGATCTAAGCATACATAGGGACAGACAGACAGCGGGAAGCGACTTTGTTTTATACTATGTAGTGATTAGTCTTTATAAAATAACCATATTTGTTGTGGTGTTATTTGATAACAATTTCTATCAGTCTCATTTTATTGATAAAATATGAAGAATGAATTGCAAACAATTTTTGCGTTACTTGGCTTTCTTAACACCATTTTCTCTTACATTCATCATGCCAATTTTTTGCTTAATCATACTTTGTCTGTATCTGAGTTATTTGCCAATTTAATGTGGATGTCGGATTGTCAGGATTTATTCTATTCGTACATCATGTGAGCAGAAGATGCGTTTCGTGCAATGAAAAAAGTAATTGGTTAGAATTACTTAATTACAATAATAATTTAACACAATAACACGGAGCATAATGAATCGGGTACAGTTCCAGGAAGTCTCCGCTCTGCTGCGATCAGACACTTTATGTCGTCCTCGCCTCAGCTGTAAACATCACGGCTCTGTAGAAGTACGCTGTAGTGTGGGTAGTCTTGTAAGTTGGTAGCGTGATGTCACCACTGGCGTAGTTGCTATTCATTTTGTCTTTGTTCACTAATGACCGGATCCGACATGTATAATATACTTAGTAAATGTATGTTATGGATAATGTTTACTAAACCTTAAGCTTACCCACCATAATACCTATGCGGAGAAACATACATTAATTTATAAACCCTATTTTTTTTTTTTTTGTAAGTAAAGTAAACCTGAGTTATTGCTTTTAATTATTCAAAAGAAATGTCCAAGAGAACGAATCTAAACCCATTAAGCTTGTTCATAAAGTAAGCTATTATAAGTCATAGCTGCCCCAAAATTAGTCCTACCTTAATTGCCATAATTTTTATCCTTCATGGAAACTTTGGCACTTTCGTAATGTTTTGAACATTACGAATTTGGCTTGTTACGAGTTTATTTAGACGAAAATTAATTTTGCCAATAGTTTTGAGCCTGTTTTGACGTTAATTTGGACTAATAGACATTTTTAGTTAGTTTATTATTTTGATTGCATGTTTTCATTTTAAAATATAGTTGTGATGGTAATTACGTTTTTTTTGTTTTGTTTACGAGATTTATTTTAATTAAAAACTTGGTAAATGGATTTTATCAAGTTTAAATTGGATTAAAAATAATTATAAAAAGATTTCATTTCATTTTAAAGTTAATTTTGAACTTTAAGAACAAAAAAATTGTGGGATTACGATTAATATACAATTAATATTTATTAAATTAATATACGAGTTAATTTAGTGCCAAAATGAGCAATAATGATTACTGCAGTCAACATAAATACTTTCTATTTACACAAATACCATAAATATTTTTTATATTACACTCGAAAGTTATTCATAGTCAAAGAAATAAGCGGAGTAAGCCATTTCGGTGAAAAATTTTGAAAACTAAATAGAATATCAGCGATAAATTATTGAAACTAGTTCTGTGTCGTTTGCAATACGTTAGGCAGTTAACGCACTGGGCTCAAATTGGTGGTTAAGAAATAAGAAAGAAGATCCAGCTTTTACACTCTCAACACTCAAACGTGATTGAATAATTAATTGTGTTATTTTTGTCAAGTTTCTAAAGATTAGCCACGCTGATAGCGTTGCCAATCGAAGGAATTGGATTCTCTTGCATCACATTTGTAATAACTTCAACAATGAAATTGCCATTTTTTTCTCACATTTTATTCAGTTTGTAACTTTCACGTATAGTTATATTTTTTCCTAATTCCATTTTTATTTGATTAATTGTTACATTACGTACCTTTTAGAGTTTAAAACTGTTCTAATAGTTGCATATTAGCTTTTAAGTTAGTGTATCAAAACCCCCGTTTCAATGTGCCGTCGCTTTCACTACTTCAAGTAGGTATATTTTAGTCATAGACTGTGAAAATTAAGATACGTAGGGCAGCGCAGCTTTTTTCACTAACTATAATTTGTAATTGCATCATAATCGGTTCAGAGGTTTCCAAGAAAAATAAAAAAATGTTACTATGGAAATATCACTTTTCACGAAATCGTCCGTACAAATCGGCAATTTCATACTTTCACCCCTAATATTATAACTAAACTTACACACCCCACTTGGCAGTTGAATAAAGTTTTGATTGTATGTAGAAAAACACTTCTGCTTTTAGTCGCTTAGAACTTTTAGAACATGGATAAACTCGACGTATAAAACGTCGCAGTTTAATCGCGCAGTGCGTTATAAACCTTAGTTTTCTCACAACGATGGCTTGAGTCCAAGTATCGCATTAGGTAGTTAGAATTTACGGCAGTTTCGAATTTATGGCTATTATTATGCATAATACCAATTTACTAGATTATTAGTTGGCGTAAATGCAGGAGTTAAACTAAAAGGATATTACTTTGGGCAATGTGTTTTGAGTATCGATTGACGGAGAGTAGAAAACAAGAGATAAAACATAACATCACACCTGTAATCCCCGAAGGGTTAGGCAGACGTGTACCTAATAGTATACCCGCATTTCGTCAGTTATGATTAAGTCACATGTAATAGTGGGCGAGCCTATTGCCATTAACCGCGCGCAAATTCAGACTCCGTGTCTGCTACTGAGAAATTCTTGATGGAAAAATCCTATAACACTTTACCCGACCCGAGAATCGAATCCAAGACCTCATGCTCAGCAGTCGCGCTTGCGACCACTCGACCAACGAGGCAGTCGTGGTGTCTTAGATTAAAGTAAGCATAATCATAATCAGCCGTTAATGTTACCACCGACGGGATGAAGCCCTTCTGTCTGAGAGAGAGTGGGCCGTAATCCACCTCGTGAGATGGAATTGGTGGATGTCAAATGCCTTCGATTTAATTTAATTTAAGACACGTCGGTTTAATTTCATTGCATGTTTGTTTAAAACTAATAGTTTGTAGGTGCTTGTACTCGTACATTCATGCCGTCTCTGAAATGCTGTCTTAAATTTATTATTCTGAAGTTTTTTAAACACTATTTACAGGCCTAGAAAACGCTGGCGTGACAAATTGGCCGGAGAAAATCGCACAGAGAGAATAATGGAAGACTATGGAGAATCTCTTTGCCCAGCTGTGGGACAATATTGCCAGGAAAAAAAAAATACAAACTTTTCGTTTTTCCCCAAGTAACGGTAACATACAAAATTATAAAATAAAAAGCAGTTATTATTTGAGCGTTCTAAATCTGTAAGCAATGTATTATTCATTTCAAATTAATTCAATTTGGCAAGATTAATGATACTTTCCAAGTAAATTAAAAATACCAATTTTCCCTTAGAAGTAATAAAAACATCAAATCAAATTCGCCTAAATCTTATTTCTAATAAAAATTCTTTCCAGATCGCTCAATAGACTGAAAGGTATGAAAAATGATTTTCTTCTGCACCTACAGGGTGTATTTATTTTGAGCGCCGGGTGTACAGGGTGGGGTTATAAATCACTGTTGTTTAATCGCGAACCTATCTGTGAGTTATGAGCTGTCGATGCTGTGTCCTGCCTATAGAGAGTTTTGAGGTTACCGTGATTTGAGATTTTATAGGATTTAGTTCATTTTTCAGTGCCAGTAGCGGAAAAGAAAGTACCTTTAGGGTGTATTATGTTAATTTATTTACTGCATAAGTATTGCTCCAGTCTTTGACTATGAGTTAACAATAGCTGCTTTCTTGATTAATTCTATTCATTAGTTTTACGTACTTGGTAGCCACCAAATACGCAACAAATTTCCATATATTGTTTTGGGTATGTTGGTTATCAATTTTATCGTAATATATAAAAAAAAGACTAGTTGATGGGGATCCGTCACACTGGGTATCCTAGTTTGGACGCCAGTCTCTCACAAAGGAACATATCTTATGCATTTTGTTAAAATGTTATTGTTACATTTATATTTATTATAACTATGTAAACCTTTGTGAACAGAGATAATAAAGATATTGTATTGTGCAGTTTAAGGAGTTTCAGCTACTAATTACTGAGCAGAATTATTCTTTCCACTTTTGAATAAAACGGGGTATCAAGATGGTTTTTAGGTCTTCTTTATGACGAGCAAACGCAATCTTTTGAAGCTCTTGCAAAGTCACACCTTCTTTTGCTTGTCCTCCGTTTATCATGGTCAACCTACATGAGTGGGACACAGTTCTATTTTGCTCACACAGCTTATTGGTAAGTAATGAATTTATGTTCGTAATACCCACAAATGTGGGGAAAATCACTATTAACGGTTATTAGTCCATGTAAATATATAGCCGGGGGGATTTCCCTTGTGAAATAACTTTCAATTTACATAACACAAATATAGCATCACGTCTGCATCCACAAAAGGTTAGGCAGAGCTGTACCTAATGGGTGTAAGAGTACCCTTAATGAAGCTGAAAGGCACTTGTTCTCCCCGTTATTGCGATCTTTTTTTGTTCTAGACCGTATGGTCTGAAAACCTTCTAGTTACGGAGATATTGGGGGTCAGAGCTCCAACTTTTTCACAAGTTTTTGTTTAATTCAAGTTTTTTTATGATATAACTTTAATTTAAACACGTCCACAACCACCGTACAATGCATCCATCAGCACAATGCTTTGAGAGCGTGTTTTTTTACCCCAAAAAAAAAGTCGTGTCCCAGCAATAATTTTTGCGTAGAGTTACTCAGTTTGATGTACAGAATGCTTGGTCGACTACTTCGTGAAGGGTCTGTTACATCTTGTATAGTGCTTCCACATTTTTTTTTTTATTTTTATTTTTTTTTATAATGAATGGTCTTACTCTTGACCTCAATCTAGTCCAGAGGACAGAGATGAGGTCGATGATGGAACGAGCTTACCCAAAAGAAGCCTATTAACTAGCGACTTAAATAGATTGGGGTCATATGAACTTGGGAACACCGACGCAGGCAGGGAATTCCACTCCTTGGCTGTGCGCATAATAAATGATGCAGCAAAGCGCTTCGTGCGAATATGTGGAACATCGACAAGGTATGGGTGATAACCTGCAGTACGTCTGGACTCCCGATGGTAGAAGGGAGATGGTGGAATGAGCTCGTGGAGCTCTTGGGCACCCTCACATTTCGCTAGTTCAAGTCTCATGTAATAGAGGGCAAATCAGAAACAAACCCCGACTTCAACCTGGTACAACTAAGAAGTTCTTTAAAGTGTGTGTTTTCAGTTTTTTTAAACTATAATATTGTTATTTGCCATGTTTCCTTAGTCTGTGCAAGTCCCATTCAGAGGGCCCAGACAAAATGTCATTCTTTCAGCCGTAACGATAATGGAATAGTCGAAAATGTGGTGGACAATCAGCACCTTCTGTCAATTTCTTGAATACCGTTGTAGAAACACGAAATCATTTGAAAGCGATTGCTTCTTGCCTAGGCCGTCAGGTCTTCTCCGCTATCTTCGTAGTCGTACACCCATCTGGGTGCTGGTCTGCCGGTCATTCTACCATCTCTCCGCAATTATTCTACTAGAGTCCCCAATCGTTCCTCATCTAGCTACGTGTCTTTTCCACCTCCATGTCTAAGCTGATGCCTGTTGCCCGAAATGTCTCCTGTGCTTCTGTTTACACAGTCAGTCAGTCTCTTGCCCTTATCCCAATTAATTTGGGATCAGCGCAGCATGTCTTCTTCTTCCATACTTCTCTACTACTTGTCATATCACCAGACACTTCCTTTCTTGCCATATAATTCTTTACACAGTCCATCCATCGTTTCTTTGGTCCTCCTCTACTCATATACCGACTCATTTACACAGTCAGTCATACCCTTAAAACTGGAACAGCCGCATGATACCTTGGCCAACCTTGGAATGAAACCCAACACCTCATGCTCAACAGTAATGTTTGCGAATACTAGACCAAAAACGCAGACCCCTAAAACCACAGCATTGAACTACAGATTCACGAACTAGGTTTCCTTAACCGTAAACCCCTAGTGGCCTAGTATAAGGTCAAAATGCAAACACCAAATTTCCCTCCTGACCTGTACTTACAAGCATCGTCTTAAGCCAAGCATATACGATGACACAGCGGAAGCCTGTCTGCAGTTTGTCGCCGATAGCTTTTAGTGAATTCCCGCCGGAAATTCCGGGAGAGACGCCTTAGGGCGTGTTGCATGTATTCAAGTGAAAATAACTGAGGAATTTAGACCTGGGTATGTGGATGTATGAAATTATGATCTGATGGATTGTAATGCTGGCTGGCAAACTAAGGTAGACAGAAAAAAAAACCGGTTAATTGACTGTCTTCGGACCATGATCAATTGATCATGACAGTATTGTATGGAGCGAAGCATCTTCGGGTAAATTGAAAACATAGTACATTTTGATATAAGTGGGGAAAATTTGTTATTGCATCATCATCATCATCTGCCTAGCCTTTTCCCAACTATGTTGGAGTCGGCTTCCAATCTAACCGGATGCAGCTGAATACCAGTATTTTACATAGAGCGACTGTCTTTCTGACCTCCACAACCCAGTTAGTACTGGGTAATACGATAATTTGTTATTGCATTCGAGGCGGAATTAACACCCGAGCCGCAGGTGAGGCTGTTAGGGATTCGAGAACTGTAGTACCAAATCCCCACGCGTATCAAACGACGTTTATCAATACACTTTCGAAGAAATAAAATATTATAATGGACAGTATTTTTGTCAGGAATTATTATGAAACTATTATTTAATTTGCTTTTCTATTAAACTATGATTTTATTTAGCCGACTAAAGTCATTCAACCCATTTGGACTTAGTATAAGTTTAGTTATCTGTGGAAATTTTTATCTCCGGCACGTGTGTGGAAAAATGTTAAAAATCCACACGTGTGCAATACATTGCATGTTGAACCAAGTCGTAGTGCGATAAGAACCAGTTTTCGAGAAAGTGTATTGAAATATATATTTTTTTAAATTTGTGTCTAACGAATTTACAACAATAGTTAAATTCAGCAGGTACAGCAGGCCACAAAATGAAGACGTGTCGGAGTTCTATATAGTCGGAATGAAATCTTGCCGTTCTACCGTTTGTCGAAGTTCAGTTTTCAAGTCCACACTTCAGTGGTAACATGAACTGACCTCGCTTAGTACTGGTTCTCAAATTAAAGCTGCCTATATCGCCTGCTTACTTTTATCGGTTTCGTTTCCATTGACGCGTTGTGCTTAATACCGTACTGCGCCATACTGAAAAATTAATTTGATCTTTAATCTCAAAGCTAAAATGGCTCTTTCCCCGAAAACCTCGTTCTAGATTGCCTTCGTACATTCAAAATTTAAATAGCTTGAAAATAGAACATGGCCCCAGAGACTTCCTCAGATTAAAGAGAGGAAACGCTACGATCTAAAACACTGGATTTTTAAGACATAAACTGAATCTCAATGAATTTAAAATAACTCAAAACTCCTGGGGGCCCAAGTCTGCTATCTTACGCAATGGAATGTTGCTGGAATGGCCGATCATTGATGTAATTATAGATTTTCACGGTTTTGGTAACCATCTAATTGAAGGGTGTCATTATATTTTTCGATGGTGTGCCACTAACTGGCGTTGAGGAGCTCGTGGCTAAATAATGACAGCCGCTCGGATCGATCTACAGGTTAACCGCGCTTGCCTAGGTTGGTCTGTGGATGGGTGACACACATTACATACCGAGTTTCCTTCGTGCTTAGGAAATCACGTTAAGCCTTTGCAAATATAATACAAATGACAGGCAGGACGGTCAATTGTAGATCTTTGACAGTCGTAACAGGTAGTCAGTGGCCGGAAAGTCTGGCAACCAGTCTTATCAAAGGGTATCTTATTACCCAGTACTAACTGGGTTATGGAGGTCAGATAGGCAGTCGCTCCATGTAAAATACTGATATTCAGTTGTATCCGGTTAGACTCAAAGCCGACCCCAACGTAGTTGAGTAAAGGCTAGGCAGATGATGATGGCGTGCCACTAAGAATCTTTTGGAAATACATCTTGATAAAACTGGTTAAATATACTTTATTACTATCCAATACAAATGACTATGAAACACCATTAATCCGCCGATTGCCTCGTTGGTCTAGTGGTCGCAAGCGCGATTGCTGAGGACCTCATCCTGGGTTTGATTCCCAGGTCGGGCAACATGTTATTGGGTTTTTTTCTCAGTAGCAGTTTTGGATTTGTGACCGGTTGATGTCAATAGGGTCGCCCCCTATTATACAATATTATTTTTAGTATATGCGAAACCTGAATATACATAGTTTGTTCAGAATAAGTAACTGAATCGATTCCAATTTTAAAACGTTAAAAATTGGACACCGAGTGAATTTAAGTACCTATCGCAATAATTTAGGTACCTACTGCCATATTATTATTATCAATGAGCTCAAGACGACGCTGGAGGCGCGTGCTGCGTTGTGATCACGTTTTTGTGCGGACAAATAGGTAATAGAACAAGCTTATAACTTTGTGATTTTTAATCATACAGTTTTGAAATTTTGTACATAGATTCTTTACATAAAAATAATAGACACGTGTTTCAGGTTTCGCATATACTAAAACTAATGTTGTATATGGGGCCTGTGGGACTTAAACATAACGCCTTTGCCTAACCCTTTGGGGATTACAGGCGTGATGTTATATGTTAAATAGCATTAATCCGTCTAAAACAACTATCGATCTAACTACAACTACTACCAATGCATTAATCAGATACCACTATAGACTACTAAGTACATCGTAGATGCATCAAACTGATTACGTTAACTGTAGCTAACCCTGTCTGTGTTACGTTAAAAGCCTTATAGAGCTGTATACAGCGTGTTTCAGAAATGTGTGGTTATATTTAACGTGACCATAGCAGACAGACCAAGCTGAACGATTTTCTCTATTGTATTGGAAAAATCAGCTATAAAAAAATTTCAATACCTTTTAGCCGTTGATTCCGGCTGTCATGTGTGTTTGACAGCCGTTAAAAGTAGTCAGTGACTCGAAAGTCTGTCACCCAGTCTTACTAAGGGGTTTCTTATTACCCTCTTACCGGATTTTGGAGGTCTGATAGGCAGTCGCTCCACGTAACATACCGGTATTCAGCTGTATTTAGTTAGACTGAAAACCAATTCCAACTACAATTTCTAGGTACTCCAAGAAAAATGGAAAAAATGAGAAAGCCAGATTATTTGCGATTAAAATGTTAGTCCCATATAGAAAAATATTCAATTTGATGTTTTATCACTACGTAGTATAAAACAAAGTCACTCTTCACTGCCTGTCTGTCCCTATGTATGCTTAGATCTTTAAAACTACGCAACCGATTTTGATGCGGTTTTCAGTAATAGATAGAGTGATTCAAAAGAAAGGTTTATATATATATATTGCACCCGAGCAAAGCCGGGGCGGGTACTTTATGCTATAGAGTATAAAACCTCAAATTGAACATTTTTACTATAGAGTCTATAGTCTGTACCCGTTTTGACTACACATTTCTTACACACTGTTTATAGATGTATACAGCGTTTTAGGGTTAGGTAAGTTCACGGCAATTACCTTTTATACGTGGGTCAAAGTGTTATTGGCAAAAAATGGTTGTTACGAATTGTTTTTATTGCAAATTGAAGTACGGTTTTTTCATTAATTTAACAACAGACTCAATTTTATCTTGTTAAAGAATAACAGCGTTGCGTTTGTGCGTTTTACTATTTGAGTGGTTTAATTTACTTTCTAAAACAGCCTGGACTTATGGTGAAAAAATAAATGATGGGGAAACCTAGGGTTAAATTTCAAATGGTTAATTCACAGACTAACTAAGTTCAGAGGGTCTTGACAAAGCGACACTTATTATGGAAAAGTCAAAATTATCTTGTATGATTGGCATTATAATAACGAAAATTCTATGTTAAAAGATGATTTCCATCAAACGGACACGCGTCGCATTGGATCATATACACATATAAAATAATTACCTGTTATTTATGTTCATTCTGATACTATTATTATACCCGTGGGCCTCGTAATATGTGACTGGGGATTACGTTTGTAAGTCCTAATACTATCCTACCCCTACTAATTAATACTAATATTATAAATGCGGAAGTTTGTGAGGATTGATGGATGGATGTTTGTAACTCTTTCACGCAAAAACTACTGACCGGATTTGAATGAAAGGAGAATGGTCAAAATTGCGTTAGCGTCCAATAGCGTTAAGATTTCACAGAGAACATTTCTTATTTTGGCGACTTCTGTCTATTCAGAGTCAGAGAGGAGCTAAGAGCTCTAAATATGAGAAATTAAGTTAAAAAAGATTAAAAGATTTGAATGAAATTTGGCACACAGATAGTTTATAACCTGAATTAACACATAGAATACTTTTTATACCGGTAATACGATTCCGTGGAACATTACCGAACTCCACGCGGTCGAAGCTGCGGACCAAAGCTAGTTTAAAATAAAAGTAGAAACATTTATCATATTTCTTACACAGGATGGTGGAGGTAGTGCGATTTGAGATTAACAAAACAGTAATGTTGCCAGCATCACTGACTAAATATGAATTCACACACCGTAGGTAAAAATTACTAGTCTTGTTCTTTGCTTGTCGATAGGCTCAAATTAATAATACCCGACCAGTATATTGCCACCTGCACAGCTCTGTCATTGGCTTCGTTTAAATCCTGGAAGGTGTAGGTGACTGCAGAATGAGCAAGAAAGAAGGTGGGGCATATCCTGCAGAGCTCCACACATACATTGTATTCGGGCCGTGTTGATGATACCTCATTTGGCCAGATTATTTTTACAGCGGCCAACCTGGGCTCGCAAATGTTTAAGAGATTTCCAGATTGGCCACTGCAGTTCCTGTCCAGGAGGAAGATGTTCTGCTGGATTGATGAAGTGAGGAGGGGTTGGATGTCTGTTCCTCCACAATTCGCATCTTTCATCTGACGCACTGTCTACTGAGGAAATCATGTGTATCTATATATAATAATAAGATAAGAAAATCAAGTATCTTGACTTGGCTCGCGAGGTTGTCGACATGTGGGATGTGGATTCAGCGATCATTGTGCCGATAGTTGTATCAGCCCATGGCTTAATTGCCAAGAGCCTCGACCAATACCTGAGTAGGCTCCGGTTAGGCAGCTGGATCAAGGGCTTGATTCAGAAAGCGGTACTCCTGGACACGGCTCGTACTGTTAGGAGGCTCCTCTCTCTGGAGCCCTGACCGCCGGTAGCTTGGACCCTGTTCCCGATACGGGTGGGCTACGATTTTTTATATTTTTTTTATATTAATTGATGATGGTGGGTATATGAAACTTATTGGCTAGTTTTGTGACAAACAAATTAGTACCCTCCGTACTAGTTGTAAACTGTACGACAGCAGAGTAGAAGAGATATGTTATGTGTTGTGTAATCCTGGTCATTACTAGTACTCTAGTACCTAAATGCGAAAACTTATGTGAGGAACAAACCAACCCCTTCTACTTTATTAAAGTTACAACCACAAAATAAATCCTTACTTATTATTCCAAGGTCGTTCTTCTATCTAACATTCAAGGTGATCACTCAAGGGGTGTGGCTTTATTGAGCAATGACCTTGACACGCATAACCTTGGACAGAGGGGTCGAAACCGGAACCTTTTGGGGCGAATCGATACCGTTTCCTTTTTAAATGTAAAAAAGGTTATAAATGGGCTCTGTTTTTTGGAGCGCTTGGAGTTGTTCTGTTTTTTGCAAAGAATTTTTTATTTGATTATTTTTAGGTACCTAATGTTTTTTTGATTTAGGTTGATTGTACGTAGGTACGATTGTTTTTTTGTTTAAAGCAGTGGTAATAGATTTAGATAGGTATTATCTACGTTTTTGACTCTTGTGTTACTTTTAGTATCCAGCAAGGCTCAAAGGAGTAATTCCCTTAGTTTCAACAACATTTATTTACTTATTTCAGTGTTAATGTGTCAAAAGTCAAAGTCTTTCAGCCATATTTGATATTTGAATCCCATCGACATAAGTTTGCAGAAGTCTTTCAGCCATATTTGATATTTGAATCCCATCGACATAAGTTTGCAGCTAGATTCACATCATCATCATCTGCCTAGCCTTTTCCCAACTATGTTAGGGTCGACTTCCAGTCTAACCGAATGCAGCTGAAAAGTAGTATTTTACATGGAGCTGACTGCCTATCTGACCTCCACAACCCAGTTAGTACTAAATAATACGATACCCTTTGGTAAGACTGGTTTTCAGACTTTTTGGGCCACTGAATACTTGTAACGACTGTCAAAGATCTACAAATGACAGCCGGGACCAAAGGCTTAACTCGGTATGTTATGGGTGGCCACCCATCCACACACCAACTTAGGCAAGCACGGCTTAACCTAAAGATTGATCCGAGCGGCTGTTATTATTCCACTGTTGTTTTTAATTACGGAAAATAAACGTCAAGTCAATACAATGAAACGTTCAAATAGACTAGACTATTTTCTTCATATTTTTAGTGCGACATTAATAAAAAAGTCCAGTAAAATATGCACCAGCTGGGTTGTTAATTAAAATGTTATGAATGCTTTTGTATGGGTGGCGAAATACGGTTAAAAATATCGCAGCGAAAAGTATGCAGTGTTAATAATGCCATACCGGTAGAGTGAATAATTCATAATGCCGATGTATTTCTAGCTCAAGGCTTATCGATTTTATTACGTTCAACGTTCAAGTTATAATATTTTGCGGATTGAAAAGTTATTCTATAATCACTTCAAAACTCACTCAAGTGAGCGCACACAATTCGAAAGCGAATTCATTTGTTTTAAAAATAAACAATCGCGGTTTTCGAACGAGACATCCTTCGAATTTTGAAATCATTTGCGATACAAAATTACTGACGCAGATCATCATCTACCTAGCCTTTTCCCAACTATGTTGGAGGAGTCTTTTAGTGATACTGGATTCAGCTGATTACCAGAATTTACTTGAAGCGAATGCCCATCTGACCTAACCCAGCTGCTGGGTACTACGATTCTCTTTGGTAGGACTGGATGTCAGAACTACAGGAACTAATGAAACAGGGATTTTAATGAGCTTCTTTGGCACCTAAATTAACCAGAATGTATCTAGAGGTGGCATAACAGTCCACATTACTGATATTGCTCAAAAGGAGTTAGCTGTTACGATAATAATCTTCAGTCATCATCATCATCTGCCAGGCCTTTTTAAAACTATGTTGAAGTCGGCTTCCAGTCTAATCGGATGCAGCTAAATACCAGTATTTAACATGGAGCGACTGCCTATGTGACCTCCACAACCCAGTTAGTACTGGGTAATGCGATACCCTTCGGTAAGACTGGTTGTCAGAATGTCAGATAATCTTCACTCATCAGTCTAATTTTCTTTATTGGAAAATTACTACATTTTTAAGCCTCTTTTTTTTTCAGATGGCAAATCATCAAATGACCCATCCATCTTTGGGCGGAGCGGAAGGGAGTTTCAGACTTCTACTGACTAAAACCCATCTATGTTCCTTCTGTGCCCTTTGTGTTCCAGGGCTGCGGGGACTGTTCGAAAGAGATACCGCAGCTCACATTTTTAAGCCTAAATAAAGCAATTTAATGATGAAAAAGATTCCACACACATTAAAGCTCACAATAAAATGCTTTTAGTCATACAAAGGTTCTAAAAGAGAGGCGCACGGAGGTCATTAATTTGTTTAACATCAAAAGGTCCCAACAAAGAGGATAAAGTGAACGTCACGGGGACTTAATTAATCATCCATACAAAATTTAAATAAAACTTCTGTGGGTATAGAAAACAGGATTTTTCGTAGTTTTCTAATGGTGACCTTGGTGACAGAAGGTGGGAGGTAGATGGAAGTTTTTGATACAAAATAGATCTTGGAAATTAAGAGCGTTCATCCAAAAAGTTCGCAACGTGTCGCAACTAAAATACTGATTATGAAATGCAATAATTAATATCGTAACACCGAATTAACGAGTTTTAGATGTAAAAAAAGTACTTGGGCACTTTCCAAATGCCGTTTTTACATCTAAAACCGTTAGAACATCAAATTCAGTGTTAATATTCTGGTTCACTGGTTAGCCATATTTTTTATTTACATACAGTAAAATTGCCAAATTAATCAAAACAGCGAAACAGCTATTTGCGACGTTGCCCACTTTCTGTATAAATGCTCTTAAGATGGCCCACACAATTTAATCTTTCTTTAGTTTTTTTTTGCAATTTGCGTTTAAAAAAGTAAAAGCGTCAGCAATCATATTAATCAACATACAACCTGACACTGACCTGCAAATTGCAAAAAACGTAAGAAAAATTGAATTTCGCGGGTTGCCTTGTCCCTCTTGACTAGCCTCCATGACCCCCGTACTATTCAATGCATCCATTAGCACAATGTTTTACGCCACATTACATTGATTCTTACAGTATAACGTAATTAAACACAAAAAAAAAACTGTGTTTGCTTTGTATTTATGTTTATTTTGTTTAGCCTGCGCTCATACTTTTAATTTTTTTATTAGTGTTTATATTTATTATAATTGTTTTGTATTTTAATATCCAAGTACTGTTTATTTTATTTTCTTATTTTATGTTATCAAATATCTATGCTGTCTGGTTTCCGTACG
Source organism: Noctua janthe (assembly GCA_910589295.1). NCBI lineage: Eukaryota > Metazoa > Arthropoda > Insecta > Lepidoptera > Noctuidae > Noctua > Noctua janthe. Next base: position 7,184,972 of record OU342578.1, read on the forward strand.
TTTTTTTCACGGGTAACCACTGAAAACCAGCGCTGTGCTGTGGGCCCCCCATAGCACAGCATCATGCTGAGTGGTAACCTGCTTGTCACAGTCACGACGTGCAAGCTGTTAACTTGTATTTTTTTTTTTTTCGTTTCTCGCCTTTTGTATTTATAATATTTGTTATGCGTTGCATGATTATTGTTATTTTATTTATTGCACGTCATGTCCCTGCGATTTTTTTTCTTTCATTCTTAATTTTTGACCCAAAAAAGCTCGTTCTCCAGCAATCATTTATGCGTAGAGTTAGTTAATTTGATGTACAGAATGCTTGGTTGACGGCTTGATGAAAACCTTTAATAATATTATTATTATAGAAATGCTTCAAATACCATGATTTCAGGAAATAGTCTGTCAATAGGATAAATTCGCGGGTAATGTTATCGCTTTCGCCTTAAATTGTTTATAAATTCATGAAAGCAGCTTAATGTTTCAATGAAAATTGTTGAACAAAATACGTTTCAAACTCAACTTTACATTTTCCGATAATTGGTTTAAATGAAAGCTCACTTCACCAATCAATGAATCGACGAAAAACTTTATAAATAATCGTAATTTGTTAAAGGATCAGCTATCAAAGGTATTTTGTTCCTAAATATTTATTTATTTATTTATTTGCATCAGACACAAACAAATAATACGAATACGAATATATTTTTGATTGACTCAAATAAAATCCTTACTAACCTTACTTAATATTATAAATTCGAAAGTAAGTTTGCTCTGGCTAGAGAGGCGCCACGGCGCCCTCACCTACCGCCTGACGCAGATCCTCACCGGACACGGTTGTTTCGGGAGGTTCTTGCACCGAATCGGGCGGGAGGAAACGCCCGGGTGTTTCCACTGCGAGGATCGTCCGGAGGACACGGTGGAGCACACCGTAGAGGTCTGCCCCGCTTGGGCGGAGCACCGCCGTGTCCTTGTAGCGGCGATTGGCGGCGGCGATCTCTCGCGTCCGGCCCTGGTTCAAGCCATGGTCCGGAGCGAGAGGGAATGGGAAGCCGTCACCACCTTCTGTGAAGCAGTCATGCTAGTGAAGGAGGTGGCGGGACGTGAGAGGGAAAGAACCTCACGTCCCAGCCGCCGCGGGAGACGCCCTGGGCGTCGGGGGTCACGTGGTGGCTCCCGGCCACCGTAGGCGCGGGCCTGTGGACGGCGAGTTATGGGCTAGCTCGCCGTCCGGCCGTCTTATGACGACAGGCCGTGTCGACGGCGCGTTCGTGTTCCACGCGCGCCTCAAAGAGATGTCAGCAACCGAGTAGGGGTCCGCATGGGCCGATGCCTGCCAGAGCTGCGGGACTGTTCGAAAGAGACACCGTGGCCCTGGAACACAAAGGGCAAAGAAGGAACATGGATGGGTTTTAGTCAGTACAAGTCTGACGGAAGGGAGTCCTTCCGCTCCGCCCAGAGTGGAGGGGGTCATTTGATGATTTCCCATCCAAAAAAAAAAAAAAAAAAAGTAAGTTTGCTTGTTACCTTTTCACGCCTAAGCTACTAAACCGATCATTCTGAAATTTTGCAAATACGTTGTCAGGTGTGGAACGGACGTAGGGTACCTTTCATCCCGAAATAAAGTACTGTTTTCGAGGAAAACAACAATAACGTTCTTATGATAATAGATGGCGCCACGTGTCTTTAGAAACATGACTGAATTATAAATATTGACCTGCTTAGGCTAATATTGACCACCTCGTTGGTTTAGCGGTCGCAAGCGCGACTGCTGCTGCCCTGGGTTCGATTCCCAGGTCGGGCAAAGTGTTATTGAGTTTTTTCATCAGGAATATCTCAGTAGCAGCCACGGCGTCTAGATTTGTACCCGGTTGAGTGCAATAGGCTCGATCCTATTACCTGGGACTTAAACGTGACTGGCGAAATGTGGGTGTACTATTAGGTACACCTCTGCCTAACCCTAAGTAAACGAAAAAGCCGAAAATCCCTTAGTTTCGACTGTGTGACTAATGTCATACGATTACAGGCTAGGATAAAGATCTGTGATAGCTAAGCCAGCCATACATTCTCGCTAAGGTGATTACAGAAAAGGATAAAGGAAATACATTGAACTGAACGAGGTATTTTCTTTAGGCTTTTCAGGTTTTTTCTTTTCTTAAGGGGAGGGAATTTTTAAAGTCATTTACGCTTCGTTATTCAATAAATCTCGTTCACTCTAGACTCAATAATTTATTATATTATTAATTAATAACTATTAAATAAACTAAATAATATAAAAAGGCATCGAAAAAATCCTCCTCAATTATAAAAATAATATAATTTATTTAAACAGTTTTTAAAACTATACAAATAAATAAAATTGAAGTGTCTATTTGTGATTTTAAAATAACAGCTTTTTATTGAATGCAACTGAAAATACGAGTAAGTACGGTAGCTACATCGAAAAACATTTTATTTTTTAATTTTTGTTGGTGTTGTTTCGGCTAATCTTTGAAACGGCTGGACCAATTGACGGGACTTTTACTGGTAGAAAGCTGATATTATAAGAACTAACTTAGGATACCTTTATTTTAGAAAATGTATAGGGCTCCGTGCAAAAAAATAAATAATAATAACATCCGATTAAAATAGAAAAGTAATATTTTAATAATAATTTTACGCGGATGAAGGAAGTTCGCGGGCAACAGCTAGTATACAATAATTTAAATTAAGCTTCTGTGTGCTTCTGTTCTGAAAAACTAATAGTTAAATAAAACAGGCGTTTATGTCTTCTGCAAAACATTTTGCCGAGTAACCGCGCACAGAGTGCAAATTCAGAGTAAATACTCTGAGAATACTTTGAGTAAATACTCTGAGAATACTCTGAGTAAATACTCTGAGAATACTCTGAGTAAATACTCAGAGTATAAATGTTGTATGAAAAACACTTGAATGTGTATGTTCTGTATTTTGCGGAGCATCTCTTAAGCACTGTTGTTTAAAACTTTATATTTTTCTGAGCTAGAAAAAGAGCTTGAATGGGTGTGAGGGTGATAGCAGATGTGTGGTTTCAGTTGTTTTGTATCTTACCGTTTTCTCCTGAACTTATAACTTTTCAATGTTAAAAATTAAATGAATGTTATGAATAAAGTAGAAATGAAAATAAAAACTCTCTTGGTAAGAAAATACCTATTTTGGTTTTTATTTAATTTGAAACACAAAAGATTCTCAATTTGGACCAAATTACACCTCAAAAGTTCCATTAAATTTTATTTATCAGCCAAAATATTAATACAATTCATTCATAAATTATCTTGCGACAACCCACAAAACAGAACAAAATTAAATTCCAAATATTCTGTAGCATTTATATTAAAGACATACAATTAGCGTTGAATTAATTATATAAATTAACACGGAAATATACCAACATAGAAACAAAACGCGACTAGAATAGCTAAGACTTCACGTTCATCCAGAAATCCCAGTAATTCCGTGCACTAACATAGCCCGCGGTCTGTGGTTTTTCTTTAACCTAATTTGAGAACCACGACCCACATACCGCAGTATGTAATGGTGCATAGATAAGCTAACAAACAAGCTGCATTTACTACGCGAAAGGAAAATATACTTTAAGTTTAATGTTAGTGGAGTTTGGGAAATACGGAAATACTACATAACTTCATGTACACTATACCTGCAATCAGCTTCTATAGTTTTCTCAACTACATATGTTGGGGTCGGCTTCCAGTCTAACCGTATGGAGGTGAATACCAGTATTTTACATGGAGTGATATGCTCTGCCTATCTGACCTCCACAACCGAGTTAATACGATACCACTTGATAAGACTGGTTGTCAGACTTTCGGGCACTAGTAACGACTGTCAAAGATGTACAAATGACAGCCGGGACCAACGGCTTAACGTGCTTTTCGAGGGACGGAGGAAACTCGGTATGTAATGGATCCTCAGACCAACCTAGCCAAGCACGGCTTAACCTAAAGATCGATCTGAGCGGCTGTTATTATTTAGCCACGAGGTCCTCTACTGGTCAATGCAGGGATAAGTGATAATACAGGGTGTAAACGGACCCTTCACGAAGCCGTCAACCAAGCATTCTGTACATCAAACTAAGTAACACTACGCAAAAATTTTTAGCTAGGAAACGTCTTTTTTTTGGAGTGAAAAATCTTTTTACGGTAAAACTTAATGTAACGAACTCAAAATATTATGCTAATGGATAGTTTGAATAGTAAACAGGTCATTGAGGTATTTAAAGTCAATTTATAACCTGAAATACTAGTACTTAAAAAAAAAAAAACTTCTTAAAAAATTGGAACTTTGACAAAAAACAACCGTAAAACCTAAAAACTTGTTAAAAAAATTTAAATATCTCCGTAACTAGGAGGTTCCCAGGTATGGTCCAGAACAAAAAAATGATCGCAAGGACGGGTAGAACAAGTGCCTTTCGGCTTCGTTAAGGGTCTAGGGTAGGTAGGTAGGCAGGTAGGTCTAGTCTTCTACACCTTTTAGAATAATCTCAACATCTTTTCAAAACAAAATTTTTCTTTTAAGTTCCCCAAAGAAAATACAAAGTCTTAGATTTTATTTCCCAAAGTGCTAGGTCGCGTGTTGCCGCGCCTTCCGGAAATCGAAACATTAAGTACAGCGAGTGCTGTTTGTAACTAATTGTGTTTTAATTTCTTTCTTTCTTAGCACAAGATTGTGTTTGTTTTATTTCACTTTTTGTGGAACAAACGGATATTAAATAGTGTGTTTTAAAAACTACATTCATTTAATGCTGGCACTTCACTTGGCGTATTTGTCAAAATTTTCGCGATATTGGATCAAAACAAAATGTTTTTTATGTCTATTGCGATATAGTTCACTTTGTTTAAATGATAGAATACTGCGAATAGAATACTAGAATATGAAATGCGATAGAATACTAGAATATGCGAATACTCGGTCAGATCTGCCAAGTGTAGTGCCACCATTAGACTATGATTTTGAAGTGTTTGAATGATATGGCAAAAAAGGGAATTATACTCAGACGTCAACTAATAGAAACGTATGTCCAAATAGATTGGGATAAGGACAGGAAATGTTGAAGACTTTAAAGATTTAGACTTAACATTAATCAAGAATGTCGAAAAATTTTCCAATTTTTTTTTTTTTGTTTTGTTTTAAAAAAAACGTTGCCCCACACTAGGAATTTCTCCTGTATCCTGTATAATTCACACAATATTTTTCGTTAAAAATAGTCCTTTCTAGAAAAGAACTAAATTTAATTTCTACAGTTCTGGGGGCCTAAAATGTCCGCTTTAGCAGAATCATAATAAGACAATAATATGAATTACGTTTAAGTTCTTAAAATGGTCACAGACGGAGCTCGTGGCCAAATAATAACAGCCACTCGGGTCGATCTTTAGGTTAAGCCGTGCTTGCCTAGGTTGGTCTGTGGATGGGTGACCGCCCATTACATACCGAGTTTCCTCCGTGCCTCGAAAAGCACGTTTAGCCGTTGATCCCGGCTGTTATTTGTAGATCTTTGACAGTCGTTAGGCAGTCAGTAGCCCAAAAAGTCTGACAGCCAGTCTTACCAAGGGGTTTCGTTTTACCCAGTACTGACTGGGTTGTGGAGGTCAGATAGGCAGTCGCTCCAGGTAAAATACTGGTATTCAGCTGCATCCGGTTAGACTGGAAGCCGACCCCAATATAGTTGGGAAAAGGCTAGGCAGATGGAATGGTCACAGACGCAGTTAATATTATGAATTGTCACTTTGTGACATGTTTACGAACTGTAAAGGTAAACCATATTACTATCCCATTATAATTCTAAAGCGGCCTTTTTAGACCTATGATAGCTACTTGGAAAGTAATACATAATATACATTAATTTAAATTTTGATATATATTTATAGTATTTGATTATATTTATAGTATTTTATATATCCTTGTAGTTAATCTTATTATTATTATTTAAAATTATTTTAAGATTTACACCTACCACTGCTTGTCTTTGCATCACCCAAAGGTTGACTGGTAGAAAATGCCTATGGCATTAAGTCCGCCTCTGTACTTCTGTGCTTAAAGTGTTAAATAAATAAATAAATAAATAATACTCTCCTTTCTTTTCTCGGTGCTAAGCAAAAGTCTGCCTTAAAGACACGAGAAGTCAGACTAATTTCTATGTTAATTAAGAGTTTCCTTGACAACATCATACTCTAAAAGACATGATGTAATAAAACCTTTAGCAATACGCATATAAATAAAATTATTAGCTACTAAAACCTTATATCCCACAAAATGTCAACCCAAGAACCTAATGACATATCCAGTAAAACAATAAAATTCGACGACAGAACCCATCTACATTGAAAGCTACACAATTCAATAAGACGTCCGCCAAATAAAATTCCGAGTACAGAGAGTATAGTACGACACGATGTAAAGGTTACAATCTTTAAGAACAAAAATAATTTTACATAAAATACAGGTGTTTCCAGATATAAAAGTTGGTGATGTGTGCACAAACCATATTTTGCCTGTTTAGGGCACTCAAATATGTTTTACATTATTATGTTAGTAGAGTAAAAAGGTTCAACAGTTTGTAAAACACGTATTTTTCCGATATAGCAGACAAATATCAACATCATCTGCTTTGCCTTTAAGACTCCAGTCTAGCTGCCGAAAGACTGCCTATCTGACATATGCGGACCATCATCATCTGCCTAGCCTTTTCCCAACTATATTGGGGTCGGCTTCCAGTCTAACCGGATGCAGCTGAATATCAGTATTTTACATGGAGCGACTGCCTATCTGACCTCCACAACCCAGTTAGTACTGGGTAATACGATACACCTTGGTAAGACTGGTTGCCAGACTTTTTGGGCCACTGACTACTTAACGACTGTCAAAGATCTACAAATGACACCCGGGACTAATGTCATCTTTTTAAAATAATGAAACTGACATTGTTTCATTATTTTAAAAAGAGGAGCTCGTGGCTAAATAATAACAGCCGCTCGGGTCGATCTTTAGGTTAAGCCGTGCTTGCCTAGGTTGGTCTGTGGATGGGTGACCGCCCATTACATACCGAGTTTCCTCCGTGCCTCGGAAAGCACGTTAAGCTGTTGGTCCCGGCTGTCATTTGTAGATCTTTGACAGTCGTTAGGCAGTCAGTGGCCCAAAAAGTCTGACAACCAGTCTTACCAAGGGGTATCGTATTACCCAGTACCAACTGGGTTGTGGAGGTCAGATAGGCAGTCGCTCCATGTAAAATACTGGTATTCAGCTGCATCCGGTTAGACTGGAAGCCGACCCCAATATAGTTGGGAAAAGGCTAGGCAGATGATGATGACATTGTTTCGTAATCAATTGATAGTATTGTCAGGGATACTGAGTGTGTAAAATGGTGCATGGTTTGACTTAAATGATATTTATTTTGTATTTTGGTTGCAAAAAAAAACTTAAAATTATATTAATTAGTTAATAATGTTTTAAACTGAACATCATCATCATCATCATCATTTCAGCCGAAAGATGTCCACTGCTGGACATAGGTCTCCCCCAAGTGTCGCCACTTTGTTTTAAACTGAACTTGCTTTAACCATTTGAAAACTAAACAACCGTAACTTTTTTCCTTCTGCAGGCGTGTCATTAAATTATCCTTGCCTAAGTTTATTTAAACTCAAGTCACACAACGTGAAATGTGATTGCGTTTGAAGAATGTTGTCGATGTAACTTCTAACTTGTGTCGTGCTGTACACTGCGGTATATTTCGTGAGATGCATGCGAGGTTTACGACGTACCGCTTTGAATATTATGAGTTCTTGTGTTTTACTGTCGTTTAAAGATACAGGACGAGTTTGTTTCATACAAGCTCGTCGCACAACGAATGTAGAATTGTAGAAGATTTCCAACAGTGTGGGAAAATGTCGTGTTAAAAATAAATTAATTACATGGGATTTAAACATAACTGGTGAAATGTGGGTGTACTAAACTTGGATATATCTTTGCCTAACCCTTCGGGAATTACAGGTGTGAATTTAGTTTTCACTACATAGTATAAAACAAAGTCGCTTCCCGCTGTCTGTCCCTATGTATGCTTAGATCTTTAAAACTACGCAACGGATTTTGATGCGGTTTTCAGTAATAGATAGAGTGATTTAAGAAAAAGGTTTATATATATATATTTCACCCGTAGGAAGGCCAAAGCGGGTTGCTAGCGTTAAATAAAATAACGACGAATTCTTTCGGTGATGTCAATCTCCAGAAATAATCATTTATTTAAGAAGTACATTGCACAATGGCGGAGATCGGCTCGCTTTTTGATAGGACTTGTAATTTAACTTAGAAATAACCTAAGTTTCGTAAAAATCTGGACACTTAAATTATTCACGGAGCCTGTTAAAAATTAAAATATTTTAGTTCACACAGGACTATATGGGCACTTATTTTTTGTTTTAATGCGAAATGTTACTAACATAGTTTTATAAGTGTTGTTAATAACAATATGAACCATGTGTTCGAATCAAATAAATAATAGAAAAAAAATGGTGGATGGTTCGGATTGCTAAGTCTAGTTACGGAGATATTGGGGTGAAAGTTCTAACTTTTTCACAAGTTTTTGATGTTATAACTTTACTTTAACTACCTCCGCGACCCCCGTACTATTCAATCCATCCACCAGCGTAATGATATAAGTGCGTTACATCGAGTCCTACCGTAAAACATAAATTTTTACACCAAAAAAAAGTCTTTTCCAAGCAATAATTTTTGCGTAAAGTCACTTAGTTTGATATACAGAATGCTTGGTTGACGGCTTCGTGACGGGTCCGTTTACACCCTGTATACGAGTATATCTGTGTTGGCACCTTTTTCAAAGGCTACATCGAGCAAGTTAGGTGTGTGAAAAGGTCTAGTGTTTATTGCTAGGCAACGCATCAACGGAACCGTACTTACTGGATGAACGACACCCATTTGTTGAGTCTAGATAGGGGTCCGTGTCTAGTTTAGAGAAGTTTTTAATCACGTGGGTTTGCGTGAGTTCAGCACTGTTTTTTTAGATAATTACATAACATTATCACGCCTGTAATCCCCGAAGGTTTAGGCAGAGGTGTACCTAATAGTACACCCACATTTCGCCAGTTATGTTTTTAAGTCCCATGTAATAGGGGACAAGCCTATTGCCATCAACCGGGCACAAATTCAGACTTCGTGGCTGCTACTGAGAAATTCCTGATGGAAATACCTTTTTTTTATTTTGAAAATTATTGTAAAAATTATGAGGAGCTCGGGGCTAAATAATAACACCCGCTCGGATCTATCTTTAGGTTACGTCGTGCTTACCTAGGTTGGTTTGTGAATGGATGACCACCCGTTACATACCGAGTTTCCTCCGTGCCTCGTAAAGCACGTTAAGCCGTTGGTCCCGGCTGTCATTTGATGATCTTTGACAGTCGTTATAGATAGTCAGTGGCCCAAAAAGTCTGACAACCAGTCTTACCAAGGGGTATCGTATTACCCACTACTAACTGGGTTGTGTTTCGCTGCATCGCTGTTGTGTTAGACTCGAAGCCGACCCTAACATAGTTGGGAAAAGGCAAGGCAGATGACGATTGTAAAAAATACTGCCTGTATTTTATGTTACCTAAAGAATGAAAATAAAACCGGTTAACTCTTTCAAGACCAGAATTCTTGTCTAAAAACGAAAAAAAAAACATGTAAATGTCATTGAAACCCAAACTCTATGTGTATTCAAAGTCAATATCAATATTTTAATTTAAAAAAAACAGACCCTTTTGAATTGTAGTCTGTTAGTTGGTTGAAAAAGACAGGAACCAATAACATAGAATCTAATTCAAAATTATTTAAGGAAAGTAGCTGTCTCTAGTTGTTTTCCCTCGTGTACAGTTACGACGATCAATTTGTTTGCAAGCTGCTTAGGGATAGCTGTATTGTTTCTGATGAATTCTAACAGTGGTTACGCCTGCATTCCTGCCTGTGCAGGTACTTAATTTAATATTAAAGTCATATTCTTTGTTATTATATTATAGCATAAGCATAAGCATAATCATTCAATCAGCACAATCTATTAATGTTCCCACTGCTGGGTCGCAGGCCTCCTCTCTATGAGAGGGATTGGGCTATAATCCACCATGCCGGCCCAGTGTGGGTTGGTATTCTATTATACTTAGTTATTATTTTGTGCGACATTAGTTTACTGTTAACTGTGTAGGCTTGTAAATGGCTTGTCGTTCATTAGCACTATCAATTTTTGTATTGTTAGCTGTAAGAAACACAATAAAAAAATAAACAATAACAATGTTGATATGTCCTGTTTATTCATTCACTATTCTGTGGACTTCATACAAATAGTTACTTTTAAAGCCAATCTATTTGATTCAACGGCTTTTAGCGTACTGGTTGTTTGTAGTCGACGCTCAAAAAAAAGTTTGTTAAAATTAAATGGACTGGAAACACTCGATTTGTTGGCTTTGTTCAGTCAATTTAGTCAAAATTGAATTTGGAATTAATATTTGATCTTTGTATCAACGTATTTTTTCTGTACTGAAAAAAAAAGCATTTGAAATGCGTTTCTTTTTTGTTTTCTTTTATCAATAACTAGCTTTTGCTTGCTGCTTCGCTCCCGTTTTGTACGGAAATTAACCCACAGGAACGTTTTAAAGCCTATGACACTCGGGAATAATCTAGCTTCCCGTTAGTGAAAGAATTTTTGGAATCGCATCTGTAGTTCCGAAGATTACCCCCCACCATCCCAGCATACAAACAAATTTTACCTCTTTATAATACCATAGAACAGTGTGTGAAAGAGAGAGGGGAATCTAAAAAGAGTATAACAACAGTAACTTACCTGTACAGAAAATAGAGTATTTTATTTAAATTGCCTCAACTAAAAACAGCAATTTTCTTTAAAGTACCCCAACCAGGCCATCTAGCTTTCAATTTTAATTTACTATGCCGCTACATTTTTGTCGTAGAAACAGCAAGAAAAATGGAACACTATTTCATAATATGCAATAAAAGTGTCTTGAAAATGCCTTTTTGATCTTGCTGAGTAGAGTAAAAATTCTTTAAAAGAGTCATAGTTCATGTCTGCGCATTCGATTCAGCTATTTTGTCGAACAACAAAGACAATCCGAACCAATTACTAACCATACAGGGTGTAGACGAAGGACGGAGGAGCTCGTGGCTAAGTACTAACAGCCGCCCGGATCGATCTTTAGGTTAAGCCGCGCTTGCCTAGGTTGGTCTGTGGATGGGTGACCACCCATTACATACCGAGTTTCCTCCGTGCCTCGGAAAGCAAGTTAAGCCGTTGGTCCCGGGTGTCATTTGTAGATCTTTGACAGTCGTTATAGGTAGTCAGTGGCCCAAAAAGTCTGACAACCAGTCTTACGAAGGGGTATCGTATTACCCAGTACTAACTGGGTTGTGGAGGTCAGATAGGCAGTCGCTCCATGTAAAATACTGGTATTCAGCTGCATCCGGTTAAACTGGAAGCCGACCCCAACATAGTTGGGAAAAGGCTAGGCAGATGATGACAGGGTGTAGACGAACCCTTCACGAAGCCTTCAACCAAGCATTTTGTACTGAAAATCCGTTACGGACACCAACTATTTAGTTCTCGACAACAACATTTTATTTTTCGTCGTCAGATGGTCATTTATATGTCGGATATGTCAGGATTTATTTCGTTAGGCTCGTACGACATTTGGGCAGAATATGGGTTTCGTGCAATGAAAATACACTGGTTGCGATACACAAATTACTTGACATTACAATTTAAAACAATAACACGGGGCACAATAAATCGTGTACAGTTCCAGAACGTTTCAAATTCGCTGCGATCGGACATTAACTGACGCCCTCACCTCGAGTTGAACATCAGGGTTCTGTAGAAGCACGCTGTGGTATGGGTAGACTTGTAAGTAGTTCGCTTGACGTCACCACCAGCGCACTTGCGATTCATTTTATGTCCGTACTAATGACCGTATCCGACATATATACATTCTCTGGTTCCGAATTGGCTAGTTGTTAGTGGCGATGACTTGGAAACATATCTGGCTGCAGCAACAAAATCGTCTTTAACATAGCGATTGCAGAACGGAATAGTGACAGATTTTATGCAATCTTTTTCGCGCGTAGCACTCCGGTAGAAAAGTAGATCTGACTTTTGGCAATGAGATAATTGATTTTGGCACCAATACTGGAGATGATCTGGAATAGGTTTCACTATTTGATGCAGACAAACCTATCACCTCCACATTATACTTCCGCGACCATTGAACCTTATTGTCAGACTCTTCCTCCAGTTTATACAGACGTGCCTGAAGTTGATCCACTGATCCTGACTTTTTTCCAGTTGAGTAACACGCTGCTCCATGCCACTTATCCTTGCATTACCTCCAAAAACTCAGTACTTCAAGATTGCTTTTACTTGAAGTATTTTCCGATACATTGCCCATAATGAGTGTTGAAGTATCAAGACAATACATCAAGATAAGATCAGGAACAAACGCCAGGCCATTAGCGAAGTACTTAAGTACTAGTGAATTACTTAAGTGCGGGCAAGCCATTACCTTACTCACGCCCCGTTCACGACCTCAGAATATACAGCTTGCGTTAATGTGAAAGCGCCAGGGAGGCCCGCGAAATTCAAATTTTCTTAGATTGATTGTCATTTAATCACATTGAATGACTTTTTTATGAAATAGTCATTGAGTGGGATTAAATGAACTAAGAGGGTTGTATTGATGTTTATAATTTTGTAACTACGTATGCACGTGTTACGGTCGCGAATTATATTTGTTCAACATACAGCCTGACACTGACCTACTAATTGCAAAAAACCTAAGAATATTTGAATTTCACGGGTTACTTTGGCGCTTTCACCCGCGTGTGGAGAACCTTTGTGTGAGAACCGTCGTTTCGTGGCGTGCTCTCTCCGCAGTCGCTGTTGAAACACTAGCAACACTCATGTCGCACAAGCGTGTAGGTCGTGGCCAGGCAGTTAGAAAACAAGGGAAACCCGTGTGCTCTGAACCCCAGGTGAATATAAATTGTGCTTCATCATCATCATCATTTCAGCGGAAAGACGTCCACTACTAGACATAGGCTTCCCCCAAGTGGCGCCACATTGACCGGTCCCGTGCGTCTCGCATCCAGCGGATCCCTGCAACCTTTACCAGGTCATCGGTCCACCTAGTGGGAGGCCTTCCAACGCAACGTCTTCCAGTTCGCGGTCGCCACTCCAGAACTTTCCGGACCCATCGGCCATCCGTTCTGCGAGCAATGTGCCCTGCCCACTGCCACTTAAGTTTGGCTATTCTTCAGGCTACGTCGTAATTGTGCTTGTGAGGAAGCACAACAGAACAAAACGCACAACAGGGCAAAAGTCTACTATGATGCAGAAGGACTAGAAAATATGTCTGCAACAATTATTTGTGATTGGAGCTCATGGCTAAATAATAACAGCCGCTCGGATCAAACTTCAAGTTAAGCCGCGCTTGCCTAGGTTGGTCTGTGGATCGGTGACCACCCATTACATATCTAGTTTCCTCCGTGCCTCGGAAAGCATGTTAAGCCATTGGTCCCGTCTATCATTTGTAGATCTTTGACAGTCGATACAGGTAGTTAGTGGTTCGAAAACCTGATAACCAGTCTTACCAAGGGGTATCGTATTACCCGGTACTAACTGGGTTGTAGAGTTCAGATAGTCAGTCCTATGTAGAATACTGGTATTCAGCTGCATCCGGTTAGATTGGAAGTCGACCCCAACATAGTTGGGAAAAGGCTAGGCAGATGATGAACTTTACTATACCTAGCTAGATAGGAACAATATGTGTCAGTCTTAACGAAAAACCTTTTTTCACCGACACTAAGGTCGAATACGTCCCATATGACAAATGACACATTATTTCTTAATCTACAAAATGTTACATCCATTCCACCTGCGTTACTCCCTTCAAAGTGAATACACCTTACACGACACGCTACACCATGTATAAATTCAACAAAATGGCCGCCAGTAAACGTGACGGATGAGAACATCATGTATAATTCCTTCCCTCCTTGCGTTAATCCATTTGGAGAATTCGCGGTATGTGTTTCTCTTTCACTCTTGGGGTGTTAGAGAGGGATGGAATGTGATGGAAGGCCTGCTTTCTATCACAATGACATCTTTGTTGAAGTTTGTTTTCAACTTGTGTGTTACATTAGTTTCCTTTTGGGGTGAAAACTTCTACTTCAGATATGTATAACATACATAATTATAGGTAACATCGACCGACTCGTTGTTCTAGTGATCACAAGCGCGACTGCTGAGCTTGAGTTCTGGGTTCGATTCCCAGGTCGGGCAAAGTGTTATTGGGTTTTTCCATCGGAAATTTGTCAGTAGCCGCCAAGGAGTCTGAATTTTATGGCAAAAGGCTCGCTCCCTATTATGGGACTTGAACATAACTGGCGAAATGTAGGTACTATCAAGTACACCTCTGCCTAACCCTTCGGGGATTGTTGGCGTAATGTTATGTTGTGTAACATCAAACTTACACTCCCCAAGGGGTAGGCAGATGAGGAACAGATCATTGCCAGTGACTAGGCACAAATCTAGACTCCGGGCAACAACTTCCTGATGGAAAAACCCAATAACACTGGACGAGCCGGGAATAGAACCCAGAACCTCATGCTCAGTAGTAGTGCTTGCGACCACAAGACACAAACAAGGCAGTAATATTCTATAACGTGTTTACTAAATAAGTATTTCAGTGTATCTATGCATGTATATCTGGTATTAAAACATCAGTAAAACGGCCAGAAACGGGTTGAGTAGGGTTTACATAGGGGTCAATACCCAGTTTTCGGATCACGCATCGCTAACACCCAAAAAGTCATTGGCTCGTTCCCTAAAAAGGATTGAAAAGTTCGGGCACAATTTTCAAACTTTCTTTTTTAATTATTCAGTCATTTTCACCGATCAAAACCAAGCTTTTAGGCTAACTCCAATTTACAGTTGGAGAACTTTTCACAAACAAGCACTCGAAAAACAAGGGAATTATTTTTATATTCTTGAGTATCAAAAAAAAAACTTTGCGTCGAGACCAGAGATCCATAACATTAAGAGGGGGTATTCCTCAGAGCGCAACTATTTTTAAGCGCAACTAAATTATTCCTCGAAGCGCAACCATTAGTTGCGCTCACAAATTAGTAATTAGTTATAGAGAGGGGTATGATGGATTCATTTATATTATCTCTCTATTTTTCATCATGGTTGCGCTGTGAAGAATAAACATATTATATTTTTAATTTGAATTTGTGAGCGCAACTAATGGTTGCGCTACAACGAATAATTTAGTTGCGCTTAGTTGGTTGCGCTTAAAAATAGTTGCACTTTGAGAACAAGTTGGTACTTATTAAATAAAAACGTTAAACAAACTTATTATCTCACTTATGTGAATGACGGTCTGTGGGCCGCCATCCAGTGACACATTATTTAGCCATCCACCCTGCCGGCTACAGCCACGAGGCTGTTGGCGCTGTCGCACACCCGACGCATCAGTGATGCGATTCGCAGACGCAGCAGCGAGCCGAAAATCGGTAGGCGTGTGTCTGCGAACATCTTCGATTCGCTACAGAAGCGCGGCAACCCCAGCATTACCCGGAACGCGTAAAAATAAATAAAGCACCCACTTCGTTGTGACCGTTTTAACGAACATGGATACCCGCCGAAAGTTATGGTAGCAACAAATTACACCTTGCAGTTGTGGGATTAATAACTCACACGGTCCATTTTACATACCCATATACAGCCACGAGTGAAACACTATTTACCTGTAACAAAAATAAATATAACTTTAGTAAATTGCAGCGTGTTTCGAAATGTTAAGAACAGTGCAAGGAAAAAATTGTAAAGCAGGTCTAAGATTTATTTAGCTCGGGGCTAAATAGTAACAGCCGCTCGGAACAATCTCGGATGGGTGACCACTCATTTTATACCCAGTTTCCTCCGCGCATCGGAAGTCATGTTAAGCCGTTGGTCCCGGCTGTCATTTGTAGATCTTTGACAGTCGTTTCAGGTAGTCAGTGGCCCGAAAGTTTGACAACCAATCACCAAGGGGTATTACCCAATTCTAACTCGGTTGTGGATGTCAGATAGGTCGTTGTTTCATATAAAATACTGGTATTCCTGCAACCGGTTAGACTGGAAGCCGACGCCAACATAGTTGGGAAAAGGCTAGGCTGATGATGATTTAAATTTGATATTAATCTTATTCCCACCTCTGTACAACATATTTGCAATAAACTGATTTGATTTAATCAGAAACCTAACTATTTTTTGATACGAAAGGGCGAATCTAACGATTTGAATCTTTGTAAAATCACAATAAATCGCTCACGTTTTTGATGTCATATTTAACGAGTAAATGCCAAAAATATATTCGGTCTATGGCCAGAAGGTTGCTAATATCGTTATTTTATACAATGATGGATTGTTTGACACCTGCGTCGTTTGTCAAGTTATTGATCGCAGAAGGGAGTTTCTTAACTGAGAAGATTTTCCTCACGGGAAAATGTACCATTTCGTGTTTTATTTACGGGTGGTTTCTTTATCCAGTTAGTGTTACAAACCTTGAGTTTTTAGTCTGGAATGGCCATCATCTGCCTAGCCTTTTCTCAACTATTTTGGAGTCAGCATACAGTCTAACCGGATTAAGCTGATATCCAGTATTTTACATGGAGCGACTGCCTATCAGACCTCCATCACTCCAGTTACTGAGTAACAGGTACCCGGTAACCTAGATACCTACTCCCTAATTTGGAATAAAACAGATAAAAAAAAGAAAGAAACACGAAATATCTACATGTCGGATCCGGTCATTAGTACAGATATAAAATGACTTGCAAGCGCGCCAGGGGTGACATAACACGACCTGTTTACCAGTCTACCCACACCACAGCGTGCTTCTACAGAGCCCTGATGTTAACAGCTCGAGGCGAGGACGACAGTCAACGTCTGATCGCAGTGGAGTTGAGACGTCTTGGAATTGTACCCGATTCATTGTGCCCCGTGTTATTTTGTTAAATTATAATTTCAAGTAATTTGTTAGTTTAATAGAAACAGTGTATCGCTTCCAGTGTATTTTTATTCCACAAAACCCATCGTCTGCCCACATGATGTATGAGCCTAACGGGATAAATCCTGACAAATCTGACATTCATAAAACTAAACATATCGATAGGATATTGTACTCGTAAATACCAATTTTCTGATCATTTGATATTGGCTTACAACAAGTTTACTAGAACTAATACAATCAGCAAATTGAGGTGCTCGTGGCTAAATAATAACTGCCGGATCGATCTTATGAAGCTGCGCTTACCTTGATTGGACTGTGGATGGGTGTCCCGGCTGTCATCTGAAGATATTTGAGTTGTCACAGGTAGTCAGTGGCCCGATAGTCTGACGACTAGTCTTACCAAGTGGTTTAGTATTCCCCAGTATTAACTGGGTTGTGAAGGTCAGATAGGCGGTCGCTCCATGTTAAATACTGAAATTCAGCTCAGTCCAGTTGGACCCCAAAAACCCCCTCTAAAGCCGACCCCAACATAATTAAGAAAAAGCTAGGTAAATACCTTCAACAAACTCCATGCCAGTCTTGGAACCAAAGCAAAAAAACTCTTTCCTTTTAAAACCTAATTTCCGCTATCAAGAGATAAAATTAATTATCAGTGGAAGTTGGTAATTAGGTGTCTACGTTACCGACCAAGCCCGCTTCCGGCAGAGTTGACTTTGCCTAAAGACTAAGTAGGTAAGTAAGTATACTTAGCATAAATTGATTAATTACCAGCCTTTGCTTGTATAGACGGGCAGAGAAAACTCGGCTTTGGAAGAACCAGACAAAGTGATAATGTACCCTCTATAAAGATGACAGTAAAGTCCAAAATGAATTGACAGTAGCTACTGAAATGCAGTCATTCCCGAATTCCCGATGAGTTTTTGTAGAAACACGAAACTCACATTCGTGTCCACCCCGTTTCATAGAGCACAAGTGCCATCCCACCATACATATTGCAAGTGGAGAGTGGACGCTCGCTCAAGTCGCACTTGCGATGCCGGGAACCCATCCTGGCATCGCAAGTGCGACTTGAGTGAACCCACCAGGTGGGTTCCCGGCACAGAAGGTGTAAAAAGCTATTATCAATGGTCTAGGCCCCTAGAACAAACGTAAACTATTACCAGTTACTGTAGCGGTACTACTACAGGAAATTAGAACAAAACCTACTACAGCGCCATCTATGACACTAACACTATGACTCAAATTCCTAAATCACGCAGTTACAAATTATCCACGATAGAAAAACCCGAAAACAACTGTTGGGCAAGAGCCCACCAGACATAACACCCATCTGGTCGGAGGATCCTCTCTTTCCTATGAGGAGTGAAGAACTATACATCTTATTCCTTCTATCCCTGTAGTACCTTATTGCCATTTTTTACGTTTTACCTAAACCTAGAGACAACACTAATTTCAAAGATTTAAGACATCAATTATCTGCCTAGCCTTTTCGCAACATGTTGGGGTCGGCTTCCAGTCTCACCGGATGCAGCTGAATACCAGTATTTTACATGGAGTGACTGCCTATCTGACCTCCACAACCCAGTACTGGGAAATACGTTACCCCTTGGTAAGACTGGTTGTCAGACTTTTTGGGCCACTGACTACCTAACGACCGTCAAAGATGTATGTAGTTACAGAATTATGATCATAATTCTGTATGGTTTTAATGATTATAATTATGTAACTATTTACATAATTATAATCATTAAAACCATCAATACAACCCTCTAAGTTCATGTAACCATAAGGATTAAATGAGATATGACAGCCGGGACCAACGGCTTAACGTGCTTTCCGAGGCACGGAGGAAACTCGGTATGTAATGGGTGGTCATCCATCCACAGACCAACCTAGGCAAGCACGGCTTAACCTAAAGATCGATCCGAGCGGCTGTTATTATTTAGCCACGAGCTCCTTAAGTTCTTCCTCGTTTAAGACATCAATACCAACATTATAATTTTTTTTTTTTTTTATTTTTTTTTTTTTTGAGTTCTTTTTTACATTAATTTTATGAATAATGTCCCCTATACTAGGAAAATCCTGTATTATAGGAGACATCCGTTCGTCCGTAATTACAATTTACAAGAATTTAGCGAACCAAATGTGTAACATTAACAATAACTTATGTACTGTGAGCACGCGTGCGAGAGTAGTATGTGTTGTGTAGTGTGTGTGTGAGTTTGAGAGAGAGAGTGTGATGGTGTGTGTATGTAACTGACGGTATGTGTGTGATAATGTCTGCGTGTGTGAATGTTTTCCATGGTGATTAAAGATTTATATGGGTGAGGGTTTTACCAGTGTTTCTGTCTCGTCATAATTTAGGGTAAGTAGAAACGTTTTCACTATTTTTTTACACTTGCGTATATTTTGGGAGTGGATATTTAGCCTTTGGTGCAATTTGTTGTAGATGCGTGCACTTAGGTAAGTGAAGTGTCGCCTAGCAAATGTAGTGTTTGTTTTTGTTGTGGGGCAAGGCGGTTTAGATCTTCTTCTGGCTGTTGGGCTGTTATTTCTGGCATACGGAATAGTGGCATGTTTTTTCATGACTGTGCGGAGGATGTAGTGTTGTCGGACTGTTAACGTTTTATACTCATTATATAATTGCCGAGTTGGGAATCTAAATGGTTTGTTCAAAGAAACTTTTATAACTGCTCTTTGTGCTCGCTCTACCTGGATAATGTCGGTCTTGGCTGCCCCTCCCCACGCAGTGATGCAGTAATTTATTATTGATTCGCATAGTGCCGAGTAAACGATCTTAAGAATGTTGCTGGAGGCGGAAACTCTAAGTTTTTTAAATAAGAAAATTAGTTTTCGAACTCGCATTGACATTGCTTGTAAGTGTGGTTTCCAGGATAAACAGGAGTCTAGTTGAATGCCGAGATAACGTATTACTGATGCTCTGGTAACAGTAGGGCATGAACAGAGGGGAGAGAGGTTGGTACATTTGTGGGCTTTTATTGATAAAGAACCGTCTGAGGGAAGGGTGGATGGTCTTAAGCCGAAGGTAATGAAATTAGTTTTTTTTATATTTAGGGCAAGATTGTTTTTTCCCAGCCACATCATCACTTCACTGAGTCCTCTTTCGGCAATCTCTTTTGCTGAAGTCCAGTCACGGTCATACGATAGGATTGCCGTGTCATCTGCATAGGCTATTATTTTTGTGGAGGGGAGGGATAGCTGGCAGAGTTCGTTGACGTAGACTTGAAAAAGAAGGGGACTGAGAAGACTTCCCTGTGGCAAGCCGACAACCACACTACATGCGTCGCTAATATGTTCTCCAATCTTAACGCACTGCAACCTATCGGTAAGAAAATTACAGAATAGAGTCAGAGCAGTTCCTCGAACTCCGATGTTTTCTAGTTTAGAAAGAAGTAGAGGGACAGAGACAGTGTCGAACGCCTTTGAAAGGTCTAGGAAAATTCCTAAACATTTGAATTTATTGTCAACTTTATCAACAACAAAGTCCAGAAGGGATGTCACTGCATCTTCAGTTGACAATCCGCGTCTGAAACCGAATTGGTTTTGGGAAATTATGTTGTATTTGTCGAGGAAATTATTCAGGCGTTTGTACATAATTCTTTCCAGAACCTTGGAGATCGCTGGGAGGACTGATATTGGGCGGTAGTTAGTGACCTCGTCTCTGACCCCAGACTTGTAAATTGGATGTACAATTGCCTTTTTCCAGGCATTTGGGAATGTACCTGTAGATAGTGCCAGGTTGCATATATATGTCACAGGTGGAGCTAGAACGTGACTAGCGAGTATTAGCAATTTTGTTGGGATACCGTCCCATCCGGTGGCACTATTAATTCGGAGATTGTTTATTATTGATTTAACCTCTTCTTCATCTGTTTCTAAAACAACCATTGAGTTAGCCGTACTTTGCCGATCGTTGTTGGCGGCTTGGGGGGAATGCTGGGGGGAGACATCACTGGTTAGATTTAGACCCACATTTGCAAAAAAAGTGTTAACTGTATTGACGGATTTAGTAGGGCAATTTTCAATTGTCAAAAGCTCTGTTGATGTCGAGCGTATGCATTTGGTGTCAGTAACATTACGAATTACTTCCCACATTTTTTTGGGGTTATTTTTAGCCTTTTCGAATTCCTTTTCTTCATATTCTTTTTTTAGTTTTTTTAGTATGTTATTGCAGAAATTGCGATATCTTAGATAGGTTAATTTTAGGATCTGGTTTGTTGGCTCTTTATTTGTTTTATTGTGCATTTTGTCCCTATTATGTATACATCTCAAAAGACCGATGGTGATCCATGGTTTTATGATTCTTTGTTTGCTTGGGATTGATTTCTGGATCGTGTTTTTGGATAAAACGGGTGAGATTATGTTTAGTAATTCGGTGGTGGCCTGATTAGCATCAGTCATTTTGTATACAGTAGAGAAATCACAGTTTATAATATCAGTGATAGCTTTTGGTATATTAAGGCTAGATGTTTGAAATTTAGTGTTTTTAGTTTTGGGTTTGTTGATCTCTAGGTTCAAAAGAACTGCTGAGTGGTCCGTGATCGACGTTTCCAGTATTAAGGTGGTCGCTTTGTTGCTGGTTTTTAGCAGTATGTGATCAATACAACTGTGTAAACGAGTAGGTAGAAGGTAAGCTGGCAGAAATCCGTGAGATGCAGTTAGGTTTAGGTACTGCTGTGTACGTGGGTCATTACAATCCGGACTGATATTAATGTTCGTATCTCCAATAATAGTGATGTGATTTTGACTTTTAAGGTCTAGTATGACGTTGTTTAGGCTTTCTAAGAAAGGGTCAATGTTTCTTTGTGACGGTGGTCTATATATGGCTATAATAGTTAGGTTGTTTTCAAGGTTGCAGATTAGACAGCTGGCATCATTAAAAGTAGGTTCTGTTACAGTGTGACGTAGGTTGTTTCTGATATATATGACCAGGCCGTCATTTTGGTTAATTAAATTCTGGGTCTGATACAAATACAAAAAAATACAAAATACAAAATGGTTTATTGCTTCAACAAGTTTACAATTACAATATTTGTGTTTGGAGCTCCCCTGTAAGCAAGTAATGCTTGTGTTGGGGAGCCCCGCTCTTCCATAGCTAAGCAATACAAAATATAAACTAGGTATTTACAGCTAAGGTATTACTTATCTTACTTGTGTGTGAGTGTGTGTGTGTGCGTGCGCGTGTGTGTGTATGTGTGTGTTGTGCATTTGGTGTTTATAGATATAGGTGTGGTTAAGTTGTGTGATTATTACTACCTAATTAGCACAAGATTTTAGTTAATATGTTCCAAGAGTGTCTCCGTGTCGTCATAATTTAGTAATTTTATCCAATCTGTTAAAGTTTTTTTGCATTCGTAGTATTTTTTTGGGTATATGTTAATTTTACTATTAATTTTATTATAAAGAAAAGCTGATCGCTTGTTGTATTGTCTGCCCGCAAATACAGTTTTTGTATGGGGAATTTGAACGATTAGATCTTTTCTTCTCTGGGTTATTTTACTTGAGTCATATTTTAGGGTTTTCTGCATTTTTAGAATTATTTGAATTATGTATAATTTACGAACTGAGAGCAAATCACTAATCTGATACAGGGTTTCAGTAGGGTATCTTAACTTTTTAAAATACATGATCTTAATTAAGGCCCGTTGGGCGCGTTCTACGTTGATAAAATTGGTTTTTGCAGCCCCACCCCAAACGGGGATGCAATATGTCAAGACAGACTGGACAAGAGCTACGTAAATCTCATTTAATATGTTTCTAGACGAGTTTCGTTTACTGTTCGTATTTATTTGTTTTGGTGCGATATGTCTGAGAGTCTTGAAAATCCAGCTTAATCTCCTAAGTCTATTCGTTACTTGATCAAGGTGGGGATACCAGGATAATCGTTGGTCGAGTATTACGCCTAAATACTTTGTCTGTGTGACCTGTTTAATAACCGAACAGTTACAATGTATATTATTAGTATCACCGCATACATGAACTTTTATGTTAAAATTTTCACTAGGTAGTGTGTTTTTGCTAATACTAAAACATATGTAGTTCGTTTTAGATGTATTAAGTGTGAGCAAGTTATTGATAAGCCAGTTAGCTACCTGGGCCATGCCTACCTCAGCTTTTTGCTTCACATCGTCCCAGGAGTTACCAGAGAAGACTATCGCAGTATCATCGGCGTATGAGAAGACCTTTGCGTTATTGATGTTTATGTTGCAGAGGTCATTAACGTACACCAGGAAGAGTGTTGGGCCTAGTACGCTTCCCTGTGGAACGCCGAATGATACTTCCGCTTGATCACTTGTAACCTCCCCTACCCTAACTTTTTGTTTTCTCTGTGAGAGATAGTCTTTTAATAAGTTGAGCGCAGTTTCCCTTATTCCAGCCTTTTCCAGTTTTTTCACTAGGACAGGGATAGAGACGGTGTCAAATGCTTTCTTGAGGTCCAAGAATACAGTCAAGCATTTATTCCCAGAGTCAAGATGCTTAGTTACTAAAGAGCTTAAACCAGTAACTGCGTCCCTGATGAGATGAATATCCGTCTAAAGTAGGAATGTTTCCTGATTTTTTCAGCCAGCATTCAGATAACACTATTGCATCGCATGTTATGTTCATTGTCACTAAAAGACATCTAAGCTCGTCAAAGTTTTTATTTATGCTTCTAATGTTTAGATGTAGGACAATTAGGGTGTTTGAGACTTGTATGTAATTCGTGCAATGGTCTGGTTGGCACCTAAAGGATGATGAAACTTGCATATCGTCTAAATCGTTTATTATGTTATTTAGAGTGGCCATTTATGTAACATAGGGCGGCGAGGTATGTATGGGGGTTCGTTATAAAGCCAAGAATGGGGCATAGCGGGTTTTGAGCAGAATGGGTTGGTAATTATTAGGATTATGTAAGAGTTGTGGTAATGTAAGTATGTTAAGTGAATAATGTTTTTATATCGAATAAATACTGACGAGGCAAACAGGTAAATGGTAGGTATTTTAAATAAATTGTTATATTTTATTAAGGTAGTAGTATTAGTTATGTTAGTGTTATGTGTCGTTTGTGTAGTAGTTTTGTGTACGTAGTTTAGTTGAGTATATAATGTAGACGTATTTAGAAGCTTGTTTGCGTAGTTGAAGTCTTCTGTGTATATGTGGTAGTCTAAAAACAATAGCATGTGTGTGTAATATAGTCATTCATTCATTTGAGCTTGTAGTTCAGCAAGTGATTGTTCGGACTTAATAAGGACTTGTTTGGCACCCTCCTCCTTACGCAGAAATATATTTCCATTCGATGTCCAACAATATTTGTACTCCATTCGTTTTGCGAATTCTCTCGTTACGTAGAAGAGTTTCCGTGAGCTGGCGGGAAGATATTCTGCGACATAGATGGGTCGGCGGTCACCGGTAACGCCAATGCTGCGGGTATTCAAACGTCCCTCATTTGGGTTTCCCTTGTTGAAGTTGCGTGTGGAGGTAATGATTTGGTTTTTTGTCTCCACATTGGCGAACTCGACAACTATAGGTCTGACTGCTCCAGGTTTACCTGGCAGGCGGTAAATGTCACGTATGTTCGTTCGATCAACCGGCATATTGATCGTTGCGCCTACCTTGCTAACAATGGCGGTGAGATCGGCTGTAGTTTCCTTCTCTTTGTTGGGAACGTTGCGGATTTCTATGATGGATGAGCGTGATAGTTGCTGCAGATCCTGTAGTTTCGCATCCTGCTGTTGTATGCTGTCTCTGTAAGCTCTTTTTTCTTTTTGCAATGACTCAACTTGTTTTGACATGGCGTCATATTGTTCACTAATAAATGAGACGGTCTTTTCCATTTCTGAGAATGATTTTTGCATTGAATTATTTTGTGTTTTTAGTTCGGCTATGTCAGAGACAAGCTTTTTTAGTTGAGTACTTTGTTCATTTATAATGTTTGTAAGGTATTCTTGTTGTTCCTTTTTCCAAGTAGTCAGCATTTGGCGTATATCTTCTTTAAAGTCCTGGAGTTCGCTGTTTTCGGGCGAAGATGAAGGTTTGCTGTTTTTAGGTGAAGGTTCTGGGCAGTGGCGTTTACTACGCGAGGTGGTGTTTACGTTTCCGGAAGGACTATTGGACGGCACCTGTGGACTGTCCGAAATCGAATCGGTCCTCGCTTGAATTAATTTAGGTGTTGTTGCGGGAGACTTTGTTGGAGTGCGTCTTACTGACATTGCGCAGCTTGAGCGATGCAAAATGGGTCGTATTGCGCTGTGATACGAGTCGGCTCAGTCTCAGTGATGCACGTTGACACAGTACGACACAAATCGCGACCCTTTCCAACTGTTGCTCACTGTGTGACACAGTGCGTGGTAGGCGGAGCTTCGCACGTCGCACTAGTGCGTTCAAGGTCAC
Source organism: Noctua janthe (assembly GCA_910589295.1). Taxonomy (NCBI): domain Eukaryota; kingdom Metazoa; phylum Arthropoda; class Insecta; order Lepidoptera; family Noctuidae; genus Noctua; species Noctua janthe. The sequence continues at coordinate 7,210,432 of OU342578.1, forward strand.
GGATTGACACGGCGCGGCACAGAACGCGATCCTTTCCAGTTAGTCGACACTGTGTGTTTTTAAACTGCCCGTTATTTAAAAATGTTAAATTAAGTTTCTTGATTAAATAAATAACCGTTCCATGTTTTAATGTTCTGTTTTCACAGTCACTTATGTTCTTTGAGAATACACGTCACAGTTTATTTCGTTATATAGATCTTTTGTTCTTTGTGGATAAATAGAATTTTTATCACAGCACTCGTTCGACACACGTCTCACTCGCTTGACACTCGTTTGACGACCATCAATAATAGGTCGCTGACAAACAACATTAGTGTAAAATATCGCACGTTTTTCTCACTGAAACTTGTTTCCATAAATGGAAACAAAAAAGTGTCAACATTCAACTTTTTGCTATCACATGTTGCACACGCGATATAAAACAAAGTTTGTAATTCACGCTCTTTTTACGTGCATACATACAAAGCTGATGCGGGCTGTTTGTATGTAAATACTAGCCTATGCCCGCGGCTTCGCCCGCGTGGAGTTCTGTAATTGTCCTACGGGATAGTACTACCGCGATAAAAAGCATTCTATGTGTTAATTCAGTTTATAAACTATCTATGTGCCAAATTTCATCCAAATCCAGTTAGTAGTTTTTGCGTGAAAGAGTAACAAACATCCATCCATCCATCCTCACAAATTTTCTCATTTATAATATTAGTAGGTTTTTAACGGTGAAAACAGTTTGCTGTTACGATGGAAACCATTTATTTCAGAAAATAAATAAAATTGTCTGCCTCTTGGTATAGTGATCGCAAGAGTTCTTTTTTTTTTTCCGAATGGGAAATCATAAAATGACCCCACTCTGGGCGGAGCGGAGGGGAGTGTCAGACTTGTACTGACTAAAACCCATCCATGTTCCTTCTTTGTCCTTTGTGTTCCATTGCCACGGTATCTATTTCGAACAGTCCCGCAGCCCTGGCAGGCATCGGCCCATGCGGACCCCTACTCGGTTGCTGACATCTCTTTAAGGCGCGCGTGGAACACGAACGCGCCGTCGACACGGCCTGTCGTCATAAGACGGCCGGACGGCGAGCTAGCCCATAACTCGCCGTCCACAGGCCAGCGCCTACGGTGGTCGGAAGCCACCACGTGACCCCCGACGCCCAGGGCGTCTCCCGCGGCGGCTGGGACGTGAGGTTCTTTCCCTCTCACGTCCTGCCACCTCCTTCACTAGCATGACTGTTTCGCAGAAGGAGGTATCGCAAGTGTGCTGGCGTGATAACTATGCATGCCTGTCGCGAACCAAATATTTGTATCTGAAAACAAATAAAATTGTTATTTGAACCCTCTTATGATTTAGTAGGTGAAAAATTGAGCTTCGCAAGTCCGGGTTCTTATATTTTATCGCTCGTTATTGGTCAACTTTACGACTCATGCAACTGCCACCAATCATAAAACGCAGTGTCCATAACGTGGCTCAGTAGATATTAAAGTCTGAAAACGATAAAATTGATTTTCGAGTACTATGCTTTACTACAGAAATATTGGACACCCACTAAACTATAGTGTTTTATTTTGTTTTTCGGATTTGATATCATCAAATGACCCTCCCCCCCCCCCTCCCCGCTCTGGGCGGAGCGGAAAGGAGTGTCAGACTTCTACTGACTAAAACCCATCCATGTTCCTTCTTCTTTCGAAAAGTCCTGCAGCCCTGGCAGGCATCGGCCCTTGCGAACCCCTACATCGTTGCTGACATCTCTTTGACATCTTTTTTAATAAACAGACGTGAAAAAGAAAAAAAAAGCATTTGTTATAAATAGGTACAGTGTGTGAGGTTAAATTTCTTAACTTAGTCAGTCATCATTCTAAGCTTGACAGTTAACATTTTCGGCCGGACCAAAGACAATCTCTGCAGATGGGGGTTCATGGACGGCGCAGACCTCAAGTACGTATGCGGCGTCTCCCCACAGACAATGGCGCACCTTCCATCTTGCACCGCATGCCCTATCACCTGCACACTTGATGATCTGCTTACTGCATCAGTTCGCATGGCTGAGTTTTGGGCTAAATATAACATTTGAACTTTTTGCCATCGACACGCTAAGAAGAAGTTAACATTCTTAACTTGTCAGTGACACATCGTCTTAAAGAAGACAAAATAATAGGGGAGCATTATCTACACTTGCACTGCTTTTAAAATTACTCCAACATTATTAACAGACTCAAAAGAAAATATAAAGTTTAGTGATCTTCTTCCGACAAACATCACTTGTGAATTTATTTCGCTAAAATCTTTTATCTTTTTATACACGACTGTATAGTTCTGTGCACACCTTTATGGCGGCTGTGAAGTTAGCTGCGATTGACAGTCTGCACAGGTACAACGGTTCAAACTTTATGGCGGCTCGGAACATCTAACGTATAGCTGCGCAGAACACAGTTTTAGGTATCAGCGAGGCGCAGAGGGCGCATCGTCTCGACTGTATACTGCGCAGATCGTCACTCGCAGCTAACTTCCGAGCCGTCATAAAGTTTGAACCGTTGTACCTGTGCAGACTGTCAATCGCAGCTAACTTCACAGCCGCCATAAAGTGTGCAAAGAACTATACAGTCATGTCTCTACCTTACCCTATAAGAATTACTTATTCCAAACTACATCAATCCAATTTTCTTCCGTTTTACAAGTAACATTACCCCAAACCACATACAAATTGACTTCATCGTTTCGAATCAAACAAAGATTCAAAAAGACTTTATTTCTATCAAAAGGGTCCCTTTTTGTCGCAGAGATCGATTGGCTCATAGATTCTAAGGGCTAGGGTGACCATTCATCACTGCCTGACCGGACCGTCCTATTTTAAAACATTACTGGCTGACCCGACGATTTGTAAAAAATGGAACGGTTTGGTATTTTGAATGCGACATTTGTTTTTGGGTTCGGGTAACTATAAATTGGTAATGGTTTACAAGTTGTATATGACCTTTGGGTTAGATGTTAAAATTAATTTCACATATACAATATTGAGAAATGTTTAACTGAGAAGTTAGAAAGAAAAAAAAAAGAAAAAGGATTTATTTGTCTCTGGACAAAATGATAAAATTAACAACAAAACAAAATAAAAAAAAGTAATCGGTAATTGTTTTGCAATATAAAAAAAAAAAGATTAATAAGATATTTTACATTTATTTTTCTTCCATCATTTATTCGTTGAAACTTTACGTGATATTATACAGGGTGAGCGACACCGACGCACAAACGACACGCATTCAGTACATCATTTTGAACATGATATAGAAAGGAGATTGACCATTTTTGTATGGACTTTGGACCAAGTGCTATACAACATTGACTCATAGTGAATAATGTTCCTTATACTAATACCAGTCTGTAATCCAAAGCGCTTCAGAATCTATCCGAGGCGAAAAGAGAAAAAAACGTCTGTTGTATAGGTTTTACATTGACGAACAATCATAACCAACAGCTTATTTTTTAAATAAAAGACGGTATATTATTATATTATTGGTTATTAATATAAAACAGCTGTTCCATACATTTTCACGTGTAGGTATTGCACTTTTGTAGGATTTTGCTTTAATTACTGATTAAAATTTTCTGTCGGGGAGTGTTCTTAGAATGATGTACTGAATACGTGGTAACCGTTTGTGCATCGGTATCCCTTACACCCTGCCATCATCATCTGCCTAGCCGTTTCCCAACTATGTTGAGGTCGGCTTCAGTCTAACCGAATGCAGCTGAATACCAGTAGTTTACATGGAGCGACTGCCTATCTGACCTCCACAACCCAGTTAGTACTGGGTAATACGATACCCCTTTGTAAGACTGGTTGTCAGACTTTTTGGGCCACTGGCTACTTAACGACTGTCAAAGATCTACAAATAACACCCGGGACCAAAGGCTTAACGTGCTTTCCGAGGCACGGAGGCAACTCGGTATGTAATACGTGGTCACCCATCCACAGACCAAGCCAGGCAAGCACGGCTTAACCTAAAGATTGACCCGAGCGGCTGTTATTATTTAGCTACGAGCTCCTCCCCTTCCACCCTGTATAGGCTTCTTATTTTTGCATTAAAAACAACCTAAATTATAATAAAAACAGTTAGCAATCATAAATATGTAAGCAAATTGCCAAATAAACTTCACTTTACTTCGCCTTTCCTTAAAATATGATAAAACCCTATCAAAATGGAGCTACCCGTAATCCAGACAGTAATAAATTTTCAGTCTATCTGATGTTACGTCTGAAAGGTCCTTGACATGAAATCTTTACCTAGATCTAGACAGACGAAGCGAGTGCGTGAGTAGTTGTCATCAAAATGTCTCTGATGTTATGTTGAAGGTGGATTCTACGGAGTTTGTTTTTCTAGTATATTTGTGTATACTAGAAAAAGAAAGATGATAAATGATTATATGGCTAGAAAGGAGTTTACTGCTGAGATGGCGAGTAACAGAGAAGTATGGAAGAAGAAGACATGCTGCGCCGACCCCAAATGAATTGGGATAAGGGTATGAGAATGATGATGATGTTGATTTACATTTTCTTTGATAAAAGCGATTTTTTTATCATTTTGCGTTAATTTACTGCATTATAAAATAATATGCTTAAGTAACTCTGTCTGTAACCTTTTTACGCCTTAACGGCTGAACGGATTTTGATGAAATTTAGTATGCCGGAAAACCAGGACCTCTGTTAAGACATGGGATAGTTTTTAATCTGTAGCTGTAAGCTGTTGTAAGTTCCCGTGTTTTTAAAATGAAGTTATATTACAGTTTTATTTTACCTTTATTATTTATTTTTGTTGATATTCTAAACTTCAAAGTCCATCCTAGATCCCTAATGACACTTTTTGTTTTACGTTTTTATCTTAAAAAAAAAAACAAAAAAATATGGAAATTCAGATTTTGGAATTACTCAGTAGAAGGCACGGAGCCTGGATCTGTGCCCGGGTGATGGCAAAAGGCTGGTCCCCTATTACATGGGACTTAATCATAACTGGCGAAATCTGGGTGTACTATTTAGGTACACCTCTGCCTAACCCCGGGGATTATAGATGTGATGTTATTATATTCAAAGATTATCGTAAAAATTCATAAACATATTTTTACGTTACCAAAAGAGATATCGTCAAAACTGGTTCATCCTTCTAGTGTTATCGTTGACCCACTTCAGTAGAGTTAATTCTCAGGGACTGTACACTAAGGCTGAGACTTCCGATAGAAAGCCCACACACTGACTTGAAGGTTAGCGCTAATTCTTTAATGTTTGTGAAGGTGCTATTACATCAGTACTTACGTAATACAAAAATAGGTAAAAAAAGAAAAGAAGGTTGTGTGAAACAAACTACCAAAAGAACATATTTTAGTTAGGGTAGGTAGGTGTAAGTAAATTCATGGCTCTTGGAATTTTCTATCGAGCTAAGCGATTTTGTATTGTACTGACTGTAATCTGTATTTGTACAAATAAATAAAATTAAAGTGTCTGTTTGTAATTAAAAAAAACAACTTTTTACTGACAGTACTAATAACAAAGAAAGTAATTTTTGTCAGTCATTCTGTCTATCTGTTTGTTCCGGCTTATCTCCGAAACGGCTGGACCGATTTTGACGGGACTTTTACTAGCAGATAGCTGATGTTATGAGAAGTAACAACTTATGTTCAATGAAGGTGCTATTAATTCAATCAGTAACTAATAACTGGCTGCATTGTAAACTGACAGCTTAGCAGTACAGTATGAAATGCCGTTTTGCAGATAAAGAAAAATACCCGTGTGTGTTCCGTACAGAATGAGTAGAATTTTAAAGAATGTAGTAAATTAGTACCTACCGTGGCAGGTGGTTTTACAATATAGAAAAGCTCCGGAAATTACGGAGGAAAAAAAATTAAGAGCGGTTTGGGATGTTCAGGATTCTCCTCGAGATTTAATTGGATTCTAGTTAATACGCTCGGCCGGGCGTACCTAATTAAAAAGGTATTTTCCAATATCTCCAGCCATGCTTAACATTCCAGGAATAGTCGTACACACAGGGTGTAAGCAGACCCTTCACGAAACCGTCAACCAAGCATTCTGTACATCAAACTAAATAACTTTAAGCAAAAATTATTGTTGGGAAACGACTTTTTCGACTTTACGGTAGGACTCGATGGAACGCACTCAAAGCATTGTGCTGATGGATGGATTGAATAGTACGGAGGTCGTGGAGGTGTTTAAAGTAAAAATCTTACGCTTAAAACATGTATTTAAAAAAAAAACTTGTAACTTTGACCTCCAATATCTCCGTAACTAGGCGGTTCCCAGGGATGGTCTAGAACAAAAAAATGGCCACAAAGACGGGGAAAACAAGTGCCTTTCGGCTTCGTTAAGGGTCTATTTACACCCTTTATTTAAGTATAAACGTTCCCCCTGATTACTTACTGTATAGACTTAAACATAACTAGCAGAATGTGGGTGTACTATATTAAGTATTGTTAACGAGCGTGAGATTTTTATTTTATTCATCATCTTAGTGAAGCTGATGTCAAACGCTTCACTTTTTTTTTTTATTTTTGTTTTATTCCACGTTCACATCACAAAGTCAATCTTACATAAAAATTAAAGTTCTTATGCTAATTTAATTTTAAGATCATTTGGAGCGCGATAGATCGATGTTGAATTCTGATTAATTTTGTGTTCAGACTTTTAATTTCTGTTGTAAAGGCCTAATGAAAGATACGTGATCAAAAGTGAAGCGTATATCAGTTAACTTAAACAAATCAGGAAAACTCGAGGTTTCAAAAAATAATTTTATCCCACTCAAAACATGGTTATCTTACAAAGATCCCCATTACCCCGACACCCCCCTGCCTTGACGGATTCCCTTCCAATTACCAAGACAATTTACAATGGGAGCCTCCACCATTTGTATGCTGCCCAATTTACCCAGGGATTGAATGTACGGTCTGAATTATTTGATAAAAAAAGTTATGAATTTGGGATTTTTTTCTTGTGGAGTTTTTTGTTTGTTGTTCGTTTGTCTGGGGTTTAAAAAGTGGAGTGCATTTGCAATACAAGAGTACATATAGACAAAAACGAATACTATCTAAAGTGTTGTCGACTTTTAAAACTTATGTGAACATCGGTCAAGTTATCTTAGGTCATTCGGTTTTTTTTTATTGAATGGGCCTACTCCTGACCTCAGTCTTATCCTCAGGACAGACATGAGGTCAACGATGGAACGAGTTAACCCAAAATAAGTAAATATATTAACTCGTTGTATGTATTAAGTCGCGCTTGCCTAGGTTGGTCCGTGGTTGACAGTCGTTACAGGCAGTCAGTGGCCCGAAAGTCTGACAACCAGTCTTACCAAGGAGTATCGTATTACCCTGTACTAGCTGGGTTGTAGATGTCAGATAGACAGTCGCTCCATGTAACGTACTGGTATTCAGCTGGATCCGGTTAGACTGGAAACCGACCCCAACATAGGAAAAGGCTAGGCTGATGATGATACAGGTTCTATGTAGGTATTCATCATTCTCTTGTCCTTATCCCAATTTATTTGGGATCAGCGCTGCAGGTCTTCTTCTTCCATTCCATACTCTAAAGGCCTTTAATACTCGCAAAACATCTCTTATTTAAACTTATACTGTCACTTACGGGATATTTTCCGTGATTGTTCATTGTTGTTGTTTGTTTTAGTTTGTTGTTGTTCAGATTTGTCTGCTCTTAATAATTTACTTTCCATGCACCCGCATTCTCCAGTCAAACCGCGATCATAGCGCTTACAACAGCGTCGGAATATCGGGAGCTCAAAATAATGAACAATCATGGAAGATATGCCGTAAGTGACAGTATAAGTTTAGTTGTAAACCGTGAAAGCTTAAAACAGTATCTCTTATTTAATGTTTGCTTGTGAAAAAACTACCTCATATTCTATTCTAGCTTTTAAAAATATCTCTCGACTGCAGGCATTTAATTATTTTAATTCAAGTCTAACTCAAGGCCCTAGAAAACAAAGCGTAAGTAGAGATAAAATATATCCCTGCTTTGTTCAACTGTGATGATAAATAAAGAAAAACGGAACGGAGATTTTTTCTGAATAAAAAGCTGCTAGTGCAATTAACACATTCTGTTATTCAATGCATTATTCATTTTATGGAATAATAAGATTTGGCATAGCAGCTAAACAATAGATGTATAGTAGCGCAAGAGTGTTTAGGCGCGTGGCAAAAATCAGAACTAACTTCTTGTATTAATTTTTTTTTTTGTAAACGCACTCACGATACAGAAAAAAATACAAAAAAAAAAACAAAATCATTAAAATTTCAAATATTATCAAGGGCCAAAAACTCCTTGTATTGTGCTGCGTAGTTCTTTTTTTTTTGTAACGCCGCCATTTTGGTTTCGGTTGCTCGTGCGGCAAGGATGAAAAATAATTTATGTGTACTTAATTAATTAATACTAACACGAAGTGGATAAGTTTGTTTTTTGTACTAACCAGTGTGCAGTAGACCAATGTTGTCAAATTAAATAAATATATGTTATGTTATGTTATCGCTCGAGCTCGTGGCTAAATAATAACAGCCGCTCGGATCGATCTTTAGGTTAAGCCGTGCTTGCTTAGGTTGGTCTGTGGATGGGTGACCACCGATTACATACCGAGTTTCCTCCGTGCCTCGAAAAGCACGTTAAGCCGTTGGTCCCGGGTGTCATTCGTAGATCTTTGACAGTCGTTAGGTAGTCAGTGGCCTAAAAAGTCTGACAACCAGTCTTACCAAGGGGTATCGTATTACCCAGTACTAACTGGGTTGTGGAGGTCAGATAGGCAGTCGCTCCATGTAAAATACTGGTATTCAGCTGCAGCCGACCCCAACATGATTGGGAAAAGGCTAGGCAGATGATGATGTTATGTTATTTCGTTTTTCAATACAATTTCACGAAGCAGTTGCTGTTGTTGCCATAGCGATCCTGACATTAGAATTTGATCTTATTATATTGTAACTAGGTTTTACAAATAAATAATTTGAATTTGGAATGTTTACCGACAACAGTCTTCCTTAATTCAGACATTCAAGCGTCAAAACATTTTTGTCTTTGTTACTTTTTTTATAAATTCGGATTTTGTTTTATGCCAGTTCTTTTACAAAGTCTATTCGTCGATTAAGTACCGCTATAAAAATTATATCAACGTTTATTAGTATCGTTAAAAAAGCCAAGTCCCTGTTTGAAGGCGGAATTGAGAGATTAATTCTTAATTCGAATTTAAAATTTATTGTGCTCTTGCATTTTTTAAGACCGGCAGCAGAACTGCGGAAAGAAGAGGCTTCGCAACGATTTGGTTTTATTTTATGGAGTCTGCAAGAATAGAAGATACGCTTCAATTGGAATGGTTGGGGCGTATTGGGAACTGTATATTGTAAGTATTTGTAGTTGTTAAGTGAACAAAAAGTGATGTATTTTGCATGCAACAGCGGCAGCTTAAGTGTTTAGTATTCTTACTACTAAATTGTTGTCTCATTCTTACTTCAACTATATCTCTTTTCCGTTCATGTCTCTAAGCAGCACGCTTACATCGGACATTGTTTTATTCAATATATATGTCTAAACAAATATTCAAAAAACAGTGTAATAAGCTTAAATGCTCATGTTGATAATATAGTGTTCGTGTAACAGTTCGTGGTTTCATTACAAGTACCAGACATAAGTTTGGTCCTTCGAGCCGGATTAATAAGTCATAATTTTAGGAGCTGGGGAACATAAGATATATATTCCATTGAATACTGAGAGAACGAAAATTATGATAAACAAACATTAATTATGACAAGTTTGATTTTTATAAAATATTTTTTAGCATTTAACAGTATTAACACTAAAATTTTTACCGACCCTAATTTGCTCATAATTGAATGCTCAGTATTCAGATTATGAAAGTAAATTAATGGCAACGGGCCAAAAAACACTAGAATAAATAAAACCAGGATTTTCGTCATGGCAACATTTTTATAAAGAGTAGAAAAATATGAACATCAATTACTTACTACAACTTATAGAAAACCGCTTCTTTCCGTAACTAGCATAGAAATACCAGTTTTACATACAGTATTTCAACAGTACTTTTAACCTAAATCCTGTCTTTATTCCACCAAAAACGGTACATTTAACACACAGTAAATTCCAGTAAACGCTTACTCGTTGAAAGCACACATGGTGCTTCAGGGAGACGTATACAAATTAGAACATCTTACTTTAGTTGAATGGCAGGGAGATGACGTCACGTATCGTTTTCGACGGAGAAACATTTTGAATGTGTTGAAACCCTTTTTACACGATTGCCCAAAAAGGAAGTAATTTTTTTTTTTCTATTATTTTTTATAAATATCATTACGCATAGACTGCCTCGTTGGTCTAGTGGTCGCAAGCGCGACTGCTGAGCATGAGGTCCTGGGTTCGATGCCCGGGTCAGGCAAAGTTATATTGGGTTTTTTTTTTCCGGAATTTCTCAGTAGCTGCCGCGGAGTGTTTATTTGTGCCCGGTTGATGGCAATAGGCTCGCCCCCTATTAAATGGAACTTAAAAACATAATCGGCGAAATGTGGGTATACTATTAGGTACACATCAGCCGAGGGATTACAGGCGTGATGTTATGTTATCATTACGCACATCCCCGGGGGTCAATCAGAGGTTTGCCTAGTAAAGCCTCACTTTTCGTCAGTTATGTTCTAGGAGCGAGCTGGTTGTCATCAACCAGGCACAGATCTAGACTCTACGCTTACTACTGAGAATTACCTGATGGAAAACCCAACACTTAGTTCGATCTGGGAATCAAATCCAAGACCTCGTGCTGAGCAGTGCCGCTTGCAGCCACTACACGAATGCGGCAGATCACAAACATAACATTTCATCATCATCATAACATCACGCCTGTAATCCCTGAAGAGTTAGACCGAGGTGTACGTAATAGTACACCCACATTTCGCCAGTTATATTTAAGTCCCATGGAATAGGGGGTGAGCCTATTGCCGGGAACAAAACAAACTGTATTGTATAATGGGCTGGTGTCCGCAACTCTACGTCAAAGCGCGTATTTTGCGTGCGGAACAAAACAAAACTCCGTGGCTGCTATTGAGAAATTTTTGATGGAAAAACCCAATAACACTTTGCTCGACCCGGGAATCGAACCGAGGACCTCATGCTCAACAGAACATATTATCTTTTTCTAGTATTTTTTACAAGTTTGTTAGTGACCTTTGTTTCTGATTGGTGATCTTATTAAAAATAATTATTTCGTCTATTCGTGGAATAGCTTTTATACACAGACTTGTTGTTTACAAAGAGACTACAAATATTTGAATCATCTTCATCATCATCATTTCAGCCAAAAGACGGCCACTGCTGGACAGAGGCCTCCCCATTGTCGCCACATTGACCGGTCCCGTGCGACTCGCATCCAGCGGATCCCTGCAACCTTTACCAGGTCATCGGTCCACCTAGTGGGAGGCCTTCCAACGCAACGTCTTTCAGTTCGCGGTCGCCACTCCAGAACTTTCCGGCCCCATCGGCCATCCGTTCTGCGAGCAATGTGCCCTGCTCACTGCCACTTAAGTTTGGCTATTCTTCGGGCTACGTCGGTAACCTTGGTTCTCTTACGGATTTCCTCATTTTTGATTTGATCACGCAAGGAAACTCCGAGCATAGCCCTCTCCATTGCCCTTTGGGCAAATATTTTAGGATTTTTAATATTTTTATACGCAAACCCTTTGACATGGAAAGAAAAATTCTAGTGCGAGCAGGGTTTGAACCTGCGACCTTCCGATTCAGTACACCGGATGTCTTAACCAATTAGACCATCGCACCCTGCTCACAGCTCTCGAAATTTTCGTTCCATTAATAACGTCTTACGGTGACGTTAGCGCCATCTATTTAAGAAAGTATCGAACTAACTTAAACCAACACGTTGATATTGCAGCCAAATCAATGTTGTATAGAAGTCGCCATACCAAACTAATTTTTAATATTTTTTAGCAGGGTGCGATGGTCTAATTGGTTAAGACATCCGGTGTACTGAATCGGAAGGTCGCAGGTTCAAACCCTGCTCGCACTGGAATTTTACTTTCCATGTCAAAACAGCTACTCGTATTTTAGGATTGTTTATTATTTTGAGCATAAAATTGGGTTTTCTGTACTGTTTGTTTTTATAGGGCACAAACATATCTTCGTTATACAATAGAAGAGCAACAATATACCACAATACACACAATATTGTGATACAGGTCATAATCACGCCTAGCCTTTTCCCAACTACATATGTTGGAGTCGGCTTCCAGTTTTACCGGATGCAGCTGAATACCAGCATTTTACATGGAGCGACTGCTTGTCTGACATCCACAACCCAGTTAGTACTGGGTAATAAGATATTCCTTGGTGAGACTGGTAGTCAGACTATCAGGCTAGTGACTACCTGTAACGACTGTTAAAAATGAACGAATGACAGCTCAAGATACTCATGGAGGGACTTTGTATGTAATTATGGTCACCCATCCACGAACCGACCTCGGCAAATGTTGCTCAACCGAGAAGGTCGACCCGTGCGGCTGTTATTATTTAGCCACGAACGCCTATGAAAAGAATGCATCTACGTTCACATTTTTGTCGAAAAGCATTGAAGTGCTCTTTTCAAAAACCTATTTCCTCCGAATACTGTATATGGAGCAGAAAAGAGTGCCACTTTGCAGGTGGTGAACTGGACATAAATGGAAACTTTGAAAGGTCTTATGTGTGTGACACAGTAGCCGCATTTCCCCTTTTCAATCCCATATATTTATTGCAACCTCGAGAAGCTCGTGGCCAAATAATAACAGCCGCTCGGGTCGATCTTTAGGTTAAGCTGTGCTTGCCTACTTTGGTCTGTGGATGGGTGACCGCCCATTACATACCGAGTTTCCTCCGTGCCTCGGAAAGAACGTTAAGTCGTTGGTCCCGGCTGTCATTTGTAGATCTTTGACAGTCGTTACAGATAGTCAGTGGCCCAAACTTACCAAGGTGTATCGTATTACCCAGTACTAACTGGGTTGTGGAGGTCAGATAGGCAGTCGCTCCATGTAAAATACTGGTATTCAGCTGCATTCGGTTAGACTGGAAGCCAACCCCAATATAGTTGGGAAGAGGCTAGGCAGATGATGATATTTATTGCAACCGTGTGGTGGTTGGAAAATTGGCTCTCGAACGTTGCATAGATTTTGACGAAACCAAAATACAGGGTGTAAGCGACAACGATGCACAAACGCTTATCACGTATCTGGATACGTGATAAGCGTTTGTATTTATTTTTAAATTAATTTTTCTTCGGTAATTTAAAAGAAATCAGCTGTATCTTACCAAAGTATTATACCTACAGTCCAACACGGTGAAAATGTCGGGAACGGCTGATTTAAAAAAAATACCGATAATTTTCAGAAGTATGTACTAAATACGTGGTAAGCGTTTGTGCGTCGAAGTCCCTTCCACCCTTGTATAACGTCGGTAATTTTAACGATAGTAACAAAGAAAAAATAAACAGTATTAAACTACACGCGAAACCCCCATCGAAAAACAATACAAACGATTCAAACATCCTGTATATTGAATATCTCAACAAATCACCAACTTTCAAACTTTTTCCTCGTTTTCTTTAAATTATTTCCCCGAAAAGTTCCCCAGAGTCAACAAGAATTCTTCAACTTTGTACATTTAAGAAATTTTTTAAGAAAAAATGACGAAAAATTCACAAAAATTTCTCTCACAACGTCAGATGATGACAGCGATAAAGCGATTATGATACCGCAAGTGCTGTAAAAGTTTACGATTACCTACAGGTATTATTTTGGTCTAGACTTTATTACATTACATATCATCAAGCCTGTAATCCCCGAAGGGTTAGGTAGAGGTGTACTTAATAGTACAGTCACGAGCACCAATATGTAAACACTTAATAAATTTAGATGTTTATATTTTATTACTTTTAGTCTTATTTTTATCATTAGTTTAGTTCTATTTGTAGTCTGTATATAATGTAAATATAATTAATATTAATAAAATTCTTAATAATTTTTAAAAGTATTTTCTCCTACTGTTCTGATTAAAATTTTATATTGTTACGAACATAGTATTTTGGAACTCCTACTTTTATGAAAAAGACCCTATCTCCAAGTTACAATCGTTATTTCTCGTGACTGTACAGGTACACCTACATTTCGCCAATTAAGTCCTATGGTATAGGACATGGGACTTAAAGAGCATATTGCCAGCAAAAGGGCGCGAATCGAGACTTCACGGCTGCTACTGAGAAATTCCTAAAGGCAAAGCCAAATAATATTTTGCTCGACCTAGACATCGAACCCAGGACCTCATGCTCAGCTGTCGCGCTTGCAATCACTAGACCCACGAGGCAATCAGGTCAGTCAGTTATTTTGTGTTAAAAGTTACACAGATATAAATATAAGGCAGTAAATGTACAGGACGTAATAATATTATTTGGGTCCAGACTTTATTATTTAGTTTTAAACGGTTTAGTCTGTGTTTTTGACCCTGAAACTGCCTGTGTTTATTTCATAGATCGTTGTACATTTATCATCTAGTTTGGCATGTAATACTAGCTTTAGCCCGCCGGCGCCGCTTTGTCCGCGTGGAGCAAATTATCCCACAGGGATATTCTACCGCATAAAAGGAGTCCTTTGTCTAAGGATCGAATTCTGTTTTTTTCGACTTATTAAAGCGTGTAAAGGTAAAACAAAGATCGGAGTTACTTTCGCATTTAATACAGGGTGTAACAGGACCCTTCACGAAGCCGTCAACCAAGCATTATGTACATCAAACTAAGTAACTTTAAGCAAAAATTATTGCTGGGGATTTTTTTTTTGGTCACGTTTTACGGTGTTGATGGATGGATTGATTAGTGCGGGGGAGGTGTTTAAAGTAAAAATCTTACATTAAAAACATGTATTTAAAAAAAAACATGTGAAAAAGTTGGAACTTTGACCCCCAATATCTCCGTAACTAGAAGGTTCCCAGGTATGGTTTACAACAATAAAATAATCGCAATGACAGGGAAAACGAGTTCCTTTAGGCTTTTTTTTTTTTTTTTTTTTTTTCGGATTGGATATCATCAAATGACCCCCCCACTCTGGGCGGAGCGGAAGGGAGTGTCAGACTTGTACTGACTAAAACCCATCCATGTTGCTACTTTGCCCTTTGTGTTCCAGGGCCACGGTATCCTTTAGGCTTCGTTAAGGTTCTTGTTACACCCTTTATAATTTTGTATAAGTATTAATGAAGATTGGTAAACCTTTATTTTTTTCAAAACCACTTTGAAAGCAAAGATTTTCCCACCCCACTCCCTCTCCGTACAATACAATATGATGTTACGAATCTAGAATGCCTACGTACCCCACCTGAATTTAAAGAAAGCATATTTCGTTCAAGGCTATTTTTCCACAAAGACTATTTAAAACAGACTTAATTCAGAAACATTTTTAGCATGCTAATGTTATGTCCCAGTTCAGCCAGAGAATTTCAATTAATGGTATTCAATTTCGTACTATACATTATTAAAAACTAAACTCATTTCGGTTGTACCTGGATTCCGTAGCGTCAGCAAAAAACGGCGAGTCATTAGGTGACCGAGCGTTTTAACGGCGGCCATTTTCTACAAAATGGCGGATTAATTTTGGAATACTTACAATACCTTTTAGAGGTAATGGCTTGCAATATGTAGATTAAGTTGATATATTGTTCGTTGGTACAATGCTTGCTTGGCATTTTTATGTTGTTTTTTAAAGCTTTTTTTGGAGCGAGCATTTGACCAGTTTTTTTCTTGTTTACTACGTTATGTTATTATGATACGACTGCTAAGCATGAGGATTACATTCCCGAGTCGGGCAAAGTGTTATTCGGGTTATCCATCAGGAATTTCTCAGTAGTAGCCAAGAAATCGGGATTTGTGACCGGTTGATGGCAATAGGCTCGCCCATGGGACATGTGGACATGGGACTTAAAACATAACTGGAGAAATGTGGGTGTACTATTAGGTACACCTCTGCCTAGCCCTTCGGGGATTATAGCCTGGAGCGGTTTTATGTGTATGTTATTATGATTGTATTTGTGCACTTAACGTTATACAGATTATCCTTACCTGGAGATACTCATCAGACGTTCGTTGATACCGGTGTAGGTTTCCGAAAAAAGTCATTTTAAAAATTTACCTGAAACAAAAAGAGAACATAGGGTAAATATCTTCCGCTCCGCCCAGAGTGGGGGGGGTCATTTGATGATTTCCCATCCGGAAAAAAAAAAAAAAAAAAAAAAAAAAAAGGGTAAATATCTTACACATTCTATTTTAATTCGAGAATATCTGAATGAAAGCTAGCTTACGCCCGCAGCTTAGCCCGGCGTGGAGTTCTGTAATTGTAGCACGGGATCGTTCTACCAGGATAAAAGTATCCTATGTGTTAATCCAGGTTATAAACTATCTGTGTGCCAAATTTCATAAAGAGTAACAACCATCCATTCATTCATCCATCCTTACAAACTTTCGCATTTATAATATTAGTAGGAAGTAGGATATAACCTGTTTTAACTTTGTAAATCCAAAACAGTTGATATTTTTTTAACTTAAAATTAGGAATTTTTTTTAGCCGGATATTTACTGACGTAATAACACAAAAACACACCAATATCAAAACATGCTACCACTTTATGATAATCCATACGCATAAAAAAACAAACTTCATAACATATCCCTACATTCCCCAGAAAAAGAGGAAAAAAATAACGTAAATTTTTGTAAATGGATGAAACAAGGCCTTTTGTGCTGACGGTACTCGGTTAACAATCCATGTCGACCGCGGGAAAACTAATGATCTGCTGCGGAATCGCTTGTTTTATTTATTTCTTGAAGTACTGCAGTTATTACAGATACAATGTAAGTAGAAATTAATTGTGAAGTTAGTGGGTACTCAGATTAGTGTTGTATCAAAATTGTGGTATGGGCAGAAAGGGAAACTATAATGAAAAGGCTTTTTAGGCTCAGACTTTAGCAGGAATGGAACCACTGTAGGTTATCCAATAGGTGTAAAAGTACCCTTAACGAAGCTGAGAGGCACATCTTGTTCTCCCCGTCATTGCGATATTTTTTTTTGGTCTTGAGCATGCCTGGGAACCTTCTAGTTAAGGAGATATTAGGGGTCAATTTCAAATACAATTTTTTCATCATCACACAAACTAACACTCCTACAAAAAAATAAATAAATACAAAATGGAATCGGTATAAAACTCACTTTAAAAAAAAACCAAAACTAGAAATTCAATCACATTAGAGACCAACTGCTTCTACAGAGTGTTTTTAACTAATTTTGTTACTTTTACTGCATTCCGTTTCTATGTACTACTGAACTCACTGACGGTTTTCCACTTTTCACCCTTATGTCCTAAGTTATAAGATTGAAAATTGGTCCAGCGTCAGTGAACTCGTAGGTAGGTAAACCTACCTACGGGTGAGTTAATACCATACGGTTTCCATCAGGGTAATGACTACTCAATGAAATGAACATGTTACGAAGACATACTTGTTACTTATGTATCCCTAGTACAAGGATCGGTTGAAGTATTTTTATTGATGATGATTTGGACCTCTTTTGGAAGCTGTTTAAGAAATAATCAAGAGCTGTATTTGCGTAGTATGATGGCTTTTATATAATTGAGAGTAGTTTGTAATAGAGTGTAGCGGAAGACCAAAGACAGGATGAATGTTTTGTGTGAAGGATGATACAGCTAGAAAGGAGGTGACTGCTGAGATAACGAGTAATAGAGAAGTATGGAAGAAGAAGACATGCTGCGCCGACCACAAATAAATTGCGATAAGGGCCGGAGAATGTTGACGGCTTTTATAAGATTACTTTCATGTCCGTCTGCCTGATGAAGAAGACACCCCAAATAAATTGGATAAGGGCAAGAGAATGCTGATGAGATCTGTCTGCCTGATTTTTTGTCATATTAACGACAACGGATATGTTACACGAAAATCCTCTTTCAATGCTTTCTTTATTACCTTCGCTTTCAAAGAACAGCATCTGCATTATAACTAACAAAGTAACTTTTGCTGTTTTGACATGGAAAGAAAAATTCTAGTGCGAGCAGGGTTTGAACCTGTGACCTTCCGATTCAGTACACCGGACGTCTTAACCACCAGCAACCGCACTAGAATTTTTCTTTCCATGTCAAAACAGCTGTAGTTCCCTACGCAGGGTTTGCGTATAAAATATTAAAAGTAACTTTTCTTTAAAACTCTGTTATCGTTTAATATAGTTTCAAAGTCAAGCCAAGTCAGAGTGCTGGCTGTATAAAAACTCTGACACCAGGTCAGGCACTAACCACACGATAAAGACGGAGAAGATTCCTCTTAAACCAATATATACATGACTACGGAAACGAAATACACAAATCCTTGCCAAATACATTGTTTACTTCCTCCCTTTCACGGTACATAGGCTTATACAGCTGCATTTACTCCCAAATACATAATAAATGTGGCTCAAGGTCCTTAGGAATGTAGGTCGATAACATGAAAACATGTAAATAAAATAAATCTTCTTCAACGGTACTTAATCTGAAACTCGTGACAAAAAAATAAGATTACATTTTTTGGCGACAGAAAATAAAACTGGTCAAGTACGATAAAAATCGGAGCGCCGGTTCCGTACCGTAAACGCGTTATTGACGCCAGGACGTTATTGCCAGGGACAAGATGGCGGCGATGCAAACGGCGTGTCTAATGTCTTCTTGCCTTTCCATATTCTCGTTACGCGTGTTAGTAAGAAGTAATTACTGTACAATTACAATTAAAAGTTCCAATGATTCAAAGGACGCCATGAAAAGTTCATGACTAAAAAAAACATTATAATTGAATATTCGGCTATCACGGTAGTGAAACAGTTGCATACGAGATTGTAGACTTAACCTTTTTATCTTTATGACTTTCCGGTCATTTATTCCGATGGTATTGTTATCTCAAGTAGGTACTGTTGACATCGATACTTTAGCGATTAATTAGCGTTTTTGGCGTAGATGTGGCGACGCTTTCAATGGACAGCGTCGCCACATCTATAGCGTTGTGGTCAAACGTCTTCAGAACCCTAAAATTGGCGACAGAATTCCATTTTAGTTTTTATAACTGTAAGTTTCGTCGTGGGTACGATCTGTTGTTTTATTTTCAAACAAAATTGTTTTGCTAAGTAAATGTCAAAGAAGACCTACTTTTCTGCAGTTGTTGTTTGTTTATTTTTTAGTTTTCTTTTGTTTAAGTGCTATTCTTTTGTCTTCGGTAGAGACAGAAACATGATTTGAATCACAGACGTGGTGTATTATTTAAAAAAAAAAACAAAATAATGGATAGGGTCGACTGCTTCGTTGGTCTAATGGTCACAAGTGCGACTGCTGAACATGAGGTCCCGGGTTCGCTTCCCAGGTCGGACAAAGTGTTATTGGGTTTTTCCATCAGGAATTTCTCAGTAGCAGCCACGGATCCTGGATTTGTGCCCGGTTGTTGGCAATAGGCTATTGAATAGTACGGGGGTCGTGGAGGTGTTTACAGTAAAAATCTTACGTTAAAAACATATATTTAAAAAAAACTTGTGAAAAAACTTTGACCCCCAATATCTCCGTAACTAAAAGGTTCTCAGGTATGGTCTAGAAAAAAAAATACCGCAATGACGGGGAATCTTTCGGCTCCCTTAAGTTTACATCCTTTAGAAAAAGTATTCGAAAAAGTTCGTGAATGTTTCCGTTCATATGTAGCACAGAGTATAATATTGCCTTTTAGTTCAAATTACTGTTAATATCCTGTCGGAAAACAGGGAAAGCCAACTAATATTCACATTTACGTCATATAAATAGTAACATGGAGGCTGGCAACGTGGGCCAATTAAGTTCTCTTATTTATCTGTAATAAGGTTTTATTATAGATGTGCGTGTGTGGCCCAGAGCTTAAAGGATCACTTCTCCATGCGGCCTCGGGTTCAAAACTGTGTGTGAGTTTTTTTTTATTCTAGTAATAATATAATGTGCATTTAAGATTAACGTAGACATCACTGACTGCCTGATTGGTCTAATGATCGCAAGCGCGAGAGCTGAGCATGAGATCTTGGGTTCTATTCCTAGGTCTGGCAAAGTGTTATTGAGTTTTTCCAACAGGGATTTGTGCCCAGTTGACCGGAACCGGTTCGCTTCCAATGACATGGCACACTTTAATGAACTGGCGGAATGTGGATGTACTATCATCTACGCCTCTGCCTAACCTTTCGGGGATTACAGGCGTCATGTTATGTTACAGGCGTTATGTTATGTTATAATAAAAGAAGTACACAATCATGAATTCTCCTTGAGCAAGTTTGGTGATAAATAATTTGTGATTTGTATTTATTTCGTGTTTCTTTAATTGTGATTTTAAAATGGAAGAACCTGAATTAAATGGATTTTATTTTTATTTATTTAATCATCAAGATTTCTCTGCATGAGAAGGAGCCTTTATCTTAGAGTAGAACAATAATTGGCAGATATTCAATGTGCACACACATTGCGTATTGTGTGTGTGTTCGTCAAAGCGTGGTCGTATTAGTACTCGTACATATGTGTGCACACACGCATAAGGTGCGATGTTGCGGTGTGAGCCAATAATTGTTCATTCACTGCATTGAGCTCCGGATTAGTTGGAAATGTTTAATTAATTTCTATTTTGATGTCAACTATGCCATTGTTTTCTATTGTAGACTGAGCATGTTTGCATGTATATGTTGTAACTGTTGTAACTTTGTTTCTAGTATTAACTTTATACTTATTGACCTAGATGTCTATTTTTTATAATTCTTCTTTTTTTTTGTATGTTTGTGCTGTTCGTGCTGGTCAGCAAATAAATAGCTTATGGTGTATAAACTATTTAGAAACAGGTTCTGGAGCTATTGCCTAAAGAGCGTTGGACATACAATTAGATTTTAGAAGAATATAAACAAACTTTCGATTAAAAAACACCATTCATGACGTAGAGAATTTAAAATGGTTTTCTCCAGAATTTATCGACGAATTTCCGACAATTTACAGCAATGGAATCGATTTGAACCAAACTACGTTTCGACACGCTTATTTCGTATTGCACCTATTATTGTATCGATTCCCAAATGCATTGTTCCACACGCGAAGATAGTGCTTTCAAAATTGATGATATTTCAAAGACGATTTGGTTTAAATTAGTATTGACAGACATTTACAAACAACGGATCCTCATTCGCATAACTAACGCTCGCTCGCTCGCTCGTTTCGTTTAATTATTCGTTATTCTATTGTTGAATTTATTAATAATGTTAATGATTAATCTATTTGAAATTAATGTAACTATAATGAATGTTTAATGTTTTGTAATAATAATGACCGACATTTAATGAAATTAATATGTATTTCTTGCTAACATTAAAATATTGTAAAATTTTGCAAGTCATCTATATCTGACTATGTATTAGGAATCTCAACTGATTTTAAGACCAAAATGTACCAATACTTATTGCAAATAAATGATTATGGTTATGATTAACTTACAAACCGTTTTGTTTAAACTTTATCTTGTAACAGAGCAAATTACAAAATGAGGTCTTAAAGCTAATATCTCTTAGAAGCATGCAATAAATGCTGCCAGGGCTGCGGGACCGTTCGAAAGAGATACCGTGGCCCTGGAACACAAAGGGCAAAGAAGGAACATGGATGGGTTTTAGTCAGTACAAGTCTGACACTCCGCTCCGCTCCGCCCAGAGTGGGGTCATTTGATGATTTACCATCCGAAAAAAAAAAAAAAACATGCAATAAATAATGACAGCAAAAGTTACTACTCTATATTACATACAGGTGGAATCGGTCCATGTGGCGTCGATTAACGAGGCCTATATTTTCGTGAAACTGATTGAAAGAGAATCTTTTTTTGTTATAACGCCAAACAGATTGCTCCATGAAAAAAAAAGTTATTAAACAATAAAACGAACTACGTAATTAGCGTTTGCATTATTTACACATGGCGTCGGTGTTTAAAACATACATCATTTTAAATCTTGTTAAAAGAGGGTTTTTCTTTGTTAAGGACATAAGCAAATCGCTAGGAGAATCCTAGAATTTGTTGATTCTAGAAGTACCCTAGAATCAACAAAGCTTATTGGACCAGAGTCTATAGAAGTCTGCCCGATCTCCTTTTAATTTAACAAATGGACAATTAAGTGATCCCATAATGGTTTTATTTGTCCTTTCGAGACAAAGAACCCTAAAAACTCTAAAATCATCAATATTTAGACCACTCAAAATATTTCCCTCCCAGAACCTACGTCACAAGAAAACCAAACAAACAAAATAACGACTAGGGAAGTTGAAATGTGGCCAACATAACAAAACTATTGGCTATAACCCCTCTTCCCCTTTCATCTACCATGGCGACACGTAGTCTGGCGAAAGTTCTGTGTTTTTGCCCCGGCCGGCGGCCCCCAGCTTCTTGATAGTTGCCCAGGCTTTGAGGTCAGTGGGTTTTGAATTTATTGGACTGTTCTATGAAGGTAAGGGTATTTAGGGCCACCGGGAACAGAGGCCGTGATTCATTGTGATCTTTTTTATTCAAAGTACAACACGAATAGCGAGTTTCTTAATTTTTTTATTGATAATGTTTCATTAAAACTCAAAGCATTTATTTCAATTAGACCATTGCAGGCAGTTTTGAATGTCATCATCTGCCTAGCCTTTTCCCAACTATGTTGGGGTCGGCTTCCAGTCTAACCGGATGCAGCTGAATACCAGTATTTTACATGGAGCGACTGCCTATCTGACCTCCACAACCCAGTTAGTACTGGGTAATACGGTACCCCTTGGTAAGACTGGTTGTCAGACTTTTTGGGCCATTGACTACCTAACGACTGTCACAGATCTACAAATGACACCCGGGACCAACGGCTTAACGTGCTTTCCGAGGCACGGAGGAAACTCGGTATGTAATGGGTGGTCACCCATCCACAGACCAACCTAGGCAAGCACGGCTTAACCTAAAGATCGATGCGAGCGGCTGCTATTATTTAGCCACGAGCTCCTCCTTTTGAATGTCAGAAAAACAAAAAAAAAATGCGAGCTACAGTCACAGTCACCAGGCATAATAACTTGTGAAAGTACTGTAGTTATCCATTCCGTGTAGCGTTTTAAATCTATACTAATATTAGAGGTAAAATTTGTTTAAAAGTTCGTATGTAGGGGGTAATCTTTCGAAGTAACGATCCAATTCCGAAAATTCTTTCACTAACATGAAGCTACATTATCCCCGAGTGTCATAGGCTACATTAAAATATTCTCGTGGGTTAATTTCCGTACACAACGAGAGCGAACCGCAAGAAAAAACTAGTGTAAAATAAGGCGTTACAGGGTACACCAAAATGCACACTACTATGCCACTAACATCAATTTTCCCCTGCCACATCTCCTCCGTGCATGCTCTCAGCCCAGTCACTCAGTGTCAGTTATCACGAATTTGTGTAACCCGATATATCCCGACTCTCCCTTTTATCCCGCGAACTGACAACGGACTGAAATGCTACACAGAATAAAGGAGGAATATTTTCTGATATTTTACTGAACACTAAAATAGAATTACTTTTACGGTTTTCGAGTTTTATTTTCGAATTTCGTATTTCGAAGCTCTCTTTTATATAAATGGAATTTAATAATATTATGTTGATGCTAGATAATTGATCCGTTGGTGCGTTCATCAGTTCTTGGTGATACATTACTGCTTGAAATAATAGAAGTAAAATTTTGGCCCGGATTTTACCTTGGCCAGAGGCTACCTTGGCAACGCCGCCTGTCACTTAGGGACATTACCAGTTGACAGCGTTGTTGAGATTTTTGACGCCATTTTTAGTTTATTGTTAATTTTGTTACTTTAGGTTATTTTAATTTATACATGTACGATAACGGCTAACCACTTATTCAGTACATCATTTTGAGCCCTCCCATATAGAAATTTTTCATCGGTTATAAAAAAAAAATTCTGCTATTTCGTACCAAAGTGTCTACATGGTAAAAATGATGAATACGTGGTTAACCGTTTTAGCGTAAACATTTAAATAATAACCTAACTGTGCCCGCGACTGCGTCCAAAGCTAAATAAATAAATTCATTCCGTTTAATATTCTTCGTTTAAACACACCGCCATTACTCTGCGACGTTCAATTGTTTCAACGACGGATACACCATGAATTTACTGTACACCGACTAGCTAAAATAGCTTGTTATGCAAAGTAGTGCTTTATCTTAATCGTGATAGAGTTGTAAATAAGCTGTGTTTTACTATACTGCGAACAGTCACGGAATTGTATGCAAATTTCAATTTTGAACTGAAGTTTATTTACTTGTAAACATGAATGTTGTAATGAGGGCCTTTGATTATATCTTAGTAGAAGTTTTAATTGGGAACAAATGTATTTGAAATTGGCTGAAAACGTAGTTAGTGTTTTCTGAACGTTGTTACTTTGAAGTTACGTTCGTTTTAATTGGAAACAAAATGTATAGAAATTATTTCATTTTTCATTACAGTTTTCAGAGCTGCCGAAGTTTCATTTTATACAGAATTATTAAAATCAGTTAAGTAGTTTTTTTAGGACAAGTAAACAAGAAGTACATAGTAAGCTACTATATAATAGAACGAAGTTTATTTTTTTATTTAAAAAATCGCTCTCTTGACGATATACAACATTATTTTTAGTATATGCGAAACCTGAATATAGTTTGTTCAGAATAAGTAACTGAATCGATTCCAATAATTTTTAAACCATGTTATATTTTGTCCCAAAAATATTTAAAAAAGGTACAAGTTGGACACCGAGCGACACTAAGTACCTATCGCAATCATTTAGGTACCTACTGCCAAATTATTATTATCAATGAGTTCAAGGCGCGCGCGCGGCGGCGCCGCATGGCGACCACGTTTTTGTGCGGACAACCAGGTAACAGAGCAAGCCTATAACTTTATGATTTTTCATGATACAGTTTTGAAATTTTGTACATAGATTCTTTACATAAAAATACTAGACACGTGTTTCAGGTTTCGCATATACTAAAACTAATGTTGTATAGACACGTTAATGAGGGGCCCACGAAAACTGCACAGAGAATTGTGCAAGATTATGGGAGACACCATTGCCCAGTCGTGTAACAACAAAGGTCAAAAAGATAATATTTTAAGAGAAGAAATATGGGATCTATCTTTCGAGGGTATTTTTAAAGCAATCAATGTACGCGAGCTATAAGTGTGGTCCCCAGATTGCGTGACAAGCTACCTTCTTCTTCTTAGCGTGTCGATGGCAATCTAAATTTTGTCGAGCCAGAACTGAGCTACTAGTTTGACGCTTTCGGTCGTGTCCATCATCGTTCCTGATGTTCTGATCTACTTATCGTATCGATGCTCCTTCCATATTACACGGTTTGGTTTCCATATTCAGGCCGTTAACAGTGCAGGTAAACGGATAACACTCCAGCAGATGGGGCATAATTTGATCCGGAGCGCCGCACTCGCACTCGGTGATGAAGGAAAAAATAATACCCCATTTTGCCAGATTATGTTTGCAGAGGCCTACTAGGGTACGCAATCGATTCAGAGCTTTCCAAATAGGCCACTGTAGTTCACTACCGGGAGCCAGGTGTTCTTGGGGCTTTAGGAGTCGTCGTTCCTGATGCTGAAGCTGCCTTTACACTTTGGGTAACTACCAATTACATTACACAAAGTCCATAAATAAACCTAAACTAGAAATAACTGTTATCACTTCGTCACTAGACCTTTTTCAACCCTAAAACCCAGACCCGTCTGGACCTAGGCTCCTAGACTAAACAAAAAACAAACGACAACTTAACAAATCCCCAGACGGTCAGCAGTGTCAACAAAATTGGGGTAATTTAGCTTAGGAAAACTACCATTACGGTGCCTAACAATATTGTAGGACTAGGCTTACTAGGGTCTGTGTATCGACACATCGCCGATGTCGTTGTTTTTCTTTTACTTGATACTCAATAAAAGTGGTCGTTTAGGATAATGTGGAGTAGGCTTTTAGATAATAAGGTATTTTAGGAAAATAGGAGTGTTATTTGCTTTTAAATTTATAAATTGTTTTGTTGACTGCCTCGTTGACAAGTACGACTGCTGTGCATGAGGTCCTGGGTTCGATTCCCAGGTCGGGCAAAGAGTTATTGGGTTTTTCCATCAGGAGTTTCTGAGTAGCAGCGACGCAGTCTGGATTTGTGCCCGGTTGATGGTAAAAGGCTCGCCCCCTATTACAATATGGGACTTAAACATAACTGGCGAAAATAATATGGGTGTCCTAATGGGTATACCTCTGCCTATCCCGGTCCTAATTGAATATGCTTTGGTATTGACCGCATTCCATTTCATAGCGTCTCATTTCGCTTAATTGACCAATCAGTACACGTGATACAAGGTTTGATTTGCGGCTAAGGGTTTTGATGCGTAGCTACCTATTCGGGTTTCACGCTACGAATGCGTAGCTGTGAAGCATAAATTATTCGTAGCAACGATATCGACTCACCTACGCCGTCGTAGTAATATCATTTGGTTGGCTACGGCGTAGCATTTTGCTACGGTCCGCTACGCCGTAGTAATCATTGTGTTAGCTACGCCTTAGCAATCATTATGTTAGCTACGCTTGCGCTAAACTAAAAGTAGAAATTGAAGAAGCATGTTTAGAAGCACTGTGGTTATTAGTTTTGAGTCTTACGGATGTATTTTTAAATTTTACTACAAAGAAAATCGTTTAAAAAATACGGATATCTTTATTGTTGTTGCAGTGTACCAATTCTTTATCCTCAAAATGGCTTATACAATAAGATTAGAAAATACAAAAGAACATTATATGATGCCGTTTATACCAAACTAGCGGCCCGTCCCGACTTCGCAAGACTCAGGGATAATGTAGCATTATAATGGTGAAAGAATTTTTGAAATCGGTCCAGTAATTTTTTGAGTTTATTCGTTACAAACATAAAATAATAAAAATCTTTCCTATTTATTATATTAGTGTAGATAAAGAAGTAGATAACCATTTTCAGGAACAAATAAACTTTCGCTGAAAATAAAGGAAAAATATTATTAGTCGTTTTCTATATTATTATTTTTTATGCTTGAGATATAAATACTAATGTGTTTGTGTGATATTCTCTGCTAGGGTTTCGTTGCCAAGGCAATCATACGTATATTATAAGAGACGATATCTTTCTGTATATTTAGTTCTTACATCGCCATATAATAAAGTATTCTTTGCTTACTTTTCTTTTGCTCATTGTATAAAAAGAAGGGATTGTGCTAAGCAGTTCTCTATTGTCGACTTAATAAAATAAAAAAATAAAAATAAAACAAGCCTTTTATTTCATGCATTAAAAGTTAAAAAATATACATAGATTTAAATTAGTTCTATACTAACACAATTTTGATTTAATTATTATTTGAATTATAAATTATTTAATTTTATAATTATAACACAATGAAAATAGTTGTACAAAGGAGATGTTTCATTTTTGTATGAGACTCCGGCCATAACCTGTACTTTTCAGAAAAGCTGGGAAACAAACCCCTGAATATTATATACGTTTATAAGTTTTTATGTGACGTGATTTCAGAACGAAAGCAGACTATGCAAATTGTTAGACGCCATGTTGAATATGGCAATAATTAAAAAAACTATTACTTTTTGTGCCCAGCAAATCAGGCTTCAATTAATAAAAGAATATTTTTCCTAATTTCGTGGTATTTTTTCCTCTTTTTCAATGAATGTACATCTTTTACCGAAAATGAAACATCTCCTTTGATTTTAATTTAATTTTTATTTAATATTAGTATATATGTCCGAATTAATTTTTAATTAAATGTATTGTATGGATTATAATTAACTAAAGTAAATGAACGACTTGACGAAGCAAAATTGTTGATTAGATTTAATAGTTCTATACAGCGTGTAAACGGACCCTTCACTAAGCCATCAAACTAAATGACTGAACCGATTTTAATGAAACTTCGTATGCCTAAGCAGGATGCATAGGTCTAAAGTTATCAGAGAATATTTTCGAAAAGCCGGAAACTTCTGGAGTGGCGACCGCGAACCGGAAGACGTTGCGTTGGAAGGCCTCCCACTAGGTGGACCGATGACCTGGTAAAGGTTGCGGGGATCCGCTGGATGCGAGACGCACGGGACCGGTCAATGTGGCGACACTTGGGGGAGGCCTATGTCCAGCAGTGGACGTCTTTCGGCTGAAATGATGATGATGATTTTCGAAAAATAGTGTTACAGCTAAATTAGACAGATTTTCCATGGAAACAGAAATTTCCAAGTATCGTTTTTTTAAAAAGACATTTCGAAAATGTTCTCTGATAACTTTTTAGACTTATGTATCCTGCTTATGCGTATGAAGTTTCATTAAAATCGGTTCAGTAGTTTAAAAAAAAAAGAACTTGAAATTTTGTATGAAATGTCGTAGGTCGTAAACGATCTTAAGGGTACTTGTACACCCATTATACCCGTTAGTAGTAATTTTTAAGAGATTAATTTCCTCAGTTATAAAATTAAACCATGCAACCATTACCACATTATTTTAGAAAACATGGTCTAGTGGTCGAATCGAACCCAAACTCCATGATCAACGGTAATGCTTGCCCATTACCGTTGATCATGGAGTCTGGGTTCGATTCCCAGATCGGGCAAAGTATGATAGTGTTTTCCATCAGAAATGTCTCAGTAAGAGCCACGGGGTCTGGATTAGTGCCCGGTAGATGGCCGTAAGCTCGCCCTCTGTAACATGAGAATTAAACATAACTGGCGAAACGTGAGCTTCGGGGATTACAAGCCGTGATATTATGTTATATAAACAGACAAATCATAGGAAAATATCGGATTTCCAAGCGGGTAATTCCATATAAATTCGGACCAAAAATAAATATATACAAACAAAACAAACAAACCCGACTAATGACTCCTAAACTAATATTAACTAATAACAATATTAGCATCCAATTTCCGCCATTTTGTTCCCGCAGCGGAAATAAGCGGAATCTGCTTATCGAGTAGTTAGGAACTTGATAACGAACCGGGGGACATAGAATATGAAATAAATATAGAACTGAACAAAGATGCTAGCCTGAATCCTACCTTCTCCACAGAGCCTAACGATTTAGGTCCTTAATCAATGCGTTTAAATAATCAATAATTTAAAAAAATAATCAATAATTTTTATGACTTACAGAGCCGAGACGTTGGAACTTACATTACGGTTGGTCCTAAAGCGAGCTAAGAAATAGGCTATACCCGGTGGAAGAGACACCGACGCGAAAACGGTTACCAAGTATTCAGTACATCATTCTGAGCACCCTGGATAAAAATTTTTCATCGGTTACTTAAAAGAAAAGGGGTTCCATACATTTTGACCGTGTAAGTACACTTTAGTAGGAAACAGCTGATTTTTTATTTAATAACTGATGAAAAATTTCACCGTTTCACCGTTTTCATTTTTTTTTTATTTTTTCATTTTTCGTATCACCCAGTACTAACTGGGTTGTGGAGGTCAGATAGGCAGTCACTCCATGTAAAATACTGGTATTCAGCTGCATCCGGTTAGACTGGAAGCCGACCCCAACATAGGTGGGAAAAGGCAGATGATGATGATGAACTTATGAAAAATTTCTATGTGGGGGCTCAAAATGATGTACTGAATACGTGGTAACCGTTTTCGCGTCGGTGTACCTTCCTTCTACCCTGTATATTTCAAGTTTCAGTGAAGCCGAATCCAGAATTAAATGAACCGGTAAAGCCAACCAAATTACTCGATATACATAACTCACATAATAAGCAAGCTGAAGTGGAAACCCTAGAACCAATTACGAACCATTTAATGGAGACCGCAAATCGTCAAACGTCAACGTGAACTGTCGTCCTCAGGCTAGATGGAGCGACCATCTTTGCAGATGGCAGCAGGTTGAGAAATTAAATGAAAGACTCGATTCAATCAGTCTTCTTCTTTATCGTGTGGTTAGTGCCTAACCTGTAGTCAGAGTTTTTATGCCACCAATGGGCCTCTAACTTTTTTTTTTTTTTTTTTTTTGGGAAATCATCAAATGACCCCCCCCACTCTGGGCGGAGCGGAAGGGAGTGTCAGACTTGTACTGACTAAAACCCATTCATGTTCCTTCTTTGCCCTTTGTGTTCCAGGGCCACGGTGTCTCTTTCGAACAGTCCCGCAGCTCTGGCAGATGGGCCTCTAACTTGGCTTTACATGCCTCTAACTTGGCTTTACATGCCTCTAACTTCGCTTTACATGCCTCTAACTTGGCTTTACATGCCGTTGAAAAATATCTCTCTATATACAATACGTACATGAATCCGAAAAATCAGAGGTGCGTGTCTTGGGTTCGAACTTGAGACCCATGACTTGGACTTGGCAGTCGGTCGACGGTCATACCACTAGCTAGTAATCAATCAATGGAATGCCTTGACTGTATTTGTAAGTCGAACGATCCGACTCTGTAGGCATTAACGTGTTTGTGTCAAAATATTCACTTCTACACATTTTATTCTATGTCAGAACGGAAATATTGGTAATCTACTTATAGAATAGTTAGCAACTTGATAACGAACCGCGAGGGATCGGTTTCTCGTTTCTTATTCATTTTGTTTGAGTATTATTACGAGATTCACTTGAAATTCTGATTCAATGCTACCAACGGTTAAATTGAGCTAAAAGTATTTGTGACACGATTTCTTTTTGAAGATATTTGGAAACGTTATTTGGTATTGGAGAGCTGTTGTCAAGAGGATTTGTAAGGTACTAGATTCTGAACGCAGTGTTGCTCGTGTTGGGATAAAAAGTATTTTATGGCCTCTTTTTTTTTTTTCGGATATGTTATCATCAAATGACTCTTCCCACTCTGGGCGGAGCGGAAGGGAGTGTCAGACTTGTACTGACTAAAACCCATCCATGTTCCTTCTTTGCCCTTTGTGATCCAGGGCCACGATATCTCTTTCCAACAGTCCCGCAGCCCTGGCAGGCATCGGCCCTTGCGGACCCCTACTTATTTGCTGACATCTCTTTGAGGCGCACGTGGAACGAACGCGCCGTCGACACGGCCTGTCGTCATAAGACGGGCGGACGGCGAGCTGGCCCATAACTCGCCGTCCACAGGCCCGCGCCTACGGTGGCCGGGAGCCACCACGTGACCCCCAACGCCCAGGGCGTCTCCCGCGGCGACTGGGACGTGAGGTTCTTTCCCTATCACGTCCCGCCACCTCCTTCACTAGCATGACTGCTTCGCAGAAGGAGGTGACGGCTTCCCATTCCCTCTCGCTCCGGACCATGGCTTGAACCAAGGCCGGACGCGAGAGATCGCCGCCGCCAATCGCCGCTACGAGGACACGGCGGTGCTCCGCCCAAGCGGGGCAGACCTCCACGGTGTGCTCCACCGTAGTATTGTACGACCTGGCTTATATCTTGGTCACGATGATGGCGTACTTGTGCACCGTATTTTATTAATATTCGTGTAGAAGTGAAAGTATGAATCCTTTCAATTATCAGACAAACAGACACATCGAGCTACTTTCTAAACAAAACATAACTTTACGCCTGTAATCCCCCAGAGGTTAGGCAGAGGTGTAGGTACCTTCCTAAGAGTATATCCACATTTCGCCAGTCCCATGTAATGGGGGTGAGCCTATTGTCATCAACAGGGCACAAATCCAAACTCCGTGGCTGCTACTGAGAAATACATAAATAACTAGCTACGTTCTGATCTGTCGTATTAGTATGGAAGTATGGTAAGAGAAAATGTTGGCCCGACCCCAAATAAATTGGTACAAGGGCAGAAAAATTATGGTGATGAGTATGGAAGATGGATATGAAGTCTACGTGGGAAATAATTTTAGTCGTTTAGCGAAGTCATTGTTAAGCGAAACTTAGGATATATAATGCTCATTTATTAAATCACCCACAATTTCATTCAATTAAGAAATTGAGTTAAAAATTACCTTACCTACCAACTAAGCAAAATTCTTATCTTTCTTCAAAGAACTCCCCTAATAAATTACCAACACAAAGCGAGTCTCGAACTTATTTTATAAAACACATTCCCTTATTGTTGTTCAGTGAAATACTTGACTACCCTCCACAATGGTACAGAATAGGTAGGCACAGAAGACCGACTTCATACAATGAGAAAAATGTACGCACACATAGACACGCTTCACGTACAGCGAGTGCAAGCGCACTCGCGACTGTCATTAGTTTTAGATCTCCACACACACATAGACGCTTCACGTGCAGCGAGTGCACGCGTACTCGCGACTGTCATTAGTTTTAGATCTCCACGCACAAATAGACACGCTTCACGTACAGCGAGTGCAAGCGCACTCGCGACTGTCATTAGTTTTAGATCTCCACGCACACATAGACACGCTTGCGCACTCGCAACTGTTATCTGTTTGAGATCTCGGTTCTTACACGTCTAGGTGTGCGTGACTCAGTTTTCGCTCGTTATATGGAGCCGACCTTCTGTAATATTCTGTGGCAATGAGCTGAAGTTTCATGAAATGATATCTTCCGAACTAATCTCTTATGTTTGAGGAGTTGAGAACAAATTTGTGAATCTACCCGCATCTTGTGAAGATGTAATGAAAATCTAAATATAACTGTTCTTGTAATTCAGTGAGTTCTGTTTTCATTGAATGCTTGAGAAGTGAGTAGATATTGGAGGCATTCCTTGAAATGGGTGAAACTAGTCTTAGTTTGAAACAATTTTGACCATTTAAAGTTTATTGGAAATGTTCCACCTCTGCACCATAAACTGCTGACTGTGAGAAATCTACGTTTAGGATGTTAAATTGATATGATAACTCATGAATGAATGAATCCTTCGAAAACCAAGTTGGCAAAAAAGCAAATCTACCCCGTAGTTAGTACTAGCTTTAGCTCGCGGCTTTGCGCGGTAATTATTTCACGAGAACTTACTACAGAGATGGAAGGTCCTAATCCAGACCATGGTTTATCCGTGTTCCCAATTTCATCCAAATTCGTTCATCATCTGCCTAGCCTTTTCCCAACTATGTTGGGGTCGGCTTCCTGTCTAACCGGATGCAGCTGAATACCAGTATTTTACATGGAGCGACTGCCTATCTGACCTCCACAACCCAGTTAGTACTGGGTAATACGATACCCCTTGGAAAGACTGGTTGTCAGACTTTTTGGGCCACTGACTACCTATCGACTGTCAAAGATCTACAAATGACACCCGGGACCAACGGCTTAACGTGCTTTCCGAGGCACGGAGGAAACTAGGTATGTAATGGGTGGTCACCCATCCACAGACCAACCTAGGCAAGCGCGGCTTAACCTAAAGATCGATCCGAGCGGCTGTTATTATTTAACCACGAGCTTCATCCAAATTCGTTAAGGCATAAGAAATTGTCTATCGGTTGTCTTCCAGTCTATCCGCTGTAGCTGAATACCTGTATTTTACGTAGCTGAAATAATAACAGTCAATAATTTGATTAAAATTGGAAGTGGAACATGAAACCGAATTGTACTGGACGGATATTGCCAATTTTTAAATAATTAATTATACAGGGTGTAAACGGACCCTTCACGAAGCCGTCAACCAATCATTATGTACATCAAACTAAGTAATTTTACGTAAAAATTATTGTTGGGAAACGACTGTTTTTTGGGGTCGTAAGTCAGGTTTTACGGTAGGACTCATTGTAACACACTCAAAACGTTGTGCTGGTGGATGAATCGAATAAGTCGTGGAGGTTTTTAAAGTAATAATCTTACATTAAAAACAAGTATTTAAAAAAAAAAAACTTGTGAAAAATTGGAACTTTGGCCCACAATATCTCCGTAACTAGAAGGTTCTCTCCTCCCAGGTATTGTCTAGAACAAAAAAAATATCGCAATGACGGGGACAACAAGTGCTTTTCGACTTCGTTAGACTCTTTATAATTTGTGCACATTATGAAAAGATGATTGGTTTTATTTATATTCTGCCGTAGATATTATATTGATAGAGGAAGATCAAAGAAACTATCGATTGACTGTGTAAAGGATGATATAGCTAGAAAGGAGGTGACTGAGATGACGAGTAATAGAGAAAAAATCAAGAAAATATGATAGTACTCCAGTTTAAGAGATAAAAGAAAAAATATCACTGATCAAAATCCAGAATCCATAATGCTCGACTCTAAGACTTATTGCCTGTATCAATTACTAGCCTTTCAATTCTTTTATAAAAGAAAACAAAAGAATGGTTGTATTTCACATTGTACAGAGAACAATAGGCAATCAATCAAACAATTACTGAGATCAAGGCGAAAATAACTTGGGGCAAACTTTTTCTTATGACTGATATTAGGCCCCGTCCACGACATCAGGCGATGTGACTTGCGACGCGACTATAGCCGGCCATAGACGATAGGTTAAGCATGACAGTTTTAAATTTGCATGCATAATGTGGCTGCAAAACCGGGTTCCGTAGAAGACACATACATAGGTTCAAGGCCGTCGGTTGGCTCAGCCGATTATTCGGCTATCGTCACAATCTTCGTCCGAAGCCGAAGGTTTAATAAATATAAGAAATTCAGTTCAATGTAGGCTAAAAATTGAATAATTGCGTGAACGTAGTTACAATGAAATATCGTTTGTTCCCACTAGTACCACCGAACTGTAGCACTGGTGGCACTAGTGTGAGATCTCGTTCACAATAGTACCACCATTTATATTAATTAATAATGTTAGTGGATGTCATCTCCTAGATGGCACCTGCACTTGAATAAAGAAGTTTAAATAAATAAATATATTGTAACTTTAATTGCATAACAAAAGTAAACAATAAACAAACTTATCTTTCTGCCAAAGAAAAAATAAAACAACAACGTTTATATGCGAACTAGCGAATTTTCTCTGAAAAGTGGCCAATGCAAATTTCTCCTAATATCAATTGCATTTGTGTTTCAATTATCCAATTATTGTCAATTAATATTGAGTGAGAATGAATTGTTGATATTTACTTTAGGTAAGAATGCTATTTTTATAAAAACTCCAGCCCCCGCACGTCACCTCTCCACGCAGGCAAAGCCACGAGCATAACCTACTAGGTTAATAAAGAAAAGGGCATATATTATCAGAAATACGCAGTGTTTGGTCCAAGAAAGTAGGTCAACATTTTCGGCAGTAATCTGGTTAACGATATCTACCGATTAGGTATACCCGAGCTGCCCGAAGATAATGAAGTCGCTTAATCTACGGGCAAAAATTGATAGCCAATATCAGTCTATGATCGGACACCTAAGATTAAGTTACAGTCGAACCGACCGGGGATCATCGTGGGGGGAAAATTGGCCAGCTGGACTCTGCGATACCGAGTACGAGCTGTAACCAAAGTTAACGAGCGTTTTTGGCCACATTAGCAGAATCATTCTTATTCTTATTCATTATTGCACACAAAATAACAAATATACATACAAATTGCAATAATATAGCTTATGTACAATGGCGAGCTTAACCCAGAATTGGGTTTTCTTACAGCAAATCAAATTTTGACAGCGAGATATGCAGAAGAGGATATACTTATGTGCATTACAATTCCATTCTCATCATAATAGTATCATCGTAACGTCGTCGTCGTAGTTTCGTTTTAAAAAAAAATAAAAAAGAAAGAATGTATAATAATATGAATTAAATAAATTAAAATTAATAAAAATTTTAAAATGGTCACAGACGCAGTTAATATGATGAATTTTCATATTATCCTATAATGATTCTGCTAACGGTGAAGGAAAACATCGTGAGGAAACCGGCATGTCCTAGAACCAAAAATTCGAAGACATGTGACATCTACCAACCCACACTGGGCCCGCGTGGTGGATTATAGCCCATTCCCTCTCATATAGAGGAGGCCTGTGTACCAGCAGTCGGAACGATATAGGGTGATTTTGTTATGCTATAATGTTGCTAAAGCGGCCATATTAAACCGCCTGGACTCCCCTCGGAGAGGCTCTTCTCGTGAACCCGAAACGATGACCCACCTCCTGCCCTGCACCCTGTACAACACCACCTGCACCTTAAAGGATCTGTCCGAGGCCACTATAACGCTATTGAGGTGGCAGAGTTTCAGTCGAATCTCATTTAATACTAACAAGACGAAGAAGAACACCAACCCGACCGTATAGTAGACAGGCACGGACACAAAAATTTGACACATTGAATCGTATGTAGATATTTAGACGCATAATATAGCGCATGTAGTGCTCTTCTTTAAGTAACGGGGCACTTAGACTTAAGTTTGCAATGTTTTACTTTATTATATGTAATAGTGAAGAGCCAAATAAAATAAATAAATAAATAACGGTCTTGTGTCCGCAACTCTCTAAAGCGCGTATTTTGCGTATGGGTGGTAAAATTATTCGACCCACCCCAGTTCTCTGAGAAAGGCCAGCAACTCGCTAGGGTTGTACACGATCTCGCGGAGAGTAACTGGATTGTCGAAGTACTTTGCCCTGTATGAGGCCTCTGGGCAGTGTACAAGCACGTGGGCTGATGTCACGTCATCCTCCATGCAGGCTCTGCACATTGGGCTGTCTGTGAGTCCAATGACAAAGAGGTGTTTATTAAAACAGCCATGTCCAGTGATGGCGGAAGCACCTGTTTGGTGAAGCGACTGTCGATAGTAGGAAGTGCTTCTTGGGCCTACCAACACTCACCATGATCGACTTTGACACATACCTCAGTACATTATCTGTCAAAATATCGGTGTCTGAGTACCTTCCGTAGTCTGGTCCAATCGGTTTGCCCGAAACTTTAGTCGAATCCAATCTTTATTATTTTGGACTAAAAGTTGTTTTTTGTTTGTCTCTAATGGTAAACAGGAAAATGTTACATCATAAATAAATTCATTGGGAGGTACTTAAAAGTTATGTTGACGTCAACAAAAACTTTGCTTCGATAGGCACTTTCGCTTTACCCGAAGGCTCCAATAAATTATGTATACCTAGATTATTTTGAAACCGGATTATTTCTTTATAATATTATTCTTTTTAACTTATCCGATTACAAACTTTTAAGTTTTTTTGCAGTTCATTAATCTTCGTTTTGTTTCATCGATTAGGGGCCTACTCTGAAATATATTATTAGAAAACACTAAAAAAAATTTGGAAAAGAAATCCTCCGGCTTTAGAGCATGTCACGAGGTCACGCATGACATGGTTATACATGGCAGTTTTAAATGTGCACATACGTAACTGCAAGCCTGTTGGTTGGTTCAGCATACCATGACCAGCAACACACGACAATGTGGTTGCTTTAGCGGGCTTATTACGGTACTTATTACAAAAGATAAAAAAACAACTGAGAAACGAGAGCTGTGCACGCGGCCTACCCCACAAGCTCAGTTATGTTTGCGTAGTCGTACCGCGCAGGCATAAGCAAGCAGAAAAAAATATGTATTTCGATATTCTCCAGGTTGCATGTACAGGCCAGGATAACTGTGCAGTTTTCTGTTAACACGTACAGGCGAAACTGCACATGCATAACCTACCGTCACCGGCTAATTTTCTCCATCACTGACGCAACACGCCTATCACTTGAGCTCATGGTCAAGCAGTAAATAAAGCTAGACCATCCAACTCCCAATAACCATAAATGTCAAAAATGATCAACTCAAAACGCACACCATACATTCCGCTGTCATAACACAATGATCCAATTACTAACCCAACATATGAGACAATGGTTGAGCTAGCTCAAAATGTGCCCGTTCATTAAACGCTCTCGTTAGCCAGAATTTAAGGGGAAGTCGGAGTGGCTATTCTGGTAATGAGCTCATGTGAATGCCTCTCCATGTATTCCGAACAGTATTTAGGAGTGTTTGGCCGCAAAACGGTGCATTAGGGGACTGAATTGTCAGAGGAACATGCGCCTTAAATCTAATGGGGTCGGTTGAATTGTTTTTGCTGACCACTAGTTTATGTGGGTCTGTAATTTGAATACGGATGCATTAAAGGATTACTGCAAGACACTTAGGAATAGCTAATACGATTTAGCGGTTTGAACCAGTTATGAGACAAAAAAATGCAAAGGATATTGTTGGTTGTTGTTGTTATGCTAAAAATTCAAAGGAGTTTATGGAAATCTACATAATCAGTCTTCCAGACCTTGTACCCTGGACCCTTGGACCTTGCGTTATTACTTAGGGTTGGCGCTACACGTCTTTTTCTTCCAATTACCTTGTCTATCCAATCCATACTTATATTATAAATGCGAAAGTAGCACTGTCTGTCTGTCTGCTACCTTTTACGCCTTAACGGCTGAAGGGATTTCCGTGAAATTTGACACACAGGTTGATTTTTTCCTGAAATGAAACGGGTGTAAACTAGCAATCTTTATATGTAAAGACTCGTTTTTTCTTCTTTCTAATAATACGTATTCTTCTTCCTAGCTCTATCCCACTATAGGTGGGATTGGCTCTCCTTATTTTCTGCCATCAGGCCTCGGCTTCCAGTCTAACCGGATGCAGCTGAATACCAGTGTTTTACATGGAGCGACTACCTATCTGACCTCCACAACCCAGTTAGTACTGGGTAATACGATACCCTCCTATTATTATTTAGCCACGAGCTCCTCCCTCTATTATCAATATTTTATAAACGACATTACAACGCACGCCGTACAACTTGTTACCAAAGGAAACACAAAACTGCATGAAAAATTCAACATTCTGAAATTAACGAAGGGATTTCCGGCTGAAACGAGAACACGAATGTTCAATATGGATGGAATAAAAACCACTGAAATATGTCTGTTAACATTCTTCATTATCAATTGTATTCATGATTCATTGGGGTGGTTGAATTAAAAAGTGCCAGTGGAAATGGCCAGTTGTGGAGCATGTATTTACATAGGTAATGAAAAAACAAAAGTCGAAAAAGGTAGGTAAAGTGGATTTTATGTATCTTTTGTTAAATAAAAATAAATTCACGAAATAAAATTGATGCAATGGAAATTAACGACGCGATGTATTAAATTGAGAGCAGCGGTGGCCCAGTGGTGGAGACCCCGATTTACGAGCAGTAAGTCGTGGGTTCGAACCCAGCCAGGCGTATTACTTTATGTAAGTTATTTCATCACCACTGCTCTCAAAAACGGTGAAGGAAAACATCTTGAGGAAACCGGCATGTCCTAGAACCAAAAATTCGAAGACATGTGACATCTACCAACCCGCACTGGGCCCGCGTGGTGGATTGTAGCCCATTCCCTCTCATAGAGAGGAGGCCTGCGTCCCAGCAGTGGGAACATTAATAGGCTGATTATGCTAGGCTTATGTATAAAATTGATAAATCCGAAATACACTTCACTTCAGGTGAAATGTCGAAATTTTTATCGAGAAAAGTTTCATGAAGGGTTTGAAGCGCACATTTGTCATACTTTAAATGAAAAAAATGGTTGAGATTTTGACACACATAGGTTCACATAGTAGATTATACAAAAAAAACTAATTACAAACGAAATGATTTAGAAAAATAGTCAGAAAGCGACGCGATAGACCTCGCTGGAGATGGCGAGACGAGCTTAACAGAACCAACGACCAGTGGTCCAGATTGGCCCAGGATC
Source organism: Noctua janthe (assembly GCA_910589295.1). NCBI lineage: Eukaryota > Metazoa > Arthropoda > Insecta > Lepidoptera > Noctuidae > Noctua > Noctua janthe. The sequence goes on from OU342578.1 coordinate 7,250,148, forward strand.
AAAAGATTTGGAGGTCATGAGGGAAGACCTTTGCCCAGCAGTGGGATGACACAAGTTCACAGAAACAGTAAAGAAAAATAGTAATATCAGACGTTTTCATGTTACAATCAACAATGTTGTTAACTTTATTTATGACCGTAGCATAACGAAATCAAATTATACTTTGATAAAAACAAGATTCTACCTAAATGAAATAACAAAAGCAATCAAATTATATTCTCCTAGAAAACAATAATAAAAGAGCCAATAAAACTACTACTTAGAAGATATCCAATATACCAAGTTCTTCTCAAGCACTTCTTAAGGTTAGAGCCAAGTGTCGTAATTTCGGTAGCTCATTGTAATCCGCTTAGCTCACTTATAGTGATCACATTTATGAGTTTTTATAAGAGGAAGTCTGAAAGTGGCGCCGGTGACTGAAAAGTTGTGTGGTAATCGGTTGTCGTGGTATGGGCATGTGATGCGGAGGAATGAGGAAAATGTCGAGAGGAAAGTTTTGAATATGAATGTGGATGGGTATATGAGTAGAGGAAGACCAAAGAAACGATGGATGGACTGTGTAAATAATGATATGGCAAGAAAGGAGGTGTCTGGCGAGATGACGAGTAATAGAGAAGTATGGAAGAAGAAGACATGCTGCGCCGACCCCAAATGAATTGGGATAAGGGCAAGAGAATGATGATGATATACTCGTACAACATGTAACATAATTAACGCACATCCTGAAATTAGTTTGTTCAGAATCGTTTACTGAATCGATTTCTATAACTTTTATTATCGGTATTTTTTTTTTTCCCAAAAATAATTAAAACTACGTAAATTACAGTAAAAACTCGTTTTTCGAACGCGAGCGAATACCTACTAGGCTAACAAGACCAACATACCTACGTGTGCGACTTTCTGCGTTCGTGGATTTGTACTGTGACCACAACATTCTTCCGCAATTAGTATAACTAAATCAATCAATAATCAATGCTCATATATGTTTAACTAAAAATTCAGTGTATGTATTATGATTATAACATAATATACTAATTGGGGTGTCTGAGGGTGTGTGTTGATTACGTTACATGTTGTATAAGTTTTTAGGTTTGGTAAGAAGATACAATGTGAAATAGTATTTATTTTAGGGGGAGCTCGTGGCTAAATAATAACAGCCGCTCGGGTCGATCTTTAGGTTAAGCTGCGCTTGCCTAGTTTGGTCCGTGGATGGATGACCACCCATTACATACCTAGGTTTCTCTGTGAAAGCATGTTAAGCCGTTGTTCCCGGCTGTCTTTTGAACATCTTAGACAGTCGTTACAGGTAGTCAGTGGCCTGAAAGTCTGACAACCAGTCTTACCAAAGGGATACTATTATCCAATACTAACTGGGTTATGTGGAGGTCAGATAGGCAGTCGCTCCATATAAAATGCCGATGTTCAGCTGCATCCGTTTAGACTGAAAGCCGACGTCAACATAGTTGTGAAAAGGCTAGGGGTACGATGAGTATTTATTTTAGTGTACTTTTAAAAACAAGACCACAATGTTTTGTGTCATGGAAACGACCTAACATAACTGACCAAATGTGGGTGTACTATTAGGTACACCTCTGTCTAACCCTTCGGGGATTACAGGTGTGATGTTATGTGTTATGCAACTGGATTGACGGAAGTTTTTCAGTAGCTTATCTGTGGTGTCAGAGTTTTTATGCCGCCCATGGGCCTCTGACTTGGCTTTACATGCCGTCGACAAATATCTTATTCTCTCAGTAGATTATAATAATCCAATACATTTTTGACTTTTAAATAACGTTTTCGATATTTGAACGTCATTTTGTATCGTCGTTGTGAACCATTTTCCTTTATCATCTCGCTTTGTAAACAAGTTCATGGAAATTTGATGCAACTGCAGAATAGGATACTCTCCAGTAACAGATGAAAGACAAATATAATTAGTATTTGTCTTTGATCTGAGTCTGTATTGAAATCAAAATCAAAGCATTTATTTCAAGTAGGCCAGTTACAGGCACTTTTGAATTGTCAAAACAAAGATAACAGTAAAATATAGCTAGAGTCCCAGTCACAAGGTACAAAAACTGTGAAAGTACTGTAGTTGCCCATTCCCTAAAGTAGATCTCTATGGAGAAGAACCGGCAAGAAACACCATGGACACTCTTTTAAATCAGAATACTTTAACAAAACCTTGGTTACATCATTCATGTTGAGATTGATGAGAGTTGACGTTTACTGACCTAGTTTTAGTCAAAAGGTGTGTAGGTTTCTATTAGTATTTCTTGGTGATTATCTGCCTAGCCTTTTCCCCAACTACTTTGTGGTCGGCGTCCCGTCTAACTGGATGCAGCTGAATACAAGTATTTTACATGAATCGACTGCCTATCTGATTTTCAAAGCCCAGTTAGTACCGCATAATACGATATCCCTCGGTTGTCAGACTTTCAGGCCACTGTCTACCTGTAACGAGTGTCAAAGATCTACAAATGACAGCCAGGATTAATGGCTTAACGTTATAATTTACGAAGCGAAGCTGCTGGCCAAAGCTAGTGTCTATATAATGGCACGTTGTACGAATTAATGTCAGTTCACAAATTGATCGAATGATACACACAAATCATTGGAGCAATTAACGGAGGTGCACTGGGTCATGTCTTACCACGCGATTACATCTCACCCCTTAGGGAAATAAATACCTTGAAGCTATGTCTTGTTGACTGGTTACAGATCAGTGGTGTATAGTTAATTGTTGAACAAATTGGCAATCAATTTATATTAATCACAACTGTTATTTTTGTATAGTTCTATGAAATAGGTGTAACACGTTGAGGTGGAATGTTAGTATGACAAACAATTCATTTATCTGTTTGTATTGAAAGTAAGTGTACTGTGAAGAAGATGAATGAAAAAAGATTGCATTTAACAGAGAAGAGAATGTTGACGTGGGTGCGTGGTATGACAGGAACGGATAAGGTAAGGAACGAGTATATTGGAGGAAGTTTAAAAGTGGCGCCTGTTACAGAAAAGTTGAAAAGGAATCGACTGTCTTGGTATGGACATGTGATGAGGAGGGACGAATCGCATGTGACTAAAATAGTGATGAATATAAATGTTGATGGATGGAGAGGGAAGGGAAGACCAAAGAAAAGATGGATGGATTGTGTGAGGAATGATATGAAGGAAAAAGGAGTAAATGAACGTGACGATTGACAGAGGAGAATGGAAGAAAAAAACGTGTTGCGCCGACCCCAAGTAACATGAGGCAAGGGCAGGAACATGAGGATGAAAGTAAGCAGGCTCCTGAACGTTTTGTAAAGTAAATACAAGAAGACCTTGACGCCTACATTATTGGAAGAGGACAAAGAAGTACAGACTGGAAAATCTTAAAAACAACTTGGACTGCGACCTTTCCACGCTCAACCGCTTTGACTAACTCAACAGAAAATAAACAAATGGACATCGTGTACTTTCGCTAAAGGTCGGAGGAGCTCGTGGCTAAATAAAAACAGCTGCTCGGGTCGATCTTCAGGTTAAGCCACGCTTGTCTAGGTTGGTCTGTTATTACCTGTTATATACCAAGTTTCCCCCGTGCCACGAAAAATACTTTAAGCAATGGGTCCCGGCTGTCATTTTTAGATCTTTGACAGTCGTTACAGTTCAGTGTCCTGAATATCTAACAACCAGTCTTATTAAGGAGTTGTTTCGCTTCTTTCGATCCCAAGACATTGTCACAGGGCTAACCGCCAACCGGCAACCGACAACCTACTTTTGAACCCACGCTTACACCTACCTATGCTGGCATCGCCATTCGGTCTTACCAGCATTGGTCTCCATCCCATGGTTGGTGTCGGGTTGGAAGTATCTTGTGATATTAATTGTGATAAGTGAACTAAGCATTGTTTATTATAACTCATACACCACACAACCTCACTAATCAATGTTCACACTCGCACCCATACTCACTCATACACTCATACACACACACAATCACTCGTGACACACATACCACATGAACACGCGCAATCTGGTCTTTTCTCTGCGTACCGCTCATTCATATGCAGAGCTGTTTGTATAATTTTAAGTTACCCCTTTTATTTTTAGTCTTGCATGTTTACATTGTCTACATTTCAATTACATAAAAAAAAATATAAGTGGAAGTGCGGAGTCACCTAATACAAGCAATTCCTTGCTTAAAAGGTGACCTCCAATAATATGTATCTAAACGCCCATTGTAATTGAAATAAACATTTCACAAAGCCCTATTCATGCATTAAACATACAAAACCGTAGGTAAACTATAGTATAAAATAAAACAAAATAAAACACCACTGGAAGACAAAATTAAGTTTCAGAATATTTGTTATCTGTAAAGTTTTCAGAATTATTGTCGCAAACTTGGTACTGTGTATGCGTCTCAAAGGAATTCTAGATAATATTCATTGTACGAAAACAGTGTATTTTTACACTAACGACGGTAAAGGAAATTCTTAGTTATTTCAGGGTATTTTCGTTGGTGGCTTGGTACACACGGCGGCACATGAAGCTGTACATTTCCAGTATAACTTGGCCTCGCTTTGTATAGATTTCATATACAATGAGAGTTTCGCATAAACTGGTTTTGTATAGCTTGATTGGCCATCGTGCGTACTAGCGTTTCTTGAACAAATCTTGTTGTATATTTCTTTGAAACTTTGGCTCTTGATGAGCTGAAAATGGTTAGCTTTGCTCGCCTTGTGACCACGACTGCGAAGAAAAAATGAAAAATGGTGGTGGATTTTTTTATCTAAACAAATAAATAAAATTGAAGTGTCTATTTGTAGTATCAAAATAACAGCTTTTTACAATATAGAATGTATATGAAAATATATACGGCTCTAATAACAAAAACATATTATTTTTCAATTTTTGTCTGTCTGTTTGTCCCGGGCTCCCGGTTAATCTCCAAAACGGCTGGACTAATTCTGATAGGATTTTTACTGGCAGAAAGCTGATGTTATAAGGAACAACTTACACTACTTTTATTTAAGAATATCAATTAGGGTTCCGTGCAAAAAAAATGAAAACCCTTGAAATTGGTAACTAAATCTGATTTAGAAAGTGAAGTAGATATTTTTTTCATGATAATTTCACGCGAACGAAGGTCGCGGACAATAGCTAGTAATATTATAAAATAAGCAAACAAATAAAATAACTTCTTTAGAGCAAGTCACAAATCATTACGCCAAAATCGGCCAAAAAAGCCGGCAAAATCAGCTTGGTTGGTACTTTGTGTGCTTTTCAAAGCCTCGTTGGTAACTTGTCACTAGTGCTTCTAACACAAATCTCTTTACTATTTTTCTGGACCACTCTTTGAAACTATTGCCAAGAGCCACATGTTTCAAAGAGCTGTGAATGGCCACGACTTACACGCTCAAGCGACACAAATCTTGCGACAGCGGTTATCGAAAAAACAAATAAAGAAAATTGTTTAAAACATTCCACGCGACCTGAGACGCAACGAAACTCACGCGAAGGAAAGAAGGGACGCGCGAGCGTTTCATTGACGCATGTCGCATTGCCAGAAGTAGTGAACGACGCCTAACAGCAGTTAAAGAAATTGTTAGTTAATTGAAAGTATACCTAAAGTCTCCTTGGTGACTTGTCCCTAGTCATCATCGTCATTCTCTTGCCCTTATCGCAATTCATTTGTGGTCAGCGGAGCATGTCCTCTTCTTCCATACTTCTCATCAGACACCTCATTTCTTGCCATATCCTCCTTTACACAGTCCATCCATAGTTTTAGTATTATATTCATACTCAAAACTTTCTTTATGACATTTTCCTCATTCCACGACAACCGATTACCACACAAATTAGTGTTTCTTAGACAATTCATTCCCTGTCTCTTCTAGGTTTTTAAAGAGTAAGAAAGCTTATATAAAATGGATGGCAGCATTCTGTTGGCTGTAGGCCCCGTTCACGTCATCGGGCGATGCAACTTGCGACGTAAGAATCAAGACACACGCGCGATCGCTTGTTCCCGTCGTGTGAGTACCGTTACGTCGCGAAGACTCGTGTCGCATACACTAAACCACATAATACATTTATTTCTGTTGCAAGACGCGTGTCGTTGAGCGTGTGGCCAAGAACTAACGGCGGTTAAGGAAATAGTAAGTTACTTCAGTGTATTTTCAAAGTCTCGTTGGTGACTTATCACTAGTGTTTCTTGGACAAATCTTTCTTTATATTTTCTGGGCCTTTTGCCAAGAGCTGCAAAGAGCTGAGAGTGAGGCTTATGAGCTCTGATTGTTTGTTGAAAAAGGATTATGTCTCGATTATGTGACTGGCCGCTGTTGTCGGTTGGCTATTAATGGCAAATGATTTTTAGTTCTGTGAGAAAATCTTAAGAGCTTATCTGTATTCCATGGTTTACTTTAAAACAGATGAATGCAGATGTGTATAATACCGGTGGATTTGTTGATTCCCAATTTAATTTATGATTTTCAGTATTGGACTCTATTATTAGCAAGGCACGATGGTTTTCCGTTTGAAGCAAGCTCATTAATTCATTTGGTTGGACGATTTTAATGCACCACTCAACCGTTGTACATACTAACAAGCTATTGATTCATATTGTGTGTGAGTACCCTGGCCTATGTCCAGCAGTGGACGTCTTTCCGTCATGATGTGTGTGACTTAGTTCAGTATCTGCTAGTTGCTCTTATAAATCCCTAAATTACCGCGTACACGAAACCGAGTACAAAAACAGAAAAGTACATTATTCACTAATTATTTTTTTGCTCCTCTCCAGGATCTTATTATGTAAAAAAAGTTTTTGCGAATAAAAATATAACCGAAATCCTAACAAAAAAACACAAAAAAATGGAAAATAACTTTACTTTCGGAAGTCTGTGACTTTTGTTTGTTTCATTGACTTTTTTGCCACTTCCTTTACCGAATGAAAAAAAAATCACTTAAATCGGACAATCAATCACGAAAAAATCGGTGAACATCCATGGAAAAAAAGATGCTGATGTAAATACATAACCACCTTATTTTGTAGAAGTCAAAAAAACATCCAAACTTAACCTTATTCTAATAAAAGCCTAAACTATTATAAATAAAAGATACAAAACGACATTACTAATAAACCGAGTTTCCCCCAAAGACATTATTTCTCTCTCAAAGTTTCAGAAGGTTCTTACCCACTATTTTAACGACAGATCTTCACGACCCCGGCTACTGAATAAAATATGGCACTGCTGGTCGGCGGCAGTTAATTCTGCAACTTTTCGGGTACATATCGACCTCGTTGAAAGTTTTAATAATAACTGGTAACATCGTTTTTGGTGGTAGGTTTCATTGTTTTTTATTGGATTTTGTAGTTATATTTTTTGGTGGAGCGCTGAGGAGGAATTTTTAATGCTGTATTTTGCTACTCGAATAGCTTATTTTATTGTTTTTTTTTAACATTAGGCAGTTACGTGTTTTTCATTTTATTTCTTAAATCAATGGTACACCAGACATTTATAATTATTTTTATTTATTTATTTTTAAGAATCAATAAAGGAATTATTCCTCTATTGATTCCTGAAAATAAATAAATTCTAAACTCTGTTTATTATTAGACAGAGTTTAAATAACTGCATTGAAACAATATTTGTTGACTACGTGCTTCGTGTCGTCAATGCTCGTTGACTACGTGCGTCGTGTCGTCAATGCTCGTTGACTACGTGCTTCGTGTCGTCATTGCTCGTTGACTACGTGTCTTCGTGTCGTATCTATTTTTTTATCATTGGTCGTATTAATGTTAACAGCGGGGTGTCCCACTGTAGTAAGTTATATTTTGTTCTCCCCATGCACCATTCGTGGAGAAATCAACGTCTAATTTAAATTGCAGCAAGCTAATTAATTTAAAAGCATATCAAACACTATTCAGGAAAAAAAACCAAATCACAACCTACGAGCTGTTGAGCAGCCTAGTTCTCTTACGAATCAGAAGTACTAGGGTCCCAGAAACACAGAAATTACTACAATCAAGAGGAATCACATCAAACTGAAATACAGTAGTCATAAAGTGCGCCTAGCCGTGCCAATCACACCTACACTGGGAACAGCTTAATTCTAGCATGACTGTGTTAAGACTTAGGGCTTGGTCACATTGCCAGAGTCAGCAGGCTAGTATGTGACGTTGATTATTAGTAAAATGATCATGGTGTAATTGAAATAACTTTGAATCACTCAAGGGGTCATCATTATGAAAAACTTTTTCTATTACACTAAAACTGAAATCACAAAAAATGCAAATGCGAATGTGTGTGTGTGTGTTCGCTTAACTCGACAAAATGTAGGTTACAGCTGATTTTCTTTTTCGAGACCTCAGGTTTGAACCCGTAAAAGCTGTTAATAGTTTACACATCGTTTAAGCTAACAATAAAGATGTCAAAGCAACACTATGGCAGTGGAAAATAAAAAATAATGCCGAAAGGCACTTGTTCTTCCGGTTATTGCGATTAGTTTTCATTTAGTACGAGTTTTTAATATTGAAACTTTAAATACCTCCACCTGTACTATTCAAGGCATCCACCAGCACAATGTTTGGAGTTCTTTACATTGAGTTCTACTGTAAAACGTGACTTTAGACCCCAAAAAAAAAGTTTTTTTTTTTTGCGTGCATTAACTTAGCTTGATGAACAGAATGCTTAGTTAGTATATATAATCCAACCTTATTCATAATCGAACGAATATACATGACATTTCGGTTCAGTCCAAAACGTGTAGGCAGGCATTCTCAAAATGAAAATTAAGCAAAACCGTAATCATAATCAATCATACCCATCTGAGTATTACTATCGGACTAAAAATTGTACCATTATTTACTGTACTCGCTAGTAGTCGCTTACTCCACCAATGTGAACGCTACCTTAATCCCGTTAACTCGGCACAGTATTGTGTGTATTGCGAATATTACTGTGTATTTATGATTATGTCTCTTGTAAGCCTACTGCTTAGGTCCAATTCACCGTGTAGGGATTCAGCAAATAGGTATTTATATCTCTGTATTGACAATATTATTGTCATGACTTAATCGACTTGGCCCATTTTATTGTTTGCTATAGGTTTGCTATATAACAAAAAATGGCGAAAGAATGAATCTGTTATTTTTGAAGACTATGGGTCATACTCGTACCTCCATGTTTTAATTTTTGAGTGATTTTATTCATATTTTTATTTAATGACTTTAATTGATTTTTGTAATGATTTTTGAATGATTTTAATGACTTTTGAATGATATTTTTCTTTGATTTTCTACTTTACTGTTTTTAGTTAATCTCAATTTATTATTTTTTGTTGCATATGGGTATTTTGCCTGAATTAAAACACAATGTATTTTATTTTTATAGAACTCTTTCTTTTCTTAGAAAGAAAAGTGTATTTATTTGTTTTTAATGGCAAAAGAGCCTCAGCTGAGCATAATGCCAGCTAGCAACACAAGGCATACCTTGTGTTGGCTGGGGGCTGCAGCTGATAATACAAACACTTAGTATAAAGTTTATCATATCACATAATCTTGTACAAAAACCAAATAAAATGTTTTGACTCTAAATTAAAATTTGATTAATTACAAACAAATGTGTGTATTACGAAAGCTTTATGCGTTAGAAGGTGTATCTGTCAGTTAGTCCTTAGACATCACGACCGTGTTATTTTCTAAGATGTTAAAAAATACAACATGACCCACCTATTATGTTCCCACTACTGGGACACAGACCTAATTGCGCGGGCAGGTTGCTGTAAAAATACAAGTACCCACCAATTTTTTGTCGACTGCGACAATAATAATAATATTTTTTTCTGAAGTACCATACTACAAGTATGTGCCCGACCCAGTTCTCGAGAATGGTCATGCCACATTGTATTGGGATCGATCTATCATCACAGACAGGACTATTTTAGCAAATAAACCTGATATTGTGGTGATAGATCGCCGAGAGCGCCGTGCAATGATTGTTGATATCACTGTCCCTCATGACGAGAATCTCGTGAAAGCTGAGAATGATAAAAAAATCAAGTATCTTGATTTAGCACACGAGGTTGTCGACATGTGGGACGTGGACTCTGCAATCATTGTACCGATAGTCGTTACGGTTAATGGACTAATAGCAGAGAGCCTCGACCAACACCTTAGGAGGCTCTCATTGCGCGGCTGGGTCAAGGGCTTGATTCAGAAAGTAGTACTCCTGGACACGGCACGCATAGTGAGGTGGTTCCTCTCTCTGGAGCCCTGACCACCGGCAGCCTGGACCTTGTTCCTTATGCCGATGGGCCATCTATTTTTTATATTTTTAAATGTTTTGTTTACTATTCTTTGTAAAAATATTTAAAAATGTATTAGATAAGAGAAAGAATGAATAAAGGAAATAATAATATAATAATAATAAAGTATTTATTTCACGAAAAACATAGCACTTTGCACTGTATACATTGTTCGAAAATAATATTTACATTATGATGCAATAGTAGACTCTATCTTTTAAACTAGGACTAGCCTGTATCTTAAATGATAGGGTTCAGCCAAATGGATTCAGTTAATATTCACATTCAGAAACAAGTGGAAACAGTGTCAAAGATTTGTACTAACAGCTATACAGAAAAAAAGAATAAAATAAAAACAAAAAAAACTAATCTTAAATACCCATTTGGTAATGGTTTTTCATGTTTTTCAACTCACACAAGGCGTTTTTATTAATTTGCTCTCATGCACATCACACATTTTACATATTACTGTCGGTTTTTGTACATGAACCCAGGGTACTGCAAAGCACAATGCTGGTTTGCTGTTGAGTTTATGATACAGACGTCCAGTTAACAGTATTAAACTCTATACAATAACAAACATACATAAAGTCATATTTAAATCAGATTGTGGGCAGGTAGTAAAAAGTAAAATAAATTAATAACAATAATAAGTAATTAGTAATAATTACAGTCATCTCATCGTGTTTCCTATACCGTAAGTGAGTTTTCAGACAAAGACTGATGTCATTTAATTTAAAATTAATTGCTGTCTACTCTTTCTACGTTTTAACATAAATTAAGATTTAATTCGTTCTTACAAGTGAGCGTAATTTTATTTTGGAGTCGATTTTAAAATTGGCGAAAATGAAAGACTTCTGGCAAAAAGCCAAAGTGGTGGAGAGCAATAAAGAAAGCTTAAATAGTGAATTTCATATTAAACTGCAGTCTTTCTCTAGAAAATTTAAAGGAAAGAGAAGATGTTGTTAAATAGTTTATAGTTCGGAATAAGTTCACAAATAACATTGATGTGTAACTGCCAGGGTAGTCCGTGAAATGCATGCTGCCAGTCAATGTCATGCATCATCTGCCTAGCCTTTTCCCAACTATGTTCGGGTCGGCTTTCAGTCTAACCAAATGCAGCTGAATACCAGTATTTTACATGGAGCGACTGCCCGTCTGACCTCCACAACCCAGTTAGTACTAGGTAATCCGATACCCCTTGGTAAGTCTGGTTGTAAAATACTTTTGGCTATATGTTGATTAAAATATTATTCGCGACCGTAACAATTATTAATTTATCATTGAAATCATCAATAAAAGCCTCTAAGTTTATTTAATGACTTTTTCATGAAATAGTAATTCAATGGGATCCACCTTAACATGGAGCAAAGATAACGGCCCCGACTGACGCGCCATAAATCATGGGTTCTAATTCAGGCAGGCATTTCACTTTCAGTACTTTAGGGTTTTCACCACCACTCCGCCAACAGTGAAATAAAAAAAAACACTTTGAAGAATTCGACATGCAGTTCGAGCACATAAAAGATAGCAAGAAAAAGTATTTTATTTGAAGTACAGTATTTTATTTTATTTAAATGATCAAAATCCCTACTTACTTCCTTACTATCCTTACTTCATTATCCTTATTTCTTTACTTAATATTATAAATGCGAAAGTAAGTTTGTTTGTTTGTTACCTTTTCACGCCTAAACCACTGAAACAATCATCCTGAAATTTATCATCCCGAAAAAAAAGACTGTTAACGAGGAAAACAACAATATCGTTCTTATGATAGTAGATGGCGCCACGTGTCTTTCGCATACAACCCGAAGAAGAGTAAAACCCGAATTGATTGTCAAATTCTAAATTAACGCGAGTGAAGCCGCGGGCAAAAGCTAGTTAACAATAAAACAAAAAATGTAAATAATAAACATAAGAAAAGCTTAAGAAAAAGACATACATTAAACTAAAATTGGTCATATACGAGTCCTAAAAGTCCCTATCTCTGCATGGAATATCTACTAACCCACGCTGGGCTCGTATTAGATTGCGGTTTACTCCTTCAACTCTTTAAAATGCAGCTCTCCCAGCAGTGCGAACGCTCAAGGGTGATTATACTAAACCATATTTTTTTTTTTCCCTATGGGAAATCTCCCCACTCTGGGCGGAGCGGAGGGGTGTGTCAGACTTGTACTGACTAAAACCCATCCACGTTCCTCCTTTGCCCTTTGTGTTGCAGGGCCACGGTATCTCTTTCGAACAGTCCCGCAGCCCTGGCAGGCATCGGCCCAAGCGGACCCCTACTTGGTTGCTGACAACTCTGAGAGGCGCGCGTGGAACACGAACGCGCCGTCGACACGGCAAACCATTAATATTAATTTTGTAACAGACCTATTTCTACAGGGGTTTCTTCCATACCTATCCAACACCATTGCTACTAATAAATTATCTTTCAAACACGTGTCCCTTGCCAATTAACCCAGTACATTACTGTTTCTGTTTGATACACCTCAAGTTAATCTATTGTAAGTGATGTAGGGGTTTAAAATTTAAAGCGGAGAGTTTGTTCTTAGGTGATTTATTTATTTAACACTTCAAGCACAAAGTACAGAGGCGGACTTAATGCCATAAGCATTTTCTACCAGTCAAACTTTGGGTGATGCAGAGACAAACAGTAGTACCTGTATATATCTGCAAAAAAAAAAATTATTACAAAGATAAACTACAAGGATATATAAAATACTAATGACTACTATGATACTACTGATTCTCATACGACATCGCTCGTCCGCGTGGTCGGGCAGAGGTGATAAAGATTTTGTTGGCTGTGCGCCGCGCGGAGAGACGGTGAGGTGTACTACCAGGGCCTCAAGTCTGCTATTAAAATTGTGTCAGAATGGTCTATCATTGATTTCATAATTGTTGATTCTGACAAGTTTTGAAATCTACTAATATAATGGCGTCGTTATGACTTTCCAAAGGTCAACCACTGACACTCCATTGAATGAATGTATGGTTTTGATTCGTTATTCGACACGTATTGTTCCGTTTTATTGTTATTATATTATATTATATTATAAGCTTTTATTTTATTTTTCGTATACCACAAATGGTTATTATGAGGATTCTTAATGTTACATTGTGTAATGTAACATTTATTTACCATCTATGTAGACCCATATTATGCGAATAAATTATTGATTTGATTTGAAATGGCATAGAATGGTAATCTGATAAATAAAAAATAATATGTAAAAATATATATAAATGAAATCTGGCATGAATAAATGTTCTTTAGTAGTAGTTTTTCGAAAATCATTTCTACTAACGGGTTTTATAATAATGGCAATGTCATTATAACACAATTCTATTACGAAACCATTGACCGACCAATGATCGACCAGTATGAATTTAGGAGATTTCGTAATTTTAGCAAAATGACAATGGGATCGTGTTGGAATGACGAATTTATAAAAATAGCAGTCTTGGGCCCCTGGAACATTGACGCTGGGTGAAAGTTTAGAACCGTTGGGACGTAGGTATCGACGTAGTATTTACCAAGATGGCGATTGGTGAATTTTGGCCAAGACTATAACAAACTCTTAATTTTGATGTAGAACAGTATCCACCATGCAATTACGGCCGGGTATCAAAATTCTAGAATAATAATTAATTCTTGTTATCACTCTGAAACAAGTCCATTGCCAGTTCAGTATACTAACCCTGAAAACTAAAATGATGACCATAATTCTTTTTAAGACAATAATAATAGCAGAAGTTTGCCTCGTTGGTTTAGTGAGTGCTGAGCATGACGAGGTCCTGGGTTCGATTCCCGGGTCGGGCAAATTGTTTTTGGATTTTTTCGTCAGGAATTTCTCAGTAGCAGCCACGTAGTCTGGATTTGTGCCCGGTTGATGGCAATAGGCTCGGCCCCTATTACATGGGACTTAAGCATAACTGGCGAAATTTCGGTGTACTATTATCACAAAAAACAGTATCATTCACCAAAATAACGAACCCTAAATCTCTTTACAACAAAATACCAGTTATTTCCGTATCCCAGAAATTAGAATAAAATATACAAATCTTCTTTGAAAGTAGATAAACATTTCACTAATAGATGTCCGAACCCCGACTCAAATGGGATTTATTACAGCAGATGTTTCTCTAAATTGTAAATGAATTTAGTTGAGTTTCGCCTGAAACTGGAAGATATTTTCACTGAAAATTATATTTTGGACCGAAGGTAAATTGATATTTTGGGAAGAATTATGTGATATTGGAGAGTTTATTTTCTGGAAGGGTAAATAGAGTTGTTTATGAAATAGCAGCTATTTGCAGTTTGACTGTCATCATCTGCCTAGCCTTTACCCAACTATATTGGGGTCGGCTTCCAGTCTAACCGGATGCAGCTGAATACCAGTATTTTACATGGAGCGACTGCCTATCTGACCTCCACAACCCAGTTAGTACTGGCTAATACGATAGCCCCTGGTAAGACTGGTTGTCCGACTTTTTGGGCCACTGACTACCTAACGACTGTTACAGATCTACAAATGACACCCGGGACCAACGGCTTAACGTGTTTTCCAAGGCACGGAGGAAACTCTGTATGTAATGGGTGGTCACCCATCCATATACCAACCTAGGCAAGCGCGACTTTACCTAAAGATCGACCCGAGCGGCTGTTATTGTTTAGCCACGAGCTCCTCTATTTGCAAACTGTATTGGTCAGATTATTAAATTATTTCTGGCGAATGTCATGTGATCGTAGTACATCTTTTTAAGGTTCCGTAACCGAATGGCAAAAAACGGAACCCTTATAGATTCGTCATGTCTGTCTGTCTGTCCGTCCGTATGTCACAGCCACTTTATTCCGAAACTATTAGGACTACCAGTTGAAACTTGGTAGGTAGATGTATTCTGTGAACCGCTTTACGATTTTTATACAAAAATTAAAAGATTAAGGGGGGTTATACAATTATACATGGATATGAAACTAAAAAAAAATCATCAAAACTATACGTCCGGTTTGTCAATAGATAGGTCTTTAAAAATGACATGGAGGATACTAAACCCATTTTTTCTGAAAGTCAATCGTTTGAAAGATAGACACTTCCAAAGAGGTAAAAAAAAAGAAAAAAGTTAACAGCAAACTTTTTTCTTTTTTTTTTGTTCCGTCCTGTTGAATTTATAGTTTATGTTTTTGTAATTTTATATGGTTCACGTCATGTCCCTGCGACAAATAAATATTTTTTCTTTCTTTCTTTTCTAAAATGTGTGTCCCGCCCCCTCTAATTTCTAAACAGAAGAAAAATTCTGAAAAAAAATATAATCTTGACAATTCAATTTGCCTAGCCTTTTCTAAACTATGTTGGTGTCGGCTTCCAGTTTAGCCGGTTGCAGATAAATACCAGTTTTTACAAGGAGCTACTGCCTATCTGACCTTCATAACCCAGCAGCTGTGTAACAGAAAACTGGCTATCAGGTTTTCATACCTCTGATTCAAATGACAGCCAGGATCAACGGCTTAACTCGTGACTGACCTCGATAAGCGTAGCTTAACCTTGGATCGATCCGTGCGGCGGTTAATATTTAGCCCTGAGCCGATTGGCTACCGGCTGCTTTTGAACAAAACACCACGTATAAAACCTATTTTTTTTTGTTTTTTAATTTACGTTGCCCCACACTAGGAATTTCTCCTGTATTGTGGGTGCGTTTACAAACATTTAAACTCACATACACAAACAGCCAGACCCGGAACAACATAAGCATAAGCTTAATCAGCCTATTAATGTTCCCACTGCTGGGACGCAGGCCTCCTCTCTATGAGAGGGAATGGGCTATAATCCACCACGCGGGCCCAGTGCGGGTTGGAAGATGTCACATGTCTTCGAATTTTTGATTCTAGGACATGCCGGTTTCCTCACGAGGTTTTCCTTCACCGTTGTGAGAGCAGTGGTGATGAAATAACTTACACAAAATAATTCGCCTGGCTGGGTTTGAACCCACGACTTACTGCTCGAAAGTCGGGGTCTCCACCACTGTGCCAAAGCTGCTCACGAACAACACCTGTAGGCTATATAAATATTTGTTCCGTGCGGGAATCGAACCCGAGAGACGCAGCTCAGCGGTCAATCGCTCAGCCACTGCGCCAACCGTACCGTCGAACCTTTGTTGCAATAGCTATGAACCGGTCTTCTTGTTCTTTTCTTGCTAACGGCAGACATAGGGCTAATCTAAATTTTTGTTTGAGTGAGACCAATAGGTGGACACGTTAATTGATAAGTCCTAAGTGCCCATTAGGACACTGCAGCAAGTGGGACATGGTCTGTTCAACCGGTGAAACCAAAATCGTATAGGTAAAGGTACTAAATAAATACCTTCAAAATTCAGACTTAATAACCGACTTCTTGACAATTCAAGATCGATTCTAATAGTTTTACTGAAGTAAAATGCTTTCAATTATAATTGTGTTTGAATTTATCGATGTTTTGGGTACACTCCATAGTAGGTAGTGGTTTGCTGGGTCATATATTCCACCGTGAGCCTGCTTCGCGCGCTTTACGATTTGACAAAAGATCGATATTTCCTAATACATAAAACCTGCCGGAAAAAAATCTGTAAATAATGAGTTGAAAACTATATTATGATGAGCTCTACCACAATACCAGAAAGTGGCTGATACTGAGTTTTAATTTGATTATGTTACAAACCTGATTTCATTCTCACTTCATCATCATCTGCCTAGCCTGTTCCTTTCTATATTGGGGTCGGCTTCCAGTCTAACTGGAAGCAGCTGAATACCAGTATTTTACATGGAGCGACTGCCTATCCGACCTCCATAAGCCAGTTACTACTGGGTAACGATAAGACTGGTTGTCAGACTTTGGGGCCACGGACCACCAGTAACGACTGTCAAAGATCTACAAATGACAGCCGGGACCAACAGCTTGACGTGTAAGAAACTCAGCGTGAAATAGGTGGTCATCCATCCACGAACCAACTTAGGCAAACCCGGCTTAACCTAAAGATCGGCCTGAGTGGCTGTTATTATTAATCCACGAGCTTCTTTCGACGGCTTAACAAAAGATCGTAATTTTTTTATTTAAATGTAATATGATCGTAAAAATCATTAAAATAAACCTTTCAGAATTAATTATCTAAATGATGAGATGAAACCTACATTAGAATGAGCTCTACCACAATACCAGAAAGTTATCTCTTTAATTTTATTTAGTTACAAAACTGACGTCATACTCACCTCTTTTCATTAACCCTGCAATACCTCGTATCTCACGATCCCACGTCCACATTGAACGTGCCAACTTATCATTGTATTATGATTGTCACCAGGAGACAAAGTTCTGTCCTAAATCATCACAACTTACTTTTAATCCCGGAAAGCGACCAACTTTGTCTACGTGGGTTACGCTAGTTGAATACTGAATGTTGGTGGGGGTGAGGGCTCGGTTATATGGAGAAGGTTCTTTGCCAGTTTTGTGACGAGAATGGACATTGTATACTACTAGTCTCTTGGGTGTAACCAGGCAATTACACTAAAAAAATACTACCCCCCAGCTGAAAATCTCGTACCTGGACATGAGTTACCATGGCTGACCTGGAAGTCTTTAAATAGACTCCGGACCCAGGTTGGTTGAAACAAGGAAAACCTGTTTAGGTGAAGATTCATTAAAAACTCTGCCCAGGAGTTTAAATGTGGTGCTGTTCCACAAACGCGTGGAGGTATCTATTTGAAATTAATAGCAAATACTCAAATCTGATACCCCTTGAAACAGTGAAAAAATCTAATTTCTAAGTCAACGCGATCATCGATATGACTGTTTATGTTTCATATTTGGCGATTTCACAAGGAAACTTCCCGTTGACCTAGAAACATAAATTTTAGCGAGAAGCAATGCCTTACAGCACATGTAAAGAAAAAAAATCTAAAAACCATAAATACACAGTTTAATAACAAAATACCTACAAGTTTATACGCAACCCTCTCAGTTCGCGAATCCAACTCGCACTTGGCTGGTTTTTTTTTCTTGACTCCACACGAGTCAAACCTTATCTTCGACGACTCGAGACCAAAAGCGCTCCCATGCATAAATGATCCTTAACATAAATAATGTGAAGTTATATTTGGTTGGAGCCCCTGTGATTTCAGCTAAAAATAGAAACGATCCGTCAGGTGGTGGGAGGTGGGTGACAGGACTGAGACGGATTGGAAATGACGGTATAATCACGGTCTGTATTAGTTATATTACAGGTTTGTTATTGTTTGTATATTAATCCAGGCCCGCCGCTTCTGACTTGTTTTAATTTTGCTGGGCTCCTATTAGTCGTAGCGTGATGCTATAACCTTCCTCGATAAATTGACTATGCAACACTAAAAGAATATTTCAATTCGAACTAGTAGTTTCTGAGATTAACGCGTTCAACCAAAAAAACAAACTCTTCAACTTTATAATATTATATAGTATAGATGTGTTCTTTACTACTTAATTTGTGAAACAATTTTATTACTTATTATTTCTTGCCATCAAATGTTTTTTTTTTTCTAATTTCTGTGTTAACACCTAGTTTCATGTGCAAGCTGCGGTCTCCTATAATTGAAGGAACACACTTAAAACAACCTTTATAAAACTGTGTACTATATTGTATCTGTGTATCTTTTGTTGGAGATCCAAATAAATAGATTTAAAAAATATATATATAGTTTAGTGATAGTTTGGCTAGAAATTAAACACTTATGTCTAGAATATTTGCAAGAAAATTCTTTTTTCAGTAGGTACAAAGGAGTTACAACTGTTTTTTTTTAATAATTTCTTAAGTGTTTGCACCACAAAAGCTACGTACGTGTTACTTAGAGGTCGCCAATAGAACCTTCTTTAAAATATTAAAGAGAAAATAGAAAAGTTGGCCGTAGTTGGCTTACTTAAACCAAAATATAATCCGACCTTTACCGAATAAGCAAATGCAAAACGAAGACTATGTCATTAGAATTCAAAATAAAAACAAATTCGATTTTCCTACGCAGAAAACACAGTCCTTCAGAGACTTCAAATCCCTTACTTTTCTAAACATTTAGGATTACTTATTTGCATACTTTGTTTTCTTCGTGCAAAATAAGAAGTTTTCGCTTTATAAGCGTCGTGGCCCGACTTCAAGTTATATTTTCCCGTACAACTTGACCTCTCTTTATGTGAAAGATCTATACAAAGCGAGGTCAACTTATACTGGAAGTAGGGCTTAGAGGGTAGTTCTGGGTACTTTCCTCCTTGGCAGTGCCGTACTATTAATATTTAAGTTCGAGACCAAACTGCCAACTGTTCGATATAGGCGGCCATTTTATTATGTATAAACGATGCCATATTTACAATTTATTGAGTTGTTGCTCAAGAATTATTTCTGCTAAAGTTTGGAGCGAAAATTGATATTTTTGGTGCAGTAAGACGTGAGAGGTTTTTTCTTTATGGAGGATACAAATTACGAGCTTCACGATTTTTGCGAACATTCGTTGCGCGAGCTTTTGTTACGCGACGAACGTTCGCCAAGTCAAACTGCCTGGACTGCGGATTGAATTCCGGTCACTGAATTCTGCCAGATAACGTATAAGTCAACGTCCGCGTGTCCGCAGCCAGTCCAGATTGTGGACCGGTCGATTTGACCGAACGTTAAGCGTGCACGTGAATCCAAATTACCTAGAAGCGTCTCACGAACGAACGTTTGTTTCATTCATCCCATAAAGAGAAATAGAGAAAAAAAATTGTTGCCTATTAAAGATGACATTTCCAACCATAATTAACTAACTAAACAAAGCACAGGTAATAGAAATTAAGCTGTAATGGCTTCAGGAATAAGGCAGATTATGCCATTTAGTTTGAAATGGACAATTAAGACTAAAGCCTTAAGCTCCGCTATTAAGTTGTAAATTAAATTTTATTACGTCTACTTAGTACTCTGGCTCTTCTAGTGTGTATTGTTTGAGGCAATTGCCGTTTTAAGATTGCAACTTAACCTAAATTGGGCTTTATCGTAATTATTTTAGAATGATTATAGCTTGTGACCTCTTTTTTCCCAAGATCTATCGATCTACCTCATAATAAAAGGGTCTTCATCATCATCTGCCTAGCCTTTTCCCAACTATGTTGGGGTCGGCTTCCAGTCTAACCGGATGCAGCTGAATACCAGTATTTTACATGGAGCGACTGCCTATCTGACCTCCACAACCCAGTTAGTTATAAAAAATAATAAGGGGGAGGGGTCAGAATAAAAGGGTATTGGACTATATTGTTCGACAATATAGTCCTCCATTTCATGTGTCCTGGAGGTTTTTGCAAACACAATTAATGCAGATGTTGATGTCTCCTTAACAAGATAATTAATCTATATTTTAATATGATGATTATCATCATCTGCCTAGCTTTTTCCCAAACTCATTGGGGTCGGCTTCTACCGGATGCTGCTGAATACCAGTATTTTATATAGAGCGACTGCATATCTGACCTCCACAACCCAGTTAGTACTGGGTAATACGATACCCTTTGGTAAGACTGGTTGTCAGACTTTCGGGCCACTGACTCCCTGTAACGACGGTCAAAGATCTACAATTGACAGCCGGGACCAACGTCTTAGCATGCTTTCTGAGGCACGGAGAAAACTCGGTTTGTAATCAATCAAATCAAATCAATCAAATCAAATCAAATCAATCAAATCATGACGTAGCGTTTGCCTAGGTTGGTACGTAGATGGGTTGACCCATCTACGTACCAATCTAGGCAAACGCGGCTTAACCTGTAGATGAACCCGAGCGGCTGTTATTAGTTAGCCACAAGCTCCTCATCCTCCTCCTATAATTTAATATGATTCATCATCATTCTCTTGCCCTTATCCCAATTCATTTGGGGTCGGCGCAGCATGTCTTCTTCTTCCATACTTCTCTATTACTCGTCATCTCATCAGACACCTCCTTTCTTGCCATATCATTCTTTACAGTCAGTTCAGTCAGTCCATCGTTTCTTTGGTCTTCCTCTACTCATATACCCATCCACATTCAAACTCAAAACTTTCCTCACGACATTTCCCTCATTACATTTTAATATGATTATTAAACATTAGTTTTAGTTATTTCATCACCACTGCTCTCAAAACGGTGAAGGAAAACATCGTGAGGAAACCGGCATGTCCTAGAACCAAAAATTCGAAGACATGTGACATCTACCAACCCGCACTGGGCCCGCGTGGTGGATTATAGCCCATTCCCTCTCATAGAGAGGAGGCCTGCGACCCAGCAGTGGGAACATTAATAGGCTGATTATGCTTATGCTTATGCTTATGCTATTAAACATTATACAATTTACGCAAACACAAATATTAAAATACAGTAATTACTTCCCTAACTATTATATTTAAAGGACACATCCTAAAAAAGTATATAAATGCGAAAAAAACGTGATACTTATTATTTTCCCGTAGCCCAAGCAAGTCCCTTAATTAAACTCCACGAAGAAAGTATATAAAGGCAAAATTTTGGGGTAATAATTCCGAACTTTTAAGCAATAACATTTACAAGAAAAAGTTTCAATTTATTATGCCTTGGGGCGGAACGCTAATCTCTGGGAAAATTTTACACATTCCAATGTAACTTTCATATGCAGAATACTGAGTTAGCTTTGGGTCGGGTAGACTGCTAAGCATGAGGTCCTGGGTATGATTTCCAGGTCCGGCAAAGTGTTATTGGGTTTTTCTATCAGGAATTTCTCAGTAGCAGCTACGGTGTCTGCATTTAAACCAGCATTAAACCAACGTCGGCAGTTTGCTGAACTGGGCCTATTTGGCGCCGTGCTGAGACACACAATATTATGTCCTTTTTTTGTTGATTTGTTTTAACATTTTTGTTGTATAAATTTAAGATTTTTAATTTTTTAATATTTTTTTTTGTGCTTGTTGTGTGCACTTGTTGTGGCATGGGCCAAATACATATGTTTTCTTTCTTTCTTTTTATTTGTGCAATAGGCTTGCCCCCTATTACATGGGACTTAAGCATAACTGACGAAATGAGGGTGTAGAATTAGCACCTCTGCCTAACCCTTCGAGGATTACAGGCGTGAAGTTATGTTTTGTATTATTCCATACTCAGCATTACAGCTCATAATCTCAGCAATGATAAATTAATTAAGATTGAAAAGGAAGACCACTAACCTAACCTAACAAAATAACAAGGAAAGGTACCGTCATCAATCATTGTTAAACAATGTTCGTTGAGATTTGTTAACGCGCGTTCTGTTACTGTTATTATAATAAACAGCCTTTTTTTTTTTTTTTTTTTTTTTTCCGGATGGGAAATCATCAAATGACCCCCCCCACTCTGGGCGGAGCGGAAGGGAGTGTCAGACTTGTACTGACTAAAACCCATCCATGTTCCTTCTTTGCCCTTTGTGTTCCAGGGCCACGGTATCTCTTTCGAACAGTCCCGCAGCCCTGGCAGGCATCGGTCCTTGCGGACCCCTACTTATTTGCTGACATCTCTTTGAGGCGCACGTGGAACACGAACGCGCCGTCGACACGGCCTGTCGTCATAAGACGGCCGGACGGCGAGCTGGCCCATAACTCGCCATCCACAGGCCCGCGCCTACGGTGGCCGGGAGCCACCACGTGACCCCCGACGCCCAGGGCGTCTCCCGCGGCGACTGGGACGTGAGGTTCTTTCCCTCTCACGTCCCGCCACCTCCTTCACTAGCATGACTGCTTCGCAGAAGGAGGTGACGGCTTCCCATTCCCTCTCGCTCCGGACCATGGCTTGAACCAAGGCCTGACGCGAGAGATCGCCGCCGCCAATCGCCGCTACGAGGACACGGCGGTGCTCCGCCCAAGCGGGGCAGACCTCCACGGTGTGCTCCACCGTGTCCTCCGGACGATCCTCGCAGTGGAAACACCCGGGCGTTTCCTCCCGCCCGATTCGGTGCAGGAACCTCCCGAAACAACCGTGTCCGGTGAGGACCTGCGTCAGGCGGTAGGTGAGGGCGCCGTGGCGCCTCTCTAGCCACTCCTCAAAGAGGGGACTTATCGCCACTATGGTGGCGTGCCCTGCACGGGGTTGCGACAGTCGCTCTCTCCATGTCGCCATGAGATCACGCCGGAGGTCTGTCCGCTGAGCAGCAATTTGCCGCGGCAGCGGAGTTTCCTCCCGACGTAGTGCCTCCGCGCGCCATTCGTGCAGGCGTGCGAGGACTATCGCCTCCAGATCCCATGGCGGCAATCCGGCAAGGAGGCTAGCCGCTTCGCCGGAGATCGTGCGGTACCCCCGGATTAGCCTTATGGCTATTACTTTTTGGGGCGCGTTCAGGTAGTGGGCGGCTTGCCGCCTCAAAGAACGCGCCCACACCGGGGCCCCGTAAAGGGCCATGGACCGCACGACCCATAATAAACAGCCTTAATTAATATATTAAGAACTAGCTTATGCCCGCGGCTTCGACCGCGTGGAGTTCCAAAATTGACGGATCGTACTACCAGGATAAAAAGTATTATATAAGGTCTAACTTTTCATACATGAAATATTTTCAGGGAATCATCTAACGGCTATAACAAAGCCATTTCAAGGGGTTTTTTTTTCTGGGTATATTTTTTCATAAACAAAGTAAATAATTTAAAATTACTTGACCCACAAAATAAATACATGCTCCTTATTTTTAAGCATCCATTACGCTAGTTTACTACGTCGTATTTACCTACTGTCATTGTTAGAATATGGGAGTAAAGGTTTTATGCAAAAAGTTCTCAATAAATTTTAGAATTATAATAATTTCGTAAAAAAAAACACTCAGATATTTTTTTTTTCATTGTTATGGCGACTTTACGACTTATAGAAGTTACTCTTAAAATATTTCGTGTATGAAAAGATAGACCTTATATGTGTTAATCCAGGTTATAAACTATCTGTGTGCCAAATTGTATCCAAATCCTGTCAGTAGCTTTTTCGTGAAAGAGTAACAAACATCCATCCGTCCATCCATCCTCACAAACTTTCACATTTATAATATTAGTAGTTTGGGGGTTTTGAAGAACAGGGTGTAAAGTTCTTCATCCCCCATAGAAAAGGGAGGATCCTTCGACCAGACGGGTGTTGTGTCTGGTGGGCTACTGCCCTTACCATGACCTCAAGTCGGAACGAACGAACGACGCGCGCGCATACTAACTACTGTGACGACGTTTTCGTTCTGTAGTTCAGACAGAGTACCTTCTGTACCTTATCGTATCATTAATTCCGAAGATTACCCCCTACATCTAAACTTACAAACATAAAGGGTGTAAATAGACCCATAAAGTAGTCGAATGACACTTGTTTTCCCCGCTATTGCAATCATTTTTTTATTCTAGACCATACCTGGGAACCTTCTACTTACGGAGTTATTGGGGGTCAATGTTCCAACATTTTCACAAGGTTTTTTTTTTTCAAATACTAGTTTTTAAGGTTATAAATTTACTTTAAATACGTCCATGGCCCGTTTACTATTCATTGCGTCCATAAGCACAATGTTTTGATTGCGTTACATTGAGTTTTACTGTAAATGGTTACTTTTCACCCAAAAAATAGTCGTTTCCCATCAATAATTTTAGTGTAGGGTTACTTAGTTTGATGTACAGAATAATTGGTTAACGGCTTCGTGAAGGGCCTGTTTACACCCGGTATAAACTTTACCTCTTTAAAACATTCGTATAGAGATTTCATTGAAAGCATCTGAGCCAAATTGAGGTCCTAGTGTGCAAACCCCTTACAAGACAAGTCTCACCTTTTTTTCTGGCCATCATGCACAATAATTGCTCATTTCGGGATTTGAACGAGGCGTATGACAGCTGTCCACGGTAGTAACTTACTGCTTGGACAAAACTTAAGTAGGACTGAACGGGGTCGAAAAGAAGATGAAGCGAAACTAAATAAAAACCTTTTGTACTCTGTCATAATTCTTCTGCCGTTATCACAATTCATTTGGGGTCAGCGCAGCATGTCTTCTTCTTCCATACTTCTCTATTACTCGTCATCTCAGCAATCACCTCCTTTCTTGCCGTATCATGCTTCACACGTTTCATCCATCGTTTCTTTAGATAGTCTTCCTCTACTCTTATCCCCATCCACATTCATACTCAAAACTTTCCTCACGACATTTTCCTTCTGTAGTTCAGACAGAGTACCTTCTGTACTTTGTTTGAATAAAAAATAATCAGACTTTATTTCCCAAATATTATCCACTTAGGATATAATCCATTCTATGATTATTCACATTTTATGTTGCAGGATGAAAATACCACCATTTAAGTCGAAACTCCCCTCTATAAGAAACAATAAATTGAGACACAAATAATAGGATTGTTTACTGTGAGCGTCGCTGAGTTACGAATGGAAAACAAAATGGAGGATTCTGAAGATCGTTACTGTCAACTAGTTCTTGATGTAAATTGAAAAGAACAGTAGCACGAACGTAAATTAGATTTACGTGAAGAAAATATAGTGTCGTGTTTTATACTATCGAAATTCGTAAGTGTCTCTACTTGGTTAGTAGTGTAGGTAGCCAATCTCGTAATTACTTTACGAGAATTTATGAAAGTGTTGTTAACCTTCTTTTATTTATGTCTTCACTTTAAATGTTGATATAATTTGTTATTTTGTATATTTTAATATGTGTCATAATTGACTCTTTTATTTTTATAATTTTAATTACTGTAATTAGTTCATAAGATAACCGTTGTAATTAAATAAATAAATAATAATAATAAATAATAATTTACTGCTTTTGACAACAATTCCCGGTGAATTAAAACTTCACTAAAGTTAAAAAAAAACCCTAAAAATCAGAACTTTTTATTGTATACTGTGCAAGTGGTAAGGGATCTCAGGGTGGTACAGTATGGCGCTGTTATACTTTTTATAATTTTGATTTCATTGTTGACCACTGACAATTTTTTTTTTTTTTTTTTTCCGGATGGGAAATCATCAAATGACCCACTCTGGGCGGAGCGGAGGGGAGTGTCAGACTTGTACTGACTAAAACCCATCCATGTTCCTTCTTTGCCCTTAGTGTTCCAGGGCCACGGTATCTCTTTCGAACAGTCCCGCAGCGACCACTGACAATGAACTTAGGGTGATATTTTTCTAGTTTTCAAGTATTTATTTATTTCATTCAGCAAAAAAAAAAAATTAACAATCACGGAAGATAACCCGTAAGTGACAGTACAAGTTTGGTTGTAAACCGTGAAAGCTTAAAACAGTATTTCCTTCTTATTCTACAGTCATCAGCAAAATCTCCACGTTTCAGAAATGACTGATCAAATGGCCGAAAAGTATCAGTGAAGTTCCTACCTACCTGCCAGGGTTGCGGGACTCCTGCCAGGGCTGCGGGACTGTTCGAAAGAGATACCGTGGCCCTGGAACACAAAGGGCAAAGAAGGAACATGGATGGGTTTTAGTCAGTACAAGTCTGACACTCCCTTCCGCTCCGCCTAGAGTGGGGGGGGTCATTTGATGATTTCCCATCCGGAAAAAAAAAAAAAAGTTCCTACCTAGACTTTTTTAATCTATCAACCTAAGCCACGCATTGTGTAAATATTCAAATGAGCCTCTTAAAGAAACCTTTGACATAGGTATTGCCCTTTTGTGATTGTCCTAGAATCCTAGATCTTTGCAAGTCTCGTAGGCAATTTAATCAATCAACGCCCTTGATGACAAAGAAAGGTTCAGAGAACAATCTAAGCTAGACAGCAAAGATATCTCTCGAATAAGTGAGTATTTTGATTAGGTCAACCGCTAGATCAAAGAAAATTCAAGACTTGAAGAACAAACCCCGAAATCAAGTTGGTTATTATAGCCTTATCAGCCTTGTACTGTTTTATTTACGAAATATTAAGTTACTGTTATTGTTATAAAGGGCGTAACAAGATCCTTAACTAAGCTGAATGGCACTTATTCTGCCCGTCATTGCAATCTTTTTTTTGTTCTAGACCATACCTGGGAACCTTCTAGTTACGGAGATATTGGGGGTCAAAGACACGAGTACTATTTAATGCATCCATAAGCACAATGTTTTGAGTGCATTACATTGAGTCCTACCGTAAAACGTGATTTTTCACCCCAAAAATAGTCGTTTCCCAGCAATAATTTTTGCGTAGAGTTACTTTTCGATTTACTTTTCGTTAGTTTGATTTACAGAATACGGCTACACTGCATACACTTGACGGTTTCGTGAAGGGTCCGTTTACACCCTGTATACGTATCATGTACTTTGTTTATACAAGTTGATTGAATTAAACGATTTATTAAGCTAGCACATCGAAAAAAAATCCTTTCAAATCATAAAGGTAGGTAAAAAATATTTCGGGTCGTCAGCCTCTCAAACTAAAAAGCACGATACGTTATCGCAAAGTCTCTAAATTCCAATGTTGTAAAGGTCATTATTTTACCTCAACAACATTGAGAGTTAGTGACTTTCCTTATCGCAATTCTGTTAAAGTAATTTTTTTTTTTTGTTGCACTCTGTTTTACACTAATTAGCTACAGAGCTGACTAATGACAATTATTCTAATGCTCCAATTCACTTGGCGTAGTTGGACTAGGGCATTCCGATTGAAGTAAAACCGACCACCACAAACACAAAATACACAGACTGTATTATCGTTTTTTTGTTTTCGTGGGGAAACCTTCAAAAAGCGACCGGTCTTTGGGATAAGACCGGGGAGTGTGGGATTTTTACCGCACTAAAACCACCCCGGTGGTCACCATCCACACATGAGAGAAGGCCGTTTCCTCTTAAAAGACCTGTCCGGAGCCCCCTCTGTGCAACGCCTGTTAAGGCACATCCCTGGGGCGACTATTTAGAGATCTCCCCTGAGCCTCGCTGTGTAAGTGTGCACGGCAACACATAACCACTGTGATGCTGGTCATCTCCAAGGTCACTCGGTGAGCGCACAGAGTCCCCACTCTATACGCCCGTGACCACAGTGTCCCACCTGCTTTAGGTAATGCAGGCGGGGTTTCGGCCTGTTAAGCGGCGAGGCGGTTGCCTCCCCGACGTCTTCTTCTCCTATTGGGATCGGCTCTCACGATCCCTCTCGGCAGCCTCCTTTTGGACCATCACGGTCTCACAGAACGAGGTCACCTCCCTCCAGTTGTCAGACTCCGCCAGCATATGACAGTATTATCCTACAGTTTTTAAGGTTCAAATTCCACCAACCTTTATCGTCAGCCCTGAACTCCGCCTCCAGCTCAGCCTTGGTCGGCATAGGCTCCGGCTGCTGCTGCTGCTGCTGTTTCTGCTGCTGCTGCTGCTGCTTCTGCGGCTGCTGCTGCTGGGGCTGCTGTTGAGGCTTGCTGGTCTTCATGCTCATAGACTTCCTCGTCCTGTGCCCGCGGAACGCTGCCTGGATCTTTGTCGCTGCTTGCTCCTCTGGCTTGGGCTCTGAGGTCTTTGTCTTCTCTTCTGTGAAAGAGGAGAGGAGTTGTATTATTTGGTATTTTACCATTAAGTTAAAATTGAAAGTAAAATTCTTAGACATGTGACATCTACCAACCCGCACTGGGCCCGCGTGGTGGATTATAGCCCATTCCCTCTCATAGAGAGGAGGCCGGCGTCCCAGCAGTGGGAACATTATAGGCTGCTGCTATGCTACGCTACCATTAAGTTTATTTTTTTCCTGATGAGAGGTGGACACTACCAAGAATTCCCTGTTTACAAAGTTGTTACCAAACACATAGAATTTACTTATGGAAATGGTTTAATTGTTCAGGTGATACAGTAATCAGTTACAGTTAATAGAAGTTGTGACGACATGAATAGCTTAATATAACATTGCCTATAGCTTAGTTACAAGCTGTAATCTATCAGTAAGTACTAAATCGGAAATTCAACAATGAATCTGTATCTTGGGGTATAGTCAGAGCTGTTGGAAATTAAAAATCATGTTTTTTATTCCTATCATTTGATGTCATAAAAGTAAAGGGTGTTATTTTTTTGGAATGTAGCCGGTTCGCTTCCCGAGTGTGTCAAGCGAATTTTCGAAAATCTTTGAATGCAGATTTATTTCTCTTTAAAAATAAAGGAATGTCTGCTTTGAGTAAAATTTTCTATCTCCGGTATTTAGAGTACTTTCGCGTTGAAAAATTCCATCCTAAATATTTTCATATCTATTCAGTAAAAAGCTGTTATTTTGATGTTACAAACATTTTATTTATTTGTATAGATTGAATACCAAAAACACCTAAAGTTTGCGCTGTGTACTTTAGATTATTAAAAGTACAAAGGCTTTCACAAGGATGTCTACTAGGTACTTGAAACAATTTGTTTTACACTTAAAAGTTTCAAGACTTAGGTACATAATTCTCGAAGGAAATGTCTGACAAAGAGTGCCTTATTTTTCATGCGGAACACTAAAATGTCGTGCTGATTGCCTTAATCGATTTGTAATGGTAACATAACATAACATCACGCCTGTTATCCCTAAAGGGTTAGGCAGAGGTGTACCTAGTAGTACACCAACATTTCGCCAGTTATGTTTAAGTGATAGGGGGCGAGCCTATTGCCATCAACCGGGTACGAATCCAGACTCCGTGGCTGCTACTGAGAAAAATACTGGTATTCAGCTGCATCCGATTAGACTGGAAACCGACCCCAACATAGTTGGGAAAAGGCTAGGCAGATGACGATGATGTAATAGGGGCCGAGCCTATTGTCCGTCCCGATCTGTGTCTGCTACTGAGAAATTCCTGAAGGAAAAACTCAATATCACTTTGCCCGACCTGGGAATCGAACCCAGGACTTCATGCTCAGTAGTCACGCTTGACCAACTAGGCACTCGAAGCAGTTTTAATGGTACTGAATGACTAATGATTCAGTTCAGTTACACAGTCTATAGAACTAATTTCACAAGCCCAATTATAGCGAAGTATCATCAATAACTGACAAAACCTTTCCTATCTTCATTCATTTATTATTGCCAAAAAATACTTCAACTTTTTCACCAAATAATTCTTTTTTTCACAAATAACCCTTAACGGCCCTCCATTAAAACAAATGCAAAAATTGCTGCGCAATTCAGGACCTTATGCAGAGCATGATAAACCTTAAAGAATAGTGGCAATATTTTCTTCACCTGTCAAGAAGTTTTTAAGTAGTTTTATCTGCTATCTCTTGGGTCCGATGCCAAACAAACATTTATAGAAAATTATTGAGCGAAACTTTTCTGAATTGTCGATGTAATGTTACATGAATTTGCCAAAATTATGAATGTAGGTCAAGAATGGATGTCGAATAATTCTTCTTTGATTTACATTTTCTGTGTCTTGGAGTAAAAGTAGGGCAAAAATACTCGATTTATATCTAAATTAGACTGGCAATGGAAGAATAAAAGCTTAGATTTTATCGTTAGCCAGTAATTTTGCCAAAAGTACCTTTACAATTACATTTTGGTATCCTTATTGTATTCAAATGTTACCCCTTTGATCTTGAAGTCTTATTACCTATTTTTCTATTTAATGATTATGATATGGCAAGAAAGGAGGTGTCTGATGGGATGACAAGTAACAAAGAGGTAGGGAAGACATGCTGTGCCGACGATAAATAAATTGGGGTAAGTGTAGGAGAATTATGATAAATGACAGAATGGTGAAATGTTCTAGGTGTCTCTCTCTGATTTAATCTCTCAGTTTTAGCTATAGGTTTTTAGCTATCCCACTTAGGTTGATAGACATAATCAATAATAATACAGAGATAAAACACATAATTATTAAGTTCAATATAATCATAATCATAGATCCTAAAACAGCTAACCAGTCCCGAAATCCAGACCAAAGCAATAACTCAAAACATTAATTAACAAAACACCTCACCACCTTACACTGGCCTACATTTAAAAAAAAAACAAAGTGCTCAAATAAATTAAAAGAGACGTAATTCCAGCCACAAAAAGGTCTAGACTAGACTCGCGAAACCTGAATTTTTCCCAGAGATAAAGGAATTTTTCAACAGCTAATGTTAACACCGTGAATTATTCAGACGTGAGGACACAGACACTGCGGGTGGAAATTTAAAATAAAAGAGGGTACCTATTTTATTTTAAGGCTAAAGTAGACTGTTGGTCGCGCGAGAATTACACGCTGTAAATTATAGCGAGTTTTGGCTGACGTGTTATTTTTCTGGTGCCTATTCAAGTAAGAAATGGAAAGGTTTTTATCCGTGTGATAATCTTGTATAGTTTTCGTAAATTTTCATGTTTTTACTTTTTCTACATGATTTTTAATTTTCTACCTACACACGGCGACACATCAAGCTAAATGAAAGCATTAATTAAATACAAGTATTAATAGAGTTAAAGCATTTCCCAACAGCATTCATCAAATCACATCATCAACATCATTTCATTCATTTTGCGTTTTTTTTTTCTCAGCATTTTTTTTTGCGTCATGTCCCTGCGACAAATATTTTTTTTCTTTCTTTTTTCATTTCCAGTATAACATGGCCTCGCTTTGTATAGGTTTTTCGTACAATGAGAGATCCGCATAAACTAGTTTTGTATAGCTTGATTAGTCGTAGAGCGTACCAAAAGTGAATTCGGTAAATTGTGTAAGCTTTTTGTTAACAAACAACTATTATTAGATTATTAGAAAATACTGAGTTGTCTATAATTTCAAACAAACAGTGCGCTATGAACACACTTGAAGACGAAGAAGTAAAACAGTTTTCATCCATCAGGAGAAAAAGATGAAAACAAACATTTACGTTTCGCTGACGTTTATTTAAATCGCGACAACTCGCGTCTATAAACCGCACGTCAACGGGTTATAAGAGCCCTTAGTCCTTTGTTTTCATAATGCTAAGCTCAGTAATTCTTGCAAGGGATAAAAAACGATTTTACTTTTTCTACGTGATTCTCGATGTTCTACCTACCGAAAAATAAGTGACTTTGGAAAATTGTTAAGTATACTTTTTTTTAACAAACACTACTTTTAGAAAATACTGAGTTATCTATAATGTCAAACAAACAGTGCACTATGAACTCACTTGTAGTCGAAGAGGTAAAACAGTTTTCATCCTTCAGGAGAAAAAAATAAAACAAATATTTATTTTTACGTTTCGCTGACGTTTATATTAATCGCGACAACTCGCGTCTAAAAACCGCACGTCAACGGGTTATAAGAGCCCTAATTCCTTCGTTTTTATAATGCTAAGCTTAGTAATTCTTGCAAGGGATAAAAACCGGGCCAAGTTTTATAGTAGGGGCACTAAAATGTAACCTTTATAATGTTGTTAAATGTTAGTGTCCCTCGTCATGTGACATTTTAGTCGCACATAAAAAAGTTTTAGTGTTTGCGAGTGATTTGATTGCGTTTTGAATGAGGTAATGTGATCTTTATTTCTAATGTTAATTCTACCCAAGCAGCTTAAGGGTAGACTGCCTTATTAATACAGTGGTCGCAAGCGCGACTGCTGAGGATAAGGACGTGGCTTCAATTCCCGGGTCGGGGAAAGTGTTAATGGTTTTTCCACAAGGAATTTCTCAGTAACAGCCACGGAGTCTGGATTTTGGTTGATGGCAATAGGCTCGCCCTCTATTATAAGGGAGTTACTAGATCTCCAGATCGGGTAAAGAGTTATTGGGTTTTCCATCCGAAAATTCTCAGGAGCAGCCAGTATCCGGATTTGTGCCCAGTTGATGGCGATACGCTCGCCCCCTGTTACATGGGACTTAAACATAACTGGCGAAATGTGGGTGTACTATTAGGTACATCTCAGACTTACCGTTCGGGGATTACAGGAGTGATGTTATGTTATGTTAGGTTATCTAGAATGACTTTCACCCACATCTTATTTCCCAAAAATATGTGATACCAAGTCTAAGCCTTCTGGCTTTGTGTCCTAATATAAGCAATAGAATAACTTCATAATAAAAAACACATTCATGGTTCCTAACGTGATTTTTATTCTGATAATGATATCCTTGGTGTTTAAAGTACCACTTGGTTTTCTATTGCGATTCTAAACGGGCACTAAAATTGATTTATGTTTATATCATATACTAGGAACTATAGACCGACCGTTTTAATGAGTCCTCCCCCTTGCCACATAAAGCGTCCACAAAGTATGAATATCCCACAGGTTATTTGCTTTAAAATAACCATAATCCACGTAGGTACTCGTATTATGAAACTAATTGAACCAATACGTGATCAGACTTCAGAATATTTCATTTAAATTGATACCTTCGCGAGGACTCATTAAAGCGGTCGGTCTACAACACATTATGTAAGTATAAGTGAAGTTTTCTACAGTTTCTTTAAAAAAAAAATCTACACTTTCTTTTTCTTAAGAAAGTATAATGCTTCTTCTTCGTGTTGCCAACACGACAATTTTTATATTCTGTTAGAACAGAACTTCGCCACTTCCACCGCGAATTATTAGTGTTATTTTTTTATACTAAATGGGCTTACTTTTGACCTCAATCTAGTCCAGAGGACAGAGATGGAACGAGCTAACCCAAAAGAAGCCTATTAACTCGCGACTTAAATAGATTGGGGTCTTATGAACTTGGGAACACCGATGCAGGCAGGCTGGTGTTATGCTCATAAGTTAAAAATGTAATCATAAGTTTTGGTGTCTCTTAGTCCTCACAATTTCCGTTACCCAAAAGAATTACTGCAAGCTGAAACAGATTACCATAATCAGCCTATAATGTTCCCACTGCTGGGACGCAGGCCTCCTCTCTATGAGAGGGAATGGGCTATAATCCACCACGCGGGCTCAGTGCGGGTTGGTAGATGTCACATATCTTCGAATGTTTGGTTTTAGGACATGCGGGTTTCCTTACGATGTTTTCCTTCACTGTTTTGAGAGCAATGATGATGAAAATAAATTACACAAAGTAATGCGCCTGCCTGGGTTCGAACCCACGAATTACTGCTCGTAAGTCGGGGCCGCCAATACTAAGCCACCGTTGCTCTCGAAACAGATTATTGTGCTTAAAACACCCACATATTGTAAAACTAAATTAATTCTAAGAACCGTAAAAAGCAAAAAGCGTAAATCTATCTTTTCATATGATCACAATGAAATAAATAAAATACCTAAAACTGTAATAAATGTGGGTAAAGCGTAAAATATCTATTTTGTTGGACAGGTAACCAATATTTCACTCGCATCTATCCGAAAAACAAATTGTGGACCCCAAGACAGATGACGAAAGAATGGTGCGAAAATATTGAAATACCTAGGCATACATGCTCCATCTAGATATACAGATATCCAGAACAAAAAAGTCTTTCTACCCCAATTTTTCCCAGTCATTGCACGTCTCAAATAAATAATTCAAGAAAAAGTTAGATGAACCAGACTTCATTGTATCTAGGTCGTAGGATGCCTGACTGTGTCTAAATTATTTATGAACGGGAAAGGCACACGAGTGAAGCCGCGGTAAAAGCTACTACATAAATAAAATGTGAACTTTGTAAAGGAAATGTTGGAGCCAAAAACTTTGGCGGCCATTTGCATTCCGCTTTGATATTTTGTAACGAACTGTGTGATCGGAGGGAACGAACCGAAATATAAAAGTTTGTGGTGAAAATTGTCAAGTCTCTGTGTGGGGAACAAGTTTTGTAGTAAATAATGTCTTATTTTGTTTTTATTTTGGTGTCCATTTTATGTTATTGACATGAAATGGACGCCATAACAAATTGTTATCATGGATTCCAGAGTTGAAATTTTTTATGGATTATAAAAAAAAATGTTGTTCCATTCATTTTGACTATGTAGGTAGGTAAGTATTACACTTTTATATGAAACAGCTGTTTTTTTTAATACCGTAAACCCGCTGCTTCAAGAAATAGTTACTGGAAGGGCATGGGCTCCCCTTCTTGCCCAGTTGTGGGAAAGAAAAAAAGAATCATGTTCTGAAAGCTATTGTATTGTATTAAACCACATTTAATTCGAAGTGAGAGCCTGGGGATCCATCACACAGGGTATCCCAGTATGGACGCCAGTCTCTCACAATGGAACATATATTGTGCAATTTGTGAAAAATGTTATTCTTACAATTATATTTTTCATAACTATGTGAACCTGTGTGAAGAGAGAAAATAAAGATATTGTATTGTATTGTAATGATTCGAGGATCTCGTGGCTTAATAATAACAGCCGCTTGGGTCGATCTTCAGGTTAAACCTTGCTTAACTAGGTTAATCCGAGGATGGGTGACGAGTGACTACCCATTACATACCGAGTGTCTTCCGTGCCTCGGAAAGCATGTAAAGCCGTTGGTCCCGGCTGTCATTTGTAGATATTTAACAGTCGTTACAGGTAGTTAGTAGCCTGCAAGTCTGACAACCAGTCTTACCAAGGAATATCGTATTACCCTGTACTAGGTTTATGATGTTTTATTTATAAAGGGTACAATAAGACCCTTAACGAAGCCGAAATGCATTTATTCTCCCCGTCACTGCGATCATTTTTTGTTCTAGACCTGGGAACCTTCTAGTTACGGAGATATTGGGGGTCAAAGTTCCAGCTCTTTCATATTTATTTTTTAAACACATTTTTTTTAATGTAAGATTTTTACTTTAAACACCTCCAGGACCCCCGTACTATTCAATCCATCCATCATCACAATGTTATGAGTGCGTTACATTGAGTCCTACCGTAAAACGTGATTTTTCACCCCAAAAAAAAAGTCGTTTCCCAGCAATAATTTTGCGTAAAGTTACTTAGTTTGATGTACAGAAGGCCTCCCACTAGGTGGGACCAATGACCTAGTGAAGGTTGCAGGGATCCGCTGGATGCAAGTTGCACGGGACCGGTCAATGTGGCGATACTTGGGGGAGGCCTATGTCCAGCAGTGGACGTCCTTCGGCTGAAAGAATGATGATGGACAGAATGCTTGGTTGACGGCTTCGTTAAGAGTCTTGTTATACCCCGTATATTGAGTGAGAGTTGTAAAAAGACTGGTTTATTAATAAGGAGAGCAGCGGTGGCCCAGTGGTGGCGGTCCCGACTTACGAGCAGTAAGTCGTGGGTTCGAACCCAGGCAGGCGCATTACTTTGTGAAATTTATTTCATCACCACTGCTCTCAAAACGGCGAAGGAAAACATCGTGAAGAAACCGGCATGTCCTAGAACCTAATAATTCGAAGACATGTGACATCTACCAACCGGCACTGGGCCCGCGTGGTGCATTTTAGCCCATTCCCTCTCATAGAGAGGAGGCCTGTGTCCCAGCAGTGGGAACATTATAGGCTGCTGCTATGCTCTGCTATGCTATTAATAAGGAAGCTTTCCTCGTGCCAGATCAAAATTCAATTAAGTATTTTATTCCTGCTTTTTCATAGCAGTAGCAGCTTGGAAAGAAATTAATTTGATTGAAGCCCGTCTGGTTTTCTCTGATCTTTTTTTCATAATGTATCACTTTTAAATTAGCTTTTGAATGAGGTTTCGGTCGCGTGGAGGTCAAATTAATCAACGGGAACGTGCCACGTGAAAGAAAAATATAAATAAGTAACATCACGCCTGTAGTCCCCGAAGGGTTAGGCAGAGAAGTAAACCCACATTTCGCCAGTTATGTTTATGTCCTATGTAAAAGGGGGCGATACTATAGACATCAACCCGGCACAAATCCAGATTCCGTGGCAGCTACTGTGAAATTCCTATCTGACTGACCTGGAAATCGAACCCAGAACCACATGCTCAGCAGCCGCGATTGCGACCACAAGCACAACGAAAAGTAAAAAAAAAATACGAAAAATATATTATGACATATTTCTTAATATATCACGACTTATTCGTATGCCTTTCGTCGAAATCCGTAAAAGCATAACAAGCATACACACTCATTTTCACTTTTTTTTTTTTAAATTAGTCAAAAAATCAAAATCAGAATCAAAATATTTTATTTCACATAGGTCTAAATGGGCACTTATTAAACGTCGACAAAAAGGTGCACGGTTCGGGTTGGTCGTTTCCTATGGAGAAGAACCGGCAAGAAACTCCATGGTTACTTTTTTCAAATCATTTGGTATTACAATTATTATGAATACAGCAGTCTCTATTTTGCTTTAATGTTTTAATAAAACCTTTATGGTTTCTTTCTACAGCTATAATTTCGTTTTTTCTACCTTGATTACAGTAATTTCAATATCCATTAATGAAACTCATAAAAAATACTTCATAATTTTTCAATCAATCATTTGTATCAACGTTGTATTTTGTATTCATACATTAGTTTCTGAATACAAAATAATAATACGGTAGCGAATGGTCTATTAGGGAAAGAAATAGTTCTTTATAAGTTTTTGATTTTAATGACCGTTGACTGAAACAGTACCTACGGGTTCTGTTAAGTATTTTGTGTGTGGTTCCGTATGGAAAGTTTTGTGCTAGTTTTCTTGGTGATCTAAAAACATATGAAAGAGACTGCTATACAAGTTGAAAGGGACACCGATGCTACGTTAAAACGGTTACCTTGTAATCAGTATACATCATTATAAACCTCCCTACATCGGTAATTAAAAAAAAAAACTGCTGTTCCATACATTTTGATCGTGTAGGTATTATAGTTAGTTTTGTAGGAAACAGTTCTTTGTGAGGGGGGGGGGGGGTCAGAATGATGTAGGTACTGAATACGTGGTAACCTTTTTAGCGGCGGTGTTTTCACACTGTATGATTTGAAAGAAGACTGATATACAGGCAAGAAACTGACACCTTGTGTAACGCTTCACGTTGTAGGTTTTATAGGGCTTTTTTTTTTCAGAACTTCAGTCGAGCGTTCGCCAATTGGCTTTCTCCTCGGGTTTTCTTCTTGCCTTTTTTTATTTTATTTTTTCGGATGGGAAATCATCAAATGACCCCCCCACTCTGGGCGGAGCGGAAGGGAGTGTCAGACTTGTACAGACTAAAACCCATCCATGTTCCTTCTTTGCCCTTTGTGTTCCAGGGCCACGGTATCTCTTTCGAACAGTCCCGCAGCCCTGGCAGAGTCCCGCAGCCCTGGCAGTTCCTTCTTGTCTGTTCAAGAGCACAACTGTCTGTACAACACTCTAAAGACCGGAGTATTTATCGCCAAAAAAGAAAAAAAAACAGCAAACTAATTGACAGCAATAAATATAAATAACTAAACAATAATAATAACAGTTGACAGTTATCGCAGTTGTTAGCAGTTAAATTATTTTAACGGCTCCATTTTATTACCTTAGCTATTTGCCTCAGCACGTTATGTATGAGCCAGTTAATTTTTTACTTACCTAAGATTTAACTGTCAACAGTTTTTTTATAAAAAAAAAGAGGGAGGTTTATTGAATTTAAAAAGCTGAGGGTTTTGACAAAGTGACGACTGTCACCGATAATTTTTATTTATTTGAGAAACCATGTAAGAAAGAAAGAAAGAAAACATATTTTGCCTTTTCCCACTATGTTGGGGTCGGCTTCCAGTCTAACCGAACGCAGCTGAATACAAGTATTTTGCATAGAACAACTGCCTATCTGACCTCCACAACACTATTAGTACTGGGTAATACGATACCCTTTGGTAAGACTGAGTGTCAGACCATGTACAACATAACTGACGCAAATCCAAGCCATTGCACAGTTAAAAGAAACATATTTACAATACCATGGGGTTCATTTCATTCTCTTGCCTAATCCCAATTCATTTGGGGTCGGCGCAGCATGTCTTCTTCTTCCATACTTCTCTATTACTCGTCGTCTCGCCAGACACCTCCTTTCTTGCCATATCATTCTTTACACAGTCTATCCATCGTTTCTTTGGTCTTCCTCTACTCATATATCCATCCACATTCATTCTCAAAACTTTCCTCACAACATTTTCCTCATTCCTCCGCATCACATGCCCATACCACGACAACCGATTACCACACAACTTTTCAGTCACCGGCGCCACTTTCAGACATTCAGGGATATTGTAAATAATATGTCCCTACAACGAAATCGATTTTCATGACAATATAGACCTCACCACTTAGTGCCAACAAAACAAAGAAACTTCAATCTAAATAGAACAAAACTTCGTCTAACATACCATAACAAATAAACCAACAAAACCTAAAACCGACCAGGGAATCCTAAATCCGGCCGTCTGTTATTATGTCCCAGTAAATAGACGGGTCCTAATGAGTCTTTCACACGCTATCCTTGATTGTTTTACCTTTTATTTGTGTTTCTATTATGGTATACTGTAGGTATCTTTCGAAAGATAGCAGAAACTAGGTTTAATGACCTTCGGTTGATAGAGAACCTACCAACATCCCGCTTAAAAATACATTCAACAAGCCCTCTGGTTATGTCAATAAAAATATACAATATGTTACCCGAATCAATAAGAAAAGAAAAAAAACTCCATCTGTTCACGAACACATTAAAAAAGCTATTAATAAGCATATGTTAAAACAGTGTCAACGAAAATTTAAATGATAAATCCTTGAAACTCGTTTAGAATAAACAAAAATGTTTTTAGAATAAGTTAGATTATAAGATACTTAAATGATAAGTCCTCATCTCCACATATTATTGTCCTTATTTTGCTGAGCCCGACGGGGTCCACGATTGTTGACACACCTAAGCCTACATTGTGAAATGCAATAAAGAATTGTGTTTGGGTATTGAGAATTGGACATTCGAGAAAAATACTTGGAATGATTTGGTTTGGGATCACAAAAGCGCTTGTGTAAGTAGTTAGCAAGAAGAAGTCACCAGGTTTTGCCTAAACAGGTCTGGATAGGTGACCACCCATAACATACCGAGTTTCCTCCGTATCTCGGAAAGCACGTTAAGCCGTAGGTACAGGCTGTCAATTTTAGATCTTTGACAGTCGTTGTAGATAGTCAGTGGCCCGAAAGTTTGACAACCAGTCTCATCAAGGGGAATCGTATTACCCTATACTAACTGGGCTGTGGAGGTCAGATAGGCAGTCGCTCCATGCAACCAGTTAGTCTGGACGCCGACCCCAACATAGTTTCCTGTAGTTTATAGGCTTCTTTTGGGTTAGCCCGTTCCATCGTCGACCTCATCTCTGTCCTCGGGACTAGATCGAGGTCAAGAGTAAGGCAATTTAGTATAAAAAAAAAAAAACTAAAGAAAACCGACTATCAAAGATCTACAAAAGAAATCCGGGACCGACGGCTTAACGTACTTTCCGAGGCACGGAGGAAACCGCGACTTAAGACTATACATGTAGAAAAACTCGACAACAACTGTCGAGCAGTAGCCCACCAGGCACAACACCCGTCTGGTCGGAGGATCCTCCCATTTCTATGGGGGATGAAGAACTTTACACCCTATTCTTTATACCCTATAAGTATTCTGAGGCATAGAGGTATCTCACCGCCTACGTCCAAAACGAAGGCTAACAAAAAAAAAAAAATAATAATAAAAAAAACCTTGTAAAATTCCTGGTGGAAAAACCCAATAACACTGAGTGGGTTGGGAATCGCACCCAGGCAAATCAAGAACTACGGCTGCCCATCGGGGCAGTTAATTGCCCCCATAATGATATCATAAAACATCACTTTATAAGAGGAGGTTGTTACAATCTGTACAAATGAATAAAATTTACGTGTCTGTTTGTAATACAAAAACATTTTTTTACTGAATGCGTATGAAAATATATACGGTACTTGTAACAACAACACTTTTTTTTTTTTAATTTTTGTCTGTCTGTCTGTTTGTCCGACTAATCTCCGAAACGGCTGGACCGATTTTGACGGGACTGGCCGATAGCTAAGCTGTTATAAGGTCTGATTTAGGCTACTTTTTTTTAAATAATTAAGGTTTCGTGCAAAAAAATTAAAACCAAAAATTGCTAACAAATTCCGATTCAAAAAGGGAAGTTATTTTTTTTAAATAATTTTACGTGAACGAAAGTCGCAGGCAACATCTAGAACTAAATAATCTTTTCCGCCACTCATTATTACTTCCAACCGTACATACTCACCCAACCAAGAATTAATCCTCCATTGTGATCATTTCCACAATGGTAATGAGAAATCTCCTTGGTTACAATCATAATATATTATATTATTATATGTCAAACAAATTACTTGAGCGAAATCTCGATGTAGCGAATAACATGTGTCAGAGTGGTTGGCGTGTCTGTGTTCCTAATTATAGCAATAATATTAATTGGCAAGAATTTGGGATAGTATGTCTTTGGTATTACGGTAAAGCTTGCTCTTAATAAAGGAGTTCTCTTGAACAATTTTCTTTGAACGATAAATAAAAGGTGCAATACACAAACATAACATAACATCACGCCTGCAATCCCAGAAGGGTTGACCAGAGGTGTACTAATTAGTAAACCCACATTTCACCAGTTATGTTTAAGACCCTCGTAATAGGTGGCGACGGATTTTGAAGCTTACCACACCCTCTGATGTTCCACGACCACTCAGCCAAGAGTGTGACGACGAAGAAGAAGAATAGGGGGCGAACCTATTGCCATCAACCGGGCACAAATCCAGACTCCGACTATACACATATAGTATACTTGTAAACGGACTATTCACGAAGCCATCAGCCACCACCTGTCGGGTCCAAGAGTATCCTATCTTTCAAGCTGGAACCAAACATGCACATTCACAAAATTGCATTGAAATCGGTTGAGTGGTTTCGGAGATTGACATGTACGCACGACGGCCAATCAAGCTATACAAAACCAGTTTATGCGTATCTCTCATTGTATAGAAAATCTATACAAAGCGAGGCCAAGTTATACTGGAAATGTACAGCTTCATGTGCCGCCGTGTGGACGAACATAGTGACACGTGATTTTGATAATATTATACTAAGATAATAATAATTGCGGGATGCGAGACGCACGGGACCGGTCAATGTGGCGACACTTGGGGGAGGCATTTGTCCAGCAGTGGACGTCTTTCGGCTGAAATGATGATGATGATGATTATATTAAGAATTTTCCACTTTGTTTTAATAAGGACAAAACAGCAGCAATCTCTGAAATTCCTTGTTTTACGTAAAAATAATGCGTTTGAAGTTTAACCTGAAATTCTCGAGTAGTAGTTTTAACGTGTTTACGACTGTGTAGTTTTAATAGAAGTGGAACAAGTTTTCCCACATCGAAAATAAAATTTAAGCCGCTAAAGTGTAAATTTAACATTTCGTATTCCGTTTCACGTATCCATTTTACTGTATAATCAAGTTTTATTTTCATTATGCAGATATATGGGAAGAATTTTAAGACAACATCGCTTAATGTTTTATGTGAAAAAAGAACACTAGGCCAGTCACTAAAATCCACGATTGAGAAAAGAGCCTGTGTCTTCTTTACTCGTAATATTTATAAGAAAATAAATTAGCTTCATGCAAAATAAACATTCAGAAGATATAGTAAGACGGAAGACCTAACCAGACCGTAAAAGTACCACGATGAAAGTTGAAAATGGTATTTAGGAAAAACAAAAGATGAAAAGTGTAGCCAACAGAAAAATGAGAATAAAAAAACCGAACAAGGATGACTGAATCAGATCGTTTTAAAAGTCATTGAAAAACCAACTCACAAACCGCACATAAAATATTTTCGATGTTCATCTAAATCTCAAAACATCTGGCTTCATTTAATATTCTAAAATGCTACCATAATATTTTATAGATCACTCAGAGTCACGCATAAAATAAAACTCATTAAAATAAATCTCTTTTCAACAAAATACTGGGAAACGATTTAATATATTCGAGGAAAACTGTAACGGCCACAAATATTTAAATCATTAGATGTTACTTAACTAACATCAAAAAGTCCAAACTCATTTCTTGCCAACGTGCGTGCTTAAATGGCACTGGGTCACGGCCGACCACAAAGCAGATGGCGGGATGAACAGGATATCGTCCTTGAGAATTTCAAAGATGTAGCGCGGAATCGTAACCGTTGGAAAGAACGGAGGAGAGATCAATAATAAATAATAACTAAATCTGAAATAAATACTTTAACGTAAGTCAAATAACGTCCTAATTTCATTAGGCTACCCCTTTGCTATGTATATTTGTTCTAAAAAGTGTTTTCCAATCGGTAAGCATATTTT
Source organism: Noctua janthe (assembly GCA_910589295.1). Taxonomy (NCBI): domain Eukaryota; kingdom Metazoa; phylum Arthropoda; class Insecta; order Lepidoptera; family Noctuidae; genus Noctua; species Noctua janthe. The sequence continues at coordinate 7,293,502 of OU342578.1, forward strand.
TATAAGACGATTTTAGTCGAGATCCTGTACTACATGGGATGTTACGAATTTCATCATGTGAGTAAGTGAGACAAAACTATTCAAATGCCAAATCATCAAAAAAATCTGAAATTACTTTTTTGACGCGATAGGGTGAATCGAACGATTTAAATCTTTGAACGATGCTTCCTTTTGTATTTATTTTCCTAATGCTGTTTATTTTGAGATAAAATGGCACTTCAAACAGTTGTCTACTTCGTTAGATTACTGTCGTATTTAATTTCAGGGGTATGGAATTACACAAAGACTTTTGTCGACGTAAAAGTCTGATAGAAAAAATTATTGTGTTTTTGTTTTGAAATTTTTGTAGGAATAGCTTATTTCATGTTAGGAGGCGGCAACACTGTGATAACAAAAATAAAATAATAAACATTATCTTTATCATTATCATTAATACTGAAAACGGGATATTTACCATGTTTACAATTTGTTTTAAGTTACCGATATTTCGGCACTGTTGCAAGCACCATGAACACAGATAAACTGAAAGTATAATAATGTTTGCGGGACTGTTCGAAAGAGATACCGTGGCCCTGGAACACAAAGGGTAAAGAAGGAACATGGATGGGTTTTAGTCAGTACAAGTCTGACACTCCCTTCCGCTCCGCCCAGAGTGGGGGGGGGGGGGGGTCATTTGATGATTTCCCATCCGGAAAAAAAAAAAAAAAAAAAAAAGTATGATAATGTTAGTGTCCATGTCAGTTTAAAAACTGAGATAAAACAAGTGACATTAAATTAAAAGTATGTAAAACCCGACTACAAATTGTATTATGTACATGTCGGATATCGTGTATATATTTGTAATCTCCTTTTAATTTCCTTCATTTAAATACCTTACTCGGTAGGTTTGATCGAAAAAAAATATTAACGACTTACAATTATTTAGCGCCAAAAATCCGCCATTTTTTTTTTAAAACACTTATCTAGAGACACTTGGGTTTTTGAGACGAATCTAATGACACCGTAGTCGTCGAAATTCATTCAGCCATTTGGAACATACGAGGTAATAAAGAAATTTACAAAAAAACAAACAAAGAATCATACAAGATACGCGCGAAAAATATAACCCTTTCTTGGCAGTCGGGTAATAATGTTTAAAAACGGTTAAAAGAAACCATTTTCTTTGGTTTATTATACTTACAACATTATTATATTTTACTTTTGTACTTGCTGGATTAGATACCTAGCATCACAACGGCTCAGAGGAACAATACCGGCTGGTATATATTTTTTTTTATAAAAAGATGGAATCCGATTTCTGGATGAGCCAAGTGCTTTTGTAAGAATTTCAAATGCAGTTTTTCTTTTCTTTGCAAATTTTTCACTTAGGTTACTTAGTTTGATCTACAGAACGCTTCCTGAAGGATCCGTTTACACCTTGTATTTTGGATAAATTATACATCTATTGCTTAAACCAACTAACAAACATACAGTCTGTAATTCCCGGACCTATCAAAAGAAATTCCTATCCCAACACAACCACGTCTCACCAAAATATCCCACTATAAAATCTCAGTACCTCGTGAGCGTGGCTGGCATAAAACAAAGGGGCGCTAAATTGTGCTGGGACATGGTCGCGGTCGTTGATGTGCACAAAGGCATTTCTCCAGGTTACACGTCACTATGTGCACTAAATTGTGCACTATAGGTACTATGAGGAATGGAGCAGTTAAGTTTTTGTAATTTTAAGGACAGAGGTGTACACGTTTAGTGGTATAAAGGGACTCTTAACGAAGCCGAAAGGCATTTGTTCTCCTCACTGCGATCATTTTTTTGTTCTAGACCATACCTGGGAACCTTCTAGTTACGGAGGTATTGGGATCGGGGGTCAAAGTTACAACTTTTTTTTGTAATGTAAGATATTTACTTTAAACACCCCCTCGACCCCCGTACTATTCAATGCATCAATCAGCACAATGTTTTGAGTGCGTTACATTGAGTCTTACCGTAAAATGTGATTTTTCACACCAAAAAAAAGTCGTTTCCCAGCAATAATTTTTGCGTAAAGTTACTTAGTTTGATGTACAGAATGCTTGGTTGACGGGCTTACTGAAGGGTCCGTTTACACCCTGTATAAAAGACAGAAAGAAAAAATATTTATTTGTCGCAGGGACATGATGTGCATCATCGAGAAACGGTACGGAACGAACGGGAAGGAGGGGGGGGGGGGGGGCTATAGGGAAAATAGGAAAATCCGCAGCCATTACCATTATTAGGTTGCGCTTCGAGGAATAATTTAGTTGCACTTAAAAATAGTTGCGCTTTGAGGAGTACCCCTCCAATCTCATTTTGGAAAACGTCGTAACGATAATTACTTTAGGTAGGTAGGTAGGTTTATCAGGAACGAAACAGAAAACAATTATATAAAAAAAGATATAAAAAAGGTAGGTATTGCAATTTATGTGTCAAAAACCCTTAAAGCGTAATAATGTTAAGATAATACAAGAAGATTCTTAACAAAGTGAGTCATCAAAAGACACTGTATTGTATCGACAAGAATCCAATTATTTTCTCAGTCAAGTATACTTATTACAAGATTTTGCGATAAAAAAGGGTAGGAACACATAAATAAAAGATACAACATTTTTTCATACAAGAATCGCAATTTTTCGTACGGAACCCTAACATAAATAATTTCGGAATTTGATCCGGGAGGCGGGTCGATGACCTTACAGTAAAAAATGAGGCTGACTTTTCAGCAACGTACCTGCAATATTATGTAATAGTGTGTCTTCGGGAATGTTTAAAAAGTAATCATGATGTTTGCAATTCATAACATAATATCACGCCTGTAAACCCCGAAGGGTTAGGCAGAGGTGTACCTAATAGTACACCCACATTTCGTCAGTTTTGTTTAAGTCCCATGTAATAGGGGGCGAGCCTATTGCCGGGAACAAAACAAAACTCCGTGACTGCTATTGAGAAATTCCTGATGGAAAAACCCTACCACTTTGCCCGACCTGGGCATCGAACCCAGGACCTCATGCCAAACCAGCTCTCCATACGTTTTGGCCGTGTAGGTATTGCAGTTTTGTAAGAAACAGCTGTTTCTCCCCAAAAACACCAACCAACCCTAACTCCTAGCATAACTGCGGTCTCAACAAACAGTATTTATTCCCTAGTGTCAAGTGTCGCGAGTGTCTATCGGCGTGTCAGCCCTCACGTAGAGCTGACAAAGCTAGCGGACACTCGACTGGAGCGCTCTCAGCGGTGTCGAGTAGCTTGTAACGAACTAAGAAGTAGTCAAGATAGGAAAGCGTGGGTGAGAAGCCTAGATTTGTTGTGTTGATTTTTTTCATCTACTATGTGAAGGTTTTACAGGTTTTGAGGAGCTCGTGGCTAAATAATAACAGCCGCTCGGGTCGATCTTTAGGTTAAGCCGTGCTTGCCTAGGTTGGTCTGTGGATGGGTGACCACCCAGTACATACCGAGTTTCCTCCGTGCCTCGGAAAGCACGTTAAGCCGTTGGTCCCGGCTGTCATTTGTAGATCTTTGACAGTCGTTAGGTAGTCAGTGGCCCAAAAAGTCTGACAACCAGTCTTACCAAGGGGTATTGTATTACCCAGTACTAACTGGGTTGGGAGGTCAGACAGGCAGTCGTTCCATGTAAAATACTGGTATTTAGCTGCATCCGGTTAGACTGGAAGCCGACCCCAATATAGTTGGGAAAAGGCTAGGCAGATGATGATGTGAAGGTTTTACAGGGTTTTTTACGTATCGTTATTGAAAGAGGAAAGGAGATTTGAAGCTCAAAGGAAATGACTGAGCCAATTTTAATAAAACTTTATACGCATAAGTAGGATACATAGGTCTTAAAAGTTGACAGAGAACATTTTCGAAAAATAGTGTTACAGCTAAATTAGACATATTTTAGATTTTCCATCGAAACAAAAATTTCCAATTATCTTTTTTTTTTAAAAGACATTTCGAAAAGTTCTCTGTCAACTTTATAGACTTGTGTATCCTGTTTAAGCGTATGAAGTTTCAGTAAAATCAGTTCAGTTATTTCGAAAAAATAGGACCTGAAAGTTTGTATGAAAAGTCCAAAAGAAACAAACGTAAATATAATGCGCGACACAAAAATTTTCAATTTTAAAATCGGTTCATTTAAATATAACATTTTGATAAATATTCATATTTTGCATTGGTGTTTTTGCCAGGGCAGCCGGGTAACATTGGGAGGGTTGAAATGTGGGTTTGACAGGAGGGCGGCAATATCAAACGATTTGCAATATTTTATAAGTGTTACGGATATTTTTTTGATACATGTTTTTTGGAAAACGGCCGTGAAAAATATAACTTTGATGTGTGACGACTTTTTCTTATATTGACGTTTGGCATACCGATATGTGGCACATCTAATATCATACCTGTAATCCCCAAAAGGGCTGGGCAGCTATGTTAAAGTCCCAATCTTTATGGTCATCATCATTTCAGCCGAAAGACGTCCACTGCTGGACATAGGCCTCCCCCAAGTGTCGTCACATTGACCGGTCCCGTGCGACTCGCATCCAGCGGATCCCGATCGCATTACGGTCAATGCAAATCAATATTTTTTTTATTTCAATGTATTAAGGGGGCGAGCTTATTGTTATCAACGGGCACGAATCAGATTCTGAGTTACTGAAAAATTAAATAACGATCTGACAGATTTATAAATAGAACCAAGGACCTGACGCTCAACAGTCGCGCTTGTGACTTCAAGATCAAACAAACAGTCAAGACAAGACAAGCCATAGCTTAAAGCATAATCAGCCTATAATGTTCCCACTGCTAGGACAAAGGCTTTCTCTGTATGAGAGGGGCACAAGACATCAACGTCATCTTCCTGGCCTTGTCCCATGTTACTTGGGGTCGGCGCAAGACGTTTTTTTCTTCCATTCTCCTCTGTATAATTTACTCCTTTATCTATACTAATATTAAAAAGCTGAAGAGTTTTTTGTTTGGTTGAACGCGCTAATCTCAGGAACTACTGGTTCGATTTGAAAAATTATTTTAGTGTTGTATAGCCTATTTATCGAGGAAGGTTATAGGCTATCAAATTCTACGCGGACGAAGGTCGCGGGCAACAGATAGTCTTTCATATCATTTCTCACACAACCCATCCATCGTTTCCTTGGTCTTTCTATCCCAACAGAGGGACACAAGACAATCCTCCATAAAACATGCATCACCTTGAAAACGAACCTACACAAACTTCCCTCCACGAAATTTCGACTCAACTATTTACAAATTCAATTCCCATCGTCCTAAACTCGGCATTCACCGTCAACCATGCAGAAAATGGCGGCATTACGTGTAACTGTCCAGAAAATGCCGGAATTACAGGGTTTTGTGACCACAGGCATTTGGGTATTCGGGATGTGTAAGCGTTGCAACCACAAGTATGTGTGTTCGTTTTTGTTGTCACTGTTCGGGTGAGGAGTAGTTGTTTTTGTAGGGGATTTGATTGAATCGAAATTACTTTGATACTCTTTCTTTATCGTGTGGTTAGTGCCTAACCTGGTGTCAGAGTTTTTTATGCGCCCATGGGCCTCTGAATTGGCTTTACATGCCGTCAAGAAATATCTCTCAGGCATGCAAGTTTCCTCAGGATGTTTTTCCTTCACCGAAGCAAGTGATAATTATACAATACGCATAAAAGTCCAAAGTCGGTTTTATTTAAGAATAAATGTCTTTAAACCTGAAATAACATCATTTTTAAGAAAAACGTTTCAGTTTGTCCTAGAATAATCTCAACGTTCAGTATAATTTCTGTGTTTTCAGGACTGTAATTACATCAAAATGGCCAACATCAGGTCCGTCGCAGTTCATAAAATGGGCTCAAGCCGCAGGAATTCTCAACGTTAGCCCATCCTTGGGTCCTGCTGACCGCAGGTATTTGTACCACATTGTTGCTTTACTGGATAGTTCTACTAGGTTGTTTTGCAAACAAAATAAAGGGTGTGTCCTTGACCTCTTTTTACCTATATAAAACAAACGCGTATCAAATGAAACAGCCTCTACGTATGACGATACATAATTATCAGTCAATGTCCAAAGCGTGTGTGTGTTTTTCCATTAGGATTGAACGCAGGTGTAGTTAGTACCCTGCATTACGTACAGTAGTACGCTTGCTGGCAAAGCCGCCCGGGATGACCGATCTGTTAGGTGAGGCGCCACTGACGCGTGCACTCTGCTCTCTCAACCTCATCGCCATTGACGTTGATTTACTCTATTGTTCTCTGAGTGAGTTTACCTCAACATAGTTGGGAAAAACCTAGGCAGATGATGTACAAAAAACTAATTCAAATATATGTCGGATCCGGTCGTTAATACGGACATAAAATGAATTGGAAAGCGCGCCTGTGTGCAGTGGTGACATCACGCGACCTACTTACCAGTCTACCCACAACACAGCGTGCTTTTACAGAGCCCTGATGTTCAACTCGAGGGAGACGACAGTCAATGTCTGATCGCGGCGGAGTTGAGACGTTTTCTAACTGTATCCGATTAATTTTGCCCCGTGTTATTGTTTTAAGTTGTAATCTCAAGTAATTAATTAGTTTGCTAGAACCAGTGTTCGCACCCAGTGCGTTTTCATAGCACGAAACCCATCGTCTGCCCACATGATGTACGAGCCTAACGGAATAAATCCTGACCTTTCCGACATATATTATATTCTTGTTTGTTTAAAATACATCTAAATTTATTTAAAACAAATTTCTTAATCTTCTCATAATTATTACTACCTACAAACATTAGCAGCATTTATCAATCATTTCCACCATGTTATATCAGTCCTTTTTACTCCATTAGCTTCATAAATCATATCAAATTACCGTTTTGGACGAATCAAATCTATTGTATCAAACCCACTCGCTAGTTTCACGCTAATAAACCTACACAAATATTTCGTGTTATATACCTACTAAAGCCGTGCTTACGTATGTACAGCTTATGTACACAACTCAGTCTTGTGTGAACATATATGTAACGTGCTCCTAAGTTGTGTATGGTTTTGTCCCAGTTTTGTACAGATATGGAGAGAAATAACATGAAATAGAACTTGAGTAAAACTATGCAAACTGCATCTTTGTGTTGAAATATTTGGACTTTTTCTTGGACTATGCATTGCCGGTAAACTAACACAGTCACGTACGGAATATCTTCCGTGATTTTCAACGATTGTGAGCTCCCGATATTTCGACGCTGTTGCAAGCGCCATGATCGAGAGATTACGTCATCGTCAGTCATCCTGTGATCATGGCACAGAACTTATTTTGTCATCAATTTCTATCAAAAGACTGCATGAAAATCGATGGACCAATAAGATGACTTCTTGGATGGAACTGGTTGGTAAACGAACACAAGGAATACCACACACTCGCTGGGAGGGCAAGATCGTGCGTAGAGCTGGATCAAGCTGGATGGACGTAGCGAAAGACAGAGAAAGCTGGCAATCTCTGGAGGAGGCCTCAGGAATTCTCAAATAAATGCAATTTATATATTTTTTAAACTTTAGTATTTTGATAAAACACTGTAAATAAGATAAATATATGGCCTTTTATTTTATTATATCTCTCAAAAAGAAAACGATGTTCAACTTAAACTGTTGAAAATCTTAAATCAATGAACACGGTCTGTTTTGGAAGTAAACATGCCCGAACAAAATTGAAATAATGAAACTGTTTAGCAATATCATAAAATAATATTGTATTCCACCGAAATTATTTCAAACAATTTTTAGTTTAGGTTTCTGAATAATTTTTGGAGCTCGTGGCTAAATAATAACAGCCGCTCGGGTATCTTAAGGTTCAGCCGCACTTGCCTAGGTTGTTCCGTGGATGGGTGACCATCCATTACATCCCGAGTTTCCTCCATGCCTCGGAAAGCACGGTAAGCCAATGGTCCCGGCTGTCATTTGTAGATCTTTGACAGTCGCCACAGGTAGTCAGTGACCCAAAAAGTCTGACAACTCGTCTTACCAAGGGGTATCGTTTTACCTAGTACTAACTGGGTTGTGTAGGTTCCGATAGGCAGTCGCTCCATGTAAAATACTGCTATTCAGCTGCATCCGATTAGACTGGAAGCCGACCCCAACATAGTGGAGAAAAGGCTAGACGACTGATGATGATGATTTGTAACTTTAAAACTGAAACATTTTCACCAAAAATACGTATGACACTAAATTCATAACAAATAGACACTAGTCAGTTGTACCTACATTTCGTGTTTACTTCAACAAAACAAGCACTATATTCGAATTAAATACAGCTTGTCCAGTGCTAATAAAAACAAATGCCTGTCTACACACGTTGGCTTGGCTGGATGGTAATTAGAGCCTGCAATGATAATGTCGTCCGCTGCACTTAATGTACAAGTGTGGCAATATTTCTGTTTTAATATTCCTACATTGGAAAATCAGTGGCGCAAAAGTCTGACAACCAGTCTTACCAAAGGGTGTCATATTACCCAGTACTAACTGGGTTGTGGAGGAGATAGGCAGTCGCTCCATGTAAAATACTTGTACTCAGCTGCGTGCGGTTAGACTCGATGCTGACCCCAGCATAGTTGGGAAAAGGTTAGGCAGATGATGTAGAATTAGATTTATTTGAAATAACCTTCTCATTAATATTACAGCCTACAAACATTTGCAGCATTTCATTTATCATTTCCACAATCATTTAGGCACATAAATAAATAATAAATTTATTTATTACTATATAAAGTTCAGATGATGGATTTATACCGAAATAAATAAATAGCGGTGGAGAAATTCGAGCCAGATTACCTAATCGGTTAAATTTATGCTGCCAAAAACCCTGAAAACGCTTCCAAGAATATCTTTGTCTAATTTATTAATACCAAGCCTTACTACCAACAATAATGTCTTCTAAAGAGCCACACTATCTCAAAGGCTTTAGAATCTTAAGATGGAGTGCCTCAGGCAAGTCAATGACCTCGGGCGACAGAGATACTCTACTAAGCTCTGGTACACCGTGGAGCATTGAAATATGTTCACCTGGCTTTTAACGAGCTTGTAGTGGGTATATATTTACTTACATAATGTAACGTTAGAACAAAATGTAAAGTGTTGTGTATATTTCTAGTCTTGCTGCATAAAATAAAAGTACTTAGTTTTTATATTTTTTTAAAGGAACTAGACAGGATTGGAAAAAGAAAGGCATACTATAACGCACACTATGTAAGAAAGCATATTACAAGTTGGACGATTATATCACTGATAAAAATGCTTGGCTGAATGCCGGTCCTGCTCCACAAGAACAGGGGCGCTCAATTGATAGCATTAAATAGTATTGTTGGAGCTGCTGAAGATTGTATAACTATCTTTGCATTGTATAGATTCAATCTCTTTTGTATTATATAGCCGCCTAGCCCATATTGTGTGAGTAGTATGTACTAGAAAGCTGTCATTCGCTGGAAACCTGCGTCTTTTCTTGACTTGAATGTGCCCTGGCGGTTAGGAGTATGTCATGCTCACTCAAATGTCTCGCTGATGGTGGCACGTGTGTCGGATCATTTAGTTCCCTTCAAAATGGTTGAGTTTAATAGTGCTGATACATGCGTCATGTTCGTGAACGGGCGCTGTCAGTTGTGACTGGTCATCTCTTATTTGCCACGGCTTATTTGAATTAATTATTTTATTTTTGAATTGTTTTTACTATGGACACTTTTAACGTACACATCTTGCTGCATCGTTATCACATAATGTACCATCTCAAAATGAATGATGTAACCAAGGTTTTGTTAAAGTATTCTGATTTAAAAGAGTGTCCATGGAGTTTCTTGCCCGTTCTTCTCCATAGAGATCTACGTTAGGGAATGGGCAACTACAGTACTTTCACAGTTTTTGTGCCTTGTGACTGGGACTGTAGCTATTTTTTACTGTTGTCTTTGTTTCGACAATTCAAAAGTGCCTGTAACTGGCCTACTTGAAATAAATGCTTTGATTTTGATTTTGTTTTTGAAAGGGTTGAAATTGGTCTTACAGTAACTGTAAAACAATGCACATGCTGAATTTACTTACTAGGACTTAAATAATGGGTGTATAAGTATCCTTAACGAAGCCGAAAGGCACTTGTTCAATACTCAATACTCAATACTCAATACTTTATTGCATTCCATAATGTATACAAGGCTGGTAGGTAAATTATAGAGAAACAATTATGGACCCTGTCGGGCACAGCAAGTTAGTTTTTAGAGGAGAGGATGAAGCGCTTTTTGTTTAAAAACATAATAATATTGAAATTATAATATTGAAATTAAGGAGTAAATCTTATATTTAGATATTTAAGTAGATATTATTTATGAGTAGATTTATATTAATTTTGTTTATTATTAATATTTCTATATTTATTTATTTATTTATATATTTATTTATTTATTATTAATAGATATTTTCTAAATTATAAATTAGGTAATTATTTTATATATTTATTTATATATTAGCTGTAATTGTTCTCCCAGTCACTGCGATATTTTTTTGTATTCAGCTGCATCTGGTCAGACTGGAAGCTGACCCCAACGTAGTATAGTTGGGAAAAGGCTAGGCAGATGGGGAGTCTTGAGAAACTTGTTTTCCCCGTTTTTGCGATCATTTTTTTTGTTCTAGACCATACCTGGGATCCTTCTAGTTACGTTAGATAATGGGGGTCACAGTTCTAACTTTTTTTTAAATACACATAAGTAATTAATGTTATACTTTACTTTAAATATCTCCACGACCCCCATACTATTTAATGCATGGTTGCATTGAAGCACAGTGTTTTGAGCGCGTTACGTGGAATCCTACCGTAAAACGTGATTTCTCACCCCAAAAAAAAACGCGTATTGCAGCAAAAATTTTTGCGTACAGTTGCTTGTTACTTAGATTTGTTTACATAATGCTTGGTTGACGGCTTCGTGAAGGGTCCTTTTACACCTTGCATAACTGGCGAAAGGTAGGCACATCTCCGTCTAATCCTTCGAGGATTACAGGCGTGATGTTATGTACGTGCTTATTACAACAGATACACGTGTATATTTGTCTAACCTTCGCGAACATTCCACCGGTAACATAGGTGTGTTTTCAGACAGAAATAATCTGACACACACAAATACTAGGTAATACGTGAAACAGCTGTCTGTTGGTCACACAGCCGGCTTAGGTTCCTACCCACACAAGCATATATCACAGCTTTTATAGGTCTTCATTAGCGCGATAGCCTGCTTAGTACTAAAACTTTAATTGATATCACCTTACGATAACTCTGTCCCTATTTGCCTTGTTTTGTTCTGTCTCCTGCTGATATAATAATAATAATTTATTTATTTTCTCGTCACAATACACATTGAGTACATATTTTTAGGGAACAGTTGGATACAGTAGGTATATTGCGGGAGACTGATGCCTAAACTAGGCTTAGGGCCTGTATTTCAGGACACCAGGTCTCCACCCTTTAGGTTACATAATATTCCAAATCAGACAGTGGTCGCGAGTCAGTTAACAATTATTAAAATGATTCTAAATCTATATAGTGTTAGTATGGTTAGAATTGTGTGGAGATGAAGGAAAGTGTAGAGTGTGGTTTCGTGTAGCGAGTGACGATGTAGAAGTTTCTGTTGCCTGGACATATAAATAATATTGATGTGAAAAGTGAATTTAATAACTAATTTATTTAAATATGGGAATATAGTAATTTATTTATTTGGATATAGAGGGAAGTGGAAATTATGTTTGTTCTACTCCTCCGCTATTCTTTTCTGATTTATTTTGTTGCAGGATCCAAGACAGTTCAATTGTTTCTCTGGGACTTCGTCGAGGTCTGATGAAAATGATATCAACTCCCATTATGTTGAGAGATGGTTCGATGTTATTCAAGTGCCTTTAATGAGTCATACATGACAATTAGGTTTATAACCTTTGTGGAAACTATATTTTCGAGCTGTTTGGGGTTGAGGCTCTGGGGCTGTGGGGTCCGAGTGCTTCATGGCTTGTTTAAGGAAATTTCGAAACGCCTAGTAGACGCTTCTCGTGACACAAGGGCTGGCTTTTACCTTGGCCAGAGGCTAAGTGTTGCCATACAAAGTGGCAACGCCGCCAGTCTCTTGGGCACATTACCAGTAGACAGCGTTGAGGAGAGGATTTTCGATGCCCTTTTATAGTTTCTTGTTAGTTTATTTAATAGTTTTTAATTAATAATGTATGTAGTTAGTTTACTCTACTTAATAAATAAATACTGATACTAAGTTTAGAATAACGTTCCAAAATATGCATTAATTTTGGGCAAAGTGAGTTTTTCCATCACAAATTTCTCAGCCACTAAGTCTGGACTTGTGGCCGGTTGATGGCAATAGGCTCGCCCCCTATTGCACGAGACTTAAAAATAATTGGCAAAATGTAGGTAAACACTAAAAGCGATTTTCACCAACTGTTCTGATGAAAATTTAATGTTGTTACGAACATAGTATTTTGGTACTCATAATTTTATGAAAAAGATTCTATCTCCAACTTACAATCCTTATTTATCGTGAAAATTGCTTTTAAATTTAAGAAAGTGTATACATATTGGTGCTCGTGACTGTACACCTCTGCCTAACCATTCGGGGATTACAGGTTTGATGATATGGCATGTTTATTAAAGAGGTCAAATCAGAGAATACTTTCTTTTAGAATCAGAATAACTCAGGCGTCATTATCTTCTTACCGTTGTCCCATTCCACCTACTTGTGGTCGGCGAAACACGTTTTCTTCTTCCATTAACCCCTGTCAGACGTCACGGCATCATTTACTCCTCTCTCTCTCATATCAATCTACACACAATCCATCCATCTTTTCTTTGGCCTTCCTCTTCCTCTCCATCCATCAACATTCATATCCATCACTCAATAATAGAATAACTCAGACGTAAACGCGAAAATAAACCAGATACAGATCTATTCCGTTTTCAACAAGAAAAACAAACAAAATGGACTGCAAATGAATGTTTACATAAATGAAAATACCATCACATACGAAGGTCGTTCATACATTATGTAGTAACTATGTTAAGGCACAAGATGCGAAGTTCGTTCCCTGTATTATTTACTCTAATTGCAACTGGTTTCAAGTTCCAATCTGTTTGTAATTATGTTCACTGAAACATACAAAGAGTGAACACAATGAAGACTAGAATACACGGTTATTATTAAAAAGTAATTATGGGACATTATCGTGGACAATTATTAAAAAAGGGGAAACAATAACGTTGTTGTGTTTATATTTTAGTTTACGATTTCAGGAAAATTCTAATTGTATCTAAGCCGGTAGTTCTATTAACATCTAAAGCGTTTAATTAAGTCTAATATGGGTGGGTCATAAGTAGAGCAGTAAGTCGTGGGTTCGAACCCAGCCTGGCGCATTACTTTGCGTAAGTTATTTCATCACTACTGCTCTCAAAACGGTGAAGGAAAACATCGTGAAGAAACCGGCATGTCCTAGAACCAAAAATTCGAAGACATGTGACATCTACCAACCCGCAGTGGGCCCGCTTGGTGGATTATAACCCATTCCCTCTCATAGAGAGGAGGCCTGCGTCCCAGCAGTGGGAACATTAATAGGCTGATTATGCTTTATGCTTATGCTTATGGGTGGGTCATAACATGAGGAGCTCGTGGCTAAAAAATAACAGCCGCTCGGATCGATCTTTTGGTTAAGCCGTGCTTTCCTAGGTCGGTCTGTGGATCACCGTTGGTCCCGGCTGTCATTTAAAGATCTTTGACAGCCGTTACAGGTAGTCAGTGGCCCAAAAAAGTCTGATAACCAGTCTTACTAAGAGGCATCGTATTACCTAGTACTAACTGGGTTGTGGAGGTCAGATAGGCATAACCCAGGTAGTACTGCATAATACGATACCAAGGGGTTCCTTAAAGTAAGGGGTAAGACTGGCTGTCAGACATTCGGGTCATGGCTTACCGTGCTTTCCGAGGCACGGGGGAAACTCGGTATGTAATGGGTGGTCACCCAACCTCGAACCTAGACAAGCGCGAATTAACCTGAGGATCCACCCGAGCGGCTGTTGTTTTTTGCCACGAGTTCCTAAAAAAAACCATTACGGGCAATCAATATTCCTTATTTATTGCTCAGGTACTTACTTGCCATCACAAGCTAGTGAACGTTCACGAACAATACAAAACAGTGTCCATTATTGTAGTTTACTTCAGTATAATAACAGGTCATTAGGTCATTACCTACCTAGTCAAATAAACGTATCGATCTATGTATAAATAACCTAGCTGTTGCCCGCGACCTTCGTAGGAGTGAAATTATTATATAAAAATATAACTTCCATAATTGAATCGGATTTTGTTAACAATTTCAACGGTTTTTTTTTGCACGAAATCCTAATAACATTAAGTTACTCCTTATAACATCAGCTACCTGCCAGTAAAAGTCCCGTCAAAATCGGTTCAGCCGTTTCGGAGATTAGGCGGAACAAACAGATAGACAGACAGTTTTTTGTTATAAATACGTACATATATACTTTCATATGCATTCAGTAAAAAGCTGTTATTTTGAAACTACAAACAGACACTTCAATTTTATTTATTTGTATAGATATCGAGCATTACACCATCATCATCATCATCTGCCTAGCCTTTTCCCAACTATATTGGGGTCGGCTTCCAGTCTAACCGGATGCAGCTGAATACCAGTATTTTACATGGAGCGACTGCCTATCTGACCTTCACAACCCAGTTAGTACTGGGTAATACGATACCCAGTATATGTATTTATAACATCATTAATAATTATTTTTCAGCTCTACGTCACGTATGTTGACTACCCACTACACTACGTGTATATAATTTATTTACTCCCGGCTGACACATAATTGCTACTTATGTGCTCACTCAAGCCGTAAAAGTGTGCTCTACCGGCTAAGCTAACGTGTAGGCTGTGGTTTAAATGCTTATACCTATAATTACTTGTCATGTCTGTAGGTTTTTGTGAAATCAGTCAAATACAGGGTGTAAACAGAGGGTCTGTTTACACCCTGTATTTATATTACGAGGCCGTCAACCAAGCATTCTGTACATCAAACTAAGTAACTTTACTCAAAAAATATTGCTAGGAAATTACTTTTTTTTTGGGGTGAATAATCACTTTTTACGGTTGGACTCGATGGAAAGCACTCAAAGCATTGTGCTGATGGATGGATTGAATAGTACGGAAGTCGTGGAGGTGTTTAAAGTCAAAAATCTTCCATTAAAAACATGTATTTAAAAAAAAAAAAACTTGTGAAAAAGTTGTAACTTTGACCCCCAATATCTCCGTAACTAGAAGGTTCCCAGGTATGGTCTAGAACAAAAAAATGATCGCAAAGATGGGAAGAACAAGTGCCTTTCGGCTTCGTTAAGGGTCTATTTACACCCTTTATAACGTTGCCACTTTATGCCTCGTAGTGACAAGCAGAAGAATAGGTTCATCAGAAACTCTTAATTGAACACCACAACTAAAAGTATAAGAATTTCTCAAGACTGAATCATCTCCCTTGCATTTTCCCGACTATACTACGTTAGGGTCAGCTTCCAGTCTAACCGGATGCAGCTAAATACTAGTATTTGACATGGACCGCCTGCTTGTCTGACCTCCACAAGCCAGTTAGTACTGGGTAATACGATACGTCTTGCTAAGAGTGGTGGTTAGAATTTCGGGCTACTGACAATCTGTAACGACTGTCAAAGATCTACAAATAACAGCCGGGTCCAGCGACTTGACGTACTTACCGAGGCACGGAGGAAACTCGTTATGTAATGGGTATTCAAAAACCTGAAAGCAATATTACATCTACTCTTGCTTCATCAAATATCTTACAATTTTCATTTTAGAGATGAATACAAGCGAATCCATTTCTGAAGGCAGGTAAATACAATACCTTTATTGGATCAAATAGGTCGATTCGTCTATGCACGTACGACGTTGTACACTCAGTATAATTGAGGTTGAATTAATAATGAGCTACAGGAACTGTGGTAAAGCAAATTGCCTTCACCAAACTGCGCAGCTATCGAATTAATTATAACCTTTAGAAAGGTCTTTCGAAGACTTTTATTAGGTAAACTTTAACGTACTGTGTCATTCAGTAATCGTCTTAAGATTATTGTCTTATTAATAAACAAGTAACATTTAATTAAAAGTATCAAGAAACCCGATTACAAATTAAATTATGTACCTATATGTATATTTATAATGTCTTTTTAATTTCCTTCATTTTGATAAAATTGTTGAAAAAAAGAAATAACGACTTACAATTATTTAGCGCCGAAAATCAGCCATTTTGTTTATTTTTTTTTAAAACACCTGTCCAAGGACACTTGGTTTTTTGAGACGAATGGTGTTTGGGACTCCAAGCACGGCTCCAGGTACCTACATAGTTGAAAATATTTTGCATACTGTTTCAATGCATTAATATGCTGCCGTTATGTTTTTTTGAAACGAGAAGTTTTTACTGCCGGAGCACTTATTAAACACCGTAATATGAAAACATTGTCATAACGAAATAGAATAGTTTTAAAAGAGTACCATGTAGTCTCATGTAGGAAACAACCAACCCGACACGTGCACCAATCTTTTGACGTTTCGTAAGTAAGTAGTAGTAGAAGTAGTAGTATAGTGGTGTGTAGTGGTGTGTAATAGTGTGTAGTAGTTTGTTTCGTTTCGTAGAAGTTCGTTTAATTAATTATTACTAACACTAGTCTGGAAGCTCGCAATTCAAATATGGATGATGGTAGACTTGCGGGTAAGTCGCGTGACGTCACCACCAGCGTACTTGCGATGCATTTTATGTTCGTACTAATGACCGAATCCGATAAATTTATAAGTGCCTATTAGGTTTATGTAAATTAAATAATTTTGCTTTGATTTAAAACACCGTGGGGAAGAAATCCCGCCAATTGGTAAAAAAAAATTAACAACAAGAATATTGACTAAAAATAGCCCCAGTAATATAAAGAATCGCTCGTAATGCTTCGTATACAGTCGGGAATACGTCGGCTAGTAATTTCCTGTGGATGCCGCTAAAGAGACCGGAGATTGAAATGTGACGCGGTGTTAACAATAGCGTTTGCTGATATCACGGCTTTAATGTTCTATATTTAGAAAATCAAATATTACCATTTTTACCATTTTGGAATATTCTATCGCGGCTTTTAATGTTAAATATTATTTATCAAAAGTATTTAATTTTGAACGAAATTGCTCTTCAAATTCAAATTTATTTATTATTAGCTTACACAACAGAATACTGACAGGTTTAACAGCGGGTCCCAAACTAGGCATAGCCTGTATCTTGGTGACCCAGACAATACACAAGGTTAAAAAATTACAATGTTCTGCCAGCGCAAGAAAAATAGCTTAGATTAAATTAGCAAAATGTGATCAAAGAAATATAACAAAAAAAAAACTAATAATTAATTATATTGAAAATAAATTAAATTAATAATAAAAATGTGACTGCAGAAGGAAAAATTAAATAAGGTAATAATTTATAACATTGAAAAAATAAAATATGGATAAATACAAAAAAAAAACTGTTGAAGTGAGTAAGTGTGGGGGTGTGGGGTGAGTGAGTGTGTGTGAGTGATTGTGAGGGTATGTATTGCATCTTAGTGTGGGTGGGTACTGGGTATTAACTAGAGCTCTTACATAATTTGATTTCAATGAATATATTAGGAGATATCACAGTTTTAGAATAACTCCGTAGCAAAATAATGATCAGGTACCGCGCGTGCATTTTCATTATGTGGAATGATGTGTGTTAGAATTGTACTACAGATGCCTGCGACCCACTCTCTCTAACCCTCTCTCTCTCTCTAATGTGACGCAGACGAAGTTGCGCGGGTCTGCTAGTGTTTCATATTTAGCATTATCATAAGCAGCAGCCTATAATGTTCCCACTGCTGGGACACAGGCCTCCTCTCTATGAGAAGGAATGGGCTTAATCCACCACGCGCCAGTGCGGGTTGGTAGATGTCACATGTATTCGAATTTTTATGGTTTTCTCACGATGTTTTCCTTCACCGTTTTGAGAGCAGTAGTGATAAAATAAATTACACAAAGTAATGCGCCTGCCTGGGTTCGAACCCACGACTTACTGCTCGTAAGTCAGGACCGCCACCACTGGGCCACCGCTGCTCTCATATTTAGAACGTACCTAATCAAATATTTTAGACTAGCTTTTGCCAGCAGCTTCGCTCGCGTTAATTTAGAATTTGCCAATCATTTCGGGTTGTACTCTGCTTGTAATAATGTAATCCACTTATGAATCGAAAGAGACGTGGCGCCATCTATTATCATAAGAACGTTATTGTTGTTATCCTCGGGAACAGTACTTTTTTTCGGGATGAAAGGTACCCTGTGTCCGTTTCTGTACACCAGACAAAATACATACAAAATTTAAGGATGTTCGGTTCAGTGGCAAACAAACAAACTTACTTTCGCATTTATTAATTAATTTTACTATAGTATAAGTATGGATCGGTTGTCGTTGTATGGGCATGTGTTGCGGAGGAATGACGAAAATGTTGTGAGAAAAGTTTTGAGTATGAATGTGGATGGGTATACGAGTAGAGGAAGACCAAAGAAACGATGGATGGACTGTGTAAAGAATGATATGGCAAGAAATGAGGTGTCTGATGAGATGACGAGTAATAGAGAAGTATGGAAGAAGAAGACATGCTGCGCCGACCCCGAATGAATTGGGATAAGGGCAAGAGAATGATGATGAGTATAAGTATGGATTAAGTATGGATTTTTATCGCTTTGGAATAATTTTATGTTTTGATGATCTTGTCATGCTCAAAATAACTTCAATAAATGGTGTATTCCTCACAGTTTTCTTGTGTATTTTCTTGCCATGGACATGTTTTACCTAAGTTGTACTTAAACTTAATAATAAACAATACATACAGTTACTATTGGAGTTTCCTGACAGCTGGAAAGTCATAATTACCTGGAATAAAGACAAAAATAATTAACAAAAGTTCTTACGATACGTAGATACTACATAAAACCTCGAATTTTTAATCTACTAGTCAGCTAAGACATTAAATTTGACAAGAAAGAAATGATAGGCACCTTATTCCTCGAAGGTTTTAAATAAATACATTTTAAATTCATTTATTCAGGTAATTTACACTCATCGCCATTATTGATCACAGCATAATCACACTACAAACACAAATAATTATAACATGCAAATGCATGCATGCATCATGCATCATGCATCATGCATGTGTTCATGCATTTCTTATTACGCATGCATTTGTTGTTTTGCAATTAGCACAATTTCCAAATTAACCGGATTGGAATTAGTCTTCAAAAAAATCCTGAGCTTTACAAAAATAATTTTGTTTCGCCACCACATTTAAAAACTTAAAGTCGTCAACTATAATAAAAAGGCATGAAAGTTGGAACCAACGTAACCCTTCAAAAGCGAGCTTAAACATAACGCGCGCAAATCTACATAAAGACAAACATTTCACGCTAAAAATAAAAATATTCTGGACGGTATCAGATGGTTTCCACGAGAACTTGTAAGAGTCAATTATAAGAAATGGGTCACTAGGCAACGGATAAGCTTGCAGCCAGAGAATAGATAGGTACAGAAGGCCAGTTGCATGCAATGAGCTAAAACACACGCGCACGTAGACACGCTTCACGAACAGCAAGTGCAATCGCACTCACGACTGTCATTTGCTTGAGATCTCCACGCACACATAGATACGCTTCACGTACAGCGAGTGCAACCGCCCTCGCGATTGTCATTTGTTTGAGGTCTCCACCCACACATAGACACGCTCCACGTACAGCGAGTGCAAGCGAACTCGCGACTGTCATTTGTTTGAGATCTCCACGCACACATAGATACGCTCCACGTACAGCGAGTGCAACCGCCCTCGCGATTGTCATTTGTTTGAGGTCTCCACCCACACATAGACACGCTCCACGTACAGCGAGTGCAAGCGCACTCGCGAATGACATTTGTTTGAGGTCTCCACCCACACATAGACACGCTCCACGTACAGCGAGTGCAAGCGCAATTGCGACTGTCATTTGTTTGAGATCTCCACGCACACATAGACACGCTGCACGTACAGCGAGTGTAAGCGCCCTCGCCACTGTCATTTGTTTGAGGTCGCCGTACGTACGCGTCTATGTGTGCGTGCGCCAGTTTGCACACGTTGTATGGAGCTGGACTTCTGCACTATCTATTTTGTTCATGCAACCTGTGGCCCGTTCACACTTACTGCCTACGTTATTTTTTATAGTACGGGTTTTCTTTGCGTTTTATTTTCACTTCGGGGCATTCAGTGCTTTCTGCGCACTGATCACAAAACTTTTTGTATTTGTAGAAATGTTTTTTTTATGGTTTGTTATGCTCCTATCAAACCAAATGCATCCGAATGTAATACAATGACTTTCTTGTTATTGCGGCTGCTGAAACTGTGGTAGATCCCTCGGCCAGCCAAAGTGTTTTTGAGTTTTCCATTTAAAACATTCTCATTAGTCGTCAAGTCCGGATTTTTGCCCAATTAAAGGCAATAGACTCGCCCGTTTTGTATATACAGGGTGGAAGCGACATTGGCGCACAAACAGTTACCACGTGTTCAGCACTTCATTCAGAATCCCTCCACATAGATTTTTTTTCAAGGATAGTAAAAAAAATAGCTTCTTCCTACAAAAGTGCAATACCTACACGGTCAAAATGTATGGAACAGCGGTTTTTTTTAATTACCGATGAAAAAGTCTGTGTGTGTGTAACCGTTTGTGCTTCGATGTCCCTTCCATCCTTTCCTTGTATTACTTAAACTACTGCGGACAAACTATAGATACCTCAAACTATCCTTTCGGGAATACAGATGTGATATTTATTTTTTAGGCTCTTTCATCAACAAAATTTGTTGATGTGTTGTTGTGATAGTACTAACTGGCTTGTGAAGGTCAGACAGGCAGTCGCTCCATGTAAAATACTGGTATTCAGCTGCATCCGGTTAGACTGGAAGCCGACCTCAACATAATTGGGAAAAAGCTAGGCAGATGATGTGTTGTTGTGATGTCTAGTAGTGAGACCGTCGGATTGCCAAGTCAGGTCTCGAATTCGAACCCAAAACACGCACCTCTGATTATGTGCGTATTGTAAAATTATCACTTACTTCGGTGAAGGAAAACATCGTGAGGAAACCAGCATGCCTGAGAGATATTTCTCGACGACTTGTAAAGCTAAGTCAGAGGCCCATGGATGGCATAAAAACCCTGTTAGAGTATAGTTTGGCACTTGCCACACGATAAAGAAGAAGATTAACAATATCCCAGAGACCAGTAACACTGATCAAAATATCTTCCTAATATTTAAAGTACTTACACAAACAAACCTTTGAAGGGACACTGGTCAGAACAGATAGGTACCAGCATTTTTATCTTGGAGAGGACTCGTTAACCGCTCTTGGGTTGAGTGTCGGACTGTCGGTACTTTCGACCATTATCCACCGGTTGAGTGAACGATTGTCCCACATTATCTACAGGGTTGAAGAGGGTTTTAATACGGGAGGGTACTTATAAGAGTTTTTTTCTGCTATTGAGTGCTGGTGTGATGATTTAGACATAGAGGTATGTTTTTGTGATTGTTGTAAGTTGAGCAGTGAATACTAAAATCTTGTTATTATTTTAAGATGATACTTATCACTTCATGTTTTAGCCTTTTTTTTTCCACAGAAACAATTCATGTTGTCGACAGAAAAAAATGTGTCTAAAAAAATATTTAGTACCAATGCCTTTTTGACTGCGTCGTTGGACACAAGCGCGACTGCTGAGCAAGAGGTTTAGCGTTCGATTCCTGGGTCGGGCAAAGTGTTATTAAGTTTTTCCATCAGGAATTTCTAAGTACCACTAACGGAGTCTAGGTCTGTATCCGTTTGATTGCAATAGGCTCGCCCCCTATTACATAGGAACTTAAACATATCTGGCGTACGTATCTGGCGTTAGTGTACTATTAGGTACACCTCTGCCTAACCCTTCGGGAATTACAGGCATAATGTTACGGATGGTATGTCAATTCCGTTTTTATTTTAATTTCTTTTTATAGTTCTATTATTCTACTCTCGGCCGCGCAGATTACGGCCATATTCTCGCGCACTTGACCTTTTTAAAGGATAATTATCAAAAATAGTGGGTTTTGGCACAATTTAACCTTATTTTAAATTTGATAAGATCGCTTTTCATTCATTATTTCTAGAAAACCAACCTTTTAAGGCATATTATTTTTGTTGCTACTTATTATCAAATACAAAAATATTTTAGGAATTTATAATTGTATTAATAATCTGCTAGCACGTTAAGCCATTGGTCCCGGCTATGATTTGTAGATATTTGTTACAGTAAGTATTCAGTGGCCCGAAAGTCTAACAACCAGTAGTAGTCCAAGGGGTATCGCATTACCCAGTACTGACTGGGTTGTGGAGGTCAGATAGGATAGACTGGTATTCAGCTGCATCTGGTTAGACTGGAAGCAGACCCCAACATAGTTGGGAAAAGGCTAGGCAGATGAAGGAATCTGCTAGCTTGTGCCTATTATAATACTGGTAATCGGAATCGGTTTCCAATAACTGTTTTCCAACTACCCACAAAGTTCCTGAAGCGGGTAAACTAATCCTGAAAGTTATGAACTTGTGAGCACTTGATCCAGCTTGTTATAAGCTTAGCTAACTTGGAATATTGTTATATCTAAATAAGCTATTGAAGCTTTATCCTTAGTTACAGGCAAGAGTATTAAAAATAGTTTTTACAGTGCTTATTACTAGAAGCTTTGCAATCTAAATTATCGTAATGAGATTGAAATAATGAGCAAGTTTAAAGTGCAACTCTTCAGCGCGGAGTCCTGGGTTCGATACTTGGGTTGGACAAATTGTAGTTGGATTTTGTTTTAGGAAAATCTTAGTAGAATCCCTAGCGTCAACATTTGTGCTCAGATAGTGTGAGTAGTTATAAATCCGCTAACTCGATTCGATAAATAAAATTAGCAAACTAAGGGGTATAAAAGTATCAACGGTGTAAAAATAATCTTAACGAAGCCGAAAGGCACCATTCTTTCCGTCTTCTTGAAACTTCTATTTACGGAGATATTAGGGGTCAAAATTTTAACTTTTGACAAGTTCCAGTTCAAATACATAATTGTATCATATGTATAACTTTACTTTAAATACCTCCACGACCCCTGTATGCATCCATCAGCCCAGTGTTTTGAGTGCGTTCCATTGAGTCCTACCGTAAAACAAGATTTTTCAACCCAAAAAAAGTCATTTCCCAGCAATAATTTTTACGTAAAGTTACTTAGTTTGATGTACAGAATACTTGGTTGACAGCTTCATTTAGGGTCTTGTTACACCCTGTATACTTTCCTATGCATCCAGTAAAATTCTGTTATTTTCAAATTACAAACAGACACTTCAGTTTTATTTTTTGTATGTAAAGACTACCTTCTCCGTCCATAACCTTACAGCAAGAGCTTGTAAACCTACATTAGTTTCCTTTCAAGTCCATATTACGAAGTTTGAACACCGGTAACCATATTAACTGTAACTAGTCCTTATAAATGCACTAACAGCGCAAGTTATTCAGTTAATGCTACCACAAAACTGAGTTACTAGTTTAAAATTAGTTTTCCTGTAGCTAGAATATAGGACATGCATGGAAAATGGTATGAAGAAACTAGAATCATGGTTTTATATAAGGTCCCATTAAAATAGATGGACAAACTTTTAGGAATCATTCAGACCAAAAAATAAGAACTATGGTAAAAATAATAAGAAAACTCTTTAGATACTTACAAGAAAAAAAACAGCTAACAAAAATACACTAAAAATGTTAGTTACCCAATGATTTTAGGTCAAAATAAATCACTATAAGCAAATAAAAAAATTGTCCATCTTTTTTTATGGGACCTTATACAGGGTGTAACAGAAAGTCAATTTATGAAAGGATATGCTGCAGACCATAACTGAACAACTTCCTCCATGGGACAGCAGCTGTCCCATACATTTGAGTCAAGTAGGTATTGAAATTTAGTATGAGACAGCTGATAATTTTTAGACTGCTTTTGCTGAGTTTAATGTGTCATACTTAAACACTAAACTTTAAAAATGTTTTGGGATGGTTTCTTTTGACATCCAATAATAAAAAAAATCCAATTTATTAGAAACCTTATTGTCATTCCCCAGATAATAAATAGCTGGAAATTAAGAGCAACCTTGGTTTCCAAGCAAACGTATTTTATACGAACGATTCAAATAAAACTCTAACTAGACGTGAGAGATATCGTTTGGCATGTAACAGTGGATTTGAATAATTCATTGTAGGGTAACAAATGTAGGGATGCGATAAGGACTTTCCGTTTTTGTATGAAAATTTTGAATAATTTGAGCGAATTAGGGTTCGGTCAAACCAGTACGGACAAATTCCGGTCTGCACGCAAAATCCGGACACCGATAGGTACTTCAGTATAATATTTTTCAGTGTGCTGCGTCGGAATTAGTCTGCACCAGTATTATAGAAACTTTAATATGGATTACAGTAAAAAGGCAAGTATTAAGTATGTCGGATAAGTCAGGATTTACTCCGTTAGGGTCTTACATCATGTGGGCAGAAGATGGGTTTCGTGCAATAAAAATGGGTGCGATACACTGTTTCAAACAAACTAACAAATTACTTGAAATTACAATTTAACACAATAACACGGGGCACAATGAATCAAGTACAGTTCCAGGACATCTCAACTCCGCTGCGATCACACATTGACTGTCGTCCTCACCTCGAGTTGTAAACATCAGGGCTCTGTAGAAGCACGCTGTGGTGAGGGTAGACATGTAAGTAGGTCGCGTGACGTCGCCATAAGCGCACTTGCGATTCATTTTATGTCCGTACTAATGATTAGATCCGACAAGTATATCTTCAGCTTTTATACTTGCCCGTAGTTAGACAAAATACGGGGTGGAATAGACAGCGTCGCTAAAACTATTACCACGTATTCAGTACATCATTTTGAACCTCCACATAGAAATTTTTCGTCGGTATTAAAAAAAACAGCTGTTTCCTACAAAACTGCAATTCCTACACGGTAAAAATGTATGGAACAGCTGATTTGAAAAAAAACCGGATTGAGTGTTCAGAATGATGTACTGAGTACGTGGTAATATTCATATAAAACGTCTTACCCCTAAATGGAAAAGAAACAGCAACCCTTCGAACTTTAATAAAATCAACCTTTTCTTTAATAAAACTCTCGCAACTATAACATAAAACAACCCCAACTAAAGTAATAAATCAACTGCGACAAACTACCCGTCAAATGCACAATAAGTTCCAGAACAATGGCTACGTGTAGCTGTAGCCGATCTGCTACGGCGTAGCGATCGTAGCACCGTAGCACCGTAGCGGGTCATTGTTGAAGCCGGGTCGGTATTTAATTATATCTCGATGGTTCTAGGTATTAATAGCGAAATCATTTAATATGGAACAGGTTAGAATGTACTATTATTATAGTTCTGTAAATTTACCTGACCTGATCTCGGAAAGGTCGGTTGCGTATTCGCTACTGTAGTGCGTGTAGTGATGTATGAACTTCAACGAAGCAAGGGGGTCTGTAAGAACCGCAGCAAGAGGTGTTCTAGAGTAGGGATATTAATATCCACCTTCATGGGAAAAAGTGTTGTGAATTTATGTTTCAGTTTTGTAAATATTTTTATACATATACAACATTATTTTTAATACATGCGAAATCTGAATATAGTTTGTTCAGAATAAGTAACTGAATCGATTTCAATAATTTGTAACCATGATATTTTTATACCAAAATAAAATAAAAAAGGCTACAAGTTGGACACCGAGTGATAAGTACCTATCGAGATCATTTATTATCAATAAGCTCAAGACGACGCCGCAGGCGCGCGCGCAAGCGCACCGCGTGGTGACCCCGATTTTGTGCGGACAACCAGGTAACAGAAAAAGCTTATAACTTTGTGGTTTTTCATGATACAGTTTTGAAATTTTGTACATAGATTATTTACATAAAAATACTAGACACTTGTTTCAGGTTTTGCATATACTAAAACTAATGTTGTATATTTCGTCTATTTTCTCATAAACCGTTGTAATTTCAATGTAAAGTTTATTACGCTGAATTAGACCTAATACCCGGCCATCTTTTAGTAATGGCACAGAAAATTAAGAAGTGAAACGTACTTCTTCTGGGCGTATCATACGCCCACTTTTGTTTCATATTTATCACAAGCACTTGGCCCGCGGCCTCGTCCACAAAAATTAAGATAACTCGGCTAATATGCATGACATAAATATAATTTATAGCCTATAAGGTCTAACTATTCATACACGAAATATTTTCAAGGAATCATCTAACGGCTATAACAAAGCCATTTCAAGGGTTTTTTTCTGAGTATATTTTTTTATAAATAATTTAAAATTACTTGACCCACAAATTAAATACTGGCTCCTTATTTTTAAGCATCCATTACGCTAATTTACTACGTCGTATTTACCTACTGTCATTGTTAGAATATGGGAGTAAAGGTTTTATGCAAAAAGTCTCAAAAAATTTTAGAATTATAATAATTTCGTAAAGAAAAAAAAACACCCAGATATTTTTTTTTTTTCGTTGCTATGGCGACTTTACGACTTATAGAAGTTACTCTTAAAATATTTTTTGTATGAAAAGATAGACCTTATATATAGCACGCACAAATAATGAAGCTTTCTGCCAGTGAAATAATTTTTAGAGTTTGATCATTCGTTCCGGAGATTACCCCTACATTCAAAGTGACAAAGTTTTACCTCTTTATAATATTAATATAAATTATTCATTAAGAGCGTTAACGTCTTACGGCATTTCATACAAAATTTCAAGTGATTTTTTTTCGAAATGACTGAACCGATTTTAATGAAACTTCTTACGCATAAGCAGGATAGATAAGTCTAAAGATTTGTTAGATAACTTTTCGAAATGTCCTTAAAAAAAAAGATAATTGGAGTTTTCTGTTTCTATGGAAAATCTAAAATCAGTCTAATTTAGCTGTAACACTATTTTTTTTTCTCTTCGTTTTTAATGGCAACGGGAAGTATGAAATAGGTAAGTGACTCATTAAGATCAATAAATCTTACCTTTTAATATTACCTACTGCAATACGTTCCGAGTTCAGTGACGGTCGACCAATTTTCAGTCTTATGACTTAGGGCATAAGGGTAAATGTGGTGAACCCTCAGTGCGCTCGGTAGTACCCACACATTCAATAATGTCTCCCACAAAATTACCGTTACTTCATGTAATAGAAATCGAACCACATTAACTAGTTACTATAGCAATGTTCGCAGATCGTTTCCAAGCGAATCTCTTGAATTATTCATTTTGAAGGCTAGTGTACAGGAGGAGAGTCTCTCGTCTGAAGTAAGCGAGTTTCGTAAGGAGATTAAAAATTGAATTGTGTAAACAGTACGTTTCGTACTCATAATGTCGAAAGGTGAGAATAGCCTAACCTATGAAATTGGATGCGATATGAAGCGCGAATGCTATGCGTGTTATTCTGGGTTCGATTCCCAGGTCGGGCAAAATGTTATTGAGTTTTTCCATCCGGAAATTTTCAGCAGCAGTCACGGAGTCTGAATTTGTGCCCGGTTGCTGATAATAGGCTCGCCCTCTTACATGGGACTTAAACATAAGTGGCGAAATGTGGGTGTACTATTAGGTACAGTTCTGCCCAACCCTTCAGAGATTACAGCCACTATCACCATCTACCTAGCTGTTGATGCTGACTTCCAGCCCAAAAAGATGTAACTGAATACTTACTAAAATTACTTTGAGCGACTATAAATCTGACCTCCACAAGCACAACCTAGCCACTGGGTTTAAAAAATACAAATTGGAATAAAAAAAAGGATTTCGGTTGATTAAAACAAAGTTCAAAAAATCGTCAGACGATTTGACCTAATCGTAGCATGTTTTTTTTTATTGTGTGATTGTGATTAAGTATCACTTGAAAGTTTTACTTACAAAACTCGCGTGGACATTCTCGCCTCACGGCGGGCGAGTATCTCTCCTCGTCTAAACGAGCCTTTAATGAACGTATACGGCAGCTTCGAAGGCAAGGAGAATTCTAAGTGCTATGTACATCGTATAGACGTACTAAGTACATATATAACATGGTTTAGTATTCCTTTATAGGTACTAATTGCTGGAAGCGGTGAGCTGTGGCGGAAAAGGAGTATTTGAAAGTGATGTTTTGATTTTAGAGGTACAGTCAAAGTTTGGTAAGTGACTTGCTTCGATAGAATGATAGTTTTTTTGCATTCTTATATATTACTCAGTAGGGTTGTTTGTAAAACACCAACAACCTCGCCGGAGTAGATTACTAACATCATAAACACATTTGTTCTACGGCTTTTCCGAAAACAGACAAAAAAAAAAACGACTTTTCATACAAAACTCGATCAGCTATTCGGACATATGTATGGAGAGTTGAATTTTTTTTGTCTGTTTTCGGAAAAGTCGTAGAACAAATGTTGTTGTTTATGATGTTAGTAATTTACTCCTGCGAGGTTGTTGGTGTTTTACAAAAAACCCTGTATATTACTCAGTAGTCTTTGGCAGAAAACCGCATGTATTACTCCTGCGAGGTTGTTGGTGTTTTACAAATAACCCTGTATATTACTCAGTAGTCTTTGGCAGAAAACCGCATGTATTACTCCTGCGAGGTTGTTGGTGTTTTACAAAAAACCCTGTATATTACTCAGTAGTCTTTGGCAGAAAACCGCATGTATTACTCCTGCGAGGTTGTTGGTGTTTTACAAATAACCCTGTATATTACTCAGTAGTCTTTGGCAGAAAACCGCATGTATTACTCCTGCGAGGTTGTTGGTGTTTTACAAATAACCCTGTATATTACTCAGTAGTCTTTGGCAGAAAACCGCATGTATTACTCCTGCGAGGTTGTTGGTGTTTTTCAAATAACCCTGTATATTACTCAGTAGGCTTTGGCAGAAAACCGCATGTATTACTCCTGCGAGGTTGTTGGTGTTTTACAAATAACCCTGTATATTACTCAGTAGTCTTTGGCAGAAAACCGCATGTATTACTCCTGCGAGGTTGTTGGTGTTTTTCAAATAACCCTGTATATTACTCAGTAGTCTTTGGCAGAAAACCGCATGTATTACTCCTGCGAGGTTGTTGGTGTTTTTCAAATAACCCTGTATATTACTCAGTAGTCTTTGGCAGAAAACCGCATGTATTACTCCTGCGAGGTTGTTGGTGTTTTACAAATAACCCTGTATATTACTCAGTAGTCTTTGGCAGAAAACCGCATGTATTACTCCTGCGAGGTTGTTGGTGTTTTACAAATAACCCTGTATATTACTCAGTAGTCTTTGGCAGAAAACCGCATGTATTACTCCTGCGAGGTTGTTGGTGTTTTAAAAATAACCCTGTATATTACTCAGTAGTCTTTGGCAGAAAACCGCATGTATTACTCCTGCGAGGTTGTTGGTGTTTTACAAATAACCCTGTATATTACTCAGTAGTCTTTGGCAGAAAACCGCATGTATTACTCCTGCGAGGTTGTTGGTGTTTTACAAATAACCCTGTATATTACTCAGTAGTCTTTGGCAGAAAACCGCATGTATTACTCCTGCGAGGTTGTTGGTGTTTTTCAAAAAACCCTGTATATTACTCAGTAGGCTTTGGCAGAAAACCGCATGTAAAGAAGAGTGGAAGGCTGTAGGGGAGGCCTTTGCCCAGCTGTGGCACTATATAGGCTAATTAAAAAAAATCTTTGCCGTCACGAAAGCTGGTTCGAGGTCACACAGGAAAAGAGCACCTGGAAGAATATGAGGGAGGCCTTTCGCCAGCAGTGAGACATACAAGGGAATAAAAGATCTTTGTAACATAGATGGAAAAATTACGTATTGATAAAAGGGTACGTAAAAATCAAAGTTACTATGGCTGTAAATGACAAAAGATGAAATAAGAAAAGTTTTCATTCTCTCCTTTTTACCCGACTACGGCAAAGAAAAAATGAAGTGTTATGATTTTTTCGTCTTCTGTCACTTCTGTCACATTTTACCTATATTCTTCAAAAATAGAATACTCTTTTTTTAATATTTTTTATACGCAAACCCTGCTTAGGGAACTACAGATGTTTTTAATATGGAAAGAAAAAAAACATTTTTTTTTTAATTTTATTTTTTTTCTTTCCATATCAAAAGCATCTATAGAATACTCTTGTTAGCAGATATAAAAACAAAGCAGTACTTTCTCACACATACTTCTTCAGAAGGACGCCTTAGTGCTTCTTGAGTACAAGCGTAATAAAAAAACTACATAAACTACTACATAACGATATGTTAGCATACATAGTAGCATATATAGTGGTGCAGTATTTCTTTCCTTCTGTCGACATTTACGACTTAGACGAGATAATAAGGATATAAATAACTTTGGCAGTCAAACGTGACTTTCTTCAAGAGGATATCTGACAAGATAGTATTTAGCTGTAGTGTTTGCTTGGATAGGTATTATGTTAGTAGTTGATACTTAAATGTAACGAATAGTGGGCTGTTATCCCAGGATTCCAATATCCCTTTGCTTAATGGCCAATAATTCTACTACAGGGACTGATGGAATGATGCACGGAGGGAATAATGTACTGAAAACATGGTAATCGTTTGTGCTTCGATGTCCATTCCACTCTGTATACCGTCTTTTTAGGGTTCCGTACCTCAAAAGGAAAAAAACAGAACACGGATCACTCGCGTGTCCGTCTGTCCGTCTGCCACAGCCAATTTACTCCGAAACTACACGACCGAAAATTTTGAATAAAATTCAAAAAATTGTTCTTTGTCTATAGATTACAGAAAAACATATAAGAAAGCTATAACAACTAATAATAAAAAATAAATTAAAGGGTCTCGCCTACTACGATGGTACGGAACCCATCATGCGCGAGTCCGACAAGCGCTTGGCCAGTTTTTTTACTAGACAGTCTTGCGTTTGGCTGCAACTCGCTGATGTCAAGCGATGATGCGGCCTAGAGTGGAGCAAGCTTGCATAGAAGAAACCGATTCACTCGAACTTTGAATAGATCCAGATAATAATAATCAGGAACGTCGTAAGCAAACCACCAATTTCTAGAGCCAAAAATGGGCCGAAAACCTATTCCCTATCAGTGGCGTTGAGTATTATAGGCTGATTCTTGTTTAATTTATGTAACACGATAGAAGACGAATAACAACTTTTCAACCAACGTACCACATCAATAGCATACCAGTCCATCTTCAGAAGTTGCGGTTAAACTGACCCGACCAGACTGACTGCGGACACCAGATTAAATGAGTTTTGAGAATGGTTTGATCTTTATCGTTTAATAAAGAGTGTAAAAATACCTTTAACGAAGCCAAAAGCACTTGTTCTCCCCGTTATTGCGATAATTTTTTGTTCTAGACCATACCTGGGAACCTTCTAGTTACGGAGATATTGGGGGTCAAAGTTCCAACTTTTTCACAAGTTTTTTTTTTTTTTAAATACATGTTTTTAATGTATTTTTTTTACTTTAAACACCTCCACGACCCGAACTATTCCATCCATCCATCAGCACAATGCTTTGAGTGCGTTCCATCGAGTACTACCGTAAAACGTGATTTTTCACTCCAATAAAAAAGTCGTTTCCCAGCAATAATTTTTTCATAAAGTTACTTAGTTTGATGTACAGAATGCTTGATTGACGGCTTCTGTTTACACCCTGTATAGCTCCTACATCTTGGTATACCCTTTTCATCACAAATCCTGTAGCATTACATAAGACTGCTCCTGACATTCAGGCAATGTCAAGCCGTCAGCTAAACTTGAATAATTCATGCGTATATAGACCGTATAAAAGCGTACTTCACATCTTTGCTTCATATTATTCTAAATATTTTGTCGAGAGAAAGTATTTCAGTTTCAGTACAAGTACGTGGGTCGTTGAGTTC
Organism: Noctua janthe; assembly: GCA_910589295.1. Classification (NCBI taxonomy): domain Eukaryota; kingdom Metazoa; phylum Arthropoda; class Insecta; order Lepidoptera; family Noctuidae; genus Noctua; species Noctua janthe. The sequence continues at coordinate 7,325,585 of OU342578.1, forward strand.
AAGGGATATTTATAGATGCCTGCTATCGTCAAGGATCAAAATTTTAGGCTTTTTAGGGTTGCGTAGCCGAATGGCGAAAAACGGAACCCTTATAGATTTGTCATGTCTGTCTGTCTGTTTGTCCGTCTGTATGTAACAGCCACTTTATCCCGAAACTATTAGGACTACACAGTTGAAACTTGGTAAGTAGGTGTATTCTGTGAACTGCTGTACGATTTTTATACAAAATTAAAAAAAAAAAAATATTTTTTTTGTAAAAATTTAGGGCTCCCCATACATGGAACTAAAAATTTCTCTCTTCATCAAACCTATACGTGCGGGGTGTCTAAAGTCTTAGTCTAGTTAGTCGTAGTTTAGGTCTAATAGTATTTAAAAATGGCATTGATGTTCCTAAAACCATTTTTTCTCAAAGTCAATCGTTTGTAGTTTATTGTTAGTTTATTTATTTTAAGTTATTTAATAGTTTTTAATTAATAATGTATTTAGTTAGTTTATTCAAATTATAATAAATAAATCGTTTGAAAGATAGTGCAAAGTGGTAAAATGTGTGTGTCCCCCCCTAATTTCTAAAGTAAGAGGAGGAATATAATTTAGGATTGTATAACGTAAAAAAAAACTTTTAACGAAATTTGGTTTAAATAAGATTTGATGTATAGTTTTTGAGTAATGGGACTTTTTCATCAAACTACAGTAGTAACTATGTTTTTCATTAACATACTATGAAAAACAAAGTTAGTTTTGCTGTTGAATGTAATACAATACAACATATGAATGAGCCTTCAAAATATTTTTATTAAATTGTTCGGTGCTGCGAAACCCTGTGTGGGTTTGAGTACGACACGCACTTGGCCAGTTTTTTTTATACTGCTTCGTTGATCTAACGTCTAGAAAGAGGTTCTATGTGCAGACTGAGGTTCTTATTTTGATCCCCGAGTCGGTTGAAGTGTTATTCGAGTTTTTATTTTTACACAATATACAGGGTGTAAGAGACAGCCCTCCACAAACTGACAGGGTATATTCAGTTCATTATTTTCAATCATAATATTCCACCGGAAGTTGTCTTTCTTTTTCAGTTCCTTTTCCTTTTTTTTAATGTAAAATTACATTCCCTGTACGGAGAACTCCATTTATGTAAATAATACGGCTAAAATCAAAAATCCAACAATGGATGTTGAAATAATCTAACGAACGACGCGTGAAATCTGCTGTCTAGCTACAGAGTTCACCGAACTCGTCGTCGAGCTTGCCGTTCGCCACGTTTTGCCACGGTAACGGTACATTGCGTATGAGGAAATTAAATAAATCAAATTTATTGGATTCTCATAACATTCCTTAAATAATTTCTTGTACCGGTCATCTTAGTATGATATACTGAATTCACCCCATCAGTTTGTGGAGGGCTGTCCCTTACACCCTGTACGCACATAGCACTTCGCTTGTTTTCCCCAAAAGATAAGGCAGTGATGTATCAATACTAGTAGAACCACATTTCGCCAGTTATGTTGAAGTCCCATGTATAGGGGGCGTGCCCATTATCATCAACCGGGTACGAATCCATTTTTCCTTTCCTTGACTTGCCTTGTAGTGATTCTCAATAGCATTCAAGATCTTTGTTAACCTATCTCGAAAGGGTGACTAGATTTTTAACGAAGCCGACAGGCATTTGTTCTCCCCGTCATTGTAATCATGTTTTTGTACTAGACCATACCTGGGAACCTTCTAGTTACGGAGATATTGAGGGTCAAAGTTCCAACGTTTTCAAACTTTTTTTTTTTTTTAAATACTATTCAATGTATCCACCAGCACAATGATTTGAGTGGGTTAAATTGAGTTTTACCATAAAACGTGATTTCTCAGAAAAAAGTCGTTTCCCAGCAATATTTTTTGCGTAGGGTTACTTAGTTTGATGTACAGAATGCTTTGTTGATGGCTTCGTGAAGGGTCCGTTTACATCTTGTATAGACTCGACCCAATACATGTCTACATCATACATACATAAACTTTAGCCTAATACTCCTTTGCCTCGTCCACGTCCATACATCAGGTCATACACGCACACCGGTTGTGAGTACTACGTACCTGACCTTTCTGAAGAACCTCACTAATAAGGTCAGTGTACATCAAACACTATTGCCTTTACCTCTTTAGTGCATAAAGTAGTTATATTATGCTTGTGTGTTTATGTTATCATCAAAGTTATCTGAAAACAGAGTAATCCTATATTGTTAGTACCTAACCTACATTGTTAGTACGGTGACTATATTACCCATCGGTAGTGGTTAAGACTGCGCCTCGTGAGTGGGTTTCCGATAATGAAGCGAGGCATATAGTAAGCCGTTTGCAGTAGATTGGTTCCTAGAAACTAGCTTCGAGGAAAGCTTCGAGAAACTTAGTCTTAGATTGTATTACTTTTGAAGTGTAATTTTTACTTCATTTATTTTTTTTTTCACCGCGTTTGTGACACCAATTATTATTCAAGCCAACGTGAAAAAATCTAAATACAAATTGCTCTCCATAAACCAGTCTTAAATTTAATTTAAACCCATCACAATTTTAATTGGTTTCCTACCTATACTAATTGGATTTTTCCCGCGGCTATGATCGTTTAAGTCGCGTGCCGATGGCCGTCGGTGTAGACGTGTTTTTGAGTTCAGACCGCGAATCGGCAAGCGTAAGGTGGGACGCCCTCAGGCTCGGTGGAGCAACGATCTTCGCAGGGCGGCTGGTAGCAATTGGATGAGAGTTGCTGAGAATCGAGTTGAGTGGCGTGTCATTGAGGAGGCCTAAGTCCAGTAGAGGACTGCTGTAGGCTGATGATGATGATGACCGCGTGACGGTTGGAAATTTCGTACTCATCATCTGCCTAGTCTTTTCCCAACTATATTGGGGTCGGTTTCCAGTCTAACCGGATGCAGCTGAATACCAGTATTCTACATGGAGCGATTGCCTATCTGACCTCCACAACCCAGTTAGAACTGGGTAATACGATACCCCTTCGTAAGACAGGTTGTCAGACTTTTTGGGCCACTAACGACTGTCAAAGATCTACAAATAACAGACGGGACCAACGGCTTAACGTACTTTCCGAGGCACGGAGGAAACTCGGTATGTAATGGGCGGTCACCCATCTACAGACCAACATAAGCAAGCACGGCTTAACCTAAAAATCGACCCGAGCGGCGGTTATTATTTAGCCACGAGCTCCTATGAAATTTCGTACTATTGGGATAAATAGTAACCTATGTACCCAGATTATGATATACCATTGAGCATTTTGAGAGCAGCGGTGGCCCAGTGGCGGATACCCCAATTTACGAGCAGTAAGTCGTGGGTTCGAACCCAGCCAGGCGCATTACTTTGTGTAAGTTATTTCATCACCACTGCTCTCAAAACGGTAAAGGAAAACATCGTGATGAAACCGGCATGTCCTAGAACCAAAAATTCGAAGCCTGCGTGGTGGATTATAGCCCATTCCCTCTCATAGAGAGGAGGCCTGCGTCCCAGCAGTGAGAACATTAATAGGCTGATTATGCTATGCTTATGCTATTGAGCATTTGGCATTAAATTGTTAGTATGAATTAAAAACAACAAAAAGTAATACCTCAAGCCCGACCCCTCACAGTCTGACCCAAAAAGCGCAAAAAAACAACATGACGTTGCAAACATAAAACATGGAACAGTCCCCTTCGTTACCATTGACTCTGGTGTTGCATGTCCGACGTCCACTCCGTAGTTTATAACCGAGACACGTACGGTTCGAAATAATAATAAACGAACAGAAGTTCCACTGGAACTTGTGGTCAACGTGACTGGTGATTTCGGAACTATAGAAAACAAGAACTTTGGTGTCATCTTCGCTAGTATAAGCCCAGACTATTGAAGAAAAGTTAATGGCGTTATCATCTGCCTAGCCTTTTTCCCAACTATGCTGATGTTGGATTCCAGTCTATCTGTCCTTCACAACTTATTTAGTATTGGGTAACACGGTATTCGTTGGTAAGACTAGTTGTCAGACTTTCGGAAAACCTAAGGGCATTATTATTTGCTAGACAAGAGTATGCTTGCAAAGTTGCTTCTGGAAATTCTGAATGCTATTTTTATCTCTTTCTTCTTTTCTTGGAGTGTAGGCCAAGTTATTTTGAAGACGGCAAAATGTATACGGTTGTTTTTGTTTTGTGTCACGCTTGATAAAATATTCATAGGTACTTACCTATTATTCCGAAACTGCTGCACTAGAACGAATAACAGGCATCTCAGTGAATAGGGTAGTCAAGTATTCAAATGCAATATAAATATTCGTGCAAAAACTATTGTTTTTAGTGTTTGTTCTGTTTTTTTTTTTACATTACGTGAATGGAATGTAAAAACCGTTTTATACGTGTTTTTAGTTTCGAAATGGAATTTAAATCTAGGTTAAAGCTTTAGGGGTCCGTGGTTTTAGCTTATTGTGAAAGTGCAGAATAGTTTTGTAAGAATAAATAGGTGTACATAAATTGTTATTTAGGTAGGTACTTAAATAGTACAATAATTGTACTATTTAAGTATGTAAGACTATGCCTAAATTATTTAGGCATAGTCTTACATAAATTATTGTATCAACAACGACCCAACTCTACCGTAAGGGCCTTGTCCAAAGCCACTACCGACACCGTCGATGTGGCTGAGTTAAGCTGAGTAATTTAATTAGATAACTGATGAGTATCATCGACACGACGTGCCTTAGAAGAAAGAATAAAACACCGGCTTCAACAAATAGTCCGTAGGTAAGTTACTTAGGCCTTTAAGTTACGAAAAAACGAGCGAGCGTTACAGTAATCGCATAATGATGTGTAACATCTAACATCTAACTTTGGTAATAAGAAAAAAATTAAATAATAATCCTCCCTTTTCACGAAATCACTCCCACAGATTGCAGCATACGCAGCATGAGCACATATTTCTTTTGTTGATTTATTATTTTGTCGATTCTTCCGTCGACAAAACCCCTTTCTACGGTGGTCATGCTACGGGGGCAGTAAAGCGAAAAGAAAGATGTTATACATCAAAAAATACTTTAGTTATTCACGTAAGTTTGAGTATTCTAATAGTAATCCGGTTTTATTAGTTATTAGAAATCCGTTCACGCTCTCACTATACACGAAAGAAATAAATAATTGAAAGATATCGTTTTTTTACAAGCTTAATATACTAGTCGGGAACACAGTAATATCGTCGTTAAATGTCAATTTGAGTGACGTCGTAAGTCTGACCCCGGGGTGAAAGAAAATATTGATACCCACTACCCATCATGCCTCCGTTATAAAAACAATCGGACATGAATGTTGTCTTTACTACCTACGGCTACATGGCTTGGCCACGAGTTACATACTCAAGTAACACGTGTTGCGACAACGAACGACTTTGGAGAAAATATTATGAGAAAAGTTGATTCGGCGTGACGATACACAAAGTTGAAACACAGTACCGTGTTGAGTCGCGTCAGAAGCGTAACATAGATTTCATACATGTATCTGTTCAAACTTTATGACGGCTCGGAAGTTAGCTGCGAGTGACGGTCTGCGCATTATACAGTCACGACGATGCGTCCTCTGCGCCACGCTGATACCTAAAATTGTATTCTGCGCAGCTTTACGTTAGATGGTCCGAGCCGACATAAAATGTATACCTGCGCAGACCATCACTCGCAGCTAACTTCCGAGCCGCCGTAAAGTTTGAACAGAAGTTAGAAACACATTTGCGCTGTGACTCAGCACCGTGCAATAATGCGTTCCTAACCATACAATAGAATGAAAGCTTCTGTCGCGACACGATGCAACACGACACAACACGAAACACGACCAGCAGCGTGTTTCTACCTTCACGCGAAGGAAAGAAATGACGCACCGCACGCGCTTGCCGCAACACACGAGGTCGTAAAAGGGGCGATAGAGTATTTTTAGTGAAGCTATTAATAGTATTGGAACGTGGTTTGTTATTTAAGTAGGATAAGGTTGAATGAAATTAGATTTTGAAAGAGAGAATGTGTTTATTCGTGTTTCTTGGCGTTTTCTTGTTAAATTGGATGTGTGTTGTCAAAAATTGCCAAATTGAATGTGTGTTTAATTTTGTTATTGTTTGATTCCTTTAATGTGTGTTATTTTATACTTATTTTAATTTAATTTGGGTAGGTAATTGTAATGTGAATGTGTAATTTTATTTTTTATTAATTATTTTAATGTACATGTGTTTAACGTAATTTTATTTTTTATATGGACTATGTCTGAAATAAATGATTAATAAAAAAGAAGTGTTAATCTCGCGAAGGTTTAATAAAATGTTTCATTATTCTTAAGCACAGCTGTGGACTGCACGGGTTCAGTATCGCCTAAAATGGTGTCATTCACCTTTGTTTCTATAATACTCCAGGCTGCGCTGGAGCAGCCAACGCCTAAATAAAAACGCAGCATTCCCTCGGATCGCGATCAATTAATAAAACTTAGGTAAGGTGACGCCGATCTTTTGCAATACTTATACGCTTGCTACGAGCTTTATTTACACGTTAAACCTTCATTTTTATCATTCTCTTGTCGTTGTGGGGTCGCAGCATGTCTTCTTCTTCCATACTTCTCTATTACTCGTCATCTTAGCAGTCTTTTTTTTATTACAAAATGGGCCTGCTCTTGACCTCGATCACGCCTGATAGAAAGCGATAGTTGAGGTCAATGATTTGTATATCACTTCCTTTCTAGCCATATCATCATCTGCCTAGCCTTTTTCCAACTGTGCTGCGGTCGGCTTGCAGTCTAATCGGATGCAGCTGAATACCTGTATTTTACATGAAGTGCCTTTTCTAGCCATATCATTACACGTTAAACTTTACCTAACAAAACGCTTTTACATGAAAAATGGACAGACAACTCTAGTTTCCCTATGAATGGCGCTGTACATACGCTGAAAGTTACTGAATTATGTACAGTAATACATACAAGCATAACCGCAACGGAGCAAAGTTAGTCAGAACTGTCCGATAGCGAAATAGTCGTAGAAGTTTCACTTTGTTTAACTCTCGGCATAGTTTGACATACTATGAGATAAAGGGTAAGCTATTTTGGTATCTACCATAATCTTTTGAGCAGGAGCTTTGCAGGAGCTCGTGTCTAAATAATAACTGCCACAAGAGTCGATCTTCAGATCACACTGCACTAGCCAAGGTCGGTCCGTGGATGGGTGATCTTCTATTACATACCAAGTTTCCTCCATGTGTTGGTCCCGGCTGTCACTTGTTGATCTTTGACAGTCGTTACAGGTAGTCATTGGCCCGAAAGTCTGGCAACTAGTCTTACTAAGGGGCATCGTATTACCCAGTACTAACTGGTTTGTGGAGGTCAGACCGGCAGTCTCTCTATGTAAAATACTGGTATTCAGGTGCTACAATAAGTTAGGGTCAGCTTCCAGTCTAACCGGATGCAGCTGAATACCTGTATTTTACATGGAGCGACTGCATATTTGACCTCATCAACTAGGTAATATAATACGGCACTCCTTCGTAAGACTGGTTGTCAGACTTTTTTTGCCACTGACCACCTGTAACGACTGTCAAAGACCAACAAATGATAGCCGGGACCAACGGCGTAACGTGCTTTCCGAGGCACGGAGGAAACTCGGTATATAATGGGTGGTCACCCATCCACAGACCAACCTAGGCAAGCACGGCTTAACCAAAAGATCGATCCGAGCGGCTATTCCATCAATATGAGAGCAAGTAATCAGAATGCTCTTATTTTTCCCCGAATTCATAAACAGCACTTCATTTCTATGAATACAACACACTCTTCATTTGCAGTGATAAAATTCAAATTGAGAACTTGGCTGTTAATCTCCGGGGTTTTCGCCAAAACCGGATCGGTAATTTATGTACGTTAAATCAATTTATGACACTTTTTCTTGGGACAACACTCGTTTATTCCGCTCATGTATAATTATGACAAAACTTGAGCTTAAAGTTTAATAATTTATCATAGAGTAACAGATGGCTAGATAAATCCTTCTTGCAAAAACTAAAATATGCTACCAAAGCATTGCAAGCACCTGTCTAGTGTACCTAATTTATGGCCAGCGAAATGCAGAAGAAACTTGTGTGTAGAATGTTACGTTTCTGCATTTGGGAATACCTTTGAGGATCGCGCTTTTCCGGGAATCTCACGTAAATTATTCTTATTTGCATCCATGTATATTCTAATGAATTCCCCGGAAATCCCTGACCGACTTATGAAACGGAAAAGGCAGTCAGGTCCAGCAATATCATACCAAAAAATGCTTCCAACAAAATACATTTCATCAACATGTCATGTTAACGAAATATCACCCCTAATGAACAAACATATAAAGTTGACGTTCTGTTGTCCGTTTTTATCGTAACACCGCAGCATATACAATGAAAGCATACTCGTATGTACATAGGGGAACAAAGTTACTTTTCGGCGTAGAAAATCTTACTTAAACACCGGGTGTTAGAGTTGAAAATCGCGTGAGGTTTGTTGTAATTGGTGAATAAAGTTTGTTGTTGTTTGGTAACCAGTAATAATGTACGATGGCTCCCATTTAGAATGTAATTAGCTGTAAAATGCATAGCAATGTTGATGCTTATCAATGGCCTGTTATTTAGGTGAATAGGGTCATAAATTATATGTTTTTGTTTACCATAATTGTTAGCTTCGAATGAAGTAGTAGCCTATAAAATATATTAACCCTCGGCGCTAGTTTAGGCATAAAATGCAAACCGTTTACGTTTGTTGGTCGCAGGATAATAATATGTTCGGCTAAAGTAGCGTGTGACGTCCTAACTACATACAGGGTGTAAACAGACCCTTCACATAGCCGTCAACCAAGCATTCTGTACATGCCGACCTCCCTACCGGCGTCAGCGTAGTTTGCTACGCTGACGACACGCTGGTACTGGCACAAGGGAGGTCGCACGAGGCGGCGGCCGAAAACATGACAGGCGGGGTAGCGATAGTCGTGGAGAGGATCCGGCAATTGGGTCTCGAGGTGGCACTGCACAAGTCCGAGGCCATGTGTTTTCATGGGCCTCGGAATGCGCCACCGTCGGGATCCCTACTGACGGCGGGAGGGGTTTCCATCGGCGTCGGGTCGACGTTGAAGTACCTAGGACTCGTCCTCGACAGCCGGTGGAACTTCGTGGAGCACTTCCGACGTTTGGCTCCCAAACTGGAACGGACAGGGGCTGCCTTCAAGCGGCTCTTGCCCAACCTGAGGGGTCCAAACGCCTCCTGCCGGAGGCTATACGCGGGGGTCGTGCGGTCCATGGCTCTTTACGGGGCCCCGGTGTGGGCGCGTTCTTTGAGGCGGCAAGCCGCCCACTACCTGAACGCGCCCCAAAAGGTAATAGCCATAAGGCTAATCCGGGGGTACCGCACGATCTCCGGCGAAGCGGCTAGCCTCCTTGCCGGATTGCCGCCATGGGATCTGGAGGCGATAGTCCTCGCACGCCTGCACGAATGGCGCGCGGAGGCACTACGTCGGGAGGAAACTCCGCTGCCGCGGCAAATTGCCGCTCAGCGGACAGACCTCCGGCGTGATCTCATGGCGACATGGAGAGAGCGACTGTCGCAACCCCGTGCAGGGCACGCCACCATAGTGGCGATAAGTCCCCTCTTTGAGGAGTGGCTAGAGAGGCGCCACGGCGCCCTCACCTACCGCCTGACGCAGGTCCTCACCGGACACGGTTGTTTCGGGAGGTTCCTGCACCGAATCGGGCGGGAGGAAACGCCCGGGTGTTTCCACTGCGAGGATCGTCCGGAGGACACGGTGGAGCACACCGTGGAGGTTTGCCCCGCTTGGGCGGAGCACCGCCGTGTCCTCGTAGCGGCGATTGGCGGCGGCGATCTCTCGCGTCCGGCCTTGGTTCAAGCCATGGTCCGGAGCGAGAGGGAATGGGAAGCCGTCACCTCCTTCTGCGAAGCAGTCATGCTAGTGAAGGAGGTGGCGGGACGTGAGAGGGAAAGAACCTCACGTCCCAGTCGCCGCGGGAGACGCCCTGGGCGTTGGGGGTCACGTGGTGGCTCCCGGCCACCGTAGGCGCGGGCCTGTGGACGGCGAGTTATGGGCTAGCTCGCCGTCCGGCCGTCTTATGACGACAGGCCGTGTCGACGGCGCGTTCGTGTTCCACGTGCGCCTCAAAGAGATGTCAGCAAATAAGTAGGGGTCCGCAAGGACCGATGCCTGCCAGGGCTGCGGGACTGTTCGAAAGAGATACCGTGGCCCTGGAATACAAAGGGCAAAGAAGGAACATGGATGGGTTTTAGTCAGTACAAGTCTGACACTCCCTTCCGCTCCGCCCAGAGTGGGGGGGGTCATTTGATGATTTCCCATCCGGAAAAAAAAAAAAAAAAAAAAGCATTCTGTACATCAAACTAAGTAACTTTACGCAAAAATTATTGCTGGGAATCGACTTTTCGATCACGTTTTACGGTAGGACTCGATGGAAAGCACTCAAAGCATTGTGCTGATGAAAGGATTATATAGTGTGGGGGTCGTAAAGTTAAAATCTTACATTAAAAACATGTATTTAAACAAAAAAAACTTGTGAAAAAGTTGGAACTTTGACCCCCAATATCTCCGTAACTAGAAGATTCCCAGGTATAGTCTAGAACAAAATAATGATCGAAAAGACGGGGAGAACAAGTGCCTTTCGGCCATGTTAAGGGTCTATTTACACCCTTTAGATAGATCAGCATCAGTTTTGTTATGAAAGAAAGAAAGAAAGAAAGAAAAAGTACTTATTAGACTCACACAGGACAAAAAACAAAAACAAAAGTTCGATGAGATCACACTCAATACAAAAATTATATAAAAACGTAAAAAGAAAACAAATTAAACTCGTACGAGGCCAAAAGGTCCCTATCTCAGCATGGTGCTGCAACATTTTTAATTATCCAGTACTAACTGGGTTGTGGAGGTCAGATAGGCTGTCCTCCATTAAAATACTAGCATTCAGCTGCATCTGGTGTGACTGGAAGCCGACCCCAACATAGTTGGGAAAAGTTTGACACGGCGCGTATCGTTAGGAGGTTCCTCTCTCAAGAGCCCTGAGCTCGGACCCTGTTCCCGGTGCCGATGGGCAACTATTTTTTTATATTTTTAAATGTTTTTTTTTTATATTACTTTGTATAGAACAATTTAAAAATGTAAATTATATGTATAGAAAATAAAAGGAAAGGAATAATGAAAAAATAATAAATAATCTTAAAGAGGTCATAATCATAGCAAAATAACTTCTTATTTACCTACAATAACCAGTTGCTTATTACAAGTAGATTATGATGTTGTTCGCTTTATCCCGTATATCTAAATGTCTATTTAAGTGTCTTTGCATGCAGACGACACGGCGCCATACTGTCTCCACCGTTTAGCTTCTGACGTCATACCATGACCGAATTTCATAGTGGCTGTGCACTCTCGACCAAAAGCTCTTTCTCTCTGTCTCTTCCGAGACGTCTCGTAAAAAACTAATACGTGACGGAGAACACCGAAGCTAGACGAGCGCTTAACGAAGCTGAAAGGCAATTTTTCTCCCAAAATTTTTTTTTTTCTAGACCAAACCTAGGGACCTTCTAGTTAGAGTGATATTGGGGTCAAAGTTTCAACTTTTTTACAAGTTTTTTTTTAATATAAGTTTTTAATGTTATAACTTTACTTTGACTATCTCCACGATTACTATTACCCGTAAAATTCAATGCATCCATCAGTACTATGTTTTGAGTTCGTTACATTGAGAAAATGCGACTTTTCACCCCAAAAAAAAGTCGTTTTCCAGCAATAATTTTTGCGTAGAGTTACTTAGTTTGATGTACAGAATGCTTGGGGAACGGCTTCGTGAAGGGTTCGTTTACACTTTCGCACTCGCCTTGCCTCGGAGTTTCTCGGCGAGAGTGTACAGTCACGAGCACCAATATGTAAAAACTTTACAATTTTTGAAAGTGTTTTTCTCCTACTATCCTGATTAAAATTTCATTTTTTTACGAAAATAGTCTTCTGGAACTCATATTTTTATGACAAAGATCCCATCTCCATGTTACAATCGTTATTTCTCGCGAAAAATGCATTTAAATTTAGAAAAGTGTATACATCTTTGTGCTCGTGACTGTACGGCCACCATTACGAATGTGTAGCGGGGAGGGTTGCGAAAGGGTTACCCATTCTCTATCGGGAACCATGCGCAACAAAATACCCTTTAGCTTCACAGTAGCGGGTAAAAAGGTTAGCATTCTTCAAAAAAGGTAACTTATTGTGCTTCGGTCTTCTTTGTAAAGTGTAAGGGCTATTTTCTCCTTTATGGGCTAATATGAGTGGTAGCAGTGAGGAGCTCGTAGCTAAATAATAACAGCCACTTGGTCTGTGGAAGGGTGACCGCCCATTACATACCGAGTTTCCTCCGAGCCTCGGAAAGCACGTTAAGCCGTTGGTACCGGCTGTCATCTGTAGATCTTTAACAGTCGTTACAAGTAGTCAGTGGACCAAAAAGTCTGACAACCAGTCTTACCAAGGAGTATCGTATTAACCAGTACTAACTGGGTTGTGGAGGTCAGATAGGCAGTCGCTCCATGTAAAATACTGGTATTCAGCTGCATCCGGTTAGATTGGAAGCCGTCCCCAACATAGTTGGGAAAAGGCTAGGCAGATGATGATGAGTGATAGTAGTTTAATGAATGTATGCAGAAGTAGACTATTACTGTTAGACGTCAGTAGGAGATTTTTCCCTTCCTTGCCTATCGAAGACAAGTTTTTGTACCTCCTAATGATATTATAACTAGAAGACGGGATATTTACCATGTTTATTGTTTAATAAATAACCCAATATCCCGTCTTCTAGTTATAATAATGTTAGTAACCATGAAAGTGTAAAATCTTATACCTCCTAATGAATTTATTTATTATTTGCATTTGTTTGTGTAGTGCTTTGTTTTATTTATTTTTGCCCTGGCGATCTTTTAATAGTGGACGCAAGCGCCACGATTCCTGGGTCTGGATGTGTTTCATTGGATATTCAGCAGTGATAGCCTAGTGGTGCGACCGTTGGACCGCCGAGTCATAGGTCTCAAGTTCGAACCCAAGACACGCAACTGATTTTGCGGATTGTATAATTATCAGTTGCTTCGGTGAAGGAAAACATCGTGAGGAAAGCAGCATGTGTGAGAGTTATTACTCGACGGCATGTAAAGCCAAGTCAGAGGCCCATGGGCGGTATAAAACTACAGAGTTTAAAAATCAGAGGTGTGTGTTATGTGGTTAGTACCTAACCTAGTGACAGCACTAGGTTAGGTACTAAAGAAGAAGAATAAGATTGGATTTTTCCATTAGTAATTTCAAGTAAACAGCCTGGAGTTGGCATCTGTGCCCGGTTGATGGCAATAGGCTCGCCCTCTATTACATGGAGCTTAAACAAAACTGGCGAAATGTGGGTGTTGTATAGATAAAATTCTGGCTAATCCTTTGAATATAGGCGAGATGTAATGTTATGTTACGTTTGATAAAAGCAGCCGATTTCCTTAAAGGCTTCTGGCATGAAAAAAATCTTTGTAAGAAACTAAAAGCAACCGATATTGGATTCCGACGAAAATAATTAATATTAAAATGGTTTTAATAATGGCTGTTACCAAGCTAAAAAGATTTTTCAACATAAAAAGAATTGCTATAAAAATTAACGAGGCCATTCCGCTCGTTCACCCTAAAGATCATAAATAATTGAAAAATGCTATACATCATTAATATTATACCAAATTCCAACGTGTAAATAAGGGTCTGACTACACTACGCGATTATGGACTCACGACGTTCGGTCGATTTCGTATAAATTAATTATGTTTCACAACGACTAATACTCCAGCTGTAAACTGCGTCATAACTGAAGTAATTTCGATTAACTACAGAATAAAGTAAATTAACTTTGTTACTATTCTTTTTTCTTTATCGTGTGGTTAGTGCCTAACCTGGTGTCAGAGTTTTTATACCGCTCATGGAACTCTACTGACTTGGCTTTACATGCCGTTGAGAAATATCTCTCAGGCTTGCTGGTTTCCTCACGATGTTTTCCTTCACCGAATCCGAAAATCAGAGGTGCGTGTCTTGGGTTCGAACTTATAACCTGTAACTTAGTAGTCCGACGGTCACATTACTAATCTTTCACTGCTTGTTTTCACCATTAATAAACGAATTAGTAGTCGCAATAATTTCCCCCATATTGATTCTCTGCGTCTAAAATTGTTTAAAATACATTGAAATAATTACACTAGTAACGTTCTTAACACATAATACAAAAGCTGATAAGCCTTTTGAGTACTTAAATGGAAATGATAGGCACCAAATAAAACATAAATGGATTTTCTTCACCAAAAATCCCGGAGTTCTAATCGCGTTAACTTAACCGTGCCAATTCTACCAAAATCGCTCCGTGTGAGTCTACCCTCTAAGGGTTCCCCAAAAGAGGGGGAGGGGGGCTGTCAGGTGGGCTTATGACGTCACAGATAAACCCCTGTTTAATGCGTCCGCCATTGTATGAAGGCAGGTTGGTATTTTCAATGAATGGTTTCGCTGTTCCATGTTCGTTTGTGCTTTTAGGGCATTTTTTTTTTCCCGAATTCATTCGCTTTTTTGCTTCAGTCAAAATTTATCTATTGTTTCGGCTTTTCATTTGTTTTTTTTTCGGGTTTGTCGTTTTGTGTTCCGCATCGTATGTGCGAAGTTCAGGCCGGTCAATTGAGTGTGAATTCTGTTTTTGAATTAGGTTTCATTGTATTCGGTTTGTGGGGCGTGAATTCTATTTTTGAATTTAGTTCTGTGGTTGGCTTTTGTTTTTTTTATGACAGTTAAAAACAACAAGATAGATGTACGTATGATGCAGTATCTGGCAATAACCATGCAGTTATTTTTATACCATCTAAAAAGCAACCTTATGTTAACAAGAATAAATTACTGTAGTTTTGACAGACTTTTTTGTGGCAGCAACTCAACAACGACCTTATTTTATTGGGAATAAAGACCACTTTGATTTAAAAAATGACCTTGAAAGGACTGTAACCTCGTTTATGTTAGAGATCATGAATGAATAAATGTAGTATGAAATCACGAGATTTGTGAGTACGTAACTATAAAGCAGTCATCATCTGCCTAGACTTTTCAGCTATGTTGGGGTTGGCTTCCAGTCTAACCGGATGCATCTAAAAACCAGTATTTTACATGGAGCGCCTGCCTATCTGACCTTTTCACAATTCAGTAAGTACTGGGTATTACGATACCCCTTGGTAAGACTGGCTGTCAGACTTTCTGGCCACTGACAACCTGTAACGAC
The DNA here is from genome assembly GCA_910589295.1 of Noctua janthe. Classification (NCBI taxonomy): domain Eukaryota; kingdom Metazoa; phylum Arthropoda; class Insecta; order Lepidoptera; family Noctuidae; genus Noctua; species Noctua janthe. Next base: position 7,340,931 of record OU342578.1, read on the forward strand.
AGTCACAGATATACAAATGACAGCCGGGACCAACTGCTTAAGAGGGCCCTTCCCGGTCCGTCTATCGTCAACGCGAGCATGGTCAAAAAGCTGCATACTAGTATTTTACACGGAGAGACTGCCTATCTGACCTTCACAACCCAGTTAGTCATCATCATCATCATCATCATTTCAGGCGAAAAACGTCCACTGCTGGACATAGGCCTCCCCCAAGTGTCGCCACATTGACCGATCCCGTGCGTCTCGCATCCAGCGGATCCCCGCAACCTTTACCAGGTCATCGGTCCACCTAGTGGGAGGCCTTCCAACGCGACGTCTTCCAGTTCGCGGTCGCCACTCCAGAACTTTCCGGCCCCATCGGCCATCCGTTCTGCGAGCAATATGCCCTGCCCACTGCCACTTAAGTTTGGCTATTCTTCGGGTTACGTCGGTAACCTTGGTTCTCTTACGGATTTCCTCATTTCTGATTTGATCACGCAAGGAAACTCCGAGCATAGCCCTCTCCATTGCCCATTGGGTGACTTTAGGCCTTCTGATGAGGCCCATTGTGAGCGACCACGTTTCGGTCCCGTATGTAATCACTGGCAACACACACTGGTCATAGACTTTCGTCTTGAGACACTGCTGTAAGTTGGACGAGAAGATACCACGCAACTTCCCGAACGCTGCCCAGCCGTGTCGGATTCGACGATTAACCTCTAACCCAGTTAGTAGTACACTTAAATATAAAGCAGTAATACATACTACTATATTTCATTACGAGCTATGATTTAATTATACACCGTGACTTTTTAGTCATGTTACAAAGGTGGTCCACTCAACGTATCCTATATAAAATACGTCTCTACCTAAGCACAATTTTTTTTTACCATCAATTATTATAATAGGTACAAAGTAACAGTACACATAATATACAAAGTAATGAGGTGAACTATTTCAGTTACTTACAAAGTTTAAGGTTAAACCCAAAATAGAAACTAACAGAATGTTCTAATAATAATTTTACTTAGGCAACACCGTTAACACACCCGTGAAAAATCCGTGTAAAAATATACACACACCCACTTTACGCACGATTGCACACACCCACTAAGAAAACTGTATCAAAAATACAGTTCTCTCACTTATTTTGACAGCATCAATTCAAATGCAACCTTATCGTTCCGAGAATAAAGGTCACTATATAGTTTTGACAGACTTGTTAGTCACACCAATGTAACATCAACCTTATTACTTGAAGAATAAAGATCAACGATTTTGATAGTGATGCATACACATACTGAATTTCCCCACGATCACACCCACCTTGAAAAAGTCTTACGTAAAAATCCAGATATAGACTTCCAATACACTTTATGGGTTTTACTAAGAAACTGATACTGTTTGGTTTAATATAAATATGGGTATAAGGAACGTTACGCCACGCCTTTGATGTGAAAACCGTTAAGGCTTCCTCACACAGGCGTTTCTAATCGCACGACAAGTCTGAGACATCGCCGCGGGCCTGTGGACGGCGAGTTATGGGCCAGCTCGCCGTCCGGCCGTCTTATGACGACAGGCCGTGTCGACGCGTTCGTGTTCCACGTGCGCCTCAAAGAGATGTAAGCAAATAAGTAGGGGTCCGCATGGGCCGATGCCTGCCAGGGCTGCGGGACTGTTCGAAAGAGATACCGTGGCCCTGGAACACAAAGGGCAAAGAAGGAACATGGATGGGTTTTAGTCAGTATAAGTCTGACACTCCCTTCCGCTCCGCCCAGAGTGGGGGGGGTCATTTGATGATTTCCCATCCGAAAAAAAAAGTTTGAGGCATCGCTATTGTTTCTTGAGTGAATTGTCGCTCGCAACTGGATGGAAAACTAGCTTAACCCAAACGTATCTTATGGCACTTGGCAATAGTGTATCTTTCCGTCAATAAAATAACTTTTCGCGTGAGTAGTTTCAGAGATTACCTCCCACATCAAAACGTACAAACTTTACCTCTTTATAATATTAGTACACATAGATATACTGTGGGACAATTTTTAATTTAGCAGCGCCTTTATTTTGTGGTAGTAATGGCGGTTATCGTAATTAAATTCTTAATACTGCACGTGTGTATGAAACCGTAAACTCGCGCGATTAATCGCGTCAGTGTGGAAGGCCTTAAGTCGCGGCAAACAACGATGGAGGGTTAAAATAATAAACATAGCAGAGACAAATATTTGGTAGTAGTTCAAAGTAAATGATCTTCGATTTTATGCGATGAGTAAATTGAAGCTCATAAAAAAATTATGATGTAAGTATTCCTAAACTATGAAATTGAAAACGTTAAATAGCTAAATTTCCTGTTCGCTTAAAGGTATGAAGAAACTGTAGAAAGGCGGTCAAAAGAAATGCTATAGGAAAACAGAACTGTGATCCTATGTCACTATGACTCAAAATCACATAATTGGTAAGGTATGTTACACTTGTACTGACAGCAGCCGGTTGGGTCTTTTTTTTTCGGATTGAAATCATAAAATGACCCCCCCCCCCCACTCTGGGCGGAGCGGAAGGGAGTGTCAGACTTGTACTGACTAAAACCCATCCATGTTCATTCTTTGCCCTTTGTGTTCCAGGGCCATGGTATCTCTTTTGAACAGTCCCGCAGCCCTAGCAGGCATCGGCCCATGCGGACCCCTACTTGGTTGCTGACATCTCTTTGAGGCGCGCGTGGACCCCCGATGCCCAGGGTGTCTCTCGCGGCGGCTGGGACGTGAGGTTCTTTCCCTCTCACGTACCGCCACCTCCTTCACTAGCATGACTGCTTCGCAAAAGGAGGTGACGGTTTCCCATTCCCTCTTACTCCGGACTATGGCTTGAACCAGAGAGCCAGTTGGCTCTTACAAGTACATTACTTTTGTTTCGACATCTTCCCGTCTATCATAAGTATATTTAAATGAGAGTTCACGAATTCGCGTCACTATGTTCTTCGAAGCCACCGAATCGATTTTAATGAAATTTTGTGAATATGTATAGTTGGTTCAAGTTTTGGACCTTATACGCAGTGGCGGAATAAAATTACAAGCTTTTTTTTATCATATAGTAACGATCATCATCATCTGCCTAGCCTTTTCCAACAATGTTGGGGTCGGCTTCCAGTCTAACTGGATGCAGCTGAATACCAGTATTTTACATGCAGCGTCGGCAGCAGTTAGTACTGGGTAATACGATACCCCTTGGTAAGACTTGCGGGCCACTGACTACGAGTAGCTGTAACGACTGTCAAAGATCTAGAAATGACAGCCGGGGCAACGGCTTAACGTGCTTTCCGAGGCATGGAGGTAACTCGGTATGTAATGGGTGGTCACCCATCCAAGGACTGTCCTTGGCAAGCGCGGCTTAACCTGAAGATGGCCGGCTGTTATTAGCCACGAGCTAAAGCATAATGTAACGATATCTTTCTAATTGATCTACCTACATAGTTTTTCTTCTCTAGCTCATGCAATAATTTTCTAGAACAGCGCTCGGCGCATTTCAAAACGATATTTAAGTCGGGATTAGCATCAAGCCCGACAATTTTAAATCTAGATTCATATTGGAACATCATTTTAAAATGCTGGCCTGAAATAACGAGAATTTTTTTCTATGAAAAAGGACAATGAACTTGCTTCTACTAAAGTACTGCATTTTACTTCAAGGCAAAGAATTTTGTACATAATTATAATAATGTGTTCTTAACACGCGATATTCCAGAATTTTGCTGATTCAGCCAAATTTTCCTATCTATTGTAAATACAACCTTAGCATGAGCTAAATTAGAGTATATTTTCGCTTACAATATAACATCCAAAACAATAGACTAAGGCAGTTCATTTCAGCACACTCTCTATTTATATGAATACAACCTTAACAAGCGATTTATTAGAGTACATTTTCGCTTACAGTGGAAAAGACTGGAACAATATACCGGGGCAGTTCTCTTTTGTAATTTAGTACAAAAATCCGTTGGCAATCAATAGTTAACACACGTTTCGTATGAGGCCATCCATTTCAAAGAGAGCTATCGGTGAAATTGAGTGTACGAAATTGCTAGCAATTGTATCAACGATTTTTGTTGTGCAGAAATATTAATGACAGGCTCATTGGTTTAGTGGTCGCAAGCGCGACTGCAGAACATGAGGTTCTGGGTTCGATTCCCGGGTCGGGCAAATTGTTATTGTGTTTTTCCATTAGGAATTTGTCTGTAGCAGCCACAGAGTCTGGATTTGTGCCCGGTTGATGGCAATAGGAGTCGCTGCCTATTACATGGGACTTAAACATAACTAGCGAAACGTGGGTGTATCATTAGGTACATCTCTGCCTAACCCTTCTGGGATTGGGGTGGCAGTCTCAGATCTGTGTTTTTAGATTCTATGGTTTTCTTTTCATTTAATTTATCATGTTTATTAGAGAGATTTGATCCATGTGGTTACCTCTATCGATTGATGTCGCAAAAGTACAGGGTGTTATTTTTTCGAATTTTAACCGGTTCGATTCCCTAGTGTGGCAAGCGAATTCTCGAAAATCTTTTAATGCAGATTTATTTCTTTAAAAAAATAAAGGAATGTTTCCTTTGAGTAAAATTTGCTATCACCACTATTTAGAGTACTTTCCCTCCAGGTGAGGTTTTAAAATTCCACCCTATAAAATATGTATATCTTTTATTACCGTTTTATGCCGTACCCATTAGTGGCTCAACAAATCAACGTATCACTTAAGGTATCTTCTTTGTGGATTAGCTAATAAATTCTCTTTAAAAGTAAAACATTTGCAGAACAAACCTTTTACTTTTTAAAGCCCTAATCATACCTGTCACCAGCCCCTACGTATCCCTTTTTATCTTCTCGCGAGAATGTTCCACAAAAAACACTTATACTCGTATACGTATCGTATGGATAATGTCATTACGTTCTACAGAAGAGATTAATATCATATGTCATCTGTCTAACCTTTTCACAACTATGTTGGGGTCGGCTTCCAGTCCTACCGTGTGCAGTTGAATGCTAGTGTTTTTACATGAAATGACTGTGTCTGACTTCCACAGCCCAGTTAGTACGGGGAAACACGATACCCCTTGGTAAGACTGGTTGTCAGACTTTCGAGCCACGGCAACGTTACTGATCTTCATCATCTGCACATCTTTTTCTAAAGTATGTTGGGGTCGGCTTCCCGTTTAACCCGATGTAGTTGAATACCAGTATTTTACATGGAACGACTGCTTATCTGACCTCCACAATCCAGTTAGTACTGAGTATTAAGCCTTGGTAAAACTGATTGTCAGACTACCTGTAACGACTGACAAAGATTTTTAAGGTTTTAACGTACTTTTTCAGTACGAATGGGTCTCACGCATCCACAGACTGAACTCAGAAAGCGCTACTTAACCTTGGAGATCGACCTGTGCGGCTGTTATTATTCAGCCCCGAGCTGTTCTGATAGCCTTTCTACAATATCTTGAATATCCTTGCTTTCTAAGCAAGTACGGCAAAATCTCACATCCTAATTCCTACTAGTTATATTATCAATGCGAAAGTTTGTGATGAATGGATAGATGGATGTTTGTTACTCTTTCAAGCAAAAACTACTGAACGGATTTAGATGAAATTTAACACACGGATAGTTTATAACCTGGATTAACACAAAGGATACTTTTTATCCCGGTAGTATGATCCCGTGGTAAAATTATCGAACTCCACGCGGGCGAAGCCGCGGGCACAAGCTAGTACTCACATATACGCGAAGAGACAACGTCATTACATTCTACGGGACAGATTAGTTATGGAAACAAAAGACGGTGCTCCTGCAGAGTGGAGTGGCGGTGTGTGCGGCCTTCAAGATGGCGGAGATTGATGGGCGGTATAAGGTTGTGGTGACGGTGTTATTAGGTAAATGTTTGAGGGTGATGTTTTGGTACTATCGCAATATAGAACAAAGAATTTGGTATATAGGGAGTTAATTTGCAACAAGGAAGCGAGCTTGTAGTTATATTAATTTTATTTATTGTGGTTTTCGGAGCAGCTTGTGGCTTAATTATCAATGTTAATTAACAGCCACTCGGCTTGATCTTTAGGTTAAGCTGAGATTGCCTAGGTTAGTTCGTGGATGGGTGACCGCCCATTTCATACCGAGTTTCCTCCGTGCCTCGGAAAGCACGTTAAGCCGTTGGTCCCGGCTATCATTTGTAGATCTTTGACAGTCGTTACAGGTAGTCGAAAGTCTGACAACCAGTCTTAACAAGGGGTATGGTAGTAACCAGTACTAACTGGGTTGTGGAGATCAGATAGGCAGTTGTTCCATGTAAAATACAGGTATTCAGCTGCTTCCGGTAAGACTGGAAGCCGATCCCAACATAGTTAGGAAAAGGCTAGGCAGATGTTGATGTAGTTTAAACTTCGTATATTTGGATAAAGGCGTATAAAAAGAGTCACTTTTCGAGCAAGTGTGGTGAAAATAGTTTTTCTATTTAACAAAGCACTTTTTCGAGTGCACCTATTCTAAAATTGCACGATACAATAGCTATACAATATAAGGGGTAGTATTTAAACAAGCGAAAATAAATTTAAATTATAGGTGTCAAAAATATTGAAAATGGGCTACTGAAATACTAAGTGAGCGACAAACAGTGAGCGAATACAAATGTTTAAAACAACGACTTGGAAATACAAATTTGAGTTACTAGTTGTTCAATACGATCAGTGTGATAATTCAAGGACTCTGAAAAAAACCTAAAACAAGGTTATTAACCACTAGATTGTAGATAAGGCGTAGTCGACGTTTTCTGTTTGCAGGGCTTAATGTAACCTAACACGAAGGGGATTCCGGGGTTTTAGTTCGCTCACTTCGCTCGCTCACTAGACCCCGCCATCCCCTTCGAACCTAACCTGACCGAGTCGGGGTGCCACAAGTCTCTCTCAGCCTTCGCTCGCTCTTGCTTCCTATATTCTCCTTGCCGCAATGACTGGATAAATAGTTACTTACTTGGTACAATAGTCGCCCATTCAGTATATTGGTCGCCAATTAAATTTTTATTCGCCCGATTAATAATTTCCCCAATATAAGTTTTTGGTTTATGAAAGTTACCTATTAATTATTTTTTTATGAATTTATCGTGGAACTTTATCCCGGGTCGAAGAGGCTTCCTGCCGATAAATTATTGAATGAGCTAGCAAATTCTGCGGAATAGAACATCGTAGATTTTAACTTAAAGATCATCGCTCTGGGATGTCGGAGTTTCAATGAAAATTTTCTATTAACGTAAAAAGACAGAGCAAGTGCGAGTCGGACTCGCGCATCGTCGTTGACGTCGACGTGACGTCGTTGACGTCGTTGTCATCGAAGTAGAGGGAGCCCCCCTTAATTTGTAATTTTATTTTATTATTTGTACGGACGGACAGTGGAAGCTTAGTAATAAGGTCCCGTTATTTACCCTTCGGGTAAGGAATCCTAAAAAGATTAGACTACATTGTAAAATAATAATTGATTTTGCAGGTTTTAAGCTGAGTGTTGTTATTTGTAAAATAAATAAAAAACCTCATATCCCTACTATTTTGAAATATGTATAACACTACCTAAATAACACATCTAATAATAGCAACACATTGAAATTCACAACCCACAAATTGCAAAACGCTCGGATAAATTTTAAACAGACGACATCATAAGTACCTAAGCCATCCCTTGTCATCTAAACGCGCATTTCGTGGCCCCAATCGACTTGACAACTGAGATTAGTCAAATGTCACTTTAGCTAATTAAAATAGTTTGAGTCCGAGGTTATATAGCCAGGCTGGGGGTCTACAATAGGGCATTGTAAGAAGATGGGACAAGGTTAGCTGGTGATTAATTGAGCTAGTTTGAGGTGTAATTTCAGGTTATAATTGGTAGTTTGTAATTTGGGGAAAGCTGAGAGTGTCGTGCAACTGTAAGGTCATTATGATATATTTTATAGTCATGATCACTTTTACAGCATATAAATGTAACCGTGTAGTAAAGGCAGGTCGACAAAAAGATCAATCGAAATGGTAATATAATATCACGCCTGTAATACCCGAAGGGTTAGGCAGAAGCTTACCTAATAGTACAACCCACATTTCACCAGTTATGTTTAACTAGCTTATACCTGTGGTTTCACTCGCGTGAAGATCGATAACTGTCCCACGGGATCATACTAACGGAATAAAAAGTACTCTATATGTTAATCCAGGTTATAAACTATCTATGTACCAAATTTCATCCAAACCCGTTCAGTAGCTTTTGCGTGAAAGAGTAATAAACATCCATCCATACTCACAAACTTTTGCATTTATAATATTAGTAAGATTCCCTTGTAATAAGGGGCGAGCCTATTGCCATCAACCGGGCACAAAGCCAGACTCCGTGGCTGCCACTGGCTGATTCCTGATGGAAAAACTCAATAACACTTTGTGCGACCTTGGAATGAAACCCTTAACCTCCTGCGACACCTCGAACCAGCCCTTGTGATGCGCGTCCAAATCATTTCTCCACCGTTTTCTGCGGCGCTCTCCATCTTCAGGCACCCAACGTGTTGAAGCCTTTGCCCAGCGGTCATCATCCATGCGGCTCAAGTGACCCGCCCAATCCCATTTCAGCCTGGCAGCCTTTTTGCCTACGTCTGTGATCCCTGTTTTTGAGCGCAGCGTAGTGTTCCGTATTTTATCAGCTCTCTTTACACCCAGAATGCTGCGCTCTATTGCTCTTTGGCAGACTCCAAGGCGGGACTTTTGTGATTCGGTGAGTGACCAGGTTTGAGCACCGTAGGTATAAAATAATACCACCACTATATAAAAGAATTAAGACCTTTAAAATGATCAGGCAATAGAGGAACTTACGTAGTCACCATTTTCAAGGTCAAACATGTGGTGTGACACTGGCCATCATTAAAAAAATATTTGACAGCAAAACAAACAATAGAACGCAGCTGCCAATTCTCTTAACATTGCGCAGGCATTTTATCATAGACAGGTAGGTCGAATATTGTATATTTTTTACACGAATATACAATATTCGTGTAAAAAAATGGTAAACTATTTTTCAGTAATGAAAATTACCCTTTTGTCCAGTATTCAAATAAAGTGTTAATAAAAGCGACTATACACCTTCTATATACCTGCTATAAAGGTGTAAGTCAACTGACCCGTTTTACGATTACATGGGCGAATTGTTACGGCGTGACAATCTGTTAAGGTTTAATATCTATTAATAGTTATTGGTTTATCGTAGTGCTTTTATTAAAGACTTAGCTGTTGCCCGCAACATTCGTCCGCGTGTGAATATTATAAAATTATTTCTGCCCTCTTTGAATAGAATTTTGTAAACAATTTCCAGGGGTTTGATTTTTTGCACGGAACCCTAATCTTTTTTCTAAAAAAAGTAGCCTTAGTTACTCCTTATAACATCAGCTATCTGCTAGTAAAATTTTTGTCAAAATCGGTTCAGCCGTTTCGGAGAATTGCCGGAACAAATAGACAAACCAACAGACAGAAAACAAAAATTGTTATAAGTACCGTATATACTGTCTCATGCATTCAGTAAAATGCTGTTATTTTGAAATTACAAACAGACTCCAATTTTATTTGTTTATATAGATATTGTATAGATATATATAATTCTTTATAAAATACAAAAATGCTTTTAAGGACGAGTTTGACTAAACTTTTGTACTTAGTGATAAGTCTTATCCTGTTTGTCATCCAAACTTAACCTTTACAAAATTAAATTCCCTAGAACGTAATCCGCATTAATATTCCTTGTTATCCCGTCATCATAAATCCGTATGTAAGAGAGAGATAAAACACATAAAATTATTTCTAACCCTTTCTACACAAATCCATAAAATGCAAATGAGTTTCCCGTCATAAGTAATTAAATTCACACCCGTTTAAATCCCGCCCCAAGCGTTCTTTGTTTCGTATCAATCAAGCCTTAAACAAGCAAAATTAACCTCAGTCACCTTCCTAAGGAAAATTAATGGCCGTCAATAAAGTTTCAATCTTTTGGCGGGAAACTACGCGTCCATTACCGCCGCCATTTTGTGCCACAGATAATTTAGTAAAATGGTGGATGACTGGCATGTTTCGTTCGGATACACAGATTTATTGAGGCATTTAGTTGAAAACATTCTGCCGTACGTAATTGCTTTACCTTTCTTGGAGAGGGAGGTGTTTTTCGGTGAATTCTGCTCGCTTTATAAAGGAATTTGCGAAGGTAGTAAATAACTTGGAAAATGGACAGAAAGTTATGCAATATCCACTCAAAAGGACCGTTTTTAGTGCGAGTCGGACTCGCGCATGAAGGGTTCCGTATCGTCGTAGTAGAGGAGCCCCCTTTAATTTATATTTTATCATTTGTTGTTATAGCGGCAACAGAAATACACATTCTGTGAAAATTTCAACTGTCTACCTATTGGATCATGAGATACAGCCTGCTGACAGACAGACGGACGGACGGACAGCGGAGGCTTAGTAATAGGGTCCCCTTCGGATAAGGAACCCTAAAAAACAGCTTGTTTGACACCGACTTTCGTTTTAAAATTGCCTTAGGGCACTGTAATCATTTTTCATTCATAATAACTTTAACAAAGTAAAAAGTACTCATTTAGAAGTAAAACTTAAATAAAATAAAGCTTGGACGTTACAATTTAAAGCCTGTTCATTCTCGTAAAATTTTATCACCCTTATAAATACCGTTTTTAGTTTCGATAAGAAACTATGTAAGAACGGGCTTACAGTTGGAGAATTGCCTCTCAATGGCCTTAAAAATAATAAAGTACATTCCATTACGAATTGAAGAAAGTTAAAATTAAACTAAGTTTTGTAAATTATGAAGTACCTAGTGCTTTTACGAAAGGTTCATTGAATAAAAAGCCATGAATGTATACAATGTAATACAATGAGAACCTACGAGCTAGGTGGCCAGTTTATTATTTTTGTACTCATGGATGGATTGTGAGAGGAATGTTATGAAAGAAAAAGGAGTAAATGATAGCGTGACGATTGACAGCAGAGAATGGAAGTAAAAAACGTGATGCGTCGACCCCAATTAACATGGCACAAAGGCGGAAATTGGATAAGAAGTCGATAAAAGAAATACAAGTTTTTTTTTATGTGACAGTACAATGCTGAGATACTTTTTGGCTCTCGTACAGGATCAATTTCGTTTGTCTTATTTTTATTTGTTCTATTATAATCTATAAATTTTTATATGACTTTGTATAATTTTTTGTTGTGGCCTGTGCGCGACAAATAAATACTTATTCTCACTTTTTTTTAGTTTATACACTTAGATAAAGTACCCATCCTACTTTGCTGGACATTGGTAAACTCCTGTGCGATGCAGGCGTTTTGAAGCAGATAGATCCTACTGCTATAAAACCGCATGAGGAACTCGTTCGCTGCCATGTTTGATATCTTTCGCCACTAGCAGACTGCCTATATCTACCAGTGAGCAGCGATACCTGATCAGGTTACAGAACGTTACTGGCCGATTATACAAAACCTTTTACACTTTTTAATAGTCTTCTTTTCTAGTTGGTCATTGGCAACGGTGTCTTACCTTCAGGTACTTACCATCAGGTGGGACGTCTAGTTCTTTGCCATCCAATATCATTTATTTATTAATAAAGGTTTACCAACAGCTCCTGTGTACAACATATCCTAAGTAAAGGTTTAACAGTCTTGAACGTACACAGTAGCCAATTACTGGTCAACCAGCATTCACAAAACAAGTGATAACATAAAAAAAATATAAAAAAATGAGTGGCTCTAGAAATTAAATACAACTAAACTATACAAGTACACAATTAAACAAAGACAAAAATTAATAGAAGACAAAATATGTATAAAAAATTATTAGTAATACAACAAATAAAAATGAGATTAAAAACGAGATCAATAAGGATCATATTTCAAAAGGATGCGAGTGACACTTCATGGTAGCTAAAACAACTTTCCGTCACAGCTTTATACAAGCTTTTAATGTAACCTATTACATAAAAATGCCCTCAGCAATAACTTAGCTATTAATGGCGACGAGGTAGCGTCACACATTATCGGCGACACCTTTTGTTCGAACAAGGTTACGTGGGTAAAGCCGAGCTATTTATATTGGTCCCAAGAAGAGGTAAGTGGTTATACGGTCTACGGTCTACCAATTCTTTGGTCATTGTCGTATTTTAAAAGGTTTTTCGGAAGATTTGAGGGTATTGTCGCTGGATTTAGGGTAGGGAGAGAAAAACTGGTTGTTACTGTTAGTTTAGTGTGATGGTACAAGGTAAGAGAATTGTCCAGTATCTACGTAACATAAAATCACGCTTGACAATCTCGAAGAGTTAGGCAGAGGTGTTCCTAAAGTAAACTCACATTTCGTCACTTATGTTTAAGCCCCATAGAGGTGAGCTTATTTCCATCAACCGGTCACAAATTTAAGTACTTATTTTTCAAATTCAAACCGACAACCTTCGGGGTTTTAGTAACTTTATGATGTGAAACAAGAGAGACGGTACTTAAGTGTTTTGGCGCACCCAGAGCAGTCAGTAGAACTGCTTGCCTGGCTTATCATTCAACTATATGTCGGATCCGGTCATTAGTACGGACATAAAATGAATTGGAAAGCGCGCCTGTGTGCAGTGGTGACATCACGCAACCACCTTACCCGTCTACCCACACCACAGCGTGCTTCTACAGAGCCCTGATGTTCAACTCGAGGCGAGGGCGACAGTCAATGTCTGATCGCGGCGGAGTTGAGACGTCTTGGAACTGTACCCGATTCATTGTGCGAATCACCTATGATCTCCCCACATGATGTACGAGCCTAACGGAGTAAATCCTGACATATCCGACATTTAGAATATTTTATTGCATAAACAGAGTTCTAGTAAGTCAAAGCATACAAATAAGTGAATATTTCAATAAATCCCATACAATTTAATCAGCATTTTTTTTTTTTTTAATGGGAAATCATCAAATGACCCCCCCCCCCCCACTCTGGGCGGTGCGGAAGGGAGTGTCAGAGTTGTACTGACTAAAACCCATCCATGTTCCTTCTTTGCCCTTTGTGTTCCAGGGCCACGGTATCTCTTTCGAACAGTCCCGCAGCCCATTTAGTTAGCATTATCCTTCGATCAAGTATACTCCAAATCAATGACTTTCTCAAAGTCTATTTTAGAGCTTGAACATGGCACCCTAATCCTGGGTGTCCATAAAACAAGGTAAATTGGCCGTTCGTGGACATTGCGTCATGAGGGACCGCGCTTTTTACGATATTAACTCGATTCAACGAGCAATTTTATCGATACTGGGACGTCGGAGTCTATTAAGTCATGTATCGATGACAGTAGATATAGATGTATACAAGGTGTCACGCTAAAAGTATAATTAGGTACCTCTTAGGTAGTGATTCAGCCTATCAAACTTGACGGCTGTCAGTTGTAGATCTTTAACAATCGGTACAGGTAGTCAGTGGACCGAAAGTCTGACAACCAGTCTTACCAAGGGGTATCGTATTACCCAGTACGAACTGGGTTGTAGAGGTCAGATAGGCAGTCGCGTCATGTAAAATAGTGGTATTCAGCTGCTTGCGGTTGAACGCCGACCCCAACATAGTTGGGAAAAAGTAAAGCAGATGGTGATCTTTTCTCTTTTTTTAACCTATAACTACCAATTAGTGCTATCACATTCTGCCTTACCACCCACTCAACATGGAAATATGGAAATATCGTTGGACTTTTGCCCAGATTATAAAAGGACTAACTGAAAATCCTACTTTGATCCGGAATGATTCCTTTCAGTTACATCCTTTGAACTAGAACGTTCGTTTTAATTCATTAGATAAGCTTTGCCTTCAAAGAGAAATTGTGTACAGAGGAAAGCAATTACCGTGGCTTAATGTGCTAGTCAGGTAATATCTCAAACAATTTTTATTCAGTGCAGTCAAGTAGGTATTTTTCACTTATGTCTTTGTTGAGCTACGATGTGTTTGTACAGATAAGTAATTTGAATTCACAGGGAGGGAATTTTCAAGTGTAAATTATGCAACGATAAAATTAGGTTAAACATTTACTTCGTTTTTAAAATAGTTTTTAGCACGAAGTAAATATGATGTATATACGAATTAATATGAGGAATAATCCACTAATATTTTATTGTGTTAAATATTAGATACATTTATTATTTAAAATAACCTGAAATAATTAACTTAAAAATAAATTTAAAAAAAAAACTCCTCCTCAACGCTGTCAACTGGTAATGTACCCAAGAGACTGGCGGCGTTGCCGCGTTGTATGACAACGCTAAGCCTTTGGTTTTTATACTACCCTACCTAAGATCAAGAAAGGAAGTTTTCAGAAAAAAATCATCCCAACAGAACCATTTCTAGAATCGAACAGCGCCTTTATATGAGTAAAAACCGGCTAAGTGCGAGTCTGACTCGCGCATGAAGGGTTCCGTACCAGAGTAGTAGCCCCCTTTAATTTTTAATTTATTATTTGTTGTTATAGCGGCAACGGAAATACATATTCCGTGAAAATTTAAACTATCTACCTATTACGGATCATGAGATACAGCCCTCTGACAAACAGACGGACGGACGGACAGTGGAGACTCAGCAAAAGGGTCCCGCTAGTTACCCTTCGGGCACCCAACCCTAAAAAAGTATAGAACACACATCTAGGAGAGTAAATATTTTACCATGAAATATTAGGGTTCTCCCTAATGGTGTCCCTCACAGGTCTTAATTATGCACGACGGTAATCTATACCAAACACGTGACTAATTACATTTTGAAGGTATTTTACACGGCTTCTGTTTGTATAATTATTAGGTTGTGAACTGAGATCGGCGTGGGCGGTGGCGAAGGTAGTGACCATGCCGATTCCTCGAGGGCCTTTTCCATCACATTACAAGGAGGCAGGGGGGTTGTAAATCAATTCATTTGAGTCCTGTTGCCAATTTTAATATTGGAAGAACAAAGAAGAATTGATTATACCTATTGCTAATTGGTTAGACCTACCACATATTATTCTCAGGTAATATAATAAAATGAACGAATGAACGGATGGCCGATGGGGCCGAAAAGTTCTGGAGTGGCGACCGCGAACCGGAAGATGCTGCTTTGGAAGGCCTCCCACTAGGTGGACCGATGGCCTGGTGAAGGTTGCAGAGATCCGCTGGATGCGAGTCGCACGGAACCGGTCAATGTGGCGGCACTTGGGGGAGGCCTATGTCCAGCAGTGGACGTCTTTCGGTTGAAATGATGATGATGATGAATATTATAAAATAGTGTTAATGACTACAATGCATCACTTGATGCCTCTGTACTCATCATTTAAGGTAGGTTTTATGTAGTAGGGGTTAAAGTATGAAATTGCCGATTTGTATGGACGATTTCGTGAAAAATGATATTTTCATACTAACATTGCTGAGTGACTGTTATTTATTAGCAACGAGCTCCTTTCGTGAATACGATGCCCTAGGATAATTTTCCTAGTTCACGCAAGCGAAGACACAACAAAGGCTTATTCTCTATAACTCCTCTATATAGTTATAACCTCCCAAAAAACCTAAATTCAAGTACAGTGCATCAAGTTAATTCAAACTGTCAAATTTTCTCATTCGATTTTGAACTTAACCTTCAACATTTTATGGTTTAAAATCATTTGGAGAAATTTGACAGTTTGTAGTAACTTGATGTGCTGTGGACTGTACCTACCTAATACCTTTTAATGTTATTATTGTTTCTATGTGAACATGTCACTTATATCCTGAAGTGTCTATTAAGCGATAGTTGTTGACAACGATATGCTATCTAACAGTTTGATAACAGACCCCACTTTATGTTGTTTAAATTATCCAACTACAACCTAAGCAATTTATTCGAATTGTAATTTCAAATATATTTTTTGACTAGAAGGTAACAAGGTACAGATCAGGGTGCGTAGTACTCGCAACCGGCGTGCGTGTGTAATCAGATGTACGAACGAGGACGAGGCAAAAGCAGTGTGTAAGGATCGTGGCAGGTGGCGTTCTGGGGTTCTGCCTGCCTCCATGCGTGAGTTTATGTATGTGTGTAACAAGGTTTTTAAAAAATATTGACATATTTTCAGCACGCTTTTTATCCTTTCAAGGTTAAGTATATACACCGTGACTTTTTAGTCGTCTTACAACGGCAGCTCACTTCATGTATCCAATGAATACAAAACATTCATAAAAAAAAAAATGGTATTTGTGTGATTTTAATAATTTATAAATAAAAATATTATTCGGTATTATGACGCATGTCGTATTTAAAACAACCTGTTGCGAGCGATGATCTACTGGACTCAAGTGCTGGGTAAGGATATGTTCTCCCGTTTGACACGTAAACATCATTAACAGGATGTTTCATTATTTTCATTCTAATTTTTTATTATTATTTTTCTTTGAACCTATTATGGAAGATAAAAAAAATCGCGCCTAGAGCTATTTTATGTCGGGTACATTGAGTGGACGACCTTTGTAAGACTACTTAAAAGTCACGATGTATAGTATGTATATCTATTTTAGCCAAATATTTCTGTCCCATGTAATAGGGAGCGAGCTTATGGTCATCAATCGAGTGTAACTTTTTGATGGAAAAATTGAATAAAACTTTGACCCCATGGTCTTTTTTTTTTTTTTTCGGATGGGAAATCATCAAATGACCCCCCCCCCCCCCACTCTGGGCGGAGCGGAAGGGAGTGTCAGACTTGTACTGACTAAAACCCATCCATATTCCTTCTTTGCCCTTTGTGTTCCAGGGCCACGGTGTCTCTTTCGAACAGTCCCGCAGCTCTGGCAGACATCGGCCCATGCGGACCCCTACTCGGTTGCTGACATCTCTTTGAGGCGCGCGTAGAACACGAACGCGCCGTCGACACGGCCTGTCGTCATAAGACGGCCGGACGGCGAGGTAGCCCATAACTCGCCGTCCACAGGCTCGCGACCCCATGGTCTTGAATCTTAGGTAGACCAACGTTAAATAATAAATAGATAGTTATAGTTAGTTAGTCGATAGTAATAGTTATATTTATAGTATTTGATATATATGTATAGTATTTTATAAATCCTTGTAGTTAATCTTAGTATTATTTAAAATTATTTTCAGATATACACCTACCACTGCTTGTCTTTGCATCACGCAAAGGTTGACTGGTAGAAAATGCCTATGGCATTAAGTCCGCCTCTGTACTTTGTGCTTGAAGTGTTAAATAAATAAATATATGTAGATGACGCATAATTATTATGTTGTGTTGACTCGAGTAACATATTTTTAGTTTTCATATTACCTATCAATATTTATACTAATATTTTAAAAAGGTAAAATTTGTTTGTAAGTTTGTATGCAGGGGTAATCTCCGGTACTAATGATCCAATTCTAAAACTTATTTCACTGATAGAAAGATACATTATTTATGGTTCCTACAGGCTGTAAATTATATTTATATCATGCATATTAGCCGAGCTATCACACTTTTTGCGGATGAAGTCGCGGGCGAAGTGCTAGTGAATATTATAAATTTCCCGTTTATTAAACCCTAAATGACAAAACGGCTTACCCTAATTCGACTTTGCATACTAACAAATGACGTAATTACAGGAAAGAAAATGAGCTTCGAAACAAAACAAAACTTTCATTAACTCTACCGCTAACACACCAAGTTTCAAAACGCAATAAAAACTGAAACCCAGCAAAGTGACTCTACAAACTGCAAAGATGCAAAGATAGAGCCTTCTAAGTAATTATTTACAAACTCTACGACCAACTTCCGCGCTTATTACTAACCTTTCTCACATAGAGTTCCTTCATAGCAAACTCTACCTAATGTAGAGCAAAATTTAATCTTAGCCCTTTGTAGAGCGACTCTATGTGAGCTGTGTGGGATTAAATATGGTATTTGAAAAGCTTTGAGTGTATTTCTATTTAAATTGGTACTTCAAAGGTATCGCGGAGATTTTGTTAGAAAAGATTTTAGATTATGAAATGAATAGGTAAGGAACTTGAAAGAGAATTAAAATAGATTAATGGAAATATAATTTTGGGTATTTTTGGCAGTAGATTTGTTTTCCCTTTTCGGGGCAATCCTATAATTATGTATTTATTCATTAACCTTTTGACCGCCATAGTCATATATACGTGACAAGCAAGCGCATGCCCTGTATGCCAAACGACATAAATATGTGACAAAATGGTATGTGAAATTGTGGCTTGGCGTGGAGGGCACGCGCGTGCATTTACGCTCTGGAGGTCAAAAGGTAAAGAGGGCCCTTCCCGGTCTGTCTATCGTTAACGCGAGCATGGTCGAAAAGCTTGTTGTTTCATCCAGAGCCACAGCGGCGATATTTTTTGAACTCCACGATACGTCTCCCGCGCACCTCATACCCCCTAACGCGACAACATTGAACGAAAAAGAGTTTTCTAAAAATTTCATAAACTTGTTCTGGAAATACGTGTTTTTGAATAAGGCTTACAAGTTTGTGAAATAAATATTTGTCATTTATAATCTCCATTACATGTGCAAGGTTTCTATCACGATGTTTTATTTACTTTTATAATTTATGAGTACATTATGAACGGCCAAAGTTTAGGTAAAATATTTGTAAAACAGCAGATTTTTGGAGGCTTATACTGAATTTGTTTTTCCAAATTTTTATTTTTTGCTTTGATAGAAACCTAGATATAGTGCACAAGATACCTATCAGTTAAAAAAAATCAAATATAGATGTGTTACAACGGCATAATCACTTACGAGCGTTTGTATGAAAAATATGACGGGTTGGCCGCTCTTAAAATATTCAACCGAGAAAATTAATTAAATTTAGGCATAATTTCATCACGCAACAGTATTTTGTACTTCTTTGTCTATAACCTACACATATTATAAATTAAATTCATATAAATCAAAGTAATATAAAGTAAAGCTTTGAAGCGGTTTATAATATTTTCAGAACATTTTTAGACATTTTTTATTCTAGTGGTTTGAATATGTGTATATTAGACATTCTATTCTTTTTTGAGCAATATTTGTAATTATACAAATTATATTTTGTATTCACGTTCTCGAAAACGGCTACGACGATTTCGGTTGCAATATAGGGCTCTACGAGAGCGAAAAATCGATCTAGCTATAGACCGACCGCTTTAATAAGTCCTCCGCCTTGCCCTATCAAACTCCTAACAATAACCCACAGGTTATTTGCTTTAAAATAACCATAATCCACGTAGATATTACGATACTAATTGAACCAATACGTGATCAACCTTCATTTAAATTGATGCCTTCGCGAGGACTCATTAAAGCGGTCGGTCATATCTGGAAAATTATTTTTTTCTATTATCACCAGAACAGAGCTCGGTTTCCAAGATACTTCATACTAATGTTGCATGTAATAAAGAAACCTCGACGTTTTTAAACCTTACGACGCAGAAGTAGTTCGCTAATATGTAGATAAATACAAATTCTGCCAGCAAAATCAATACAGTGACAGCGTAACGTTTCGTCGATCGACAGCTGATGTCATCGCATGTACAGCGGTAGACACAAGTCACGAAATCGAAGAGAGATTGATTCCGAGTCGCTGGGTCGCATCGTAGTCTGCCGATAGTGTATACAGGGTGTTAGAGAAACTAGACCTGTTCCTTGAAATGGGCTATACTAGATGTTATTAGCAACAAATTAAGACCACTTAACAGGGGGTCAAAACTGGATGTTTACCGAGCTTTGTCGGTTCTGCGATTTTTTTGAAGTTTTCTGACTTGTTACCAATAACAATTTAATTATGAAAAAACTAATCTACTTTAAGCGTTTAATTGACGTTTTTCTGAAATCAGAAAAATGAGTGATCGTTTAAAAAAAACCTTGCCCAAAACTTACAGAATCTCAGAAATGAAAGGTCTTTAGTAGCAACAATTTTTTTTTTGTGTTTTCCCGAAAATCGACACAGCTCAGTAACCATCCAGTTTTGACCCACCCTATCTGGACTTAATTTGTTGCTAACGACCCCTTTCAACGAATAGGTCGAGTTTCCGTGTCACCTTGTATACGACACACGAGCCGCTATCGCTAAATATATGGAACGTCTGTACTATTTGTGTATCGAACTTTTGGGAAACAATCATAACTTTGACAGTCGTTACAGATAGTCAGTGGCCCGAAAATCTGACAACCAGTCTTACCAAGGGGTACCATTACCCAGTACTAACTGGGTTGTAGCGGTCAGATAGGCAGTCGCTTCATGTAACGTACTAGTAACCAGCTGCTACCGGTTAGACTGGAAGCTGACCCCTACTACTACCCCCCTGATATTTGGGAAAAGGCAGATGATGATCAAGTTTGTGTTTTTTAACTTTGGACTACATTTATTTGCAGATACTTCACAAAACAATGATTTAGTTTATTAGTTTTTTTTTTTTTTTTGTAGAACACCAAACACCAAAGTGGGGATACCAAAGATTATGTTTAATTAGTATATTAGCGTGTCGGTTTCGGATTGTATAGTTATCACTTGCTTCGGTGAAGGGAAACGTCGTAAGAAAACCAGCATGCCTGACCGATATTTCTTGAATGTAAAGTCAGCCCACTGGCAGCATAAAAACTCTGACACCAGGTTAGGCACTAACCACACGATAAAGAAAGAAGTGTCGGTTCTAACTTTAGAAAAAACGTATTTCAAATTATTTGCGGATCGATTAAACACATGGCTAAACGATTAAGTAGATCACAAAAAAAAAAACAATTAAAAAAATTATCTTGTAAAACACTATCAGCATTTAAGTTTTCATAACCAAATTTTTGTTTTTTCTCCAAAATTAAAACACATAAACCTAGAAACCTATCTATCTACCTGAATCTAAACGATTCTGGCGCCATTTTCTACCTGAACGAAATTTTGATACCAAAAATATTGAGCGCGTCCTGAAATATTCGCTGGAGTTCAATTTACTTCCACTGAAAGACACAATATTTTAAAACCAGCTACGTTGGAATTTCAATTTCATTAAAATAAGAATTCTTTTTAACAGAAAACGGTCATTTAGTTCATAACAAGAGTTATATGAATTTAAAATTGATTATCATTAACACTAGAAACGGGATATTTACCATGTTTACTGATTTCTTTGAGTTCCCGATATTTCGGCGCTGTTGCAAGCACCATGATCACGGATAAACTCGGGAAATCAAAGAAATCAGTGAACATGGTAAATATCCCGTTTCTTGTATTAATGATAATATTACTGACCATGACAGTTTAAAATCTTAAAATTGATTTTCCAATTGTATATTTATTTGTTGTTTTCAGTCATATCGCATAAGCATAACATCACACCTGTAATCCCCGAAGGGTTAAGCAGAGGTGTACCTAATAGTACACCCACATTTCGCCAGTTATATTTAAAGTCCCATGCAATAGAGGGCGACCCTATTGCCATCAACGGATACGAATCCAGACTCCGACGTCAATAAGATACCTATCTTATATTTATAAATACATTTTGATGAGAATTATTTGTCCATGAAATGAACAATAACCACGAATTTAACACGCTTTTATGTATTGTCTGTCTACCCGCCTGAATTACCTAAATATGTATAGTTGTATATAATAACTCGGTATTCTAAAATACACTCAACTATTTTAAGATTTAGCCATTCTATTTTCATTCCCTTAGTCCTCATAATCTTTTAGGCCTTTGGTAACTCCCAAACAGACTTCGCGCGCAAGTACCTTACCTACTTAAACCTTTAGAATTTAAGTGATTGAAGTAATAAAATAAACAAGTAATCACACGAGTGATAGATCATATGTACCTATCTCAAAAAAACCGGCCAATTTTTTGAGTGCGAGTAGTACTTACAAGTACACAGGGTTTCGTAGCACCAAACAATATAATAAAAATATATTATGAAGGCTCATTCATAATGTTTTATTGTATTACATTCAATATCAAAACTAAATTTGTTTTTCATAGTATGATAACGAAAAACAAATACTGCTACTGTTACGGTGCTATTACTGTTTTTTGATTGACAGTAACGAATTTCGATCTAAAATAAACAAGTGATGAGTGTAATGACCGAGACCAATGGCTTAACGTGCTTTCCGAGACACGGAAGAATTCTGTATGTAATAGATTGTCTTCCATCCACTGACCGACCTCAGCAAGCATTACTTAACATAGGAGATGGACAACTCCACTGCCCTACATACATTTATTGGTCTATTATCGTCTGACCATAACCAATAAGGCCCCACACTTATCAACCATACGAAATTATCCACCAATCACGTCGTTCGACTAACCAAAGCTTATACAGGAGATTGATTGCTTTTAACTTTCATGAAAAAACGTAGATTAAACGAGAGCCATCTATCATTCTTATATACGTTTATACCTGGGGGGTTGAGAGACCAAACTACCTCATTTTTTTGGGGAAATTGTTTGTGAAGTTAAGGTAAAGAAGTTTTATAAGCAATGTGTTTCTTTATTGCGATGTTATTCATGGAAATGTAACAAAGAGCAAAAAGTTCCTATTTTTTAGTGCGTGATTAGAGGAAAATGTTACTACAGTACGCATAATGGCCGCTTTGGACGTGGAGTTCTTTTTTAAACTTTGCTCCACACTAGGAATTTCTCCCGTTTCGTGGGTGCGTTTACAAATATTTGAATTCACATACACTAACAACTACCTGTAGGCCATACAAATATTTGTTCCGTGCGGGAATTGAACTCGCGACACGAAGCGCAGCAGTCAATCGCTCAGCCATGCGCCAACCGTGCCGTCATTCGTCAGTTGCGCATATTTTAATATTTATTTATTTATTTGCCAGAAACATGGTATGTTTATAAAGTTGTTCATAATATTGCATAATGCTACATGTCTCACCGTTTTAACGGTATGCAAAATCAATTTATAATTACATGAAATTAATATAAAAATAAAATAAATTACAATTATAATTATTTACATCACATTCGTTTTCAGTTAACATTCATAGTTACATACTAGTCCGCAATTATTAGGTATTATTTATTATGTGAACCGCCAGTCTTTGGAATCGTAAATGCGAAAAAATTATCAGCTGTCCCATACAAAATTTCAATACCTACTCGACTCAAATGTTTGGGGCAGCTGATATTTTTTTCGCAACGATATTGGACCAAAGGAGAAAGTTGTTCAGTTTGATGGTCTGCAGCATATTCTTTCATATGACTACACCCTTTCTGTTACACATTGTATATTAGATAAAGTGGTGTATCAAATTGGAGAATTAGGTGGCTTGACAAATGTCACCGGATCATTACAACTACCTGATATCGTCAATTTCATAACACAGTATACGCAAAATAAAACTATCTACCTACTCACTTTTAACACAATCACACCAAAATCTCCCCAAAAAGCAGTTTCCAAAGTACACACCAATGACGTCATCCGCCCGCATGTCCTAAGATCAGATACCCAGTCCATCTCGAAATCAACCTAATTTGTTATCACCCGTACACCATTCAGGTTCATAAAACAGTTGGAAACTTTCCATTATAGCCTTGAAACTTTACCTGAAATGGGATCAGGTAGGTTATACCTAGATATATGGAGTTCTGATTTCAGTACGATAAAAAGACGCAAAAACAGATGAAAACTGGTTTGTGGTCGAATAATGTAGGAAAGAAAATTTGTTTTCTTTGCGACTTATTTGAGTATACTAATAAATAGTCATGATGAGTGAATGAGTTCATAATTACAGGGTGTAAACGGACCCTTCACGAAGCCGTCAACCAAGCATTCTGTTCATAAAACTAAGTAAACCTACGCAAAATTATTGCTGGGAAACGACTTTTTTTTTGGGGTGAAAAATCACGTTTTTTGGTAAAACTCAATGTAACGCACTCAAAACATTGTGCTGATGGATGCTTTGAATAGTAAACAGGACATTGAAGTAATTAAAGTCAATTTAGAGCCTTGAAAACTAGTATTTAAATAAAAACTTAAGAAAAAATTGACCTCAAATATCTCCGTAACTAGGAGGTTCCCAGGTATGGTCCGCAAAAAAAATATCGCAATGACGAGGAGAACAAGTGCCTTTCGGCTTCGTTAACGGTCTTTTTACACCCTTTATATACCATAACATAACATTACACCTGTAATCCCCGAAAGGTTAAGCAGAGGCGTACCTAACTGTACACCCACAGTTTGCCAGTTATGTTTAAGTCCTATTTAATAGGGGATGAGCCTATTGCCATCAACTGGGCACGAATACAGACTCCGTGGCAGGTATTGAGAAATTCCTTATGGGAATAGTTAGATAATATATGGAGCTATAATAAGAACAAGCAAAAACAAATGTGAGTTGGTTTGTGGTCAAATAATGTTAGACAGTAAATGTGTTTTCGTTTCTTGTGTAAATATGTTACCGTGACTAACTTGAATATACTAATAAATAG
Organism: Noctua janthe; assembly: GCA_910589295.1. NCBI lineage: Eukaryota > Metazoa > Arthropoda > Insecta > Lepidoptera > Noctuidae > Noctua > Noctua janthe. Next base: position 7,365,405 of record OU342578.1, read on the forward strand.
TAATGAAATCAGTTCGTATGTTGTCTTAGGTCATCATCTGCCTAGCCTTTTCCCAACTATGTTGGCTTCCAGTCTAACAGCTGTGAACCAAATAAATGAATCATACAAATAAATATTAGATGATTCTACTTTGTGTTTGAGTTCATAATTGGCTACGATTTGCCGAAGTTGCTAAAATCCCCTGGGTTATTTACGAAGCGCCTAACGATTAATTAGATTACCTTAATCACTGGGGAACAGCTTAGATCTTTGCTTTATTACTACTAGTTCTTAAGAAATATACATTATTTTTAGTTTATGCGAAAAATAAATATAGTTTATTCAGAATAAGTAACTGAATCGATTCCCATCATTTTTAAACCATGTTATATTTTGTCCCAAAAATATTTAAAAAGGCTACAAGTTGGACACCGAGCGACACTAAGTACCTATTGCAATCATTTAGGTACCTACTGCCAAATTTAAATCAATGAGCTCAAGACGACACTGGAGGCGCGCGCGCGGGCGTACCGCGTGGTGCCCACGTTTTTGTGTGGACAGCCAGGTAACAGAAAAAAGCTTATAACTTTGTGATTTTTCATGACACAGTTTTCAAATTTTGAACAAAGATTCTTTACATAAAAATACTAGACACGTGTTTCAGGTTTCGCATATACTAAAACTAATGTTTTATAGCTTAAAAACTGTATAATTATCTATCTATTGGGCATAGCATATTGTCCTGGGGTCGAGCGGCAGGCGGGCAAAGTGCTATTGGGTTTGTTCATAAGGGATTTTTTAATAGTAGCCCAAAGTCACAGTTTTTGTGCAGTTGATGACAAAAGACCCCCTATTACATGGGACTATTACTTCGACAAGGAAAACCTGTTCTGGTGGAGATTCATTAATGACTCTGCCTTAGAGTGTAAATGTGTTGTTGTACCACAAAAGATAGGGCGCCTTAAATCGTGACCGCGCGCACGCAGCGCAGCGCAGCGTCAAACTAGTGGCTCAGTTCTGGGACGACACCATTTACATTGCCATCAACACGCTAAGAAGAAGAAGACATGTGACTGAAACATATAAGAGAGACCGAAAATACATCTCTGCCTAGCCCTTCGATGATTACAGGCGTGATGTTTTGCTATCTGCCTCAGAAAAGAACCCAGGTGTACACAGAGACGTCTACGATCCATAAACAATGTTTCTATAAGCATAAATATAACAGTTCCCGCAATATCGTCTACTCGGAAAGCATTTTCGCTACCCAGACGCATTATACAGCAGTTTACATATAAAACAAGCTTGTTTTCAACCCGCAATGGTTTGTTTATTTAAATTTCAAACGAAATTAACATTTATTTATTTTCATAGCTAATTTTGGCCGATGAAGGCAGAGCTCGGATTGAATCAGATGTAACGTTCCCACGCGAATTTGTTTTGTAGACATCGGATTTTAAGTGTTTGCCACTCAGGGATTATGTAGGCTCATTTGTTGGTTTGTATATTTATATATAGAATCCAGTGTATCATAATATTTTCCAAGAATTTTGTGAAGATCGACAGAAAACATGTTCCCCTATGTGAGTGATTGAATATCGTGATGTGAGAAGCGGATTTGCCCGATCGTGAGAATGGTCAAAGCATGTAATAATTGTAAATAATCAAAGATGATCCTCGTAGAAGATGGCAGGACGAGCTGGACAAAACAAACGACCAGTGGCCCACATTAGCCCTGGATCTTAGTAACTGGAAGTCATGCCTTTGCCAGCAGTGGGATGACGCAGGCTAACAGTATCAGTATCATGTAAGAAATACGCAAGTATTGTAATCAAGGATCTAGACCTAGTTCTAGCTTTATCCTCGGTCTGAGATAAGATCATTCCGTTGCGCCCGATAATGTATCTATGTATGTGAACAGTCGCCACGACCAAACGAGGGCTTTAACAAGCAGAAATTGTACCAGCGATTTCGATTTTCCTGGAAAAATATAAAATGTATTCGATTGACATAAGCTAACGAAAAGTTTAATATTACTATATCACACACGATCTTGTTGTGGTTGATCTATGAATACGAAAGGCTTTGAAAGCCGTTGGTAACTGTAAAAGCCCGCAGCAGTACTACCAAGACTTTTAAACAGAAAAATTAAAAGTTTTTTTTTTTTTTTTTTAAACCGTTGGCCGTTGATTCTTTCATATATTTCTGTGCCCGGCTGCCTCATTGGTCTAGCGGTCGCAAGCGCGACTGCTGAGCATGTCAAGTCAAATCAAATCATATATATTTCTGCAAAATGGTTTTTCAAAACACTTTTACATTTCACATCATGTTATGTTTTAAAACTAGATGGGGCCGGTTTTTCGTGCCTGACTACTCTGAGAAGAAACGTCCGAAACAAACTCAGAGGTGAATGAGGTGAAGTCATGAGGTCCTGGGTTCGATTCTCAGGTTGGGCAAAGTGTTATTGGGTTTTTCCTTCAAGAAATCTGAAGTCAGAAGTAAAATAATAAACAAGAACTCATCAATCTTTGTAGAATAACATCAATCATTAGGTCCTCATTACCGAAAAGGACAAGCAGAAGTGTAGGTACATACAAATAACGCCAAATTTATTATGAGTTCCTTAAAAAAAAGGGATGAGTCTTCAGCCAGTAAGTTACAAAGCCAGACTCTGGAGATTTTAAGAGGAGACAGGGCCTGCAGGTTTTTGAAAAATAGGTGTTTGAAGAAACTATAGCCGTCGCGCTGTGTCAAGCCTACCCCAGTAGAGTGCGATAGGGACAGCTGCAGGTCAGACCGATTATGTTACTGTCACAAAATTTTTGACGAGATCGAAACTTCGTATTCCCCTTTTTTTCTCCTCGAAAACTGAGGCGATTCTATTAATTTTGACATTCAAATTTTAAGAAAGAGTATGTCTAGGTTTCTATCATCATCTGCCTAGCCTTTTCCCAACTATATTGGGGTCGGCTTCCAGTCTAACCGGATGCAGCTGAATACCAGTATTTTACATGGAGCGACTGCCTATCTGACCTCCACAACCCAGTCTGTACTGGGTAATACGATACCCCTTGGTAAGACTGGTTGTCAGACTTTTTGGGCCACTGACTGCCTAACGACTGTCAAAGATCTACAAATGACAGCCGGGACCAACGGTTTAACGTGCTTTCCGAGGCACGGAGGAAACTCGGTATGTAATGGGCGGTCACCCAGTCACAGACCAACCTAGGCAAGCACGGCTTAACCTAAAGATCGACCCGAGCGGCTGTTATTATTTAGCCACGAGCTCCTAGGTCTAGGTTTCTATCAATTTCTTTTATGTTAATTTTTTTTCGAATTTGTCTGGTAGCCCTCTAATCACGGCCGTAAAAATGGGGCATTTATGTCATTTTTGGAGAGTCATAATTTTATTTACTTGTCGGATCCGGTCATTAGTACGGATATAAAATGAATTGGAAAGTTCGCCTGTGTGCAGTGGTGACATCACGCGACCTACTTACCAGTCACAACACAGCGTGCTTCTACAGAGCCCTGATGTCCAGTTCGAGGCGAGGGCGACAGTCAATGTCTGATCGCGCTGAAGTTGAGACGTCTTGGAACTGTACCCGATTCATTGTGCCCCGTGTTAATGTGTTAAGTTGTAATCTCAAGTGATTCGTTAGTTTGATAGAAATAGTGTACCGAACCCAATGCGCTTTCATAGCACGAAACCCATCGTCTGCCCACATGATGTACGAGCCTAACGGAATAAATCCTGACAATATAGCCGAGTACTGTATGTGTCGGACGTAAAGAATAGCACCATCCCATATCTTCCCGTGGGTGTCGAAAGAGGCGACTAAAGGACTTACCAGAGAATGGGCAGCAGCGTTCCCTGTGTTGTTTTAGCAACTGTACTACTATCGCCAACCCGCCTGCCAAGCGTGGCGATTATGGCAAAACCCCCCCCTTTTGGGGGAGGCATATGTCCAGCAGTGGACGTCTTTCGGCTGAAATGATGATGATGTTGATGATATAGCAGACATACTTATTAGTTGCTGAAAAAATGAAATGACAGAGACGTATCTACAGCAGACCTTGTTTTATAAAAAAAATCCACCACTAGAAAAAAACAAACAGTAAATTGTAGAACTTCCTTCCTATAATAATTTCTCCTCATAAACATTTACCAACAGTCGCCGTCTTTTACTCACAGTTCTTAAACGGCCTCTCTACTTCACAAAGCCAAGACTTCTTTTGTTTTACAATCAGTGTTTTGTGTACACAGTCTTTGATCGCTTTGATCCGTATATAAGCGAAGAATTTCACACAAAACTGCTGAGGACAAAAACCTAATAATGTGCTAAGACATTGACATTTGACAACCGCTTTGAAAGAAAAGGTTTTGTATTGATTCTGTTTGTGGGTGAACCATGATTAACTTAGGTTCAACAACATAACATAACATCACGCCTGTTATATCCGAAGGGTTAGCCAGAGGTGGACCTAATAGTACACCCACATTTCGCCAGTTATGTTTAAGTCTCAGATAATTGTGTACGAGCCAATTGCAATCAGCCGGGCGCCAGGAATTCAGACTCCGTGGCTGCTACTGAGAAATTCCTGATGGAAAAACCCAATATCACTTTGCCAGACCTGGGAATCGAACCCAGGACCTCATGCTCAGCAGTTGAGCTTGCGACCACTAGACCAGCGAGGCAGAGCAACCCCTGTTCATGAACACAATTAATGTCGCTTTTCCAAGAAATTATTGCATGTTTTTAAACTAATAAATTTAATCAAACTAGACAACATCGTGGGCAAACGGTTTTGACTTTCTCTCTTCATCTGCCTAGCACTTTTGTATCTAGTTGTGGTCAGCTTTCAGTCCAGCCGGATGAAGCTATACCAATATTTAAATAGAGTGACTGTTTTTCTGGCATCTACAGTCCAGTCAGTTCGTCTGTTTATTTGTTCGTTCCAGCTAATCTCCGAAACGAATAGACCGATTTTAACAAGACTTTTACTGGCAGATAGCTAATGTTCTAAGGAGTAACTACGGCTACGTTTTATTTATTTAGAAAAAAAGATTAGGGTTCCGTGCAAAAAAATAAATCCCTTGAAATTGTTAACGAAATCCGATTCAAATATGGAAGTAATATTTTTATAATAATTTCACGGACGAAGGTCGCATGCAATTGCCAGTTAATTATATTACCAGACTAGGTAAGCATTGTCTGTGGTCACCAGGCAAGGCCAGCCGATTAGACACAAGCTGAACTTAAGCTGCCTAATCCAACGTTGTCGGCGATGCTACCCGTCACGAGGATGGAGTATAAGGATAGCTACGTCAGCTGACATCGTTGGTATGGTTTACCCGCTGATCAGAAGGATTGAGCACACATAAACACTACGCATTACATTTAATAGGAAAATGTTGGGTTACAGAAATTCCCTTATTAGTAGATGGGTGTTCGACAAAATAATTATTTCATTTTAATTTTTTTTTTTTTTTCTTTAAAAAGGGTTACCCCACACTAGGAATTTCTCCTGTATCGTGGGTGCGTTTACAAACATTTAAACTCACATACACAAACAGCCAGATCCGGGACAACTACCTGTAGATCATACAAATATTTGTTCCGTGCGGGGATCGAACACGCGACACGCAGCACAGCAGCCGATCGCTCAGCCACTGCGCCAACCGTGCCGTCAAATTGGCTTGACATTTCGCCAGTCCCATGTTATATGTGGCAGTTATGCTTGCTATCAACTAGGCACAAATCCAGACAGCGTGACTGCTACTGACAAATTGCTGGTGGAAGACCCCGATAACACTTTGCCTGACCTGGGAATCGAACACGGGACAGGAATACTCAGCAGTCGAGCTTACGATGACCACACCATCGAGGTAGTACAGCAGTATTATAGTTATGCCAATTGTAGCATTTGTAAGACAAGGAGTATATCTGCAGTTTCTTTGGCATAGCTGCAAAAGAGCTTCTTCTATTACTATTTTGAAAATCTCACAAATATTATTCACGAAGTATTCTAATCCAATTTATTCAGCAGACTCTTCGAATAAATGAACTTTCGAACTATTCTCCCAATAAATACCTACTGATCTAATTGATTCAGTTCATTAGTCTAGCCTGAATATAGCGTAGGAGGAATTCCTAAATAGATTGTACTCTAATAAACTTATATGTATTTCCAAAGCAAATTTTGAAGCTTGCTACTTTAGTGTGTAGGAGTAAAGAACATTACCATTCCTTGTAAAAAACGATAAATCGTCATCTGCCTGGCCTTTTCCCAACTACGTTTGGGTCGGCTTTCAGTCTAATTAGATGCAGCTGAATACCAGTATTTTACATGGAGCGACTGCCTATCCACAACCCAGTTGGTACTGGGTTATACGATACCCCTTGGTAAGACTGGTTGTCAGACTTTTGGGCCACTGACTACCTGTACTGACTGCCAAAGATTTATAAATTACAGCAGGAACCAATGGCTTAACGTGCTTTCCGAGGTAAACAGGAAACTCGGTATGAAATGCATGGTCACCCATCCACGGACCAACCCTGGCAAGCGCTGCTTAACTTTAAAGATTGAATCGGGCAGCTGTTATTATTTAGCCACAAGTTCCTCTAAAAAACCTCCTTTATAAAAAATCGAAAAATGCAGGCGTTAAATTAGCCTTGTAACAAGGGTAGCACATATCCTCCGAGAGTAACCTGTCTATGTACCTCTCCAAGTCTCCGGTCTATCGATGTTGCCATAGTTACCTATTGTCTTTGGAATTCATCCCTTGGGAGAAATATCATGGGTTATGTTAGGGGCATGAAAAGAAATTTATCTTGACCCAAAAAATTTACACTGTTTTAGTTTACGTATTTTTTTAGTTATATTGGCGTTGCATTCGGATATGTTATAACGTGGTTTCTAACACTATAAATCAGAAGTTGTTTGTTTTAACGTACAAAAAAACAAGACCACGTTTTATTTCGTAAAAAAGAAAAAATATCAAAAAAACTGAAACCGAACTGAACTGGACTGAATCTAAATTTTGATATATATTTATAGTTTTTGATATATGTATATTTATAGTATTTTATATATCCTTGTAGCTAATCTTAGTATTAATTAAAATTATTTTCAGATATACACCTATCACTGCTTGTCTCTGCATCACCTAAAGGTTGACTGGTAGTAAATGCCTATGGCATTAAGTCCGGCTCTGTACTTATGTGCTTGAAGTGTTAATTACACAAATAAAAGAATTAATTAAATTACAGTTATAGTCTGGTAAATTTCACTTCATTTTTTTTTCAGATGAAACGAAACAAAATTTTGTATTTTGTTCAGATAAAACGGAAATAGATAAATACAGGGTGGTTTTTTAAATTACCAATGAAAACTATCCTTTTACTGAATACGTGGTAACCGTTTTAGCGTCAGAGTCCCGAAAGGAGAAAGGATAGTGTTCATTTCTCCTATAACAAACAAATACATTAATACAAAGAGCAGCGGTGGTCCAATAGTGGCGGCCCCGACTTACGAACAGTAAGTCGTGGGTTCGAACCTAGCCAGGCACATTACTTTGTGTAATTAATTCATCACCACTGCTCTCAAATCGGTGAACGAAAACATCGTGAGGAAACCAGCATATCCTAGAACCAAAAATTCGAAGACATGTGACATCTACCAACCCGCACTGGGCCCGCGTGGTGAATTATACGTTTACCGTACGTACCATTCACTCTCATAGAGAGGAGGCTTGTGTCCCAGTAGTGGGAACATTATAGTCTGATCATGCTTATGTTTATGCTACATAAATACCAATATCTATCAAATTCGACTCCCATCCTCTTCCATAAAACAAATATAAAATATTATTAATATAATATTAATATTATTAATTTATAATATTATTAATATTATTTTCCTGTTTTGTCTTTTCTACACACTGTGTCTACATTTCTAATCCTACTTTCCTCTCGCAGGTCTGCTGGAAGAGATTTCGCTTGAAATAAGCAGTACCTTTGTGCTCTTCTATCTTAATGTTATGTCTTGTTGAGTATTTTGTGTGTACATAAATAAATAATAAAAAAGAAACAAGGCGACAACCTCACTCAAGCTCCTCCGCGTCCGATCTTTTTACTCTCATCGGTAACAAATTGACGCGCACGTGATGCTGAAAGCTTACAAAAGGGACACAAATTTGCTTAATTTATTCCCATTCCTTTGCACAGTACAATAGTGGGTGTCCTCGCCCTTTCGAGATAGAAGGTCTATGTTCGAAGGTAGAATCGATCAAATTGTCCTCGGTCGTAATCTGTTTGATTTTAAGCACAGGTGAATTCGACCTTCAAGACATAAACGTAGAGACCACATTGTAGGTATAGTACGACCTCATTTTGCCAGATACATTACATCACGCTTGTAATCCCCGAAGGGTTAGGCAGAGGTGTTTCTGAGAGTACACCCACATTTCGCCAGTTATGTTTTAAGTCCCATGTAATAGGGGGCGAGCCTAGTGCCATCAGCCGGGTACAAATCCAGACTGTGTGGCTGCTACTGAGAACTTCCTGATGCAAAAACCCAAAAACACTTTTCCCGACCCGGGAATCAAACCCAGGACCTCATGCTCAGCAGTCGCGCTTGAGACCACTCGACCAACGAAGCAGTGAGGTTTTGTTGTTTCGCCAGTTATGTTTATGTATATATGGCAATAGGAGCGAGCCTATTGCCATCAACCGGTCGCAAATCCAAACTCCGGCCTGCTTTTGTTACATTCCTTGAAGAAAAACCCACACAACTCTGACCCTGGAATAGAGACCCAGGACTTTATATTCAGTAGCAGCGCTGGCGACCACGATACCAACGATGCAGACATTAGAATAAAATTAATAGAAATAAATCACTGGCAGCCATATTTTGAAATTCAATATTGTGCTATACATGGTTATTGGATAGGCTCATATTTGACCACGACGACCACTAATTCTGTAGAGCTGTTGAATTAGTGATAATTGGTCTGGCTTAATTAAAATACCGATACATACAGCACCACATGACAATTGGTTTTTGTTTTAAAACAATGATCAGGTTTCATTTACCTTCAAAAACTTTGCATATGATGTTTTTCTGTCTTTCTGTACTTCTGAGGAGCTCGTGGCTAAATAAAAACAGCCGCTCGGGTCGATCTTTAGGTTAAGCCGTGCTTGCCTAGGTTGGTCCGTGGATGGGTGACCACCCGTTTCTTACCGAGTTTCCTCCGTGCCTCGGAAAGCACGTTAAGCTGTTTGTCCCGGGTGTCATTTGTAGATCTTTGACAGTCGTTAGGTAGTCAGTGACCCGAAAAGTCTGACTACCAGTCTTTCCAAGGGGTATCGTATTACCCAGTATTAACTGGGTTGTGGAGGTCAGATAGGCAGTCGCTCCATGTAAAATACTGGTATTCAGCTGCATCCGGTTAGACTGGAAGCCGACCCCAACATACTTGGGAAAAGGCTAGGCAGATGACTGTTTTTCTGTACTTCTGTTTTTGAGAAATATTTTTACAGCAAACATGGCTCTAAACGAGCCAATTACAGTCCCAAAGAACCCTTTATACCTCGTATTCAAAAATAGACCGATAAACAAAAGAAAATCGAAATAAAAGAGAACTTTTAAATCAATTCTCAATTTCAGAACATAACTAATTCAAATTTCGAAACCCGCGTTCCAATTTGACACGTCACCAAGACGCGGGTAGTCCTTCCTTTGTTATTATTGTTCTTCGAACTACCCTCCAAGTGGACGAATAATTTATTCACTTCGGAAATTCACTAATTGACGAAACCTCTGACTTTGATGTCCTTCAAATGATCTTGACTGAATTATTTTGGTTGTTTGCGATGGTACTTGAGGTTGTACGTATCTTGATTTTATCATTCAAGCTTGGTTGGTTAAATTGGCGGGAGATAGAAGCTTGTAGCAGAAGACATTGAGATGATTGTGTATAACCAAAATCTAAATATCTAAAGGGGCAGAATATGGTGACTGGAGTCACGAGTCCACTTTCGTGATTTTACCGAAAATCAAAACAGTATTAATAAGTTTAAGACGGTTTGGTTAAGACGTCCGGTGTACTGAATCGGAAGGTTGCAGGTTCAAACCCTGCTCGCACTAGAATTTTTCTTTCCATGTCAAAACAGCAGTATTAATAAGTTTTTAAATACTGAAGATCGTACAGTTAATTAAATTTTTTGTCGAGTGTGGCTGAACCTTTGGCTTATACACCATAAGTGAAAAGATTTAGATTCCACTGCACCGATCTAATCATTAGATGTTGTTCTAGATCTAACTGAGTTTTCTCTAGTCCCCAAAAAGCCTTCAAATCCAGCCAATAAACACTCACCATTTTCACTTGCCCAATCACAACCTTGCAGATCACAAATCACCATCCAGCGCTGACTGGCTGACTAGCTAGTCAAAGCGCTGTCCTCGCCCGATTTACCCGCTCCAGTGGCTCGCCCGTCGACGGGCGCGCTCGACCGGAACGCAGCTCTAAGGGTGAGTTTGTAACAGAAATATATAGAACGGCTGCCTTGAATTTGAATTTTCAAAGACGTTCTATTTTGTTTTTTTTTTCTGGAATATCTTTGCTTGGCACGTGGAATTTATAGGGACAGTCTAGTATCGCATGGTTCTCTTAGTACGTGGCTTTTATTGGAACTATCGCCGCCATATTGTGCTCCGACCTGGTCGCTCACCAAGTCGCAGAAGTTCCGCCTTGGAGTGTGCCTAAGAGCAACGGAGCGCAGCATTCTGGGTGTAAAAAGATCAGAGAAAATACGGAACACCACACTGCGCTCTAAAACAAGAATTATTGACGTAGATAAAAAGGCTGCCAGGCTAAAATAGAATTGGGTGGGTCACGTAAGCCGCCTGCAGAACGACTGCTAGGCAAAAGACTGCACGCAATGGATGCCTGAGGATGGACCTCACCGATTCTCCTGTAGAACATAATTATTATTTTGTTTTTTTTCACAAATTGCAGGTTTGCCAACTTAATACATAACATAACATCACGCCTGTAATCCCCGAAGGCTTAGGCAGAGGTATTTCTAATAGTCCCATATTTTGCTAGTTATGTTAAAGTCCCATTTAATACGGGGTGTCAATAGTGACATCAACCGGAAATAGAATACAGACTCTGTGGCTGCTACTGAGGAATTCCTGATGGAAAAACCCAATAACACTTTACCCGACCTGGGAATCAAAGCCAGGATCTCCTGCCAACTTAATAGCTAGCGGAAAATAAACTGTATAAGAACAGTAGTTGTAGATGGTAAAAAGCTAAAGATAATGATGGCGTTTATTTTGAAAATTGGTACCTTAAGATGATAAATTGAGTTTATTAAGCGTCATCTATCTTATGAGATAAATTGTAAAAAATGGTCTTTCTCGCAAGAAAATTCAGAGAAAATATTACCGTACAGTAGAGCCCAAAGAGAATGTTTTTGTTTATCCTGTTTTACTTATAATAAGATAACAGGCGAAATGTAGTTTTACTGTAGAGTACTACTCTGTCTTCCTCTTCGCGGATTACAGGAGTGATGTTATGTGATATTAAAATGTTGTAACAATTTCACTACGCTAACAATAATAGATAGACATCACGTTTGTCAATATGCAATTTACCGAATTATGGGCGTCTTCCTCATACAAACATATAGCATAAACAGCCTATTAATGTTCCCACTGCTGGGACGCAGGCCTCCTCTCTATGAGAGGGAATGGGCTATAATCCACCACGCGGGCCCAGTGCGGTTTGGTAGATGTCACATGTCTTCGAATTTTTGGTTCTAGGACATGCCGGTTTCCTCACGATGTTTTCTTTCACCGTTTCACGATGTTTTCCTTCACCATCACATACAAACACACACACACACACACATATTATAGACACTGTATCTATACAGGGAGTTTGGTAGAAGGACCGTGACCTATTTTTGAGGGATTAGCGCCATTTACTGCCACAGAAAATAATGTTTTTTTTTTAATACTTAAATTTAATAATTTGTATTGTAGATAACTTAAAAAATAACACATATCATTAATTAGGCTTTAGACATAGGATCTGTCGGTAAATACTAGGATACGTCTCATGAGGAGTGATATCCTAAATAAAGATAAAGTTTAATATATATATATGTATATAAGTATTTATTCTTATATATTTTAGATATCGTATTACCCAGTACTAACTGGGTTATAGAGGTCAGATAGGCAGTCGCTCCATGTATAATACTAGTATTCAGCTGCATCCGGTTAGACTGGAAGCCGACCCCAATATAGTTGGGAAAAGGCTAGGCAGATGATGATGTTTTAGTTATAAATATTTTCTAGTCTTTTTTTTTCTGTTATTGCACCTACTGTATATTGTCTCTGCATCACCCTAAGGTAGACTGGTAGAAAATGCCTGTGGTTTTTAGGCATTTTCTACCAGTCTACCTTAGGGTCCGCCTTTGTACAGTTTTTACTTGTGCATAAAGTTTAAATAAATAAATATCCTAATCCCAAAGAAATGAATCGGTTCATCTTTCAAACATCCTGTATAAAATACATACCCCTACGTACCAACATAAATAGACGTAGTATGTCTGTATCGGATAAACAAACACAGTGCCGTTCGCAATGTGTTAATCAAAAGACAACACTGGCTAGAAGCTTCTGCTATTTCAAGTTAAAGACGATTCTATTTGCAATTGTTTTTCTTTTCCTGAAACAATAAACTGTAAATACACACATAATATCACGCGTGTACTTCACCGAAGGGTAAGAGTAGTTAAGGTAAGGTAAGGTAAGACTAGAAACAAAACTGTTTTATGTCCGTCACATCACCATCTCAGGTCCAGTTGAAAACCAGCGTCGGGCACTATCTGCTCGGCAGTTTGCTGAACTGGGCCTATTTGGCGCAGCCGTGAGACACAATATTATCTCCTTTTTTTTGTTGTTTTGTTTTAACATTTTTATTGTATTAATTTAAGATTTTTATTTTTTTAATATTGTTTTTGTGCTTGTTGTGTGCACTTGTGGCATGGGCCAAATAAATATGTTTTATTTCTTCTTTTCTTTCTTTCTAGTTATAACAAGATTTCGATAGTTATGAATAGCATAACATAACATCACGCCTGTAGTCCCCGAATGGTTAGGCCGTGGTGTATCTAATATTAAACCCACATTTTGACAGGTAGGTTTAAGTCCCATGTAATAGAGGTCGAGCCTATTGCGATCAGCCAGGCACAAATCCAGACTCCGTGGCTGCTACTGAGAAATTCCTGATAGAAAAACCACTTCAACACGCAATGGATGCCCGAGAATGGACGTCGCCGATTCTCCTGTAGAACATAATTATTATTATGTTTATTTCGCACAAATTGCAGGTTTGTCAACTTAATACATAACATAACATCACGCCTGTAATCCCCGAAGGCTTAGGCAGAGGTTTTCCTAATAGTACACCCATATTTTGCTAGTTAAAACTACTTCAATTTGTATGACCCGGGAATAGAACCCAGGACCTCATGCTCAGCAGTCGCGCTTGCGATCACTAGACCAACGACGCACTAAATCAGTTATGATTAGGTTTCATCAACAAAAGGCAGAAAAAACACCATGAAGCTCAAAAATTAGGAGCTAGTTGTTAACCATAAGCCAAGATTTAAAAACTTGGTACGTGTTCTCTATACCTTACACTTCTGTGCTCTGTATAAAAAACCTATGTTCATCCAGAAAAACGTACCTTTCAAATGATGAAATAATTTTTCAAATAGGTGTCATAGCTCCCATTAGCGAAGGGTCCATTTTTGTAAGAGGTAAGCCGGAGTACGTCTCTTTAATGTGATTATATTATTTGTCTATAGAATACTGACTGTGCCATTTTTCAAAGGGAAGCCTGTAGGAATCGAGTTGTATGGAACCTTCGCCACTGGTAGCTCAGGAGATTACCCTCCACTTACCAACTCACAATATTAGCAAGAAAGAAATAACGCTTAGACAAAAAACATCCTATAGACACAACATCGCAATATAAACATTAAATCTTATTCTCATCTTGTACTCAAAGATGAGTAAACATTATCAACTCGATCTATCGCTCCTCGGATAACGTTTTATCCTAGATAGTCTCAGACGGCGTGTCGCCTTGCGTCTCGACGTGGGACGTTTTGAAGGACAAAGTATATCCTATATCGCCTGCTTTTCGAAGACGATGTTTGTATTGTATTTTCCCGCGGAATCATTCGCCTGGTAGTTGGATTATTAACGGCAACGTAGTATATGAGGACTACGTGAGTCATACTATTATTATTATTTTTTTAGTTTAGTTAGTTTCATGATTGTCTGGCAGTTTGAGTACTATATGCGGCCTACCCAAATGTCCTTTCTTTGGTATTGTTCGTCGTGTCGTTGAGCTCCTTGGATTATGAGTCGAGCTACACGATAACTGACAAATGCTTGCACTGTCTGGACAGGTCCACTCCAATCTGTGTGGTTACTTCTTGAAAATACCATCTCAGACATTAATCTACATGGTCCTCATAAGATTTGAGCAATGTCTGGACTTTAAAAGAGACGGTGACCTCTGAGTTTGTTTCGGATGTTTCTTCTCAGAGTAGTCAGGTACGAAACACCGGCCCCATCTAGTTTTAAAACATAACATGTTGACATGTAAAAGAGTTTTTTAAACCAATTTACAGAAATAAATATGATTTATGATTTATCGGAATAGAAAGTTTATTATCTATCTGTATGCCAAACATACCTACAAATACGTTTAGTCTTTATGATAGGAAAGTCTAAGAGACAGAAAGACAGAGCTGTGTTCGCAACACCAGTATGGTCTGTTTAGAGAACTACACAACGATTGCCCGGTATAAAGACTTGCGATAAAAATATTTTCTCTCTCTCACCATTACTGTCTGCCGTATGCCTGACGAGCTGTGGGCAAAACTACGACGCTGTAAAGCCCTAACACAGCCAGAAGGCAACACGGTAGATTGGGGTCATATGAACTTGGGAACACCGACGCAGGCAGGGAATTCCACTCCTTGGCTGTGCGCATAATAAACGATGTAGCAAAGCGCTTCGTGCGAATGTGTGGAACATCGACAAGGTAGGGTGATAACCTGCAATACGTCCATATTTAACCAGAAGACATGCAAAAGTACAAAATACACTAGAGATAATAATAAAGTTGTAATAATAATAATAAGGTTGTCGACATGTGGAATGTGAACTCGGCTATCATTGTGCCGATCGTCGTGACGGCCAATGGCCTTATAGCCAAGAGCCTCGACGACCATCTTTCGAGGCTCTCCTTAGGCGGTTGGATCAAGGGCCTGATTCAGAAGGCAGTACTCCTCGATACGGCTCGCATTGCGAGGAGGTTCCTGTCTCTGGAGCCCTAACCACCGGTAGCTTGGACCCTGCTCCCGATACCGGCGGACCACTATTTTTTATATGTTTGAATGTTTTTTTATGTTGTTTCGTATTAGAATATTTAAAAATTGTATTTAATATGTATAAAAAGTAAATAAAGGAAACAAGAACAACTGCCGACAAACTTTCTTGCAGTTTGGCGTTACTGTATTACAGATTTTGAATTAATAAATTAAAAAAAAAGGATAAATTAGAGATCAACATAAAATTCTAAGAAAGTGTGAATACAATGTTATGTCTCATCTTTAATAGTATAACGTTTTAACCTCGAGCCGCAGACGGCATGTCGCCACGCGTTTGAACGTGGGACGAGTACCGAGGACCTACTCGTAGGCGATAAAGGGAGGCGTTATATTTAGATTGTTCAGTGTAGCAACCAGATACTTATAGAGAAACTAAAGCTTATTGCCTGGGTGTTTATTAACTGTAAATAGTAAGGTGAATAGTATTCTAAAGCATTCTGAATTTCTGTTAATATCGACCACTCACAGACAAGTACAGACTCTCTAATTATTATCTATGCATTTTATAAGCTTTTTGTGTCTTACATTATGAAGTAATTTTCATCATTATTAAGGAACTTTATTCTGGTATTAATTAATATTTAAGTAAAGTATAATTTAAATATAATATTAACTTGAAGAGATCTCAATGTGTTATCATGTCGAATAAAACGTGCGACGCAGGGGCAGGTCGCTAGGATTTTCCTGTAATCCCCGAAGGGTTACGCAGAGGTGTACCTAATAGTACACTCACATTTCGCCAGTTATTTTAAAGTACTATGTAATAGCAGGCAAGCCTATTGCCATCAACCGGGCATAATTCCAGACTCCGTGTCTGCTACTGAGAAATTCCTGTTAGAAAAACCCAATAACATTATGCCCGACCCGGGAATCGAACCCAGGAAATTTTGCTCAGCAGCCGCGACCAATGGACCAACGAAGCAGTCACAAATTCATCATTTTTAATTACGTTTTGAACCCTATAACCCTATGGTTCCCAGTTTATTACAGAATAACCCTTAATTTTACGACGCTAAAGTCCTTAATCCAGCGCAGGCATAAACAGTCAAGGGTTACCAAACAATATTATTAATAAACTTCATTATTAAAACCTATTTGTTCACAACTTCAAATATTACTTTCGACCCTCGTAACTTTTTGGGACGTTATGGGCAGTATTTTGAAAATTGATGAATTCTTCATGGCTCCTAGAAAAAAACTATTCCGTATTTTTACCCGACTGCCAAGGAAGGGTTATGTTTTTGCGCATATCTTGTATGTTTCTTTGTTCGTTTTTTGTAAATTTCTTTATTACCTCATCATCATCATCTACTGCTGGACATAGGCCTCCCCCCAGTGTCGCCACATTGACCGGCCCCGTGCATCTCGCATCCAGCGGATCCCTGCAACCTTCACCAGGTCATCGGTCCACCTAGTGGGAGGCCTTCCAAAGCAACGTCTTCCATTTCGCGGTCGCCACTCCAGAACTTTCCGGCCCCATCAGCCATCCGTTCTGCGAGCAATATGCCCTGCCCACTGCCACTTAAGTTTGGCTATTCTTCGGGCTACGTCGGTAACCTTGGTTCTCTTGCGAATTTATTACCTCGTATGATCAAAACGGCTGGATGGATTTTGACGATTAAGGTATCATTAGATTCCTCTCAAAAACCCAAGTGTCCTTAGACAGGTGTTTGAAAAAAAAAAAACAAAATGGCGGAGTTTTGGTGCTAAATTGTAAGTCGTAAATTTTTTTTTTTTTCAACCAAACCTATCGAGTAGGGTATCAAAATGAAGGAAATTAAAAGGACATTACAAATATATTTATATATAGGTACATAACACAATTTGTAGTCAGGTTTATGATACTTTTAATTAAATGTTACTTGTTAAATTTGCTTGCCACTACTGTTTTAAGCTTTACGGTTTATTATTAAACTTACACTGTCAATTACGGGAAATCTTCCGTGATTTTCAACTATTACTAAGCGTCTTGATAGCGCGATGGCATCATCGTCATCTCGCGATCAAGGCGCTTGCAACAGCCATGAAATATCGGGCGCTCACAATAGTTGAAAATCACTGAAGATATCCCAGTGTAAGTTTTCCTTGCTACTGAGCACGAGGTCCTGGAATTGTTTCCCAGGTTGAGCACACTATATTCAACTCAGAAATTTCTTAGCTGCAGTTCAGTTTCTGGATTTTGTGCTCTCCTCCTATTAGGTACACGGGACTAAAATATAACTAAAAAAATGGAGGTTTACAAAAGATACAAATCTACCTAACCCATCGGGGTGATTCAGGCGTGATGTGACGTTTCTTGTGTAAATATAACGTTGTACGTACAACGACCAATCTAGCTAAACAAACCAAATTAAGCTGATCTCTCATTGTACGGGAAGTTCATATAAAGCGAGGTCAAGTTATACTGGATATGTAAAGCTTATGTGTCACTGTGTGTTCTAAACAACTTTCAATATTTCAGATGTTGTATAATGACAAAGTTTCTATGTTAACTCCTAAAGTTGGTATGAGGTGTTTGGAAATGTTAAACTTTTAAGGTACCGTAAGTCAATGTCTTTGGAGAGGAGGCTTGAGTCCCAGCGGTAATTCAAGTTATTTATTTAATACATTATGTATGTCAACAATTTACATAGTTTTAAAAGACATGAAATGACATTTTGAATATCGAAAACGTGCACATTTAACATGAATTGTTCTCTAGTTTATTTTACGGGATTTTCTTTATAGCCTATTAACTACATCATGTAGAAAATGCTGAAAATTTAAAAATAATGTCTTGTGACTAAATGACTAAATGTATTCGATTGAATTTTTGTACAAAGACTGGGAATGTCATGAGGTATACGCAGTTTAATTTCGGCGCCATCCTGTATAGGACTAAGCTCACATTGCAAAAAAAAAGTATCAAAAAAAATCTACTGGTTTATTTACTTTGTACTGTAAGCCAGTGTAGATTAGACCCAAAAACCCTCAAATCAATCTTATTCGCAACCCCAAACCTACCTCTCCCATACCTCTTTACCTAAGCACATCCGGACACTTACCTACTGTATCAAGACGAGCAACAAAAGGGTTAATTAAAATCTCGCTTCTGTGCAGAAATGTACACTGACCTAAATTCTATTGTACACACGTCGGCACATCAAGCTATACATAACCAGTTTAACCTTACTCGCTGTGTATGAGCTTCCCGTAAGATGAGAGATCAGCTTAATTTGCTTTTGTAAAGTTTGATTGGCCGCCGTGCGTACACACAATGTACAGTCAACCATATTAGTGGCGACACTTGCAATTCTAAAACCGTCCTTATCGCTATGGAATAAGAGCTGCGGATGTAAGCTTTTTACCACTTATAAAGACACAAACGTAGTATTACCTCTCATCATCATCTGCCTAGCCTTTTCCCAACTATGTTAGGGTCGGCTTCCAGTCTAAGCGGATGCAGCTGAATACCAGTATTTTCATGGAGCGACTGCCTATCTGATCTCCACAACCCAGTTAGTACCTACTGGGTAATACGATAGCCCCTGATATGACTGGTTGTAAGACTTACTTCCTTCCATACGTAGCTAACTACTCCATGGCTGTTAAGAAATTCCTGATGGAAAAACCCAATAACACTTTGCCTGGCCCGAGAATCAAACTCAGTCCTCATGCTCAGCAGTCGCGTTTGCGACCACAATGAGGCAGTCACTACAACTAACTAAATAATAAACCATTTAACGTAATAGGCTAATGCTCCTGAGGCTAGAACCGTCGTTCCCTGGCTAAATATTTGCCCAAACAGCCTAGCTCACTAAACCCTCTGAGACAAAATAAACATGACGTATATGTATACAAACCTACTTATTTACATATACACCTAGCTACCGGAAAATATCTCACATTCACGTAAGGGGTAAATGTGTGAATTATTTAAATGACTTACCTTATATACCTCTTCTCTTATTATTGTGTTTTGGAGCTGAAAAGAAAGGTTTGTAAAGCCGACTATCATTGTGTTGGTAAACTACGTAAAGTTAGGTCCTTCAAGTATACAGGGTGTAACAAGAACCCCTTAACCAAGCCGAAAGGAAATTGTTTTCCCCGTCATTGCGATAATTTTTTTGTTCTAGACCATACCTGGGAACCTTCTAGTTACGGAGATATTGGGGAGCAAAGTTCCAATTTTTTCACAATTTTTTTACTTTAAACACCTCCACGACCCACGGGGGTCGTGGGTAATCCATCCATCAGCTTAATGGTTTGAGTGCGTTTTATTGAGTCCTACCGTAAAACGTGATATTTCACCCAAAAAAAAAAAGTCGTATCCCAGCATTAATTTTTGCGTAAAGTTACTTAGTTTGATGTACATAATGCTTGTTTGACGGCTTCGTAAAGGGTCCGTTTACACTCTGTATAAGTCACTCTATGAATGTACTGTTTCACTGAATATAAAATAATACTATAACGGTAAATTTTGACAACCAGTCTTATCAAGCGTATCGTATTACCCAGTACTGACTGGGTTGTGGAGGTCAGATAGACAGTCGCTCCAAGTAAAATACTGGTATTCAGCTGCATCTGGTGATACTGGAAGCCAACTCCAACATAGTCAGGAAGAGCCGAAGCAGATGATGATGTAATATCGTGATTTAAAATACGTGGGGGAATACTTTTTACTAAATTACTTTGTTTATTTTTTACTTTTCAATTTTTTGCTTTTATAATTTTTTTTTGCATTTTACTTTTCTTTTTTACTACTTTTCCTTTTTTCTTTTTCTTTTCGCTCAAAACTATAAGCAATTATCCACACTAGGCAATTTAAAACTGAAATAGCTGGAAATCATGGGGGAGACCTCTGATGTTACAGGCTGGCAATAACCAGTAAGGAATAAACCCGACAACTTACTCTTATTTGAAAAAAAAATAAAGCATTAAGAATTACAGAAATGAAGAAGGATTGCCAACATTTTACCAGAAACAAAGCTAGCAACAATAATTCAGGAACATATACGATAATCTGTCTTAATATAAACTTGTGTGACAAACAACTACATTTTACACATAATTGATACATGCGACTTCCCCGTAGTCAGACTTGTGACTCGGGACTATGTGCAAGTTCGTATTTGGTAACTATTGTTCGAAAGTTCAGTGACTTGTGTACGGGAAAATTAGATTTTCTGACGGAAAAACTTGTACTGAATAAACTGTTCACGAAATGAGTTTTTGAATATTCTCGGAAATTGCTTGCTTTGTATGACGGCGATTCAATTATTGTCAAATCTAATTTAAGTAAAGTATAATTACAACGTCGTGGAAAGCGTCTGCTGTCTGCTTATTCCATCTCTGATATTTAAGTGGTATTTTATACTTCGATGCTCAGTTGTTTTGAAAATATCATCTTTTATGACAAGTAAGGGTCGTGAATAGTTTTTAAATTCCAGTTACCATATTATACAAGGTACCTTGGTAGTAATTTAAATTGGTACCATCTATTTCGTGATATTGAATATGAATTGGTTACAAAGTGTTTTAGACCCTAAGCGGTCAGATAATATAGGCATATATTAGATAGAGGCATCATTCTCTTGCCCTATCAAACGAAAAATGTAAGTACTACATATCTGGACGGCACGGTTGGCGCAGTGGCTGAGCGATTGACTGCTGCACTGCGTGTCGCAGGTTCGATTCCCGTTTGGAACAAATATTTGTATGGCCTACAAGTGGTTGTTCCGGGTCTGGCTGTTTGTGTATGTGTGTTTAAATGTTTGTTTGCACCCACGATACAGAAGAAATTCCTAGTGTGGGGAAACGAATTACTAAAAAAAAAAAATTGGAATTATTTACATCATTCTCTTGCCCTTATCCCAATTCATTTGGGGTAGGCACAGGATGTCTTCTTCTTGCATACTTCTCTATTATTCGTCATCTCATCTGACACTCCTTTCTTGCCATATCATCCTTTACACAGGCCATCCATCGTTTCTTTGGTCTTCCTCTACTCTTATATCCACATTCATCCTCAAAACTTTCCTCACACATTTTCATCATTCCTCCGCATCACATGCTCCTACCACGACAACCGTCATGGCATTACAATACACCAAACTACAAACAGTTAAAATGTAACTGCGAACAAAACTGCTGACACAGTTTGTTAAAATAAATAAAACTGATTCACACAACAAATAACGCCTGAAATCACGAAGCATTTCGTGGCACAACCTAGTTTTAAAATCAAATATGGCGCCCGGGTGGAAAAAATTCGATTTAATTCGTGCAGTTTGTTCCTGCTCTGTTGTTTAAATCAGATTTGTTCTGTTCGAGTTCTGTATTGTTTGTTTGTGGTTTAATACTTTAAATAAATGAGAAAACTATGATTTATGTGAACATGAATAGATCTGGGACATAAAGGAAATT
This sequence comes from Noctua janthe, assembly GCA_910589295.1. Taxonomy (NCBI): domain Eukaryota; kingdom Metazoa; phylum Arthropoda; class Insecta; order Lepidoptera; family Noctuidae; genus Noctua; species Noctua janthe. Next base: position 7,387,280 of record OU342578.1, read on the forward strand.
AGAAAACTAAAAGAGGCGGTCGCTGTAGAAACAATCAGGTCAAATGGTTTACCATCAACCCTTACCAAACACAGTGCTAGTGTGGAGCCCACTCACAGAACCTGCCTGTTCTTCTTCCCTGCCTATCATGCACAACCACTTGCATATTCCAGGATTTGAATAAGGTGAATAACAGAGCGACATAGGTAGAATATACATTCAAATATTTACAAGCGATAGACGGGACAAGACGAAGAAAATCGTAATCCAATACTTGTTACTACTTAGTAACAAATCGGTGTGTCTAGTGTCATAAACACACTTGTCAGGTAGCATATTATGTGAGTCAAAATCGAAAATGTCATCATCATCATTTCAGCCGAAAGACGTCCACTGCTGGACATAGGCCTCCCCCAAGTGTCGCCACACTCGCCACATTGACCGGTTCCGTGCGTCTCGCATCCAGCGGATCCCTGCAACCTTTACCAGGTCAAAATCGAATTTTTGTATGAAAATATTCCTGTCTATAAATCTATATATAATTTCTAATTTTTGGTAGGTAGTACTTACCGGTTGAACAGAATTTGAACGGTAGTCAATGGACACATAAAGAAGAAAAATATATAATATTCTGGATTGGTTCAGTAAGTCGTGAGTTAGTTCGAACCCAGGCAGGCGCATTACTTTGTGTAATTTATTTCATCACCACTGCTCTCAAAACGGTGAAGGAAAACATCGTGAGGAAACCGGCATGTCCTAGAGCCAAAAATACGAAGACATGTGACATCTACCAATCCGCACTGGGCCCGCGTGGTGGATTATAGCACATTCCCTCTCATAGAGAGGAGGCCTGTGTCCCAGCAGTAGGAACATCATAGGCTGATTATGCTATTATGATATTGGTACAGTCTTCAGGAGTAGCTTAGTTTAAACCTTATACCCAGAAGACCCGGGTAGTGAGGCTGGCTACCATAAACTTTAATGAAAACTAGAAACCTACAGTTAACTGCTTAAGTATTCTCAAGAAATAATTGCCATAAAAAAAAACTCACAAAAAGCCGGCTTCTAATAAAAACTTTACAACTACTGTAATCCAATTCGCTGTACATGTTTTACAAACAATAAAAATGAATAAAAAAAGTGCAAATTAAAAAATAACACAATAACGAATTCATTACTTATAAATTCTCCAGGCATTTGAGCTAAACCTAAATTCGGTCTGTCTAACTCATCAGCCAGGCTGAATTTGAACACAAAATGTTTTTAGCTCGCAAATAAACTGAGCCGAAATAATCGGACAGTTTTCATTACGTTTCCACTCTAGACTAAGTGGCAGATGCTAATTTTGTACGTTTTTGGTGTGGTACTGCGCAATTTCAGTTCGTTATTTTGGTCACAGTTTTGTTTATCTGTGGTGCTTTCTCTTAACCAAGGCTAAGGCTGCCGGGGCTGTGGGACTGTTCGAAAGAGATACCGTGGCCCTGGAACACAAAGGGCAAAGAAGGAACATGGATGGGTTTGAGTCAGTACAAGTCTGACACTCCCTTCCGCTCCGCCCAGAGTGGGGGGGGAGGGTCATTTGTTGATTTCCCATCCGAAAAAAAAAAAAAGGCTAAGAAATAGAAGCCGTACGAGTCAATTTATAGGTTTAAGCTATATTTTTCTTAAACAGGTCAATTTAAGGTCCATGTGAAGTCAATATGGCCAATGTCGGTCCGTGGATGGATCATATTCCATTTCATAACGGCACCCAACCCGTATTCTGTGCACATTAAGGTTAATCAGTGGATGGGTAACCACCCATTTCATATTGAGACCCTCATGTCCCTCTGAAAGTACGTTCTTAGCACTGGCTGTCATTTGAAGATCTTTGACAGTCGGTACGGATAGTGTGACACCCAGTTTTACCAAGAGGTGTCATGATACCTGGGTTATGGAGGTAAGATAGGCAGTCGCTCCACGTGAAATACTGGCATTCAACTGCAACAGGTTAGATTGAAACCCCAAATTAGCTGGTAAGCGGCTAGGCCGATCATTTTGTTCCTGTGCGAATGTTGATTAATTTAAAAAAAATAACTTACATTCGTACGCGTACGAACGCGAGGAGCTCGTGGCTAAATAATAACAGCCGCTCGGGGCGATCTTCAGGTTAACTCGCGATTACCTAGGTTGATCCGTAGATGGGTGATCACCCATTACTTACCGAGTTTCCTTCGTTCCTCAGAAAACACGTTAAGCCTTTGGTCCTGGCTGTCATTTGTAGATCTTTGACTGTCGTTACAGGTAGTCAGTAGCCCGAAAGTCTGACAGCTAGTCTAAGTAAGGGGTATCGTATTGACAAGTACTAACTGGGTGGTGGAGGTCAGATAGGCTGTCGCTCCATGTAAAATACTGGTATTCATCTGCATCCGATTAGACTGGAAGCCGACCCCAACATACTTGGGAAAAGTCTAGGCAGATGATGACGTACGAACGCGACGATCAATTATTCGCACGACCGATCGTTGTGGTTAGAACGTGGAGTTACAGTGTAATGTCGAACATTCGATCATTGCATCCCATGGTCAATGCCAAAATTGTCGCCACGCACCATGTATATGACTCAGTTGTCAGTAGATTCGCAATAAGGTCAATAGGAGTTAAATTAATAAATTGCGAATGAAGCACGGTGCAGACCGGTGCTTTTTTTGATAGTTTGATGACAGGAATACTGTGATTTGAATATGGTAGCTACAGATAATAATATAGCGGTTAACTGTTCAGTCAACAAACATAACACCGCGCCTGTAATCGCCGAAGGGTTAGGTAGAGGTGTGCTTAATAGTACACGCACATTTCGCCAATTTTTTTTAGTCCCACGTAATTGGGGGCGAACCTATTGCCATCAACTGGGCACAAAAGCATACTCAGTGGCTGCTACTGAGAAATTCCTGATGGAAAAACCCAATAACACTTTTTGCCCGACCTGGGAATCCAAAACCTTATGCTGAGTTGAGTAGTCGTAGTTCGCAAGCACGACCGAACCGAGGCAGTCCACCAAAAAAAAAAAATTGCAACTATTTTAAGAAACATTTCTCTTCATAATTCTCGTTTTTACTAACAGCAAATGCCTCCGTTTAGTCCCGATATTGTCGTACTGTTGGAATTTCAACTCTAGCCGCTGTACCGATAGTTGAAAAACCTACAGAGCGTTTTTAGGTTACCGTACCCGAAGGGTAACTAACAGGACCCTATTACTAAGCCTCCACTGTCTGTCCATCCGTACGTCTGTCTGTCAGCGGGCTGTATCTCATGATCCGTAATAGGTAGATAGTTGTATTTTTTACAGAATGTGTGTTTCTGTTGCCGCCTTAACAACAAATAGTAAAAATAAATCAAAAATTAAAGGCCTCTACTACGATGGTACGGAACCCTACATACGCGAGTCCGACTCACACTTGTCCGGTTTTTATTTTTTTCGTCTCAGAGTTTACTGAGCGTATACAATTTATGTTTAGCAGCTTAAGTTATGGCTGAAATAAATCTAAAGGCAATATCCAATAGTGACGTATAGCTAGTAAAAGATTGCAACGAACTACAAATAACGATAACTTACAACTTAGGCTCTGACCTCGATTTTTTCAAATAATACCCAATTTATCTGGACTGAGACAAAAATCCAGAGTCGTTGAGTGAAATTGCTTTTTCATCCTTCATTTTTTAAAGGATAAAGAAAAGTTGGATGGCAGAATATTGAAGAGTTATGGATTGTGCCGATCTGTCGAGGGATTTGTATTATTGTTGGATACTTTGTTCACGGTTAGAAGTTTTAGAAAAACCGTCATTAGAAAATAAATGAAAAATGCTTCATTCTTTGTAATTAATGAATTTCTTTGACCTTGCTTGAAAAATAATAATAAATTCGAAAATAGTAGACATATAAATGCACACATTTACGATATATGTCTACTATTTATGAGTAACTTAAATATTACCTACGCATTACAAAGAATAACTTGCCAGTATGTAAATGTTAATTTTTAGGTGATATAACTTACTCCAGGACTTCACATACACAGCTATAAAAGAGACCTAACATTCCCAGTAAAGAAATCTAATCTGATCAACGTTCAGGTCGGTGACTGGGGCGTCTACCTAACGTAATTCCTAATTCAATCCTTATGACACTAACAAGGACAGATACCCTGTTAAAAGACGGTGTGTGGATGAGGATGGCATGTCAAGTAGAATGATTCGGTTTAATGAGAAAGCAAATCATGTATTGGGAACTTTTTTTTTTGTTCTAATTGGGCTTACTCTTGACCTCAATCTAGTCCAGAGGACAGAGATGAGGTCGACGATGGAACGAGCTAACCCAAAAGAAGCCTATTAACTCGCGACTTAAATAGATTGGGGTCATATGAACTTGGGAACACTGACGCAGACAGGAAATTGTCCTTGGCTGCGAACTTGCTTATTTTTGAAGCAAGTTTAAAGGACCATCTTGGAACTATGGTTAACTCTTTTGCTTCACTACATAGTATAAAACGCTTCCCGCTGTCTGTCTGTCCCTATGTTTGCTTAGATCTTTAAAACTGCGCAACGGATTTTGATGAGATTTTTTTTAATAGATAGATTGATTCAATAGGAAGGTATATATATATACAACATTATTTTTAGTATATGCGAAACCTGAATATAGTTTGTTCAGGATAAGTAACTGAATCAATTCCAATATTTTTTAAACCATTTGTCCATTGTCCAATAATATTTAAAAAAAATACAAGTTGGACACCGACCGACATTAAATACCTATCGCAATAATTTAGGTACCTACTGCCAAATTATTATTATCAATGAGCTCAAGACGACGCTGGAGACGAGCGCGCGGGTGCGCCGCGTGGTGCCCACGTTTTTGTGCGGACAACCAGGTAACTGAAGAAGTTTATAACTTTCTGATTTTTCATGATACAGTTTTGAAATTTTTTACATAAAAATGTTAGACATGTGTTTCAGGTTTCGCATATACTAAAACTAATTTTGTATATTGCACCCGTGCAAAGCCGGGGCGGGTCGCTAGTACCTTATAAGTATGAGCGTTGGGTACTTGGTTTGACCCCCAGGTGGTTCGGTGTGGTGCAAAGCTCTTGGTTTGTTTTACTAAGAATTACTAAGAAAGTAGGTGTCTCCATATGTTATGCAAATTGACTACTGCTACCATGCGTCGTCTACAGATAAAACTCTGCTGGACCACATCATAATATCACGCCTGTAATCCCCGAACGGTTAGGCAGAGGTCTACCTAATAGTACACCCACATTTCGGCAGTTATGTTTTAGGTCCCATGTAATAGGGGCGAGCCTATCGCCATCAACCGAAAAAACCAATAAAACTTTGCCCGACCCGGGAATCGAACCCATTACCTCATGATCAGCAGTCACGCTTGCGTCCATTAGACCAACGAGGTAGTTATATCCGCTTAACCACTTTGGAAAATACGGACGTGATGTTATATATGTACTAAAACAAAAACGGGTCTTTCTGTCCATCCTTTTTTCCACAATCCTTGATCACCAACAACGAATCATCATCTGCCTAGCCTTTTCCTAACTATGTTGGGGTCGGCATGTAGCTGAATACCAGTATTTTACATGGAGCGACTGCCTATCGGACCTCCACAACCCAGTTAGTACTGGGTAATACAATATCCCTTGGTAAGACTGGTTGTCAGACTTTTTTTGGGCCACTGACTACCTACATAACGACTGGCAAAGATCTACAAATGACACCCAGGACCAACGGCTTAACATGCTTTCCGAGGTACGGAGGAAACTCGGTATGTAATGGGTGGTCACCCATCCACAGACTAACCTAAGCAAGCACGGCCCAACCTAAAGATCGACCTGTAATTATTGAGCCACGAGCTCCCCCAACTACTAATTATACAAAATCACATAATATCCATTTTTCCACCCTCTTCACATCAAAAATAAAAATCGTTTGTAAGTAATTTATATTCAAACTTGTGCTCTCCCAACTTTATTTATGTATGTTGTTGTAGAAACGGCTCCAATGCTCAATGGTTCGAATCGACGTTATTTTTCGTCCCCTTCGCACTATATTTATTACCTATTTCTGGGTACCAACAAATTATATAAAAGGGAAAATGTATTGCCATGATTTTCCGGCTTAAATATGATGTATGTAAGTGTTATGTCAGTGAGCTTTGATGGATGTAAATTGGCTTATAACTTATACAACATTAGTTTTAGTATATGCGAAACCTGAAACACGTGTCTAGTATTTTTATGTAAAGAATCTATGTACAAATTTTCAAACCTGTATCATGAAAAATCACAAAGTTATAAACTTGTTCTGTTACCTGGTTATACACACAAAAACGTGGTCACCACGGAGCGCCACCGCACGCGCGCCTCCAGCGTCTTCTTGAGCTCATTGATAATGATAATTTGGCAGTAGGTACCTAAATTATTGCGATAGGTATTTAGTGTCGCTCGGTGTCCAACGGTTGTAACCTTTTTTAATAGTTTGAGGACAAAATATAACATGGTATAAAAATGATTGGAATTGATTCCGTTACTTATTCTGAACGAACTATATTAAGGTTTCGCATATACTAAAAATTATGTTGTATTGTAGAAAATAGTGTGTGAAATACTTTCTTATTCTATTTATATCATTACTACGAAAGTAATACGCAGCGGTGGTGGTCCAGTGATAACCAGGCGATTTTTTCATCTGCCTAGCCTTATCCCAACTATGTTGGGGTCGGCTTCCAGTCTAACCGGATGCAGCTGAATACCAGTATTTTACATGGAGCGACTGCCTATCAAACCTCCACAACCCAGTTCGTACTGGGTAATACGATACCCCTTGGTAAGGCTGGTTCTCCGACTTTCGGGCCACTGACTACCTGTAACGTCTGTCAAAGATCTATAAATGACAATCAAGCTATTTCCTTTGAGTAATTTATTTCATCACCACTGCTCTCAAAACGGTGAAAGAAAACATCAGCAGGAAACCGACATGTCCTTGAACCAAAAACCAGGGTGGTGGATAACGATCCTCTCATTCGCACATACCTGTGTCCCAGCAGTGGGGTCGCCTGGCCAATATTGCTAGGAGAGGGGTAAGTAAAAGAATTTCTTTCCCACTGTGATCCCGCTACACCTAACAAACCGTTCGCTTGTAGATTTCAGCAGTATTTCGTACTAGACTATACCCGCGGCTTCGCCCGCTTGGACTTCGGTAATTGTCCCACGGGATCGTACTGCCGGCATAAAAAGTATCCTATGTGTTAATCCAGGTTAATAACTATCTGTGTGCCAAATTTCATCCAAATTCATTCAAAGATTTGATCCAGCCGTATAATATCACTATGACGTAGCCTGCAATTGATTATAGTCACCAAGGACACTGTTCACCAATGCCTACGCGACTGACATTATACTACAGTCATAAAACCAACCTGAAAAAACATATCCATATTGCAAACTACTTCGGTTAGACTAACAAACAAAACCCATGAAGGCTAAACCCATAACTACTCTTTAAACGTATGACATTTTAACTTATCTTGCCCCATTTGGCTCAAGAACACATGAAAGAATAATACATTCAATGGGTTTTCGATAAATTTGTCCATTACATAAACTCATTGCGCGATAGTAGTTATGATAGGTAGTTAGGTACACGCGATGTGCATTTGTTATTAGATGTTAAGGAGTTATATTTCAATGACGTATGCATGTAGGTAGATTATTATGAGAGTAATCAATATTTAAATCATTGCTGAAAATTTCATGACAAGTCTTTATATTATACTTCCTTTGTTCCCTTTTCATACATATTTTTAACAGTTTTATAAAATTTCTTTAAAAAAAAACATTTAAATACATTTAAAAATATAAAAATTCGCCGGTGTCGGTAGCAGGGTCCAAGCTACCGGTGGTTAGGGCTCCAGAAACAGGAACCTCCTCACAATGCGAGCTGTATCGAGGAGTACTGCTTTCTGAATTAGGCCCTTGATCCAACCGCCTAAGGAAAGCTTATATTATACTCTTTATTTAATGTACTAGCTATAATGGATGTAAAAATACAGATAACGAAGCCGAAAGGCAACTTGTTCTCCCCGTCAATGCGATTTTTTTTTTGTTGTGGACCATACCTTTTAGTGACGGAGATATTGGGGGTCCAACTTCCAACTTTTTTTTAAAGTTTTTTTTTTTAAACAAGATTTTGATGTTATAAACCTTACCACACCACAAACTTTTATTTTTCAAACAGTTTTCTTGCATTACATAACATAAGCTTAGCATAATCAACCTATTAATGTTCCCACTGCTGGGACGCAGGCCTCCTCTCTATGAGAGGGAATGGACTATAATCCACCACGCGGGCCCAGTACGGGTTGGTAGATGTCACATGTCTTCGAATTTTTGGTTCTAGGACATGCCGGTTTTCTCACGATGTTTTCCTTCACGGTTTTGAGAGCAGTGGTGATGAAATAACTTACACAAAGAAATGTGCCTGGCTGGGTTCGAACCCACGACTTACTGCTCGTAAGTCGGGGTCTCCACCACTGGGCCACCGCTGCTCTTCTCTTTCTTGCATTAATTAATTATTTATTATTTAGTGTGTTACGCAATTGAGTTGTAATATACCTATTCATTTATTTATTTGACTGTACATTGCTTAAGGGGTAGTAACAGGTTGCTAAGCACTTGTAAAGACTTGTCGTGACCCAGTTTCTTAAGGGCAAGGCGATTGATTTTCGGTTTAACAAGGTGCTCGGTTGTTTTGTGGGTAGTTATAATAATATGCGTTCGGTGAGTTGTTGAGAGGATTTCGGAGTAAATCTTTAAACTTGTTTAAAAGCAGGTGTTGTTAACCGAGTTCCAAATGCCGAAGATAGATTCGTTAGGTCAGAGGAACATACACCTAGTATAAGAGTCAGTGTTTAAATGTTGAGTAGTTTTTCAAGGTCTTTTAACTTTTTAAAGTATTAAATCAAATCAAAACATTTATTAACAGATCTTCCAAACTAATTTCAAATTAGTAATAATATTTTTTTTTTTTTATACGAGACAGATCGTGGTTTTGGTAAAATAAAGAATTATTATTGAGTTATAGACTACCGATCAATTTTTACCCGTGAAATTTTTAAATTATGATAAAATATGTAAAAAAGTAAACAGTAGGTATAAGTTTGTGTTCCCACAATACCGCAAAAAAACTGTCCACAGGTAAAAAAAACGCACGTTAACATTTTTGGGAAAATTACTTGACAAAAAAAACACGAGATAATATGTTTGTTTTTGTCGCAGAATATTTTTTTTATGCTAGGTTAGAGGAACATAGAAAATAGTAACATTAACTGCCATTTATAAATGACACATAAAAAGTTGCCAGGCCTTAAAAATTTAACCCACAGTGATAATGTTTTTTTTTTCTCAGGTTGTCATAAATTTATGACACTTCAACCATGGATTCAGTAGACGATTCTAGAATCACTATCGTCGAATTATTTCGTTGGCTCGATACATATTAACCATTTAGGTATAGGTATTGCACTTTTGGTTAAAACATCTGAATTCTCGTCGAGTATTATCTACAATTCGAAGACATGTGATATGTACCAACGCCTGCGTGGTCGATTATCATCCATTCCTGAGTCCTATGTCCCAGTAGTAGGAACATTGCTGGCTGATTATGCTTATTTACTAAATTTTTGATAAAAGTTTGTGTCCGAATACCCTTTACACCGTGTACAGAAGATTTGTATAATGACAGTATAATTATTTATTTACTTACTGTTTGTTTTACGACTTATTGTCGGGCCTACGCTGTCCTCCCACACTTAAGTACTAACGCTGTAACATAATAATATTGTAATTCATAATAATTCATAATTCATAATTCATAATTCATTTATTTATTGTTTGCCACAGGTGAAAAGACAGATCTTATAATTAGCGTTATTGTATCACTGTAACATACCCATGAGGTGTACAATATTTGTATATATGTCAATATCATGTAAAAAATAATAATAATACAAATTTTACACATTTTATCCGTTACATTGATTGTTTTCGTCAAACTCATTTTACGTTTATAATTACACAATTATTAGGGACATACAATTTACGTTTTAATTAGTCAAAAAATAATAAAAAAGTAAGTATAACATGTCATTTTTTGTCAACTTCATGAAACATTCATTAAAAGACATAATTAAGTCGGTCATGCGATTTACATTGAATAAGTCAAAAAATAAATAAAATTAACTTTAACATGTCAAGCTTTAGTCAACCTCATACTACATTCACATTATACATAATTCTTACGGTCATATTATTTACATTAAATAAGTGAAATACAAATTTTAGTCAACAATTCGGTCATTTAGAAATTCATTAATTGAATAATATGTTTTACATATGAGAAATTCTTTTAGCTTTAATTTAAAAACATTTAATGATGTGATATTCTTAATGCAGTTTGGAAGTTTGTTATATATTTTAACTCCAATACCGAAAACACTCGATTCAAATTTTACTGTTCTACATTTAATGCCTTTAAGTTCAGTTTTGTGTCTCGCACTTCTCAACGTTTCATACTTATCTATATCGCGTTTTATCATCATTGAAGCTTCAAATATGTATAGTGATGGTAGGGTTAATATTTTCAACCTTTTGAAAACTGGTCTACATGAATCAATCTGTCTAAGTCCGCACATGCTTCTAATGCACTTTTTTTGTGCTTTTAGAGCACACTCTCTGTTCGTTGAATTACCCCAGAATAAGATACCATATTTTAGTGTGGAGCCTACATATGCATGGTAAACACTTAGTAAAGTACTCTCATTTGTGACTTTTCTTAACATGTAGAGGGCATATGAAAACTGATTAAGTTTTTTGCAAACCTTGTCAACCTGTATTTTCCAGTTTAGAGCAGAGTCAACATGTATGCCAAGAAATTTGGTGGTCTTTACTTCTTTTACAGTTTCGCCTTTGTATTTTATGTTAAGGTTTTTTAGTTTTTTATTTGTATTAGCAAAGGGAATATAGCATGTTTTTTCTAAGTTAATTTTAAGATTGTTGACATTTAACCAATTTATGATGCATTCAAGGGAATTATTCACATTAATTTCGTATTTATCTTGATCCTCATCAGTGAAAATAGCTGTACTGTCATCTGCAAATAATATCATGTCATGGTTTATGGCTTTTGGGAGGTCGTTAATATATATTATGAACAAAAGTGGACCAAGAATACTTCCTTGAGGCACCCCGTATTTAACCGTTTTAGGCTTAGACTGAAATGTTTGTTCATACTTTGTTTCATTTGATATTCTTGTTATTTGCGTTATTTGAACCCTATTCTTGAGGTATGATTTTATAAGATTTAAAGCATTCCCTCTAACTCCGTATTGCTCTAGTTTATTAAGGAGGATATTGTGGTCTACGTAATCAAATGCTTTTGACATGTCCATAAATATTGCAGTTATATGTTGTTTGTTGTCCAGTCCTGTCATTACTTTCTTTAAAAGATTAAAAAGTGCGTCGCTCGTTGATTTGCCTTTACGAAACCCAAATTGCTCATTTGTGAGTATATCATTGGATTCAAAATAGTTATATAAATTATTATAAATTACTCTTTCAAAAATTTTTGCAATAATTGGTATTAAAGCTATTGGTCTATAAAATTTCATCTCTTTTCTATCTTCCTTTTTAAATAATGGGTTTATGACTGTTATTTTTAGTTTTGAGGGAAATATTCCGTACTCAAGGCACAGATTTATAATGGTGCTGAGTACTGGAGCAATGATATGGGAAACGCTTTGAATTATTTTAGTATTTATATTATCATACCCTGTACTATTAGTGTTATTTAGTTTTTTTATGATTTGGTCAACTTCGTATGGATTTGTGGGTTTCATGAACATTGAATTGCAATTATTATATGTCAGTGTTTTTGGATAGGTACCATTTCCCTTAGTTGTAGGTTTTATGTCATTTATAAAATAATTATTAAAAGATTCAGCTATTTCTTCCGGCGTCGTAATTATTTTGTCATTTACTTTAATTTTCATAATATCCTCTTTGGGAGCTACAGTTTTATAGTTATTAACTATCTGCCATGTTGCTTTGTGTTTATTGGTAGCTGTACTTATATAATAGTTGTTTTGTGATTTTTGAGTATTTTTAATTATCGTTCTTAGCCTTTTTGTGTATTCTTTAAAGTATTTTTTATCTTTCGGATTAGATGTTAACCTATACTTCCAAAGTAGTTGACGTTTTCGTTTAGAGCATACTCGGATACCGTTACTTAGCCATTTAGGTTTCTTGGAAATAGGTATCTTAACTCGGATGATAGGGAAACACAGATCATAAAATAGCTTAAATAACTCATAAAATGCCTCATAAGCCTTTTCAGGTCATTATTGGTGTAACATTCTGTAAAACTAAGGTTTTCAATGCAATTTATAAATTTCTTCACGTTATCTTCACTATAATCACGTTTAGATTTAAACCAATGTGTGATGTGATAACTTTTTTTTACAGGGAACGTTAACATTTGTGCTGTATGGTCAGATAGCGCGAGTTCTAGAACTTTTGATTTAGAGCCTCTGATATTATGGGCTATATTGTCGATACATGTCATGCTACTCAGTCTAGTCGGTTGATTTATTGTCAATTTTAAATTATAACTCGCTAGTAATTGTAAAACGAAACATTTTTAAAAGAGTAACCATGGAGTCCTTTTCCATAGGAAACGACCAACCCGAACCGTGCACCTTTTTGTCGACGTTTTATAAGTGCCCATCGAGGCCTATGTGAAATATAATATTTTGATTTTTATAAAGAGTTAACACTCCCCAACCCGCAGTTTTCCATTACGAAAAACTGGCAAAAAATTCATATAACCTACACATCTACTTAGCAAAAGGCTACATAAACCCCCGCAATACGGATCCTGTCTATTTGCGTAACCCCAGCGGCCATATTTTTATTTTTAATTCCTGACCTAACTCTTTGTTTGTATTGCTGATTTTGAATATTTAATCACAAACGGAATACACGACAAACGTTTTGCGTAATGTAATTTTTTTCTCGTGTTTTTGTATTGGTCGGGTTTGTATATTTGTATAAGCTCCAGGCATACAAATTGTGGAAATTATTTTTATTTATCTATGATGAACGGCAAGCCATTTACAATTCTCCATTTTAAAGTAAAAGTAGCTATTTATAGGGATGTGCTTGATTAATATGCAAAGCTAGGTTAGCTGTACGCTGATACTGACTTTAGCATGACAGAAAGACATTTTATTTTACAGACAAGACATTTTTTTTTTTTTCTTTTTCATGTAAAAACACATAAAAATCAGGTGCATAGTTCTCGCAACCGGCGTGCGTGTATGACCAGATGTATGAACGTGGATGAGGCAAAAGGAGTAAGGGAGGACCGTAGAAGGTAGCGTTCTATAGTTTCTGACTACTCCCATGAGAATATGGCGTGAGTTTATTTATGTATGTACACATTGCTTTAGAAAGCAAAGTACAAGGATGTGTAGCAGTGGCGAAGGTTCCAAATACCATAGACAAATAATTAATGCAGCGCATTCAAAAGTCCTTTTGTCTCAAATCAAAATGTTTAAAATTTTCTTTTCTTCTTCAGTAAAATATTGTAATATTTCATATAATTGAAATACCCTCATAATAATTATCCTTGTGTTCTCAGGTTAACCGTTACAGCCACTAGAATAGCCGTACCCTTCACACGTAGGTAGTATAAATATAAACAAGAGAGGGAAACCTCCCCTTCTAATTAGTTCTAACCTAATTAGCGTGCCCTTCTTCGACCGACCTTACCAACAACGCTTCACTGGACGTCAAATAATAAAATATTATTACTGGTAAAAAAAAAATTCAAAATCACAAAAACATACACAGCAGAAAAAAAAACAATTGACAAATTCTATTCACAGATAAAATTTTTAGTAATTTAAACTTACCTCGCTTTGTTAGCAGGAGGTCGCGATCCAAATTCAAAATTCACAAATTCGATTGGTCCGCGGTCGGGAGGTGGTCGGGGAGTGAAAGGTGGTAAGTACAATTGCGGGAGATTCGGAACGCGTGCGGCCAAATCGGCTGCCCGTGGGACTATGCCGTGCGGTGCGAACTAAGCCAACGGACTCTTGTACTGTACCACCGTACAGTCACGAGCAGCAATATCTATACACTTGGCAATATTTAAAAGTGATTTACTTCTACTTTATTGATTGCAATTTCATGTAATTACGAACTAAGTATTTTGGAATTTGAAAATTATTATGAAATAGGTCTCACTTTCGTTACTTAACGAGAAAAAATACTTTTGAATTTAGATAGGTGTGAACATATTGGTGTTGAAGACTGTACTACGGCATATCAATAAGTTTTATGGATTTACCGTTTGTTTGGGAGCCTTTTGTATGTAATTTTTATTTGGATGGATGTTTTCTTATAAATTGTTTTTATGTTAGGCGTTATTTCGTGATATAGGCTGATTTTTTACACAAAGCAATATTATATCTCTCGTTTTTTATAATATCATACATTTCGATAAACAAAAGTGTTGTATAGTCGAATTAGAATCTATTCACCTTTTTCTTTTTCGCTAATAACCAGTTAATGCAATCACCAAACCATTTACAAAGCGTGGTGATTATGGCAATATCTTCTATCAACATTAATAATATTGGTGATTAAATCACGACATAAAAAGGCTCAGACGTCGTTTTAATAATATAGGGTGAAAGGGACAATTTATAGATATAGCATTTTTATTTCACGCCTCGTTTGTTATTGTCACGTAAATAGAATTAAACAAGTTGTATGTAAATGTGCGGTATCCTAATAGCAATAATGGGTATTAAGAGGTTTTACATAAAATAAATTTACTGTGAATACAATTTGTTCAGAATTTTTCGAGCGAAATGAGATTTGTATGTAAGTGATTACTAAGCGATGAGATTTTCTCTTAGTATTCTAAATAAATGACACCTTTTTTAACCTTTTTTCACTTTGTTGTTTCTCCAGCAATCTTACGGATGGTTTTCAAAAGTCTAACCAGAGAGCCTAGAACATAAACGGAAATTATTACTTACAATGAGTGTTTAATTTTTCTACTAGACTCTCGGTATGATCGACAAAGCTTATTTGTATCTTTTGTCAATTCATCACATAAGATCGTCATCGTCGTCGATTTTCTAAGTTAAACAATGCTTTTTAAGATGGATGGATGAACATATACTACATATCGAGTTTCTTCCGTGCCTCGGAAAGCACGTTGGTTCCGGCTGTCATTTATAAATCTTTGACTGTCGTTACAGGTAGGCAGTGGCCCGGAAGCCTTAATACTAGTTATTATCAAGGGGTATTGTATTACCCCAGTACTAACTGGGGAGGTCAGATAGGGTGTCGCTCCAAGTAAAATGCTGCATCGGGTTAGACTGGAAGCCGACACCAACATAGTTGGAAAAAGGCTAGGCAGATGATGTCATCATCGATAGAATTTCACTTGGCCAGTAGAATTCAAAGCATTGATTCATCTATCTGTATATTTATCATTATCTACTCTCTATAGGTCAACAAATAGGCGTTCCTAATATTCTAAAAATACCTCTGAATACAATAATAAATTCAAATAACAACCATGCATTCCTCAGGGATCACTATATTCTCACACATAGATAAGCCTTAAATAAATTACAGGTAAAATCCAAACCCCTGTTCTTTTATTCAAGTCAATCGAACTAAACCGACTCACCCAGTTGACAAATCCATCCGCTATCGACGTTCAGTTAATTATAAATCGGATGGCGGTGGCCGACGATGCGTGCTTTCACCTCTCTGCTGTTCAATCAATGGTTTAGAAGCGGATGGTAGGTATTAAGTTCTTCTTCTTTTTGGACGGAGATTAGTACATATCTACTTTTTGAGGATAGATTTGAATATTTATTTTTAGGTTTATACATAGATAACTAGGTCCCGCCCCGGCTTCACCCGGGTGCAAAATACATATAAACCTTCCTCTAGAATCACTCTATCTATTGCTGAAAACTGCATTAAAATCCGTTTAGGAGTTTAAAAGACTTAAGGGTACAATCAGCGGTAGCGACGTGGTTTTATGTAAAGATAGGTAGGTACTATGTAAAGATTAATAATTAATACCTAATTCCTCAATTAATTTTATGTAGTCATCCGTTAAGACATAAATTAGAACCGTAATCACATAATTGAACTTATTATTCTTGTGTTTTTTGGATATTTGTTTGTAAAAAAATGCAAATAAATGTATTTTCTTTCTTTCTTTCTATAAAGACAATACCACTGATGAGAGACATAAAAGTGAAAAACAACTCTCAAGGTCTCCCTTTCAGGTCTAAAGTATATTCTCATTCCAGAAGCGACGAATAATTTATAACTACGCGGTGATTTTACTCCATTGTTAGACCACTGCTTTTATAAAATTTCCTTACCTCCTAAGTTTTTGTCACTATGGATCCTAACGACGAAAGTTATGCTTTAAACCTACTATGTAATAAAAAAAAACAATATATAATTAATCTACGGGCTAAAATAAACCCCACAATTTCCAATACTGCACTCACCACACCACTCTGTAAAGTAAACAAAAGTGAACGTTGATAAATGTCATCGCTGCCAGCGACGAGCGATCATAAAGTTAATTATAAATGTGCTGGCTAACGATGCGTGCAGCTACCTCACTGTCGATCGATTGGGTTTGAGTAAACAGATTTTTTTTTGTTGGTGTGTTATTGACGAATGATACATATGGTTTTTATCTTCGTGTTTCTCACTTATCACTCACTCATATCTTTAATGGAATTCGATTATAGAGGGTTTTCCTCAGAGCGCAACCATATTAAGCGCAACCAACTATGCGCAACTAAATTATTCCTCGTAGCGCAACCATGATGAAAAATAGAGAGATATCATTAATGAATCCATCATACCCGTCTCTATTTTTCATCATGGTTGCGCTACAAGGAATAATTTAGTTGCGCTTAAAAATGGTTGTGCTCTGAGGAATACCCCGATTATAGGAGTCCGAGTTTTAGAGCTAGTTATTATCCGTCATCCGTCATCCAAAACGGCACGGTTGGCGCAGTGGCTGAGCGATTGACTGCTGCGCTTCGTGTCGAGGGTTCGATTTCCGCACGGAACAAATATTTGTATGGCCTACTGGTAGTTTTTCCGGGTCTGGCTGTTTGTGTATGTGAATCACCCACGAGACAGGAGAAATTCCTAGTGTGAGGCAACGGAATATCTAAAAAAAAAAAAAAATGTGTCGCCAAAACTGAATCTCCGGTGTGTCGTACTCTGAATCTCCGGTGTGTCGTACTCTTAAGACGCCTTTCTGACTGCCAATCCTGACTGTGATGTGTTTGCGGATGAATGGAGTAATCTAATGCGTATACGTCTGGTGTTCTGTGAAAGAAAGAATGCAAGAGTGTCCACTGTTCCTTGTCAGTTTTAATTTAATTTAATGAATGTTGTCAAATGGACGTTTTACTTTTATTTTGTTTTCTGTTTCAGTGTTAATTATTTTAATTGGCTTTATACGTTTTAATTAACTATAAATAATTTATCTATGCTTTTCGTCATTGCCTAAGCTCGTCGCTATTCAAGTATTAAACTGTTAATCAGTTTAATGCTTGAATATAGGGTTTGTCTTCAATGTGGTACTAGGTACTAGTAGGTACATTTCACGCGTGATGTATTGTTATGTTAATTCGGTAACTTGAAGTTAGTTTTTTAATCACATCACACTATATAATATTATAAAGGCGAAAGTTTGTATGAGTGTATGTTTGTGACTCCTTCACGCTCAAACGGCTTAACGGATTTGCATGAAATTTGATATCAAGATAGCTTATATCCTGGATTAACACATAGGCTACTTCTAATTCCGGAAAAATGCTGTGTTCCCGTGGGATGATCAAATAACTCAAATATGGTTTTCCCGAATTTTGACAGCATTCATTCAAGATGTTCTTTATTCAAACGAGGTAGGTAGGTACGATAGGTAGGTTAGGTAGATAGATAGGGTACGTAGGTAGGAGGGTAGGGTAGGGAGGTTAGGTAGGTAGGGTAGGTAGGCAATTAGGTCGGCTAGGTAGGTAGGGTAGAGTAGTAAAAAGTATAAGGAGGTAGCACAGCTTTTACCAGCTTTTAGCATCAAATTATCAAGAACATAAAAAAAATGTTCATCAAAATTTGATGTCATTCAAAGTTTGTGTTAGTGTACATACGTGTGCAAACTTTTTCACCGCGGTTAACACCGCGGGCGCAGTGTTAACATAAGTAATATTTTCACAAGTCAAAAAATAACCGAGGTCTAGCTCTTACTTTCTTCTTGTCTATTCGAATTTCGAAACAGTGTTCATCTCTTTCTTATATATAGTGTGCCAGATATTCTTTTCCACTGACAATGAAGGTTAAGTCTTTACAGTATTCTCTGAACATTAGGTACCTACTGCGAAATTCGGAAGGTATTCAGACGTATTTCTGTGATTAATTGCTTGAATAACATTCAACCCTTTTACGCGCAGACGGGGAAAAACAAACGAGCTCGATTTCGAATAAATTATCTGTGGTTAATGGGTATTGATGCTTGCTATTTAGTCTGTGGATAAACTCAAAATAGCCGACGATCCTACAAAGTTATCTACATAAAATTATCTGTTCTTCCTGAACTCATCATCTGTTTAGCCTTTTCCTAACTATGTTGGGGTCGGCTTCCAGTCTTACCGGATACAGCTGAATACCTGTATTTTACATGGAGCGACTGCCTATCTGACTTCCTCAACCTGGTTAGTACTGGGTAATACGATCACATGGTAAGACTGATTGTCAGACTTTCGGGCCACAGACAACCATTAACGACTGTCAAACGATATGAAAGAGAAAGGAGTAAATGATAGCGTGACGGTTGACAGGGGAGAATGGAAGAAAAAAACGTGCTGTGTCGACAACAAAGACATTCAAATATTTACGAGCGATAGACGGGACAAGACGAAGAAAATCATAATCCAATACTTGTAACTACTTAGTAACAAATCTTTCTGTCTTGTGTCATACGCCCGCTTGTAAGGTAGCATTCGTGTGTCAAAATCGAAAATGTTCCGGATCAAAATTTTTGTACGAAAATATTCCCAATGTCCGCTCTTTATGTCTTTAAAATCTCTTTGGTCGACAATAAATAAAATGGGACAAGGGCAAGAAGTTGACGATATTTTCGTTCATATTCATAGTAAAGTGTCTAGCTGGGTTTACTCCGTTAACACTCGTAGCATGATTACCGTAGAAACGGGTTTTATCAACGGAATAATCGACTAAATGACAGATTTCTTTTGATAATCTGTCATTTTAACGATTCTTACGTCGACAAAAGCCATTTCATCCTACGCGTGCAGACCCCGTAGCATGACCACAGATAGTGCAAAGAAATCTGTCATTGTGTCGACACAATCTGTCATTTAGTCGATTCTTCCGTCAAAGAAATCCTTGTCTACGGTGGTCAAGCTACGGGAGCAGGTCACCAATACTCGTTCAACAGCGACGAATGAGGTTCAAAGTAAACTTAACAAAGAAAAACCGGCCAAATTTTCATGATTCTAGGTCGACGGGAAGTGCCCTTTAGGTTTTGATTCCGTTGTGAAGTAGCAAAATATGCGGCATAAACGGTATATGACCTTTGATCATGTTGACCTACAAGTTTTATTTTTTTTACTGCTTCAAGGGGTAGCGGACTTGAGTATTTGATATAGGGAAATTATTAATCGGGCGAATAAAAATTTAATTGGCGACCAATATACTGAATAAGCGACTATTGTACCAAGTAAGTAACTATTTATCCGGTCATTGCGGCAAGGAGAATATAAGAAGCAAGATCGAGCGAAGGCTGAGAGAGACTTGTGGCACCCCGACTCGGACAGGTTAGGTTCGAAGGGGATGGCGGGGTCTAGTGAGCGAGCGAAGTGAGCGAACTAAGGCCCCAGCATCCCCTTCGTGTTAGGTTACTTTAAACCCTGCAAACAGAAATAAGAGCCCCGCTCAGCGGGGCTACGTCGACTACGCCTTATCTACAATCGAGTGGTTAATAACCTTCTTTTAGGTTTTTCCTAGAATTATCACATTGATCGTATTGACCAACTAGTAACTCAAATTTGTATTTTCAAGTCGCTGTTTTTAACATTTGTATTCGCCCACTATTTGTCGCTCACTTAGTATTTCAGTAGCCCATTTTCAATATTTTTGACACCTTTAATTTGAATTTATTTTAGCTCGTTTAAATACTACCCTTTGATATATAATTTCAGCTTGATACCTCCAGACGTTCCTGAGAAAAAGAGTCATGAGAAACAGACAGACAGACGAACAACAAAGTGATCCTATTAGGTTTCCGTTTTTGCCGACTGACGTACGGAACCCTAAAAACATTACACCTGATATATATAGAATTGTAAAACTAAATAAAAATACCAATCAGCCCAGTGAACTTTAACCGCAATAATAAAAGACAAACAAATCAATCTGCCGCGAACACTATCGCTCACTGAGTTAATTATAAATCGTATCAACGGCCGACGATGCGTGCTGTCACCACATTGTTTAAACATCACAATTTCCTGCCCTTTCAGCGGATGATGTGAAGAAATTGATTTTTGTTTTATATTTATAGGTATTTATTTACTTTTATTACTTGTGAAAAAAATTACGTTCTTTTTTATCGCGTGGTTAGTGCCTGATCTGGTGTCAAAATTTTTGGCCGCCATGGGCCTCTGACTTGGCTTTAAATGCCATCGAGAAAATATCTCTCAGACATGCTGGTTTCCTCACAATGTTTTCCTTCACGGGAGCAAGTGATAATTAAACACCACGCACATGAATCCCAAAAAATCAGAGAAACAAAACAAAATTAATGGGTACTTTATTCCCTTTCGGCCGTTTTCACAACTGCGATTCTCAACCAGTTGCGAATTAAGAATTTAAAAATAATCCGACTCATCTTTATAAACTTCTTCATTACAAAGAAATATGGCGCCCAAAATCGCCATATTTCTTTGTTTTTTTTTTATTTATACGTAGCCTAAAGTATATGTAGTGATACTCGCGCCACCAAGACATATCCAACGACGTACATATACTTTATCCAAATCGGTTCATCCGTTTAGGAGTTACGGCGTCACAATGGAACGGATATATATACATATATAAAACATTACCCTCCTTCTGGGTCAGTCGGGTAAACAGTTTTTTGTGTACCATCAAATTTTAATGATTTTGCATGAGCATAATGATTTCAGTAAGTACTTTCATCGAAGGAGTTAAGCAAAAGAAAATACAATTAGTAAGTTTAATAAAAGCATACAAAAAGAACAATGCATTCTCTCATTTATAAATAATTCATAGACCAAACTAATAACTCGAAGTCTTAGTCAAATCAAAGAAAAACATTACGAACAAAGAGACTAACAAATGAATAATTGATGTTGAAAACTTAATTAAGAACAAACAATCAACAAGATGGAATTGTGAAAATTGTGCATTTAATATTACAAAGACATAAATTAATTAATAATCAGTAGTGTACATTTAGAATCTTTATTCTCTGATTTTGAATTTATTCACTATCTTTTATGGTCTTTTATGGTCGGCAAGGGTTTGACGAAGATGTGCACTTGACGCAAAATGTGCACTTCGCAAAATGTGCACTTCGCAAAATGTGCATTTGACGCAAAATGTACACTTCGCAAAATGTGCACTTCGCAAAATTTGCACTTCGCAAAATTTGCACTTCGCAAAATGTACACTTCGCAGAATGTGCACTACTTAAAATGAGTGTGAATTTTATCACAATGGGTCAAAATAAAAACGCAGTTACCTGCAAATATGAACAACCTTTACCATAGGACTAAACTCTGAAATAGTGAAATACACATACGTATTATACATGACTACCTCATGTGACTGCCTCATTGGTTGAGTGGTCGCCAGCGTGACTGCTGAGCATGAGAGTTCGATTCCCAGATCGGGGAAAGTGTTATTGTGTTTTCTCATCAGGAATTTGTCGGTAGCAGCCACGGAGTCTGTATTTGTGCCCGGTAGCTGGCAATAGGTTCGTCCCCTATTACATGGGGCTTAAAACATTACTGACGAAATGTGGGTGTACTATTAGGTACACCTCTGCCTAACCTTTTGGGGACAGGCGTGATGTTGTGTTATGTGAGTTATACATTTTCAAAAGTAAATAGGTAGGTTGAATTTATATTTGAAATATACAAGATTTTTTTCTCCTAGATATTTCAGAATTGCCTACCATCTCAGTATTCACAAATTTTTCCTTCTGACTTGTCTTTGGTCTTCACCTTCTATTTGAGCTATCTAACCTAGCATTTTAAGTACCTAAAAGTACAAATAAGAAGACTTCTAAGAGACACACAGCCCTTTCCTCACGTAAAACTTAAATTCAGTTAGTGGCACAAAGTACCCGCGGCGACGCTGACAAGTGCCAACCGACACTACGTGATGCACTTACATCTTCTAGTTACGTAGATATTGGGGGCCAACTTTTTCACAAGTATTTTTTTAAATACAAGTTTTTAATGTTGTAACTTTACTTTATTATATACCTCCGCGACCATGCATTCATCAGCACAATATTTTGAGTTCGTTAAATTGAGTCCTACCGTTACACGTGATTTTTCACCACCAAAAAAAAAGTCGTTCCTAGCAATATTTTTTGCGTAAAGTTACTTAGTTTGATGTACAGCATGCTTGGTTGTCAGCTTCGTGAAGGTCCCGTTTACACCTTGTATATTAAGCCATATCCAATTTTTTTTTAATTATCAACGACTATATATATATATTTTTTAATAGCACCTTGACAGTCAACACACAGCTGCGCCCCTGGATTTCAGATTCTAAGTAAATTTTAGATTTCTGAAATTTTAAATATGAGTTCTAGAAGCAGGATCAGTTGCTAGTGCTCATGCTTCTAGATCTCAGCGGGTCAACTAAATCAGCTCCAATCAATTTTAACTACCTCTATTTTTAATTTGTTTACAGTATGCAAAAAATATTCGGCCCAAAAAATTTTTTAGCTGCGCACGGAAAACGAATTGTATTTCATTTATACAATATCTTTTTACAAAGTATTCTCCTTGCGAAGGAGGAAAACAATCTCATTGCTTTATTTGATTAATTCCACGAAGTTCGACTCAGTTGGATAGAAATATCACAATGTTGGCTGTGAAAGCATTTTATAAGCTAAACTTGATAACTTTCTGTAACAAGAGGAGGACAAATAACTGAAGTTGTTATACTTCAGTAGATACAGTTACACAGTTGACCTGAATTGCAAGGATCGATCTAAAGTTTTGTATTAGTGTCAACCAGTATTTTATAAAAATAAATAACGTATTTCTACACAAATAAATACAATTGAAGCATCTGTTTGTTTTTTTGTCTGTCTGTTTGTTCCGGCTAATCTCCGAAACGACTGGACCAATTTTGACAGGATTTTTACTGGCAGATAGCTGATGCCATAAGATCTAAGTTAGGTATTTTTATCACGGTACCCTTACTACTCCTTGATACTCCTTGATAAGACTGGTAGTCTGACTCTCGGGCCACTAACTATTTGTAACAGATGTCAAAGAACTACAAATGACTGCCGGGACCTACAAATAACGTGCTGTTCGAGAAACGGAGGAAACTTGGTATGTAGTTGATGGCCTCCGATCCACAGATCGACCTTGGCAAGTGCGACTTAACCTTGAAGATCGACCTGCGCGGCTGTTTATTATTTAACCACGAGTTCCTTTTCCACGAAATAATGTCATAAAAGATCATAAATATACCATAATGATGTTTTAAACTAATTTTGACATTAAGTGAACAAATTACCCGTTTTTACATCAACAAGCTTAAATACTCCTACTTATAGAACTACGATAAAGTTACATAAATTTTCTCAAAATAGAAAATAATTACAGTAGAGACAGTATTACTCAAAGTTAATTTCATTTATTTAATGTCCTGGCGCCCTAGCACGAGCGCGCGGTGTAAACGTTACGTAAATTATACGTCGATTTTTTTTATCGAAAATACAAATATCCTAAAGCATAACATATCATTACGCATTGTAATCCACGACAGGTTTGGCAGAGGTGTACAAGTAGCGCTGCTTTCATACAAGCCTCGAAACTTTTTTTTTCTTTTTTTTTACCGGATGGCAAATCATCAAATTACCCCCACCCCCACTCTGGGCGGAGCGGAAGGGAGTGTCAGACTTGTACTGACTAAAACCCATCCATGTTCCTTCTTTGCCCTTTATGTTCCAGGGCCACGGTATCTCGTTCGAACTGTCCCGCAGCCCTGGCAGGCATCGGCCCATGAGGACCCCTACTTATTTGCTGACATCTCTTTGAGGCGCACGTGGAACACGAACGCGCCGTCGACACGGCCTTAAGACGGCCGGACGGCGAGCTAGCCCATAACTCGCCGTCCACAGACCCGCGCCTACGGTGGCCGGGAGCCACCACGTGACCCCCGACGCCCACGGCGTCTCCCGCGGCGGCTGGGACGTGAGGTTCTCTCCCTCTCACGTCCCGCCACCTCCTTCACTAGCATGACTGCTTCGCAGAAGGAGGTGACGGCTTCCCATTCCCTCTAGCTCCGAGCCTCGAAGCTTGGCTTGCCCTTATAACTTACTACTCTTCATGATGTTATGGTTTCTGAACCGTCTGCTTGACTTCTAGGCTTGCCATATCACTGCACGCCACTGAGGTGTACCTAACAAGTACACCCACATCCATATTCGCCAGTTATGTTTAAGTCATGTAATAGCGTTTTAGTTAAATTGTTTGCAACAAGCACAAACAGTGGCGTCATCCATAGATATGAATACATTCTTGAAATTGACATGAATACATTTCTTGATTATGAAAACATTATGCGGGTGTAAACGGACCCTTCACGAAGCCGTCAACCAAGCATTATGTACATCAAACTAAGTAACCTTAAGCAAAAATCAATGCTGGGTGCGTCTTTTTTTTTCGGGTGAAAAATCACGTTTTACGGTAAGACTCAATGTAACGCTCTCAAAACATTGTGCTGATGGATAGATTGAATAGTACGGGGGTCGTGGAGGTGATTAAAGTAAAAATCTTACATTAAAAATATACATTAAAAAAAAAACTTGTGAAAAAGTTGGAACTTTGACCCCCAATATGTCCGTAACTAGAAGGTTCCCAGGTATGGTCTAGAACAAAAAAAATATCGCAATGACCAGCAAAACAAGTGCCTTTCGGCTTCGTTAAGGGTTCTTTTACACTCTTTATGTGAAACGAGTATCTTTAATTTTAAAATCGACGTATTTACCTTACGTTCACACCGCGCGCTCGTGCTAGGACCTCTGAAGGCAACGCTTACGTGTTACTAGAATAACGATTAAAACTTCATGAAGTAAATATTAAACTAAAAGCAAATACGATTTATCCTGATGTAAAGTGATAATAATATGTTTTGACAACATATAAGTGTAGGTATCTACATATTTTTGTAGATTAACTTTCATGAAATATATTCGTGTTTGTTTATGTTCATTTCATTTACTTTTATAGTTTTACTTTTTTTTCTGTCATTTGTAGATCTTTGATAGTCGTTACCGGTAGTCTGTGGCCTAAAAAAAGTCTGACAACCAGTCTTACCAAGGGGTATCGTATTACCTAGTACTAACTGGGTTGTGGAGGTCAGGTAGGCAGTCGCTGCATGTAAAATACTGGTATTCAGCTGCATCCTGTTAGACTGGAAGCCGACCCTAACATAATTGGAAAAGGGTAGGCAGATGATGATGATGAAGACGTTTATGTTCATTTTGTGGCATCTATTTGGGGAGTAACCAAAAGTATTATGCGCTTTTTTTTTAAATAAATGCAAAAATTAAGTCTCGACGGACTGTAGTGTCTGTAAACGTTTATAATTATCCTACTAATATTATAATGCGAAAATTTGAGAGGATGAATGGATGGGTGGATGGATGGATGTTTGTTACTCTTTCACGCAAAAACAACTGAACGGATTTAGAGGAAATTGGCACACAGATAGATTGTAACCTGGATTAACACACAGGATATTTTTTATCCCACACAAGGGCCATAGCATAGCATAATCAGCCTATAATGTTCCCACTGCTGGGACACAGGCCTCCTGTCTATGAGAGGGATAAGCGTCTAGGGAGCCATAAGCGTCTATAAAAATAAGACTAAACAAACGCTACGACTACTCGTAGCAGCAGCGTAGCGTGTCTACGAGATGTGTAGAGCTCTCGTAGACGTCGGTGTAGTCCAAGAAAAACAGTGTGTTCACGTTCAGTATGTTTTTGTTTGAGTAATTGAAATGTTGTCTGTATTTTGTTGACCTTTAATGAACTCTGTTTTACAAATATTGTTGGAAGAATAAGAACTGAATAAGCTTTCATAAAAATAAACTGAAAATTTTCTTAATTTTTCCTCGTAATTAACGGTTAAGTCGTCCTCATTGCCACACTTTTGTCAACTAGAGAGGTTATTGCACTATACATATATTTTAATTAGTAAACTAAAAGCTGGTAGGCAAGAAATCGTATTATTAAAACAAGTTGAAAAAAAATCAAGGAAATAAAACTACCCTTCGTTACAATTATGAAACTCAACCCATTAACAAAATTAAACACATTATCGTTCTTTTCTATTATTATGACAATACAGTTTACTTACACATATAAACAGACAAGTCTAAAGGAACAAAAAAATACACTACAGTACACATACAGTTCATCTATATTTCGCCAATTACAACACAATTAACTTTACATCAAAACTGTATTACAACCAGCCAACTTTCATAGAAACGATAATATCCAAGGATGAACAAAACTTCGAAGGCTTCCATTCAATTTCGTTCAATCCGTCTTTTATTTGATTGTAAGGAACTTCGCTCACTGCTTTTGTAGCGATGTAGTCGCGCGTTAGTCGCTTTTGAAACGTGCGACAGAAGCGATGGCATCATGTCAGCACTGCTAGTGTTATAATCTGTCTAGCCTTTTACCAGATATATATTGGGGTCGGCTTCCAGTCCAATGATACAGCAGAATACCAGTATTTTACATGGAGCGACTGCCTTTCTGACCTACATAGTCCAGTTAGAACTGGGTAATACGATATCCCTTGGTAAGACTTTGACAGTCGTTATTGGTAGTCAGTGGTATCGTATTTCGTTGACTCAGCTGCATTCGTTTAGATTAGAAGCCGACCCCAACATAGTTGGGAAAAGGTTAAGCAGATGATGAACAGTGATATAAATAGTGGTAACGTGGGTGAAAGCACAGCCAGCGACAGCATCGCTACTGTATCGCGGCTTTTTGGCGTTTGCATCGACACTGCAAATAGTCGCGGTGGGCGAGCGCCTTAAAGTGGCTATCTCCTCATCGTAGGTACTTAGTAACTTTTGTTACTTTAAGTGGAGATAATTAAAAACCTTGTTATGTGCTATCTTTCGCTCTTGTTGTTGTAATTAGATGAAACGGTTCTTGTTAATAATGATTGTGTTCGCGACGGTTTAATTTCTTTTTTGATGTATGTTATCGCCGAAGTGAACTTAACAAATAAGAAGCTTTAACACGGTTAGCTTTATATCGTTGTATACTTGATGGGTTTTTAACAAATTATTTTGTTTACGATATAGATTCTCGTGAGAGCTACTGTCATAGTTTGCGATACAATTAAATTATTGTTGTAAAAGGCAAATATTATCAAAATTAAAAAAGTTGTATCATCAATCAGCATCATCATCATTTCAGCCGAAATACGTCCACTGCTGGACATAGGCCTCCCCCAAGTGTCGCCACATTGACTTCACCAGGTCATACTATCAATCACTTTGAACATTTATTTCCATTCTATTAATTACTTTTACATTTAGAAAAATCCATAAAATGTGATAGGCGAACATCTTGTTACTATTTAACTGTTTCTTCTGCACTGTGGTCATAGTGGTATAATGAGATATGTCATATTTGCATACCGGCGAATATTTATCGCGCACACTTAAAAATATTTTCGTAAATGGATAAATTGTTATTAATATTTTCGTATTTTCGTTCATGGTATGTTCATCGTTGTATACAATAAATAACATGCATTATTAATGTAAATGTAAATTGTATCAGATATGAGAAATTTTATGTGGTTTGTTGCAGGATATTGGTAAAAATATTATTTCCAATTGTAATATAACATCACGTCTGTAATTCCCGACTGGATAGACAGAGGTGTATATACACCGTGACTTTTTAGTCGTCTTACAAAGGTCGTCCACTCAATGTACCTGACATAAAATAGCTCTAGGCGCGATATTTTTTTATTTTCCATAATAGCTACAAAGAAAAAAAAATATATAAATTAGAATAAAATTATGAAATATCCTGTTAATGATGTTTACGTGACAAACGGGAGAACTATACCTACCCAGCAATCGAGTCCAATAGATCATCGCTCGCAACAGGGTGTTTAACTACGTCATGCGTCATAATACTGAGAAATATATTTATTTTTAAATTATTCAAATCTCATAAATACCTATTTTTTTTTATGAATGTTTAGTATTCATTGGTTACATGAAGTGGGCTGCCGTTGTAAGACGACTAAAAAGTCGCGGTGTATAGTACACCCACATATTGTCAGTTAGTTGGTTTCCCTATCTTAGTATGATATCTTTCTAAAAATACAAAACATCACGCCTGTAATCTCCGAAGGGTTAGGCAGAGATGTATATAATAGTACACCCACATTTCGCCAGCTATGTTTAAGTTTCATGTAATAGGGCGCGAGCCTATTGCCATCAACCAGGCACAAATCCAGGCTCCGTGGCTGCTACTGAGAAATTCATATTGGAAAAACCCAATAACACTTTTCCCGACTTGGGAAACGAACCCAGGACTTTATGATCAGTAGTCGCTCTTGCGTACATTAGACTAAAGAGGCCGTTTTCCAATTGTCTTCTGACATAAATATGCCTCAAGTCAATTTATTACGATGATGTTAATACTACGCCGATAAATCCATTGTAAGCACGATTACTATTTTCCCTTAATAACTGTGTCGTTGGTCGAGTAGTCGCAAGTGCGACTGCTGAGCATGAGGTTCTGGGTTCGACTCCTAGCTCAGGCAAAGTGCTATTGGGTTTCCATCAGGAATTTCTCAGTAGCAGCCATGGAGTCTGGATTTGTGCCCAGTTGATGGCAGTGGGCTAACCTCTCATCACATGGGACTTAAACATAACTGGCGAAATGTCGGTGTACTATTAGGTACACCTCTGCCGAACCCTTCGGGGATTACAGACATGATAATCTGTTATGTATTAAGTTGGCAAATCTGAAATTTGTGAAAAAAACATAATAATACGTTCTACAGGAGAATCGGTGACGTCCATTCTCAGGCATCCATTGCGTGGAGACTTGCTTAGCGGTACAAACATAACTGTCAAAACGAGGGTGCATTATTAGGTACACCTCTGAAATACCCTACGAGGATTTCAGGCGTGATGTTATGTTTTGTTTACGAAGATTTTATTGGTATATCAGAAGTACTGTGAGAGGTATTTATGAAAGTGTTGTTACCTCTAAGGTTAAGGAAAAAAAATCTATTATTTATTTAATTACAACGGCTGTAAATAACAGAGAATTATAACAGAAATTAAAATATACAAAATAACAAAGTACAGCAAAATTTTATTTTTAATTAAAATTTTGCTGTACTTTGTTATTTTGTATATTTTAATTTCTGTTATAATTCTCTGTTATTTACAGCCGTTGTAATTCTTCGATTTTGACTTGGAACAGAACCAAATCCTTCTATGTTTTCACGTAAGTAACGTTATAAACGTAGCTACTATCTGAGAACCCTTAACCGTAACTCACGTTGAATTCACCAGCAATTTGTTATCATGAAAAAAGCGTTACAAAAAGGCTCTTTTCACAAATACTTCGGGAAAAACGTTGCCTTTAATGGTAGGTACTCGTATTCCACGGATATGATATATGTTTTATATCGATTGTAACGTTATAAACTTAGGGACGAAAATCGAATGAGATTTATAAGAAAAGTAAGGAATGTAAAGGTTTTCCATACAGGGGACCACGTTTGGCCACGTTTGGGGTTACCAAGTTTTCAGTCATCATTCTGAACCCCTACACACAGAACTTTTTCCTCGGTAATCATCATTCTCTTGCCCTTATCTCAATTCATTTGGGGTCGGCGCAGCATGTCTTCTTCTTCCTTACTTCTCTATTACTCGTCATCTCGTCAGACACCTCCTTTCTTGCCATATCATTCTTCACACAGTCCATCCATCGTTACTTTGGTCTTCCTCTACTCATATACCCATCCTCATTCATACTCAAAACTTTCCTCACCTTTTTTCATCGGCATCTTTTTCCTCGGTAATTAAAAGAAAATTACCTGTTCTATACATTTTGACCGTGTAGGTAATGCACTTTAGTAGGGAACACAGTTTTTTTTTAAAATTACCGATTAAAAGGCTGAGGTCTATAGGGGTATGAAGAACAGGGCATAGAGTCCTTCATCCTCCGTAGAAAAAGTTGTTGTTGTCGGGTTTTTTCTCTAAAGTCTCAAGTCACGGATAACTTTAATAGTACGGTTCAGAATTTAATGTTGTCTACCTTTGTGGGATAGATGGCGCTGTAGTACTTTTTGTTTGTGCAAAAAGTACTACAGCGCCATCTAGTTGCTGTAGTACTTTTTGTACTGTCCACTACAGGTCGAATTGTTCTGAGCTGACTCGATTCAACGGTGGAAGATTTCAAACGGAGTTCGCCGATTAAAACGAGCCGAATGAACGCCAAAAATGTGTACTAATTCTTTCGAGTCGGCTTTCTAGTTCAACAAATACCACCGAACAAGAGAATAGCACGTCTAACTCATAGTTTTAACTATCACAAAGCAGACAAAACCACAGACTAAACAGAGGCATTTAATTTAACTAATCCTCTTCGCACGTACAAGTCTGCAATGAGGTAATCTTACTGCGGTTAAAGTTTCAGAGACAACCCAGATAGTTGACACAACTATATCGGATATAATTTTAGAATCCCTACATTGACTTTGTAAAGTTGGGGATCTATGCTATGCTCTTAGTATCAACAGATTTAAAGTCAACGTTTTAACTTATGTATTATATACCTAAGTATTAAAATAAATCTACAAGGCAAACAATTTCAGTTTCGTGAAAGTCAATTCTTTTGTAAGCTTTTTGAACGCCAAGATAATTAGTGGCAAACCCTTTTAAATGGTTTACTATTCAGTCCTACGATGACATTCAACAGGACTAATATATGCATAGCACCTTAGTAGTATATCTATAACATCATCGCGTTAGCGTTGATAGAACGCTACCTAGTTTTAGTCCTAAGGTCCTCTGATTCACTTTGCTCAATATGAGCCTAAAACTTGAAGAAAAACCAGCATGATAAAATTTTACAAAGGAATAGAAAGATAAAATCACAACTCTTTATGGCTTGAGCCAAAAAGAATACCTATGCAGTCTCTAAGTCACTGATAAGGAACACAAAAAATATGGAGCCAAACATTACAACACGAACCGAAAAAAATACCAAAATTGGACATAAATTCAAAGTCCCAACACTATACAAGAGACAAACTCTTGCAGAGATTCAACAGACCTTAAAAATAACACGAACGAAAAAAAAAGAGTAACTTGACAGGGACGGGTCTACAAAATGGCGGATTATTCAAGTAGATATTATTTATGGAAGGAAAAAACCCGAGCCGCGGGCGAGTCACGGGACTTGTAAATATTTTATTATTTGAATGGGAACGAAGTCACTGGCACCCGTGGAAATTATTTAGTTTGCGTCTGTAAACGGTGGAAAACGAGTTCATTTTATTTTTAGAATTTATTTTGCAAAGATTTTTTCGGCAGTATAAAATCTTGCATCTGCTCTATATTTTTTTGAATAACGATTTCGGATTCGTCTGATTGTATTATGTAGATAGTCTCTGTATATGACCATCAAAAAAGGGCTTTATGAATATTGCACTAATATACCAGATAGACGCACGGGACCGGACAATGTGGCGACACTTGGGGGAATCCTATGTTCAGTATTTCGGCTGAAATGATGATGATGATACCAGATAGGTTAGTAAGCACGCATTTGACCCACTGAAACTGAATACAGGTAAACCAAGGAGTACTTTTGCTAGTTTTTCTGCATAGAAAACGATCAACCCGTACCGTGCACCCGTCTTTTGACGTAAGTGCCCATGTAGGCTTATGTCAAATAAAATATTTTGGTTTTTGAATCTTCTTTAAATCTGATGCAACAGCAAAAGGTATCCGATAGGTGCTCTACAATCTTTAGATACAAAGTTGCAATCAATCTTTATAATTATGCCTGTAGAATTATTAGCGCCAATAACACTCACAGCAAAGTTGCTTTACAGTACCTACTACAGATTTTTTTTACTCATTTAGTTTCAAATAACTGTATCTCATTTGTAAATCTTTGACAGTCGTTACAGACGTCAGAAACCCGAAAGTCTGACAACCAGTCTTACCAAGAAGTATCGTATTACCCTGTTACTGTGTTGTGTAGGTCAGAAAAGCAATCGTTTCATGTAAAATACTGGTATACAGCTGCAACCGGTTAAACTGGAAGCCGACCCCATAGTTGGGAAGGAAGGCTAGGAGGCAGATTGATTGATGTTTCCAATAAGAGTCCCAAGTTTTTATCACACAGACAAAAAACAGAACTCTTTAATAGCAATACAAACTGGTAACTCTAATGTATCTCTCCAAAACATTACTCTGGCAGACCAATTTGAAGGATGACAAACTATTCCAACAAGACACAAGACAGCTACTCTATATCACTATTTTCTGAGACATGTCGTAGTTACAAGAAAAACATGTTCTCTCCATTATATCGTGAATAAGTTTTTGTAGCAGTAAAATAGGTAGATACTAAGTACATCTACTTTCTTATTGTTGTCGACAGTGAGGAGGTGCCTAATTCATGATATTGTATCACGTTAATATCTGTTGTTCTCGAGAAATTTGTAAGTGAAATTGCTTTAAAGTTTTTAACTATTTCCATCCATTTTTTTTCTATATTTTGTACCTACTTGGAATGTTATGTAGGTACGTAATACATTATATTAAACATCAAAAATGTCAGTACTTGAAAGCTCTGCGTTTGTAGAACACTAAATATGAGCAGGTTATTAGTCAAATCAATCAATAGAAACGGATTTTAATAACACTTGTATGACAGAACTGAAACCACTCCATCTGTTCTCAAATGCCTGAAAACCTAGTCACAATACAAAAGAGCGCCATCTATGTGACGTTTACTGAAATTCTTCACATTAAATGACAATATCCATTTTCCACGCGTTTCAGCCAGCGTGTTCGCGTAGGAGTGTCGGAAAATTCCGATAGAGTGCGTTGTTTTAAAAATGTTGAATCTGACCAATGTTACAAGACAAATAAGTTCTTTTTCGTATTCTATGTGTTATAAATACCTGTGGCAGTATTCGTCTGGTTTTCTTGGGCATTATTCTTCTCTTCTTTGGCAGTTTTGGCTTCGGAGCTCGTGTTGCATCCCATTTTTTCGCACTTATTGGTACACTAATGTAAAGTAGCGTCAAAAATACTAAATTGGTAGGAACACTGCACTTGATCAGGGTTTTAGGAACAAATTTTCCACTATAACATAGTTAGCAGTCTGGTGAAGCTCTCGTTAGAATAGGTAAATCTGAAACAAAGAAAATTAAAGATTAGATACTTAGACAGACAGAATCGATGGTCTAGTAGAAAAATACCCAAGGTTCGTGTAGGAGGAAGAGTGCCTTAATCGTTTCTGTGAATAAATGTTCAAGGAGCATTTAATTTTTTGTCTGTCCTTCTGTCGTAAATTACACAATATAACAAACAAGGCCTAAAATAGGCCTCTTCTCATACAAAAAAGGTACGAGCATTGATAACTGGGTACCTACATTAGCTATTGCTAATATGTTTTCTTTCACCGTATGCTACTGTTTTCTTAGGCCGATATCTATAAGTGTTACTTGACAAGTGCCTTGCTTGATTTATGGACATATTTCCATCTCTATCTTACGGTGTAGTTTGACAGTTGTGCGACTGCGACAGGAATGGCGCTAAGCTAAAATAAGTGCTAAGTAACGTTTATAGATCTTGGAATTCATAAAAGAACATTCTGTATTTAAAACATTTAAAATGTCAAGTAAGGGTTTCGACCTCTTCCTTTACGTATCAATATTAATTCGTAACGGTACAATGGGTTATGCTATGTAAATAATTCAGTATGAATAAACTCTAGATAGGTACATACCTACTAATGTATTGAACCTAAGCTATTTCGAAATATCCACTCATCTAACATATTATAGTAGATAATAGTTGCAATCATCGAGTTTCATAAACCAGAACATTTCTAAAGTATTAAATAAATTATGCTTAACAATTTTATAATATGGTAAGATGATAGAACTTTATTCGTTAGAATTTATATACATTATATACAGACTACAAATAGAACTAAACTAAAGATAAAAATAAGACTAAAGTAAGAAAATATAAACATCTGAACAACGACGACAATAGGACACTTAGGCGTCAAAGTACTCCTCCGCATCGCTGTCATCTGGAAACGTGCCCAGAAGACTGGCAGCATTGCCACGCTGAATTTTATTAAGTTTTAAAAAAAAACATGTTTCTCTCTCCTGCTTAACTATGCCTCACAGGATTCACAATGTCGCCATGTCGCATGTCACATGCACGCCGATGAATTAGAAGCAATTGACTTCCTAGTGTCAATTAATGCTTCGAATGTTGGCTTCCAAGTGAGCACTTGGCAGCCAACATTATTGTCTAAATACAGCGAAGAAGGGCTCAAAATGGGCCATCCAGATTACGCCAAATACGCGCAAGCTGCAGTGGCCACACGCTCAAAATCATATTCAAACATAAATGGCATAAAAACCTCAGTCAAATAAAGCCAATTTCATGGATATAAAAAAAAAACCATTTGTCTGTGTTTTATTTCAATTTAAAGTTCTCCGCCTCTTAAAAACATCATCATCTGCCTAGCCTTTTCCCAACTATGTTGGGGTCGGCTTCCAGTCTAACTGGATGCAGCTGAATACCAGTATTTTACATGGAGCGACTGCCTATCTGACCTCCACAACCCATTTAGTATTAGGTAATACAATACCCATTGGTAAGACGGGTTGTCAGACTTTTTGGGCCACTGACTACCTAACGACTGTCTAAGATCTACAAATGACAGCTGGGACCAACGGCTTAACGTGCTTTCCGAGGCACGGAGGAAACTCGGTATGTAATGGGTGGTCACCCATCCACAGACCAACCTAGGCAAGCACCGCTTAAAAACACACCCGTTATAAATTACTAGCTTTGGCGCGCATCTTCGCTCCCGTTAGATTTTACAGAAATTAACTCACGGGAACATTTTAAATGTAGCTTATAACACTTGGGGATAATGTAGCTTCCCGTTAGTAAATAAAATTACCACCTAAATACAAACTTACAAACAAATTTTACCTCTTTATAATAGAAGTATAGGTGGAATGCATAATATTGGATGTAATCAAAGACATTCTATTATTTATGAGCGATAGACGGAACAAGACGAAGAAAATTGTAATCCAAAACTTATTACTACTTAGTAATAAATCGTTCTGTCTAGTGTCATACACCCGCTTGTCAGGTAGCATTCGTGTGTCAAAATCGAAAATGAACGGGATCAAAAATATTGTGTGAAAATATTCCTAATGTCCGCTCTATAAGTATTTTAGATCTCTTTGGATGTAATACTTCCTTCTACCTTTGATATTATGCTATTTCAATATTCATATTCACCGAACGAATAAGTCCTGACATTCCTACACGCGCAGTTCAAACAGACAATATGAATATTCCTGCTGGAAATGCATTTTCAAGTAACAAAGGTTTCATTTTCCAATATTCCGATATTTCTCGGAAATATTCGCGTGACGGTGATTATTGTCGGAAACTATCGACACAGTTATTAGGTCGTGGCTTCAGGAAAGGGAGATTTTGCGTATTCCGGAGTTATGAGTAGGAACTGCTATAGTAATACCAGCTTATTACAGGTCCCACTGCAGGGCAAGTGGCAATTATCTTCTCATAAAGAAAAGACAATGAAGGCGTTTCAAATTTCAAATTTATTTATTTAATCAAATAACAATGTTAACAGTATACACCGTGACTTTTTAGTCTTCTTACAAAGGTGATCCACTCAATGTTCCCGACATAAAATAGCTCTAGGTGCGATTTTTTTTAATTTACCTTCCGTAATAGGTACAAAGAAAAATAAATAATACATTAGAATTAAATTATGAAACATCCTGTTAAAGATATTTACGTGTCAAACGGGAGAACATACCTACCCAGCGCTCGAGTCCAGTTGATCATCGCTCGCAACAGGGTGTTTTAACTACGTTATGCGTCATAATACTGAATAATATTTTTATTTTTAAATTATTAATAACTCATAAATACCTTTTTTTTAATATCATTGGATACATGAAGTGGGCTGCCATTGTAAGACGACTAAAAAGTCACGGGGTATAGTAACATCTGTAAGTACACTTGACTTGATGCTAGTTAATAAAACAGGTAGGTGTTGCAACCAGCATCCTTACTAAGTTATGAAATAACTTGTATTAAGGGCAATGGTACAAGCCCATACATACTTCAGTTTTACAAAATAATTTGAACAAACCTACAGAAAATCACAATACTATGATACCATGAATAGATACAGTACTTTTTACTATTTCTCTTACTATACAGTAGCTTTAATCGTAGAGCGAAGTTTATTTATCAAAGATACTTGTCTTGTTTTAAAAAAAAAGTCCTTCAAATTGTTCATTTTGGCCCTGTCGCGACACAACAACTGAAAATATCGCGACGAAAATTAGATCCGCACGGTAATAGATATGGTCATTGTGTACGCGGGATTTTGTTTTAAAATATGAGCAAATTCATTTTTTGGTGATGGTACATAATACCTACATATTTGAAATTTAAATGTGAAATAAGCGAAGTAATTTGTAAGCCTGATGTGTTGTTGGTTGGTGAGGAGCTCGTGGCTAAATAATAACAGCCACTCGGGTCCATCTTTAGGTTAAGCCGTGTTAGCCTAGGTACGTACCGAGATTCCTCCGTGCCTCGAAAAGCACGTTAAGCCGTTGGTCCCGGCTGTCATTTGTAGATCTTTGACAGTCGTTACAGGTAGTCAGTGGCCTAAAAAGTCTGACAACCAGTCTTACCAAGAGGTATCGTATTACCCAGTACTAACTGGGTTGTGGAGGTTAGATAGGCAGTCGCTCCATGTAAAATACTGGTATTCAGCTGCATCCGGTTAGACTGGAAGCCGACCCCAACATAGTTAGAAAAGGCTAGGCAGATGATGATGCGTTGTTGGTTGGTAGGAACTTGAGACGGTTAGGCGTAAGAATAACAATTCTTTTACAGAGTTAATTTAATTATGGCAGGTTTGCACCAAATTAAATTACAGGAAGTACCCATCGTGATAGGCAGATATAGATAACACATACATAAGGAGGCTATAAGTACCTACCGAATACATATCACCTGACGCATACCACACAATCAGAAGTGTCCAATGTCCCCTGAATGAGACACCCGAAGCAAGGGACGAACTCAAACAAAGGGGCGCACTGGCAGCTACTAATGAATCCTATTCATCGTGGGGAGAAAGGAAATTTGCACAAATGCTATATATATGACGCTTTTGTGTTTGTTTTTATGACTGTAATCGGTTTTCGATGTTCGTAAGGCTGTTTATCGTTTAGTCGTAATATGAACTGTGGCGTATCAGAAGCTGGAGAGCAATAAATTGTTAGTGACGGGAATATAGCTCTTATCGCGAGCGATAGCAGGCATTTGTTGTATTATATTTAACTGCTTCGTTTCGTCGCAAGCGCGACTGCTGAACAAGAGATCCTGGGTTTTATTCCCAGGTCGGGAAAAGTGT
The DNA here is from genome assembly GCA_910589295.1 of Noctua janthe. NCBI lineage: Eukaryota > Metazoa > Arthropoda > Insecta > Lepidoptera > Noctuidae > Noctua > Noctua janthe. Next base: position 7,425,485 of record OU342578.1, read on the forward strand.
TATTGAGTTCTTACATCAGAAATTACTCAGTAGCAACCATGGAGTCTGGATTTGTGATCGGCTGATGGCAATAGGCTCGCACCCTATTACGTGGGAGCCACCACACCATGGCATCGCTGCTTAGACAGACGTGTAACTAATAGTGCATCAGCATATTTCATTATTCTCCTGCCCTTATCCCAATTCATTTGGGGTCGGCGCAGCATGTCTTCTTCTTCCATACTTCTCATTATGCTGAGTAAACTATCAAAAATTGCTGAGAATGATGATGATGACTCAGCATACTGTCGGCTCTAATAATTATATTTCTTTATTGTTTACTTTGACACGAAATGGCTATTAACGGCTTGGCTTCATTAGAAAACAAAACGACAAAATTCTGTATTACTTGCACACGCATTCACATTCTGCATTTTATCACAGAACTTCATAACTATTGACATGATCGTCTTCCATTTGTCCAGCACGCGTAGCATGACCACCGTAGAAACGGGTTTTGTCGACGGAAGAATCGACAAAATGACCGGTTCCTTTTGTTGATCTGTCATTTTGTCGATTACACACACGGTTATGTCACCTTCTATACGAGAATGACTCACAATTAAATATTAGTTAGTCAGCAAGGTGCTTAGTCTGTACTGTTATTAGTTTTTTAGAAGTACTTCATCACTAACATCAGTGTACATGCCCTTCTAGGGCGTTTCAATTACAATCGCCTTGTACAGTCACGAACACCAATATGTATACACCAGTAGCGAAGGGTCAATTTTTGTAAGAGGTAAGCTGGAGTACATATCTTTAATGTGATTGTATTATTTGTTTATAGAATACTGACTGTGCCATTTTTCAAAGGGAAGCCGGGAGGAATCAAGTTCTATGGAACCTTCGCCACTGCCCCATAAAGTGTATACTTTCCTAAATATAAAAGCATTTTTCGCGAGAAATAACGATTGTAACTTGGAGATGGGATCTTTTTCATAAAAATATAAGTTCCAGAAGACTATGTTCGTAACGACGTGAAATTTTTATCAAAACAGTAGGAGAAAAACACTGTTAAAAGTTGTTAACTGCTTTCATATTGGTGCTTTTGTTCTCTCCTATCTTTCGTTCCTTAACATAATATATCTCATTAAACCCACAGAAAATGACCTTTGTCCTACCATTTGAGTTCATCATATTAATTATATAACTTGCATTATGATGAGGACGTCATAAATCTCACAAACTATGCAAATACATCGTGACAATCTAAATTAGATACGGGAATAGTTTGCATAGCAAATTGGCAATTGTTTTTGTGTTGCGGAGCACATCAAGTTAAATAGATAAGCTTGCTACACAAAGATTATGTTGTATACTTGAGAATACTACAAATAAGAGTTATGATTCCTCAGAAGAATAATATCTAAAGATAAAGAAATAATCTCATATAAATTCTTTGTTAAAAAAATTCCTGCCGCAGTCATTATAAAAAAGAGAAGAAATTAGAATTACATCTTATTATCATAGTGCGTTTAGGAGTGTGTGTGTGAGGAGCTCGTGGCTAAATAATAACAGCCGCTCGGGTCGATCTATAGGTTAAGCCGTGCTTGCCTAGGTTAGTCTGTGGATGGGTAACCGCCCATTACATACCGAGTTTCCTCCGTGCCTCGGAAAGCACGTTAAGCCGTTGGTCCCGGGTGTCATTTGTAGATCTTTGACAGTCGTTAGGCAGTCAGTGGACCAAAAAGTCTGTCAATCAGTCGGCAAGGGTATCGTATTACCTAGCACTAACTGGGTTGTGGAGGTCAGATAGGCAGTCACTCCATGTAAAATACTGGTAATCAGCTGCATCCAGTAAAACTGGAAGCCGACCCCAATATAGTTGGGAAAAGGCTAGGCAGATGATATCATAGTGCGTGTATGACCAGATGTATGAACGTGGACGAGGCAAAAGGAGTATGTAAGGATCGAAGCAGGTTCTGAGGATTCTGTCTACCTCCATGGGAAAATACGCACGCCGGTTGCGAGTACTACGACTGACTTTTCTGAAAACCGCACCAATAAGATGACTGGTAGCGAACGCCTTGTGGCATTAAGTCCACCTATGTACCACTATCGTACATAAAGTTTAAATAAGTAAATAAATAAGATCAGTGTGTGTTTTTGTAGGGCGGCCCCTCTATTGCCACTCATATCTGCCTTCTTTCTCTATCGTGTGGTCAGTGCCTAACCTGGTGTTTTTTAGTGTTTTTATACCACCCATGGGCCTCTGACTTGGCTATCTCTGCCTTGTTAATACCTTTTGTTAGTCGCCTTTTACTAATCCTCTCCACATGGCCACACCATCTAAGCATACTGTTTTCAATTTTTATCACAACATTTTTTATTGTGACTTGTAAAAGTGTTTTTCAAAGCAAGGAATTATTTATTTACTTTCTATTATATTTACATTATATACAGACTACAAATAGAACTAAACTAATGATAAAAATAAGACTAAAAGTAAGAAAATAAAAATAATATAATCTAGGAATTAAAGTCACACTTTATCAAATGGAGCTATCATATTTAGGCGTCCGTTTTGGTGAGTCTTAAGGATGATTTTCCCCGAATAGCTCGCATCGTATCAGATCGGAGAGGATACGTACGCATGCGGCGACAGCATCCGCATCCGGCAGGATGTCTCCGCATACGATCGGCTCCGTACCGTTTCTGCGCCTAGTCAAATAATCTCATTTCTACTGTGTTGACGTGTTCTAATTCCGATCGGAAACGACGACAAGCGAACGGAGCCGATCGCGCGTCGCGGCGTTCTTTCGGCTGCGATCGCGTGTCGCATAAAACGTCCGCGATCAAGCTGCTGTGCGCGGTTTGGTAATATAGACTTTAAATACTGTGTACACGATTTAATATCGTTTAAAGATTGTAAAATCCGTTCCGATCTGATGCGATGCGAGCCTTTTGGTGGAAATCATCCTTTAGTGTTTCTGAAAATTGGTAGAAAAGTCTCAACTTTAACCTTTTAACACATTAGGTTCAGAGAAGCGCTTCGATTGGAAACCAATCGTTTCATTCTCGTTGTTAAAGGTCTATAGTATTACTCTTTGTTGCTAGGTTGGGACCCAAAGCTATAAGATTAAATTGGGAGCGTGACATTATTGGAAATGTGTGGTTTTCAGGTTTTGGTGTTGAAAGGTGATATTTAAGTTAAGGTCACATCAATTGAAATGAAAATTCGATGGAGAGGCTGGTGGTTCAGGGTCAGGTGGAGGGCAAGAGATCACGCGGCCGCGCTTGTGATCACTTTACCAAAGAGGCAGTCGAGTGATGAATGTTGTACAGAAGGTCTTACTTCATATTTTACTACTAATTATAAATGCGAAAGTTTGTGAGGATGGATGGATGGATGGATGTTTGTTACTCTTTCCGATCCTAACATAGTTAGGAAAAGACTAGTGGTGAATATTAAAGCAGTAGACACACATTACTACATCATATCATCATCACATCGTATCATCATAACATCATATCATCATCACATCATATCATCATCACATCATATCATATCATCATTGTACTGGATTCATGACGTTTCCGTGGCTCAACTCTGAGCTACTGAAATAGTTTTTTTTTTAATAATTAACGCTATTTTTAAAGGTTCTTATTTACAGAATACTGCTCCTCATGTATTTTTTTCATTTTTTTTTCTTTCTTTATAAAAAATGTTGCACCACTCTAGAAATTTCTCCTGTATCGTGGGTGAGTTTACAAACATTTAAATTCACATACACAAGTAACCATTAAAATAAGCAAACTGAAATAATTAATTAAAAGTCATAATAAAACTAGAACTATTACTAAACTTTTTGAGTCATTTTAAACTTTAAAATAATCTAGTATTCTTTGATAAAAAGTTGGACAGTCAAAATTTTATATTACAGAATAGAACTGTAAAAAGAAAAAACTTTGACTTTCAAACTAAACAAACTACTATAAAATTAGGAATAAAAAGCATGGACGACACTAGCAAAAAAAGTTTAGAAGTTCCATGTCTCATTACAAGTTTTCAAAGCAAAAAGTGCAATTTATAACTTGTACGCAATTTTCAGTCTTGTTGGACGAGACTTCAATGTCGGATTTCCTCTAGCAAACTTGTTGGCGACTAACAAACCATATAGTACGCGCGGTGGCCATTCAAGCTATAAAAAACCAAATTAAGCTGATTTCTCATCGTACGGGAACCTCATACAAAGCGAAGTCAGGTTATGTTGGTTATGTACAGCTTGATATGCCGCCATGTGTACATCTAGGTGTAGAATATATTACATGAAATGAAATACAGCAAACTAATTGGGATCATATAAGACGAACATTTTAGTTGGCCTAACACAACACACCCCCCACCCTCGCCGCCCACTCATGTCTCCGGCCATGATGCGACCACAACCAGTGTAGCTGGGTTTGCAAATGGAATTTAAAAAAATGGTTCGAATGATAACACAAATATCTTAAGTAATAAGCATAGTTTGTCGTTCGGTTTACCGAGTACACACAGTGGTTAGTGATTTACTATGGTTGGTTGGCTAAATATAACTTTAACCTATTGTTAAAGACGTTCATTGATGAAGAATCTCTTATTTCTTTCAGCAACTTATTATAAAGCTGCGCTTCCTTAAACTGAATAGTTCTTCTTTTGTACAAAGTTCAACTTCTCGAGTCAAATCCTTTTCTTATGTCAATGCCAGACGGTACGAACGTATAAAATTCGCCCGACTGCGTCAAAAGATTTTAGCTCTCTCATACTGAAATTCGTATCTAACGGTGCATGTGGGATGCGTGACCTCATGACTCAACTCATTACCTATGGATACGTTTTTGTGCGACGCAGTATGAGAATGTTTAGAGAAATTACATCTCCTGCCGACTAAGCCCAAAAACGTGCAGCCAAAGTGAATTCTGCGCTGATACAGACGATTTCCTGGATGTTCTGGGCTAACAAAATATATCTGTGGTGCCAGTTACACGAAGATAACTAACATAGTTACATTAAAAAACAACAACAAACAAATAACAACACCACACACACAACACTAACACACACACATACGCACACACAACACAATTTCTATTTTATTATAATGTATGTAAATCTGTAAGGTATACAGGGTGTAAACAGACCCTTCACATAGCCGTCAATCAAGCATTCTGTACATCAAACTAAGTAACTTTACGCAAAAATTATAGCTGGGAATCGACTTTTATTTTGGGGTGAAAAATTACGTTTACGGTAGGACTCGATGGAAAGCACTCAAAGCATTGTGCTGATGGATGGATTGAATAGTACGGGGGTTGTGGAGGTGTGTAAAGTAAAAACCTTACATTAAAAACATGTATTTAAAAAAAAAAGTGGAACTTTGACCCCCAATATCTCCGTAACTAGAAGGTTCCCAGGTTTGGACTAGAGCAAAAAAATTATCGCAAAGACGGGGAGAACAAGTGCCTTTCGGCTATGTTAAGGGCCCATTTACACCCTTTATATCTATGAGCCAAAATAGCTTGAAAATAAATGGAACATCCATTTATTTTCAGGCTACTTTTGTATTTGTTTACGTTGTTGTTGACGAAGAAAAAGAAGATGAGAAATTCGTATTCTTTGTAATCACTGAACCTTCTGAACGTTACGTCCTTCGTGGATCCTGTTCGTCCTAGACTAGACGGAGTTGATCGATACAGGCAGCGAGCCGGAAGGCTTCCATACCGCTCGTTACACACGCTAATAAATATCGGGATTGAAGCATTTGTAGCTGTTCAGATGAACACGGAACATTTAGGTTTATAGGGAGAAAGAGTTAGTGACAACGTTATGAAGTATATAGGTATGCTGAATAGATCTTATGGACTTAACGAGAGGTGAGAATGGATTATAAAAGGCCTCATAATTGTCATCTAATTCAGCTTCTTCTGTCGGGTTCGTCTCGGACACAATGGAGCCCTAAGATAGATAAGATACTTAATTTATATGCGTAAAACATGGTATACAGAGGTGTTATTATAGCATATATGAGATCATACATGTTTTGTTTAAAATTATAGCAAGCACACTTACACGAATAAACAAATTTGAATTGATAAACATTGTAATTTATTTTTAATATTTTTATACGCTAACCCTGCGTAGGGAACTACAGTTTGGTATGGCGACTTCTATACAACATAGATTTGGCTGTAATGTCAACGTGTTGGTTTAAGTTAGTTCGATACTTTCTTAAATAGATGGCGCTACCGTCACCGTAAGACGAAAATTTCGAGATCTGTGAGCAGGGTGCGATTGTCTAATTGGTTAAGACGTCCGGTGTACTGAATCGGAAGGTCGCAGGTTCAAACCCTGCTCGCACTAGAATTTTTCTTTCCATGTCAAAACAATTGTAATTTATGTTCAAAAAATGTTTTCGTTAATACTTTAGAAATTATTTCATTCAGCCATTTATATATTTTAATTTTGAATAACCTGCAATTTCATATTTTCAATACATTAGGTACTTAATTTATTTTAAACACGCATACACAGGATGACAGGATATGCCACACCTTCTCTCCTGCCCGTCGTGCACAACTAACAACCCTCCAGGACTTGAGTGAGACAAACGACAGTGCTGTCCAGCTTGCTACGCACTGATAGGACAAAATCTGAGTCATCGATTCGAGAAGAAGAAGCTTCTACTATCCCAGAGCTGGGACAAAAAAATCTTCAAAAGGCAAGTCTGACGCTGGTATGCATTTTGATTACATGCAACGTTTGATAATAAAACGTTTGGATTTTTAAAAGATTTTAAATGACTGATTGTAATATCGCAGTTGCAAAATAAACGATTTAATTTAATTCATTTCTCTCTTATATACGTTTTAAAACTGTCATGGTCACCAACACTATCATATACAGTGAGTTTTGTGTGTCGGGAACAGAATCGAGTTGTGAGTGACAGTGGTAGCGGTACCGAGGACAAAAAACGAACAAGAAAAAGGGTAGATCGATTTGTCTGCTCATAAACACCCACCCGCAATAACTTCAGTTTATCCGTGATCATGGTGCTTGCAACAGCGCCGAAATATCGGGAATTCAAAACAAACAGTAAACATGGTAAATATCCCGTTTTCAATGTTAAAGATAGTATATCTCTCTTCTTGTACTATGCCATACCGTACGGCATTCATCGATTCTTTGCTACACAAAAAGCATTCAATTGTTATTCTTTGATAACGTCAACATAACCTATAATAACATGCTCTAGGACATCTTAAATGGTAATGGAATTGCGATCAAAAGAAGAGGGGAGAGAAAGGAGACAGCCACCATGAAACTTTTTCGAGCAGCGGAAAAATAAAACATAACGTCACGCCTGTTATCCCAAAAGGGTTAGACAGAGGTATACCTAATACACACACACATTTCGCCAGTTATTGCCATAAACCGGGCGCAAATTCAGACTCCGTACTGAGAAATTCCTGATGGAAAAAGTCAATAACACTTTGCGCCACCTGGGAATCGAACACAGGACCTCATGCTCAGCAGTCACGCTTGCGACCACTCAACCAAAAAGGCAGAAAAATAAAACTATTTAAAAAAAAAACTTACTTCTTCATAATGACTAACTAAAAAATTAAACGAGGTACTTAAGCTTTGCTAAAAGCGTTTCAAATTCGCAAAAAGTTTGCTAAAACTAGGTCATTTCTATTAATATCCTTTGATGTTATAAATTGGACTCGGAAATGATTCGGGCAAGCTCGTTGGGGATCGTCTCTTATCCCCCTAGACTTAATCAATTAAGTCCTTTTTAGATGGGGTTTTTTTAATTTATTTTTAACGAGATCTTCGTCTCGTTACGGTGAAATACTGCTGAATACGAAGGTCTTGGGTTTAAGCTCTGGCTATAGAAATTATTAGTGGTAATAAAGACGTCGAAAATATTCCAAAATTTAGACTCAATAGCATGAAAATATGAATCTACTAGCTATGCCCGCGGCTTCGCCCGCGTGGAGTTCGATAATTGTGCCACCGGATCATGCTACCAGGATAAAAATTATCCTATATGTTAATCCAGTTTACACACTATCTGTGTGCTAAGTTTTACCCAAATCTGTTCAATGGTTTTTGCGTGAAAGAGTAACAAATATCCACCCATAAATGCGAAAGTTTGTAACGGTGGCCTCACAAACTTTCGCATTTATAATATTAGTAGGATCATTTTAGCAAATGTTTGTGGGCTTTCTTATAAACAGATAAGTCTGTGTTAGGAGACCCCAGCAACTAAATCAAACTTAATAATAATAAAAAAAAACAAAATTAAAAAAAAAAAAAGAAACTCAAATTAAGTCGAAGATAAATAAAAAATGCCTCAGTCGTTTTTGAGAAAACCATAAACAAACATACACTCACATTGAACTGGGAAAAACCTTTTCAAACGCGGCGAAATAAATAACCACATTTCATGCATGCTGAACATTTCAGTGGAAAAGTAAATTAATATGCGCAAGTGTAATTATTAAAATTAGCGGCGACATCCCTAGCAGGGCCCGCTATGAATACGTAATCGCAATGCTAATTACGTATGGACATCCCTAGCGTTTGTCACACTGTGTTTTAAAACGAGTTTTTGGTTTTAAAATGTGTTACGGCTTATGGGGTTTTCTTTTATTTGTGTCCGTAATAAAATGGGTTTTCAATTCATTTATTTCAGTCAGACAAATAAAACAACCAAAATCGACAAAACAAAAAAAAAACATTTTCAAAATCAAAATAAAATACTAAATTACAAAAATATTTACTATAAAATATAAAACTATATAAAAAATAGTGGTCCGCCGGTATCGAGAGCAGGGTCCAAGCTGTAATTAATTTTGTTTTATTGTTAATCATTTTGTTTTGTCCTGTGCGAGACAAAAAATATTTTTTCTTTCTTCCTTTCTTTCTAACATAACGGTTTCAATCTCCCCGAAGAGAGATACCTATAATTTGCCTAATTGTGTTACAAGGCAGGCCTATTACCACGAAATGTGCCCAAATCCAGATTCAAAACCACATCACCTAAATAACAGAGCACCGCCCCCTAAATAATTGCGGGCACTCCTAACAATTGGAATACTATAGCTAAGGATTCTCCGTCACGAACTGGACATAAATCAGAATCAGGCGATCATCGTAATGAAGTGTCGCCCAAAATCGGGGGGCACCGTAGTGGTAGATAATACTGATTAATTTACCTTGGCTGGTAGTTTTCGAAGGGTAATAAGAAGGTATAGTTTTTTTGAATGCTCCAGATTGTCTTTTGTTTCTCTCTGAGAGTCCAAAGGTGGGAGGAGCTCGTGGCTAAATAATAACAGCCGCTCGGATGGATCTTTAGGTTAAGCCGTGCTTGCCATTTTTTTCTTTTTTAGGTTAGTTTATTGATGGGTATATTCTATACCGAGTTTCCTCCGTGCCTCGGAAAGCACGTTAAGCCGTTGGTCCCGGATGTCATTTGTATATCTTTGACAATCGTTAGGTTGTCAGTGGCCTAAAAAGTCTGACAACCAGTCTTAACAAGGGGTATCGTATTACCCAGTACTAACTGGGTTGTGGAGGTGAGATAGGCAGTCGCTCCTTGTAAAATAGTGATATTCAGCTGCATCTGGTTAGACTGGAAGCCGACCCCAACATAGTTGGAAAAAGACTAGGCAGATTATGACAGACCAAAGGATAATTTGGTAAGTATAGTATTATATGACCACTTTGAGTGTGCAGTTCAAGGTCGCTTCTTGTAAAAAAAGTTCATCTATATGTCAAAGTTGGTACAATTATTTTAATTCTTTTGTTTTCCAGTCTTGAAGTACAAAACACTCATATATAGTATCGCAACCGTAAACCGCAACTCCAAAGTCGCCTAATCGTAACCTCAAAGGAACTACAGATTTTTGAAGAAAACGGCAATTTAGCCATCTACAAAAGTGTTATGGATGCATAGAAAACAAAGATATAGAAAAACCCGACAACAACTGCCGGCCAGTAGCCCACCAGACACAACACCCGTCTTTCACAGTGTTGTCCATACCCCTTTATTCTGGCCATAAACGAGAGGTTTACCTACCTAGTCTAAATTATAGTTTATTACATTCAGACTTAAACATAACTGGCGAAATTTGGATTTACTATTATTGCCTGTCCTTTCGGGGATTGCAGGCGTGATGTTACGCTATGTGTACTTAACCTATGCAATGGGCAAAGGGTTTGTACAAGCACAACTGGACCCGGGCAGAGTCGATTTCGCATAGCCTTTGGGCATCATTACGTATCGATTCACTGGCGGGACTCTCCCAATACTCGGTTATGATGGTCCAAATCAACCTCTGAGAGCGCGGGTTGGTTTTCACAATATGTGTTAGAAAAAATCTAGACAGCAGAAATTCGTTTCTTAATATATACTTACAAAATCGTTTGTCCTGATTGACTATCAAACGCGCAGCTCAAATCACTTGACGGATTGGGCTAAATTTTGGCATACAGATAGCTAGTATTAGGCATCCGCATAGAAAGGATTTTGGAAAATTCAACCCCTAAGCGGGTGTAAGGTGAAATAAGGGTTGTCAAAGTAACTACTTGCCGCTATGACGTGGATAGCTAACAAGCTTTCAACGCCTTAGCGGCGGAAAGGATGTAGAAGAAGTTTGTCATACACCCACTACTTCCCGATTTCGTTAAACCCCAGGGACATTAGCCTCCGGGACATGATCTGCAGTGGCCTGTTTGGAAAGCACTTAACCGTTTGCGCACCGAAGTAGGCCGCTGTAAACGTAATTTGGCAAAATGGGGAATTAAAGATCCTTCCGACACACAATGTGAATGCGGTGCTCCCGACCAGACGATGTCCCACTTGCTGGAGTGTCCGAAGTGTCCCAACACCTGCAATTTAGAGAACCTAAAAGACACCACAGATTCCGCAATTAACGTGGCCACATACTGCACCCAAGAAGTTTAATCAAGTCGTACCATCGACACGAAAGAAGAAGAAGAACCTGGATGTGAACTAGGTTAGGAAAAAATATATGTTTTATTTTATCCCGGTAGGTGAAACTGGATAAAGTGGCTGGAAGAAACTGGATAACCATGACACAAAACCGCCAAAAGTGGAGAGTTTAAAGAAGAGGAAGACGAGGGCAATAGGCTTCTTTTGGGATAGCTCGTTCCATCGTCGACCTCATCTCTGTCCACAGGACTAGATTGAGGTCAAGAGTATGCCCATTAAATATATTTAAAAAAAAAGTTTTTTAGTTAGTTCTAACCTCATTGCTAGCTATATCCATTTTTCAATTCCGTACGTAGATTTTAAAGACCGCATAGACAACAGACATGTCGGAGTCCCATCATAGTCTCGTCATGTGTAATCAGCCTATAAACGTGGCCGTGCGACCGTGGCCTTTCTCAAACGAGGCACAAGCACGCGAGTGACTCCAGCTAATTGATCGTTCGACTGCTTTACGACTCTCTGTTCTAATTGATTTAGTGGTGAATTAATTTTGTTATTAGATCATTTAGTAGGTTAAGCGATAGTTTAATATGTTGAACTGGCTTCTTGGCTTGCTTGATGTTCGAGGCAGTGTGCAAATGTGGTCAGATTTGCAGTTTGCGAGAATTCTTTCTCAGGTTTTTAACGATCGTGAGGTATCTTACATACGCTTTATTTATCAACGCCTAGCCGTTTCCCAACTATGTTGGGGTCGGCTTCCAGTCTAACCGGATGCAGCTGAATACTAGTATTTTACATGGAGCAACTGCCTATCTGATTTCCACAACCCAGTTACTACTGGGTAACACGATACCCTTTGGTAAAACTGGTTGTCAGACTTTCGGGCCACTTCTTCAACTTTGCGTGTCGATAGACTCAAATAATACCCGACCAGTATATTGCCACCTGCACAGCTCTGTCGTTGGCTTCGTTTAAATCCTGTAAGGTGCAGGTGGTTGTGCAAGATAGGACAGAAAGGAGGTTGGGCATATCCTGCAGAGGAGCTGGAGGAGGATGTTACCTCATTTGGCTAGATTATTTCTACAGCGGCCAACCTGGGCCCGCAAACGGTTAAGAGATTTCCAGATTTCCCACTACAGTTCCTATCCAGGAGGAAGATGTCCTGCTGGATTGGTGAAGTGAGGAGGGGTGGAATGTCTGTTCCTCCACAAATCGCATCTTTCATCTGACGCACTGTCTTTTGAGAAAATCGTGTGTCTCACGAAGCTTTTACGGCTTTTTAAGCGTGAAGGTGGTAGTTGATGCCCGTACAGGGGGTGGCGGTTATCTCGTTCCTGTTTTACTATTTATTTATTTATTTGCTTAAACTTCATGTACAATAGTGATACATAGGCGGACTTAACGCCACAAGGCATTCTCTACCAGTCAACCTTTGGGTTAAATAAGAAAACATTGTGATAGGGTACAAAATAAATATATAAAAAATAACTTCTTGCTATCGAAAATTTATAAAGGCACTTATAATGACTATGATTTGTTTTCCCTTGTCAATGCGACTAGTTATTTTGCGCAGAACGGCTGGTGGACCTATACCTGCCAACGGATACAACATTGCAAGAGGGTTTGCATGCCCAGTGTGACAACGTTCAGCGCTATGTCACACTGGGCATGCAAACCCACTGACTACCTTAAACGACTGTCAAAGATCTACAAATGACTGCCCGGGCCAACGGCTTAACGTGCATTCCGACCCACGAAGGAAACGCAATAATGGCTGGTCAACCATCCACGGACCAAACTTGACAAGCGCGGCGTAACCTAAAGATTGACTGATTGCCGTTATTATTTAGCCACAAGCTCCTCATTGTATTGCGTCATTGATTCAAAATACACTATTACAGGTGGGTACTGTAGAGCTGCGGGACTGTTGAGCTGCGGGACTGTTGAGCTGCGGGACTGTTCGAAAGAGACACCGTGGCCCTGGAACACAAAGGGCAAAGAAGGAACATGGATGGGTTTTAGTCAGTACAAGTCTGACACTCCCTTTCGCTCCGCCCAAAATGGGGGGGGGGTCATTTGATGATTTCCCATCCAAAAAAAAAAAAAAAAAAGGTGGGTACTGTAATACCCAGTAATCTTTCTGTACCTTTAAAACTATGAAACATACCCATTTCTGAGTCACACTGAGCCTTGCGTCATACTGTCTGAACGTTACGCGTAGGTGCGTCCCATGATTGACTGAATACTAAATATAATTACCCAAACTAATCTAATGGGACACGAATTAATTGTGTTTCGTTGTAATGGCTTGTTAAGTTAATATAGTGTTATTGTTTGGTAATTTTATGAGGTAACCTGACTGGCCTTTTTCCGTTTTAATTGCATAAGCATAAGCCTAATCAGCCTATTAATGTTCCCACTGCTGGGAGGCAGGCCTCCTCTCTATGAGAGGGAATGGGCTATAATCCACCACGCGGGCCCAGTGCGGGTTGGTAGATGTCACATGTCTTCGAATTTTTGGTTCTAGGACATGCCGGTTTCCTCACGATGTTTTCCTTCACCGTTTTGAGAGCAGTGGTGATGAAATAACTTACACAAAGTAATACGCCTGGCTGGGCTCGAACCCACGACTTACTGCTCGTCAGTCGGGGTCTCCACCACTGGGCCACCGCTGCTCTCAGTTTTAATTGATTTCAACTTTTTAACTTCAATACTGCTGGTATGAGCGACTGAACTGCTGAGCTTAAGGTTTTCCAGCGAGTAATGGAGCGTAATATCCACGATATTTTTATTGATTTTTTTTTTTTTTTTTTTTTTTTTTTTGTGGCTGATAAGAATTTGTGTGGAATACTACAACAAAAAAAAAACTAAAAACTCGACTACTGAAAAATCACGCTTTTATTAAATTCGGGGTTTACAATACAAGGTAAAATCGACTCCTCCTTTTGTTGAAGTCGGTTAAAATGTAGCCTATGTTACCCGTGCCATAATAACGAATCGATTAATACCTTATTCATCAAAATCGGATGAATAGTTTAGGTACTACAGTCATAACCCTTCCTTTTGGCTTCGCCGTAGTCGGGTAAAAATGGAGCGAAAGTTAATGTTTGTCATCTATCTCGATTTTCTCTCTTAGACCCAAAATAACCTGAACACTCCAAATATTCGTCTAGTTCAACTAAATTATTAAATTCCCTATTTTAGCTTCTAACCCACTAAAATAACTAAATCCTCCCCCAAACTATTTACCCCCGGGTAACGAACCCCCGAACCGTGCGCACGTATTCCTAATTGGCGCCTTTTGAAACCCTTTGACCCTTCAAAAGTGTGCTACGTTCAAAAAATAAATAATATCGCCGGAACCGGTCCGGGCGGTAAACCGCGGACCGGACCTGTTGGACTACCGGCCATTACGAACCGGAACCTTTTGTTTAGAACTAGCTGTGCCCCACGGGTTTACCCGCCGCCGCCGTTTCTGAGTTTTTATTACTAAGCCCCGCTGTCCGTCCGTCCGACCGTCTCTCTGTCTGTCTGTTAGCGAGCTGTATCTCATGATCCGTAATAGACAGACAGTGGAAATTTTCACAGAATGTGTATTTCTGTAGCCGCTATAACAACAAATAATAAAAATAAATTAAAATTTAACGGGGTACCCCTACTACGATGGTACGGAACCCTTCACGCGCGAGTTCGACTCGCACTTGGTAGATTTTTTTTCTTATTCTGACAACTAAGGGTCGTAGCCACAGATATAGATGAACCTAGATAACGCAAGTTTCATAATCTGTATGAAAATCAAGCGTGCCATTTTTTTAATACCTACTATGACGTCATAAGCACTATTTAGTGACTATACAAACAAGTTAGGTACTAAACAAAATAGACTACGTATTTGTTCTTTAATTTTTTTGAATTAAGTCTTGAGTGGTAACGTTGTTGTTTTAAACAAATTAGCTTGCTGCGACAGTGGCACGTTAAGCATAAAATGCTTAAGCCGATCACGCGAAGTGGTGCTCTCACGTTATCTAGTTAAATCTAAATCTGCGGTCGTAGCGCTTACTATCTTCATATACCTTCCTCAAAAATTGGGCTATCAAAATGTATAAGGTCCCATTAAAATAGATGGACAAATTTTAACACAGCATTCATTCGTCTAACCAAAGATATCCAAGTAAAAAAAACATTAATTAAATTTATTTATTATTTATTTATTTATTTATTCAACTTACAACTATCATTACAGGTAATCTTAAACCTACTTCGACAGTGTGGCTATCACTCTTATTTCTAACACAGGTCCATTAACTATTGTCTATTACTACTTATAAATAAGAAATTACGTTTAACAAAACTTTTGCGAATTCACTCAAAGTGCACGAAAAAATGTCGATTCGCTCGTGAACCTCGTTCACTACGCGGATCGTTCTGCTAGCTGCTAGCGTTCTGGGGTTTTAGCCAAGAGATTGGTTAAAACCCCTCTAATTGGTGAAATTGATTTTATTTTGACATAAAATCATTGGGTAACCAACATTTTTTAGTGTATTTTCGTTAGCTGATTTTTTTTCTTGTAAGTATTTAATACGTTTGTCTTATTTTTTTTTTACCATTGTACTTATTTCTTTGGTCTGAATGATTTCTAAAAGTTTCTCCATCTATTTCAATGGGACCTTAAATAGTTTTTTTTTCATTCGAGCGGTATTTCCAGAGCTTAGCGCGTTCAGGCAAATATACAAACTCTTCAGCTTTATTTTACAGGTGTAGATGGCCGAATTTTCACGTAAATGGTTTTCTCAGGGGGATAGTTCGAAATGGTTGGGTAAATATTTTGTGCACTGGAGTGTGGCTGGGTTATTGACTGCTTAGTTGATGCTTTATTTATTTTAAACTAGCTTTTGCCCGCGGTTTCGCTTGCGTTATTTTAGAATTTGACAACCAATCCGGGTTGTACTCTGCTCGTAATAATATAATTCAATCATGATTCGAAAGGCACTTGGCGCCACCTATTTATCATAAGAACGTTTTCCTCGGGAACAGTACTTTTTTCGGGATGATTCCGTTTCTGTATACCTGACAACGTATGTGCAAAATATCACGATGATCGGTTCAGTGGTTTAGGCGTGAAAGGTAAAACAAACTAACTTACTTTTGCATTTATAATATTAGTTAGGATAAGGAATAAGCTTAGCCTTATAACAGTTATTTTGGAGTAAGCTTCTAGTCTAACTGGATGCACCAGAAGGAATAACGTATTACACTGCTTCGAATGTTAAAAAAAATATGTCTGCTCGTTAACATAAAACGCAATGAACTATTGTGGAACGCAATTACCCCGTTGAATACCACTGCACGCTCGTTTTAAATAAATGTTTATCCTCTTAGTTTTATAAATAATTATAAGAAATATAAATCGTAATTTTGCTTTTTGTTTTACGGTTTACAATAAAGTGTTTCACAAACAATCAAGAACCGCAGTATTTAAAATAAAGTTTAGTGATCTGCTAGCTTATTTATACAACATGTATTCTAGACAACTTAAATAGCAGCAGCCTATAATGTTCCCACTGCTGGGACACAGGCCTCCTCTCTATGAGAGGGAATGGGCTATATAATCCACCACGCGGGCCCAGTGCGGGTTGGTAGATGTCACATGTCTTCGAATTTTAGGTTCTAGGACATGCCGGTTTCGTCACGATGTTTTCCTTCACTGTTTTGAGAGCAGTGGTGATGAAATAAATTACACAAAGTAATGCACCTGCCTGGGTTCGAACCCACGACTTACTGCTCGTAAGTCGGGACCGCCACCACTGGGCCACCGCTGCTCTGTCAACTTAAATAATAATAACCAATCGGAGTCGATATTCAGGTTAAGCTGAGCTTGCCTACGTTGATCCGTGCCTCGGAAAGTATGTAAAGCCGTTGGTCCCGGCTGTCAATTGTAGTTCTTTGACAGCCGTTACAGGTAGTTAGTGGCCCGAAAGTCTGACAACTAGTCTATATCAAGGGGTATCGTCAATCCAGTTAACAGTTAACTGGGTTGTGGAGGTCAGATAGGCAGTCGCCCCATGTAAAATACTGGTATTCAGCTGCATCCGGTTAGACTGGAAGCCGACCCCAACATAGTTGGGAAAAGGCTAGGCAGATGATGATTCTCGACTACCTAAATGGTCGCATATTTAGTAGCAAGTGTACTATTTACCATAATTTCACAAATAAATAAAAGTCAAGCTCCCTCAAGGGTATATCTCAAAAACTCTAATATCACTCAATCGATGTACCTAATATCATGTCATTTATCGTGCTACCAGTACGAAAGGAATGTCATATATTACGCATACTTACACAAAAATGGGCCATCATACTAGGAAGTGGGGAAGACATTCTATTTAATACCTACCGATAATCTTTTCGGCGTACCCTAAATAAATGGCCATTTTCTTTTGCCTTTTCTCGAAGGAACTTTTTTTATCTTTAAGATAAGTTCGCCACACTATTCCATCTACCGAAACTCTTTTCAGCCAGGATCTACAGAGGTGATATCGATTTTATCAAAGAACTTTATGGAATTCGAGAAACGTAAATCGTTTCTCGAATTCCACAATCGAGACATGACCTATATCATAATTCATCATTTGTTTTTTTTTTTATATAGAAGAGCAGTCAACAGCAAAAATATGTATACATTTAGCAATTTTTAAAACCGGTTTTTAGCTACCGAGCAGGAGCTCGTGTATAAATAATAACAGCCGCTGGGGTCGATCTTCAGGTTAAGCCGCACTTGTCTAGGTTAGTCGGTGGATGGGTGACCACCCATTACATACCGAGTTGTGGAGGTCAGATTGGCAGTCACTCTTTGTAAAATACTGATATTCAGCTGCATCTGGTTAAGCCGACCCCAACATAGTTGGGAAAACGCTAGGCAGATGATAATGAATTAACGAGCATTGTCTGCTTACATCAACTCAGTCTATCGCAATTTATTGCTGCCTATAGGCCTCTTCCAAGCTATGCCACAACATGCATGCATGTCATCAATATGATGAAAATAATGATCCAAAATTATATTTATTTACTAGTAAAAGTCATTTTTCAATCTACGAGGGCGGGTCAATAAGTCCGTGACTTTTGGAATAAAACACAGATTTTTTGATAAAAAAATAGTTTATTTTTCAACGTAGTCTCCCTTGAGCTCTATACACTTTGTCCAACGCTTCTCCAATTTTTTATCCCTTCCAAAAAAAATGATTTGTCGAGGTCCTCAAAATAGGCCTTTGTTTGCGAGATGACTTCATCATTGGAGTCAAATCTTTTTCCACCAAGCCATTTCTTCAGGTTTGGGAACAAGAAGTAGTCGCTCGGAGCCAAATCTGGAGAATAGGGCGGATGAGGGAGCAATTCATAGCCCAATTCATGGATTTTTGCCATGGCAACTGCTCTTGACCGTAAACATACCTCACGATCACTCCACTTACACGTAATTGGCGCCGACAATGGCAATTATGTCGGCCTTCACACGTAATTAGAGACCTTTTGATAGAGGCTAATTTGTATAGGGTCCAGTACCACAGGTCAGGTTGGCTACTCATGTGGAATTACGAGGTATTTAGAACACCATCTGGTTACATTTGCCGGGTAAAAGTGCGGTCAAATCGACTGGACTGAACTCCAGACTGACTGCGGAAAGCGCACACAGACAGACAGATATTTCAGGACAGACAGAAAGGCATGTAGATGGTTTCGAGGCCATCATACGTAAAAGATTGACAGACTGAAGACTCAGGTCTAGAAAACGGTATTGACGGACGAACAAACAACGGTTTTGCCGACTGAGCTGTACGGAACTGTACAGAACCCTAAAAAATATAATACTTTGTACGAACTGGGGATAGAATCTAGAATCCCACATACCCATACAGGGTGTAAACAGACCTTTCACGAAGTCGTCAACCAAGCATTCTGTACATCAAACTAAGTAACTTTACGCAAAAATTATTGCTGGGAACCGATTTTTTTTTGGGGTGAACTTTCACCCCAAAAATAATAAATTGTAGGGACTCGATGGAACGCACTCAAAGCATTGTGCTAATGGATGGATTGAATAGTACGGTGCTCGTGGAGGTGTTTAAAGTACAAATATCACATTAAAACATGTTTTTAAAAAAGAACTTGTGAAAAAGTTGAAACTTTGACCCCCAATATTTTCGTAACTTTCGGTTCCCAGGTATGGTCTAGAACAAAAAAATGATCGCAAAGACGGGGAGAACAAGTGACTTTCGGCTATGTTAAGGGTCTATTTACACCCTTTATATCTGTAACTTTTACAGACGAAAAAAATCAACTTTAAACTTCGTCATATCCGGTATTCTTCTACCCTTCATGAAAATTATTTTTTAACTCAATTACGCCAGTCCTATTAGCGGCAATACGGAACACTGGCACTAGATTGAGTTTCAGTTATTTAATTAAGCCGCTTCGGTGCCAATTAAGAGTTCCCCCTATCCTATCGGTCCATTGCAGAACTTTAGTTTTGATAAATGTTTTTTTGATTGTTTCATCTTTAGGTGTGTTTACTAAAGACAGCATCACCAGCCTGTAGTTTTCCCACTGCTAGGACACAAGCCTCCTTTTTGTAAGAGGGAGTGGGCAGCTGCTTTTTAGGGTTCCGTACCCGAAGGGTAACCAACGGGACCCTATTACTAAGCCTCCGCTGTCCATCCGTCCGTCCGTCCGTCTCTCCGTCCGTCTGTCAGTGGCCTGTATCTCATGATCCGTAATAGGTAGTCAATTGAAATTTTCACGAATGAATTTCTGTTTCCCTACGGAACCATTCATGAGCGAGTCCAACTTGCACTTGACCGGTTTTTACTAATTTACCGAGCGTGGTTATGACGAAAGTTTTCCGAAACAAAGAAAAGTAGTCTTCTGAATTCTGGCAGTAAGTGGCGTGTACATATCCAGCGCGTAGCCCTTTGTTCATTTTTGTCTTTAATTCAGCATCTTTCACCCGAAATCAAACATCTAAACACGGAATTAATCAAAAGTGAAAAATGGATTAATTAGTGACCCGATCCAAAGAGAGTTTTACTTCGGATCTCCGGATATTTCACTCGCTCTCCGAATGATTAAAAATTACCTTAAAAACAGCTTAAGAACTAATTGACATTGACAACTGCGATTATGCTCTGCAGAAGACAAAACCACTAGCTTACACCATTCTGCATGTCAAGAACCGCATTTCCCTTTTCAGCCGAAAGACGTCCACTGCTGGACATATGCCTCCCCCAAGTGTCGCCACATTGACCGGTCCCACCACGCGACCCCCGACGCCCAGGGTGTCTCCCGCGGCGGCTGGGACGTGAGGTTCTTTCCCTCTCACGTCCCGCCACCTCCTTCACTAGCATGACTGCTTCGCAGAAGGAGGTGACGGCTTCCCATTCCCTCTCGCTCCGGACCATGGCTTGGACCAGGGCCGGACGCGAGAGATCGCCGCCGCCAATTAGTGAGAGGCCTTCCAACGCAACGTCTTCCAGTTCGCGGTCGCCACTTCAGAACTTTTCGGCCCCATCTCTAGAACCCCAAGACCCCAATCTCAAGTACCGCATTACATCTTGCAAAACTTTTCAAGACCCATACCATGGCTTCCATACACCACCGCCCCATCCAAACCCATCACAGTGTCGTAACAGACGAGCCAGAACTGGGTCAAACTTGTTAAAACCAGTTTCCGAGGTGTATCGAACAAACAGACCAACAGGTTGGCCTTGAGGTTGGCTTGCATGCTAAGTATTAGGAACAGCTATATTTGGATGTTGAATGTCGGATTGGTACTTTATATACAACAGGTATTAAAATTTCATAGCCACGTTCCTTGCATGTAGTACAAGGTTTTATGGATTTTGATAAAAGCATGCCCTTTTTTCTTCCTGCAGGTAAATGAGGGATAGTGTTCCGTGTCTCGGAGAACGCGTTAAGCCCCGGGCTGTGATTCGAAACAGTTTGGAACCAGAAAGTCTGACAACCAGTCTAATGGGTGTAAAAATACCCTTAACGAAGCCGAAAGGCACTTGTTGTCCCCGCGTCATTATGATATTTTTTTTTGTTCTAGACCATACCTGGTAACCTTCTAGTTACATAAGTATTGGGGGTCAAAGTTCCAACTTTTTCACAAGTTTTTTTTGTTCCTGTAATAATAATATAAGTTTTTAATGTTTATAACTTTACACTAAATACCTTCACGACACCCGTACTATTCAATGCATCCATCTGCACAATTTTATAACGTGTCAATGAGTCTGGCATATTATGTAATTTTTGATTCCAAAAAAAAATCATTTCCCAGCAGTAATTTTTGACTAGTTTGATGCATGGTTGACGGTTTCGTGTGTGTGTTCTTTTTTTTCGGATGGGAAATCATTAAAAGACCCCCCCCCCCCACTGTGGGCGGAGCGGAGGGGAGTGTCAGACTTGTACTGACTAAAACGACTAAAACCCATCCTTGTTCCTTCTTTTCCCTTTGTGTTCCAGGGCCGCGGTATCTCTTTCGAACAGTCCCGCAGCCCTGGTAGAAAGAAAAGGTCTTAAACAAACAAGTGTCCATTAGCCATATCCTACCATAAGGCATGTAAATTTACATACATTATAAAAGTTTATAAAACAACAGCCTGAAATTCATCAATATTAACAAAGGATAGCCTTTTACCTAACTTAGTAATTTCAGTAAAGGTTAAACTTTAAACTGAACGAAATTAACGGTAACTGTAACAAAAGCTGTTCGTGTATTACCGTATCTTCATGTTCACTGACTGTTTAAAACGATGTTCTAAAATAGACTCACGTGAAGGTCCTAGAAAGTTTGTAATCTACTTCGTAGTAAGTTATTTTAATGTGTAATGTATATACAGCCTTGTAATGACTACATTAGATTTGAATGTCACTTGTGCGTCATAAGATTACAAGATCACTTTTAGTCAAGTTGCAATTTTCTTGGAAATTTTGTCAAAAGTTGTAGAAAAAAATGCTTTGGCAGAACATTGCTTTTGAATTTGGCTCGTACGATGCCAGCAGTTTAGCGCTCCCTAAGCTTTTTCTATTGTTTTTACAAAGTTGATTAGTAATTCATAAATAACCATAGAGCTTACGCCTCTACAGTACCTAATAAGTTTACCGCGGAAACTAGTTCACATTTCCTACTTTTCCACACGCCATAACCGATTTGTAAGCATATTAAACATTACAACTGCCAATTTTTCATTACAAACGTCTTTACCGTGGTTATGTTATGTAACAGGTGGCGGTACATACATACGCCTGTTATTTATTGTAAACAACCCCTTGGGAATCAACATCTGTGTGTAAACGTATAGGGTAACATAGGGTAAAGGATCATGGTTATAATCCGAGTGGCATTATACAGGGTGGTCTAGTTTAGTTTCTTTATTAATAATTATCGAAATTACAGGTCATATTTTGAAAAAAGTAAAAACACAAATCATAATACATTAAAAAGAGCATTAAACACACATTAAAAAATAAAATATAATAATACACAATAAACAGAATAATAGAACCATATAGTATAATAACCACATAAATTTTCTTAAAACCTTTCTTTTCAAACAGTGACGTCATAAAAAAAAACTATCTATATTTTTACACGGCATTTTCACATTCTTTAACGTTAACTAGATTCATTTTTAATCTCATTAACATCAAGTAACAAAATGCCGTGTAAAAATAAAGATAGTTTTTTTTAAAGCGGTTATTTCAATTTTCACAAATAAATATTCTGGTTCTGATTCTAGAACTCGAAAACTATCCAGAATCGCGGAACATACTTGGGACATTTTTACTTATAAGTACTAATAATTATACTATTGTATGAGAAATAATACTACTGCGCCTAAATGTACACAATTTTTTTTTGTAATAAGTACTTTTAATAAATACTCGTAAATAAATTATTAAAAATAGAGCGATAGACGGAATAAGATGAAGAAAATCGTAATCCAATACTTGTTACTTGGTACTTAATAGACAGCAAATCTGTCGTGATTGCTGCAATCGCTTGGATGTTTATTGTTTACACAACATCATAACAAAACATCACGATTGTATGTTATGAGGGGGTACGCAGATGTGTACCGTACACTCCTATTTCGACAGTTAGGTATGTTGAGTTCCATTTTATTGGGGATAAGCCTATTACCATGAAACGTATTGTTAACAATGGAAAAATAAAAACGATTTTTGCAAAAAATAAAACAGACTTGACGTGACAAAAAAACTAAATCCAAAAACAAACAAAAACGCCGATTTCTGAAGCTAAAATTAATTATGTTTTTGAAGCCGATTTTTTAGTTGTAATATCCTACACAAATATTTGCTATGCATTTATTTTACATTGTTAACAATACATTTCATGGTTATAGGCTTATTCTCAACAAAATGGAACTTAACATACATAAAGGGTGTAAATAGACCCTTAACATATCCGAAAGGCACTTGTTCTCCCCGTCTTTGCGATTATTTTTTTGTTCTAGATCATGCCTGGAAACCTTCTAGTTACGGAGATATTGGGGGTCAAAGTTCCAAATTTTTCACAAGGTTTTTTTTTAAGTACATGCTTTTAATGTAAGATTTTTACTTTACACACCTCCACGAACCCCTTACTATTCAATCCATCCATCAGCACAATGTTTTGAGTGCTTTCCATCGAGTCCTACCGTAAAACGTGATTTTCCACCCCAAAAAAAAAGTCGTTTGCCAGCAATAATTTTTGCGTAAAGTTACATAGTTTGATGTACAGAACGCTTGCTTGACGGCTATGTGTCGGGGCGGGTCTGTTTACACCCTGTATATCTGTCGAAATCTGGGTGTACTGTACACATCTGCGTACACCCTCAGAGCACACAGGCTTTAACAAAACGTTATGTCTAGTGTCATACGCACGCTTGTCATGAAGCATTCGTGTGTCAAATTCAAATGTTCGGGTTACAGAAGACAAAAACAAATTTTAGTTTTATTACAAAGAATTACTCAGTTCTAGAAAATATCACATAAACCCGAGGTCCCGAGGTACTAAAATAAACAGCTCATGAATTTTCTAGAAAACTAGACAAGCCTTCAAAAACCCTACCTATAAACTCAAAACTAATACAATTCCACCGTTAACCCGTTAACCTCACCTCATCACTTAACCCACAAATAAAACCTGCAGTTAACCCTGCCTGTTTTTCTTTACACCGTAACAAATTTTATTCGCCTACCCCCAAACCGGCTCGTAAAAGTATTCAGGTGTGTTTTATTTAACTTTCTTTTTGGTAAGAACTCGGGTAATGAGGTTTTTTATGTTTGTATGAATGTACTGGGTTTTAAAGGTACGAATGAAATATTAATTATCGGGAGTATTGTGAAAGAAGACTGAAGCCTTGAGAAATACTAGTTTTGTACTGTTCATATTCAAACTAGCTTTTTTTTCGGATGGGAAGTCATCAAATGACCCGAAATGAATCAAAAGTGAAAAATGGATTAATTAGTGACCCGATCCAAAGAGAGTTTTACTTCGGAACTCCGGATATTTCTCTCGCTCTCCGAATGATTAAAAAATTAACTTAAAAGCAGTTTAAGAACTAATTGACATTGACAACTGCGATGATGCTCTGCAGAAGACAAAACCACTAGCTTACACCATTCAGTATGTCACCATTTCAGCCGTAAGACATCCATTTACCAAAGGGTATCGTGTTACCCAGTAGTAACTGGGTTGTGGAGATCAGATAGGCAGTTGCTCCATGTAAAATACTAGTATTCAGCTGCATCCGGTTAGAATGGAAGCCGACCCCAACATAGTTGGGAAACGGCTAGGCGTTGATGAATAAAGCGTATGTAAGATACCTTTTTTTTATTTTTTTTTCTTGTGGTAAATCATCAAATGACCCCCCCCCCCCCCCCCACTCTGGACGGAGCGGAAGGGAGTGTCAGACTTGTACTGACTAAAACCCATCCATGTTCCTTCTTTGTTCTTTGTGTTCCAGGGCCACGGTATCTCTTTCGAACAGTCCCACAGCCCTGGCAGGCATCGGCCCTTGCATACCCCTAAACAACTAATGCCCGCGGCTTTGCCACGTGGAGTTCGGAAAATGTCTCACGGGATCATACTACCGGGATAAAAAGTATCCTACGTGTGTTAATCCAGGTTATAAACTATCCGTGGGCCTAATTTCAACGAAATCCGTGATAGAAAAACACCAGTCATAAAAATTTTGAGTATCTACCCCAGAATCAACCTCCGATTCTTGGTAGTAGCACTACAAGCTTCAACAGCAACCACTTCGATCAACAGCACCCACAGTTTTAACTAACCACTTGCTCAGTTTGATTTTGCACAGTTTTATCAAGGAATCGAACTCAAAACCTCATGTTCATCAGAAACGCTTGCTTGACCAACAAGGTAATCATAACATAACTTCACGCCTGACAGAGGTGTACCTAATAGTACCTACATCCGAATTTAGACAGTTTTGTTTAAGCCCCATGTAATAGGAGGCGAGCCTATTGCCATCAACCGGGCACAAATCCAGACTCCGTGGCTGCTACTGAGAAATTCAAGATAGAAAAACCCAATAACAATTTGCCCGACCCGGGAATCGAACCCAGGACCTCATGCTCAGCTATCGCGATTGCAACCACTAGACCAACTACGCAGTCAAATTAGGATCTTAATCGAATCTTATCTTACTTCCAATTATAAATGTGAAAGTTTGGATGGATGGATGGATGTTTGTTACTCAATCACGCCAGAACGTCTGAATGGACCTGGAAGAAATTTGGCATAGAGTTGGATGATAATCTGGAATAGTTTACTTTTTTCCCCACATACACATCAAAAATTATACGCCAACGAAGTCGGGCGCAATAGCTAGTCCCTTATAAATAACTGAGTGACTAAGCACAATCTCTATTCGAACTAATCCTATTCATGACTAAGACTGTTTCGCTACTAGCTCGCACGATTGGACCGCTTCTGTGCAGCCAAGCAGTCGAGCACAATGTTTGTACAGCTCTGTATACACACGCTATTCAGAGCAGGCTAGACTGGAATTGAGTTCGATGAACTATGAATTAGATTTAAGGCTGATCCCCCCTTTACTGCGAGGAGCTCGTGGCTAAATAATAACAGCTACTCGGATCGATCTTTAGGTTAAGCCGTGCTTGCCTAGGTTGGTCTGTGGATGGGTGACTACCCATTACATACCGAGTTTCCTCCGTACCTCCGAAAATACATTAAGCTGTTGGTCCTGGCTGGTGGCCGGTGGCCCAAAAAGTCTGACAACCAGTCTTACCAAGGGGTATCGTATTACCCAGTACTGGGTTGTGGAGGTCAGATAGGCAGTAGCTCCATGTGAAATACTTGTATTCAGCTGCATCCGGTTAGACTAGAAGCCGACCCCAACATAGTTGGGAAAAGGCTAGGCAGATGATGATGACCCCTTTACTACATGGGAGCCGTCTGAGGTGATCTCAAATAATCGCTTATACACACACCGTTATCCTTTTCATGAGTATATTAGAGTCGGTACCCTGTCCAGGATCATCGTCTGCCTAGCTTTTCTCTAAATATGTTGACGTTGGCTTACAGTCTTACAGGATGCTGCTGAATACCAGTATCCTAAATGGAACAACTCTCTATCTGGCTAGTCAACCTGTTGCTGGATAATAACTGAAGAAAGAAACCCATGGTGTTACAGATCTGTAATACCGAAGCATTTGAACAGACCTAAGTGAAGCTGCGTACAAGGTCTAGGTGGAAGGCCTTCCACAAGGTGGACCGCTGACCTTCTAAAGGTCTTAAGAATCCGGATTGGATGGAAGAAGCACAGGGCTGTTCGATGCAGCGTCGCTTTGGATAAACCTATGCCCATTAGCAGAACGTATTTCAGCTAGAATGCGATGTTGGTGATGATGACAAGCAAAGATACGATCATGCAAACTTTTGCCTGTAATTTCAAAACGAAACATAGCACTATTCTGAGACCCTAGGGCGAGCACTCAGTGAAAACGTAACGTAAATACGTCTATTTTAAAATTAATAACACTCGTTTCACGTAGAAAACAATTTAACTAAAATGCTATATGAAAATTGTATTTTCGGTTCAAAAATCGACGTATTTACGATACGTTTACACCGCACGATCGTGCTAGGCCTATGAACTCTTATTTTCTGGCGTATTTTTTAAGCCGATGCATCAAATAAGTAGGCGTGAAATAAAGGGGATAGTTTGTTAGACAGATTCACAGTATTATCACCACGAAAAAAACAAATTACAGTCCCTTCACAGTCAAATAGTATCGTTTTAGTAATAAAATAATGATCACTATAATTTATGACAGACTTGTCAGTGATAGTAACCCAATAACAACCTTATTACTACGAGCTTTAAGGTCGCTGTGATCTTGACAGCGATGCATGGGTGGGATTCTAAAACTGGTTTCGCATATACTAAAAATAATGTTGAATAAACCTGCACTTTTTGAACGTCAAAATTAAATTACATAAAACAGTCCTTCTAACCTCCCAGCAACACATCTGTATGTACAAGTTAGCCTATTTGCCTTACATTCACAAAGAGGTAATCTCAATAACTGAAAACTTTACTAATATCAGAACTTCAATAAACCCAAGTTATTGAACCACATCCAAGTAATGAAATCCTTGGCATATCTTCACGTAACTAATTCATATTGTGCGTTTGAAAAGCAAGAAGTATTACGCAATAAAATAAAGAGGTCGGTGACCTCACAGAATATTTAAAGCCTCGTTCATATTTTTCATTCTTACAGCACTTTGAAATAATAAATGGCGTGGCAGAAAGCTGTATGATTTAGGGTCAACGTACAGTTATAAGAGGAGCTCGTGGCTAAATAATAACAGCCGCTCGGGTCGATCTTTAGGTTAAGCCGTGCTTGCCTAGGTTGGTCTGTGGATGGGTGACCACCCATTACTTACCGAGTTTCCTCCGTGCCTCGGAAAGCACGTTAAGCCGTTGGTCCCGGCTGTCATTTGTAGATCTTTGACAGTCGTTAGGTAGTCAGTGGCCCGAAAATTCTGACAACCAGTCTTTTCAAGGGGTATCGTATTACCCAGTATTAACTGGGTTGTGGAGGTCAGATAGGCAGTCGCTCCATGTAAAATACTGGTATTCAGCTGCATCCGGTTCGACTGGAAGCTGAGCCCAACATAGTTGGGAAAAGGCTAGGCAGATGATGTACTGTTATAAGAGGAGCACTAGGCTAAATAATAACAGCCGTTCGGGTCGATCTTCAGGTTAAGCTGCGCTTGCCTTGCCACCGATAACAACTAAGATTGTCTTCTTTGTCAAGAGTTCGTCAGCGCATCACGGCTAATTCGCTATAGTTCGTCGCTCAGTTCACATTAAGTTTATGACCGATTCGCCGCACAGATTTAGCTAGCGGATAGTCAGCCGCTCACTATTCGCCTAATGAAGACAAAGCTTTAAACACTATAACTGCATCGGGCTCAAAGTCAATCCCGTGCAGCTTATAACTTATAAGTGTGCATTGACCTTTAATAGGAACACTAGATTACGTGCCAAGAGGACGAATTATACTTCTTTTACCCGACTGCGACGAAGCCCAAAAGGAGGGTAATGTTCTTCGTATTCTCGGCCTATTGCCAGACTCCTCGTTATAGAAATGGCAATGCCCTGAATAGCATACATTTTATAGCAATTTTTAATGGCATGGGAAACCCCGGGTTGAATGTATAATAGTGACTCATGGGAATTTCGCCCTGGATAGCACACATTTATGAACGTTTTAACGGGGCCGCTTCCATAAAAAAATATTAAGAGCACGTTTATTTTTGTATGACTGTCCGTGTGACTACGTTAGTGTTCTAAATTGCGCAACGCATTCAAATTCAAATATATTTATTGGTGTGATTTTTGGTACATTTTACATGAGACCTTAATAATAAATAATTAGTTCCTCAAAAATCTACCTTAAAGGTTTACACTCTTTCACATAATTAGTCATTATTATAAAAAAGAAGAATAATCGACATTTTAAAATAAAATAATTGCAACAAAACACAACATTACTTAAAACAGAAAAAAACAAACAAAACATTAACAATTGAGTATACTTATAAATAATGAATGGAACAAAGATAATAGTACAATGTCAAAATTAAATAAATATCAATGTCAATTCATTACAATTTACAATTTCATTACAATTTACATTCTGATGCATTTTATCATGTTAAGATATAAACCGAATATTATAAAGAGGTAAAATTTATTTGTAAGTTTGTATGTTGGGCTACCCCCAATATACAAACTTACAAATTCGAACTCCTACTCCAATTCCGAAAATTCTTTTACTCACGGGAAGCTACATTATCTCCGACTGTTATAGGCTACATTTAAAACGTTACCGTGGGTTCATTTCGCAGCCGCGAGCCGTGTAGCGTTTATTAGCCATTGAGTAATCTTACCAAGGGTTATCGTATTACCCAGCTTCTTATTTGTACAGGTCACATAGGCAGTCGCTCCATGTAAAATACTGGTATTCAGCTGCGTCCGGTTAGACTGGAAGCTGACCCCAACATAGTAGACCAGATAGGAACTATTGGGACTACATTTCGATTACAATACTACAGAAAAAGCACTTTTCATTTGTAAAACTATTAAAAAGTAACATAAAACCAGGTATTAAATATAGTTTCAGTATCAATTCTATTCTACAGTTGCGTGACAAAGGCACATAATGTGTCTAGAATGTAGCCTTTCGGTCTTAAATAACTGTACTCAATCACTACAGCTTTCAATTATTATGTGTGTAGAGGCTGATGCATCGTATTTTGTTTCATAATTACTTTTAGTTGGCATGTGTACCTGCACAAAGATCTTTAAGGGTTTAAAAAGACCGAAACCGAAAGGCACGTGTTGTTCTTCCCATCATCTGCTTAGCCTTTTCCCAACTATGTTGGGGTCGGCTTCCAGTTTAACCGGATGCAGCTGAATACCAGTATTTTACATGGAGCGATTGCCTATCTGACCTCCACAACCCAGTTAGTACTGGGAATACGATACCCCTTGGTAAGACTGGTTGTCAGATTTTTTGGGCCACTGACTACCTATAACGACTGTCAAAGATCTACAAATGACACCCGGGACCAACGGCTTAACGTGCTTTCCGAGGCACGGAGGAAACTCGGTATGTAATGGGTGGTCACCCATCCACAGACCAACCTAGGCAAGCGTGGCTTAACCTAAAGATCGATCCGAGCGGCTGTTATTCCTTAGCCACGAGCTCCTCACGTGTTGTTCTTACCGTCACTGCGATATTTTTTTTTGTTAGGAACCATACCTTCTATTTACAGAGATATTGTAAATCAAAGCATTTTCACCCTTTTTTTAACACTTTCAAATTTTAAAACCTCCACGACCCCTGTAGTATTCAATGCATACATAAGTAAATGTTTTAATTGCGTTAAATTGAGCTCTACCGTAAAATGTTATTTTTCACGCCAAAAAAAAGTACTTTCTTAGCAATAATTTTTGCGTAGAGTAAGACAGTTTGATGCACAGAATGCTTGATTGACGGTTTCGTGAAGGGTCCGTTTATTCCTCTTATTTATTTATATGGGTATGGTAGTAATATTTTCCTTCTTCTTCTTTCTTCCTTTATCGTGTGGTTAGTGCCTAACCTTGTGTCAGAGTTTTTATGCCGCCCATGGACAACAAACAACTTGTCCAAAGATTTTTTTCTTATACTCTTTCACTTTTATCACAATAGCACAATGGCCTTTGACCTATCAGCTGTTAGCCGCGTGACGCCGTTCTCTCTCATTACCATCGTACCGTGCAACAGTGTGTTGGCAGAGCACGCGCGCGGCTCGCAAGCCCGCTCCGTAAGTTTTATTGTGATAAAAGTGAATGAGTATAAAAAAATTTTTCTTTGGGAATGTTGTTTGTTATCCTGAATACAATCACGTGTTTAAGTATCGGTTACTAATTACCAGTAACCCTTTATGTATACATAGTTCAACAGCAAGTCGCCAGTTATGCTTAAGACCCATGGAATAACGGCCGAGCCTATTGCTGCTACTTAGAAATTCCTGATTTTAAAACCCAATGACGTTTTGCTCTACCTGGGTATCGCACCCAAGACCACATTGCTTAGTAGTACTGCTTGCAACCATCAGCCAGTGAAGCAGTCTAACAACCGGTAAAGAATTTTTCACTGAAAAAAAAACGACCACATTTCATAAAGGCGCCTTATGTTACAAAATATTACAGAATTATTCAAGGCCTACCAATTACGAGACCAGTTGGGACTTATTTCGTGAAAAATTTCAAAAAAGTATTCAGGGTGTAAACAAACCAAACTAAGTAACCCTACGCAAAAAATATTGCTGAAAACGACTAATTTCTGGGGTGAAAAATCACGTTTTACGGTAGGACTCAATGTAGCACACTCAACACATTGTGCTGATGGATGCTTTGAATAGTTTACGGGTCATGGAGCTAATTAAAGTTATTACCATAAAAACTGTATTTAAAAAAAAAAACTTGTGAAAAATTTGAAAATTGACCTTTAATATCTCCGTAACTAGAAGGTTCCCAGGTATGGTCTAGAACAAAAAAATGATCGCAAAGGCAGTGAGAACATGTGGATGTCGGCTTCGTTAAGAAATCAAAATCAAATTTTTTATTTCACATAGGCCTCTCGATGGGCACTTATAAAACGTCGACAAAAAGGTGCACGGTTTGGGTTGGTCGTTTCCTATGGAGAAGAACCGGCATAAAACTTTATAGTTACTCTTTTCAAATCATTTGGTATTACAATTATCATGGATACAGCATTTGTACTTAAGTATGGGGGAACAGCGTAGGCCCGACAATAAGTCGTTGCTTACTACACAAAACATGTAGAACAAGATAAAAAGTTAACAAAATTTGACAAGTAGCTGTGAATCTACAAAGCCTACAATGTTCACACATTCACAAATAATCGATAAAAAGAATCTATACAAAGGTAAGAAAATATTGTAAAATACTAAATTTAACAAATGACACAAATACTGTTATCAGTGCTGTAACTATTCTGAGCAAAAGATGTATAAATAATTTAAGGGTATATTTACACCCTTTATTTAGGTACGAAGGTATACAGGTTAAATTTACTTAAGTACATTTTTCATTTTTCCCTAGGGGTCGCAGCTAAATTACAACCGTTACCAGGTTGGGAAAAGGCTGGTTGGATGAACTAGTCCCTTAGCAAGCAATTAGACCGAAAAAATATAACTTGCTATATTTGTCTAAAGTCGGGAGGCGGGGTGGACGAGTATCTAGCATAGGTTCATGGTATTAGAAATGATTTTTGAATGACCAGAACATGAATCGGTACAGTCTAATGTTGTATAGGAATTTGTTTTTTTTTTTTCACGAATGAGATGTGAGATTCTTTAAAAAAAAAAAATATGACGGGTAGACTCACCTCCTGAAGGATGCTGGTGGTTAAATCTCCACCTTATATGTAAAAGCTATTTATTCTCAATGATAAAATTTTGTGATATATGGTTTATAGTTGAGGAGCTCGTGAGAGCCCGCAGAGAGCAGCAGTGGCCCAATGGTGGAGACCCCGACTTACGAGCAGTAAGTCGTGGGTTTGAACCCAGCCAGGCGCATTACTTTGTGTAAGTTATTTCATCACCACTGCTCTCAAAACGGTGAAGGGAAACATCGTGAGGAAACCGGCATGTCCTAGAACCAAAAATTCGAAGACATGTGACATCTACCAACCCGCACTGGGCCCGTGGTGGATTATAGCCCATTCCCTCTCATAGAGAGGAGGCCTGCGTCACAGCAGTGGGAACATTAATAGGCTGATTATGCTTATGCTTATGATAAAATTTTGTAATATATGGTTTATAGTTGAGGAGCTCGTGATTAAATAATAACAGCCGTACGGGTCCACCATCAAGGTTAAGCAGACTTGCCGAAGTTGGTCCATCGATGTGTGGCCACCACTACATACCAAATTTCCTCCGTGCCCCGGAAACCACGTTAAGCCGTTGGCCCCGGCTGTCATTTGTAGATCTTTGACAGTCGTTACAGGTAGTCAGTGTCCCGAAAATCTGGCAACCAGTCTTACCAAGGGGTATCGTATTACCCAGCACTAACTGGGTTGTGGAGGTCAGATAGGCAGTCACTCCATATAAAATACTGGTATTCAGTTGCATCTGGTGAGACTGGAAGCCGACCCCAACATAGTTGGAAAAAGGCTAGGCAAATGATGGTGACTGAACATTTTTTTAAACTAATGTATCACTATAACTATTATTATAACATTCAACTATTAACGCACTGTACAAACACTAGTAGTTTATTTAATAAAAATTACAGCTACGGCGTAGCGAACGTGACGCTATTTGCTACGCCATGCAGCTACGCCGTAGCAAATAAACGAACGAAAGGCTACGCGTCGACTCCGTGCTCTTTACTTACACCTTGATATTTTTATTCTTTTTACGGTTGTTGAACAACGTACTCACTTTTTTGTGGTTGTGTCGGCTTTATTTGAACAACCACATGTAATATTTAAAACTGCAATGTTATTTTTCTTTGAAAACAAAACTGTGAAAAAAAATACACATAACATAACATCAAGCCTGTAATCCCCGAAGGGTTCGCCAGTTATGTTTAAGTCCCATGTAATAATTGGCGAGCCTATTGCTATCAACCGTGTACAACAAACCGACAGATTGTCTATCTGTCCGTTTGTTCCGGCAGACCGACAGACAGACAAAAATTTAAAAAAAAGATTTTTTATTATAAGTACCGTCTATACCTTCATATTTTTATAATGCGTTCAGTTAAAAGAAATTACAAACAGACACTTCAATTTCATTTATTTGTATAGATTGTAAAGATAAGTAAGTATTTGTAATTTGACTGTTTGTCTGTTACACTATCACTCGACCCGAAAAAACTAACCGCGACATACAGACTGGCGAAAAAACCTACCCTATATTTCAACCCTTTACATAGAACCAATCTCCAAACAAAATGCACATAAAACCAGACTCAGTCTAATCTTAGTCTAACCGTACAATCATCCTATCAGATTTCAGCCCCCGACTTCACCCATATTAGTTTTCAAAGCGACTTTGAACACGTCTGGTGAACCTTTACACACGTCTGGCGAACCATTATACGTGTCTGGCGTACCTTTATTAGCACTTTCTATTAATTAACTTCATGTTTCGCAATAAACAGGGTGTGGAAATAAGCCACAAGGTGGGAAGATGTAGTGGTGTCATTAAAAGCGCTTTATTTTTGTTATAAAGTAAAGAATGCTGTTTTGTGAAAGTTTTAAACAATATGGAGTTTATTTATAAACAAGTTAATGATTAAAGTTAAATTTTTTTCCAGGTTGAAACGTCTCTGAACTTTAATTAGCGTTTGAGTTAACACCTCAGTATGTAGTTTTTTTGTATAAATTGAAGATTCAATTAATACAATCACAAAATCATGACAACCATAAAAAAAAATTAGAAAATTAAAATTGCGGAGATAAATAGAACTTCTTTCCAAAAATGCTGAATTTGTAAAAAAAAATAAAAACCATTTATCATTTTTCGATAGCGATGCTAAATAACATAAACAACATTTGTTTACGTATATTTTTTGGAGAATAATCATTATAACAACATTAAATAATAAAAAAAAGGCATTAAGTCCGCCTCTGTACTTCTGTGCTTGAAGTGTTAAATAAATAAATAAATGCGGAAAGCACGTTAAGCCGTTGGTCCCGGCTGTCAATTGTAGATCTTTGAAAATCGCTACACCTAGTCAAGTGTTAAATAAATAAATAAATAAACAAATAAATACGGAAAGCACGTTAAGCCGTTGGTCCCGGCTGTCAATTGTAGATCTTTGAAAATCGCTACACCTAGTCAGTGGCCCGAAACTCTGATAACCAGTCTTACCAAGGGGTATGGAAGTCAAATAGGCAGTCGCTCCTTGTAAAATACTGGTATTCAGCTGAATCCGGTAAGACTGGAAGCCGACCCCAACATAGTTGAGAAAAGGCTAGGCAGATGATAAACATTTAATGCATGTGGCGTTCAATTAGTTTCACCCTGTACATTTTATGACGTGTGGTTTTAATCCTTAGTAGCTGTGGTGCGACTCATTAATATTTTAATGGGATATTATGTAAAATGGAAATGTGAATGACGCTTTTATTGTAATGATAGGACATGTGAAACTTTAGGTAACTCTTTGGGTATTCTGCAATGCAATTTGCGGACTGCCTCGTTGGTTTATTGGTCACAATCGTACCTGCTGAGCATTAGGTCCTGGGTTCGATTCCTGGGTCGGGCAAATTGTATTTATTTTTTCCATCAGGAATTTCTCAGTAGCAGCCACGGAATCTAGATTTATGCCCGGTTTATGGCAATAGGCTCGCCCCCTGTTACATGGGACTTAAACATAACTGGCGAAATGTGGGTGTACTTATAGGTACACTTCTGTCTAACCCTTCCGGAATTACAGGCGTGATGTTATGTATGCATGTAATTTACGTTGTGTTTTAAATTAAAAGAGTTGTTAGTAAAATTTATACCCCATTTGGGAACGAAATTTCTAGTCCGAACACATTCAAAATGTCAGTGTATTAGTCAATGGCGTCCAGGCGTAAGATAAGCCCAGTTTTACTTTACACTAGCGTTTACGCACAGCTTAGCTCCCGTTATATACGAAAATTAACCGATGGGGACGTTTTAAAAATACACTTTGACTCTCGGGGATAATTTAGCTTCCCGTTAATGAAAGAATTTTCAGAATCGGATCAGTAGTTTTGAAGATTACCCCCTACATACAAACTTACAAACAAATTTTACCTCTTTATAATATTACTAGCTGTTGCCCGCGACACATGTTCGCGTGAAAATTTAAAATTAAAAAAATAGCCTATAACCTTTCTCGATAAATGAGCTATCCAACACTAAAAGAATTTTTCAAATCGAACTCGTAGTTCCTGAGATTAGCGCGTTCAACCAAACAAACAAACTCTTCAGCTTTATAATATTAGTATAGATTAAGTATTACAACTACAAGACAGTAAACTATTTACAAATCCTAACTGAAGTTTACTTTAGTTTGCCACAATGATCTTCCTATTGTATTCTGTTAGGTACCGTCAGTATTGATAGAAATGTAATACTGTTACTAACATAGTCTTTTAGAAACCATACTATTTAGAAATAAGTTACGCGAATGGATAAAATAAGGAATGAGTACATAAGAGGAAGTCTGAAAGTGGCGCCGGTAGCTGAAAAGTTGTGTGGTAATCGGTTATCGTTGTCGGTATGTGATGCGAAGGAACGAGGAAAATGTCGTGAGGAAAGTTTAGAGTATGAATGTGGATGGGTATAAGAGAAGAAGAAGACCAAAGAAACGATGTATGGACTGTGTAAAGGATGTTATGGCAGAAAAAGAGGTGTCTGATGAGATGGCGAGTAATGAGAAGTATGGAAGAAGAAGACATGCTGCGCCGACCCCAAATGAATTGGGATAAGGATAGGACACTGATGAATATTTAGAAATAAGTCTCTGCTCAATATCACAGTCGTTAGTTCACGAGAACATCTCCATAATGTGAAGGTTTTTATGCTCCCATCACAATAAATAATCGCCAGCCAGTTCCTTAAATAAAAACAAAAACAAAACAACTACCAATGAAACAAAACCACATACATAACTCAAACCCAAATCAAACCATACACGAACCCATCGATTTATGATTACGGCGGCGACCTTCTCAAGATGAGCACAATCCATCGATTGACAAGCCAGGCCGATCCGTCAAACTTCACGACCTTGTGTTTGTAAACATTACCTAACCTTTGCGATAGCGATCAGTTTTGTAGATTACAAACGCTTTTCAGGCTACAGATATTTTGGCCAAGGTCAAAATGTATGTGATTGCAAAAGACAGTTTTGCTAAATGTACCAAACAATGTGCTCTGCGATAGTATTGTATTGTATAACGGGCTGGTGTCCGCAACTCCACGTCAAAGCGCTTATTTTGCGTGCGGGTGGGAAATTTATCCGATCCACCCTAACTCCTCGAGAAAGGCCAGCAGCGCGTTGATGTTGCTGACAATCTCGCGGACAGTACCTGGGTTACCGAAGTACTCTGCGATAGTGAGGCAGGGACGCGGCAGCCCACGAAAGAGGTGACGGGAAGAACTGGACAGGTTCAGTCAGAATTGGAAAGAGGACGTGCGGGTTTGCGAGAAGTAGAAGGAGTGAAGAGAGGCCATGAGTGGGACAGACAAGGCTAAAAAAAAAATATACAGACATTTATTTGTAGAGATTAGAGTTCTCTTGATGTCAAATTATGGTCTGGTAAGTAATCCAGTCCTAGAGTAATCGGGTCATCGCTTATAAGCATGTAGTGTAAAACAAAATTAGCTATCGTTTTATCAGCAAGTTGACTGATGCAACGAATATTATAAATGTGTGAACTAAACGCGATAATGTATCGATTGATAAGTCATTTTGCAGTAATCTGTGGTATCGGTATTTTAATAAGCCAGGTGCTACAAGTACTTTTGTACAGGTCAGATAAAGCAGCACTTTTAAATATATTTTGAACATAATTTTTAAACTCTGACACCAGGTTAGGAACTAACCACACGATAAAGAAAGAACATAATTTTTAAATAAAATGTTAAAATTCAGGGTCTTCCTTTTATTTAAGATGGTATGTTATTTCGGAAAAAATAATCCTTACGATCCTTTCGATCGTTATCATAAAATACATGTGTTTTTTTCACATTATTGGCTGGTTCGATACCCGGTTTTGGCAGGCGATTATTTAAAAATCTTTGAACGCAGTTCTAATTATTTCTAAAATCAAAATGAAGTCTTTTATCAGTAAAACTTCCTCTATATAATATTTATGTAGTTTTCCTCCGTGTAGCATAGCCGTGGGTCACCCTGTATACATACATACATGTGTGTCGAATTGTCAGAATTTATTCTCAGTCTGAGTTGTGGCTCAATGGTTACAACCCCGACTTACGAGTAGCAGGTCTTGGGTTCAAACCCATGACGGATCGATTCGCAGAGACGATGACGGTGGCATGCCCGACAGATGTCAACCGTACCGTCCTTAACAATGAAAATACTACATCTAAATACTATTCAAGTGTTATGTGTGACGACGTCAACGACGGCGAACGATAGGGTCGGTAAAAACATCAAGAGATCCCAATACGTTCAAAAAAACACTCCATAACTTCTTAATTCACAAAGCATACTATTCTATAAATGAATACCTTGAAGAAAAATAACTGTTTTTATTTTATATTTTATTACTTTTATTAGCTTTAGTTCATAAGATTATGATTATTACTTTCAACTCAATAACTTAATTGTTTACTTACTTTGTATTGTTTGTTTCTGTTTAACGTATATTTTATAAAAGATTTTATTAAAGATTTAATATTAGGTAATTAGCTGTAATGACAGTACCTAGTTTTAGTTTTTATTTAATTTTCAGTTTTTATACATACCTATAAAAACTACCTGCACGACTTAATGTGTAGACATTATTTGTACGCCTTTTCAAGGCAGCACATAGTGAAACATAACTCTTTTTGATAACACCGTGTATTTACTTTACCTATGTGTCTCAAATAAATATATTTGAATTTGAATTTGAATGTTTAAATATAACCTCACTTCTAACCAAATAAAATAAATAGACAATCATCATCATCATTTCAGCCGAAAGACGTCCACTGCTGGACACAGGTCTCCCCCAAGTGTCGCCACATTGACCGGTCCCGTGCGTCTCGCATCCAGCGGATCCCTGCAACCTTTACCAGGTCATTGGTCCACCTAGTGGGAGGCCTTCCAACGCAACGTCTTCCAAAAGACAATATCAGGTGATAATAATTCAACTAGGCAAACCGACAGTTTCGTTTTGGAGAAGTGACTTGGTCCGCGTCTCGATGCAAAGTGTCCGTTCGACAATCCCCACCTTCCAAAACGACTCTGTCCACGTGCCACCATTACAAAATAACGTCACGGCGTTTGCCCCACTACTACATTACTCAATTGAGCAACTTTTAATAAAACGATATCGTTATCCACGATATGTGTATTTGTATATTCTAGAATCAAATGCAATGAGGAAGGTAAATGACCTTACAAAAATATATCATGTTACTAAACGGGTAATTATTGAACAATCTTTTGTTTGATATTCAGTTAATCAATCAACATTGACAGCAACAGATTTGACAGCAGATATATTGATTGAGGTTGAAATAGAATTAATACTAAGCACTTAAAAAAAGAATCCTTCAAATCAGGCTTCTCTAAACTTTAGTGACAATGAAAGTTTAAAATCTTATATTCTCTAAAACGTTAAGCATGGTCATACATAAAAAAATATATACGTGTCCAATTGAGAACCCCCTCCTTTTTTTGTCGGTTAATAATATTAAGAATGTGAATTTGTCAAGAAGTTTTTGATAGTGAGCGCAACCGCTGAGCACGAGGTTCAGGAATCGATTCCAGGGTCGTGAAAAGTGTTATTGGATTTATCCACCAAGAATTTCTCAGTAGCAGTCACGGAGTCTGAATTTGTGCCCGGTTGATGGCAATAGACCCGCCCCCTATTACATAGGACTCAAACATAAATATGGGTGTACTATTAGGTACTCCTCTGCCTAATGCAATCGAGTCTAGTCGGTAGATCTCAGAACAACGGAACATCTCATCTCGGTCGGTATTATCGAGAACTCAAAACAAACAGTCAATATGGTAAATATCCCGTTTCTAGTATTAATGATAATGGTACATATCTAGTTAGGACGCAAACTTAATCATGAATACTCAACAGATATGTATGAAAAACCCATAGACCAACTGTACAGAGTACATAAACAATAACCCTCTAAGCATATGAAACGGCCAACAAGTTTTAAACGTTTTCATGAATGAATTGAGTGAGGACTTAAAACTTACACAACCTCCAATTAGGAAACTAAAACATAACTTCAGGTTGTATTTACCAATCGAACACAAATTCAGAGTCCCTGGTATGAATTTACGACGTAAATGTTAAGTAAATACGAGCTATTTTTGTATCGTCCGATTCAACCTACAGCATTTTGTTTTTTTTTTACGATAATAATAATAATGAATAACATAACCCTGCTCCCGATACCGGCAGACCACTACTTTTTAAATTTTTAAAAGTTTTTTTTATATTGTTCGAGGAGGCGCGGGAAAAGAGCACATGGTAGGAATTGGGGGAGGCCTTTGCCCAGCAGTGGGACAGTACAGGCTAATAAAAAAAAAATATACATATATTGTTTTATATTATGATATTTAAAAATTTATTTAATATGTACAAAAATAAATAAAGGAAATAATTAATAACCACCGGTAGCTCAGACCCTGCTCCCGACACCGGTGGACCACTATATTTTATATTTTTTTTTAAGAAATATTTAAAAATGTAATTAGTATGTAAGAAAATAAATAAACGAAATAATTAACAATAATATATTTTATTTATTCAAATAACAAGGACACACAAAATTCAATATAGCACAAATGATACTTTAAACACACTCAATACATTACAAAACAATAAACACCCAAAAAAGATATTTATATTGACAGCCGACGACTGTAGTTGACACTGCAGCGTCTGATGTATGGCCAGTTGAGCCTGTCGGCTATCATAATCAGCACGCTGTTGGAGAAGCAACATACAGAGTGAAAGGGACACCGACCCTAAACCTGTTACCACTTGTTCAGCACATCATTCTGAACTATGTTGGGGTCGGCTTCCAGTCTAACCGGATGCAGCGGAATACCAGTATTTTACATGGAGTGACTGTTATCTTACCTCCACAACCCAGCTAGTACTGGGTAATACGAAACCCCCTTGGTAAGACTGGTTTCGGACTTTTTGGGCCAGTGACTACCTGTAACCACTGTCAAAGATCTAGTTTTTGAAATTATTCGTCGGTCATTAAAAAAATAGCTGTTTCGTACAAAATAACAACCACTATAGACCGACCGCTTTAATGAGTCCTCGCGAAGGTATCAATTTAAATGGAATATTCTGAATGTTGATCACGTATCGGTTCAATTAGTATCTCAATACCTACGTGGATTATGGTTATTTTAAAGCAAATTACCTGTGGGATATTGTTAGGACTTTATGGACGCTTAATATTCCTTTGATGGGGCAGGGCGGAGGACTCATTATAGCGGTCGGTCTATACTTACACCGTCAAAATGTATAGAACAGCTGTTTTTTTTTTTAAATTACTGACTAAATATTTCTATGTGGAGTTCATAATGGTATACCGAATACGTAGTAACCGTTTTAGCGTTGGGTCCCTTCCACCATCTATTAGATACCTTTTGCCCGCGGAATACCTTTTACCTTTTACTCGCGTTATGGTCGGAAATTATCCCTTGGGAACATTTAAATGCGTTAAC
The DNA here is from genome assembly GCA_910589295.1 of Noctua janthe. NCBI lineage: Eukaryota > Metazoa > Arthropoda > Insecta > Lepidoptera > Noctuidae > Noctua > Noctua janthe. The sequence goes on from OU342578.1 coordinate 7,467,033, forward strand.
CGTGAAGTGTTGAAAGTTTTCCAATCAAGAGATGGTTTGGTATGTATAAGATAACTAGCTTTTTTCCGCGGCTTCACTCGCGTTATGGACGGTAATTATCTCAGGGGAACGTTTTAAATACCCTGACACTCGGGGATAATCTAGCTGCTTCGTAACTTCCCGTTAGCGTAAGAACATGTTTTTGAAAGGAGGTGTCTGATGAGATGATGAGTAATAGAGAAGTATGGAACAAGAAGACATGCTGCGCCGACCCCAAATGAATTGGGATAAGGGCAAGAGAATGATGATGGTGTATTTTTGGAATAATAATAACACAGTTCCGAAGTTTATCCCTTACATCTAAACGTACAAAACCAACTTTACCTCTCTATAAAAAGAATATAATATAGAATAAAGTTCATAATATTTATTTAGTAGTAGTCTAAATAAATATTATGAGCTAAAGGAGAATTGTATGTATTTTTTTAATTCTGATTTTGATTTTATGTAGTTTTGCTTGATTTTTATGTTCAACTAATAACTTGTATGTGTGGTGTAAACTGTGAGTATAAGTTGTTAATAAATATCGTTTGAATGTACGTTTTATTTACTGAAAAAAAATAAAAAAAGTATTTATTTGTCTCGCACAAAACAAATAATGGTTAAATAAACAATAAAAATTTAATTATTTAAAAACAAGACAAATTAAATTGGTCGTGTACGAGGCCCTGGACGAGGACACTGGCGGTCCATTGATACTAGGCCCACAGACGCCCTTGGACTTACAAAAATAAAGAAACAAAAAACCTTTTTTACAAGTTCCTAATTTATTATTCACACAAATCCCTCCCAGGCACTCTCTACTTTCACTCAGGTTTTTTAAAACATATAATTTTTTCTCGTAGTCTATACTTAGACACACAATGGACGCTGTTGTCGACGCTTTATTGAAGAAAAGATAAAAGTATAATGTCTACCTACCTGTACAATACATACAGAGTAGTAAGTAGGTATTGTATGTCGGTGGTAGATATTATTTGACTGACTTATGTGGGCCGAGAGATGAAAGAAGTGGTTATTATTTTTGCAAGGTAGTGTAATTACTATGTTATCACTGTTTTTAACCGACTTCAAAAAAAGGAGGAAGTTCTCAATTAGGTTGTTTTTTTTTTGTTTGTTTCCTCATAACTCCGTCATTAATGAACCGATTTGAAAAAATCTTTTTTCATGTGAAGGAACCAATCGGAAAGTATACTTTCATAGAAATTTTATCGAAATCGATTTCGTGGTTTGGTTTTTTTTTTCTTCTTGGCCAATGTTGATATGATGGTCCTTAATAACTTCTACTTACAATGTCAAAATTAATATATGACAAGAATTTGTGTTGAATATGACAACTAAAAATAGAAAAAAAAAAAAAAAAAAAAACAAAGAAAGTCTAAAACAACTTTACTTTCGGAAGTCAGTGGCAAAAAAGTTAAACGAAACATCATCAGATATTCATCACCACCAAGACACCTTGTCCCAGAAATTCTCCACAGCACAAACTCATAAACTCCAATTCTCATACGTTTTATTAATAATTTCCTTTACAGTACGAACAGAGAACTACTCGGCTGCATTATAACGCAGTCCGAGTTTTACTTTCATAATGAAAACCTGTGCACGGGAGCGTTTTCCCGACCCGTTTGTCTTTTGTTTTGCTCATTAGCCAGTGCTAACGTTCGGACCGACCTATGTATGTACATAACTACATATGTTGTTCATGCTAAAAGAGTCTGCCCACTGCACCGTATCATACCATAACCGTGCTAGGAACGTGTCAGGCAAAAAATATTCTTTAGATTGACCTCCTGGACCGTTCCGTCGCCGACCAACACCGTCGCGTGCCATGCACAGAGCGTATCGGAACGGGCAAAATATTTTCGCCGACAATTTTATTGTTGTTATGCACGGGTATGATACGCTGTTGATACGTTCTAGTGGGCATGGTAGTCATGTTTCTTTTCGTGCCTGATACGCGCATGGCGCGGTCATTATGGTACGGTGTAGTGGGCAGAGCCCTTAAAAGAGTGTGTCCTTACATGGGACATGTGAATGAGGGTGTATTTGAAAGTACAACTCTGCCTAATCCTTCGGGGCGGGGCGTGATGTTACGTTAAATATTATACATTCCAAACATGCATAACTGATTAAGAAGTCTCTAAAATCAAATAAATACAGAATTATAAGCAATATTTCCTATGCAAGGTTTCAAACATTTTTGTTTCAAATTTTCTGTCGTAAATAGGATTTAATTAAGTTTTGGCTGTTAATGTTTCCATAAAAAACTATCACATTTACATGACAACGATTCATATAAATCGTGAATAAAACAAACTGTTAAAAATCCTACCTTCCCAAAAATGTACGGGAGCCATAAAATAAAATGTGGTTTACAAACCATGTCTATTTTCTTCTTTCTCATATAACATCCCATAATTTTAACGACATCTAAAGCTACAGGGTGCTACATTTCAAACAGTGACAAAACAGAATTTAAATGAGAAATTACGCTGCTCATAACCTCAAAGCTGGTTATAAATAAAATGAGAAACCGTGGAAACAGTAAATAATAAAAAAAAAAAACAAACTTCAAAGTAACCATAAAATTGTTTTTATTTTTGTAAAGAGTTTTTATTTCTTTCTTTTAATACTTTTTTTTATTTTTAGGCTCGAACGTATAGTAGGGAATCTAAAAATATAGGTAGGTTGTCAGGTGTACAGAAACGGACATAGGGTGCCTTTCATCCTGAAAAAAAGTACTGTTCGCGAAGAAAACAACAATAACGTTCTTATGTTAAAAGATGGCGCCACGAGTCTTTCGAATCATGATACATTTTTTTTTTTTTTTCGATTGGGAATTCATCAAATGACCACTCTGGGCGGAGCGGAAGGGAGTGTCAGACTTGTACTGACTAAAACCCATCCATGTTCCTTCTTTGCCTTTTGTGTTCCAGGGCCACGGTATCTCTTTCGAACAGTCCCGCAGCCCGAACAGTCCCGCAGCCTATGATTGATGTATATTATTACAAGCAGAGTACAACCCGAATTGATTGTCAAATTATAAACTAACGCGAGCGAAGCTAAAGCTAGTTCTTGATAAGACTGGTTGTCAGACTTTCGAGCATCCAACAACTACTGACAACAACCCGTACAACTGAAATAGTTACGAATTTGCAGCTTGATATTTTGAAATACAATAACAATCTACCCCATCTGTCATCGCCATTCTATCATCGGACGAGCAGAGATACGGCGAAGCGTCACCGTTATATGGTTGAAGTTCCACGGACCCAAACAAAGAGCTATGCTTCCACATTTCACTGCCGGCTTCTCTGTTCCCTGATCATTTTAATCTGGACCTATTCAAAGTTCGAGTGAATTGGTTTCTTCTAGGCAAGCGGCTCCACCCTAAGCCGCGTCATCGGTTCACATCAGGCGAGTTGCGGCCAAGTGCAAGCCTATTTAGTATTAAAAAAAATACATAGCAAAAAAAATAGCAGCTGTGTCCAACTCATCTATACATGATGTACATAATCCATAGACTTGCGAAGAAAATAATGAGAGAGCGTCCTTTTTAATAACAGAAAATTAAAAAAACTCAACATGCTGTAAGAGACAGCGCACGACAGTTTCATAAAGTCCCAAGAAAGACTAAAACCTGTCGAAATCCCAACCATAAATCCGTAGAAACATGGTTGAAATTAAGTCTCATTCGTCTAGAAATTAATTGAAACGTCGCGATGTATTCTTCAAATGCAATATAAATCTATGTAAGGTCTTTATTTCAATCGAGTGACAATGGCGCGCGATAGAACTTCTGTACTAACTGTAAGAAGCCGATGTCTGTACATTAAAGATATTGAAAAAAAAATTATATCATCATCTGCCTAGCCTTTTCCCAACTATGTTGGGGTCGGCTTCCACTTTAACCGGATGCAGCTGAATACCAGTATTTTACATGGAGCGACTGCCTATCTGACCTCCACAACCCAGTTAGTACTGAGTAATACGATACCCCTGAAAAAAAAATTAAATGGGGGGTCTTTATCAGAGCAACAGAAGCCAAAACAACAGTTTTTAGAATTTTTGTCTGTCTGTCTTTCTGTCTCTTTGTTTGTACGCGCTTTAGTGCTATATGCTTAACTTAAAATATAGGCTATATTTTTTTTTTTTTTTTTTGGATGGGAAATCATCAAATGACCCCCCCCACTCTGGGCGGAGCGGAAGGGAGTGTCTGACTTGTACTGACTAAAACCCATCCATGTTCCTTCTTTGCCCTTTGTGTTCCAGGGCCACGGTGTCTCTTTCGAACAATCCCGCAGCTCTGGCAGGCAACGGCCCATGCGGACCCCTACTCGGTTGCTGACATCTCTTTGAGGCGCGCGTGGAACACGAATGCGCCGTCGACACGGCCTGTCGTCATAAGACGGCCGGACGGCGAGCTAGCCCATAACTCGCCGTCCAAAATATAGGCTATATTAGATATAGTTTTGGACCAAATAGGTGGCGCTGTGCAAAGCAAGGGCGGGTCGTTAGTTTAATAATATATCGAGGTAACCTTTGTAGTCTGAATTGTATGATGTGGCTAGATTGTCTAGTGATTGCGAACGCTACTGCTAAACATGAGGTCTTGGGTACGACTCCCAAGTCTAGCAAAGTGTTAATTGGTTTTTCCACCCCGAATTTGTCAGTGACTATCTGCAGCCTGGATTTGTGTTCAGTTGGTGGCAATACCCTCACCCTTACATGGGAGTTTAACATAACTGGAAAAATATGTGTGTACTATATTATGTCATCTCTGGCTAACCCTTCGGGGATTGCAGGCGTGATGTTAAACTGTGTTATTGGGAGGTAAGTATCGATAATATAACATTGTATTTTCAAACATGAGTAGCTGTTTCCCCACAATATTGCTTTCCTACAAACTTGCAGATGGAAGGATGCAGTATCGAGGGTTGGGTTCGAACTCGAGACCATGGCAGTTCGACGGTCACATCACTAGGCTATCATCATCATCTGCCTAGCTTTTTCCCAACTATGTTGGGGTCGGCTTTAATTCTAACCGGATGCAGCTGAATACCAGTATTTTACATTTTATTTCACATCACTAGGCCATCACTGCTATAAAAACTGCATAGTGCAAAAAGCAATGAATACATTTAAGCTACCAACTCCTCAATTTGGCCCAACAAACCACTGAGATAGTCTGTCTACATGTAAATAGTAATATTCAATCCCTAAGCCGATTGACACAACTCAAACTTAGCCGTGACTCAGTCAGTGTACAGTCGTTATAAGTTTTACTACCAAACTATGCAGTTCTAAACATGTTTATGTAAGTTTTGGATGAGCTTAGAGCTGGTTGGGTGGTTGGGGATTATTATACATTTGCATGGAGAGAGGGAACGGTGGGTAAGGAGAAGCGGACTGTATGAATTTTAACATAGTCTCAGATGGCAAGTGACTATTTTGAGAAAGAGATATTTGCAAAGCTTTTAAATATGGACCTTAGACATATTTGCAATTAACGTTGCAATTTGGATGAAGAGAAGGACATGCTACCCTGACCCTAATTCAATTGGAATTAGGGCATGATTATTAAATAGCATAGACTAAAATAGTAAACAAACGAGTCGTTCTTGAATTAAAATCGAACATTATTTTAAAGAAGTATGTACTGGACCTTTTACAGTCGTTACAGGTAGTCAGTGACCTGAAAGTCTGGCAAGCAGTCTTACCAAGGGGTATCGTATTACCCAGTGCTCACTGGGTTGTGGAGGTCGGACAGGCAGTCGCTCCATGTGAAATACTAATATTCAAGCTGAATCCAGTTAGACTGGAAGCCGACCCTAACATACATCAAATCAAATCAAATCGTTTATTGCTATATCCATAATGTACACTTACAGGTGGTAAATAAAAAAATAGAAACAATTATGGACCCTGCCGGGCACAGCAAATTGCACAGTTGCACAGTTGTTACACAGTTGGTTTTACATTGTTGGGAAAAGGCTAGGCAGATGATGAGGTACTGAACCAAACCAAACTACTATTCTTCAAAGAATATTTACCGTCGACACGCTAAGAAGACGAAGACATCGTGGGAAAAGAAAACAATAAAACAAAATATTAAGTATCTGCCATAGGTATTCAAAAGTGCCTTAGGTACTAATATTTTCTCTATAGGTTAATTCATTACAAAAAAAAAATATTATTATCCAAATGAATTGGGATAAGAGCTAGAGAATGATGATGATGATGATGAGTTTAATTGATTACAACCATGCACAAATAACAATTAATTGGTTGTGGCATCCTGTGACGTCGCTAAAGCCATATTAATGTGTGGTTTTCACATCGTGGTCTGTTAATTAACTTTACTGTAGCTTTTTCATTATACTAGACTTAATGGCGTTCTGGTTATATTGAAGGAATATTATGAAGAGGAATATTGTTGCGGCAGTACCCTTTGGGAGATCCTAAATCTAGAAAAAAAGAGTAAAAGATAGCATGCCGGTTGACAGAGGACAGTGAAAGAAAAAAAAATGTTGCGCCGACCCCAAGTAACATGGAGCAAGGCCAGGGATAATGATGATGGTGTTAAGATCTTTTCTTTCTTTAGACAAAAATATCACAAAGCCGAAAAAACAAAGTTCCAATAAAATCAGTAAAATAGTAATTAAATTCACATACAAATACTCGCATCTCAAAGTGGTGTTAAGATCTTTTCTTTCTTTAGACAAAAATATCTCATAGCCGAAAAAACAAAGTTCCAATTAAATCAGTAAAATAGTAATTAAATTCACATACAAAAACTCGTAACTCAAATTGTACGCATCTTACAACCACTCAAGACTACACACACATACCTAACCGACTGTAATGTTACCAGGTACTACGTAAAACATTGTATAGACCGGACATATCACGCTGTCGTGTGGTGACACCTTTATGATGAGGTACCTTTGTCTTAGCAAGAATAGAACATCTGTGTGTTGTGTGGAGAGGAAAGTAAATTGTTTTTCTGAAGATGGAATTAAGTAACGTGTTCAAATGTCTAGGGTCTTTCTGTCTTAGACATATACACTAGTATTTATTACTTCTAAGAGTGAATTCCACAAAGAAATTGAACGCGTTCAGTACATTGAAAACTGCGTTCAAGAGCTGTCAGTGTGAGTAGCCCATAGTAATCTCACTCGGACGCAGTTTAAATGTACTGATCGCGTTTAGTTTCAGTGGAGGAATTTGTTTTAAGAAATAAAAAAAAATGATGTTGCCTTAATCACTGCTCACCTGACAATTATTGATGGTGCATATGGTGATACTATAAGCTGGTCGACGTAGCCACGCCTGGAGGAGACCTTGGGCCAGCAGTAGACGTCTGTCAGTGTCAACTGACCTGTTAATGAGGATGATTATAAAATAAAACAAAGAACCCCTGAATATACACAGGTGCCGAATCGGTTGAGTAATTTGAGTTATTGCCGTCTTTTTCTCTCTGTTAAAGCAAGAAAGAGATTGATGTTAATTGGAACTGTATTTAGTTGGAACTAAGTACAAACATAGCCGACTGAACGTGTCAACTAGTTTTATTTAAGTTGAAAACAATCTTTCTAGGAACCTCATATTGTTAACTTGCTGCAGTGTACGCGTTACAAATTGGCTCAATTTGTCTCAAGTGTGAGACGCTGTGATCTTATTACACTGTGATACTTTAGAGATTAGAATATAGTTAAAGACTGATGTTGTTGCTTAACTAGTTGCCGACGTTACTCTCCTCATCGCTGTCACTGTGGTAAAGTTGTCAACATCCTTGGACAACACGGCCTGTCATACAGCCGAAGTGCGGGCCGTTTTGCGCGGCATGCGAATATAAACGACATCATCCGACGAGCTCTTGCTACCATCGGCGTTCCAACTGTATGAGAACCCAATGGCTTGGCACGCGGCGATGGCAAAAGACTGGACGGTATGTCATTATTTCCATGGAAGATGGGTAGAACTTGGAAACCCACGGTTGACTTTAAGGCATCATCACCTATTAGGGGTCGGCTGCCAGTATAACCGAATTACCTGGATATTATTACATGGAGTGACTGCCTCTCGGACTTTCACAACTCAGTTACTAGGTAATGCGAAAGAACGACGGAAAGTTACATCAACAAATTTTGTTAATCTAGGCATAAAAATAGTTTTCATAAAACGAAAAGGCCCTTTTTCTTACTTAAAAATCTCGTAAAAACAACAGAAGACAAAGCGAAGTTACTTCATCTTACGCACAGATTTCCAATTCCACTTCAGTTTCATCAAGAACCCTTCCCAAACCTAGCAAAGAAAAAATAATAAAGGAACATAGACCCTGCTTACGTCACAACCTAAAAACATCCTCAACCCACATTGTATGAGCAATGAACCCAGGTGTGACTGTCACTTTGAAGAAGGAGCCATTCGTTTGTGTTGATTGACCCGCTTTAGGGAGCCCCCTATTATCGCCAGCGCCCATTGTGTAACGATAAGAGGAATTTCTATGGATGGCCAGTTTCGACCTTAAGTGTGGACGTAATGGCGTGGGATGGGAGACAATGGAAGTGTTTAGGGCTATTTCTGTGGGTATTGCTTGTGTGTAGTACGGTTTAACTTAATTTGGTACAGAACATGGTGTTTTTTATCTTAAGAATGCCTTTTGAGCTGTTCAATTAGTTACTTCTGTAACGAATACAATCTTTAACGTAAAATACGATACTTTTAAATATGAATAGAAATACAAATATTTATAAAAACGAAGTCAAGATAGGAATATTAAAAATTAAGACGTAAATCTTTCATCAAATCAGAGGTACCCCTCAAGGCAACATTGGCCCGTTGCTATTTTAATGAGCAATCAAAACATACAAAAGCTTTCAATGTATATATCTATAATATATATCTTTACAATTCACTTCTTAGTAAAAAGGTACAGAGTTTTATTAATTTGGCACACCGTTTTATTTAAAACAAAAAATACAATTCATTATTTTTTTAAAGATCATAAGTCCAAGTTTACAAAAATAAAAAAGAACATAAGCCGAGAATCGTAAATAAGAAAATTTACTTCAAAATTCTTAATAGAAAAGGGCTTTGATCAATTTGTCGTAAAATAATTTGAATACATAATAACACAAAGGAGACAGACCCTTTTTAGCTTTTATCTTTAAAAAGACGAAAATATCGGAATACGGTTTGAAATTGCAAACCTATCGGAAGCCTGTGTGGGCAGAGGGTCTTGTTACATGTTAGGGCCTAGCACGAGCGCGAGGTGTAAACGTAATGTAAATACGTCGAGTTTAAAATTAAAAATACTCATTTCACATAATAATATTTTTATAATTTTAAGAATTTATTCATATCTATGGCTGATACTGATTGTGCTTATTAAAAACAATTTCACTAAAATGCTACAGGATAATTGTATTTTCGATTCAAAAATCAACGTACTTAGGTTACATTTACATTGCGCGCTCGTGCTAGGGCCTCTTTGCGTAATTTTATTTGGAATTGATACTACCTTTGAAGAAGAAAAGTACTTTACTACTTTGCTGGAGTATTCCCAAGGAACAGTTAGTAAAAAAACTAGGCTTTTCCCGCGGTTTCGCCCGCTTGTCGGAAATGATCACACAGGAATGTACGAGTACTATTGAAATAAAAAGTATCCTATGTCCTATTCCGAACTTCATAGAAATTCAAATTTCAGAGAGATCTGTTTTTTTTTGCAAACGTTGTCCCACTCTAGGAATTTCTCCTGTATCGTGGGTGCGTTTACAAACATTTAAGCTCACATACACAAACAGCCAGACCCGGAACAACTACCTGTAGGCCATACAAATATTTGTTCCGTGCGGGAATCGAACCCGCGACACGAAGCGCAGCAGTCAATCGCTCAGCCACTGCGCCAGCCGTGCCGTCAATTCAGAGTAGTTACCAGACAGACAGACAGAGTTATGTTAGCACGTATAATAGTACAAAGCATAAACACAACTTTAATCAGTTGCCTTCACCTTCATCCTATCTAGCAAAACCATAATATCATCTAAAATATTTCCATTTAAGGCTTATTCTAAATCAGCACATAACTGCGCCCAAACAACACATTTTCATTTAATTAAGTCGTTAAAACGTATGTGTTGGCCATTAACAGAGTATTAGGAAAAGGTATAACAATGACTTAATGTATTTCATAACCATGTGTAAGTACTTATGCCTGCGCTCCCTGGCATTAGTGAGGGGGAAGGGGGGGGCTGCTATGTCCATACAAAGAAATGAAACTGAAGTGTCTGTTTGTAATTTCAAAATAACAGCTTTTTACTGAATGCCTATGAAAGTATAAACGGTACTTATAACAAAAAAAAACAGTTTTTTTTATATTTTTGTCTGTCTGTTTGTTTCGGCTAATCTCAGAAACGGGTGGACCGATTTTGACGGGACTTTTACTGGCAGATAGCTGATGTTATAAAGAGTAACTTAAGCAACTTTTATTTTCGAAAAAGAATTAGGGTTCCGTGCAAAAAAATTAAAAGCCTTGAAATTTTTTAACAAAATCCGATTCAAATAGGGAAGTAATATTTTATAATAATTTTACGCGGACGAAACTTGCGGGCTACAGCTAGTGCTTCAAAAAGAGCGCTCCGCTCCGAGAGTTCGATTTCCAATACAACGCTTTTGTTTATTAAAACTTTATGCACAAGTAAAAACATTGTAAAAAGGCTAAATTCCTCGGGCATTTTCTACCAATCTACCTCAGGGTGATTCAGAGACAACGTAGTATAGTAGTGTAACATAACAGAGAAAAAAAAAGACTAGAAAATAGTTATAATTTTAAAACTATTGTTTTAAAATTATAACTATTTTCTAGTATTTTTTTTAATGAAAATTATAAACAAACCTACAAATAATGAGAGCAGCGGTGGCCCAGTGGTGGAGACCCCGACTTACGAGCAGTGAGTCGTGGGTTCGAACCCAGCCAGGCGCATTACTTTGAGTAAGTTATTTCATCACCACTGCTCTCAAAACGGTGAAGGAAAACATCGTGAGGAAACCGGCATGTCCTAGAACCAAAAATTCGAAGACATGTGACATCTACCAACCCGCACTGAGCCCGCGTGGTGGATTATAGCCCATTCCCTCTCATAGAGAGGAGGCCTGCGTCCCAGCAGTGGGAACACTAATAGGCTGATTATGCTTATGCTACAAATAAAGTTTATTTAGTAGAGATGCTGCCTAATGTTAGTGAAAATGTCCATTAATATAATGCTACATAACTGGTAGTGTTACATACTTACTTTATTATGGGAATAGTGAACTAATTGGCCATTTTCTTGAGTAGGTCAAATTGAATCTGGGTCAGTGGATAGACTAATAAAAATGGGTCTACTTTTGAAGGAAAATTCCAGCCAGGCCATCATCAGGAATACATCCGTAGGAAAATTCTACCTATTTTGTCAAATTGACACACTACGCCAATTTGCAGTTTGATAGTCGTTCTATTCAATTGTCAGAAACTGACAGCTTTGTGATTTGAATTTCTTCATCTGCTTAGCCTTTTCCCAACTATGTTGGGGTCAAACATAGTTGGGGCTTCCAGTCTAACCGGATGCAGCTGAATACCAGTATTTTAGACGGAGCGACTGCCTATCTGACCTCCACAACCCAGTTAGTACTGGGTAATACGACTTACGACCTATAAGATCCTTGGTAAGACTGGTTGTCAGACTCTCGGGCCACTGGCTACTTAACGACTGTCAAAGTTCTACAATTGACAGACAGGAACAACGGCTTAACGTGCTTTCCGAGGCACGGAGGTAGCTCGTTATGTAATGGGTGGTTACCCATCCACAGGCCAACCTAGGCAAGCGCGGCTTAACCTGAAGATCGACCCGAGTGGCTGTTACTATTTAGCCACGAGATCCTCATTTTTGAATTTACGGTCTAATATTTAAGTTGGTTGCCAATTTAATACCTAATTATATTTTCGAGTCGTTTGGGGTTGATACTCTAGGACCGTGGGGTCCGAGTGCTCACAGCCTTTTTAAGGACATTTCAAAACGCTTAGTTGATACTTCCCTTGACCCAAGGGCTGGCTTTTACCTTGGCCAAAGGCTTAGCGATGCCATACAACGTGGCAACGCCGCCAGTCTTTTGGGTATTAAACAATAATTTAATATGACAAACAGTCCTTTAATAAAAAGGCTGCTCGCTGCTAAAAGTCATTAAATATTGGTACAGGAATAGAATTTTATTTATATTCCAACAATACCATCAATCTTCTTGTACCGATCGTTTAAGTTCAGACATTTAATAAAATAAACATTCAATTTACATCTTCCATTAATCTTCCATTTTTCTTTCCGAAATAATATTTAATAAAATAAACGGAAAGTCAAATACTTGTTAAAGTATCATTAGTCAAAAGTTCAGACACAAAAAGTTATTTCAACACTCAACTGTTAATTCTTTACTCAAGGGACGTTGCGCTCGATCTCCGGCGAGGCGGCTAGCCTCCTTGCCGGATTGCCGCCATGGGATCTGGAGGCGATAGTCCTCGCGCGCCTGCATGAATGGCGCGCGGAAGCACTATGTCGGGGAGAAACTCCGCTGCCGCGACAAATTGCCGCTCAGCGGACAGACCTCCGGCGTGATCTCATGGCGACATGGAGAGAGCGACTGTCGCAACCCCGTGCAGGGCACGCCACCATAGTGGCGATAAGTCCCCTCTTTGAGGAGTGGCTAGAGAGGCGCCACGGCGCCCTCACCTACCGCCTGACGCAGGTCCTCACCGGACACGGTTGTTTCGGGAGGTTCCTGCACCGAATCGGGCGGGAGGAAACGCCCGGGTGTTTCCACTGCGAGGATCGTCCGGAGGACACGGTGGAACACACCGTGGAGGTCTGCCCCACTTGGGCGGAGCACCGCCGTGTCCTCACAGCGGCGATTGGCGGCGGCGATCTCTCGCGTCCGGCCTTGGTTCAAGCCATGGTCCGGAGCGAGAGGGAATGGGAAGCCATCACCTCCTTCTGCGAAGCAGTCATGCTAGTGAAGGAGGTGGCAGGACGTGAGAGGGAAAGAACCTCACGTCCCAGCCGCCGTGGGAGACGCCCTGGGCGTCGGGGGTCACGTGGTGGCTTCCGACCACCGTAGGCGCTGGCCTGTGGACGGCGAGTTATGGGCTAGCTCGCCGTCCGGCCGTCTTATGACGACGGGCCGTGTCGACGGCGCGTTCGTGTTCCACGCGCGCCTCAAAGAGATGTCAGCAATCAAGTAGGGGTCCGCATGGGCCGATGCCTGCCGGGGCTGCGGGACTGTTCGAAAGAGATACCGTGGCCCTGGAACATAACGGGCAAAGAAGGAACATGGATGGGTTTTAGTCAGTACAAGTCTGACACTCCCCTCCGCTCCGCCCAGAGTGGGGGGGGTCATTTGATGATTTCCCATCCGGAAAAAAAAAAAAAAAGGGACGTTGGGCTGCCATTTCAGTCTTTGTTTTCAGCTAGATATTAAGGATCATCATCATCTGCCTAGCCTTTTCCCAACTATGTTGACCCCAACGTAGTTGGGAAAAGGATTCTGTGTGGTTAGACGTATGGGAATATGGGCTCTGGTGGTCCCTATGGTATAGCCAATTAGGAGGTAAATAGAAGATAGAAGTATGCAGACATTATAACATTTGTGTAAACATAAAATATCATCATTTGCTTAGCCTTTTCCCAACTATGTTGGGGTCGGCTTCTAGTCTAACCGGATGCAGCTGAATACCTGTATTTTACATGGAGCGACTGCCTATCTGACCTCCACAACCCAGTTAGTACTGGATAATACGATACTCTTTGGTAGGACTGATTGTCAGACTTTCAGGCCACTGACTACCTGTAACGACTGTCAAAGATCTACAAATGACAGCCGGGATAGATATTAAGGATCATTTTTCAATATTTTATGCGTTCGTCAAATGCAATTTTTTTTTTGCAGATGAGCTGTTTTTAATAGGTAGGATATATTATTTATTTATTATAAGCCTATATTGTCCCACTGCAGGGCGAAGGCCTCCCTTCCCTACTTCCACATTTCGCGGTCTAGTGCGTTTGTAGGCCAATCCTTTGCGAAAGAGTCCAGCACATCCCGCCATCTCCTTCTGGGCCACGTTATCGTTTCCTGCTATTTGATATCTACTGATAGTTTATTTCTGCCCATTGCTCTTCCGACATGCGGCAGACGTGACCAGCCCAGTTCCACTTAAACCTAGCAGCTGTAAGGCCAGCATCAGCTATTTGAGTTTTGGAGCGAAGTATGGAGTTTCTGATGCGGTCCGTAAGTTTGACAGCCAGTATACTTCGCTCCATAGCTCGTTGGTAGACCCCAAGTGCTGACTTCTGACGTTTTGTAAGCGACCACGTTTGCGCTCCATAGGTGAGGGTGGGGAGAATGCACATGAGCTTTCGCTACGGTAGGATAAAGCATACAAAATATTAAGCTTTCGTGTGGGTCAAACAAACTCAATTTCCGCTTGATAATAAAAAAAGACTGTCTCAAGACGAAAATCCAGTGCGTGTTGCCAGTGATTACATACGGGACTGAAACGTGGTCGCTCACAATGGGCCTCATCAGAAGGCTTAAAGTCACCTAAAGGGCAATCAGGAAAAGAAAAAAGGGCTCTCCAGACTCCATTGCCCTTTAGGTGACTTTAAGCCTTCTTTGATTTGATCACGCAAGGAAACTCCTAGCATAGCCACATATGAGGACATCCGCAAGAGAACCAAGGTTACCGACGTAGCCCGAAGAATAGCCAAACATAAGTGGCAGTAGGCAGGTCACATTGCTCGCAGAACGGATGGCCGATGGGGCCAAATAGTTCTGGAGTGGCCGCGAACCGGAAGACGTTGCGTTGGAAGGCCTCCCACTAGGTGGACCGATGACCTGGTGAAGGTTGCAGGGATCCGCTAGATATGAGTCGCACTTGACCGGTCAATGTGGCGACACTTGGGGGAGGCCTATATGTTCAGCAGTGGACGTCTTACGGCTGAAATGATGATGATGATGATTAATAAAAAAAATCATCATTTATCTTTACTGATAATTTGCTCGATATTAAAGTTATCATCCGATCGAATAATATTTACGTGTTAGAACATTCCTTTTTCTCAAATGAAAACAAAACATCCTTTTATTTGACACAAGTATCCGGTAATATTGAATTTTTACCGGGTTTTTTAACAGCCATTTGTAAGTAACATCAAAAATGCTCAGGGAAGAGAGGGCAAAAGTAACGATGTCATCCTAAATTATCTTGATTGAATCATTTGTGCTCGCCCTACCCTAGCCCGGGCGTTTCACGATCTTCAACGATGTTTTAATTCTTATGTCTTTTAAATTGTAATACTTACGTCTCTAAAAGAGGAAAAGAAGATAGAGCAAATATGTTTCAATCATTAAAAAAAGTCTGTGATATTTCATTAGAACTATACTTTTCTTTGTCGTGTGGTTAGTGCCTAACCTGGTGTCAGAGTTTTTATGCCGCCCAGGGGCCTCTGACTTGGCTTTACATGCCATCGAGAAATATATCTCAGGCATGCTGCTTTCCTCACGATATTTTCCTTCACCAAAGCAAGTGATAATTATACAATACGCACATGAATTCTAAAAATCAGAGGTGCGTGTCTTGTGTTCGAACTCGGGGCCTAAGGCTTGGCAGTCCGACAGTCACACCACTAGACTATCACTGCTTTTATATATAAGGTCTATCTTTTCATACACGAAATATTTTAAGAGTAACTTCTGTAAGTCGTAAAGTCACCATAGCAACGAAAAAAAAAAATTATCAGAATGTTTTTTTTTTTACAAAATTATTATAATTCTAATTTTTTTTGAGACTTTTTGCATTAAACCTTTACTCCCATATTCTAACAATGACAGTAGGTAAATACGACGTAGCAATACCGTAATAGATGCTTAAAAATAAGGAGCCAAGTATTTATTTTGTGGGTCATTATTTATATTTATAAAAAAATATACTCAGAAAAAAAAAAATCCCTTGGCTTTGTTATAGCCGTTAGATGATTCCCTGAAAATATTTCGTGTATGAATAGTTAGACCCTATATAGAAATCACTGCTTCTATATACAGAGTGTAACAGAACGGGTATAGTCATCATGGAAGGATATGCTGGAGACGAACAAACTGAACAACTTCCTCCATGGGCCCAGTATCCTAAATGCGAAAATATTATCAGCTGTCCCATACCAAATTTCAATACCTACCAAGCTGATGATTTTTTAGCATTTACGATACTAACATTTTGCCCGACCTGGGAATCGAACCTAGGACGCGCTTGCGACCGCTAGAGCAACACGGTAATCAAAAATAAAATAGTAAGTAACATAAATAAATATAAAGATGCATTAATCATCCAACAAGCCTCACAAACTGTTAGCTTTCATGTGCAGAACAAATATTATACTAATAACAGTACAAAGACAGCTTCAAATGATAATTGTTGGGCTGCCTAGAGAGCGCACTCAATTAGTACTATTTACTGGTTCAGAGAGTCCCTTGTGGACGTCAGACATAATGAATTCCGGCAGCGTTGTTTGTGAGCGGTAGAGTGGTGGTACAAGTCAGTTTTAATAAAAAAAAAATATTTGTGGCTTGTCATTTTTTCCAATGATTTTTTTTTTTTAACAATAGATTGGTACATCTTGTTTTGGAAACAATAATTGGTATAGAGGCAATATTTTGATTTATTTTCGTAGGTTGACGCAAATACTTTGATCAAACATAAAAACATTTGAAACATTCTTGGGTTTATTTTGCACTAGAGTAGAAAAGGTAAAAAAATATAAATGTTGTGTAAAATTTAGTATTTTCTTTATTTTTAGGCGCTTTTTGCATATTATTCAGGAAAAAATGTTTAGTAATTCGATAGCCTCGGCGTTTACCCTGGCATTAAGGTCATTTGCACATCTCTAGGTCTCTTAGATTCAAAGATTAGCATTTCATTGAATATACCCTAGACCAGCCGAATAAAAAACAAGATGGCTGCCATTCGGCGGGTGTTAGGTTAGGAGTTTTTATAAACTTGTATTTGTCGATGGAAATGATTATATCATATGCCCTTAAATTATCGGTAACCGTTAACCAAACACACAGTATATCTTTGTAAATTATACCACATTTGACTGTTCCTAAATTACCCAAGGCTGATAAAATTTTAGTTTTTCCTAAATCATATTAATATTAGTGTTATTGTCGGTTTCCTCTTTGTATATCAATGTATTAGTTGCATAAACCTTTCGAAATGAATTCTTTCAATTATGGTGGACAACCGTTTCAAAATCCGTTGCGTTGTTTGGCGAATAATGCGACCATTCGAAATATTTTTCTTCACTCTTGTCAACATGAGCATGAGCATGCGTGCATTTTCCATCCCATAAAACTGATTTTATTCTAACTCCTTCTCTGTTCACGCAGTACGTTTGTGAAACTCACTTCCGCCTAACATTCGTGACTCTAAAACTTTATTTATGTTTAAAAAGCAAGTCAAAGAACATTACCTCTACTCTATACTGTGATAGTCTGGATATATATAGGTATAT
This sequence comes from Noctua janthe, assembly GCA_910589295.1. NCBI lineage: Eukaryota > Metazoa > Arthropoda > Insecta > Lepidoptera > Noctuidae > Noctua > Noctua janthe. The sequence goes on from OU342578.1 coordinate 7,484,675, forward strand.
ATTAACAGTACAAGTATTTATTTTATACGTGTATATTTGTATGTATGTTTATTTTATATAGGTATAACTTTGTTTTAAGTTCCCATTTCAATTTTCCTTTTTTGTCTTTTCTACACACTGTGTCTAGATTTCTAATCCTACTTTCCTCTCGCAGGTCTGCTGGAAGAGATTTCGCATGAAATAAGCAGTACCTTTGTGCTCTTCTATCTTAATGTAATGTCTTGTTAAGTATTTTGTGTGTACATAAATAAATAATAAATAATGAGTACACACACTCGACGACAGCTCGCTACGCGCTAGAGGTATATACGAGTATCATAATATTGGGGCCTGCAACATTTTTATCCTGGAACGGGCAAATATTTGCTTTCCCTGGATTGGATTAAGGTGTAGTCTTTATTAACAGACACCATCTTAATAATCATAATATGATATGTACTTCTTACTTACTATTATAAATGCGAAAGTTTGTGAGGATGGATGTATGTTTGTTGAAAGGATTTGGATGAAATTTGACACACAGCTAGTTCAGGCATAACCTGGATTAACACATAGAATACTCTTTATCCCGGCAGTACGATCTTTTGGGACAATTCCCGCACTGCACGCAAGCGAAGCAGCGAGCTTAAGCTAGTTCATCATAACTTTAAGCAAAGGATTGCTTTCATCCCCACGGACGAAGTCGCGAGCACAGCAAGTTGCTTAACTCATATTTATAAATCCGGGTGTAAAGGCGAATCTAATCAAAATGTTTACTAAATGTAAAACCGAAGTATTAATGCACTTCATCACACGAAGTTTTCCAATCATAACTTCGGCGCGTGACCCACGTTTATTTTATACAATATTTTGCCCGCAGTTCCGCCTGTTTGTGCAGACACCAGCACAAAAAGGTACTACAATCTGTCAAATTTCTTTAATAGATTTTCAACTTTATCGCTAAAGCTGTTTTGAAAAAACACTAAAGCATTGTTTTTTTTTTTTTTCGGATGGGAAATCATCAAATGACCCCCCCCACTCTGGGCGGAGCGGAAGGGAGTGTCAGACTTGTACTGACTAAAACCCATCCATGTTCCTTCTTTGCCCTTTGTGTTCCAGGGCCACGGTATCTCTTTCGAACAGTCCCGCAGCCCTGGCAGGCATCGGGCCTTGCGGACCCCTACTTATTTGCTGACATCTCGATACGGCCTGTCGTCATAAGACGGCCGGACGGCGAGCTGACCCATAACTCGCCGTCCACAGGCCTGTGCCTACGGTGGCCGGGAGCCACCACGTGACCCCCGACGCCCAGGGCGTCTCCCGCGGCGACTGGGACGTGAGGTTCTTTCCCTCTCACGTCCCGCCACCTCCTTCACTAGCATGACTGCTTCGCAGAAGGAGGTGACGGCTTCCCATTCCCTCTCGCTCCGGACCATAGCTTGAACCAAGGCCGGACGCGAGAGATTGCCGCCGCCAATCGCCGCTACGAGGACACGGCGGTGCTCCGCCCAAGCGGGGCAGACCTCCACGGTGTACTCCACCGTGACAACTATGATAATATAAAAACAAAATCAGAAATAAGAATCGCATATTTTATGTTTTATGAGCACGTGGCTAAATAAAAACAGCCACTCTGATCAATCTTCAGGTTAAACCGCGCTTGCCTAGGTTGATCTGTGGATGGGTGACCACCCATTGCATACCGAGTTTCCTCCGTGCCTCGGAAAGCACGTTAAGCCGTTGGTCCCGGCTGTCAATTGTAGATCTTTGACAGTCGTAACATGTAGTCAATGCCCCGAAAGTCTGACAACCAGTCTTACTAAGGGATACCGTATTACCCAGTACTAACTGGGTTATGGACGTCAGACAGGCAGTCGCTCCATGTAAAATACTGGTATTCAGCTGCATCCGGTTAGACCGGAAGCCGACCCCAACATAGTTAGGAAAAGGCTAAGCAAATGATGATATTTTATGTTTACACAAATGTTATAATGTCTACATACTTCTACCTTCTATTTACCTCCTAATTGGCTATACCATAGGGACCACCAGAGCCCATATTCCGATACGTCTAACCACACAGAATCTCAGATGAGTGTAGTAACATCGCATTTAAAATTAAATTCTCAAAAGGGTTTCCTCCCCTATGTAAGTCGACTAAAGACCTCTTTTCCTACCTGCCTAGCCACAAGGTACCCGCTCAAACAAATTAAAGAAATTGTGCATGGCACGAATCACTGCGAAACGGCTTGCACCGCGACTGTACTCAAGCAAAGAAAACAATCGACAAGCACGCGTGTCGCTAGATGCAACTCGCAAGTTTTTTTGCAAGTCGGAAGTCTTGCCGTAAGTCGTAAGTCGCAAGTCTTATCGTAGGTCGCAGGTCTTGTCGTAAGTAACAAGTCTTATTGCAAGTCGCAAGTCGTGGTTCTGGTCGCAAGTCACAACTCTCGTCGCAAGTCGCAGGACTAGTCACAATTAGCAAGTCTCGTCACAATACACAAGTCTCGTCACAATACACAAGTCTCGTCGTAAGTCGCAAGTCGAAAGTCTCGTCGCAAGTCTTATCGTAAGTCACAGGTATTGTCGCAAGTCGCAGGTCTCATCGCAATTCGTATCGCTCGAGGCAATGAACGAGGCTTGAAAGGCAATCCTTAGGGTGTCCCCATGTAAGCCGACCAAAGGCCCATTTTCCTAACGAACCAATACTTTAATCCTCACAAACTGAAGGGGAATAAATAAGGGTGTTTTAAGTTCTTGTGTGTATTTAAATGCGTTTACCTTTAGGGGTTGAAAGTTTTCCTATCATGTATGGTGAATGGTTGCAAAGGTGAGATGAAATGTGGTTTCATTTTTGATGGGGCTGTTCCGCTTCTGTAGCGCATCAGGGATGTTTGCTGATGCGCGTGTCGATTGTTTCTACACCACGATGCGTAAAAGATGCGCTTCCCTGGTGCGCCGGGTGCGGGCCAGCCCCAACATTATACTGCAGTGTGTGGCGAGCAGACTGGACTGTTTGTGTGTGAATCGTTGCTGCAAGCTTTCTACTTCGGTGTTAAGCTTGTAGCAGGGATTCGCATAAATCTATAATGTGAGACAGTGTTAGGTTAAGTGTGTAGGTTAAGTTTACTAACATAGTTGTAAGGAAATATTGTTACTAACTTTGTGAGTCCTGTTACTTGAATTAAATATAATAATAATAATAATTAGATGGTGTGTTGTAAGATATATACAGGGTGTAAACAGACCCTTCACATAGCCGTCAACCAAACATTCTGTACATCAAACTAAGTAACTTTACGCAAAAATTATTGCTGGGAATCGTATTTTTTTTTGGGGTGAAACATCACGTTTTACGGTAGGACTCGATGGAAAGCACTCAAAGCATTGTGCTGATGGATGGATTGAATAGTACGGGGGTCGTGGAGACACCTCCTCGAGGAATAAGTCTTAAAAAAAAAAAAAAAAACTTATGTTTTTATGTTTATTAAAGTTATAAGTCTCAGTAAGTTTATAGTAAGTTGGAACGTTTACCCCCAAAATCTTCGTAAGTAGAACCCAGGACTCAAGGCTCAGCAGTCGCGATTGCGGCCACTAGACCAACGAGGCAGTGGCAGCAGAAAGAAGGAAGGTTAAATAATTATGTTTTAATAAGCTACAAGCTTAGTCAAACATTCTTCTTCTTTATCGTGTGGTTAGTGCCTAACCTGGTGTCAGAGTTTTTATACCGGTCATGGCCCTCTGACTTGGCTTTACATGCCGTCAAGAAACATCTCTCAGGCAGGTTTCCTCGCGATGTTTTCCTTCACCGAAGCAAGTGATAATTATACAATACGCACGTGAATCCGAAAAATCAGAGTTGCGTGTCTAGGGTTTCGAACAGCAGTCCGATGGTCGCACCACGAAACTATCACCAGTAGCGAAGGGTCAATTTTTGTAAGAGGTAAGCGTACGTGGAGTACATATATTTCATGTGATTATGTTATTTGTCCATAGAATACTGACTGTGCCATTTTTCAAAGGGAAGCCGGTAGGAATCGAGTTGTATGAAACCTTCGCTGGTACTGGTAGGTATTCCTATTTTTCTTTGTTCAATTTCTTGCTCTTTTAATTAACACACTTGCATCCTTCTCAGACTTCCGTTAATTATAACTTCTTCACACTTCAGCTTCTATCGTTTCACAAGCGCCGCTCCAAAGTTAACTCATAACTCTAACCGACTGATCAAACTTTCCTAAAACTTCGAAACTAAAGGAAATCCGAAGAAAGCAATCTTCAACACCCCTTAAAAAGTAACGCTTTGAAAGTCCCTAAGAGGGTTGTAAGGGGTTGAAAATGTGTTGGAAGTGGGGGTCACAAATAGACATAGATAATGTTTGATATTTAAACCCTTCATTCACGTGTCTACGTTAGGGTGTGCAAATTGACGGTGGCTGTGGGTCTTCAACAAGACGGGGTGATAAAGATAGCGATGAGCGATGAGCGATGATGGATGGAAAATGAAGCAAAATATTTATATTTATTTAAAATTTGTGGGCGAGTTCAAAAATGCCGAAATATGTAAAGGTTAACATGAGCTGCATTTTTATACCAATCCTGGTTTGTCTAATCGACTACACTCCATATACAGAACCGCTTGCCCCGGTGTCCTAACCAAAGTGATCGGTCGCGGGAATATGCGATACATCCTCATCTGCCTAGCCTTTTCCCAACTATGTTGGGGTCGGCTTCCAGTCTAACCGGATGCAGCTAAATACCAGTATTTTACATGGAGCGACTGCCTATCTGACCTCCACAACCCAGTTAGTACTGGGTAATACGATACCCCTTGGTAAGACTGGTTGTCAGACTTTTTGGGCCACTGACTACCAATAACGACCGTCAAAGATCTACAAATGACAGCCGGGACCAACGGATTAACGTGCTTTCTGAGGCACGGAGGAAACTCGGTATGTAATGGGTGGTCACCCATCCACAGACCAACCTAGGCAAGCGCGGCTTAACCTAAAGATCGATCCAAGCGGCTGTTATTACTTAGCCACGAGCTCCTCCTTAGCCACGAGCTGCTCTTCGGGAATTAGCGATTATCGCACGCAATAATATTATATGACTCTGTTGCCTGCAATCTTCGTCCACGTGAAATTACTATAAAATATTACATCCCTATTTGAATCAATCAATCGATTTCAAGGGTTTATTTTTTTTTGCACGGAACCCTTATCCTTTCCCTGAAATAAAAGTAGCCTAAGTTACTCCTTATATCTTAATTATTTTGAATCTAGCTTTTACCCGCGGCTTTACTCGCGTTCATTTATAATTTGACAATCAATTTGGATTGTACTCTGCTTGTAATTCAATTATGATTCGAAAGACACGTGGCGCATCTATTATCATAAGAACGTTATTGTTGTTTTTCTCAATTTTCTCATTCGATTTTGAACTTACCCATCAACATTTAATGGTTGACTTGATGTGCTGGCGACTGTACATGAGCCTGATGAGAAATTAGTTCATCTTAAACCGGATGTATTAAGTTCACGTTCAATAGAAAGTCAAAAGTAATAAATATCAAACAAATTAAACCCTCTGCATGCTCTCTAAGGATTGTTGAGTTACAGAACAGCGCATCCTCTCGTTCAGAGCACTCGGCAAATTGAGATGAATTAATAACAGATTTTAATTAAAAAGTTACCAGCTGTTGTGTTTTCTATTGTTGGAGTGTTGCGAGGTAATTTCCGATCGTTTTTGTAATGTTATGTTCAGTATTCGAAGAAAAGTTGTCGATGAAAATGGTCATTTTAGCTTTTGGAATAGAAAACCTGTAGAAAACCAAGTATTATGTTACCTAAAAATAGGTTTCGTTTAAAAACAGAACTTAGCGAGATTTGCCTTCAGTTCTGAAACTATAATTTGTCGTTTTAGTTTTTCATACCAATTATAACCATAAGACGCGAGTTAATAGGCTTTTTTTGGGTTAGCTCATTCCATCGTCGACCTCATCTCTGTCCTCAGGACTAGATTGAGGTCAAGAGTAGGCCCATTAAATTTAACAAAATAAAAATAAACATATTTTAATTGTTTAGTATCATTTTGGTCTGCCTATAACAGCCATCAAAAAAAAAAAGATCGACCGAGCGGCTACTATTATTTAGCCACGAGCTCCTCGACGTCATGCACGCAGTGTTGCAAGAATAAAAAATATTAAAATAAAATGTTGGGGTAGCCAACAATATAATTGTTACCTGTTGTGATTGGTTGACGTGCATACTAGCCTACAATTTCCGCTGCCCGCTAACACCTTTACCGTTCCCTACCCGTCCCAAAACTTAGCCCCGTTGTGTAAGCACCTACTTGGTTTTAAATCGACCCTGTGGGAACGAAATATCTTCTCTTATTAGTTACGGCTCAACTCTCCCTGTAACAGTACCTTCATCTTCATGCCGTTTACAATTACGAGGACAACAGTGTTCTGTTGACTAGTGTCGACGGTTACTTTACATAATATAATATTTTACTATATCCATCAAGTAAAAGTAATTTGAGTCAGACCCGTTTTCTTTAACGACTTTACGTAATGCTTAACGTATAAACATACGTTAAACATCCCTAAGCAGGGTGTTTTTGTTTAGGGATCAACTTAGGTTAGGCATGACGTAAATAGGTGTTGTTTTACCAGTCGTTGCACACTAGGAAACTCTTGAACTTAGCACTGGTAATCTACATTTTAGACACTTGTCTGTGGGTAAAGTTAGGTATCTGTCAACATTTTTTGAAATAATATATTGCTAGGCAACCCGTTAGTTAGAGTAGCTAAAGCATTTTGTATTGGCGAATCAATATCTTAACTTTAGTCTCGATGTAGTGCAGATATGTTTTTGGTAATGCTCACGAGCACGTACACTCACGCACACACTGGCGTAGCATAGTGTTTAGCGTAGTGTTACTTAGTTAGCGTAAAGTTACGATATTGATTCGTCAATATATAAGCATTTTGTATTGGCGAATCAATATCTTAACTTTAGTCTCGATGCAGTGCAGAAATGTTTTTGGTAATGCTCACGCACACACTTACACTCACCTACACACATACAACTCACGCACGCACGACATACAGTTACGCAAATACATACACTCCCGCACAAACACACCCTCACGCACAAACACTCGCGCTTAAGTAGAACGTTGCTTTCCTCTCGCAGGTCTGCTGGAAGAGATTTCGCATGAAATAAGCAGTACCTTTGTGCTCTTCTATCTTAATGTTATGTCTTGTTGAGTATTTTGTGTGTACATAAATAAATAAATAAATAAATAACGTTTTTTTTCTTTCAGTTTATTTTTTTTTTAAATTGAAAGTAGAAGTTTTCGTTTGTTTGTTTTTTTTTCGCAAAAAGAAATATCAGGACACTGGCTCCTGCATTATATTTTCAACTATAGCAGGAGTCAGAAAATCCCACATACCGTGTAAGTACAATGTTTTTATGTCAATAAATATGTTTTGAATAACTGTTAAATATTTACGCATTACATCAAGGAACGGGTTAGTGTTAATGAAAGCGAGTATCTGTCTTACTACATTAGATGTTGTGTTAAACGTGGGCAATACTTTAAGGTTATGTAGTACTTCTTCTATATCGTGTGGTTAGTGCCTAACCACACGATATATATTATTATATCGCCGATAGGCCTCCATGGACGGTCGAGAAACATCTCTCAGGCATGCTGGTTCCATCACTATGTTTTCTTTCACCGAAACAAGTGATAATTATACAATACGATGAAACCGAAAAATTGGTTTCGAACTTGAGACCAATGACTTGGCAGTCAGACGATCGCACCAGTAGGCTGCCACTGCTTAATGCAGTACTCGTGAATATTAACAACTTTTACTATGGAATCGACCATGAAATCGCGACAAAAATATCAGCTGCTCTATACATCATTGGTCGCGGAACTCGAAAAATGCTGGTACAGAGTTTAATAGTAAAAGTTGCTCATATTTATGAGAATGTCACTTCCTTAAAGATTACCTACGTTTTATCAATCAACCTCGTGAAAACATCGTGAGGAAGCCAGCATGTCTGAGAGATATTTCTCGACGGCATGTCAGAGACGATGGCATAAAAGCTCTGACACAAGGTAAGGCACTAATCACACGATAAAGAAGAAGGAGATGGATGCCCCTGTATACATAGATGAAAGAACATCATGGCTGAGCAGTAACAAGCATAGTTCGTTTGAAAATGCAAACGAAGGCATTTTTCTAGACTGCACCTGAAATGAAATTTCTTTTTCTTTATATAACTAAGGAGTTCGGAGTTTTTTTTAAGGGTTCGTTTCATTGTATGTTGAAAAAACTCTCGAGCTATATTTCTCCCGCAATTTAGTACCAAAAATGCTTTGTAGTGTGCCTCTAACAAATCATTGTGAGAACAGGTGTTCGAGCTCACGGTACAAGTAATAAGGTGCGAATTTTATTTGGGAGGTTGGGTTTTTTGCTAATGGGTAAGGTTTTTTCTCAGTGCTATTTTAGTTGCGAGAGACTTCAGATACCGAAATTCTACAAATGGTTCTAAAAATAACTATAAATCTGGCATCATTGTAATTAAATGTAAATTATAACAAACATTTATTATGCAAATAGAAAAAACATTACGCCTGTAACGATGGGTTGAGTAGATGCTTATGGGAGTTATGGGTGTAAAAATACTCTTAACAAAGCCGAAAGCCTTCTAGTTACGGTAGAATATTTAATGTTATAACTTTACTTTAAGCACCTCCACGACCCCCGTACTATTCAATGCATCAGCACAATGTTTTGAGTGCGTTACATTGAATTCTGACGTAAAACGAGACTTTACACCCCAGCAATAATTTTAGGCCCGACCTGGGAATCAAACCAAAGGACCTCTTGCTCAACAGCAAAGCTTTAACCAACAGACCAAAGAGGCAATCAGTCCCAAAAAAAAACTCTTAAAATATATTATTTAAACTAACTAATATTATAAATGTGTAAGTTTGTGAGAATGGATGTTTGTTACTCTTTCACGCGAAAACTAATGAACGGATTTGGATGAAATTTGGTACATAGATAGTTTATAAACTATCCAAATCCGCATCACCACCATCAACATCACCACCTGGACACCTGGTCACCACCATCAACATCATCACCACCATCACCTGGACACCTGGTCATTACATCACCTGTATTAACATATAGAATATCTCATATATCATTTATCCCGGTAATATCCCGTGGGACAGTTACCGAACATCACGCGGGCTAAGCCGCGGACATAAGCTAGTTATTTAAACAAAAACCTAAAGCTAACCGCTAAATCCTTGTGTATTAGTTACGGTCGCACCCAGGTTGAAATAGGACAGCGCTAATGAGACAGAGAGGGAGTGCCGCAATGATTAAGATCTATGGAACACGGCAACTGAATTAGGATTACCTAAAATTGATGGGACATCTTGAGATCATGTATGACGTTATGCATAAATTCAATTCGTTATTAAAACAATTCAATTCTAAATTTTTCGTATTCAAGAAACCATAACGCTAATTTTTCTGACTTATCTCTTCTGTAGTGCCAACTATCGTAATTATTCTAGGTTATCCTAATGATAACCTAGAATTATTATAACTAGAAAACGGGATATTTACCATGTAGACCGATTTGTCTGCTCATAAACACCCACCCGCAATAACTTCAGTTTATCCGTGATCATGGTGCTTGCAACAGCGCCGAAATATCGGGAACTCAAAGAAAACAATAAAAATGGTAAATATCCCGTCTTCTAGTTATAATAATGTTAGTGATCGTGACAGTTTAAAATCTCATAACCTAGAATTGTTGGGAAACCTTAAACGCTGTATCTGTGGGATTTCGGTTAATTTTTTCTCTATTTTCGGGATTTCTATCCCGACTTTTCGGTGAAGGTGACGATCTGATCTCGTTATCAGGGCGAACTTTGACAGATATTGCACAGGTTTGGAAGGAGAAATTGGAGGTCTTTGTCCAGCAGTGGGACACTCAAACAGGCTTAAAAAAAAATTCGTCGTTCCGTTATCTGTCTTTAGCCTTTTCCCAACTATGTGGGAGTCGGCTTCCATTCTAACAAGATGCAGCAGAATACCAGTATTTTACATGGAGCGGCTGCTTTTCTGATTTCCATTACTCAGTTGCTGGATAGCAGCAGGACAGTCCCATTGGTAAGGCTTGTTGTTTTGTTAGACTATCTACTTGTCTGACTAACGATGACAGTCAAAGATCTAAAAATGAGAGCGGGACCACCAAACCAGCATGCCTGAGATATTTTTCGACGGCATGTAAAGCCAAGTCAGAGGACCCTGGGCGTCATAAAAACTCTGACACCGGGTTAGGCACAAACCACACGAAAAATTAAAAAATAAAGTGGGACCAACAGCTTAATGTGCTTTCCGAGATACAAAGGAGTCTCGGTATGTAATAGATGGTCACCCATCCACGGATCCAGACCTCGGCCAGCGTTGCTTAACCTAGAAGATCGACGTGCGACTGTATTTATTTGGCCACAAGCTCCTGCGACAGTTCTTTTGAACTTATTACATGCCGCCATGATTAAGATCTATGGGACACGGCTACTGAATTAGGATTACCTAAAATTGATGGGACATCTTGAGATCATGTATGACGCTATGCATAAATTCAATTCGTTATTAAAACAATTCAATTCTAAATTTTTCGTATTCAAGAAACCGTAACGCTAATTTTTCTGACTTTTCTCTTCTATCGTAATTACGATAGTTGGCACTACAGAAGAGGAACTTTATAACGATCAATAATTACCTTGCCTTGTAATGTTTTTTGTGCTAAATATTAATTTAAAGTGCTCTAAGATAAAATGTTACTATACTATCCAAGAGTTTATGGAAGATAAAATGTTAAAATAGGGTTAATATAATGTATGTGTTAATTACAATATACAACATTATTTTTAGTATATGCGAAACCTGAATATAGTTTGTTCAGAATAAGTAACTGAATCGATTCCAATAATTTCTAACCCATGTTATATTCTGTCAAAAAAATATTTTAAAAAAGTTACAAGTTGAATACCGAGCAACACTAAGTACCTATCGCAATCATTTAAGTACCTACTGCCAAATTATTATTATCAATGAGCTCAAGACGACGCTGGAGGCGTGTGCGCGGGCGCGCTGCGTGGTGACCACGTTTTTGAGCGGACAACCAGGTAACAGAACAAGCTAATAACTTTGTGATTTCGTGGCACAGTTTTGAAATTTTGTACATAGATTCTACGTGATTTACGTATTTCAGGTTTCGCATATACTAAAACCAATGTTGTATATTCTTTTTTATGTATAAAGATGATAAGTTTAATTAATATAATATTTTAAATTGTGAACGTTCCTAATCTACGTGATAATTAGATAACAGATACTCACTGCAATATTATTAGTTTTAAGTTACGAGTATCTTGCTGCGCCCTAACAGGGTCTTGTACCTACTCACTAGTTTTAAGCCTAGCGTGTAACTATGGTTGTGTACATTGTGCATTAAACAAATAAATAAATATATACATAAGCATATAAGCATATTAATGTTCCCACTTCTGGGACGCAGGCCTCCTCTCTATGAGAGGGAATGGGCTATAATCCACCACGCGGGCCCAGTGCGGGTTGGTAGATGTCACATGTCTGCGAATTTTTGGTTCTATTACATGCCGGTTTCCTCACGATGTTTTCCTTCACCGTTTTTGAGAGCAGTGGTGATGAAATAACTTACACAAAGTAATGCGCCTGGCTGGGTTCGAACCCACGACTTACTGCTCGTAAGTCGGGGTCTCCACCACTGGGCCACCGCTGCTCTCACATATATACATTTTGTATTAATTTCTGATGTAACTTGTGATCTGTGCTACACGTCTGTTTCTTTCACAGTATTCCTCACAAACTCCATTCATCTTTTGGTTTTCCTCTCAACACAGTTAATTAATCAATACATAATTGTATAAAATGTTATTCCACCTACGTTAAATTTTCCAATCCCCACAGAAATAACTTGTGACAAAACTAATATGAACTCAAACGAACCACAGAAACGTTAAATCTTTTATAATAATTGCATCTTTTAACCTCAAAGTTTCATCGCTTGCCCTAACATAAATTTTAAAAGCATGCACTGCAAGCTATAAAAATAAATTATGACAGACGGGAAACTTTGAAAATCACTGCCTCAAACAGTCTGAAAACTTCGGCTACATCGCTTCTAAAACGACTGGAAATTACAAGCGCGCGAAGTTTAAGACTATTTTATTATTAACTAGTTGAACTGCAGCGTAAAAGTTTGAGAACCATTTGCTTTTTAATTACTAGGTATGAATAATGGTAAAGTCATGTTTTTATTCTAAGTATGTATCTTGTTTTCTCTTATGTAATTAATAAGTAAGTTTCCGTACCGTAATCAATTTGTTTACCAATTAATGTAAACAAATTGATTACGGTACCAATTAATGTCCGTATATTATTGAATATACGGACATTAATAATAATTGGTAAACAAATTGATTACGGTATTAATTTACTTATACTTAACAACTGTCTAATTTCATGTGACTTGGGTACTGACCCAAGTCACATAAAATTAGACAGTTGTATGAAATAACCATAATGGACGTCTGGTGTCAATTAGCTTAAAACTAGATTCTCTGACCGTACAAAGCCAGGAAAACTTTTTCTATTAACGTTAGATCATGTTCTAAACTTTTATTTGATTGGGGTCGAACACTCTTACCGTAATGGACAAGTTTATTCTCCAACTATACTAAATGACATGGCATGGACCGAAAACTTTTCTCACTAAAGTAATATTCATTTACAGTGAAATATTAAACAAGAGCATCATTGAAAGATATGCCATACGAAGATAAAAAAATATAATTAATGTTCGTCAAACAAAAAACCGAAAATTCATTTTATATTTTCAGTTTTTCTTATCAACCGGTACTACAGGCGGACAGCTACAGGAAATGAACGAAAAATGATGCACCTTTCACATTTTCAGATAACTTTAAAATGAAGCAAAAGCTTTATTGGATTTCATCGAAATAATCCAATATTCATCTCAGATATGCATTAAAAAAGGACCTCGATGAGTGGCGTTTTTTTTGACGAAATATTATTTGGCTGTAAAATTACAGTGTAAGCTGATCTCTCAATGCGAGATATCCAAATATGTTATGAGTTATATTCATATATCACTCGAATTTTTAAGAGATCCAGATTATAAGGAAATACAGCTAAATAAGATGTTACAGAACTCAGCCTAGCCCTAAAAGTAAACACTGCGTAAATTGACATCTAATTAACCATAACAATTTTTTGATGTTGGTGTATGAAGAAGTTTTATGCGAAAAAAGTTAAGTATTAAAGGAAAGTTACAGAGTAGCACGCGAAATTCAAGTTTTCTTAGGATTTTTGTTTTTTATTTTGTGGTCAACGTCAGGCTGTATGTCAAACAAAATATGATTCGCGACCGTAACACGTATGTAGCTACTGAGTTATAGTCATTCAAATCATCAATACAACCCTCTAAGTTCATTTAATCTCATTTAATGACTATTTCATAAAAAAAGCATTTAATGGTATTATATGAACTCAGAGAGTAGTATTGATGATTTTAATGGTTATAGCTCTGTAAAGCCATATTTGCTACGGTCGCGAATCATATTTTAATCAACATACAAACTGACACTGACCTGCAAATTGCAAAAAACGTAAGATAATTTGAATTTCGCGGGGTACCTTGGCGCCTACACCTTAAAGAAGTTTATTAATTATTTACAAACAGTAGGCAGATACTAGGTAGGAACTTGTTAGAGAATGATGAGGTAGGTTCTATTACTTTTCCTAAGTTGCCATCCACAAAGCAATGGTAATCCATCTATTGCATTGTATGTATTAATGTATTTACAAAGCACTTAATTCTGACCTCTATACATCCCTATACATGCGCATTGCAATACATTAATGCGTTTGGTATGACCTATCCCTCGAGATACCTATATTTATAAATGTAGATGTATACATGAATGTATGTATACATTGTAGCTCTCACTACTAATCCGTCTACGCTTTGATGTTGAGTTAACGTTGACAGATTGCTGTTTTGCATGCACATATACATTGTAACTATGTTGACATTAAGCATCTTGTTTGTATAATAGATTGGCAAACAGGCTGCAGGTTTCCTGAATCCTAATAGGGTGTGTTCACTATGCCTCCATCTATACAAATAAATAAAACTAAGTGTGTAAAAGTAGGCGGCGGCGATCTCTCGCGTCCGGCCCTGGTTCAAGCCATGTTCCGAAACGAGAGGGAATGGGAAGCCGTCTTCTCCTTCTGCGAAGCAGTCATGCTAGTGAAGGAGGTGGCGGGACGTGAGAGGGAAAGAACCTCACGTCCCAGCCGCCGCGGGAGATGTCGGGGGTCACGTGGTGGCTTCCGGCCACCGTAGGCGCGGGCCTGTGGACGGCGAATTATGGGCTAGCTCGACGTCCGGTTGTCTTATGACGACAGGCCGTGTCGACGGCGCGTTCGTGTTCCACGTGCGCCTCAAATTGTCAGCAACCAAGTAGGGGTCCGCATGGGCCGATGCCTGCCAGGGTTGCGGGACTGTTCGAAAGAGATACTGTGGCCTTGGAACACAAAGGGCAAAGAAGGAACATCGATGGGTTTTAGTCAGTACAAGTCTGACACTCCCTTCCACTCCGCCCAGAGTGGGGGGGGGGGTCATTTGATGATTTCCCTTCTAGTTACGGATATATTGAGGGCCAAAGTTCCAACTTTATTTTAATTTTTTTTTAAACACATTCAATCCGTACTTTTCAATTGATCCATCAGCACAATGTTTTAAGTGTATTACATTAAGTATAAAACGTGATTTTTCACCCCAAAAAAAGAAGTAATTTCTCAGATAACATCTTTTGCGTTGTTACTTAGTTACTTAGTTTGATTTACAGAATGCTTGGTTGACGCCGTTGACGGCTTCGTGAAGGGTCTGTTTACACTCTGTATACGGTACTTAAAACAAAATAAAAAACTTTTTTTTTAATTTTTTTTTTTGAAGTGGTATTATCTACACAGACAAAGTTGAAGTGTCTCATGTATTTTTATTTTAACCAAAATAGCGTTATTGTTTAAACCCCAATACCAGTAAATAATGTTTAATTATTAACGTCGTTGGTCGAGTGGTCAGCACGACTGCTGAGCATAAGGTGCTGGGTTCGATTCCGGGTCGGACAAAGTGTTATTGGGTTTTTCCATCAGGAATTCCTCATTAGCAGCCACATCAGAGTGAATTTATGCCCGGTTGATGGCAATAGGCGATTAAAACATTACTGGCGAAATGTGGGTGTAGGTACCAGTGGCGAAGGTTCCATACAACTCGATTCCTATTGAATTTCCTTTGAAAAATGGCTGACTATGCAATTTTTGAAAGGGAATCCAATAGACAAATAATATAATCTTATTAAAGATATGTACTCCGGCTTACCTCATTGACCCTTCACTACAGGTAGGTACTATTAGGTACATTTCTGCCTAACCGTTCGGGGACAGGCGTGATGTTATGTTATGTAGATTCCTTAAAGCCCTTAACCAAAACTATAAATACACCCATATTAATCCAGTATCAACATACAAATCTTTATTGACAAACATTAATTATCCCTTAGGGCGCCTTCAAATTAGAAGCAAGAATAAGCGCTGCAGTGGCGTTACTACAGGACCTGTGTATTATGATACGCGTGCGATATGATATTTAGCGACTGTTAGTATGGGTAGCGATAACTATCGTTTATAATCGCGAGTTTTTCCGTACAAGTGCACATTCACTGGTTTTGCCTAGTTAAAGCGATTATTTATTTATTTATTTAAACTTCATGTACAACAGTGGTACATAGGCGGACTTAATGCCACAAGGCATTCTCTACCAGTCAACTTTAGATTAAATAAGAAAACATTGTGATAGGGTACAAAATAAA
This sequence comes from Noctua janthe, assembly GCA_910589295.1. Classification (NCBI taxonomy): domain Eukaryota; kingdom Metazoa; phylum Arthropoda; class Insecta; order Lepidoptera; family Noctuidae; genus Noctua; species Noctua janthe. The sequence goes on from OU342578.1 coordinate 7,500,704, forward strand.
TATATTAAAAAAAAAAAATTCTTGCTATCGAAAATTTATATAGGCACTCCAGGCTCCAGGCTCCAGGCTTTCTGACAAAGGCGCTTCATCACGACTCTAATTTGAAAGCGCCCTTAGTTTTCACGGTTTATCTCACGAACCGGTTACAAAATAATTTGACGTCTCACTACGGTTGGGTAGGACGTTAACTTAATATACGTAACGAGGCGTGTTCAGTTTATTAACTAATAAACTGAAGATATTGTGCGTTGTCTGTGTTAGTTGATCAAGAGGGATATTGGGTTGCTTTACGCACAAGTGCTTTAGTCAAATTATACAATGAGAGTTCAGTTATGCTACAAATAGATTAAATTCCAATTAATTATGTTTAAATTTAATTAACATTGCATGTTATGGCTTCTTGTAGCATTTCACTATGCTTGCCTATTGTCCCACCACAATTATTTCTAAAAGCAAGTAATATTTAAAGAAATAATAAAAATATATATATAAAATATACACCGTGACTTTTTAGTCGTCTTACAACGGCAGCACACTTCATGTATCCAATGAATACTAAACATTCTTTAAAAAAAAAGGTATTTATGAGATTTTAATAATTTAAAAATTAAATTATTATTCAGTAACTACGTCATGCGTCATACGCATGACGTAGTTAACACCCTGTTGCGAGCGATGATCTACTGGACTCGAGTACTGGGTAGGGTTATGTTCTCCCGTTTGACACGTAAACATCATTAACAGGATGTATCATATTTTTTTTTTATTTTTTTATTATTATTTCTTGTGACCTATTATGGAAGATAAAAAAAAAACGCGCCTAGAGCTATTTTATGTCGGGTACATTGAGTGGACGACCTTTGTAAGACGACTAAAAAGTCACGGAGTATACTGGGTGTATCAGAAAGGGAATAGTCATATGACAGGATATGCTGCAGACCATCAAACTGAACAACTTCCTCCATAGGTTCAATATCGTTAATGCGAAAAAATTATCAGCTGTCCCATACATTTCAGTTGAGTAGGTATTGAAATTTAGTATGGGACAACTGATAATTTTGGTTTAAACAAAGAAGTTTGCCATATTGGAATATTTATTGTGCCCGATCATCATCTGCCTAGCCTTTTCCCAACTATATTGGGGTCGGCTTCCAGTCTAACCGGATGCAGCTGAATACCAGTATCTTACATGGAGCGATTGCCTATCTGACCTCCTCAACACAGTTAGTACTGGGTAATACAATACCCCTTGGTAAGACTGGTGGTCACACTTTTTGGGCTACTGACTGCCTAACGACTGTCAAAGATCTACAAATGACAGCCGGGACCTACGGCTTAACGTGCTATCGGAGGCACGGAGGAAACTCGATATGTAGTGGGCGGTCACCCATCCACAGACCAACCTAGGCAAGCACGGCTTAACCTAAAGATCGACCCGAGCGGCTGTTATTATTTAGCTACGAGCTCCTCCTCCTCCTCTTGTTATTGTGCCTGATCGTTGGGGTTTAAACAAAATAGATGTTAGAATTGCATAGTACCAATGAAATAAAGCCTGTTTATAACCAGCTTACGCCTAACATTCGCCAAAAAAATATTTTAACGAATACAAATTGCTTAATCCGTTATGGGTTTTTTTTTGTACTTTTTTTATTTGTATTTTTTTTTCTGATCGGCCATTAGTTTTATGATCACCCATTTCAAGGGTATCCATTAATTACCGGACACCCTGCATATATTTAACTTTTCTCTCAGCCTTATACCGGGTGTAAACAGACCCTTCACATATCCGTCAACCAAGCATTCTGTACATCAAACTAAGTAACTTTATGCAAAAATTATTGCTGGGAATCGACTTTTTTTTTGGAGTAAAAAATCACGTTTTACGGTAGGACTCGATGGAAAGCACTCATAGCATTGTACTGATGAATGGATTGAATAGTACGAGGGTCGTGGAGGTGTGTACAGTAAAAATCTTACATTAAAAACACGTATTTAAAAAAAACTTGGGAAAAAGTTAGAACTTTGACCCCCAATATCTCCGTAACTAGAAGGTTCCCAGGTATGGTCTAGAACAAAAAAATGATCGCAGTGACGGGGAGAACAACTACCTTTCGTTTATGTTAAGGGTCTATTTACACCCTTTATTTACTTTCCATGCTAAACCAAGATTCTACTAATTATTCCACACACATCATACATCATAAGTTCATAACGGAACTTCATCACGCGTCGAGAACTAGTCGAGAAACTGCCTACGTCCGCAAGTTTGTCAGCGATAAAGTTTTAGACAAAGTGGTCATCATAGCCTGTCTGATGCAGACTTTTCTGATTCCTATTAAAGACCGACCGACTTAATGAGTCCTCGCGAAGGTATCAATTTTATTTATTTATTTAAGGACAACGGTGAAGGAAAACATCGTGAGGAAACCGGCATGTCCTAGAACCAAAAATTCGAAGACATGTGACATCTACCAACCCGCACTGGGCCCGCGTGGTGGATTATAGCCCATTCCCTCTCATAGAGAGGAGGCCTGCGTCCCAGCAGTGGGAACATTAATAGGCTGATTATGCTATGCTATTTAAGGACAACCAACAAAGCATCCATCAAAAATACACGTTAAGGTACTCATATTATTTTACATTTTATAGTGTAGCCTTAATTAAAGGCTGCCACGGCGTGTATTTCAATGGAACATTCTGAAGGCTGATCACGTATTGGTTCAATTAGTATCGTAATACCCACGTGGATTATGGTTATTATAAAACAAATAACCTGTGGGATATTGTTAGGACTTTGTGGACGCTTAATGTGCCTTTGAAGGGGCAAGGCGGGGGACTCATTCAAGCGGTCGGTCTATAGTCGTATTAATCCTACTGCTTACAAATGATATACGTAGGTATGTCATTCATAGTGCTTGCTTCTACCCGCGACTTCATTCGCTTGTTTTGACATTTAATGAATTATACATGAAACAGGTCTATAGTGTAGCTTTTTTTTATACTTTATTTATTTTTATTTTTTAAGCTTGCTATCTGCAAAATTCTTTTTTTCTAATCCTCACATAAAGAAAAAATATTTTGTTGTTTTTTTTGTAATCTTAAATATTGTGTTTTTAACCTTTTACACTTAAATATATATTTTTGCCACTGCTGGGACGAGGGCCTCCTCTTTTTAAGAGGAAAAAATTTCGTCTCTTCTTTACATTAGAATTACTTCTAAAAACAAATAGGGATGGAGCATTGATTAAGTAGGTACTTAACACGCAAGTTCAATAGGAGCTTTGGGCTAAATAATAACAGCCGCTCGGGTCGAACTTTAGGTTAAGCCGTGCTAGCCTAGGTTGGTCCGTGGATGGGTGACCACCTATTACATACAGAGTTTCCTCCATGCCTCAGAGAGCCGTTGCCGTTGGTCCCGGATGTCATTTGTAGATCTTTGACAGTTGTTACAGGTAGTCAGTGGCCCAAAAGTCTGACAACCAGTCTTACAAAAGGTACGAAAAGTCCTCAAGAGGTTTTACATTGTAAGTCAGTAGTAAACAGAAATTAATAATTAACAAAATGAAAGCAATTTAATAGAGGTAGCCTAAATAGTCAAAATTAAAAAAAAAACATATAACAAGGCCTAATTATGACTTTACTAAGTTCATTAATATTTCATGCATGATGATACGCTACAGTTTTTTTAGAACTTACAAGGACAATACTATTTCACGTTAACTTACTAAATATTGTAAGAAAACAAAAAGCACAGAACAATAATGACCTTTTTTTAAAAAATACAGGCGACACTTCCAAATAGGGTCAGTATTACTCTGAGGAATAGCGGCACAATTACATTAATTATACACAAAACATTCATTAGTCCACATGTCCGATGAATAAAAGGATAAAAAAGGTTTTAAACCATGGGGAAATAATTCTCGGAACATTAGCAACACTGGTCAATATTTTAGCGTAGCAACCCCGAGCTGTCAAAAGTCTTAATTCTAACTTTGACATTGTTAGTGCAGTCAAGTGCCTTACTGTCCAATGACGACCTGTCAAAAAGTTAATAAAAGAGTAAATCACAGAGTTCTATTTCGTTAGTTTCGTGTGTGTGTCTCGTTCATCGGCTAACATAATTATTTTGTGCTCGCTACCTCAAGCTTACCTATACTTTCGTTTTTTTTTTTTGTATGACCTTGTTTTAATTGAAAATTAATGTTTGACTTACTATTTTAGATTTAATCAACGAATTTAGAGCCAAACGACTGCTAACAGAAAAAAATCAATAGCTAGGAAAGCTCTGCGAGTCACCTAAAGCATTTTTAACAAATTTTTCGTGTAGGTAGTTTTTCGCCGCCTCTCTTTCACACATCATCTGCCTAGCCTTTCCTAACTATGTTGAGGTCGGCTTCCAGTGTAACTGGATGCAGCTGAATTCTGATTTTATATGGAGCGACTATCTGACCTCCACAACCCAGTTTATACTAGGTAATACGATACCCCTGGGTAAGACTGGTTGTCAGACTTTTTGGGCCACTGACTACCTATAACGAATGTCAAAGATCTACAAATGACAGCCGGGACCAACGGCTTAACGTGCTTTCCGAAGAACAGAGGAAACTCGGTATGTAATGGGTGGTCACTCAACCACAGACCAACCTAGGCAAGCACGGCTTAACCTAAAGATCGATCCGAGAGTTTGTTATTATTTAACCACGAGCCCCTCTTTTCCACGAACGCCTCTTTCCAACATAAAACTGAAAAAAAAAACTTGCTAAAGCTTCAAAAAATCAACAGCACCGAACCAACTTCGTTGTCCCAAAGTAAAACATACCATGGAAAAGCATATTTCGCTTAAAAAGAAAGGGTGCGGTGTTGCACACCAACGTATAATTTATTTATAGATTTCCCCCTTGTTTTTCGCAAACGCTGAGCGAAACTGGAGAGGTGCTCCGAAGTAATTGTGTTAGGTTATCCAGGTACGTTAGACACGTTATCGTGTGGTTTTAGAATAGGGATCTTTGTGTCTTCCTGTGGATACAGTAAAATGCTAGAATTTAGCATAGAAAATCGTCGGCCAATCAGAATTGAACGAAAAAGTCCCTCTGTTTAAGAACTTCTTCTTCTTCTTCAATCGGTCCCTAATTACTGAGGATCGTGGTCACTGGACCCCTTTAAACGGAAAATCTGCCTCCATCGACTCGGGTCCAAAGTTGCCATCACCTGCTGAAATTTACTTGAGGACATAGCCTCTTTTACTTAGTCGGACCATCGTGTTGGTGACCGGCCTCGTGCTCTCTTGCCTTCGGTATTGCCAACAATGACCAGCTTTTCAAAGCTGCTATCTCCCCTTCGCATTTGAGAACTGTGATGATGGATTAGCACTAATTTTAATCACTGAAAAGATTAGCAAAAACGTAACTAAAAATCACGCTTTTAATCTGTGAGGAGTGTGGCAGGGATGTACTTTTAAAACACATACCTTTTCGCCAATTTTGTTTCAGTTCCATGGTATAGAGGTCGAGCCTATTGCCACCAACCAGCTATAAATCTACTACTGAAAAATTCATGATAGAAAAAGGCATTAATATTTTGTTGGGACTAGAATCCGAGGCCTCATTGTTACCACTAGACTAACGAGGTATCATAGAAAAACCGGCCAAGTGCGAGTCGGACTCGCGCATGAAGGGATCCGTACCATCGTAGTAGGGTAGCCACCTTTAACTTTTAATATATTATTTGTCGTGACAGTGGCAATAGAAATAAACATTCTGAAAAAAATTAAATGTCTAACTATTACGTATCATTTAGATACAGCCCGCTGACAGACAGACGGACGCACGGATGAACAGCGGAGGCTTAGTAATAGAGTCCCGTTGGTTACTCTTTTTGGGTACAGAACCCACAAAGTGACGCTTATAAGCCCAAAGTACAGCCTTTGTTACATGCAAACGGTAACCTAATAATTACATAGTTCTTAGAAGACATGAAACCAGACCCTTTTTTTTCTTCATGCCAGACTTGTACTGACTAAAACCCATCCATGTTCCTTCTTTGCCCTTTGTGTTCCAGGGCCGCGGTATCTCTTTCGAACAGTCCTGCAGCCCTGACAGGCATCGGCCCTTGCGGACCCCTACATAGTTGCTGACATCTCTTTGAGGCGCGCGTAGAACACAAACGCGCCGTCAACACGTCCTGTCGTCATAAGACGGCCGTTAACCAGGCCCTCACATTCCCTTACACTCAATACTAATTACGAAGAACAAAAAGTAAAAAGTACAAAGAAAGCTACAAGCCGAACAAACCTAAACGGTATCTTGTCAATCACCAAGGGAGTAATCAGAAGTAATAGTTTCTAGAACCTTCCGTTTCCATCCTGAGTCTTTATCTACTTCTAAACATGACGCTCGTAATCCCTTAAGGTTAGGCAGAGGTGTAACTATTGAACTTGTGCACACTATTGTCAGTTATATGACATAGGAGAAAGAAAGAAAAAAATATTTATCACGGGGACATAACGTGCGTTATACAAAATGACCAAAAAAAAATAACAATAAACTATAAATTTAACAGGACGGAACAAAAAAAGAAAAGTGAGGAGGTGATTCTGTTGCCGGACTACTACTGAAAAATTCCTGATCGAAAAACTCAATAACACTGCCCGAACTGCGAACTGGAAATGAAACCAAAGACCTCATGCTCAGTAAAAGCACTTGTGACCACTTAAGACCAAACAGGCTGTTAAGTCGGTCACTGCAATTTTATTAATATGCAATGAACAGTACCCAAAGCACCTAGTTTCTGCTGTTTCTATACATCTAAATACAATTGAAGTGTCTGTTTGTAATTTCAAAATAACAGCTTTAAACTGAATGCTTATGGAAGTATATACGGTAATTATAATTTAAAAAAAAAACATTTTTTTATTTTTGTCTGTCTGTCTGACGGTTTGTTCCGGTTAATCTCCAAAACGGCTGGACCGATTTTGACGGGACTTTTACTAGCAGATAGCTGATGTTATAAGGATTAACTTAGGTTACTTACATTTTAGAAAATAGATTAGGGTTCCGTGCAAAAAAAAACCCTTGTTATATTTAACAAAATTCGGTTTAAATAGGGAAGTTATATTTTTATAATAATTTCACGCGGACGAAGGTCGATGGCTACAGCTAGTCAAAAATCAAAATATTTTATTTCACATAAGCCTACATGGTCACTTATAAAACGTCGATAAAAAGGTGCACGGTTCGGGTGGGTCGTTTCCTATGGAAACGTATAGTATAGTAACTAAGAAGCTCTCGACCCAATTGACGCACACATTCCCTAACACTCAAAACTAATTACTAAGAACAAAAAACTACAAAGAAACAGTATCTTGTTCATCATCAAGGGAGTAATCAGCTGTAATAGTTCGTAGGACCTCCCATTTCAATCTTATGTCTTATTCGCGGCGCTATCCAGTGTCTACTTTCATTAATTATGTAGGGAGCTCACAATGTTGGCGCTACCATTGGTTTTAGAACAGTTTTCACAGGAAACTCACTATTGAACTCCATAGAGAATCCCTCAAATACTACTGAATATACGAGTATATTTGGATTACAGTCTTTATAAAGAATTAATGGGGGCATCATTGAAAGAAATTAACCTGAATGACTTTGGATGTGGTCGAGTTCTGAGACAACTAATTTTGAAACACGACACGAAGAGGACTATTGATAGAAATAGAAGAAATAAAAAGAGGCCACATGAATTTTACAAGAGGACAACAAAAAAAGGGCTTTTAGGGCCTAGTAAGAGTAGTTACCACTACGAATGGTAGAGATTGTACTGTAAAGTAACAAATAGTTTAAATATACGATTATTGAAACTCAGCCCGAGGTATGTATTTGAGGACCATAATGGCTCGTCGTGTGGTCGGGGACTACCTGACGGATAGAGCCGTCATCTACCCTGGTCGAAGCGGAGAATGGAACCGGCGAGAGATGTCGTGCGGTGTTCCACAGGGATCGGTTCTGGGGCCGGCCTTGTGGAACATCGGTTACGACTGGGTGCTGCGTAGTTTGCTACGCTGACGACACGCTGGTACTGGCACAAGGGAGATCGCACGAGGCGGCGGCCGAAGACATGACGCGCGGGGTTGCGATAGTCGTGGAGAGGATCCGGCAATTGGGACTCGAGGTGGCACTGCACAAGTCCGACGCCATTTGTTTTCATGGGCCTCGGAATGCGCCACCGTCGGGATCCCTACTGACGGCAGGAGGGGTTTCCATCGGCGTCGGGTCGACGTTGAAGTACCTAGGACTCGTCCTCGACAGCCGGTGGAACTTCGTGGAGCACTTCCGACGTTTGGCTCCAAAACTGGAACGGACAGGGGCTGCCTTCAAGCGGCTCTTGCCCAACCTGAGGGGTCCAAACGCCTCCTGCCGGAGGCTCTACGCAGGGGTCGTGCAGTCCATGGCCCTTTACGGGGCCCCGGTGTGGGCGCGTTCTTTGAGGCGGCCAGCCGCCCACTACCTGAACGCGCCCCAAAAGGTAATAGCCATAAGGCTAATCCGGGGGTACCGCACGATCTCCGGCGAAGCGGCTAGCCTCCTTGCCGGATTGCCGCCATGGGATCTGGAGGCGATAGTCCTCGCACGCCTGCACGAATGGCGCGCGGAGGCACTACGTCGGGAGGAAACTCCGCTGCCGCGGCAAATTGCCGCTCAGCGGACAGACCTCCGGTGTGATCTAAAAAAAAAAAAAAAAAAGGGCCATAATGGCTCTAATGTAATTCTACTGTAGGTTTGAGAAATAATTTGTTTGTATTTGTATTTTAATCTATTTCTGTTTTATATGAGTCTCGGACCAGAAATAAATGAAATTTATTTATTTACAGGCACGCCCCGAAACACAAAATTTATTTAAAATAATAATGCTTTTTTCTAAAATTATTTTCACATGAACGTGTCGAACGAAATCCATTTTACTAAAAACTCGAAAACAAAACGTAACTTGATACTTGCTGTAAATATAGTTTCGCTCTGACAACTGACGAGTTGCATACAGCAGATCGTTTTAAAATAACTTTTTTGCTTACCAGAGTAAAATGTTCAGAAATAACGAACATCACATCACACCTCTGTATTCCTAGGAGATAGGCAGATCCGTACCAATATAAGTACGCGTCTGAAAATCTCTCTACACGAATATTTCGATAGTAAACTTGAATTTCGTATCTTATTCCTTTAACCTTTCAAAAATACAAACTCCTAGCTGTTACTGAGAATTTCTTAATACTTTACCCTGAACAAAAAACCAGGCCCTCATTGATTTTGACGAATAAATCTACTGGGCGGTCAGTGCCAAGAGCTGATCTAGCATAGTATGAAGTTTCAATAGGTGATGAGGCCAGCGTACACTGGTTTTATTCTAACATCAAAATAAAAATGTTCACAGTTGTTTTCGCTACCAAATACCAACACTAATTATAGACCGACCGCTTTAATGAGTCCTCCGCCTTGCCCGATCAAAGGCACATTAAGCGTCCACAAAGTCCTAACAATATCCCACAGGTTATTTGTTTCATAATAACCATAATCCACGTAGGTATTACGATACTAATTGAACCAATACGTGATCAACCTTCAAAATATTCCATTTAAATTGATACCTTCGCGAGGACTTATTAAAGCGGTCGGTGTGTAGTAACTACTGATGAGCACAAGGCTTGGTTATAAACTTTCTGAGAACGTAGGTGTTGAGGTTTTCGGTGAAAACATAAAAGTGCTACTAAAACGGATCATTAAAATGTTAAGGAGACAGTAGTCTGAACTACTAGAAAAGTAATAAATAAGGTGTTTAGTAAGGAGGTTTATGATCTACTAGCCCCCCCTCTACCCCCCTACCCCCGCTTTGCACGATTACAATGCGATATGTCACAACATGGAGATTGCTTTATTTGGATAAAGCAATCTCCACCATGATGTTGACTGTTCACTTACTAAATGATCGTGAAAATCGCATCAAACCCCATTGAACCGTTTAAAAGATCTTTTAAGGGGCCACACAGACAGACGTGAAAATAATGTGTTTATTAAAAATTTAAATCGAAGAAACAACATCCTAGGACTCCAATAACCAGGCGTACCTAATAGTACACCCACATTTTGACAGTTATGTTAAAGTCGTATGTAATAAGGGGAGAGCCTATTGCCGCCAAACGGGCACAGATCTAGACTCCGTGGCTGCTACTGAGAAATTCCTGATGGAAAAACCTAATAACGCTATGCCAAATGAAGTACAATTTATAAAATAGGTACACGTCTCCAACACAGACATTTCAAAACAAACGATTCCATTTTCAAATAAAACTCAATTCCTGCCAAATTGAATTTTATTTGAAAAAGGAATCGTTGATCATTAAAAGACCAAAATCTCTAATTTAAAATCGAATAAATTATCGTTTGAAACCTCACGTTCCGACGCCATTTTGATAAAAATTCACATCTCGATTGCGAGATTATCTGTGGTAGGAGCCACAGGACATAAAATACGGTTGCCAAAAACGGCAGTAGTGTCGAGATGAAATGTTTATTTCTAGTCTACGGTCAGCATAGCCAACTGAGTTTTTGTCTGTGAAATTTTGCTGTGCACTGTACCTCGTAAATACTGGTTTTAATGCTGTTCTTGTCTAGGAGGATTGTCAGATTAAATTACTTTAGGCTAGACCCATAGACGTAATCGTTTTTTTTTTAATTGGATGGGTTTGTGGTTGTGAGTAATTTTCGGCCGGTGGATGACGTCATTCTGAAGAAAATTTAATAAGCTACAGAGACTACCTGCAGTCATTGAGTCCAAAAAACCATTATCAAATCTGTTGTGTGTGTGTCTGTTGTTTGTTTTGTCATATTTAGATAATTATCGACCTTTCGGTGTATGTATGCTGTATAAACAAAGCAGCCCCAAATAGCCGTCAATAAGATAAGCTACATTGCAGCTTAGGATTGTCCTGAAATATCCTAAAAAGATGTATATAAAAATGGTCCTCAAAATGCTGGACTGTCAAGACAAGATAGCCCCGTACCTCCAGGGTAGCCATAGTTCCTATTCAAACCGATACCGAATGAAACGCAAAAAAAAGCACTCGATGTTAAACTCTGAACACAAAATAAATTTAAAGTGAAAAATATAAACATTAGTGAACCGATCTATTTTGCATGTATTGGTTTTCGGCACTTGTGATCTTTCACTCATCTACAGAGTCTATCTATTGAAACGAATGTATCAGACGAACGAAAAAACGAAAACAAACGAAAATGATGTTACAGCTTCAACTAATAATATAAAGGTGTCTACATACACACGACAAACGTTCATCCCTACTTCATCTTGTCAGTATTGTGTGAACATACAATGAAACAATAAATTAACCTTTAAAAAAACCAAAAGAAAAAAAAATGGTTTATAAATCTATCAACATTGAACGCGTACACAAAGTTTCGTGGCCGTTCTATTAACTGTTGAGGAGTTCTCTCTTGAGAAGGCGATCCTGGATGCAGGATCAAGTCATGTCGGTCATAAAAATGTATTGTCACCAGAACCAAAGGCGTATGCAAAATTTCAGCTCAATCGGTTTGGGGAACTGGTTTTGAATTCAGCTGCCAGATTTGATCAATACATACTAACTAAGTAACAAGGCAAGTTTAATAAAAGCTTATAAAAGTGAACAGTCATCTAAGTGAATCGACTACGACAATATTGACTATGGTATGATTGCTACAGAATATTGTCAAGGGATTAATTAAGATTCTAGATGAAACCTTTTCAGACAAAGACGTAGACGCTCCTATTGGAACTCTGAAAGTAATCACAGGTTCCAATAATGTGTTTCTACTGCCTAGAGAACTCACTATTCGATGTAACAATAGGTACTTAAGTAAATAGTTATGCCATAATATATGTAGTTAGTCATACATACATAACTAAGCTGCAGTCAATTGAAATCTAGAATCTGTTCTCTGTTCAAATTTATATTTAAATTTCGAATACAAAACATTATTCTCCGATATATTTCACCACACACAACTGTAGAAGGTGTTAATTACGGTTTTTGTTTTACATCACAATTTCCACGAACAAATTATAAATGACATTCATGAAAGCATAACAAGTTTCTTGCAGCACTGGATCATTAATTTTATTGAAAATCTTATTATTTAAACATAAAGTCATCATCTGCCTAGCCTTTTCCCAACTATGTTGGGGTCGGCTTCCAGTCTAACCGGATGCAGCTGAATACCAGTATTTTACATGGAGCGACTGCCTATCTGACCTCCACAACCCAGTTAGTACTGGGTAATACGATACCCCTTGGTAAGACTGGTTGTCAGACTTTTTGGGCCACTGACTACCTAACGACTGTCAAAGATCTACAAATGACACCCGGGACCAACGGCTTAACGTGCTTTCCGAGGCACGGAGGAAACTCGGTATGTAATGGGTGGTCACCCATCCACAGACCAACCTAGGCAAGCGCGGCTTAACCTAAAGATCGATCCGAGCGGCTGTTATTATTTAGCCACGAGCTCCTCATTTAAACATAAAGTATCGTTGAAAAAAGGACCTTAAATTACTTATTTAATTAAATAATGTTGCAGCAACCGCATTGTTAAGACATGGACGCCTTGTAAGGCAGTGGTACTCATTTATTACAATGACATAATGTTGTCACCCTTTTGGTTACGAAATGTCATTTCAAATCGAGATTCAAATATTTGAGTTCTGAAATACGGCTCCATTTACGATTGTCTACGAAGCAATTTAAATGAAACTGTTCCAAAAAAAGAATGTAACAATAGACACTTCGAAATTCAAATCGTTACCGATTCTGCTGACAATAATTTCCAGTAGATTAAGGTGTCCTTTTAAGGTCACTGACCTTTGGTTTCCATTTTTATTTGAAGTTCGTAACATTTGCCCAAGGCTTTTTCGGTAGAATAAATGAGTTTCTTTCTGAAAAAGATCCAAAAATATGAAAAAAATACAATGTTATTTATCCAACAAAAGGTTCAATTATTTATTTAGACCAGATACAACGTATGGTTTTCTCCTTTTTTTCTGGTTTTATTCATGATTTAATGTGCATGCATTTATTTCCTAACCAACCGCGACCTCCGTATGCTGCGACAGTGGAATATTTTACATATTTTCCCAAGAAACGGTGATTATTCGTCATAAAATCGCTAATGACCACAATGAAAAACTGTAATAAAAAATCATGAAACAATCGTGGATCCTCCGTCCATCCTTTATTCGCAGCTTTCTAAACAAAAATTTAATAAAGCATTTATTACAGTATTTACTTAATAAATAAATTATGTATTACTGTTCAAAAACTTATGACAATTTTGTTTTTGGAAATGGTAACCACGAGAGACAAGGTAAAATTCTACCAAAAATGTTTACATTGATCCAAGCTACTGAAAAACTGATAATAATATATAAATCCTGTTAAAAGTAGGTATAGAAATCAAAAAAAAAAAGATATAAAGATTTTAAAATTTACTAATTTCAACAAAAAAAGTGGTATACATATTATCTTTTTTATGCATCCGCAAAACACGTTAATCAGAAGTCCTTCCCAAGACGACCTTCTGACCCTTCATTCTTAAAATCCTTCAAAATGTCAAAAAAATAAAGGGTCACATTGATACAGAAGAGATAGGTCATCGACCCTTGGCAAGATGTCTAGACAAACAGTCGGTATATCTGATTCTGTCGCTACCAGATAAAATATCATCTTCTTAAAACTTGAAACCTAACAGGCTAACAGGACATGCAAGAAAACTCGTTAAATTAGAACGAGGGTAACACTTTGGTCGGTCACTGGAACAATACAATATTTTAAGATAAAATTATCCCTACAAAACAACAGAGGAAATAGTAATCAGGAAATTGGCAAATCAAAAATAATAGTGGTAACAGGAAACCATTTTGATTTTAATTAACTGTTTAACGGAATACGGGTCTCCAAATTCAAAATCAAAATAAAAGGTCGTTAACCGCACGCTTCATAAATTAGTCAACACTTCAATAGACACCAAGAAGTTAGGTTCAAAAACGCCGGGCTAAATTATTCAGATTCGAAAATAGTACGAAAGCTGAAAATAGAAACGGCTCATAATTTCCCCGGCCCTGCCTAAATTCTATGAAACATTTAGATTACTAAAAATAAACTTACACACCTCCAAAAATTAGCACATGAAATGGACTTGTCGTGATAAAACCTCATCGTTTATACACAAAGGCCGTGACAGCCATTTGTTTCACAGTTGTTGCAAAAATAACTGCAAACTATTTTGAATGATTAAAACTCAACAGAAAATTGGAATGCTATTCTTTCCTCAAGAATGACTCAATAAACGAAATATTTATTAAGGTTCATAAAGAAAAGTGAACATGTCATACACAATTTCACGAAAAACGTGTTTTCCCAACTCAACTTTCAGGACATCAAAGTCCTTCCAATCGATTCGCTCATAAAAGGCAGACAAAAAAAGAAAAAAAATGTCAGAGGTTCTACTTACAAACTAGGCTGTATACTCGAATACTCGTGCGTAGAAAAAATCCAAATGTCACACACACTACACGCACAAAACGATTACAAATTCAAAATGACACCAACACAGATAGTGAATAAAAGCGCGGGATTTATTTACTGAGAAGGGACACGACTGTACCGAACTAGGGTGCGAGACCGACTGGTCCCTTGTTTTTGAAGCCACCCGGAGCGTCTGACAAAATTCGGTGAGTAATATTTATTAAATATCATTTTTATGGGCGATAAACTGAAAAATAAGGATAAATAAAAGGCAATTTTGTTTGCATAATGGGTACAAGACTGGAGTATCGGTGTACTGGCGCGGTTTTCTGCTATTGTACGTGAATTTTGGAATAACAAAGGAAAATATAATTTTGACAATGATCAATGCTTTTCCTGGCCATGTGGTATCCCTCCTTCCGTCAACATTTGGGGGCCCTTCGCAATGAGGGATTATAATCAAAAGGAGAATAAGCTCTCCGAAATTCTAGACGAAGTTAAGATTATGGTAGAAGCTGAAAATGGGAGATGGCCGGTTGATAAAGATTAATGTAAGAGCAGATGCTGAGTCGACTACAAATGAATTGGTATACAGGCAGGACAATTATCATGTTGTGACATGTTTGTTTAAATAAAAGCATATCTTCGGTTATCACCAATTTACATGATAAGCGAGTGTAGTGATATCTACGTATCTGTTCAATGAATTAGTTATAGTGCTAACATGTCGTCTGACAGCGGAGAATGGAAAAAAAAACATTACGCCGACCCCAAGTAACATGGGTCAAGGGTAAAAATAAGATGATGACGTTTGCGTTTTCGTGTACCTACAAACCACATCATCTGCCTAGCCTTTTCCCAACTATGTTGGGGTCGGCTTCCAGTCTAACCGGATGCAGCTGAATACCAGTATTTTACATGGAGCGACTGCCTATCTGACCTCCACAACCCAGTTAGTACTGGGTAAAACGATACCCCTTGGTAAGACTGGTTGTCAGACTTTTTGGGCCACTGACTACCTAACGACTGTCAAAGATCTACAAATGACACCCGGGACCAACGGCTTAACGTGCTTTCCGAGGCACGGAGGAAACTCGGTATGTAATGGGTGGTCATCCATCCACAGACCAACCTAGTCAAGCACGGCTTAACCTAAAGATCGACCCGAGCGGCTGTTATTATTTAGCCACGAGCTCCTACAAACCATAGTCTCCACTAAATTCCTTGAAAATTTAAACAACAATGAATGAGGCCTTTTTAAGGCTTGATGGTACTGATAACCTAAATTTTTAAAATGTACTTACTTTCGTTAAAAATATGTTTTTTTCATGATTATGTACGTCTAGCACGACGTCACTAATTACCTACAATTCCAGCACTAAGCAAAATTAAATTTATGGTTTTCTAACATCGTCATTTACCTAAATAGGGCTAATTGCCAAAAATTTAAAAATAATTGCGACTGTTATTACGTTTAGCCTTAGTTTTAACTAACTTGTAACTCACAAACAAAGCATAAGCATAAGCATAATCAGCCTATTAATGTTGCCACTGCTGGGACGCAGGCCTCCTCTTTATAAGAGGGAATGGGCTATAATCCACCACGCGGGCCCAGTGCGGGTTGGTAGATGTCACATGTCTTCGAATTTTTGGTTCTAGGACATGCCGGTTTCCTCACGATGTTTTCCTTCACCGTTTTGAGAGCAGTGGTGATGAAATAACTTACACAAACAAATATCATAAAAATTTTCTACTAGCTTATGCCCGTGGCTTCGCCCGCGTGGAGTTCGGTAATTGTCCCACGGGATCGTACTACCGGGATTAATCCAGGTTATAAACTATATGTGTGCTTTCGTGAAAAAGTAACAAACTTCCATCCATCTCCTCACAAACTTTCGCATTTATAATAGTAAAGTAAGATTATATTATAATATTTACTCATATTTTATAGTGCGACATGGTCCTTTGGCGCGTAGCCACTAAGGCCGCCATCTTGTTTTTTTTTAATTACAATTGCACAGACAAAGTAAGAAATTTTTACTAACAGCACCTTTTTTACAATAAAAACGCCAAAGAACCATGTTGCAGTTGATATATTTTTCTTAAAAAAAAAACAATTGACTAGCACACCAGTTGTTTCGTGAGCACACCTAATTCGTAGCTCGCTGTAGATCCACCATAGTAGTGCTGTCCTTTAATAAAATATATGTGAAACTATGGCAGCCATATTGGATCATGTCCTGACATGAACTTAAAAGCCTTACTGCTCAGTAATAATCAGACATCATCGTAATCTAAAACTTTTTTTTTTTTAACTATTGCCAACCGCATCTCATTCGTGGCTCACTGCCAATCTACTACAGTTATGTTATCCCTTAATAAAACATGTACCACAATGGCAGCCATCTTGGATCATATTGTGAGATAGACAGGATTTTTCGCTCTGTTATATTCAGACAAAACTTAATCTTTAATCACATTTATTTTGTTTGGTTTCAGAAGGTCAGATAGGTCAAAACCAGTCTCACTTTGGGGTACTGTATTACCTAGTTAGTACTGGGTAATACGATACCCAGTCACTCCATATAAAATACTGGTATTCAGCTGCGTGCAGTCAAACTGGTAGCCGACCTCTATTGGAAAAAGGCTAGGCAGATGATGATTTTAGTTCAAAAACCATGGTGAATCACACATTACTGGTAGCTTCATGCCAATCCACTATCGTGTCCCTTAATAAAATATGTACCACAATGGCGGCCATATTGGGCCATGAACTCATGGAAAATAATATCAGAATAACAGCTAGGCCTTATCCCTCAGTTATATTCAATCAAAATCAAATTAAATGCTACAATAACTTTATTAGCTTAGTTATACATCTTATTATGCATACTGTGGTCTCCTGTAAGTGAAGGAGTACACCTACGTAATACTTTTGTCGTCGATTATTTATTTCGTGTGTTTGTGTATATCCTTTGTTGGAGATCTTAAATAAATAAATAAATAAAATAAAATAAAAATCAAAACACAACAACATTTTTCTCCAATAAAACAATTTACTTTCGATTCTCACTCAAACTCAAATCATTTATTACAAATAGACCAGTTACAGGCACTTTTGAATTCTCAATATATTCAAAAGAAAAAGATGAAACTGAAGACGCCCATGGCATCATAAGTTTAATGTCTACTTTTTGAAACCAGTAATTTAAATGTTGTATATAATAAAGAGACCAGCTCTTTCCCGCTATCTATCTAATTAATTAATTGCCACCCTACCAAGGTGTTGTGGTCCCTTAATAAAATATGTACCACAATTGGACCATAAGATATACGGAGTTTATCGCTCCGTTATATTTTAGTCAAGACAAAGACAATATACCACCATTACTACTACCACTACCACTGTTTATCTCTGCATCTCCCAAAGGTTGACTAGTAAAAAATACCTATGGCATTAAGTTCGCCTCAGTACTTTGTGCTTGAAGTGTTAAATAAATAAATAATATAATCATTATCTTTAACCACATTTCAAAAACAATTATTGACTATCTCACCTCATTTAATGCTCTCTACCAATCTATGATAGATTTCACGTAACGCTGTCCCTTAATAAAATATGTACTACAATGGCGGCCATCTTGGATCATGTCGTGACGGACAGGCCGAATCGCTCCCGGTACTTATTTATTTAGGACTGGCTGCAACACGATACCATGATCTATCTCAGTTTGGCTTGTGAGAATACTTACTGATTGTGATAGTGTAATTGAATTTTCCCCGTTTTGTTCTTTTTTTAAGGTCTACTTTCCCTCGTATTTTTTTGGGCTCTACGTAGCTTCAAAAGAAGCACCTCTTTTTGACACGCTTGTATTAGCTTCACTAACTAACTACCTATGTAAAAGTCTTATAAGTTAAATTTGACTCACGTCCCATACATGTTTAGTTTTTATGACAATCCCATGGTTAGCTAACTGATGTCATTTTTAATCCAATATGGCGGACTCCCAAAGATGGCGGACCACTTATTTTAGTTATACATTCCCATGATACGGGTACCAAATGAAAGGGTTTGCTGAGAAGAATACGAGAAATAAAATGAGGTCACTCTAAAGCGTGCTATTTTAGTTTTTTTCTTAAGCTGTAATCGCTGTAAAAACCAAAATGCCTGAATTAAGCATGAGTGTTTTCAGGGTGCTATCTCTATTCAATTTCTGAAGATGAGGTCCTCACTTCAATTCCTGCTAAAGAATTCGTGGATTTTCCCATTAGGAATCTCTTAAGTGACAGGCTCACCCCATAACATACACAGATACATACATGCATACATACATAGATTTAAAAAAAAACATGCGAAAATGTGACATCTGCCTTACTCCTTGACGAACATACAGGCGTGAGGTCGTCTTGCGTATCATTTTTGACCTCTAAATAAAAGCTACGCATCAAAATAATATTCTATTTCTAGCTCCACGTATTTTAATTAAGGGTCTAAAATTACAAGCTGAAGGTAACCTTATTTTGATGTCAATGACCGGTCATATCGGGCCGAAGATACTGTTAAAATATTGATGAAAATAAAAACGTTTTAAAAATAAACACTTATTATTGTGCACTGTGCAGTGATAGTCTCACAGGTTTTTTTAATGGAAGGTTAACAATGGGTACTTTCTTTAATTTGTATTTTTCTTTTTATTATATCATACTAGCTTCATCCTAAGACTTCGCCCGCTTAAATTCCTTTTTAACATAATATCTCTTTTAATAATTTAATAAAGTGTAAATAATAAGTGTAAAAAAAGAAAAACCCTTAACGAAACCGCTAGACCTTTGTTCTCCCCGTCATGCGATATTTTTTTTTGTTTTAGATCAAACCTGGGAATCTTCTAGTTACGGAGGTATTGAGGATCAAAGTTCCAACTTATTCACAAGTTTTTTTTTTTAATCCATGTTTTTCACTCCAAAATCAAAATCAAAATCAAAGCATTTATTTCAAGTAGGCCAGTTCCAGGCACTTTTGAATTGTCGAAACAAAGGCAACAGTAAAATATAGCTACAGTCCCAGTCACAAGGCACAAAAACTGTGAAAGTACTGTAGTTGCCCATTCCCTAACGTAGATCTCTATGGAGAAGAACGGGCAAGAAACTCCATGGACACTCTTTTAAATCAGAATACTTTAACAAAACCTTGGTTACATCATTCATTTTGAGATGGTACATTATGTGAGAACGATGCAGCAAGATGTGTACGTTAAAAGTGTCCATAATAAAAACAATTCAAAAATAAAATAATTAATTCAAATAAGCCGTGGCAAATAAGAGATGACCAGTCACAACTGACAGCGCCCGTTCACGAACATGACGCATGTATCAGCATCATTTAACTCAACCATTTTGAAGGGAACTATATGATCCGACACACGTGCCACTATCAACGAGACATTTGAGTGAGCATGACATACTCCTAACCGCCAGGGCACATTCAAGTCAAGAAAAAAGTAATTTCCGTGATATTTTTTTTGGTTAGAGTTACTTAGTTTGATGAACAGAATGCTTAGTTGACGGCTTCGTGAAGGGTTCGTTTACGCCTTGTATTAAGCTTTATTACTGTAATGTTTCATGAGAATCAATTCAGTAATTTTTTGCGTGAAAGAGTAACAAACATCTATTCATTCGAACTCTTAAAATGTCGTATTTACAACAGTAGTAACATAGGATATAATAGTAGTGAGATAATAGTGTGTGTTTTTCACAAAGTTCAACGTTCATGGCGATTGCTGTGAATACTCATGATTTTCGTATTGTGTTTTTTTATTCTAAAGAAGAGCTCGTGGATAAATAATAACAACCACAGTGGTCGATTTTCAAGGTTAAGCCGCGCATGCCTAGGTTGGTCCATGGATGGGTGACCATATCATCACGGACCGACCGAGTTCCAATTACCAAGTTTCCTCCGTGCCTCGGAAAGCACATTAAGCCGTTGGTCCCGGCTGTCATTTGTAGATCTTTGACAGTCGTTACAGGTAGTCAGTGGTCCGATAGTCAGACAACCAGTCTTATCAAGGGGTATCTAGTACCTACTACTAACTGGGTTGTGGAGGTCAGATAGGTAGTCGCTCCATGTAAAATACTGGTATTCAGTTCCATCCTAATGTAATAACTGACGAAATGTGGGTGTACTATTAGGTACACCACTGCCTAACAAAATAATAATAAATAAACAAATTTATATGTCTTTTGGAGCAGTAGATCGCACGTCGCGTCAATTTGATTTTCAGCCCGCTTGGCACAGAATTTCAATGAAACCTTACAGTTCTCATCCGCTAGTGAGTAGTCTGAACACTGTCGTATAAAAATAAATCTCCTTAGGATAAGGCTAGGTTGAGGCTAATATAATTTACAAGGCTACGTGGAAGTAAAGAGCTTTCCCATGTTGCTAAAGCTCATCCCTTCACAAAAAATTCAAGAGAAAAATAATTTGGCATGGAATTTTTTGCTGCTGTGTTGATACATTTTTGTGTTATTACAACTAAGTATAAGTGTATAGAGTAGAAAGGACACCGACAGTAAAATGGTTACTACGTATTCAGATCATCATTCTGTACATCATCATCTGCCTAGCCTTTACCCAGCTATGTTGGGGTCGGCTTCCAGTCTAACCGGATGCAGCTGAATACCAGTATTTTACATGGAGCGACTGCCCATCTGACCTCCACAACCCAGTTAGTACTGGGTAATACGATACCATAACGATATAACTTGTAAGTGTGGTGTAAACTGTAAGTATAAGTTGGTTATAAATAAATAAATAAAATATCCCTTAGTAAGACTGGTTGTCAGACTTTTTGGGCCACTGACTACCTAACGACTGTCAAAGATCTACAAATGACACCCGGGACTAACGGCTTAACGTGCTTTCCGAGGCACGGAGGAAATTCGGTATGTAATGGGTGGTCACCCATCCACAGGCCAACCTAGGCAAGCACAGCTTAACCTAAAGATCGATCTGAGTGGCGGTTATTTTTTAGCCACGAGCTCCTCATCATTCATCATTCTGTACAAAACATAGAAATTGTTCGTCAGTATTTAAAAAAAATACATAGTGTCCTACAAAACTGTAATACCTACACGGTTAACATGTTGCTGTTGCGCTGTTTTTTAGGGGTATTCCTCAAAGCGCAACCAACTAAGCGCAACTAAATTATTCTTAGAAGCTCAACCATTGTATTTAATTTAAATTTTATTTTGATTTTAATTCTGTTTTTAAACTTTGATTTAAATTTAACTTTAGTCTTTAATGTAACATTTATTATTTTATGAGGCATTCGGTGCTAACCTATAAGAAATTGTTATACTAACCTTTGATATAAGAATCTTTATTTTAAAATGTAACCGTATAAACAATTGTTGCTTGGCCAGAAATAATAAATAAATAAATTACCATTATTAGGTTGCGCTTCGAGGAATAATTTAGTTGCGCTTAGTTGGTTGCGCTTAAAAATAGTTGCAATTTGAGAAATATCCCCCTTTTTTTTAATTACTGATGAGAAATTTCCATGTGGGGGGTTCAGAAGGATGTACTGAATAAGTGGTAACTGTAATACCGTCGGTGTACCTTCCACCCTGTATAAATACGAAAGTTTGTCTATTTTCTTTGTTTGCAGAGGCTTGGCCATCCGTGTCGAAACATGATCTTGTTTATGTTTTGTTATCGTTGACATTTGAATAGTGTTATCTCGCTCATCATCATCTGCCTAGCCTTTTCCCAACTATATTGGGGTCGGCTTCCAGTCTAACTGGATGCAGCTGAATACCAGTATTTTACATGGAGCGACTGCCTATCTGACCTCCACGAACCAGTTAGTACTAGGTAATACGATACTCCTTGGTAAGACTGGTTGTCAGACTTTTTTGGCCACTGACTGCCTAACGACTGTCAAAGATCTACAAATGACAGCCGGGACCAAAGGCTTAACGTGCTTTCCGAGGCACGGAGGAAACTCGGTATGTAATGGGCGGTCACCCATCCACAGACCAACCTAGGCATGCACGGCTTAACCTAAAGATGGACCCGAGCGGCTGTTATTATTTAGCCACGAGCTCCTCAATAAAAATAGAATAGTGAATAGTGTTATCTCGCTCTTATATTGTCAACCGTTTCTACCATTTTATGCGGGATGTGTCACTCTTCACCGGATGAATACGGTAATCGCGCGGCCTTAGGACGGTAAGGGCACGTCTAACGATTTCAATATTAGTTTTTGAGAAAGTTTCATCCGAAGATAGCTATATGTAAACAGCTTTACGAAGTTTTAGATTAATTAAAATCCTACTAATATTATAAATGCGAAAGTTTGTGAGGATGGATGAATGTTTGTTACTCTTTCACGCAAAAACTACTGAACGGATTTGGATGAAATTTGGCACATAGATAGTATATAACCTGGGTTAACACATAGGATACTTTTTATCCCGGTAGTGCAGTGAGTTATAGCAATTAGTTGAACTACCTTTGCATAATTAGTTGAGATTTTTTAGAATACGAATCGATAGAATTTTATAGTTCTTTTGTATCTTACTTACTTTTTTCAAATACTTATATAAAATAATTATAAAATTCTATAGATTCGTTTAAGATTAATACTTTTTCAGAGGTTTTATTTACCCCGTAACCTTTTCTAAAAATGCGCGACATAAAAAACTAATTTTATAGCTCTAATTAAAAACCTTGTATACTAAAACCACAAATAAATATTTTCACTTTCAATACAAGATGTACAAAAGCTTAAGCCTACAGATTTTTTAAACCAATTTACATTTACGAACTTTATTTTGTTTTAATTCAAAGTGAATACGAAATAACTCGCACTGAAAATGGACGATTTTAATGCATTATAAATGTTATTTTATTTTAACAAACGAAAAGGATTAAAGTGGGTATATTTATATACTAGTTTTTACTTACGGCTTTGCTTGTTTAACTTCATAATATTTATTCTTCTACGTGTCGCTGGGATGACAGTATTTAAATTTTATTGGTCAAAAACTTTTCCACTTCCACGGCGTGTTCGGTGGCACCACAGAGGTAACTTTGGCTACATGTTTTGGACCATAGAGGGCAGAATAGCTAGGATGTGGTTTGCCACACAGATTCAAAGCCATTCCCTGGTTCCAATTCGTCGAGGAAGCCCCTTTATTTACAAAGATGTAGCTTCATCATTCCGAAGTTTAGAACAAGAAGACTCGATGACTAAAACCAAATTGTTATTCCATATTCCTGTAACAGACTTCCTCGTTGGTCAAGTAGTCGCAATCGCCATCAGACTGCTGAGCATGTGGTGTTAGGTTCGATTACCCAGGTCGAGCAAAGTGATATTGGGATTTTCCATCAGGAATTTCTCTGTAGCAGCCACGGTGTCTGGATTTGTGTCCGGTTGATGGCAATAGGCTCGCCCTCTATTACATGGGACTCCAACATTACTGGCAAATGTGGGTGTACTATTAAGTACACCTCTGCCTAACCCTTCGGGGACTAGGGCGTGATGTTATGTTTTGAAATATATTCAAACTTTTAACACAGAAAGGGCCCTTGAACCTCTAACATTGACCACCCTTGAACCCAGATTATTTCAGCGTTTCTTGACACACGCGCTCAAGCCGAAAAGTACCTAGGTAGCCATTAAACGTCAAATTAAATAATTAAGTAGCTTTTGCCGGCTGGAATTGGTAGGGGCCTCATTTCTTGTTTTATGTTCCTAAAATCGTCATTCGTTTTGAAGCCCGAAAGTCTGATAACCAGTCTTTCCAAGAGCTATCGTGTTAGGCGTGTTACGTAGTTACTGGGCTGTAGATGACAGTCAGGTAGTTGCTCCATGTAGGTAACCAGTATTTTAGATGGAGGGATGGCCTGCCTGACCTACATATAGGGTGACTAGTAATTAGTGACCAATACTTAAACATGTGATTATACTCATGATAACAAACAACTTTCCCAAAGAAACATTTTTTTTATATCTCTACTCGTTCACTTTTATCTCAATAACACAGCCCTTTCTTACTGCATAGCTCAATTAAATGAAATTACATATATCTTTGTAACGAAGCCTTTTTAAGTACAAGTAGTACTTAAAAAGGCCTTTGTAAGATTTGATTTGTAAAAGCTATAGAAGCGTTTGCCAAAGTTTATGGATAACGTGAAGAACACGGTGTATATTCAGCTGCACTATAAGTCGACCCCAACAGATTTGTTAAAAGGACCACATTGTGAATAAATCTCGTTTAAAGATACTAAAATATGATAAAGACGTCGAGTGTCGTTTTAGCGACGCCTGGGAGAGGCCTATCTACCCGACCTGGCCTGAGGCCTCGACATATTTTGGCTAAAAGATGATGGCGTAGATAATCCAAAGCCCAATTTCACCCCAAACATCAGTACATTCATCTCTGAGTTAGACATCAATAATACTTCTACATAATACAGAACTTAAACACAGTTGGTATATATCAAGCTACACATTTCCAATATAACCTGTCCTCGCCCTGTGCCCAATTTCCGTGCAATAAAAGGTCTGGCTATACTGGCAATGTTGCTCGATATGTAGTCGTGTAGCTCAATATTCAAGCACGCCCTTAGTCCTTTAACAGTAATGTAATGACATTTGGTCCTACCCTCTTACGGGTAAGTGTTTGCTAACGCGGTCCGCCATGTCAGTTACTCAAGTGTACGGTTTCACTCAAATCAGGAACAAGTTATGCTACTGATATTACTTAAATCGTGTATTTTTGTTGAACTGTGACTTTCGCGATAATGTCCTATTTTACTTTTTATAAAAGTAAGGAAATATATTTGTGTTTGGTTTCCTATTTAGGGGAAAGCGCCAAGATAGCCCTCGAAATTCAAATTTTCTTAGGTTTTTTGTAATTAGCAGGTCAGTGCCAGACAGTATGTTGATTAAAATATGATTCGCGGCCGTAACAAACATAGCTTTACAGAGTAATAATCATCAAAATCATCGGGACAACCCCTTTAAGTGAAATAGTCATTCTAAAGTTATTCAGTGGGATTAAATTAACTAAGGGGGTAACCTTATATTGACCTGCAAATTGCATAAAACGTGAGAAAATTTTAATTACGCGGTCTACCCTGATGCTTTCACCTTATTGGAGGGCAAAATGAACGTCAGAGTCAGCTCAAATCGTTATCGGAAAAGTTTTTACTCTTGGGATAGTTTTAGTAATATCCTGGCTGGTAGGACTGTTGAACCTGTGGCTAAAAAAAAATACAGTCTTGCTAGATGCTACAATTTCAAAAAAAGAAGGAGATTTGATGTGGATTTGTTTATAATCCACATCAATCTTGTGGATTTGTTTTTTCTTGAATTATAAAACCATTCATCATCTGCCTAGCCTTTTCCCAACTATGTTGGGGTCGGCTTCCAGTCCAACCGGATGCAGCTGAATACCAGTATTTTACATGGAGCGACTGCCTATCTGACCTCCACAACCCAGTTAATACTGGGTAATACTACACCACTTGGTAAGACTGGTTGTCAGACTTTTTGGGCCACTGACTACCTAACGACTGTCAAAGATCTACAAACGACACCCGGGACCAACGGCTTAACGTGCTTTCCGAGGCACGGAGGAACTCGGTATGTAATGGGTGGTCACCCATCCACAGACCAACCTAGACAAGCACGGCTTAACCTAAAGATCGACCCGAGCGGCTGTTATTATTTAGCCACGAGCTCCTCACGTGTATTATAAAACCATTATACTAGTATAATGGTTCTTCCATTATTCATGTTTGCAACTACCAAACCATTAAAAATAAATACACAGAGTAGAAAAATAAATGTGTGTTTTGCAGTAAACTTTCAGCGGCTTTTATAACAATGAAACAATTACACATCGGCCATGTTAACATGAATGTATATTTATTTATTTATTTAACACTTCAAGCACAAAAGTACAGAGGCGGACTTAATGCTATAGGCATTTTCTACCAGTCAACCTTTGGGTGATGCAGAGACAAGCAGTGGTAGGTGTATATCAGAAAATAATTTTAAATAATACTAAGATTAACTACAAGGATATATAAAATACTATAAATATATATTAGCAAGATACATGCACTTTGAACCGTATTGTTTGTTGAACGCTTTTACATATTATTTTTGTGTTATTGCTTGGCAAATAACAGCAGTTCCATCTGATGGTTAGTGG